>CM042691.1:10746368-12100340 GCA_023614405.1 Avena insularis
AGCCATGTCGCCACCGTCGCCTGCCCATGCCGTTCGGTCTCACCATCGAGACTATAAATAGAGGAATCCCCCGCTCGAATTCTTCACACCATTCCACTCCTCTCTCACCCAGAACCACCCCACCTCAGTCCCGAAGCAAGGCGAGCAGCGCATCACCGGAAATTCACCGGAGCCCGCCGCCTCTGGAGAAGAAGGGGGCCATTGATTTCGTCCACCCCAGGAGCTGCCGCGACCACCCCTGAGTTCTCTGTCATCGACTTCGTTGTTTGCCCGCCTCGCTGACCCTCGCCTGCACCCCCACTGGCCGTGCTAGGTTTCTATCTCGCCGGCATTGCTCAACGTCGACGATGACTCCCAGCCGTTGGATTAGAATCAGATCGAACGACCCACATCGTCCCATACCGCTTTGCACCCCCCTGTCTCACTGACGTGTGGGGACAACCACTTAAGCAGCCCGCGGAAGCGCTACGCTTAGCAGGCCGGCCCGTTAACTTTTCCTGCGCAGCCCAGTTATTTGAATTAAACCTTTTCCATTTTATTTCAAACACACTTCTGTACCCAGTTTCAAAAATTAACCCAGATCGATTCAGTGCACCAAATTGAATGAAACCAATTTTGTTAGAAAGGTCTGGGAATGCTGAATCCAAGACCGTTGGATTCAAGTTATTTGGATCTATAGATCACCCATGGTAAAAATAATAATGCAGAAGATTTTCTGCATTCAAACATTTTTCAAATTTAAACCATGATAGCTTTTGAGTTGATTCCAACTCTCAAAAATCACATTTAACCATACCTTTCAGAATATATAAAAATATATAGGTTTACTCACAAAAATAATGTTCAAGTAATAAAAGAATGCCCCATAGGCATTTTAGCAACTTTAATTAATTAAAATAAAAGGGTAAAACCTTATTAAATTGTGACTCCACTTTAAATCACATTCCCATGGACTAAAATATGTGGTGATGACATGTGTCAACATGATCCCATGTTTGGTTTGGATAATATTAAATCTTAAGTAGTTTTTCAATGAGTAGAAATTACTTTTCTAAAAATAAAAAGAATTAAACCAAGCCTTAACCTTGTAATGTTATAGATGATGCTAGATTATCTATAGGACCCTTTTGGGTGATGATTGCAAGTAGTTAAGTAATGTTTGGTGATTGTGTACCTCGTATTTATTCATAGACGCTAGTACCGACCAAGGATACGAGGAAGAAGGAGGATTCTACGAAGAAGAAGCCGAGGAGAACTTCAACCACTGCTTTGCACAAGGCAAGCTGATACTATGCCTATGCAAGCCAATACTTGCAAGCTATTAACTTAGCAAGCTTATATTGACACTAATGCAAGCCTAATACTATTAGTGAATGTGCAAGCTAACACTTTCAAGATACTCTACTGATGCAACAAACCACTACTTGTTACCATGACCACTATATGCCTTAAGCATATGTGATCATATACCCTTGATAAACTAATCCTAGTTTTACTTACAAGCTTCTTACTTTATTTCTTTATCAAAGCTCTTACTTAGAGTTTACTTAAGAGAATGGTAGATACTAGAAAGATATGTGAAGGCTGTATAAAGAGGATAAAATCTGGCCTAAGTTAGAAACCTTGATATCAGCCTAAGACATAAGGTTGTACTTAGTTGAAACTCCACCAGTCCATCACCCCTCATTAGTACTTACCTCCACCTGTAGATGCTAGTTCTAAGCATAAAACTTGATCAACTTTAGAGGGGAATACTTGGTGAAAATGGTTATGAAAACCTTGGAATGATGGATCATTCTATTGAAATGTTTTGGACATGTGTTTCCGAACACTTGATGATTTTGGTGATGAAAATGATGAGGCACGAGCCTTAGCCCTTTATAAAACTGATGGTTGTCTAGATGCGATACCATTCCAATTTTATCGTACAACCACAATAACCCGAATATTGGGTAGGGCTTGACTGGAAACTTATATACCTTAGTATTAGTTCCCTCACAGCCAAGGTCTGAGCTGAGGCTACCTTGTGAAGATTGTCCACCTGTGCAGTACCCAAGATGACAGTTGGTCATGGTTGGGAGGCCAAACTCACAGGAGAGGTGCTTATACTAGGGCGTGTAATTGAAAGGTTAGGATTGATTATCCGCATACTAAGTATGGTGAATTCAGGATTTGTTCCTGACAGATGTATCAAATGCTGTGGTGAAAGTGTACAATCTTTGCAGAGTGTCAAACTATTTGAATAGCCGCGTCCGCGGTTATGGACAGTTTGAATGTCCATACTGTTCCCCCGTCAGACTTTTCAAAATGACTTGTGAAATGAATTGAGATTTTAACTTGACCACAACAGGGTTGTGACATGAGTTACAAGGTCCCACTTAGGAGTTATAAAATTGTGATTAGCTTTCAAACTTCATAGAGATAAATCTGGATTTTGCAAAACAACCCTAGAGCCTAGTGTCCTATTATCCAAAAACCCCTTTACCTATTAGTACTAGTTTGCGAGTACTTAAAGAGTACTCATGGCTTTGTCCCTGGCTATTCCCATGGCCAGACTATGAAGAGGAGTACTTGGAGGATGGATCCCAGGAAGGTTATGACAACTAGGATCATCTCCCATCGCCAGCATTGCCTGTGACCCCGAAGATGGAGCTTCGCCTATGCTATTGTTATTATTACGTATTCCGCTGCTTGAAGTTGTATTAAGAACTGGATCATGAGATCCCTATTTGTGTAAGAACTTATGTACCGTTTGTAATGGATGATGTACTATGGTATCCAATTCTGTTATGTCTCGCAAAAATGGTAATCCTGGGATTGCGATGTATGGCATAACTGGCATCTGGGATTAAAAATCCGGGTGTTGACAACTAATTATGCGGGCCACAAACGTAGGAAAGAAATATTTTCTTCTCCTAGTAGATGACTTCTCAAGGTACATGTGGATCGTCTTAATAACAAGCAAAGATGAAGCTTTCGAGGCATTCCTAAAAGTCAAGGCAGCAACGGAGATGGAATTAAAGCTACAAGTGCGTTCTCTACATACTGACCGAGGAGGAGAATTTACATTAAGAGAGTTCAATGACTATTGCGAGGAGAAGGGAATAAAAATATTTATCACCGCTCCTTATTCACCGCAGCAGAACGGAGTTGTAGAGTGAAGAAACCAGACTGTCGTAGCCATGGCTTGCAGTTTGCTAAAGACTAACAACTTGCATAACATGTTTTGGGGAGAGGCAGTCACTACTGTAGTGTATCTCCTAAATTGGGCACTGATGGTGTTGCACCCCGGATTTACGGTCCGATAATACCCGTTATGCCTGCAATTCACGTTCCCATGATCAGTGAGCCGTAAGCATAACCGACAAGTATCATTACAGCATCCATAATTAACGAATACATGTACTTACATTTATGCCATTATGGCGATACAACATCAATAGAGGAAGTCTTTAAGCGCAGAGCCCATGCCATGCCTTAACCTACAGGCGACTGACTGGGATGACGGCCTAGCTCGCATAGATGTCAGCATCTCCATCTTTTCTCTCGATCATCTGAAAGTCTGGCCCAGTAAATACCCAGGGACAAAGCCGGTGAGTACTTAAAATGTACTGGCAAACCACCCTAAGAGAACCATAATAACTTATATGCATTATGGCTATGGTAGGATGTCTCCAAGAGAGATTCTTTTATAAACTAGTTTCTCTTGTAGATATAGCATGTCTCTATATCTTTGTTGAAATTTTTTTGTAAAACATTTGGAAGACTTTTTGAAAAGTTTTAATAAAACAATAGGATTTGGGTCACCCATTTGTTTTCTCCTTCCTGTCATCTCATGACCAAAATCCTTCCTCCTTTTCCCGACCATCATGGTCAAAACATTTCCAAACCCTTTCTTTTACGAAATCTGTTTTGAAAACAAAACCAGCACCGCTGTACAACAACCTTCCCAACCGTCCATGACCGTGGACACGTCTATTCGAATAGATTTACACTCTGCATAGGTTGTACACTTTACCCACACCATCCGATTACCCGTCCCTGATCTACACCGATCGTGGGTCGAATAACCGGCCAAGACCATCGGAATGCCCTCTTGATACCAGTTCCCACCCTATGAGGTTAATACCCTCAAAACCGGGATGCCCTATATAGTCACCAGCAAACTGGAGCGTGTTTTGCACCACGCGGGTGTGCGCTTTCAATCAGGGGCTCATAGTATCGCGCGGAGGCCGGTAGACCCTTATTTCCTTCTCCCGGTCGATGCTACACATGGACCGTTGGACAGAGAAGGCCCACCCTCTAGGGATTGTTTTCCCTTATAGTAGTGCGAGGCACCTATATTAGATTAGACAAACTTCCAGCCCAGCCCCGTCCCAGTCTAGAGTAATGTGGTTGCACGGGTTAATTGTTCAAGCAAAATTGCAAAGAACCGGGTGCGTTTTCATAAACATTTTCCTCCATCTTTCGTCCACCCATTTTGTAAAACCAAAACCTTTATCATTTTACAATCCACTTGGTAGGCCAAACCTCACCAAGGTTTTCTCATAAAACATTTTTGTAAGCCTTTTTCCGGGGTCTTCCCATCCCATAGTTTTTGCTTTGGCTAAAACAGGGTTTCAAAAGGGGCATGGTATTTTACACCATCTATCATACTAGGGGCGGGTAGGTATCATAATCTGGCTTGTACCTAATGGTACTAAGAGGTAATGGTTTGGAGAAGCCAAACATTTCCCACATAAAACAATAATACAGTGAAACGATGCAATTTTCATAAACGAGTAGATAAAACATGCATAGGTAAAATAATAGGACAAGGCATATGAGAAGGAAGGTGGCTTGCTTGCAACCAGCGAGATGTCCCATGACTCCCTTAGAATGCTAGAATACCAATTACAATAATAATAAGAATAACCCGATGCTTCCTGCTTCTCGGCGTCACACAATCGCAACTATCGCCGTTATCGAGCAACATGCAAGCAAACGACACCACAATCAATATAGTGCTTACAAGCATAAATTCATACATCAAGCAATGGACAAAACAAGTTTATAGATCAGTATGGATTGAGTATTTGCAAATGGATGCAAAGGAATGGGTTGGCTTGCATTTAAAGTGCCAAAACTACCTAGATAAGGGTTTTGGGAAAAGGCCAAGTTATGCATGATAAAATTGTGCACAAAAGATGCCTTGAGATAGGTATTGATAAAATGAAGCCAACAAAAGTGGTTTCACAATTTTATCAATTTCCAATGATTTATAGTGATTTTTATAGTGAATAAAACTCTAGTTTTAGGAAATAATTCACCAGACAAATTATGGAGCTCCAAAAATTATTTACTTGGGTGAATAGGTAGTATTTAGTGGACTTATTTAATAGGAGTTGAATCAACCAGAATGCCCTTGAGAAATTCCCAAATATAGTCCTAGCTGGGATTTGTCTTTTTCATCATATTTAAACTACGAAAGATTTTGGTGTGATTACAAGGATAAATGTTAGGTATTTAGATTACCTTTCTGTAGAAATTGGAATAAACCCTTTTGGGTTTACAGAACTCAATTAGTGAATTTATTGGTGAACAAACCATGCACAGAAATGTTTAATTCACAATAATTTAAATAAGCCTCAATAAAAATTGGGCTCCTAGGGTTTGAAAAGTTTTGATATATAGGTGTGCAGGGAGTTTGAATTAGGTCAAAACCATCTTTGTTTTTGCCTAGGGAATTTCCTAAATTTAGAAAAGACTTGATTTGGATATGTTTCCTAACGGCAAACTAGGAAGCAAATGGGTATGGGGCCAGTGGGACATGCAAGGTATAGTTTATACCTTCCAGTACAATTTGGTTTCAGGTCATTTGGATGAGTAAAACTTTCTGAAAGATTTTATTAGTGAACAGGACACTTCTAAAAAGATGATTTAACAAATTTATTATAAACAGTAGATGGAATAGCCAATGCCTCTGCATGATAGGGAACACACTATTGTATCCAAGGAAAATTATATCTGGACATTTTGGATCATTTTTCATTTTCATTTGCATATAAACCATCATGCATTTCTGCAGATCTAATAAAAAGAATAAAAGAGAAAAGGGAAAGAGGGTGCCTGGGCCAGATTCCAGAAGGCAGGCGACCGAGGCAAGCAGCACAGCGCCTGAAGCGGCGTAGGTGACCCGTAGCCAGCCGCGGCCCAGTGATTGGCCTGCCCTCAGGGACCTAGGCGAAAAGGTGAGGGGCACCTCCGCCCGTTCGATCAAGTGCAGATCGACGGCCGGGCTTTGTCTTCTCCAGAGAAACAAGACAGCAGCGGTGGAACCCTAGCTGGGGGCGGAACTCGACGGGGCGGATCACCTGAGGCTTCTCCAGCGACTGGGAGGCAGCAGATAAGACGCGGGTCATCGCGGGGAGCCAAACAATGGGTGGCACGGTCAGGGTAGACGCCATGGGTGGTCTCACGCGACGGGGCTGAGGGAAAGCTAGCCGGAGCTTGACGGCGGCACAGATACAGAGGGTCCTGGGCGAGAATGAGGAGGGGGTTAGATGCAGGGAGAAGAGGGACGCTTTACAAGGTCACATGCAGAGAGGGAGGGAATGGGAGGAGTGAGACTTTCTCATTTATTTTCCATGGCCGTGGGGCCTTTCTCCTCTTCTCTTGGCCAATAGAAAGCGAGGGGAGCTAGTGGGAGAGGCAGGGGAAGGAGGGGAGAGTGAATGAGGGTAGGGAGAGACGCAGGGGTGGCCTCTGGCTATATAAATCGAGGTAGAGGGGTGTATGATGGACATGGGTCATGGAGAGCATTGATGGAGGTGCTGGCCAGGGATAGGTTGAGGTGGGTGGTGGAGTGGGTCCTGCTGGTGTGCTCTGGTCGTGCAGAAGGTTTGGAGTGATAGGGTGCAGCAGCTGCAAGGGTTTTGAATGGCTTGAAAGGACATGGCCCTTGTCCCTCTTATAAACAAGCACAAAGTAGAAGAGGAAGGGGGTGCTACAGTAGCTAGGGCTACAGTGCCACACGACCAGGGGTGTGAGGTGTGTTGTCGAACATTGCTTAGCAAGATTAGTGGTGGTTTTGGGAATGGTTCGAGACAAGGTTTGATTTATTTTCCAAACTTTATCAAATGGTAGCTTGTGAAGGAAATTTAAAAAGTTGCATTAGGCAAGGTGAGAAAAGGTACTGGAGTGTGCATAGGGTCATTGCATAACCCTAGGAATTATTTGGGATTTTTCTAATGATTATAACCCCATTTAGATGCATTTATTCAAAAAGGGCAGAAGTAGATTCTAGAAGCTCATTTAATATTTTTACATTGGCTAGGGTTTGTTTTTTATGTGATATGGTCCTTAATACCATATTCCACAGTGGAGCATTTATTGATATGGAAAAGTATTTTTAAGGAATTATTTCTTGTTTCTGCCATTTAAGAAAAAGGGCAAAAAGAAATAATAACGAATCTCAAAAATATTTATTTTTGAGTTTGGAAGATAGGGTATCATATATAGAACTCAAATGTGCATTGAGTTGGCCAAGTGATTTGGAGAAAATCAGAGTTGCCTTTATAGACAGAGGTTTTAGGGATTTGCTAGAAAAAGAATTTAAATAGTTTTAGGCTCCAAATAATTATGGGAATTATTTGGGGAACTATCCTAAGCAAGATAGAGGATGTAATATTGATTTATACATAATTTTCCACCTGGGTTTTTAAGGATTTTGGGTAAAAAGGAAAGAAACTAGATTTTTTGGAATCTAGGGTTTTGTTATTTTCATGCCACCAAAACATGGTTGGATCAGGGAGCTCAGAGCTCACCTTGATACAAGGGTTAGATGGATAGCTATAACAAGTTATATAGATTATCAAGGAAGCAAGAGTCGGGCTTGGTTGCATTTGGGGTGGTCTAGAAGAGATGGCAAACTTTGTTGAAAATAAGGCTGCCATAGCAGATACATCAGGTAGCCTCCTTAAGCATGTGGGTTGAAGGAGCACAAGGCTGAACAGGTGAGGTATGGATTCATAGACCATGGTTAGTAGATCATAACCATGCAAAGAGTTGGTCAAAGGGAGATGACAAATAGATGTGAGCTTCTAGCAAAGTAGGCAAGATGATAAGATTTGTAGAAAAGATTGTTATCTTGACCACAAAATCATCATGGATGAGTGGGAACCAGAATGGGTTATCCAAGGTCAAGAGTGTTCTTTGGTATTAAAAATGATGTACTACAATATGGTTCAAATACGTTCTCAAGAATTCATATAGGTTGGAAAAGGTAGAGCTCCAAAGATTGCATCTAGATAAGAAATCCAGACTTAGCCATTTTGGCAGATTTAGGGTTTTAGACTAGAGTGCAGGTGTAGATGATTTTGAGAGGATGATATGTTCCAAACTCATGATCAAATGGAGGATGTGGATGTGATGTATAAGTAGATATGATCCATGCTTAGATTGGGTCTTCACTAAGATGGAAACTATCAGAAGGGACTACCCCTGATTGTTCTGATTAGGAGATGAGATGATCACCAGCATAGATTGGGTCCTAAGGGATGAGCTACTAAATTAGATCACTCTAGTTCCTAAGCAAAAAATGCAATCAACTGATCAAGGAAATTCAGCAAACAGCAGATCAAGGCAAGTCATCAGATAGCAGATCAAGGCAATTCATCCTATCAAATTTACCAACTACTACTAGGGTTACCATCAAGCCTAGCTTGAGGTAGGGGTGGGTATTTTGAATTGGTTATGTTTTGAAGTAAGATAGGTACCTGTTGGTATTTCTACCAAGATTGGAATGAAGAGGTTTTGAATCAAGGTTTTTGGGAAATCCTAGGGGTAGGAGTAGTTGAGAGTTCTGTCTTGAAAACATAAGGAGATTATATTTTAGTTCTCCCTAGTTTTGTTAATATAACTAGTAAAATATTTTTGTTTTGTCAAAGTCATCTTGTATCATGTTTTACAATGCCAGAACAATTGAGAAATATAAAATATGAGCCAAGACATCTCTATTGTGAAATAGCTTTTGTCAACTAGGATTGAGATGAGAAGTATAGCTACTAAAGCACAATCAGTTGCAAGAACACAAGCAACCATGTAAAAAAACATTGCACATGTAATAGGAAAAAGTTTTTCCCCCTGATTTTTGCCTTTTGGACAACAATTCAGGGTTGTCGAAATTGGGATGTTACAGACCTTTCCCCCTTAAAATAATCTCGTCGCGAGATAAGGCAGGAGTAGGGTTGGGTGATAACATCTGCTTAACCATTTCAGGGGTGGCATTATTATATGTTAATAGGTTTTCCAACAAATAAGTGTGGTCAGTTACATGTCCGAGCTGAGGGGCTTCTGATTGGGTGGTTTAGATTTTTAACAACTGGAAAAGACGCAGTCTTTTCCCCTTAGGACGATTCTAGGTAGATTTAGCGTCTACGGGATACTTCCTTCTTGAGGCGAGATAGCGAGTTGAGCTCTCTTCAAACCTTTACTGCTGAAGTTAGCTTCTCTGCCTTCTCGGTCTTGAAACGTCGGGAGTGCTAGCTGGGCTGTCGAATCTGCGATGGAGAACTTTCTTGAAGTCCTTCTGATTCTGGAGAAGTGCCAATTGATGTCCTTCTTGTAGGGTCGATGATTTGAATTTTGCAGGGGTGGTCAGCACCTAACAAGTAACTAAGGTTCGACCCCAGGGTTCTGTCGGGTTCTTGGGCAGGAAAGACGCAGTCTTTCCCCCTTAGAGCGATGCTAGGGTTTTTTGGTGGAGTCGCCTACCTTCTTGATTGGAGTCGTATGCTGATGCTGGGGGATGGCGCTGCACCATTTATCCCGAGGTGGTTACCTTCAGTCGACCTTGTACCGTCTTGTGGGAGGCATCGATGCCACTTCTTGAAGTAATAGTCGGACGCATTTAACTAGCTTTCAGTTAGTTAGTTCTGAGCTAGGTAGGGGTCCAACAGGTTGAGGATTGTCATTGGCTATTGGCGGTCTCGGAACATGGTCCTTTAGAAAAGGGGTCTTTTTGGGTTCGGTCTGATGCAACGTCATGGGTAAAACACGCAAAGAAGGGCACTATTCTTGCATATCATCCAACAAGGTTCATCCAGAAATCCGCAGATTTGCTCCTACCAATGGGGAAAGTACTTGACGCCTTACTGAGCAGGTTACGAGACGATCCATGCCTTGCTAGAGGTTAGCGGAGTGAGTTGGTAGGGTACGAAGGACTATGTCGGGAGTGCTCCTAGAAATCTTGCAGCCGTACTTGGGTTGGGTACCAACTTTGGTTACTGTATTTACTCGGGGGTATTAGGGATTTTTAGCTCTTTACAGCGAGAGTAGGGACCTCTCTGATGTTTTTCTTGGACGAGTAGATCTCTCGGGGGTGGTGACTTGAAGAGGGGTTGATACTCGCGAAGGGGACAGTTCTTCACTCTTTGTCTCAAGGTTTGCAGATTCATAGATCCTTTCGGTGGTCCCTTAGTAGCAAAAGCAAAGAAAAAGGGTCTTCGCGACATCTTGGGTTTCTTTATTCTCCCTGGGAGGGTAGTATTGGCGGCGTCGGGTAGTCTTGTTGTCTTAATTCTGAACATCTCAGTTGTTGGGAGGATCGAGCAGACTTATGGAGATTGTTGATGATGTCTGTGTTATGTTCCTCTGACGACTCTTCAGGTGGTGTTTGGAGCAGGTTCTTGTATTGGAGGTCTTCTGGTATTATCTTCTCATGGTCGGTCTTTTGGAATTGAGTGAAAAGACGCAGTCTTTCCACCTTAGAGCTTTACTTGGGATCGTCGAGGTTGGAGGTAGATCCTTCGTCTTGGAGCAATGCGTGACGCTTGAGTTGAGGTCTTTGGGTGGCGCCTTATTGCGACTACATTTCAATGGTGGTAACCTGATGAAGCTGTATGGGTTATCTCGAGTTAGTTTTAGCGGTTAGCGGCGCTTCTTATTAGTCCTTTGTCAAGGTGGAGGCATTTGGGCTTTAGATGGGTTGTCTTCACTCGAACTCTTTGTGTTGCTTTGGTTTGATGACGGAGTAGACTCATTGTCTTCGGGCCTGCTGATCTTCCTGCTTCTTGGGGAGTTGCTGTTATGGTGAAGGCTTCCCGTTGATTCGGCAGACAGTTTATTAGGATTATTGATTCTTTGGGATAATTAGAACTAAGGCCATGAGTAGGAGTTGTCGTGGATTTCTTTTTGTGGCCATCCTACTGCGGAGAGGTTTCTAGCTAAGTGGTTGCGAGGGTTATCGTCGGGCTGTGCCAACAAGGGGTCAAACTTTAGGATCATATGATCCAAGGAAGACAAACAACACATTCCAAGCATCGTATATTTACATGACAAACAAACAAGGCGTACCGTAGGTACTAAGGGGTGGCTACGTGCCATAAGGGGAATCCTATATTAGGGATGCTAATCCTAAGTACGAACGTCATGGGGGTCTTGACTTCTGTCTTGCCATCTGTTGTCTTTGGAGCTGTACTTGGTCGATTTGGGGGCGATGAAGGATTCTGTTGGTAGGGCGATCTTGTAGTGTCTTTCGTCATTAGTAGTTCCTTTGGTTTGCTTGTCTCAGTGTCTCTTCATCACAGGACCTTTGTCTTCATAGTCTCCAAGTCAAACTTTGTTTTTGAAAACGGTCATTTGAAGATAGATGAGAGGTAGAGTAAGCCATTTGTCAAATAGTTTAAGTCAGAGAAGATGAGGTAAGAAATCTTTCTAAACGCTTTTGCGAAATAGTTTTCGAAAATCGGTGTTTTTCCAAAATAGGGGTTGTCCTCTCTAACGTCCATGCTAACTAAGGTCTCCTACAGTTAGGATAGCTCTAATACCAAGTCTATGGCACCCCGGATTTACGGTCCAAAAATACCCGTTATTCCTGCAATTCACGTTCCCATGATCAGTGAGCCGTGATCATAACCAACAAGTATCATTACAGCATCCATAATTAACGAATACAAGTACTTACATTTATGCCATTATGGTGATACAACATCAATAGCGGAAGTCCTCAAACGCAGAGCCCATTCCATGCCTTAACCTACAGGCGACTGACTGGGAAGACGGCCTAGCTTGTATAGATGTCAGCAACTCCATCTTTTCTCTCAATCATCTGAAAGTCTGGCCAAGTAAATAGCTAGGGACAAAGCCGGTGAGTACTTTGAATGTACTCGCAAACCACCCTAAGAGAACCATAATAACTTATATGCATTATGGTTGTGGTAGGATGGCTCCAAGAGAGATTCTTTTATAAACTAGTTTCTCTTGTAGATATAGCATGTCTCTATATCTTTGTTCAAAAACATTTGTAAAACATTTGGAAGCCTTTTTGAAAAGTTTTAATAAAACAATAGGATTTGGGTCACCCATTTGTTTTCTCCTTCTTGTCATCTCATGACCAAACTCCTTCCTCCTTTTCCCAACCATCTCATGGTCAAAACATTTCCAAACCCTTTCTTTTCGGAAATCCTTTTTGAGAACAAAACCAGCACCGCTCTATACCAACCTTCCCAACCATCCATGAACGTGGACACGGCTATTTGAATAGATTTACACTCTGCAGAGGTTGTACACTTTACCCACACCATCCGATTACCCGTCCCTGATCTACACCGATCGTGGGTCGAATAACCGTTCAAGACCTTCCGAATGCCCTCTCCGATACCAGTGCCCACCCTATGAGGTTAATCCACTCAAAACCGGGATGCCTATATAGTCACCAGCCAACCGGAGCGCGTTTTGCACCCCGCGGGTGTGAGCTTTCAATGAGGGGCTCATAGTATCACGAGGAGGCCCGTATACCCTCAGTTCCTTCTCCCGGTCGATGCTACGCACGGACCGTTGGACAGAGTGTAAGGTTCGCAGCATAGAAAAAAAAATTCCTACAATGGGAACAACTATGTACCAAGATCTATCTACTAGATACAAACAACGCGCGGATGTATATCCGTAGAGAACATACCCTTGAAGACCGATAAAGCTTAACGAGTTAAACTCGTGGTTGATATAGACAATCTCTTGTCGATCTCAAGATCGAGAGGAAGTCCTAGCGCCACAAATCAACAGTGCATCCGTGCTCGCACACACGTCCGAGGCACCGAGCAACCTCCGCCTCCTCGCTCCAGCGATGCAGTGGAAGCACAACTCTTTCTTGCCGAATAGCCACCGGGAACATGTATCTCGCTAGTCCGAGACCATGGGGGATAAATTCTAGAGGGGGAGAGAGATCCTTCACGAGGAGGTGTGAGTGAGAAGTGAGGAGGGGGGTGCCTTTTATAGGAGAGGGGGAACCCCAAGGGGGTGGCCGGCGCATGGGGGCTTCCCCCTTGCCCTCCCCTCTTCATGTGGGTTGACACTCTACTCACAAAATTCCTTTAAATTTCCTCCACTCAAAATCCCACTCAAACTTGCTATTAAATTTCCACCAAATTTAATGCAAACTCTCATTAAATAAAACTCTTTTTTTTATTCAACTAATTTAATGACAAACATTCACATATAACCCCTTGCTAGAATTCTATTTCACATGAAAAACATTTTCTGCAATTTCACCCGAAAACCTGTTTCAGTATCTAGTGAAATAAATTCCTGCGCTTGTTATTCTTTCAGGCATGAAACTTTTGCTCCAATTGGATGTCGGTGTCTCTTAAGTGTGTCACCTTATGGTTCGTGAATAATGCGGACACGATCGAGACCCTTCTCAGATCAATAATCAGAAGCGGGATCTGGAGACCCATACTGACTCCCACACATTCAACGATGACTTTCTTGTGATCGTCGGAACCTTTTTACGCTAGTATCTTAATCCCTTTGTTTCACGATATATTCCATGTCTTATATTCGATCATCGGTATCTCCATACCTAGTTTGATCTCGTTACTGACAAGCACTCTTTTCTCGTTCCCGTGATACAACATTCTAGTGATCAAATCACTTTCTTGCAAGCTAAGCAATGTGCTATCACCGAGAGGGTGTCACGACCCGGGATCAGGGCTAGACAAATACCAGATCCTCATCTGATATAAGCCTAACCTAAATTCCGAAGAACGCAGGGAAAGATCGGTAACATTACAGAACATACAAACCATACATTACTAAAGTAAACTCTTAAGAGAGTTACAAACCAGGGGTCACAGACCCATCATTACATCAAACAACGGAAGCAAACAAGTTGTTCTAAACAACAAACTTAGCAAAGGGCCTAAGAGGCCATAACAAAAGTAGCGACCCTTCCATAGATCCTAGGCTGCTGCCCGGGAACCCTAACTACTCGTCGACTTCGACATAGAAACCACCTTCAATTGGAGTAGCATCATCTATAGAAAACATCAACAAAGCAGGTCTGAGTACAGGGTGTACTCTGCAAGACTTATGGATAGTGGATTTATTTTGCATCAAGCCATCTTTTGTTTACAAAACAAGAGGGAGAAGAAACTCGTCTAGTCAGATCATTTTCAAAAGGGGATAAGAAGACTATAACTATAGCTCTTAAATTCATCTTTGATACCCATCAAGCATCATCCTCATTGAACCTCTCTTCCCGGACTACCCCCTCAACAACCCCGAGGAAGTATTCCGGGTCTCACTTTAATTGGCAAGTTTTATCATTCGGTTATAGTTCTCTATGATCACGGAATCCGTTCCCAAGTCGTCCATAACCGTGGACACGGATTTTCGAAAAGATTATAACCCTGCAGGGGTGCACAACTTTACTCACACGAACCAACCGGTTCTTAATGCCAATATATTAGCCCTCTTCCTTGGAAGGGCGGCAGAGAGTGGTTGACCATGACCTTTACCTTGCTTTTGCCGATACCATGAGTCACGTACTAAGGAGATGCCGCCGTAACGGGTCGAGTCCCAAAGTCGGTCCCTAGCGAAGTGAACAAGGTTTGAGATTACGGATGCCGGGCATCTCCCATTCCCTGCCATGCTTACCTACTTTTATGAATGCACCTCCTTCACCTCCATTCAAGAACAACCAATATGCGTATGTCGAATGGAAATCACAAACTATGTGACTCATGGAATCTACTAGGCAAGTTAGTTGGTCCAGGGGGTTTCCAGGCCCCCGTGTGGTTGTACGCTCGTCTTGGTTCAAGAGGGGAGATCATCAGGTCCTAAGGGTGGCAAGTATAGGACTACAAAAACCACAACCCTCCTGGCCTCCCATACAAGCCTTAGCATGTTTATTATCCATCTCTGATCACATCACATATCCTACCATTCTAAATTCATCCGCATCTCCGGTGCATCACATGAAAGATCGGCAACAGAACACTAAGCATGGCTAAGCTTGACTGAACTGTGACACTAGCGACGCTCATAAGCCAAACCCTAGATATGCTAGGAGCGGTGGATCAGGTAATAAAGTTCACAAAGGATAACATGCATCAAATAGGATTACTCTGTCTACTGATAAAAGACTGTTTGAACCGAATGCATATGACGAGAATGAAATACTTTGTAATCATAGGGTTCATATGTATGAGTGGGGCTTCGCTTGCCTTGTCCGTTGTTGGACAGGTACTGATCTTCAGTGGCGTTAACTTCAGCTTCGGGTTTGGTTCCTATTCGTGAGAACCAATCACCGGAAAAGAGAAAGCAACACTCAACACATGGCATGTGCAATGCTCATACAATATGGATGATATGAAAATTTGAATAGTGTTGAATTGAACCCTAAAGCATGCTTGGTCACTTTAAAGGGGGTTCCGAAAGTCCAAACCCTAAAACAGGGGGATCATCGGAATCACCTGTGGGGTTCATTTGGTTCTTCTAATTAAACTTGCTATCAAATTTGATTAATAATGTATGATTATAGCTTAGTTCGATAGGTTTCATTTTTCTGAACATTTTGGTATATTATTTGTATTTTTCTGATTTAAAATGAATTACTTATGAATTTCCCAAATTTTAATTCATTTTAAACATTTTTGGAATATTTAAATTAATCTCCAAACTTGGGCCCACATGTTAGACTTTTATTCATTTCAGAAAATATTTACAGAAATTATTAAAACCCTGACAAGTATGGCCCACCTGTCATATTATTTCTATTTACAGAAATAATTAAAAGAAAAGAAAAAAGAGATATGACATCAGCATGACATCATGCTGATGTCATCAATGGAGCTGCTCCCAGATCGAGCTCGAATCTAGCGATTCCGAGCGCGCCTGGATGCGAGGTTGGGGGCGTTGGACGCAGACGACGATGGGGAGTTGATTGGTGGTGGCGCCGCCTAATTTTGGTCACCGGAGACGGCGGTGCAACAACGGCGAGCGGCGGCGGCGTCGGGCAAATGCGGGGAGGGGGATATAGAGGGAGAGAGGGCGAACAGAGGCCACTGCGAGGATCAGAAGCTCACCATGAGCAAGACGAGCTTGTCGGCGAGGCGAGGCGAGCTCGGGGTCGGCGAGGATCGACGATGACCGACGGCGGCCGGAGCTTCCGATTTGCTCAAACAAGGTCGCGTGCGAGGGGGAAAGAGGCTAGGGAGAGAGAGTCGAGGACGGCGGTTCCAGCGGTGGCGTCAGCTTGAGCTAGGGTGGCCAGAAACAGCGAGGCCGATGGCGACTGGCGGCTAGGTTGCTTCGTCCATGGCACGGCCACGAGGAAGAGGAAGAGAGGGGGTGAAATGGGTACTGGGAGAGAGAGCGTGGCTCGGCGGTTCTTATCCGCGGCTCTAGGGGCGGCGACGGGCATCGCAGCGCTCGGGAGATCGACGGCGAGCGTGCTTCCAGGCAGCTGCTTGCCGGTGTCGGGAAAGAAGAGAGGGGGAAAGGCCAAATGGGTACGGGCCTGGTGGCATGGGATAAGCTGGATGGCGGGGAGAGAGGAGGAGAAGTGGGCTGCGGCCCAATAGCTAGGTTAGATAGATTTTATTTCCAGAAATGTTTTTCTATTTATATTTCTAATTCCTTTTTGTAATTTGAATTTCAAATCTGTTTTGAATCTTTTCAACTTACAGGAACTTTGATAAAGTATATGAAATAGTGTGAGACCCTTTTATACACTTTCGCTCAACTCATGTAGTTAGTTGTTTGAATACAAAAATCATTTGAATGGTTTTCAAATAGAAGGGGAAATTAGGGTTTAGGGTTTAATTTGTTCTTTCTTGATTAAACCAAAGTGCAAGTGTAATGCATGCATGCAATGCTCAAACATGTCCTTATTTATATTACACAAAACATGGTATTTTACAGCTCTATCCCACTTACAAGAATCTCGACCCGAGATTCCTAGGTTTTAGAAAAGAAGGCAGGGTACTCAGATCAGAGACGATCTTCGCGTTCCCAGGTTGCTTCTGACTCAGAGTGATGAGACCATTGAACTTTCAGGAACTTGATTGTTTGGCGACGAGTCTTGCGCTCGGTTTCATCAAGAATACGAACAGGGTATTCTCGGTAGGTTAGATCATCTTGGAGATCCAAAGTTTCATGGTCCACACCACGAATGGGATCTTTGAAGCAACGCTTGAGTTGAGACACATGAAAAACATCATGAACCTCTGGAAAAGTTGAAGGTAGATACAATTGGTAGGCAAGCTCACCCCGCTTGGAGAGAAAGCGAAAGGGACCAACATAGCGAGGAGCCAATTTTCCTTTGATACCGAATCAATGGACACCATTCAGAGGAGTGACCCGGAGGTAAACTTGATCACCAACTTCATAATGAACATCAAGATGATGACGATCGTAGTTGGTCTTCGGACGAGATTGAGCGGCCTTCAAACGCTCTCAAATTATGCGAACTTGATCTTCTGCTTCTTGGATCATGTTCGGACCAAAGAATTGTCTTTCGCCGGTTTCTGTCCAGTTCAGCGGTGTTCGACATGTTCTCCCATACAGGAATTGGAAAGGGACCATGCCCAAACTGGATTGAAAACTGTTGTTATAGGATATCTCTGCGAAAGGAAGACATTTCTCCCAGTTCTTTCCAAAGCATATTACACACGCTCGGAGCATGTCTTCAAGAATTTGATTCACTCTTTCAGTCTGACCACCGGTTTTAGGATGATAGGCTGTACTGAAGGAAACTTGAGTTCCCATTGCTTGTTGGATACTAGCCCAGAATTTGGAGGTGAACAAACTTCCACGATCAGATATGATCTTCTTGGGTACACCATGGAGAACGAAGATCCGGGATATGTATAGCTTTGCCAACTGACTTGCAGTAATGCTTTCCCGAACAGCAAGGAAGTGAGCAACTTTGGATAATCGATCAATAACTACCCATATGGCATCATGTCCAGATTGTGTCTTTGGAAGTCCAGTGATAAAATCCATACCAATTTCATCCCATTTCCACTCAGGATTTTTCAACGACTGCAGAAGTCCAGCAGGCCTTTGGTGTTCATCCTTTACACGACGGCAAATGTCGCACTCTGCAACAAAGCGAACGATTTCTGGTTTCATTCCACTCCACCAGAATCTTTGATGGAGACCTCGGTACATTTTGGTACCACCAGGATGGATAGACAGGGGATTCGTGAGCTTCCAGAAGAATTAGATCTTTGATTTTCCGACTGTTTGGAACCACTAGCCGGTTACTGAAGTATAGAATACCTTGATCATTGATGGAGAAACATTTAGCTTCACCGCTTGCGACACGTTCTTTGATCTTGGTAACTTCATCATCTTGCTTTTGAGCTTCCTTGATTTGGTCCTCTAGAGAAGATTTTATTTCAAGGTTAGCAAGGAATCCACAAGGAACTACTTCAAGGTTAAGACGCTTGATTTCCTCATACAGAACAGGTTGGGCTTGTGAAATCATCAGATTGTTGCAATAAGACTTCCGACTTAGCGCATCAGCTACAACATTGGCTTGGCCGGGTTGGTAGTTGAGACCCAAATCATAATCTTTGATGATTTCCGACCATCGTCTTTTCCTGAGATTCAGATCTGGCTGGGCGAAGAGATACTTTAGAATTTGATGATCTGAGTAAAGTTCACAACAGTTACCAATGAGGTAATGTCGCCATTGCTTAAGAGCATGAACAACAACAGCGAGCTCGAGATCATGGGTTGGATAATTGTTCTCATGTGGCTTCAACTGCCGAGAAGCATAGGCCACTACATGACCATCTTGCATCAACACACAGCCTAGCCCTTGAAGAGAGGCATCACAATAGATGACGAAGTCCTTGCTTGTATCCGGAAAAACAAGCACAGGAGCGGTGGTTAGCTTAGTTTTCAAGGATTGGAAACTTTCTTATGACTTTTCTGACCATTCAAACTTCTTATCTTTCTTAAGAAGATCAGTCATAGGCTTGGCTATCTTGGAGAAGTTCTCAATGAATCGGCGTTAATATCCAGCCATTCCGAGAAAAATTCGGACTTCTTTGACTGAAGTAGGTGACTTCCATTCCAGAATGGTCTGAACCTTATCCGGTATGACAGCAACACCACTTGCAGACACAACATGACCAAGGAAGACGAGCTCTTGTAACCATAACTCACATTTGGAAAACTTGGCGTAGAGGCGATGTTCACGAAGTTTAGTCAATACCAAACATAAATGTTCAGCATGCTCTTCTTCGGTCTTGGAGTAGATTAGAATGTCATCAATGTATACCACGACGAACTTGTCAAGATACTCCATGAAGACGGAGTTCATGAGCCTCATAAATGTGGCAGGGGCATTAGTCAACCCGAAGGACATCACTATATACTCGTAAAGACCATAACGAGTTGTGAATGTTGTCTTTGGAATATCTTCCTTTCTGATCTTGATTTGATGATACCCTGATCTTAAGTCCATTTTCGAGAAGACAGTGGCACCACTTAATTGATCAAAAAGGTCATTTATCCGAGGAAGTGGGTACTTATTCTTGATTGTCACCGCGTTGAGTGGACGGTAATCAACCACCAACTTTGGAATATTTGTATCCTGCTTCTTAACAAAGATGGTAGGGCAACCCAAAGAGGATGTACTAGGTTGGATGTATCCTAGACCCTATAACTCTTCAAGTTGCTTCTTTAACTGAACCAACTCATGAGGAGGCATGCGATAAGGTCTTTTGGAGATAGGATCAGTTCCAGGAACTAGCTCTATGACAAACTCCACACTTCGATCAGGTGGCATACCAGGCAAATCTTCAGGAAAGACATCCGGAAAATCACAGACTACAAGGACATCTTGGACCTCGCGAGTGGGTAGAACATCCATGGCATACAACTCCGTGAAAGGTTTAAGAACTGATGACGGAGAGTTTGAACCATCAGTCCAATACTTGACAGTTATGCCAGCAGGAGAGGTTACAAAAACTGTTCTGAGTGCACAGTCAATGACGGCTTGATACTTGGTTAACCAGTCCATGCCCAGAATGAGATCAATGTCACATGACTTGAGTGCAACGAAAGAAGTGGGGAACTTCTGGTAGGCTATGTCAATCTCATTCCCATGACTAACCATAGTGGTGAACCAGCTAGAACCCAGGGAATGGATGGTCAAAGGGGTGGACAAGGGTTCAAAATGTATCCCATGCTCTTGAGCAAACATATTTGACATGAATGTATGTGATGCTCTAGAATCAAACAAGACTGTTGCGAGAATTGAATTGACAGGAAGCGTACCCAGTATGACGCGTGGATCTTCCTGAGCTTCCTCAACAGTGACATGGGTCAGACGACCAAGCCCAGCACCTTGAGATTTATCATTCTTTTTTGCCTACTGATCATTGCGTCCAGCAGCTCTTTGGGAACACTCCCCCTTGAATAGTGACCAGGCTGACCACAGGAGTAACAGGTAACCCTAGTGTGAGAACCAGCCGGAGGATGATAGTTTTATCCACCGGTATTTGACTCTGGCTGACGAGAATTATTGCCAGAAGACTTGGGTGCATAAGGAGCATGAGGCACAGCACTGTATGGAACAAAGACACGGCGCTTCTTGTTACCAGAGGAAGAAGCACGAGAATTTCCTTCTTCACGCTTCTGAGATACTTCCATATCCACCCTTCCATGCTCTAAGGTAAGAGTCTGATTATGCAAGGCCTGGAAGACTGGAACTTGAAAGGTAGCAACTCATAGCGAAGTGCAGGGTTACGTCCCTTACAGAACAACTCTTTCTTATCCTCATCATTGGTCACATCCCTAGCTGCACATCGAGCTAGGCGAGTAAACTCACGCCCATAGGTTTCAATATCCTTGCTCCCCTTAGTCAGATCCAAAAACTCCCTCCTTTTGAGATCCATGATGGGCTTAGGGATATAAGAGGCACGAAATGCTGCAACAAACTCCTTCCAGGTAACAACATGTCCCTGAGCTTGCAGATTCTGAAAACCTTCCCTCCAAACACCAGCCTCACCTTCTAGTTGATAGGTGGCGAAGTTGACACGGTCAGCGGGACGGACATGAAGAGCAATGAACTTGCGCTCTATGGTGCGGACCCAATCATCATCTTCAAGGGACTCCTTGGAGTGAGTGAAGATTGGAGGAAAAGAGCGGATGCAATCCCCAAGTGTGACGCAGTCGTCAGGACGACGTTCAGTATTCTGAGCCACACGCTCCATAAGGCGTTCATTCCGCAGACGGTTGGTCTCAATGTTGTTGAGAACCTCGGCCATTGTGGGAGGTGGCAGAAGTTCCTGATCAGCATCGTTGTACCAGCCGGCATCCTGAGGAGAAAACAGAAACCATGAGAATGGATTCACCGAAGAGGGTATAACAAAGGATGGCGAAACCATATCAAAAGATCATGGTAGAGATGAACATGTGGAAGAGAACTATATCAATGCATTAAGTATGGCAGTAGAACAAGCATATGAAACGTATACACTACCAACTTAGATACAAACCATAACAATGGAATGCAAGCATGATATGGTACCAACAAGTCACAAAAAAATTGAGAGCAGGATTAGAGGCACCCTTAGCAAAGTTGAAGAACAATGCTTCAGTTGCACAGATATATCTTGGAAACTCTGAGCCTTGCAACCAAGTACATAGTACTTAGGAGAAAACAACCCAAACCTGTATATCCTAAGAGTTTGAAATGATAGACGAGAAGTGAAAACTTTGCAAAGAAAACAAGGTAAGATAACTCAGCAATAGAACAACCTTGGATAAGGAGTAAAAAGAGTCCTATTCAGAGTTTTGCAAATAGTTTTCTCAAACTCTAGACTCAACATCGACCAGCTAGAAGGGTTTCCTATAGGCAGTCCTGCTCGGATACCAAAATCTGTCATGACCCGGGATCAGGGCTAGACAGATACCGGATCCTCATCTGATATAAGCCTAACCTAAATTCTGAAGCGCATAGGGAAAGATCGGTAACATTACAGAACATACAAACCATACATTACTAAAGTAAACTCTTAAGAGAGTTACAAACCAGGGGTCACAGACCCATCATTACATCAAACAATGGAAGCAAACAAGTTGTTCTAAACAACAAACTTAGCAAAGGGCCTAAGAGGCCATAACAAAAGTAGGAACCCTTCCGTAGATCCTAGGCTGCTGCCCAGGAACCCCAACTACTCGTTGACTTCGACATAGAAACCACCTTCAGTTGGAGTCGCATCATCTGTAGAAAACATCAACGAAGCAAGACTGAGTACAGGGTGTACTCTGCAAGACTTATGTCTAGTGGAGTTATATTGCATAAAGCCAACTTTTTTTATAAAACAAGAGGGAGAAGAAACTCGTCTAGTTAGATCATTTTCAAAAGGGGATAAGAAGACTACAACTATAGCTCTTAAATTCATCTTTGATACCCATCAAGCATCATCATCACTGAACCTCTCTTCCCAGACTACCCCCTCAACAACCCCGAGGAAGTATTCCGGGTCTCACTTTAATTGGCAAGTTTTATCATTCGGTTATAGTTCTCTATGATCACGGAATCCGTTCACAAGTCGTCCATAACCGTGGACACGGCTTTTAGAAAAGATTATAACCATATAGGGGTGCAGAAATTTACCCACTCGTACCAACCGGTTCTTAATGCCAATATATTAGCCCTCTTCCTTGGAAGGCCGGCAGAGAATGGTTGACCACGATCTTTACCTTGCTTTTGCCGAGACCATGAGTCACGCACTAAGGAGATGCCGCCGTAACAGGTCGAGTCCCGAAGTCGGTCCCTAGCGATGTAAACAGGGTTTGAGATTACGGATGCCGGGCATCTCCCATTCCCTGCCATGCTTACCTACCTGTATGAGTGCACCTCCTTCACCTCCATTCAAGAACAACCAATATGCGTATTGTCAACACCCGGATTTTTAATCCCAGATGCCTGTTATGCCATACATCGCAATCCCAGGATTACCATTTTTTCGAGACATAACAGAATTGGATACCATAGTACATCATCCATTACAAACCATACATAACTTCTTACACAAATAGGGATCTCATGATCTAGTTCTTAATACAACTTCAAGCAGCGGAATACGTAATAATAACGGTAGCGTAGGCGAAGCTCCATCTTCGGGGTCACAGGCAATGCTGACGATGGGAGATGATCCTAGTTGTCGTAACCTTCTTGGGGTCCATCCTCCAGGTACTCCTCTTCATAGTCTGGCCACGGGAATAGCCAGGGACAAAGCCATGAGTACTCTTTAAGTACTCGCAAACTCATACTAACAAGTGGAAGGGTTTTTTGATAATAGGACACTAGGCTCTAGGGTTGTTTTGCAACAAGCCAGATTTACCTCTACTAAGTTCAGAAATAAGAGAAGCTAGTCACATTTTTATAACACCTAAATGGGTCTTGTAACTCATGTCACAACTCTGTTGTGGTCAAGTCAAAGTCTCACTTCCTTTCACAAATCATTTTGAAAAGTTTGACGGGGGGACAGTATGGACACTCCAACTGTACATAACCGTGGATGCGGCTATTCGAATAGTTTGACACTCTGCAGAGATTGTACACTTTCACCACAACATTCGATACATCCGTCAGGAACAAATCCTGAATTCACCATACTCAGTATGCGGATAATCAATCCTAACCTTTCAGTTACACGCCCTAGTATAAGCACCTCTCCTGTGAGTTTGGCCTCCTAACCATGACCAACTGTCATCTTGGGTACTGCACAGGTGGACAATCTTCACAAGGTAGCCTCATCTCAGACCTTGGCCATGAGGGAACTAATACTAAGGTATATAAGTTTCCAGTCAAGCCCTACCCAATCTTCGGGTATTGTGGTTGTACGGTAAAAATTGGAATGGTATCGCATACAGACAACCATCAGTTTTATAAAGGGCTAAGGCTCATGCCTCAACTTTTTCATCACCAAAATCATCTGGTGTTTTCGGAAACACGTGTCCAAAACATTTCAATAGAATGATCCATCATTCCAAGGTTTTCATAACCATTTTTACCAAGTATTCCCATCTAAAGTTGATCAAGTTTTATGCTTAGCACTAGCATCTACAAGTGGGGGTAAGTACTAATGAGGGGTGGTAAACTAGTGGAGTTTCAACTAAGTTCAATCCCATGCCTTAGGATGACATCAAGATTATCTAGCTTAGGCCAAATTTTATGCTCTTTATGCAACCTTCAAATATCTTTCTAGTATCTACAATTCACTGAAGTAAAGTCTAAGTAATAGCTTTGATAAAGAAATAAAGTAATAAGCTTGTAAGTAAAAACTAGGATTGGTTTATCAAGTGGGTAGGATCATCTATGCTTAAGGCATATAGTTGGCATGGTGACAGGCAAGTACTGGCTTGCACAGTATCAGTATAAGCTTGATAAATTGCAAGTATTAGCTTGCACAGGTCAACTTGATTAGTAAGGCTTTCCTCGTGCAGAGCAGGGGTTGAAGTTCTCCTCGGCTTCTTCTTCATAGAATCCTCCTTCCTCCTCGTATCCTTGGTCGGTACTAGCGTCTATGAATAAATACGAGGTACACAATCACCAAACAATACTTAACTACTCGCAATCATCACACAAAGGGTCCTATAGATGATCTAGCATCATCACTAACATTACAAGATTAAAGCTTGGTTTAATTCCTTTTATTTTTAGAAAAGTAATTTCTACTCATTGAAAAACTACTTAAGATTTAATATTCTCCAAACCAAACATGGGATCATGTTGACACATGTCATCACCACATATTTTAGTCCATGGGAATGTGATTTAAAGTGGTGTCACAATTTAATAAGGTTTTACCCTTTTATTTTAATTAAATAAAGTGACTAGAAATGCCTATGTAGCATTCTTTTATTACTTGAACATTATTTCTATAAGTAAACCTATATATTTTTATATATTCTGAAAGGTATGGTTAAATGTGATTTTTGAGAGTTGGAAACAACTCAAAAGATATTATGGTTTTAATTTGAAAAATGTTTGAATGCAGAAAAGCTTCTGCCTTGTTATTTTTAACAAGGATGATCTACAGATCCAAATGACTTGAATCCAACGGGCTTGGATTCAGCATTCCTAGACCTTTCTAAAAAAATTGTATTCATTCAATTTGGTTCACTGAATCAACATGGCTTGCTTTTTGAAACTGGGTACAGAAGTGTGTTTGAAATAAAATGGAAAAGGTTAAATTCAAATAACTGGGCTACGCGGGAAGTGATACTGGGCCGGCCTACTAAGCACAGCGCTTACGCGGGCTGGTTAAGTGGTTGTCCCCACGCGTCAGTGAGACGAGGGGGTGCGAAGCGGTATGGGGCGATTTGGTGCGTTCGATCTGGTTCTAATCCAACGGCTGAGGGTCATCGTCGATGTTGGGCAACGCCGGCGAGACAGAAACTTAGCGCGACCAGTGGGGGTCGTTGGGGGCTCACCGGGTTTCAGGCGAGGGTCGGCGAGGCGGGCGAACGACGAAGTCGACGACGGCGAACCTCCTGGTACCGGCAGCTTCTCCTGGGGCGGATCCAATCGCTGGCCCCCTTCTTATCCAGCAGGGACAGACTCCGGTGAAATTCCGGCGAAGTGCTGCTCGCCTTGCTCCGGGAACGGGGTGGCACGATCAGTAAGGAGAGGGGAGTGAGATGGTGTGCTCAATTCGGCTGGGGGTGGCCTCTATTTATAGTCGCGACGATGAGACCGAACGGGATGGGCATGCGATGGTGGAGACATGGCTACGGGCGGCTAGAGGCATGGCCGGCGGTGGCGATTGCTTGGTGGTCTCCTAGCGATGCTCTACGGCTTTAATGCGCGAGTAGGGGTGGTGCAGTTTGGTCTGGAACACGCGATGCTCTACACGGCAGAGGCGGCGTCTTCGACGGTGAGTGGTGGCTGTGCGTCATGGGGCGGTGAACGGTGATGTCTGGCGGTCTCCTGGGTCGGTGGCGATCATGTATGCATGCGGCGAGGGCGGCGCGCGGTCTGTGGGCGTCGGTCGAGTGTGGCACTCTGGCGCATGCTCGGCATGGTTCTTGGCCTTGGGCGTGACGTCGTCGTGATAATGGTCCAGGGTTTGGCAACGCAGCTGGGACAGGAGTGGCGGTGGGCGGTGGGCTGGCACAGCTAAATATCCTCCTAGCTTGCTGTCTCCACTAGGGTGGCATGGTGAGCTTCAGTTGTTCACCATTGATGTCATTTCCCAGCTTATAGTGAGTCTAGTGCTTGGTTTAACTTGCTAGGTGATCTACTGAGATGGTTGTGAGCGAGAGAGGGAACAAGTTAGGCTTCAATCACTGCTCATAATAGTGTTTAAGATTTTGATGATTTATGTCTGCAATGTGTTTGATGAAATGGCCGCAAGAATTCAAGTTTTGAATTTTGAAAAGATTTTTGGTGGGTGTGCTAGGTTGGTGCAGTGAGTCTGCAGATGCTTGGGTTTTGAAAGTTGAGCTTGTTTGAGTGGTTTTTGAAAAAGTGGGATCTTCCCATATGATGAAGGTTCAATTTTGAACTGTCCTTTAAACTATGCATTTGAATGTTTCTGGATGATCACAAAGTGGGCCTTGATACTTTGTTATGAGTACAATCAAGGGGTGCAAAGATCCAGAAAAGTTTCTGTTAAGTTCTGAAAGTTTGAGACAGCCAAAGTAGGCATGGGAGTTAAATTGGTCCAAATGACCATTCCCTTATTTTATTTGTTTTGATTTACTTGTCTTTGAGAAAAGTTTGGGAATTGTTTAGATGATGTTTATTTCACCTAAGCATCCATTTACAAGCAAAGGAGCACACAAACAAGTTGGTTCAAAAGAATTCAAAATGAAATGCATACCCACAGGCATGCTTTCATGTTTTTATTTAGCAAAGTTTTTTGTTAACCCTAAATTTGATGATTAGAGTTTGATGATCCAAGTTTAGTATTTTTGGGATGTTACACGTATGTCGAATGGAAATCCCAAACTATGTGACTCATGGAATCTACTAGGCAAGTTAGTTGGTCGAGGGGGTTTCCAGGCCCCCGTGTGGTTGTACACTCGTCTTGGTTCAAGAGGCGAGAACATCAGGTCCTAAGGGTGGCAAGTATGGGACTACAAAAACCACAACACTCATGGCCTCCCATACAAACCTTAGCATGTTTATTATCCATCTCTGATCACATCACATATCCTACTATACTAGATTCATCCGCATCTCCGGTGCATCACATGAAAGATCAGCAACAGAACACTAAGCACGGCTAAGCTTCACTGAACTGTGGCACTAGCGATGCTCATAAGCTAAACCCTAGATATGCTAGGAGCAGTGGATCAGGTAATATAGTTCACAAAGGATAACATGCATCAGATAGGATTACTCTGTCTACTGATAAAAGACTGTTTGAACCGAATGCATATGACGAGAATGAAATACTTTGTAATCATAGGGTTCATATGTATGAGTGGGGCTTCGCTTGCCTTGTCCGTTGTTGGACTGGTACTAATCTTCGGTGGCGTTGACTTCAGCTTCGGGTTCGGTCCTATTCGTGAGAACCAATCACCAGAAAAGAGAAAGCAACACTCAACACATGGCATGTGCAATGCTCATACAATATGGATGATATGAAAAGTTGAATAGTGTTGAATTGAACCCTAAAGCATGCTTGGTCACTTTAAAGGGGGTTCCGAAAGTCCAAACCCTAAAACAGGGGGATCATCGGAATCACCTATGGGGTTCATTTGGTTCTTCTAATTAAACTTGCTATCAAAGTTGATTAACAATGTATGATTATAGCTTAGTTAGATAGGTTTCATTTTTCTGAACATTTTGGTATATTATTTGTATCTTTCTGATTTAAAATGAATTAGTTATGAATTTCCCAAATTTTAATTCATTTTAAACATTTTTGGAATATTTACATTAATTTCCAAACTTGGGCCCACATGTCAGACTTTTATTCATTTAGAAATTATTAAAACCCTGAAAAGTATGGCCCACCTGTCATATTATTTCTATTTACATAAATGATTAAAAGGAAAGAAAAAAAGAGATATGACATCAGCATGACATCGTGCTAATGTCATCAATGGAGCTGCTCCCAGATCGATCTCGAATCCAGCGATTCCGAGCGCGCCTAGATGCGAGGTTGGGGGCATTGGACGCAGACGACGATGGGGGGTTGATTGGTGGTGGCGCCACCTATTTTTGGTCACCGGAGACGACGGTGCAATGACGGCGAGCGGCGGCGGCGTCGAGCAAATGCGGGGAGGGGGATACAGAGGGAGAGGGGCCGAACGGAGGCCACTGCGAGGATCAGAAGCTCACTGTGAGCAAGACGAGCTTGTCGGAGAGGCGAGGCGAGCTCGGGGTAGGCGAGGATCGACGATGACCGACGGCGGCCGGAGCTTCCGATTTGCTCAAACAAGGTCGCGCGCGAGGGGGAAAATAGGCTAGGGAGAGAGAGTCAAGGACGATGGTTCCAGTGGTGGCATCATCTTGAGATGGGGCGGCCAAAAACGGCGAGGCCGATGGCGACTGGCGGCTAAGTTGCTTCGGCCATGGCGCGGCCGCGAGGAAGAGGAAGAGAGGGGGTGAAATGGTTACTGGGAGAGAGAGCGTGGCTCGGCGGTTCTTATCCGCGGCTCTAGGGCGGCGGCGCGCATCGCAGCTTGCGGGTGGTCGACGTCGAGCGTGCTGTTAGGCAGCTGCTTGCCGGCGTCGGGAAAGAAGAGAGGGGGAAAGGCCGAAGGGGTACGGGCCTGGTGGGCTGCGCTTGGGCCCCGGGTGGCCTGGCTGCTGGCGCGGCTGGCGGCAGGGAGAGAGGAGGAGAAGTGGGTTGTGGGCCAGTAGATAGGTTAGATAGATTTTATTTCCAGAAATGTTTTTCTATTTCTATTTCTAATTTCTTTTTGTAATTTGAATTTCAAATCTGTTTTGAATCTTTTCAACTTACAGGAACTTTTATAAAGTATATGAAATAGTGTGAGACCCTTTTATACACTTTGGCTCAACTCATGTAGTTACTTGTTTGAATACAAAACTCATTTGAATGGTTTTCAAATAGAAGGGGAAAATTAGGGTTTAGGGTTTAATTTGTTCTTTCTTGATTAAACCGAAGTGCAAGTGTAATGCATGCATGCAATGCTCAAACATGTCCTTATTTATATTACACAAAAGATGGTATGTTACAGAGGGCCCAGAGTATATCTATTTGTCATCGGGATGAACAAATTCCACTCTCGATCCATGGTCCTCAACATAACACTTTATTAGTTCTGAACCCATCTTTATAATCACCCTATTACGGTGTGACGTTTGATGTTATCAAGAAAATCTTCCGCTATTAGTGATTGACATGATCTGATGGTCTAAGGATGATGATCACTTCGTAAGTTGTTATTGCAATATACACTCAATGACTTTGATCGTAATGCTATACTTCGGATGAATGTTCATCGCACCATTACACTAATGTTGTGATCCCGTTATTAACAACTTCCAGTGTCCATGATCCGGAAACCTTGATCATCTTGTTAATCAACGAGCTAGTTTATGAGAGAGGCATAACTAGGAACTTTCGATTTGTTTATTAAACACACATGTATTAACGTTTCCGTATTAATACAATTATAGCATGCAAAATAAACACCTATCATATACTTGGAATACACATAATAAACACTTTATTATTGCCTCTTAGGGCATGTTCCCTTCAGTCTCCCACTTGCACTAGAGACAATAATCTAGTTACATAGTGATGAATCTAACACCCATGGAGTTCTGGTGTTGATCATGTTTTGCTCTAGGGAGAGTTTTAGTCAATGGATCTGCTACATTGAGATCCGTGTGTACTTTAAAAATCTTTATATCTCCATCCTTGACATGCTCGTGGATGGAGTGAAACCGGCGCTTAATATGCTTGGAATTCTTGTGAGACCTTGGTTCTTTGGCATTGGCAATGGAACCATTGTTGTCACAATAGATCACCATTGGGTACGACGCGCTTGCAACCACACCTAGTTCGGATATGAACTCCTTCATCCAAACAGCTTCCTGAGCCGCTTCCGAAGCAGCAACATATTCGTCCTCCGTTGTTGATCCCGCCACCACAGGTTGTTTGGAACTCCTCCAACTAACCGCTCCGCCATTCATGATAAATACGTATTCGGATTGAGACTTAGAGTCATCCGGGTCGGTGTCAAAGCTTGCGTCGACATAACACTTACCGACGAATTCTTCTTCACCTCCATACACAAGAAACATATCCTTAGTTCTTCGTAAGTACTTAAGGATATTCTTAACCGCTATCTAGTGTTCCGAACCGGGATCCGATTCGTACCTACTAGTCAAACTAATAACATGTGCCACATCCGGTCTTGTACATAGCATGGCGTACATTATAGAGCATATGGCTGAAGCATAGGGGACTTTGTCCATTATCTATCTTTCTTCCGCCGTAGCCGGACTTTGAGTCTTACTCAATGTCTTGCTTTGCAACATAGATAATAACCCCTTTTTCCTTCCATCCATTTTAAACTTCTTTAAAATCTTACCAAGGTATGTACTTTGCGATAGCCCTATTAGGCGCCTAGATCTATCTCTATAGATCTTTATGCCTAATATGTATGACGCTTCACCTAGGTCCTTCATTGAAAATTTGCTATTTAGATAACTTTTAACACTATTTAAAAGATCTATATCATTTTTGATCAATAATATGTCATCCACATATAATATAAGAAATGCCACATTGCTCCCACTCACTTTCTTGTAAATACAAGCTTCTCCATAAGTTTGGACAAATCCAAACTCTTTGATCACCTCATCAAAGCGGAGATTCCAACTTCGTGATGCTTGCTTCAATCCATAGATGGATCACTGAAGCTTGCACACCTTGTTAGCATCCTTAGGATCGACAAAACCCTTTGGTTGTATCATATACAACTCTTGTTCAATATTACCATTGAGAAACGCGGTTTTGACATCCATCTGCCATATCTCATAATCGAAATATGCAGCAATTGCTAACATAATCCTAACTTACTTTAGCATCGCTACAAGAGAGAATGTCTCATCGTAGTCAACTCCTTGAATTTGTCGAAACCCCTTTGCGACAAGTCGAGCTTTATAGACGGTCACATTACCATCAACATGTGTTTTCCTTTTGAAAATCCATTTGTTATCCACGGCCTTTTGTTTGTGAGGTAATTCCACCAAGTTCCAAACTTGATTTTCATACGTGGATTCCATCTCGGATTTCATGGATTCTAACCATTTGTTGGAATCGGGGCTCATCATCGCTTCTTCATATGTCACAGGGTCATCAATTTCATCAACCATGAAATTCGAAACAGGGTTTCTGTGTAGCTCGGGAGCTAAAAGCGTCCTGCTAGACCTGCGAGGCTCGGTAGTACTCTCTTTCGGAGTTTCATGATCATTATAATTAGTTCCCTCTTCAACTGGTGAAGCCAACTCCGGAACAACTTCCGGCTCTGCGCTACTCGTCATACTTTGAAGAGAAGGTTCAATAACCTCTTCGAATTCTACCTTCTGACTACTCGCACCTTTCGCGAGAAACTCTTTCTATAGAAAGGATCCATTCTTGGCAACAAAAACCTTGCCCTCGGATCTATGATAGAAGGAATACCCAATTGTTTCCTTAGGGTATCCTATGAAGATGCATTTTTCCGCTTTGGTTTCGAGTTTATCCGGTTGAAGTTTGTTCACATAAACATCGCATCCACAAACTTTAAGAAATGATAGCTTAGGTTTGTTTCCAAACCACAATTCATAGGTGTCTTTTCAATGGATTTAGATGGTGCCCGATTTAAAGTGAATGCGGCAGTTTCTAGTGCATAACCCAAAAATGACAACGGCAAGTCTGCCAGACACATCATAGATCGAACCATATCCAATAGAGTACAATTACGATGTTCCGACACACCATTTCTCTGTGGTGTTCCGGCAGGTGTGAGTTGTGAAGCAATTCCACACTCTTTCATGTGAGTGATAAACTCGTAACTTTGATACTCACCTCCACGGTCGGACCGTAGAAATTTGATCTTTCTATTACGATGATTTTCCACTTCATTCTGAAATTCCTTGAACTTTTCAAAGGTTCCAGACTTGTGTTTCATCAAGTAGATATAACCGTATCTACTCAAATCATCCATGAAAGTAACAAAATAACGATATCCACCTCGCGTCGACACACTCATTGGACCACATACATTAGAATATATGATTTCCAATAAATTTGTCGCCCATTCCATTGAACCAAAAAACGGCGTTCTAGTCATCTTTCCCATAAGGCATGGCTCACATGTATCAAATGATTAAAAATCAAGTGATTCCAAAAGTCCATCCGGATGGAGCTTCTTCATGTGTTTAACTCCAATATGACCTAGATGGTAGTGCCACATATATGCGGATATATCATCATTAAGTTTAATCCTTTTAGCATCAACATTATGAACATGTGTAACATTATTATCGAGATCCAAAAGAAATAAACCATTCATCATCGGTGCATGACCATAAAAGATTTCATTCATATAAATAGAACAACCATTGTTCTCGGATTTAAATGAATAACCACTTTGCATCAAACACGATCGAGATAGAATGTTCATGCTCAATGCTGGCACCAGATAACAATTATTCAAGTTTATTACTAACCCCGACGGCAAGTGGAGAGGTAGCATTCCAATGATGATCACATCAACGCTTGATCCATTGCCGACAGGCATATTGACCTCACCTCTTGCTAGAGGTCGCTTGTTCCGCAACCCCTGATTCGAGTTACAAATATTAGCAACTGAACCGGTATCAAATACCCAGGTGCTACATCAATAACATGTATATCAGATATACCTTTGTTTGCCTTGTCGGCCTTCTTGTCTGCTAAATACTTGGGCGATTCGCTTCGATGGCGATCCCCTTACAATAGTAGCACTTTTCGATTATCGGACTTAGGTCCAACTCGGGTTTCTTTTCAGGCACGGAAACCGGCTTGCCGCCCTTACTCCCCTTCCGTTTTCCCTTCTTGTCTTTCTTGAAACCAGTGCTCTTATTGATCATCAACACTTGATGTTTCTTTTTGATCTCCACTTCTGCAGTTTTAAGCATTGATAGAAGCTCGGGGAGAGACTTCTTCATGCCTTGCATATTATAGTTCATCACAAAGCTCTTATAGCTAGGTGGTAGAGACTGCAGAACATTATGGATGCCTAAGTCAATGGGAATCGATATTCCCAGGGACACAAGCTTATCGGCGTAACTCGACATCTTGAGTACATGCTCACTTACGGAGCTGTGCTCTTCCATCATGGAGCTAAAGAACTTTTCTGAAGCATTGTATCTCTTTACAGCAGCATGCGTGTCGAAATCATTTTCAACTCACACATTGTATCAAATGCATTGCCGTTTTCGAAACTCTTTCGAAGTTCCGGCTCTAGCCCATACAATATGCCGCAATGAACTAAGTTGTGGTCCTCCTGGCGAGTCTTATAGACATTCTTCTCCTTGTCAGGGGAATCCTCAAAAGGTGGGGGGCCTAGCGGCGCTTCTAGCACATATTGTTTTTGTGGTGCGGAGAGGAGAATCCTCAAATTCATGGCCCATTCGGTAAAGTTCCTACCGTTCGTTGCAAGTTTCTCTTTCTCCATGAACACATTGAAATTAAAAGCAGGTGGTTCCATCTACAACAGAATTTGTAAAGTTTAGACTAAGTTTATGATAGATTGAGTTCAACTAATCCACATTACGAATGAACTCCCACTCAAAAACGACATCCCTCGTGTCTTTTTGGTGATTACATGAACCAAATCCACTACACCAAGTCCGATCATCACGTGAGTCAGTGTAGCTTCAAAGGTGAGCATCAAATGGGCATCATATCTACTATATGACTCATGCTTAACCTTTCGGTTCGTGTTCCGAGGCCATGTCTGTACATGCTAGGCTTGCCAAGTAAGAACCTTAGTATTCGCGTGTGTAATTGTCTTACACCCGAAATATGGTCGTGGATCCAAGAACAACCGATCATCACGTGATTTCTTGGAGCGACGAAAACATAATCGGTGCATACTAAAGGAAGAACACATTCTTATCTTGATATTTAAATGAGGGATTATCTTATTATGCTAATAAAGCGCCGAACAAGCAATATAAGATGTTATCAAACATCACATGTTTATTAGTGGAATGATATGGTTCCCTCATATGATCTCTATCATGTGCATCGTGGTACGATCACTATCATACCTTTTATGTGTAAGGCCAGGGTCTATGGAACTTACACGTTATGTGTGTTTTAAGAGTATCATATCATACTTCTACCTACAACATCACCATATCATAACACTATCCTAGCAACAATCTAAACTAGACGCCTCTAACTTATCCATTGCAAGTTTTACGTGGCTTAGGGCTTTCGAAGATAGAACCGTTCATACCTACAAACATGAACCACAACGAGGATAACAAAATTGTTGACAACTCATTGCAAAATAGATATTGACTATAGTAGGAGAGACAGAAACCCGCTAGCCACTTATGCAAACTAGTTGCATGTCAAGTGTGGAACGGGTCTCATGTGCGAGGACATGTAAAGTTTGTCCGGGCCGCTTCATCCCACTACGCCACCAATATCCAAAATTACAGCTAAGCAGCAACAACATGATCATCATCGCCCACATACTCATACATGTACTACCCGTGTAAAGCATTTACGCATAGATCCCGCACTGATACCACTGTAGGGTTCGCAGCATAGAAAACAAAAATTTTCCTACGATGGGAAAAACTATGTACCAAGATCTATCTACTAGACACAAACAACGGGCGGATGTATATCCGTAGAGAACATACCCTTTAAGACCGACAAAGCTTAACGAGTTAAACTCGTGGTTGATGTAGACGATCTCTTGTCGATCTCAACATCGAGAGGAAGTCCTAGCGCCGCAAATCAGCAGCGCATCCATGCTCGCACACACGTCCGAGGCACCGAGCAACCTCCGCCTCCTCGCTCCAGCGATGCAGCGGAAGCACAACTCTTTCTTGCCGAATAGCCACCGGTAACATGTATCTCGCTAGTCCGAGACCATGGGGGATAAATTCTAGAGGGGGAGAGAGATCCTTCACGAGGAGGTGTGAGTGAGAAGTGAGGAGGGGGTGCCTTTTATAGGAGAGGGGGAACCCCAAGGGGGTTTCCGGCGCATGGGGGATGCCCCCTTACCCTCCCCTCTTCATGTCGGTGGACACTCCACTCACAAAATTCCTTTAAATTCCCTCCACTCAAAATCCCACTCAAACTTTCTATTAAATTTCCACCAAATTTAATGCAAACTCTCATTAAATAAAACTCTTTTTATTTATTCAGAATTTTGTCAATTACTTTAATGGCAAACATTCACATTTAACCCCTTGCTAGAATTCTATTTCACATGCAAAAACATTTTCTGCAATTTCACCCGAAAACCTGTTTCGGTATCTAGTGAAATAAATTCCTGCGCTTGCTATTCTTTCCGGCATGAAACTTTTGCTCCCATTCGATGTCGGTGTCTCTTAAGTGTGTCACCCTACAATTCGTGAATAATCCGGACATGATCGAGACCCTTCTCGGATCAATAATCAGAAGCGGGATCTGGAGACCCATACTGACTCCCACACATTCAACGATGACTTTCTTGTGATCGTCGGAACCTTTTTACGCTAGTATCTTAATCCCTTTGTTTCACGATATATTACATGTCCGAGAGTCGATCATCGGTATCTCCATACCTAGTCTGATCTTGTTACTGACATGCACTCTTTTCTCGTTCCCGTGATATAACATTCTAGTGATCAAATCACTTGCTTGCAAGCTAAACAATGTGATATCATCGAGAGGGCCCAGAGTATATCTATCCGTCATCGGGATGAAAAAATTCCACTCTCGATCCATGGGCCTCAACATAACACTTTATTAGTTCTAAACCCATCTTTATAATCGCCCAGTTACGGTGTGACATTTGATGTTATCAAGAAACTCTTCCGGTGTTAGTGATTGGCATGATGTCATGTTCTAAGGATTAGGATCACTTCATAAGTTGTTATAGAAATATAAACTCAATTACTTTGATCGTAATACTATACTTCAGATGAATATTCATCACACCATTACACTAATGTTGTGATCCCGTTATTAATAACATCCAATGTCCATGATCAGGAAACCTTGATCATCTTGTTAATCAACGAGCTAGTTTATGAGAGAGGCATAACTAGGAACTTTCTGTTTGTTTATTAAACACACATGTATTAACATTTCCATATTAATACATTTATAGCATGCAAAATAAACATCTATCATATACTTGGAATACACATAATAAACACTTTATTATTGCCTCTTAGGGCATATTCCCTTCATAGAGAAGGCCCACCCTCCGGGGATTGTTTGCCCCTGTAGTAGCGTGAGGCACCTATATCAGATTAGACAAACTTCCAGCCCAGCCCCGTCCCATTCCAGAGTAATGTGGTTGCACGGGTTAATTGTTCAAGCAAAACTGCAAAGAAACGGGTGCGTTTTCATAAACATTTTCCTCCATCTTTCATCCACTCATTTTGTAAAACCAAAACCTTTATCATTTTCCAATCCACTTGGTTGACCAAACCTCACCAAGGTTTTCTCATAAAACATTTTTGTAAGCCTTTTCAAGGGTCTTCCTATCCCATATTTTTTGCTTTGGCTAAAACAGGGTTTCAAAAGGGGCATGGTGTTTTACACCATCTATCATACTAGGGGCGGGTAGGATCATAATCTGGGTTGTACCTAATGTTACTAAGGGGTAATGGTTTGGAGGAGCCAAACATTTCCCATATAAAATAATAATACAGTGAAACGATGCAATTTTCATAAACGAGTAGATAAAACATGCATAAGTAAAATAATAGGACAAGGCATATGAGCAAGAAGGTGGCTTGCCAACGACCAACGAGATGTCCCGTGACTCCCTTAGAATGCCAGAATACCAATTACAATAATAATAAGAATAACCAGATGCTTCCTTCTTCTCGGCATCACACAATCGCAACTATCGCCGTTATCGAGCAACATGCAAGCAAACAACACCATAATCAATACAGTGCTTACAAGAATAAATTCATACATCAAGCAATGGAAAAAACAAGTTTATAGATCAGTATGGATTAAGGATTTGGAAATGGATGCAAAGGAATGGGTTGGCTTGCATTGGTGGATTTTCTATTAGGATTTAAAGTGCCAAAACTACCTAGATAAGGGGTTTTGGGAAAAGGCCAAGTTATGCATGATAAAATTGTGCACAAAAGATGCCTTCAGATATGTATTGATAAAATGAAGCCAACAAAAGTGGTTTCACCATTTTATCAATTTCCAATGATTTATAGTGATTTCTATAGTGAATAAAACTCTAGTTTTAGGAAATAATTCACCAGACAAATTATGGAGCTCCAAAAATTATTTCCTTGGATGATTAGGTATTATTTAGGGGACTTATTTAAGAGGAGTTGTAATCAACTCAAAAAAATTAACAGAATGCCCTTGAGAAATTCCCAAATGCAGTCCTGGCTGGGATTTGTCTTTTTCATCATATTTAAACTACATAAGCTATTGATGTGATTACAAGGATAAATGTTAGGTATTTATATTACCTTTCTATATAAATTGGAATCACCCTTTTTGGATTTACATACCACAATTAGTGAATTTTTTGGTGAACAAACCATGCACAGAAATGTTTATTTTACCATAATTAAAATAAGCCTCAATAAAAATTGGGCTCCTGGGGTTTGAAAGGTTTTGATATATAAGTGTGCAGGGAGTTTGAATTAGGTCAAAACCATCTTTGGTTTTGCCTAGGGAATTTACTAAAGGTAGAAAAGACTTGATTTGGATATTTTCCTAACGGAAAACTAGGAAGCAAATGGGTATGGGCCAGTGGGACCTGCAAGGTATGGTTTATACCTTCCAGTAAAATTTGGTTTCAGGTCATTTGGATGAGTAAAATTTTTTAAAAGATTTTATTAGTGAAAAGGACACTTCTAAAAAGATGATTTAACAAATTTATTATAAACAGCAGATGAAATAGCCAATGCCTCTGCATGATAAGGAAAAGACTATTGTATCCAAGGAAAATTAGATCTGGGCATTTTGGATCATTTTCATTTACATATAAACCATCATGCATTTCTGCAGATCTGATAAAAAGAATAAAAGAGAAAAGGGAAAGAGGGCGCCTGGGCCAAATTCCAGAAGGCAATGGGCCGCACTGAGGCAATCCGTCCCAATAGCGCTGAGCGCATGCGGGCGGCCTATAGCCAGCCGCGGCCCAGAGGTTGGCCTCCCTCAGGGACCTAGGTCAAAATGTAAGGGGCACCTCCGGTCGTTCGATCAAGTGCAGATCGATGGCCGGGCTCTGTCTTCTCTAGAGAAACAAGGCAGCGGCAGCGGAACTCTAGCTAGGGGCGGATCTCGACGGGGCGGCTCACCAGAAGCTTCTCCGGTGACGGAGAGGCAGCGGATGAGACGTGAGTCGTCACGGGGAGCCGAACAAGGGGCGACACGGTCGGGGTAGACGCCGGGGGTGGTCTCGCACGACGGGGCCGAGGGAGAGCTAGCCGGAGCTTGATAGCTGCGCAGATACAGAGGGTCCTAGGCGAGAATGAGGAGGGGGTTAGATGCAGGGAGAAGAGGTACACTTTAGAAGGTCACATGTAGAGAGGGAGGGAAGGGGAGGAGTGAGCCTTTCTAATTTCTTTGCCATGGCCGAGGGGCCTTTCTCCTCTTCTCCTAGCCAGTACAGAGCGAGGGGAGATAGTGGGAGAGGAAGGGGAAGGAGGGGAGAGTGAATGAGGCTAGGGAGAGCCGCAGGGGTGGCCTCTGGCTATATAAATCGAGGTAGAGGGGTGTATGATGGACATGGGTCATGGAGAGCATTGATGGAGGTGCTAGCCAGGGATAGGTTGAGGTGGGTGGTGGAGTGGGTCCTCCTGGTGTGCTCTGGTCGTGTAGAAGGGGTGGAGTGATAGGGTGCAGCAGCTGCAAGGGTTTTGAATGGCTTGAAAGGACATGTCCCTTGTCTCTCTTATAAACAAGCACAAAGGACAAGAGGAAGAGGGTGCTATAGTAGCTAGGGCTACAGTGCCACATGACCAGGGGTGTGAGGTGTGCTGTGGAACATTGCTTAGCAAGATTCGAGGTGGTTTTGGGAATGGTTCGAGACAAGGTTTGATTTATTTTCCAAACTTGATCAAATGGTATCTTGTGAAGGAAGTTGAAAAATTTGCATTAGGCAAGGTGAGAAAAAGGTACGGGAGTGTGCATAGGGTCATTGCATAACCCTAGGAATTATTTGGGATTTTTCTAGTGATTATAACCCCATTTAGATGCATTTATTCAAAAAGGGCAGAAGTAGATTCTAGAAGCTCATTTGATATTTTTACATTGGCCAGGGTTTGTTTTTTATGTGATATGGTCCTGAATACCATATTCCACAGTGGAGAATTTATTGAGATGGAAAAGTATTTTTAAGGAATTATTTCTTGTTTCTGCCATTTAAGAAAAAGGGCAAAAAGAAATAATAAAGAATCTCAAAAATATTTATTTTTGAGTTTGGAAGATAGGGTATGATATATAGAACTCAAATGTGCATTGAGTTGGCCAAGTGATTTGGAGAAAATCAGAGTTGCCTTTATAGACAGAGGTTTTAGGGTTTTGCCATAAAAAGAATTTAAATAGTTTTAGGCTCCAAATAATTATGGGAATTATTTGGGGAACTATCCTAACCAAGGTAGAGGATGTAAGATTGATTTATACATCATTGTCCACCTGGGTTTTGAAGGATTTTGGGTAAAAATGAAAGAAACTAGATTTTTGGGAATCTAGGGTTTTGTTATTTTCATGCCACCAAAACATTGTTGGATCAGGGAGCTCAGAGCTCACCTTGATACAAGGGTTATATGGATAGCTAGACCAAGTTATATATATGATCAAGGAAGCAAGAGTTAGGCTTTTTTTGCATTTGGGGTGGTCTAAAAGAGCTGGCAAACTTTGTTGAAAATAAGTCTGCCATTGCTGATACATCAGGTAGCCTCCTAAACCATGTGGGTTCAAGGAGCACAAGGCTCCAATGGAAACAAGTGAGTTATGGATTCATAGACCATGGTTATTAGATCATAACCATGCAAAGAGTTGGTCAAAGGGAGATGGCAAATAGATGTGAGCTTCTAGCAAAGTAGGCAAGATGATAAGATTTGTAGAAAAGATTGTTATCTTGACCACAAAATCATCATGGATGAGTGGGAACCAGAATGGGTTATCCAAGGTCAAGAGTGTGCTTTGGTAGTACAAATGATGTACTACAATATGGTTCAAATACGTTCTCAAGAATTCATATAGGTTGGAAAAGGTAGAGCTCCAAAGATTGCATCTAGATAAGAAATCCAGACAGCCATTTTGGCAGATTTAGGGTTTTAGACTAGAGTGTAGGTGTAGATGATTTTGAGAGGATGCTATGTTCCAAACTCATGATCAAATGGAGGATGTGGATGTGATGGATAAGTAGATATGATCCATGCTTAGATTGGGTCTTTACTAAGATGGAAACTATCAAAAGGGATTACCCCTGATTGTTCTGATTAGGATATGAGATGATCACCAGCATAGATTGGGTCCTAAGGGATGATCTACTAGATTCGCTCACTCTAGTTCATAAGAAAACAATGCAATCAGCAGATCAAGGCAATTCATTAGTCAGCAGATCAAGGCAAGTCATCAAACAGCAGATCAAGGCAATTCATCATATCAAATTTACCAACTACTACTAGGGTTACCATAAAGCCTAGATTGAGGTAGGGGTGGGTATTTTGAATTGGTTATTTTTTGAAGTAAGATAAGTACCTCTTGGTATTTCTACCAAGATTGGAATGAAGAGGTTTTGAATCAAGGTTTTTGGGAAATCCTAGGGGTAGGAGTAGTTGAGAGTTCTGTCTTGAAAACATAAGGAGATTATATTTTAGTTCTCCCTAGTTTTATTAATAGAACTAGTAGTTGAGATGAGAAGTATAGCTACTAAAGCACAATCAGTTGCAAGAACACAAGCAACCAATTAAACAAACATTGCACATGTAACAGGAAAAAGTTTTTGTTCCCCCTGATTTTTGCATTTTGGACAACAATTCAGGGTTGCTGAATTTGGGATGTTACAGACGGCGCCTGGAAGCGCTTCGTCGGGAAATCCCAAGAGAAAGTCTTCCCTCAGTAAGAAAACAAGGTTGTCGAACCAGTAGAAGGAAGGAAATGTCTCAAAGGTGTTGCAAGCAACTTCGAAACCTGCACAACACAAACTCAAGACTTTGCCCCAACGAACAGTGAGGTTGTCAATCTCACCGGTTGCTGTAACAAAGGATTAACTTTATGGTGTGGAAGATGATAGTGGTTTGTAGAAAGTAAACATGAACAGTGGAAGATGTATCAATGGTAAATATTGGACCTAGGGCCATAGTTCACTAGAGGTGTTCTCCTTAGATAAAAAAGCATGGCATGCAGGGTAAACAAATTACAGTAGGGCAATTGACAGGACTGAGCAAGGCATAACAATGCAATACTAGACATTCATGATCATATGAGATTCGATTGGGAAATACAACAAGATACATAGACCGCCATCCAACTACATCTATGACTAGAAATCCACCTTCAGGTTATCATCTGAACCCCCTCCAGTATTAAGTTGCAAGCAACAGATAAATTCTTTAAGCAAAGAGTGTAAGGTAAACAATCCACTTGTTCCATGAACAAGAGACCATTGTTTTCTCCCTAGTGGCAAAAGCACATCTACAACCTTAGAGATTTTTGTCATTTCCCTTAGATTAAATAGAGGCATGAACCCACTATCCAGCATAAATACCCCTCTTGGAGTCACTAGCATCTACTTGGCCAAGATAACAACTAGAAACGGAGAGCATGCAAGATCTCCAACAACATAGACATGATAGAATCAATAAGACAAAACCATTAATCAATCTGACATGGTAATCTCAATATCCATTGGATCCCCCCAAACACAACATGCATGATTACAAATAGAAATGATGTTGATCATGAACGAAGCTCAATAGATCTAAACATGATAGCACAAAGGAGGAGATACAAGCATCTAGCTACTACATGGACCCATAGTCCAAGGTGGAACTACTCACGCTTCAGACCGGGGTCAATCTTTGCCATATGTCTAATATCTTTTGAATAAACTAATGTTGCTAATGAAGATTGTGTGAAGTTTTGTATGAAGGAAAAAAATTCAGATGTAGAGAGAGAATGATGTAATGACATGAAGAATGGAAAAAAGATCAAGCTTGGGAATGCCACCTCGGTGTCACCCCAAGAAATATCCAAGAGGTACAAGCGTCAAAGCTTGGGGATGCCCAAGGAATCCCCTTCGTCATCAATAAAAAGCTCAGGTCTGTCTATACACTTCGTTTTTATTGTTTCATGCACAATTGTGTTGTTCTTGGAGCGTCTTAGTTTTCTTTTGCTTTGCTTAGGTTGTTTAGTTTGCCTGAATAAAGTAGTTTGGACCCTAGTTTCCGCTGTGTTGTTTTTCAAATAAGTTGCTTAGTGTTGGAAAGGAGTAGTAAGTTCTTGCTTGAAAGTGCAAGAGGAGCTTGCATTGATTGTGACTTATACTTTAGCATTACATGCTAGGTGTTGTTTTGACCTTATGCTTAGTGATTATTGCTGTAGCATGTCTTTTTCCAAATAATTGGGATTGCTTAGTGTGCCTTGAAGAAATTATGCGTTGTTTTTGCATGCAAAAGCATAGTATTGTGGTATTCTCCTTTGATGCTTTGTTTGGGTTGACTTGGCACATGCTCACACCATGTTATGACTATGACAAGTCACCATTAGCCTCTATGATCATTTAGTCCTTGACTTGTAGTACCACTCTATGCTTTGATTAGTAATGCTTTGTTGCACTGCATGATTATGGCCATTATTGCTCTCTTAGTTGGTTGCTCCCTGTAACATCCCTAAAATCATGTTTTGAAAGATTGCATATCATTCATGCATGCATGTCATTTAGGGGATCAATTTCAAACTCATCTCAAGAAAACAGAAACATTTGGGTGCTTGTTATTTTATGTAAACAAGCATTGATCCAATGCCACTCTCAAGTGAGAGAATAATTGTTTTAAACCAAGTTTTGTTTGCTCTTAAGTTGGATTGGTTGAGTGTTAAAGCTTGGACAAAATTTACAAAACAAATATGGTTTTAAACCATTTTCAAAACCTATTCAAATCATGTGCTAAGGCACTGTTTATTTTGATTTTTCAAAAATACCAAGCTAGTCTAATGAGAAAGCAAGGTTTTATGTCCAATATTATGAGGTTTACAGTTTACAAAAATCCAGAAAAAGTTTGGAATTCAAATGCACTTGATTTCATTTGAAAAAGATTCCTGAAATTCAATATAGAAAAAGAAAAGGAAATTAGAAATCAACTGGGCCTGGCGCCACCATTCCAGCCCAGCAAGCAAAACAGCCCACCCGGGTCCTCCCTTTCCCTCTGTTTTTCCCATCGCTCGCACACCCTCGTGACAACTGGTCCTTCACCACGTCACCTGTCGTCCCCAATCTACTTTGCGACCAAGCGCCATATGACGTTTACTCCCGATGCAAATGCTCTTCAATCCCATTGATGCCGCGCGTAATTCTCGCCCCTGCTCAAGCTATTTAATCTCCACCCCTCTGCGACCATTTCCCCTCACTTAGCGCCCCCACTCCGCCACCAGGCTGCCCATAATATTGCTTGCACCGCCGCGGTACCGAGCCACTCCGGCATGCGATTCCGGTGAGCACTCATCGCCCCTTGCCTTCTAATCCTGCCAGCATGATCGCAGCAACCTTGCGCATCTTCTAACTACACTGGTGCGTGCTAGGACTATCCGGAGCCTCGCCAACGACGACGACCGCAAGTGCTCGACGCAGCCACAAACTCTGACGACCTCTCCTGGTTTGTACTGACCGCGCCTCCCTCTCTCGTTCATACTCACACACTCGCCTCGTCTGCACGCATCTAACGCCATCTCTCTCGTACCTTAGTGTGAACCGTAGCGTCGCCACCATCTCCAGCAGCACACACCCGACGACAGCAGTGACTCCAGCGAGCTATCTCCGTCGACCTCGAGCGCCCCTTCGCCAACCAAGCATACCCTAAGCATCAGCAACGCACGGCGAACTCGGTGAGCTAACTCCCCCTCTCCCGCGCGAACTAGATCGTCCACAACGTCTCTGATAGAGCCGCCGCCGCCACTCGCCGCCGCTAGCGCCGCCAGACTTTGGTCGCTTGATCGCGAGCTGTTAGATCTAGATCCAACGCGTTAGATAGATCACTTAAACGAAGGGGTACGGGACAGATCTGGCCATGCGATTTCATTTAGATCGTGCGGTCCATGCTAGTTGATCCGCGCAAAACGGTACCAACGAATCAGAGAGCGCCGCGTGGCTAGTTCTTTGTTTTAAAAACAGAATTTATATCTATTAGTGGTTCAAACTTGTAAAATTCATATCTTTTGATTCCCACGTTCAAATTTTGCAAATTTTATATCATTGGAATCAGGAGAGAAAATCCTATCTGTTTATGCAATGTGTTTAATATTTTCCCTCTATAAAAATAGTTGTTTATGCAGAAACTTGTGTAGGCTTATTTTGATTATATAAATTATTTTAAAAATGTTTTAAAGATCAAATAAGGTTTATTTTGAATATCTTGGACTTGTTTTGTTTCAGTACTGTTCACTTGTCTTGTTTGGTGTAGAAAAATCATCACATGGCATTTGCATGCATTCATATATTTTTGTTTGTATATATATTTTGTATGTGATTTTGGTGCCATTATTTCATGTGTAGATTTTGGTGCAAATAGTGATTGTGATTGTGAAGAATGTTGCTACTCCCCAAACTACCAAGGCAAGTGGTGCTTCATGATTTATTCCTATATTTTACCTATGCATTAGAAATATTTTGTATAGGATTGCATGAATATTTTGCTAAGTATCTTATTCCTATGCTTGGGAAATCCTAGTAGTTGTAGAATTGTTAGAATTTCCTCTAAGTTAAGATGCTTACCTTTGCCATGCTTAGCCTCGCTAGTAGCAACCAAGGGTGGATTATATATTCATGTTATGTGAAAATATTTCTAAGTCTTTGGACTTGTGTTTTTGCTTAATAAAACAACTAAGTGAATGAAACAATTGGGTGGAATGGAAAGAATGGTTTGTGTTGAGTGGTTACACAAGGCTCATTTATATGGTTTACCTTGTGTATCTCACTTGTGGAAAGCCACCCAGGAACAAAGGGGTTTGAGATGCCAAATGTTAAGAAGCTTCTAGTGTAGCCACATGGCATTATGGGCTCTGCCTGGATCATATAGGTTGCAATAACTTAGCCATTTGGACAGTTGGTGGTAGTGGGATGATAGGATTGGAGCGCATCCATTTGGTCTAAGGGAAGGCTTCTGAAAGGTCCTGTCTTGGTGAAAATCAAGTCTTGTGGGGAAAGTGCACAACCTCTGCAGATGGAAGAATCTAAGTACTTAGCCATGTCCCTGGTATTCAACAATTTTGAGCATCAAGACATGGAAGCTATCAAGAATCTCCTCATCCCAATTTCTAAGTTAAAACTTGTGGTTGAACAAGGGTGAAGGTTCACCAATTTCTATTGGTGGTTCCTTGCGAAGGTTTTGTCAAAGAAAAACTTAGTGTTTTCAACTGATAGGTAAAACCTATTTTGAGCAAAGCAAGCCTAAGCTACACTTAGCCAAATGCATATAGTATCTAAATTGCTAATTTTCTATTAAGGTATCACTTGCCAATACTATTCCAATGTATTGACCCACTGTGGCTGTAACTTATGATGTTGCAGGTTATTCTGATGATGATTAGGGGTTATGAGTCTACACTCAACATGCTTGCCTGTGGCACATGAAGATGAATACTTAATTATCTTATTCTATGTTTGAACTCTTGTATTAGGCCTATGGCCATGGAGTTGTAAAAGACTATGTTTGTCTCTGGAATGATATGTAATAATGACCTTTGTTTCTGTGTACTTCATCTTAAACTGTGGATGCTAGCATTGATCCAGGGACTAGCATTGCAATCACAGGGATCCTTACCTTTATATAAAGGGAGGGATCTTACACTCCCAGTCTTTTGCTAGCCTCCACTTGTATGAGTAAGCTCTACTCATGCTTCCAACTCCCAAGAAACCAAATTTTTTTGAAAGTGTCCACTATAAACTAGTATGCATGGTGTGTTACACTATTCCAAGTATATTCTTGTTTTCAGCTATTTTCCAAGTAAAAACTACTTTGTTATGTGAAAACTTAGTGATTAAAGCCCTCACGAACTTGATGGCACACTTTATATTCTTTTCCTCTAATAAACTTGAACCATTGTGTCATCTATGTTGTATATGCTTGCACTTACGTTGGAATTAGAAGAACCATGCTGTCACGGGGAATGTTTTCAACATTGCACATGTACTTTGTACTCAGTTGATATCATGCTCTTTTGTCTATGAATGCCACCGGTGTGAAATAAAGAGGGAACTTGTAATTCCATGGAGTTTGTATTCTATGTTAGAGAAACGCCTAGGCCGCTAGCCTAAGCCATGCCTAATCATGGTGGAAACTTGCAGCATCACCATACTGAGCTATCTATGAAGCATCCTCAATAAAAACTATGCATATGGTAAATAAAAAGATTGCTGAGATACTCATTGTCTGCTTACCTTGTGATTTTGGTTATGGGAAAGCTCATATACCATGTGCAAGGGGTACCCCGTTGGAGGTTCTCTATGATATGCAAATACTTGCAATGACAAGAACTTACAGGTGACTAAAGTTGAGTAGCATGAGGTGTGGCCCTCGTATTCAAGGGGCTTTAACCTTAATCACTTCAAGATGCTTATGATAGGGTCAATTAGGGCTGAAAGATAACAAGTACCATAATTTTTGGAAGCTCTTTTTGAAACTTGAAATCCCTGCTTTCTTTATAAAAGGCCTTTCTTCCACCACTATTGAGTCTCCACCTTCCACCTTTAGGCACCATTAAGAGAGCATAGTTTCCATTCTATGTGCAGTGTTCCAAAGCTTATTGATTGATGCATATTGTGATATTACTTGTTCTTGTGCTATTTGTTTCTAGTCTCCCTTGTGAACTTTGAAGGTGTCATATGCATCTATTTGCTACTCTATGAGGGACAAGTTGAATGCCACTATGCTATGTTTTCTGTATGTGAAACAAACAAACGTTTTTCAATGCATGTTATTCATGATCTTTGTTTGTAGACTTTAATGTTGCATGCATAGTTACTATGTCCTATTGTTAGAACTCCATATTTCATGCTCATGTTTAGAGTTCTTTGATCCCAGCTTTCAATGCTTGCAAATGGTTAGATCTTGTCACATCCCAAAATTTTCCAAAATTTGAAATATGAAAAATAAATAAACAAAATAAACAATTGTTGATTTTTAGGGTGAGAAGAAACTTTTTGATTCCAATTGGAAACATCAAACCCTATTTTAGTCCAATAGAATCCTAAAGGGATTTAAAAAGATAAATAAATAATAAAGTTATAATAGTTGGAATCACTATTTTTGGATCTTTAAATAAAAAGATATGGTTTTGTTAAGCAAAGTTGGAATTATTAAATAAGGACTATTTAAAAAAAGCCAAATTAATCTTGGCCAAGCATTTGTAAATAAAATATTTTGTTTGATAAAAATAGTAAAGGTTTATTTAAATAAAACCATGAGGATTTATTAATATCCAATTTTATTTAAGTAAAGGATTTTCCATTTTAAATAAACACTAAAACTTGTTAAAGTATTTTAAATAAGGAAGCAAAGTGTTTTGTTTTTCAAATAAACCTACTGAAAAGGTTTTGGTATTGTTTAGATCTCAAATAGTGTTTTAAAATTAAATTAAATCCTATTTGAAATTAAGACGAAGGTCTATTTATTTAATTATTAATGGATCCTAAAAGAATAAAAATTATTTTACTTTGGACTTTGGATTATGTTGTTAAACAAAATTAAAATTCACCCAAAGTTTGGTGTTGGTTTGAATTCATATGGTGTTTGAATTGTTTGAAATAAAATCAAAACAGAAATTCAAATTGGAAAAAAGAAAAAGGTTCAGTATAAAAAAAATGAATCTAACCCAACCCAGCCAACAGGCCCAGCAAGCCACTCGCAGCCCATCTTTTTTCCCTGCAGTGAATCGTTTTCTCACGAGCAAACACACCCCCTCAGACGCTGACAGCAGGACCCCACCTAACTTTCCCCACTTCACTGGCGAACGGACCCCACGCCACCTCATCGTCGTTCTCACCCGCGACCAAGTCCCCCACGCCATTTCTGCCGGCGATGAATGCCATTGAATTGGCTTAACCCCGCGAGTAAATCTCCCAGGTGATCACGTGCCTTAAAACGCCACACTCTCCTCTACCTTTCCCCCCAAACACCACCTCCTCTCTGCCACCGGGCTGCTCCAATCGCGATCTCGAAACCCTCTGCTCCAACGAGGTTCCGTGACCAATTCCGGCGCCGTCCAGCCGCGCCTCGCCTCCCACTGCATGCAGACTTGCTCCCCACCTCCTGGCGCATATTCCAGTGCAGCTAGTTAGCCCGCGCGAGCACCGTAGCCTCGGCTTCGTTATCACCCGAGCGCCACCGCCATTTGCCATTTCCTCCGGCAAGTTTTCCCAGTAAGTACCGACCGCCCCCAGCCCTCTCGTTGATGCTCCCATGATCCCTGATGCCATACGTGTCTAACCATGCCTTTGTTTTGCCTCGGCATGAACTGCAGCCTAACCTCCGACGACAAACAAAGCCGTCTGATGCCGCTGCACACTCCGGCGAGCAATCCCCTCCATTCCTGAGCGCCCCTTGTCAAACAGACCTCACCTTGAGCTTTTCCACACCTCTGCGAGCACGGTGAGCACCTCCGTTACCCCTCTTGCTTCCTATAGTCGCCGCGACGCTGTAGGCAGAGCCAGTGTCGCCTGTCGCCGCCGCCAGCGCCGCCCACCTTTGGCCAGCAGCTGTGCATCGTAGGATCTAGATCTAAGCGTCATGATAGATTCCCTTAGCGAACAGGTATGGTGCGATCTGAGCCGTGCGATACACTTTAGATCTAACAGCCCACAGAGCTCGATCCACCCGAAGCAGTATGGACCAGTAGTATTATGACGCGTGGCACTGGTTTCGATTTAAAAATAGAAAATGTTCTATTAGAACTGCAAACTTGTAAAATTCATAACTTTAATTCTACACGTCCAAATTTTGCAAATTTTATATCAATGGAATCAGCAACACAAATCCTACCCAACCATGCTCTCTATTTAATGTTTTGCTTCTAGCAAATTGATTGAAATTGCAGAAACTTGTGTAGGCATAATTTGAATATAAAAATTGTTCTAGATATATTTTTGAGATGAAATCTTTGCAAAATGGTTTGTTTTGAACCTACTGACCATAGGAATCAACTTATGGATTTTAAAATGTATTTTGTGAAGTTAAGGAATAAATATTGGAGTTAGAGCATTTCTAGTCAAATAAAAATATTGTTTTTGGTTTAGAAATGAATTTTGAGTAAAATCTTTGGGAAATGATTTTAATTAAACTCTCTGACCCTAAACACCAAGTTTTGAGAATTAAAATATATTTGAATATCCCTATGAGAATATTACTTTGCTAAAAGATATTTTCAACAACATAAAATATCACCTTAACATAATATTTGGTTTATGAGATAAAACCTTTTGCAAATGGTTTTACCACTTTAGTAAATGACCACTTTGAACTTTATAATGTTTAGAGCCTAGTAGAAACCACTTTTGCAAATAAAACTATCTTGTGCATGCTTGCATGCATGACCTTGTTTTTGTTATTTTATGTGTGAGAAAAGGTTTGAATGCTAGTTGAAGTGTTTGCTTGATTGAATTGTAGTGAAGTTAGAGGAGTGTGATATTTGCAAGACCAAGAAGTGAACCAACATTCTCTACTAAAAGGCAAGTGACACTATCATCCATGTCCTACTATTTTCATTGCACTTAGTGGATTTTTGTAACATGCATGATAAGGATTACTATATTTTATGCTATGCTAAATCCTAATAGGATACCCTTATATCTCCCTTAGTGGAAACATTGTAGTTGTAGTAAGCTTAGCCCTTCTATATATTTGGGATGGGATACATGATATGATTATATGAAGTATTGAAAAGATATATGTTTTATATAATAAAACAAGTACTCAATGAACCACCTGGGTGGACAAGGATACTCAAGTTTTGGACAAGGTGGCAACAAAGGGAACCATGTTTATATGTCTATATTTTTGTATGTGCACTAGAAGAAAACCACCCAGGGACTTAGAGATAAAACATGTTTCTCGTAAAGTGGCTTCCGTGTACAGCCACATGCTAAATGGGCTCTGGCTTAGTCAACTACATAGTGGAAGACCCATGCACTGGCATCTTCAGGTTAACTAGAATTGTGTAAGGGAAATTTATCCCTACATTGGTGCCTGGTTGACGAGATAGCATTGTGTATTGGGAGGACTTCTATGGAAAGACTTTGTCACATTCTCGATATGCCAGTACTCCTTTTTGGTGAGTACTTATCCAGCGGCCACTGGTGGCGTCAAGACGAGATTGTGTCATGTGGGTAAAGTGTACAACTTCTGCAGAAGATCAAATTCTAAGTACTTAGTCATGTCCTCGGTTATGGACAATACTGAGCAACTAATGCCTAAAGCTATGGAAGATCTCTACATTCCAATTTCTCAAAGTAAAACTTGATGGTGACAACAAGGGATTTGAAGCACTTGGTGTTTTCCAAGAAGTTCAGAAAGATTTGACAAAAGATCAAAACTATTTTCAAAAGGATAGGATAAAACTATATTGCTTTCTACAATTGAGCCTAAACCCCACTTAGCCAAATGTGCATGTATTGATAGGATCCACTTATTTCTACATAGTAGTGAAACTTGCCAATACAATTCAAATGTATTGACCTTTGTGGCTGCAACTCATTATGTTGCAGGTTTGTTTGATGTTAGTGAAGTACGTTGAATAGGATTACAAGTCTACAACCAACATGATTGCCTGTGGCACTTTGAAGATGAAGGACTCCATGCTATATAGATATTCTGCTGCATTGTAATGAGATAGCCAAATGAGATATGTAAGATGTAATGAATTATTTTATTACTGGTTATAAAGTTGTATTATGACCTTTGTTTCTTGATATTACATTTTAACTGTGGATGATAGCTATTGATCTAGGGACTAGCATTGTAAACACAGGGATGTCTACCTTATTAAAGGTTGGGAACCTTACAGATCTTTATTGTTAGGGTGCATGTCACCTCAAAAATTATTCTTTTTATCACATACCTACTCGAGGACGAGCAGGAGTTAAGCTTGGGGATGCTTGATACGTCAGAACGTATCTATAATTTTTGATGCTCCATGCTTGTTTAGTATCTACTTTGCTTTTCTTTGTCTACACTTTGAGGTGCTTTTTACATGTTTTCTGGTACTAACCTATTAACAAGTCGCCACAGTGCTAGTTGCCTGTTTTCTGCTGTTTTTGGTTCCAGAAAAGCTAGTAAGGAAATATTCTCAGAATTGGACAGAACAAACGTCAAAGTCAATAACTTTCCATGGGTAACAAGAAGTCCAGAGGGGAGACGGAGAGGCGTGCCAGGGCAGCCACACCCCCTAGGCGCGGGTGGGCCCTACCCCGCACCTAGGAAGGGTGTGGGGCCCCTGGCCACCGCCTCGGCCTCCCCCTTCACTTATAAGAAGCTCCTGATGCAGAAACCCTAAGTACCCGATCAAAATTCCACGAAACCTTCTGTAGCCACCGCCACCATCGTCCCTAGATCGGGGGGATCTAAAGTTATTCCCAGCACCCTGCGGGAGGGGAGATCATCCCGGAGGACTTCTCTCCGGTATGATGCGTGAGTAGTTACACCTTGGACTATGGGTCCATGTAGTAGCTATATGGTTGTATCTCCTCCTTGTCCTTTCATGTATAGATCTTATGATCTCCGTTCATGATCAAGATCTAATCTATTTGTACTCATGCAAGTTGTATTTGCGGGGATCCGATGGATATTGATATTATTATCTTGGTTTGATTAATGGTTTTGTCTTTATGATTCTATCATGTCTGTCTTGTTTGTGATCTTGCATGCTCTACGTTGTTAGTAGCTATCTTGGCCAAGTAGTTGCTAGTGACTCCAAGAGGGGGTATTTATGCTCGATAGTGGGTTCATGCCTCTAGTTTCCAAGGGAAGTGACAATAATCTCTTCAGTTGTAGATGTGTTGTTTCTACTAGGGAGAAAACAATGGTCACTTGTTCATGGAACATGTGGACTGTTTACCTTACACACTTTTCTTAGCGATGATCATTGATTGCAACTTATCTTTGGAGGGGGTTCAGATGATAACCTAAAGGTATACTTCTAGTCATAGATGCAGTTGGATGGCGGTCTATGTATCTTGTTGTATTGCCCAGTCGAATCTCATAGGATCTTTCTGAATAGTGACTTGGAAACCTACGCAACACAAACTCAAGACTTTGCCCCCAACGAATAGACCGCCATCCAACTACATCTATGACTAGAAATCCACCTTCGGGTTATCATCCGAACCCCCTCCAGTATTAAGTTGCAAGCAACAGGTAACTACTTTAAGCAGAGTGTGTAAGGTAAACAATCCACTTGTTCCATAAACAAGACACCGTTGTTTTCTCCCTAGTGGCAACAGCACATCTACAACCTTAGAGATTTCTGTCACCTCCCTTAGATTAAATAGAGGCATGAACCCACTATCGAGCATAAACACCCCCTCTTGGAGTCACTAGTATCTACTGGCCAAGATAGCTACTAGTAACGGAGAGCATGCAATATCTCAAACAACTATGACATGATAGAATCAATAAGACAAAGCCATTAATAAATCTGACATAGTAATCTCAATATTCATTGGATCCCCATAAACACAACATGCATGATTACACATAGATATGTTTATCATGAACGGAGCTCACAAGATCTAAACATGATAGCACAAAGGAGGAGATACAACCATCTAGCTACTACATGGACCCATAGTCCAAGGTGGAACTACTCACGCTTCACACCGGAGGCTAGCATGATGAAGAAGAAGGCCTCCAGGATGATCTCCCCTCCGGCAGGGTGCCAAGAAGAGCTTAAGGTCCCCCGATCTAGGGACAATGGTGGCGGCGGCGCTAGTCGGTTTCGTGGAATATTGATCGTGTACTTAGGGTTAATGCATCGGGGGGTCTTTATAGGCGTCTTTTAGGCAAAGAGGCGAGGCAAGGGGCGGCCAGGGTGGTCACCCCCCCAGGCGCGGCTAGGATTAGCCCGTCTGAAGTGGCCCTGCCCCAGTGCCCCTAAATCTCATATTCAGGCTTCGTGTTCCCCACGGTAAAATATTGACTTTGGGTTTTGACCCGTCCAATTCCGAGAATATTGATTTTCTGCCTTTCCGGAACCAAAAACAGAAGAATACAGACAAAGCAAAGCAAAGTAGACAAAGCACTGTGGCATCTTGTTAATAGGTTAGTACCAGAAAACATATAAAAACACCTCAAAGTGTAGACAAAGCAAAGCAAAGTAGATACTAAACAAGCATGGAACATCAAAAATTATATATACATTTCCGACGTATCAGGCACCAACGAAGAGTGTGCTTGACAAAACTCCCTACGAAGCTCTCTATGGAAGGAAGCCAAACGTGTAGCATATGAGGACTTTTGGCTGTGTTGGGCATGTGAAGAAGCCAATTCCTCACCTCACCAAGCTAGAAGATCGCAACACAAAGATGGTTTTAATTGGCTATGAAACTGGTGCTCACTCGACGTCCTATCAGATGTATGATCCAGTGGCGAAGAAAGTGCATATTTCTCAAGACGTGGTGTTCGAGGAAGATAAAGCTTGGGCGTGGAGCAGCGAACCAGTGAGTAAATCTGCCGGTGAGCCGTTCATTGTTGATTATTCAACTCACGTTTATGCAGGTGATGGAGCGCACAAGGATGGCTTGCATGACACGCATGTTGCAGGCGACCTGTAGAGGCCCCAAACTGATAAGGTAGAGATCCCTATGTTTACAATGCTAGTCCCTGGATCGAATAGCTAGCATCCACAGTTTCAGATGTAATATCAAGAAACAAAGGTCATATTACAAATTATAACCAGGAATAAAATAATTCATTACATATTACATAGCTCATTTGGCTATCTCATTACAATGCAACAGATATAACTATATAGCATGGAGTCCTTCATCTTCAAGTGCTACAGGCAATCATGTTGGCTGTAGACTTGTAATCCCTACTCAACAAACTTCACTAACATCAAACAAACCTGCAACATAATAAGTTATAGCCACAAGGGTCAATACATTTGAATTGTATTGGCAAGTGATACTATGGTAGAATAGTGGTATCTAACATATATATGCATTTGGCTAAGTGTAGCTGAGGCTTGCTTTGCTCAAAATAAGGTTTTCCTTATTAGTTGAAAACACTAAGTTTTTGTTTGTCAAAAACACCCAAGGAACTACCAATAGAAATTGGTGATCCTTTACCCTTGTTCAACCAGATGTTTTTAACTTAGAAATTGGGATGAGGAGATCCTTGGTAGCTTCCATGTCTTGATGCTCAAATTGTCCATTGCCGGGGACACAGCTAAGTACATAGGTTTTACTCTCTCGATAGGTGGTGCACTTTCCCCACAAGACTCGACATGCATCGAGACAAGATCTTTCATAAGCCTTCCCTTAGACCAAATGGACGCGTTCCATCCTATCACCCCTACCACCTTCTATCCATCTGGCTAAGTTATTCCAACCTATATGATCCAGGCTGAGCCCATATTGCCATGTGGCTGCACTAGAAGCTTCTGAACACTTGACATCTCAAATCTCTTTGTTCCTGGGTGGCTTTCCACAAGTGTGATACACAAGGTAGCCATAGAAATGGTCCTTGTGTAACCACTCAACATAACCCATTCATACCATTCCACCCAGGTGATTCATTCACATAGTTGTTTTATTAAGCAAAAGCATAAGTCAGAGACTTAGAAATATTTCATAGCATGAATAATCCACCCTTGTTTTCTACTATCTAAGCTAAGCATACTAGTAGCAAGAATCTTAACTTAGGGAAAATTCTACTAAGGCATCATCTACTAGGATTTCCCAAGGCATAGCATAGCATAGATACTTAGAAAATTCCATGCAAGTCCTATTGAAAATATCACTAATGAATAATCAAAATAGTAGGAAAAAATATATGAAGCACCACTTGCCTTTTTAGTAGAGAATATAGGTTCTCTCCTTGATCTTGCAATTTTCACACTCTTCAAAGTTCACTACAAATTCAAACTAGCATTCAAACAATTCACCACATAAAAAAATAAAAACAAATAAATGCATGAAAGCATGAAAAAGGTGGTTTTATTGAAAAAGTGGTTTCTAATAAGGTTATATACATTTCAAAACACCTACTGGTCTTTTATAAAAGTGGCAAAATCATTTGAAATCAAGTTAGTAAAAATGGGCCATTTAAATCATTTTTGTTTTGCTTGAAATGATTTTATAGTGTTAATAAAATATATTTTTAAATCCAAAAGTTAGTGTTTAGGGTTAGATAGTTCAAAACAAACCATTTGCAAAAGATTTTAATCAAAAAGCATTTTTAGAATAATTTTTATAACCAAAATATCTTTACAAATGTTTCTGCAAAAACACCTAATTTTCTAGACGAAAAATACTAAAATAAGGCCATAGTTGCAAAGCTTATATTTTTCTGAATTCATTGATATAAAATTTATAATTTTTGGCCAAACAGAACAAAAGTTATAGATTTTTACAAAATCAAATCACTAATAGATCACATTTCTGTTTTAAATCAGTAGTCAGGACACGAGTCTTATTTCTATTGGCCGATACCGATTCGCTGGGATCAAGCAATGTGGACCGCAGGATTTAAAGGACATCACACGGATCTGATTGAATGATACCTCTTTGATTAATGAATCTATTCTAACTCTACGATCTAGATCTAACGGCTCACAGTGCACTAACCACTAACTGGCGGCGCTGGTGACGTCTGCACGGCGGCGGCGCTCTGCCAACGGCATTTCGGCCATTCTAGGAAGCGATAGGAGTGGAGGAGAGGCTCACCGAGTTTGCCGTGGCGAGTAGATGCTCAACATGGTCGCCGTCGCTGAAGGGGCGCACGGGCGTGACGGCAATTCCTCGCCGGAGTTGTCCCTGGCGTCAGGCACGCTCTGTTGTCGCTGGAGGCGAGGCTACAAGGCTCGGGAAGGCAAAGGGAAAATGGCATTAGATGCGCGAGACAAACGCGATTGTAGGGGCATCAACCAGAGAGAAGGGGGCGATCATAAGTTATTAGGAGAGGTTGCCGGAGTCGAGACAGGAGACGGTGGCGAGTAGGCTTCGTCATTGCCGACGTTCTGGGGCGCGCGCGAGCGAGCTAAGGGTGCTGGCAGGTGCGCACGTCGATGGGGAGTGAGCTCTCATGCACTAGGGTAAAGGGGGTAGTCGGGCTTCGACGGAATTGGCGTGGAGGCTCACCGGAGCAGTGGCGTTGCGAGCTAAAATTAGCGTAACCTGGTGGCGTTCGGGTGCGAGCGAGGGGAAATGTGGAGGAGAGGGGGTGCTTAAGATGGCATGGTCGCGGGGCTGATTTACTGGCGCGTTAACGCGAATTGAATCGAGCCATCAACGGCCAAAAACGGAAGAGGGGGATGGGGGCGGGGTCAGCAGGGTGGAGACGATGATGAGGTGGCGCTGGTGGGGTCGCTTTGTTAGTGAGGGTTCGGGTTTGTGCGCGAGTGAGAAAGAACGGGCTCGCGGTGAGAGAGAGGGGAGCCGGGTGGGCTTGCTGGGCCAAGTTGTGCCTGGTAGTTGGGTCAGGCTAGTTGGGTCGTTCTGTTTTCATTTTTTTCTTTTGAATTCCCTTTCTTTTTCCATTTCCAATTTATGTTTTTTATTTGAATCAAATGTTTTAAACATCTGTTTGAATTCAAATGTTTACCAAACCTTTTCAGTAGTTAAATACTATTTATTAATGTGTTTAAAATTCCATTTTAGATTATTTCAAATATTCTTTTACGGTTTAATATTTATTTAAATGAGGCTTGTCTTTATTCAAATAAAATTAAATATGGTTTAAACCATATAAATTTCATTCAAATAATCATTTATTCTTTTTAAGTTAATTAGATAACTTCTAATCCATTTTGGCAATTTCAATTATTATTTTCTCATGATTTAATTAATCATTTATATTAGGAATTTTTTCTTCATTCAAATAAAATTGAATATGGTTAAAAGCCCATATAATTTTATTTAAATAATTTTTATTCCTTTATTTTTATTTGGATTATCTTTATTCCATCTCCTTATGGATTTGTCCAAGACTTAAATTGTCATTGCAATTATTTCTTATTTATTTATTTATTTCTTTCTTTATCTTATAAAATCCATATCATTTTAAATCCTTTTAGGATTATTTTGTTCACAATTTGGTATGGATTTTAGCTAGGAGCTTTATTAGCTTTGGAAATTATTTTCCTTTTATTTTATTAAATTCATAAGTTTTTATCCATGGATCCAAATTGATTGAAACCAGTTCTCATGGTTTTATAATATTTTTTTATCATTTTTGATCATTTATAAATGTTTGTTGCTGAATTTTTATATGGATGAAACCAGATCTCGGAGATGATTTCTTTCTTTAGGGTTTAAGGTTTTGGTTTAATTTTTTTCCAAGAGTTTAAATTCAAGATTCTTTCCATGCATAAATGCATTTGATCTTTGAAATACATGTTTGTTGTTTTCTTATTCAAATTTTGTTCATGTAGGGTTTGATGTTTCCATTTATAAGAAAAAAGTTTCTTTTCACCCTAACTTTCAACAATTAATTCTTTTATTTATTTATTTTTCACATTTCAAAATTTGGAAAATTTTGGGATGTGACACGACCATGACGTGTTGGACGCAAGACATGATGGTGGTCAGATTGACGAGGATGGATGCGACGTCGACCACGACCCCGTGCTACAAGATGAAGGTTTTTCCATAGCTTCACCGAAATCAACACCTTCATTTGCAACACCTACACTGGCCACGCTGGGCTCTCCAAGGACGCCGGTTGCAAGCGCGACTACGGACGCGTCCTCGGAGAGTGAACCACTAAGGCTGCGCAATATCTCATCCATCTACAAGAACTCCGTTCCGATAGACCTCCAGTACTCCGGGCTTTACCTTCTCGGGATTGAGGAATCGGCCAACTTCAGTGAGGAAAATGGAGTGCCAAGTTGGAGGCGTTCCATGGAAGAAAAATTGTCATCAATTCATGACAACAAGACATGGACTTTGACCATGTTGCCCGCTGGTCACAAAGCAATTGGTTTGAAATGGGTGTTTAAATTAAAGAAGGACAGCAAAGGAGAAGTTGTGAAGCATAAGGCACGGCTAGTAGAGAAAGAATACGTATAAAAGCAGGGCATTAATTTCGAGGAAGTTTTTGCGCCTGTCGCTTGGCTTGAAACGGTGAGATTGCTGATATCTCTTGCAGCATAGGAAGGATGGCAAGTCCATCATATGGACGTAAAGTCGGCGTTTCTAAATGGAGATCTAGTTGAGGAGGTGTATGTAGTTCAAGCGCCTGGATTTAAAAAGAAAGGAGAAGAGCACAAGGTGCTGAAATTGCACAAGGCGTTGTACGGACTCTGACAAGTGCCTAGAGCATAGAATTCTAAACTCGATAAGTCACTTGTTTCTCTTGGTTTTGAGAAGTGTCCACTAAAGCACGATGTGTATAAGAGAAGACGGCAAGGAGAAAGACTCTTGGTTGGAGTACGTAGATGACTTAATCATCATCAGAGGAAGTACTAGAGAAATTGAAGCATTCAAAAATCAAATGAGGAAGTTGTTTAGTATGAGCGACCTTGGCTTGCTCAGCTATTATCTTGGTATTGAAGTGCATTATAACTCCGGCGACATTTCTTTGAGTCGATCGGCATATGCAGCGAAGTTGCTGGACAAGTGTGGGATGAAAGATTGCAACCCAACTCCGATTACCATGGATCCACGAACGAAGTTGAGTAAGGAGAGCTCAAATCCTCTTGTGGACAGTACCCAATACCGAAGCATCATGGGCAACCTATGGTATTTGATCCATACACGACCATATATAGCTCAAATCTATTGGGGTTGTGAGTCGTTTCATGGAGAAGCCGACTACTGAACATCTTGCTGTTGTAAAACAAGTGTTGCGGTATGTCAAATGAAGCTTGGATCATGGATGTGTGTATAAGAAAGGAGAAGAAGGTCTAAAGCTTCATGGTTACTCAGACAGCGATACAGCGGGTGATATAGATGATTGGAAAATCACTTTGGGTATGATATTCTATCTTGGCCATAACCCGGTCAGTTGGTGCTTAAAAAACAGAAGGTAGTGGCGCTCTCCTCTTGTGAGGCGGAGTATATTGAAACAAGCACGACGACATGCCAAGGCCTATGGTTAGGGAGACTATTAGCTAATCTGATGATGAAGACGGAGGTGCAACCAGTGGTTCTCCGAATTGATAATCAATCAGCTATTTCACTCTACAAGATTCCGGTGCTCCATGAGAGAAGCAAACACATTGAAACTCGGTTTCATTTTATCAGGGAGTGCATGGACGCTGGAAGCATTGGCATGCAGTATGTTTGCACAAATGAGCAGCTCGCTGATATTCTGACTAAGCCATTGAGTGGACCAAAGTCTTAGGAGATGAGAGGTAAGATCGGCATTCAAGCAATAAAGGAAAAAGGATACGACAAGCTTAAGTAGGTGATTGTTGATGTTAATCTTGTTGTCCAAGTTTTAAGTCTTAATATTAGGAAACTTTTTGTTTCAGTAGGAAAGCTTGAGGAGAGTTTAAACCGTGTACGACTAGGTACAGGGGTCACGTCGTGTTGGATTCAGCTTGGCTGTTCCGTGTTGGGCGTGGAGTCGTATTTGTAAACGCCTATATAAAGAGAAGAAACAAACAAGAAAAGGTGTGGTCGTTGGGCACCACAAAAATTTCGTTTTGCCTCTATCTCTCAAGTACGTACGTACAACTTGAGTTTTTATTTTCGATTTGTTTTTCTCCTAAGATTCAGGGTAGAAAACCAATAAAATCTCGCTTAGTCCTGCTTTGTGTTACAAATTGGGACGAATAGTACCTGCCTATAAATGTGCATCCAGTCCTCTCCCTCCCTCCTTTCTTTTTAGTGGTGAAGGGTGTGAGATGTGTGTGCTAGCTTGTTTTCTTCCTATGCACGCAAGGTGTTCGATAAAATTCTTGAGTGAATGATGGCTCTTGATTTCACACAAAACAAAAATGATATGAGCCACACTTGAGCTTTCTACTCTTTATTTCCTCCTCAATTGAGGTTAGTAACCTTATCCTTTCATCTGTCATTGATACAATGCATGTGTCGATGTAAAGTGGTCATTTACTATTTATAATATTCTGTAATGCTTTTGATAAATTTAATTTTATGATGCAGATGAATATGCGAGAATGGATGTATGGTGATCGATGTGAATCCGAGTATATTAAGGGCGTGGATAAATTTATCGATGTGGCTAAGGCAAACAAAGAGAATAGTTTTATGCGTTGACCATGTGTTCAATGTCAGAACGACAAGGAGTACTCTTCCTAGAAAATCATTTGTGGCCACCTGGTTTGCAAAGCTTTCATGCCTAGCTATAATTTCTGGACCAAGCACAGAGAAAGAGGGGTTATGATGGAAGACAATGAAGAAGAAGAGGATGATGATAACAACTATCCTATGTTCCCCGCATACGGTGATACTGCAATGGAAGACAATGAAGAGTAAGAAGGTGAAAAACGGGCATCAGATGAGCCCTCTCATGCAAAGCGAGACTATGAAACATAAAAGGAGAAGTTGAAGTTGGAGGACATGTTAGAAGATCACAAAAAATTGTTGTACCCAAATTGCAAAGATGGCAGCACAGATCTCAGTACCACACTAGAATTGCTGCGATGGAAGGCAGAGTGTGGTCTAGCTGACTCCGCATTTGATAGGTTGCTGAAAATAATGCATCCGAAACTTCCAAAGGATAAAGAATTTCATGAGAGTATGCACGAAGCAAAGAAGATTCTCTGTCCTCTAGGATTAAATGTGCAGAAGATACATGCATGTATTAACTGCATCCTCTACCATGGTGAGGAGTACGAGAATTTAGATAAATGTCCGGTATGCACTTCATTACGGTATAAGATCAGACGAGATGACCCTGGTGATGTTGAGGGCGAGCCCCCCGGAAGAGGGTTCTTGCTAAGTCTATGTGGTATGCTCCTATAATACCATGGTTGAAACGTCTGTTTAGAAACAAAGAGCATGCCAGGTTGTTGCGATGGCACAAAGAAGACCGTAAGAAAGACGTGAAGTTGAGACACTGTAACACCCCAGTTTTACTTAAAGAGTATTTAGGGTTTGTTTGTGCATCATGAGCATCACATCTTAAATTGTGCATTAAAGAAGAAATGCAAAACCCTAAACCCTAATTCTTTTCCCTCTTCAAAACCCTTCGAAAATGGTTTTGATTTTGAAATCACAAAAATAATGGAGCCCAATGGATTATAAGGGCTCCTAAGTATTTCATATATTTACAAAGCCTTCTAGTATTTTAAAATGGTTCCAAACAATAAATGAATTGGAAATACAAAGAGAAAAGTATTTCAGAAAATAGAAAAAGGTTTCCATTAGAAAAAATAGAGCTAGACCCTTCCAGGCCGGCCCATCTCTTCTCCCTTCCTATCCCTGCCGCCCGCACGCAGCTCCTGCGGACCACCTTTGGCCCAAGCGTAGCCTACAATATCCCGGTACCCCTCTGCCGTCCTTCCCCTTTCTTCTTCCTCGTCGACAGAAGGACAAGCACCTCCGTGGCGAAGCCAATGCCGTTCTTCCGCGCCGCTTGTTTTCTGTTGTCCGTCGCTTCCTAGAGAGGGGATAAGCACCCGCGTCGACGTCCCTGCGAGGATAAGGTAACCAAGACCTTCCATTCTCTCCCTCCCGTGAACCCTCTCTCTCATTCCCCAAACGCGTCGAAAACCTAGCTGTAGAGATCGTCGGCACCTCGTCGTCCCATGTCTCCCGGTGAGCGGCCGAGCAACCTAGGAGAAGAACCTTGCCGCTGTGGTCGGGCTTGTCAAGCCGAGAAAGCCGGGAGGGCCCTTCCTGACCATAATCGAGTCTGAGTTGCTCGTCTTCCCAAAGTCTGGCCGCCATTGATTCGCTCACCTCAAACCTCGCGCATCATCAACGACCATCCCAATGGATACATGGTGAGATCCTCGTCCTCCTGGACCTCCTATTTGTTCCGCTCCTGCTCTGTCGCGTCCTACCGCCATGCGCCGCCATGCCCCGTCGCCTCTGCTCGCTGTAGCTGCGTCCCCGTTGACCAATAATGAGCGGCGCCGCCAGTTCTTGGATCCACGTGTCACCCTCGTTCGAACAAGACCAGTCCCGCGTGTGGGAGTGCTGTAAATCACCGCCGGTGTCCACCTTCCGATGAGCTCGCCATCATGAGAAGTGGATCCGATGAGGAGCCCGTGTGGCTGCCGCGTGGATCTAACGTGGCCTTGATCCCACCTGTAAGCCACAGTGGCTAGCCCTAGCCTCTGTACAAAACAACCCATTCCCCCTGATGACATCATGCTAGTGTTACCCTGACGTCAGCAGCCCACGTGTCAGCCCGGTCAAACCGGCCCCGGTCCCACTTTGCCTGCTTGGCTTGCTGATGTGGCCGTGGCCCCATCGTCAGTCACTGTGGGTTGCCTTAGCCCCAGTAAAAAATAACCCCGACCTTGTGATGACATTAGCGTGATGTAGTAAATCAATTTAAATGGTTCTAATAATTCCAAAAATTGAATAAATATTGTAAAATCAATAACTTATTCATATTTGACTTGTCATTTCATCATCCTTTTTTAAATGGTTCTAATAATTCCAGAAATTGAATAAATATTTTAAAATCAATAACTTATTCATATTTAAATGTTTACTTTTCAATACTACTTGACTTGTCATTTCATCATCCTTGTTTGAGCATTGCATCGATGCCATGTGTTGATTGTTTTGCTTTCTTTCCGGTGTTTTCTTCTTCCCGGTAGAATAAGATATCGTGATCGATATTGAAAACCGAGATCAACACCGTCGAAGCTCGAAGAACAATACTTGGACAACTATAATCAAGTCAAGTACCAGATGTTCGAAGCTCTTCTTTCTGGTTATCAACGGGCAAAGGCAAGCATAGCCTCACCATGATATAATCATATGATTTCGAAAGTATTTCAATTCTTGCCATGATGCATATGATTCTACTGTGATATTTTATCGATGGATATAATATCCTATCTATTGCATTACTCCCTTTGAGCTTATATTACCTAACCACTGCTCCTAGAATAACTAGGTTTGGCTTGTGTGCACCGCTAGAGATGTTATATGTGTCCTGCTTAGCCATGCTTAGCGGTTGAGTCTGGTTCATCCAGATGATGTATCAGATACCAAGAATCTAGTATGACAGGAGAACGTAATGAGATGATATCAGAGGTGATATAAGTTAAACGTGCTAAGACTTGTATGGGAGGCCACGGTAGGTTGTGGTTTTTATAGTCCCATGCTCGCTACCACTAGGACCCGAGTTCTTGCCTCTTGAACCAAGACGATCGTACAACCACACAGGGCCTGGAAAAACTCATGAGCAACTAACTTGCCTAGTAGATTCCATGAGTCACATAGTTAGGGTGTTCCATTCGACATGCATTCTGGATCTTCTCGAAGGTGGTGAAGGAGGTGTGTTTATAACAGGCAGGTAAGCATGGCCGGGGTTGCTTTGGGGTCGATATGAGCCCCTGGTGAACCAACCTCACCTCACATCTCTAGGGACCTGCTTCGGGATTTGACCCATTACGGCGGAACCATCATTAGGATGTGACTCATGGTCTCGGCGAAATCAAGGTAAAGGTTGTGTCTAACCACCCTCTGCCGGCCTTCCAAGGAAGAGGGCTAATGTACTGGCATTAAGAGAAGGTTAGTACATGTGGGAAAAGTTGTACATGCCTGCGGGGTAATAATCTTTTCGAAAATCCGGTTTCACGGTTATGACAGACTTGGGAACGAATGTGATAATCATAGAGAACTTTAACCTAATCGTAAAACTTTGCAGATCAACGTGTGCTTAAGGATGCTTCCTCATGCGTACGCGTGGTGATCCTAGTTATGGTTCAGATGATGATGATTTGGTGGATATCAAAAATGATGATCAATACTTTGGAGATGTCGCTCTCTTATCCCTTTTTAAAATACTCTGATTAGACGATATTCTCCTCTCTCTTATTTTATAAACAAAGATGGCTTTATGCAAACCACATGAACTAGCCAAAAGTTTTGCGGAGTACACCCTGTACTCACCCTTGCTTTGTTGATAATTTTGGCAAAGTAAGTGTTCACCTAAAGACGAGTTTCGTACGACATTGACACCGACGAGTAGCTTGGGGTTCCCGGCCGACAACCTAGAATCTATGGGCTAGGATGTCATCATTATGATTTAGGCCTCTTAGGCCATTTGTTAAGTTTTCTATACTTAATAGCATAATTTTCCTTCCATTGTTTGGTGTTTGTGGTTAGTGACCTCTGCTTGTAATAATTTGTCTCTTTGCTCAGTTATGAGCTTGCGGTAATAATTTTGTGTCATAGGGTCACTACTGTGTTACCGATTCTTAACTGGATATCCTCGAGCGAAAGGTTAAGCTTATGTCAGATGGAGGTATAGGATTTGTTTACCCCTTGATCCCGGGGGTGTCACGGATTTTGGTATCAGAGCAGTGCCGACCGTAGGAAAACCTTGCTATTGGTCAATGTTGAGTCTAGTGTTTGTGAAAACTATTTGAAAGGTGAAAATATTTGCGAAAACTCTAGTATGCTTCTTTTACTCCTTATCAAGTTTCACTCTAACTCTAGGTCATCTTGTCTAGTGTTGATCTTGGAAAAGTTTTGATATCTCTTCTGGTGTTTCAAAACATAGGTTCCCTCTGGGCATGCCGTTCTTAGCCAGTTGACCTAGTGTTGAGTTCTCTAGAGTTGTGTGTGTTGTGAATTCCTTGATCCATTTGTTTTGCTTCATTTGAGATTTTCCTTTCTATCATGATCTCTCTATCTTTATGAACCACAATATTCTATTGTTTGATCCACAATGTTCTGTTCTAGGCTTTGACGTTTCATTTCGCCTCATGTGACTCCTTTTTATTTGTTTGGGTACTTCAGAAGTTGTTTCTTCCCTTGGAACCTACCTGTCACATCCCAAAATTTTCCAAAATTTTGAAATGTGAAAAATAAATAAACAAAATAAATAATTGTTGAAATTTAGGGTGAAAAGAAACTTTTTATTTCTAAATGGAAACTTAAAAACCCATCTTCAACAAACTTTGAATAAAAGGGAATCAAAAAAATTTCAATCAAGTGATGCATTCATCAAATAATGTATCTTGAAATTTAAACATTAGAAAAAGTTAAACAACACCCTAAAACCTTAATGGAATAAAATCAATTCAAAGATCTCTCTAAGACTATGAATTTCATCCATATAAAAATCTATCAACAAACATTTATAAATGATCAAAAATGATAAACATAAAAATATTATAAAACCATAGAAATTGATTCACTTAATTTGGAGCCATGGATAAAAACTTTTGAATTTAATAAGATTAAATGAAATATCTTCCAAAGCTAATAAAGCTTTTATCTAAAATCCATACCAAAATTGTGAGCAAAATAATCCTAACAAGATTTAAAAGGATAAAAAAATATTAAATAAAATCATACAAATTGGAATCACCAATTTTGGATCTATAAATAAAAAGGATGTGGATTTTATAAGGCAAGGAAATAAATAAATAAATAAATAAGGAATATTTAAAAGCCAAATAAAATCTTGGACAAACAAATATTATGGAATAATAAAAGGAATAAAAGATTATTTAAATAAAATCATAAGGATTAAACAATATCCAATTTTATTTAAATGAAGACAAATTTCTTAAACTAAATAATAAATTCCAAAGGAAATATTTAGAAGACAATTTAAAACTTGAATTAAATCCATAAGTAAATGGAACAAAGATAATTCAAATCCAAATAAAATGAAGGGTTAAAGAATAACCAAATAAATGTATATCGGAGAAAACCATATTTTAAGTATATTTGAATAAAGACAAAATCCCTAAAGTAAATGATTAATTAAATCATGGGAAAATAATAATTGGAATTTTCTCAAGTGGAATAAAAGTTATTTAATTAACTTAAATGGAATAAAAGAGTTATATGAATAAAATTTAAATGGAATTAAAACCATATTTGTTTTTATTTGAATAAAGACAATTGCCCAATTTAAATGATTAATAAACCATATTAAAATATTTCAAATAATTCAAAGTGAATTATTTAACACCCTATTAAATAAATAAAACCTACTGAAAAAGGTTTGGTGAAAATTAGAATTCAAATAAGGGTTTGAAAATATAATTAAAATCTTATTTGAATAAAAACAAGTGCCTAATTTAAATAAAGAATAAACCATAATTGAATAAAGGAATTATTCCAAAATAGTCTTTAAAAACACATTTATAACAGTACTAAAATATATTGAAAGTTTGGAAAAGTTTTGAATTAAAAATAGGTTTGAAATCATTTGAACAAATTTAAAACAGAAAAAGAAAAAGAAATAGAATAAAAAAAGGGAAAGAAACCAGTCCAGCCCAGCTAGCCCAATAGGCCCAACTCACAGCCCATCTTCCTTCCATCCCCGAAACGTTTTCTCACCAGCATCTAAACCCACACAGTCACTGATATGTAGACCCCATCGTTTTCCCTCTCTCTATCACTAACAAAGTGACCCCACCTGCCAGTCGTCTTCTTCACCCGTGCGTGACCAGTTCGTCACCGTTTCTGGCATTGATTCCGCGTCTTCAATATGATTGAGTGTCGCGCTAATTCCTCCCAGCGACCAAGCACCCTTAAACGCCCACGCCCTCTCTACCTTTCCCCTCATTCGCCGCACCCTCTCTGCCACCAGGCTGCGCGAGTTAGCCTTTGCACCACCACTGCTCCGACGAGTTCTTTTCCTCGATTCCGGCGACGACAGCCCTCCCCTTGCTCCCTGGCCTCCATGAGACTACTCCCCATCGCCAGGCTTTCAACACCCGAATTTTTAATCCCAAATGCCTGTTATGCCATACATCGCAATCCCAGGATTACCATTTTTGCGAGACATAACAGAATTGGATACCACAGTTCATCATCCATTACAAACCATAGATAAGGCTTACACGAATAAGGATCTCATGATCTAGTTCTTAATACAACTCAAGCATCGGAAATACGTAATAATAAAGGTAGCGTAGGCGAAGCTCCATATTCGGGGTCACAGGCAATGCTGACGATGGGAGATGATCCTAGTTGTCGTAACCTTCCTAGGGTCCTTCGTCCTGGTACTCCTCTTCATAGTCTGGCCGCGGGAATAGCCAGGGACAAAGCCATGAGTACTCTTTAAGTACTCGTAAACTAGTACTAACAAGTGAAGGGGGTTTTTGTAGTAGGACACTAAGCTCTAGGGTTGTTTTGCAAAAAGCCAGATTTATTTCTACTAAGTTCAGAAGCAAGAAAAGCTAGTTTAAAGTTTATAACACCTAAGTGGGAACTTGAATTTCATATCACAACACTGTTGTGGTCAAGTCAAAATCTCAACTCGTTTCACAAGTCATTTTGAAAACATCTGACGGGGGAACAGTATGGCCACTCGAACTGTCCATAACCGCGGACGCGGCTATTTGAATAGTTTGACACTCTGCAGAGATTGTACACTTTCACCACAACATTCGATACATTTGTCAAGAACAAATCCTGAATTCACCATACTCAGTATGCCGATAATCAATCCTAACCTTTCAATTACACGCCCTAGTATAAGCACCTCTCCAGTGAGTTTGGCCTCCGAACCATGACCAACTGTCATCTTGGGTACTGCACAGGTGGACAATCTTCACAAGGTAGCCTTAGCTCAGACCTTGTCTGTGAGGGAACCCATACTAAGGTATATAAGTTCCCAGTCAAGACCTACCCAAATTTCGGGTATTGTGGATGTACGGTAAATTTGGAATGGTATCGCATCCAGACAACCATCAGTTTTATAAAGGGCTAAGGCTCATGCCGTAACATTTTCATCATCAAAATCATCTGGTGTTCGGAAACACATGTCAAAACACCTCAGTAGAATGACTCATCATTCTAAGGCTTTCATAACCATTTTCCACCAAGTATTCCCATCTAAAGTTGATCAAGTTTTATGCTTAGCACTAGCATCTACAAGTGGGGGGGGGGTGAGTACTAATGAGGGGTGGTAAATAAGTGTAGTTTAACTAGGTTCAATCTCATGCCTTAGGATGACATCAAGATTATCTAGCTTAGGCCAAATTTAATGCTCTTTATGCAACCTTCAATTCTCTTTCTAGTATCTACAATTTACTCAAGTAAACTCTAAGTAATAGCTTTGATAAAGAGATAAAGTAGAAAGCTTGCAAGTAAAACTAGGAATGGGGTTATCAAGTGGGTATGATCACATATTCTTAAGGCATATAGTGGGCATGGTAACAAGCAAGTATTAGCTGGAATAGGTCAACTTTATTAGTAAGGCTTGCTAAAGTAGTGTATCTTGCAAGTGTTAGCTTGCCTTGTGTAGAGCATTTGTTGAAGTTCTCCTCGGCTTCTTCTTCGTAGTATCCTCCTTCCTCCTCATATCCTTGGTCGGTACTAGCGTCTATGAATAAATATGAGGTAAACAATCACCAAACAATACTTAACTACTTTCAATCATCACACAAAAGGGTTCTATAGATGATCTAGCATCATCACTAACATTCAAGATTAAAGCACTTGCATTGTTTATTTATTTTTAGAAAAAGTAATTTCTATTCATTGAAAAACTACTTAAAATTTAATATTCTCCAAACCAAACATGGGATCATGTTGACACATGTCATCCCCACATATTTCAGTACATGGGAATATGATTTAAAGTGGTGTCACAATTTAATAAGGTTTAACCTTTTATTTTAAATAACTAAAGTGGCTAGAAATGCCTATGTGGCATTCTTTTATTACTTGAACATTATTTCTGTAAGTAAACCCATATGTTTTTATATATTCTGAAAGGTATGATAAACTGTGATTTTTGAGAGTTGGAATCAACTCAAAAGCAATTATGGTTGAAATTTGAAAAATGTTTGAATGCATAAAATCTTCTGACTTGTTATTTTTACCAAGGTTGATCTACAGATCCAAATGATTTGAATCCAACGGGCTTAGATGAAGCATTTCAATACCTTTCTAACAAAATTGGTTTCATGTAATTTGGTTCACAGAATCGAGCTGGGTTGAATTTTGAAACTAGGTACAGAACTGAGTTTGAATGAAAATAGAAAAAGCTAAATTCAAACGAGTGGGCTACGCGGGAAGGGTTATTGGGCCGGCCCGGTGTCACTCCGCAGTGCGGGGTGCAACTGACAGGGGGGTCTACTCGTCAGTGGCTCATAAAACGCGAAGCGGTACGGGGTGATCTCGGCCGCACTATCTAAGTCTAATCGAACGACTACGGCTCATCGTCCATGCCGGGCAGCGCCGGCGAGACAGAACCCTAACGCGGCAGGTGGGGGTCGTGGGAGGCTCACCGGGGCTCAGGCGAGGGTTGGCGATGGGGGCAAATGACGAAGTCGACGACGGCGATTCTCCTGGCACCGGCAGCTCCTCCTAGGGCGGCTCCAATCGATGGCTTCCTTCTTCTCCAGCAGCGGCGGGCTCCGGTGAAATTCCAGCGATGCGCTGCTCGCCTTGCTCCGGGAGTGAGGTGGGGTGGTTCTGGGTGAGAGGGGAGTGGAATGGTGTGAAGAAATCAAGTGGGGGATGCCCCTATTTATAGTGGTGAGAGGGGACCGACGAGCGCGGGCTGAGCTCGTCATGGTCGACGACACAGAGGGCTATCAACGTGGGCGACGGTAGGGGGCGGTGCTGTGATCCCTGGCAAAGATCAACGGCGTGGTGGCGAGGCGTGGGGCGGTGCTGATCGGTCGGAACGCTTCGATGCTCTGAGCGTATCCGATGGAGGTTTTGATGGCGCACAGTGCGCGTGGTCCGCGCGGCGGCGAACGGGTGTGTCTGCGGGGTTGCTGGGGTGGTGGTGATCACGAGTGCACGCGGCGAGGGCGGCGCATGGTCTGTGGGCGTGTGTCGAGGGTGGCGCACAGGCGCGCTCTCGGCATGCTCGTAGAGAGGCTTGGCATGGCTTGGGCATGTGGTCCAGTAGCTGGCATTGCTCGAGGCTGGGACAGGGAGTGGCGGTGTGGTGCTGGTAGCTCCCAGACACGGTTGGCGAGGCTAGTGTTGCTCGTAGCTTGTTGTCGACCATGGGGTGGCAATGGTGCTCTCAGCCTGCTCACCATTGATGACAATGGCCAGCTTACAGTGGTGCTAGAGATTAGTTAACGTTGCTAGATGATCTACTAAGGCTAGCTGTAACCAGAGAGGGAACAAGTTAGGCCCAAAACACTTCTCAAAATAGTGTTTTTGATTTTGTTGATTTGAATCTGCAACCTGTTTGATGAAATGGCCGCATGAACTTAAGTTTTAAATTTTGTAAAGATTTTTGGTGGCTATGCTAGGCATGTGTTGAGGGTTCTGTGGATTCTTGGGTTTTGAAAATTGAGCTTGTTTGAGTGGTTTTTGAAATAGTGGGATCTTCCTATATGAAACAGATTCAATTTTAAACTGTCATTTAAACTAATAATTTAAATGTTTTTGGATGATCACAAAGTGGGCCTTGGTACCTTGTTATGAGTACTATCTAGGGGTGCAAAGATCCATACATGTTTCTGTTAAGTTCTGAAAGTTAGGGATAGCCAAAATAGGCATGGGAGTTAAATTGGCCAAAGTGACCATTCACTTAATTTGTTTGTTTTGACTTGTTTGTCTTTGGGAAAAGTTTGGGGATTGTTTAGATGATGTTTATTTCACCTAAGAATCATTTTACAAGCAAATAAACACAGAACCATGGCAATTCAAAAGAATCCAAATTTTAATACATACACATATGAATGCTTTCATATTTTTAATTGGAAAAGTTTTTGTTAACCCTAAATTTGATGATTAGAGTTTGATGATCCAGGTTTAATATTTTTGGGATGTTACAAACCTTCCCTCCTTAAACAAAATCTCCTCCCGAGATTTGAAAAAGGACGAAAAAGATTACCTAGGATTTGAAGAGATCGGGAAACTTCGTTCTGATGTGATCTTCGCGCTCCTAGGTAGCTTCGTCTTCTGTGTGGTTGCTCCACTGAATCTTGAGAAACTTGATGCTTCGGGTTCTGGTAGTTCTGAAGGCTTCTTCCAAAATACGGATGGGTACATCTTAATAGGTCAGGTCATTGTTGATCTCTATGGTCTGGTGATCAATGTTCTTGAACACTTCAGTCTTCTCCGGAACTTCGAGGCACTTGCGAAGTAATGAGATATGGAACACATTGTGCACCGCTGACATCTCTTCGGGTAGTTCCAATTGATACGACACTTCTCCTCGACGGTTCAGAATCATGAAGGGCCAGATATATCTGGGGGCTAACTTTCCTTTCAGCTGGAAACGCTGCATTCCCTTCAATGGCAACACTTTTAGATACACAAAAATATCCTATGTTGAAGGCGATGTCTCGACGTCTCTTGTCGGCGTAACTCTTTTGTCTGGACTGGGCGGTCTTGATGTGCTCACGAATCTTGTGAACCTTCTCTTCAGCTTCTCGTAGGATGTCGGGTCCAAAAATCTAACTCTCTCCTACTTCCGACCAGCTCAAGGGGGTGCAACACTTCCTTCCATACATGAATTCAAATGGGGCCATTTGCAAACTAGCTTGATAGCTGTTGTTGTATGAAAATTCTGCGAACGACAGACAATCTTCCCATTTTGATCCATACTCTAACACACATGCTCTCAACATGTCTTCGAGTATTTGATTTACTCGCTCGGTTTGTCCATCGGTCTGAGCGTGATAAGCGGTGCTGAAATCTAGTCGGGTTCCTAAACCTTCTTGGACTTTCTTCCAGAACCTCGATGTAAACTGAGTTCCTCGATCCGATACGATGTTCTTGGGGACTCCATGCAAACTGACGATTCTAGCGATGTGTAACTCCGCTAGCTTCGAACTCTGATATGTGGTCTTGACGGGTAAGAAATGAGCGACTTTGGACAATATGTCCACTATGACCCAGATAGAGTCATTTCCCCTACTAGAAGTAGGCAATCCGGTGATAAAGTTCATTCCAACGGAATCCCATGTCCATTCCGTAATCTGCAATGGTTGCAACAATCCAGCGGGTCTTTGATGTCCCGCCTTGACTCGCTGACATATATCACACTTGGCGATATAGCTTCCGATTTCTCTCTTCATCTTATGCCACCAAAATTGTTACTTCAAATCTTGATACATCTTCGTTCCTCTGGGGTGGATAGAATAAAGAGTATAATGAGCTTCCTTCAGAATAACTTCTTTTAAGACGGAATCTGCTGGTACACAAAGGTGTCCTTTGTACCATAGAACTCCTTCTTCGTCTTCGGTAAATCCGAGTACTTTGCTTGTACCAATACGACGCTTGATTCCATCGATACTAGCATTTCCTTTCTACACCTCTATGATCTGGCTGATCAAAGCGGGTTGAAGTTCTATGCTAGCCAAAAATCCTTCACTCACTAATTCCATTCGGAAATCTTCCATCTCTTTGTGCAAGCTTGGTTGCTCCTTCAAAATCGTGGAGTTCAAGCGGCACGGCAATCTGCTAAGGTCATCTGCTACCATGTTAGCTTTACCGGGGTGATAGTGAATGTCCAGGTCATAATCCTTGATTAGATCAATCCATCTTCTATGTCTCATATTCAGCTCCTTCTGAGTGAATATATACTTCAGGCTCTTGTGATCTGAATATATCTCACAATGATTTCCCATCAGGTAATGCCTCCATGTCTTCAGGGATAGAACTACGGCTGCGAGTTCGAGGTCATGGGTTGGGTAATTTTGCTCATGTTGTTTCAGTTGTCGGGATAGATAAGATATAACTTTGCCTTCTTGCATTAGCACACATCCGAGTCTGATCTTGGATGCGTCACAATATACGTCAAAGGGATTCATGATATTCGACATGATTAAGATTGGGGCCGAAATCAGTCTCCTCTTGAGTTCTTGAAAACTCGCTTCACATTTGTCTGTCCATTCAAACTTCTTGTCCTTCTTCAGCAATTGGGTCATGGGTCTGGCGATACTCGAGAATCCTTCTAGGAACTTGCGGTAGTATCCCGCCAATCCGAGAAATGCACGAACTTGGGTTTGTGTGGTTGGGGCTTGCCAATCTTCGACATGTTTCACTTTTGCAGGGTCAACGGAAATTCCTCCAGCTGATATAATGTGGCCGAGGAATCCTACCTCCTATAACCAGAATTCACATTTGCTAAACTTGGCATACAACTGATGCTCTCTAAGGGTTCCAAGAATGGTCCTTAGGTGTAGCTCATGTTCTTATTCTGATTTGGAATAAATTAGAATGTCATCGATGAACACAACGACAAACTTATCCAGGAAGTCCATAAAAATCTTATCCATGAGATTCATGAAATAAACGGGGGCATTGGTTAATCCAAAAGACATGATGGTATACTCATATAATCCATATCTGGTGGTAAAGGCAGTCTTTGGAATATCCTCTGCACGAATCTTGAGTTGATGATAGCCTGTTCTAAGATCAATCTTAGAAAACACTTTGGCACTGGTCAACTGATAAAACAAATCTTCTATCTTGGGCAATGGGTACTTGTTCTTGATAGTGACATCATTCAACTTTCGGTAATCCGTACACGAACGGTTACCTCCATCCTTCTTGTCCACAAACAAAATAGGTGATCTCCATGGTTATCCACTTGGTTGAATCAATCCAATTCCCAACATGGCATCTAGTTGGTTCTTCAGTTCTGCTAGTTCAGACGGGTTCATAGTATATGGTCCTTGGGCTATGGGTCCGGTTCCGGGGATTAGTTCAATGATAAACTCGATATCCCGATCTGGGGGCATACCGGGCAAAACATCTGGAAATACATCGGGGTATTCACAGACTATCCAGACTTGGTCAATGGTAGGTTGGGCTATACTCTTGTTGCACTTGAATTGACGAGGTAAGGTTTCAGATACATGCTCGACTGATATTCCGGCTGTACTGGTCATGGTTATGGCTTTCTTGGCAAAGTCAAATAATCCTTTATGTTTGGACATCCAATCCATTCCTAGTACTACTTCCAAACCTTTAGTTCCAAGTACTATCAGATTAGCATAAAAATCTATGACATGGATTCGAATAGGGACGGTTTTGCAAATTTGCCTAACTTTGGTGGTTGAACCGGGGATTTGAACAATCATAACATGCTTTAGTTTGGTTGGTTGAATCTTACTAGTGCATGCAAATTATTCGGTGACAAATGAATGCGATGCACCAAAATCAAACAACACTCTAGCAAGTACTGAATTAACAGAAAACATACCCAGCACGACGTCTGGCGCTTCCTGAGCTTCTTTAGCATGCATGAGAAAAAGACGGCCGTGGCGGTTGAGTGAATTCCCTGGGGCAAACCTTCTTCCAGGCTGAACACGACGCTGCTGCTCAGCTAGGGAATTTGCATTGGGGGCTGCGGCATTCTTCTTGGGGCACTCATTGGAGTAGTGACCTCTTATTTCCACAGTCATAACAAGTCACTTGCGACTTGTCCTTTGCTGCAACAAGCACAACATTACTTCCAGTCCTCGGGGTAGTGTTTGTGTTGGCGGCATCATTGTTGTTGTTGAACTTGGGTGGTGCACGGTTGAAATTGTTAGAGTTGCCGGGGTTGTTGTGATTTCCTCCGGGCCTTGGGTTTCCATGGTTGGGATAGGTCGGACGGTTCATCGGGGGTCTGTTGGTTCTCGGGGAAAATCCTGGAGATGGGTTAGGGCGATACTTTGGGGTCTGATGGGTTCCTGGCTGACGCATCATGCGACGCTTGAGGTTCTCATTGGCTTGGTTGATCTTTCCTTCCATCTGGATGGCAGTGTCGACAAGGGCTTCAATATCAGCAAAGGGGATATTGACCAACATAGTTTGCATCTCATCGTGCAGACCATTCAAGAATCTCTCTTTCTTCTTGGCTTAGGTGTCGATCTCATCTGGGGCATACCTAGATAATTACAGTCATCCTTCCTTGCTTTAGTTCTCTGAACTCATCTCTCATTCTCTTGATCAAACCCGGTGGCACATGGGTTCTGCTGAACTTGACCTTGAATTCCTCCTAGGTCATCACCTGTCCTCCGGTCATTGCACGAACGCTGTTCCACCATGCTCTTGCATCTCTGGCTAGATAGTGGGTGGAGAACAGAACTTTCTCGTTAGCTTCCACTCCGGCGACTTCTAGGTTGTTCTCCATGGTTTGCAGCCAATCATCTGCGTCTAAGGGCTCTTCCGACTTAGTGAAAACAGGTGGGTTGGTATTCTGGAAATTCTTGAACTTAGATCCATGGTTGTCCTGATTTCGTTGGCCTTGATTGTTGTGGGCTAGCTGGGCTATCTGCTGAAGGGTGGCTAGGTTGTCTTGACGTTCGGCTCTTTCAGCTTCGCGGTCAGAAACCAACATTTGCAGGATCTGCAACATCGGGTCCGGGGATGAACCACTTCCTCCGCGTGGCATCTGAAGATTGAGATAGATCATGAGAAAAGAGGGAAATTTGTAAGGTTCAAGGACTTTGGAAAGTTTTTAAAGTTTGACTCAAATTTTCTAGCAACTTGCTTTTCATTCATTCATTCATAGCACATGATACAAACACACACCACAAAACAAGAAAAACAGATGGTTTTAAGAACCATTCTGGAAACTACGATACAGTGGGACCGAATACAACTCATTACGCTAGTGCTCAAGTGCTACTACTCCTCGGAGTCAGTGTAGTCGTCATCCTCATCATCATCGATGAAGGCGAAATCATCCTCATCGGTGAAGAATTCGATAGCCTAATCCTCCAGAAAATCATCGTCATCACTGAGATAGGAGTAGGGGTCTCCATGAAGATCCTCTCCGGCATTCGCCCTTTCCTCCAACTGCATGTCTCTCTCGTGGATGGTCTCCTCCAAATCCGAGATACGGTGGCGAAGACAGGCAATGACGCTCTCCTTCTTGTCAAGCTGACGGCAGCGAGACTTGCGATCCTTTGCTAGCATGGCGATGGTCTGATCCTTCGTCTTGATGATGGCGGACTTGTGGTTGGAGTAGCCACGGCAATTGTCCAATTCATGCTGACGATCATACATCATCAAGCTAATGTGGTCCAACTGAGTCTTCAGCTCGTGGTGGTATCGGGCTTCCAGTGGCTGTCCCATAGCATCACGCCTTGGACAAAACTCAAAGCGAGTACCCTTGATCTGGTTGATACTCTGCCCACACACACGGGCAAGAGCTTCCTACATGGCCCTGACAAGTCCATCGAGCCAGTTCTTTTCTCTTAAGGTGAACTGAATTCCCTCGGCAGTGGGAGGTTCAATCTTTCCTCGGAGACTTGCAACAATTAGCCACTACAGATCTTCTCATCCTTAATCATTGAGCTGAGCTCCAAAGAACTCGGGGTGCAGACGCTCTAGAAGTTCCGAAAGCTGGTCCAAATCCCGCTCAAAGATAAGGTATCCTCCATTCCCCAACTAATAAAACTTGTTGTACTTCATGTCCATCTATAAGAATATAGGATGAGTAAGCTAGTAGAGTGATCCAGTGTGTCAAATTTTAGGAATTTTGCAAGAGTTTTTGAGGAACATGAATTTTCATGAAAGAATCAAGGCGATAAGAATGGGCATAAGTTTTTGTAAATATTTGCTTCCTTTGGTTTTGAAACTAAGTTTTTTGATTCAAATGCCCAGTCTAACTAGGGTCTCCTATGGTCAGGATGGCTCTGATACCAACTTGTCAACACCTGGATTTTTAATCCCAGATGCCTGTTATGCCATACATCGCAATCCCAGGATTACCATTTTTGCAAGACATAACAGAATTGGATACCACAGTTCATCATCCATTACAAACCATACATAAGGTCTTACATGAATAAGGATCTCATGATCCAGTTATTAATACAACTCAAGCATCGGAAATACGTAATAATAAAGGTAGCGTAGGCGAAGCTCCGTCTTCGGGGTCACAGGCAATGCTGACGATGGGAGATGATCCTAGTTGTCGTAACCTTCCTGGGGTCCTTCGTCCTGGTACTCCTCTTCATAGTCTGGCCACGGGAATAGCAAGGGACAAACCATGAATACTCTTTAAGTACTAGCAAACTAGTACTAACAAGTGAAGGGGGTTTTTGTAGTAGGACACTAAGCTCTAGGGTTGTTTTGCAAAAAGACAGATTTATTTCTACTAAGTTCAGAAGCAAGAAAAGCTAGTTGAAAGTTTATAACACGTAAGTGGGAACTTGAATTTCATATCACAACTCTGTTGTGTCAAGTCAAAATCTCAACTCATTTCACAAGTCATTTTGAAAACATCTGACGAGGGAACAGTATGGCCACTCCAATTGTCCATAACCGCGGACACAGCTATTCGAATAGTTTGACACTCTGCAGAGATTGTACACTTTCACCACAACATTCGATACATCCATCAGGAACAAATCCTGAATTCACCATACTCAGTATGCGGATAATCAATCCTAACCTTTCAATTACACGCCCTAGTATAAGCACCTCTCCTGTGAGTTTGGCCTCCCAACCATGACCAACTGTCATCTTGGGTACTGCACAGGTGGACAATCTTCACAAGGTAGCCTCAGCTCAGACCTTGGCCGTGAGGGAACCCATACTAAGGTATATAAGTTTCCAGTCAAGCCCTACCCAAATTTCGGGTATTGTGGATGTACGGTAAAATTGAAATGGTATCGCATCCAGACAACCATCAGTTTTATAAAGGGCTAAGGATCATGCCTTAACATTTTCATCATCAAAATCATCTGGTGTTCGGAAACACATGTCAAAACATCTCAGTAGAATGACTCATCATTCTAAGGTTTTCATAACCATTTTCCACCAAGTATTCCCATCTAAAGTTGATCAAGTTTTATGCTTAGCACTAGCATCTACAAGTGGGGGGTGAGTACTAATGAAGGGTGGTAAACAAGTGTACTTTAACTAGGTTCAATCTCATGCCTTAGGATGACATCAAGATTATCTAGCTTAGGCCAAATTTAATGCTCTTTATGCAACCTTCAATTCTCTTTCTAGTATCTACAATTTACTCAAGTAATAGCTTTGATAAAGAGATAAAGTAGAAAGCTTGCAAGTAAAACTAGGAATGGGATTATCAAGTGGGTATGATCACATATGCTTAAGGCATATAGTGGGCATGGTAACAAGCAAGTATTAGCTGGAATAGGTCAACTTGATTAGGAAGGCTTGCTAAAGTAGAGTATCTTGCAAGTGTTAGCTTGCCTTGTGCAGAGCAGTGGTTGAAGTTCTCTTCGGCTTCTTCTTCGTAGTATCCTCCTTCCTCCTCGTATCCTTGGTCGGTACTAGCGTCTATGAATAAATACGAGGTACACAATCACCAAACAATACTTAACTACTTTCAATCATCACACAAAAGGGTTCTATAGATGATCTAGCATCATCACTAACATTCAAGATTAAAGCACTTAAATTATTTATTTATTTTTAGAAAAGTAATTTCTACTCATTGAAACACTACTTAAGATTTAATATTCTCCAAACCAAACATGGGATTATGTTGACACATGTCATCACCACATATTTCAGTACATGGGAATGTGATTTAAAGTGGTGTCACAATTTAATAAGGTTTAACCTTTTTATTTTAAATAATTAAAGTGGCTAGAAATGCCAATGTGGCATTCTTTTATTACTTGAACATTATTTCTGTAAGTAAACCCATATGTTTTTATATATTCTAAAAGGTATGATCAAATGTTATTTTTGAGAGTTGGAATCAACTCAAAAGATATTATGGTTGAAATTTGAAAAATGTTTGAATGCAGAAAAGCTTCTGACTTGTTATTTTTACCAAGGTTGATCTACAGATCCAAATGATTTGAATCCAATGGGATTGGATTAACCAGTTCAATACCTTTCTCACAAAATTTGTTTCATGTAATTTGGTTCACTGAATCGAGCTGGGTTGAATATTGAAACTAGGTACAAAACTGAGTTTGAATGAAAATAGAAAAAGCTAAATTCAAACGAGTGGGCTGCGCGGGAAGGGTTATTGTGCCGGCCCGGTGTCACTCTGCAGCACGGGGTGCAACTGACAGGGGGGTCTACTGGTCAGTGGCTCATAAAACACGAAGCGGTACAGGGCGATCTCGGCCGCACGATCTAAGTCTAATCAAACGGTTACGGCTCATCGTCCACGTCGGGCAGCGCCGGCGAGACAGAACCCTAACGCGGCAGGTGGGGGTCGTAGGAGGATCACCGGGGCTCAGGAGGGTCAGTGATGGGGACAAACGACGAAGTCGACGATGGTGATTCTCCTGGCACCGGTAGCTCCTCCTGGGGAGGCTCCAGTCGATGGCTTCCTTCTTCTCCAGCAGTGGCGGGCTCCGGTGAAATTCGGGCGATGCGCTGCTCGCCTTACTCTGGGAGTGAGGTGGAGTGGTTCTGGGTGAGAGGGGAATGGAATGGTGTGAAGAAATCGAGCGGGGAATGCCTCTATTTATAGTGGCGAGAGGGGACCGACGGGCGCGGGATGAGCTCGTCGTGGTCGACGACACAGAGGGCTATCGGCGTGGGCGACGGTAGGGGGTGGTGTTGTGCTCCCTGGCGAAGCTCAATGGCATGGTGGTGAGGCGTGGGGCGGTGCTGATCGGTCGGAACGCTTCGGCGCTCTGAGCGTGTCCGACGGAGGTTTTGATGGCGCACAGCGCGCATGGTCCACACGGCGGTGAACGGTCGTGTCTGCGGGGTTGCTGGGGTGGTGGTGATCACGCGTGCATGCGTCACAGGCAGCGCGCGGTCTGTGGGCATGTGTCGAGCGTGGCGCACGAGCGCGCTCTCGGCATGCTCGCAGAGAGGCTTGGCATGGCTTGGGTGTGCGTTCTAGTAGCTGGCATTTCTCGAGGTTGGGACATGGAGTGGCGGTGGGGTGATGGCTAGCTCCCAGACACGGTTGGCGAGGCTAGTGTTGCTCGTAGCTTGCTGTCGAACATGGGGTGGAAATGGTGCTCTCGGCCTGCTCACCATTGATGAACATGGCATGGCTTACAGTGGTGCTAGAGATTAGGTAAGGTTGCTAGATGATCTACTAAGGCTAGGTGTAACCAGAGAGGGAACAAGTTAGGCCCAAAACACTGCTCAACATAGTCAATACATTTGAATTTGCAACCTGTTTGATGAAATGGCCGCATGAAATTAAGTTTTAAATTTTGAAAAGATTTTTGGTGGTTGTGCTAGGCATGTGTTGAGGGTTCTGTGGATGCTTGGGTTTTGAAAATTGAGCTTGTTTGAGTGGTTATTGAAATAGTGGGATCTTCCCATATGAAATAGATTCAATTTTAAACTATCATTTAAACTAAGCATTTAATTGTTTTTGGATGATCACAAAGTGGGCCTTGGTACCTTGTTATGAGTACTATCCAGGGGAGCAAAGATCCATACATGTTTCTGTTAAGTTCTGAAAGTTAGGGACAGCCAAAGTAGGCATGGGAGTTAAATTGGCCAAAGTGACCATTCACTTAATTTGTTTGTTTTGACTTGTTTGTCTTTGGGAAAAGTTTGGGGATTGTTTAGATGATGTTTATTTCACCTAAGAATCATTTTAAAAGCAAAGAAACACAGAACCATGGCAATTCAAAAGAATCCAAATTTTAATACATACACATATGAATGCTTTCATATTTTTTAATTGGAAATTTTTTTGTTAACCCTAAATTTGATGATTAGAGTTTGATGATCCAAGTTTAATATTTTTGGGATGTTACACAGGCGCACACTCTAGTACCACCGACTTTCCCGCGCGTGCCCCTTAGGCTCGGCAACCTTGATGACAGAGCGACGTCGCCGTCTAGCATTTCTCCGGCGAGCTTCTCTGGTAAATCACGAACTCCCCTTCCTCTCTGGACTATACCCCTACAATATCCGTTCCATCGCGCGTCTAACACCGTCTCTGCTTTTCCCTGGCATGGCCTGTACACTCGTCAACGACATCGAACAGAAGCGCCAGTCGTCAGCTACATCTCCGGCGAGCAATCAGAGTCGACCCCGTGCACCCCTTCGCCAGCTACAACCACCTTGAGCATCACCACGAAACTGCAAACTCGGTGAGCTCCTCCCCTCGCTCTCTCGCTTCCTGTATCGTCGGCACCATCACCGGCTGAGCACGCCGCCGCCAGCCACCCTCGTAGTGCCGCCCAACTATGGTCGTCACCGTTTCAGCCATTCTATTTAGATCTAAAGGATGCGATAGATTCACTTGACGAGGAGGTACGAGATCATCTGCGCCGTGCGTTGTTAGTTAGATCTTACGGCCTGTATCACTCGATCCAAACGAAACGGTATCGGCAATAGAAAACAACCACGTGGCCTGAGTTTTGTTTTAAAAACAGAAACATTTCTATTAGATGTTAGAATTTGCAAAATTCATCACTTTAAATCTACACATCCAAATTTTACAAACTTTATATCATTGGAATCAGCAAAAGAGTACTTTTCAACCATGCACTTTGTTTAGTATTTTGCTTCTGTAAAATTGATTGTTTTTGCAGAAACTTCTTTAGGCTTATTTTGAATATAAAAATTATTCTAGAAATGATTTTAGGTTAAATTCTTTTGTAAATGGTTTGTTTTGAACCTACTGACCATGAAAACCAACTTGTTAGTTTAAAAACATATTTTATAATAATAGGGAATAAATCTTTGAATAAAAACATTTCTTGTTAAATAAAAATGTTGAATATGTTTTAAAAATGCTTTTTTAGTAAAACCTTTGGAAAATGATTTCAATAAAACTCTCTGACCCTAAACACCATGTTTTTGATTTAAAAATGTATTTGATTAACCCTAGAGAATTATTACCTTGCTTAAAGGCATTTCCAACAAAATAAAATATTGCTTGGATTTAAAAATGGTTTATAGGTAAACCTTTTGCAAATGGTTTTAATATTAAACACTTGACCTTAAAACACTAACATTTTTGTTTAAAAATGTATTTGTCAAACACTTGAAATTATTACTTTGATTTAAATCATTTCTAGAAAAACAAAAATGATTTAAAGTGGCCATTTTCACTAACTTGATATCAAATGGTTTTGCCACATTTATAAATGACCAATAGGTGTTGTATAATGTTTATAACCTATTAGAAACCACTTTTCCAAATAAAACAATCTTTGGCATGCTTGCATGCATTGCTTTGTTTTTATTATTTTATGTGCTGAATGAATGCTAGATTGAATTTGTGCCTTGATTGAATTGTAGTAAACTTTGAAGAGTGTGACTATTGCAAGATCAAGGAGTGAACTTATATTCTCTACCAAAAAGGCAAGTGGTGCTTCATACTTTTGTCCTGTTATTTTCACTATGCATTAGTGATATTTCTAAGTAGGACTTGCATGGAATTTTCTATGTGTTAACTATGCCATGGGAAATCCTAGTGGATGAAACCTTAGTAGAATTTTCCCTAAGTTAAGATTTCTACTACTATCATGCTTACCCTAGATAGTAGAAAACAAGGGTGGACTATATTCATACTATGAAATATTTCCAAGTCTATGACTTGTGTTTTGTTTAATAAAACAACTATGTGAATGAATCACCTGGGTGGAATGGTTGAATGGGTTATGTTGAGTGGTTACACATGGCCCATATTTATGGACTACCCTGGTGTATCTCACTTGTGAAAAGCCACCCAGGAACAAAGTTATTTGAGATGTCAAATGTTGAGAAGCTTCAAGTGCAGCCACTTGGCATTATGGGCTCTGCCTAGATCATATAGGTTGCAATAACTTAGACAAATGGAAAATTGGTGGTAGGGGATGATAGGTTTGGAGTGCATCCATTTTGGTCTAAGGGAAGGCTTCTAAAAGATCTTGTCTCGATGCATGTCGAGTCTTGTGGGGAAAGTGCACCACCTCTTGAGAGAGTAAAATCTAAGTACTTAGCCGTGTCCCCGGCAATGGACAATTTGAGCATCAAGACATGGAAGCTACCAAGGATCTCCTCATCCCAATTTCTAAGTTAAAAACTTGTGGTTGAACTAGGGTTAAGGGATCACCAATGTCTATTGGTAGATGCCTTGGGTGATTTTGACAAACAAAAACTTAGTGTTTTCAAATGATATGGAAAATCTATTTTGAGCAAAGCAAGCCTAAGCTCCACTTAGCCAAATGCATATAGATGATAGATACTACTACTCTATCATAGTATCACTTGACAATAAAATTCAAATGTATTGACCCTTGTGGCTGTAAGTTATTATGTTGCAGGTTTGTTTGATGTTAGTGAAGTGTGTTGATTAGGATTACAAATCTACAACCAACATGTTTGCCTGTGGGTAAAGTGTACAACTTCTGCAGAAGATCAAATTCTAAGTACTTAGCCGTGTCCCCGGTTATGGACAACTCTGAGCAACGAAGGCCTGAAGCTATGGAAGATCTCGACATTCCAATTTCTCAAAGTAAAACTTGATGGTGTCAATAAGGGATTAGAAGCACTTGGAGTTTTCCAAGGAGTTCAGAAAGATTGTCAAAAGATCAAAACTATTTTGAAAAGATAGTATAAAACTATATTGTTTTCTGCAAATGAGCCTAAACCCTACCTAGCCAAATATGCATATATTGATAGGTTCCACTTATTTCTACATAGTAGTGAAACTTGCCAATACAATTCAAATGTATTGACCCTTGTGGCTGCAACTTATTATGTTGCAGGTTTGTATGATGTTAGTGAAGTGTGTTGAATAGGGTTAAAAGTCTACAACCAACATGATTGCCTGTGGCACTTTGAAGATGAAGGAATCCATGCTATATAGTTATTTCTGCTGCATTGTAATGAGATAGCCAAATGAGCTATGTAAGATTTAATGAATTATTTTATTCCTGGTTATAAAGTTGTATTATGACCTTTGTTTCTTGATATTACATCTTAACTGTGGATGATAGCTATTGATCCAGGGACTAGCATTGTAAACACGGGAATCTCTACCTTATTAAAGGTTGGGACCTCTACAGATGGTATCAAAGCACTGTGTTGCCTGTAGGATTGTAACCCTAGGATTGGACAGAACCCCTTAGAAAAATAGGAGTTGTATTTGTTCAAAAACTCATTTACAAACAATCTTGTGTACTCTTTCCTCAACCTTTTGGTTTTGATTCTACATCTCTTCCTTTTCAAACTTGATGGACAAAACTTCAACATGAGCAAGGACTTCACCAACTCAAATGATTTCAACTTCAACATCACCAATGACTTCAACTTTAGTTTCATCAAGGACTTCAACTTGGACATCACTAAGAACTACAAGTGAGACAAGAACAATACTCAAGACTTGAAGATTAAGGAAACACAACTTAGAAGGAACCATCGTCATCTTTGAAGTTTTGTGACCAAGATGCAAGAATTTTTCCATGGTAACCATGACCTTGTCCATGAAGAAAACAACTAAGAAGAATGGAATGATCTCAAGTGAACCATATAGTTGGACCACCATACTAGTGATTAGTTTAAACACACCAACTTATGTGGTGTAGAAAAAATATTTTGTTGCCTAAAAATGTGTTTGAACCTTGTTGTTTGAGTGGAATGCTTGTTTGTGATTGCTTGCGCATTGTTTGTGTGAATTGTTGTGTGTGATTAGACTTCTTTCCTAGAAATCTTTTGCCTACTCTAATCCCAATCCAACCCAAACAGATGACTTCTCCAAGAAACTCCAACATCAAGAATGGTGACAACAACAGCAACAACCAAGAGATGTTTCTAGCAACCCAAGCCCAGTTGAATCAAGTGACAACTCAGTTTTTATCCAACAACAATGAGTTATACCCAACCTTGCAAAAGTTTTTAGAAACCCAATCCCAATTGTTGCAAAGGATGACCAATCAAATGATCAACATGATAAGCAACTCTTCCCAAGGAGATTATGACAACAATGATATCAAGGATGATATTATAGAAGGAACTCAAGCTTGCAATATTTGTGGAGACATAGAACACACTTCCAAAGAGCATGAGGATCAATGCCCTAATTTTGAAGAGAAATATCCAACTAAACAATGCCCCACATCTCAAGTGACTTGCTTCCTATGTGAAGGAAATGATCATGTCCCTATCCAATGCCCCATCTATCCTATAGTTCAACAAATGAAACGAGGTGGAATGCATCAAAAATTTGGAAACCTCCATAAGGGAACAACTTCTACCAAGAAGGATGAAGGCAAAGTTAGAACCATGCCTCATAAAGATAAACCCAAAGTGACCACCAAGTGTTGCTACTCTTGTGGAGAAGAAGGTCATATCTCTAGTAATTGCCCCAAGAAGAGAGAAATATTTCCCACCTTTGTGGTGAAATATGAAGAGCATGAACTAGAAGAACTCCTAGCTATGGAGAGAGCCAAGAAGAAGAAGAAGAAGAAATGCCCCAACCCTAGCAAGAATGATATTACCCAAGAGCAGTGTTACACTTGCAAAGAGATGGGACACTATGCCAATGAATGTCTAGAAAAGAAGAAGAACCAAGGAAACAAACAAGAGGCAATGGTACCAAAGAAGAAAAAGGATATTAGCCAAGTGATGTGTTTCAAATGCAAAGAGCTAGGCCATTATGCAAGCAACTGTCCAGAGAAGATACATCAAGATCCGAAGTAAGCCAAGATGTAATCTAGTTGAAAACATTTTTAAGGGTGGTAGTACCCTAGTTATCTTGAAGCCAACTTGTAACCTCTAGCTTTCCCAAATCTCGGGACGAGATTTCTTTTAAGGGTGGTAGCCTGTCACATCCCAAAAATTGTCTAAATTTTGAAATGTGAAAAATAAATAAACAAAATAAATAATTGTTGAAATTTAGGGTGAAAAGAAATGTAACATACCTAAAATCATATTTTCAAAGTTTGCATATCATTCATGCATGCATATAGAATTGAGACCAAATTTCAAACTCATTTCAGAAAAACAGGAGCACATGGTGCTATGATTTTATGTGAGCAGATTTAAATCAGATGGCCATCCCCATTTGAAAGTTTGATTGTTTATGAACCAAGTTTGTTGCCTTCTTTGAGGAAAGGTTTGAGTGTAGAATTTAAACCAAAATTTACAATTTGTAAATGGTTTCAAAAACCATTTTTTTCAAATTTTTGCAAACCAAGTGCCAAGTCTCTGTTATTTTGATCTCCAAGCTTGACCAAGCCTTTTCAAAACAACCACTTGCTTAAATACCTATATTGGAGACTACTGCACCCTGCAAAAACCCCAGAAAAGTTCGAATTCAAAAGGAGTTTGAATTCATATCAAAACCAATTCAGAAAATCGTTTCAGAAAAAGAAAAGAAGCAAACAAATGGAAAAGGCCTAGCGCTACCAATCTAGCCCAGCAACGGAGCAGGCCTAGCAAGCCCACCCGGGGCATTTATTTTCTTCTCACACGCGCGAGCACACCCATTCAGCCAGCAGCGGCGGACCCACACCCCCCTTTATTTCAGCGACCGGGCCCGTCCACGTCACCCTCGTCTTCCCCAAACCGCGCCCGCGACCACGTCGCTGCTGCTGTCAAGGCCGGTAATGGCGCGGCGTAATTAGCCATTATTCCGCAGGCGTTTCCTGTCGCGCCTAGGCTTACTTAAACCCCTCTGCCCCGCAAGCATTTCCCCCCACTCTCCTCGCTCACTCCGCCAGCAGGCTGCGCGCAATTGCTCTCGAAGCCCCGCAGTACCGACAACTCCGGCGACCGATTACGGTGAGCATCGACCACCCCTCTCTCTCTGGTTCAAACGGGGATGTTCAGAATGATCTTGCGCATCCTCTGATATCTTCATTTTGCCTGCTCGTGACCCAGGTCGTCGTCTCCGTTCACGACCGAAACCACCTGCGTCGCCGATAGACTCCGGCGACCAATTTAGGTAAATCCCGAGCGCCCCTTGCCCCCTCCTTCACGCGAGCTTGTTCGCCTGTGTCTTGCGCAAATCCTGATGCCACTGGTTCGTGCTAGGGCGACGCCAAACCTTGGCAAGGACCACGACTGCAAGCTACTGACGCCGCCCGCAACTCCGACGAGCTCGAGAGACCGTTCCCGCGCGCCCCTTCGCAAACCAACACCACGTCGAGCTTCAGCACGCCACTGCGGTTCTGGTAAGCGCCTCCCTTCCTCCCCGGGCGACCTAGAGCACCGGCACCGCCGCGGTCAGACGCGCCGCCGCCAGTCAAAGCCACTAGCACCGCACGTTTCTGGTTAGGAGATTGCTAGCCGTCAGATCTGGATCCAACGCGTAGATTTAGATCACTTAGCGAATCGTTTTTGGTAGATCTGAGCCGTGCAGCGATAGTTAGAGCCAACGGCACGGAAGGGTGATCCGGTGCGAACCGGTACGCGCCAGTAATATCGTGACGCGTGGCTAGGGTTGGATTCAAAATAGAAATTCAAATCAGATTTAGATCCAAAATTCAATTGGCTATAACTTTTGATTCCCACGTTAGATTTTTGCAAATTTTATACCGTTGGAATCAGTGAGACAAGCCCTTGCTGAATCTGCAATGTGTTTACCAAAATGTTTCTGTTAAAATGACTTTTTATACAGAAACTTGTTTAAGGCTATTTTAAGTATAGATTTTGTTTAGTATTTTTGTTTAGTGCTAAATAAGTTTAGTTAGCAAGTTTTTGACTTAGTTATGTTTCTGTATCATGCACTTGCTTGGTGAAGTTTTCAAAAATCAACACTTAGCATTTTCTTGCATGCATGCATTCATATTTTTGTTTGTATATGAATTGTATGTAATTTTGTGCTACAAATGTTTGTGTAGATTTTGCTAGTGACTGTGATTGTGAAGAGTGCTACTATCCCCATTACCAAGGCAAGTGGTACTTCATGGTTATTTCATCCCTATATTTTGTATAACATTAGAAATATTTTGTTAAGTCTTGCATGCTACTTTTGCCAAATGCTATGTTGGGAAATCCTAAGTAGTTGAAGGTTGCTAGAATTGTTAGGAAAATTCCTAAGTTAAACATGCTTAGCCTAGCTAGTAGCAAACAAGGGCTGGTATAATCTATACATGCTATATTGACTATATTTCTAAGTCATGAGACTTATGCTTTCTTAATAAAACAACTAAGTAAATGAACCTCCTGGGTGGAATGGAAGGAATGGTTTGTGTTGAGTGGTTACACAAGGCCATGGATTTGGCTTGTGTATCTCACTTGTGGTATGCCACCCAGGCACAAAGCGATTTGGAGGCCAAGTGTTGAGAAAGCTTACAGTGCAACCACTTGGCAAAATGGGCTCTGCCTTGATCATATAGGTTGCTAGATCTTAGTCTTTTGGACAGTTGGTGGTAGTGGGATTGATAGGTTGGAACGCGTCCATTTGACTAAGGGAAGGCTTATGAAAGGTCCTGTCTTGGGAAACCAAGTCTGGTGGGGAAAGTGCACAACCTCTGCAGATGGAAAAATCTAAGTACTTAGCCAAGTCCATGGCAATGGACAAATTGAGCATCAAGACATGGAAGCTACAAGAATCTCATCACTCCAACTTCTAAGTAAAACTTGTGGGTGAACAACGGTGAAGGACCCCAATGTCTATTGGTGGTTTCTTGGGAAAGTTTTGACAAAGGAAAACATAGTGATTTCAACTAATAGGAAAAACCTATTTTGAGCAAAGCAAGCCAAGCTACACTTAACCAAAATGCATATAGTGTTATAGTCCACTTAAAAAAATTACCAAGGTATCACTTGCCAATACTATTCCAAAGTATTGACCCTCTGTGGCTGTAACATGTGATGTTGCAGGTTACTCCAGTGATGAATAGGAGTCATGAGTCTACACTCAACATGCTTGCCTGTGGCACATGAAGATGAAGACTTGTGTTATTTACTTATTCCAAAACTCTTGTATTAGGCCTATGGCCCTTAGTTGTAAAAGACTATGTTTAATCTCTGGAATGGATGTAATAAATGACCTTTGTATCTGTGTACTTCATCTTAAACTGTGGAAGCTAGCATTGATCCAGGGACTAGCATTGCAATCACAGGGATCCTTCTCCTTTACAAAGGAGGGGTCTAACAAGAAACTTTTTATTTCTAAATGGAAATTTAAAAACCCATCTTGAACAAAATTTGAATAAAGGGGAATCAAACAAAATTTCAATCAAGTGAAATGCATTCATCAAATAATGTATCTTGAAATTTAAACATTAGGAAAAGTTAAACAAAACCTAAAACCTTAATGGAAGAAAATCAATTCCAAGATCTCTATAATACTATGGATTTGATCCATATAAAAATCAATCAACAAACATTTATAAATTATCAAAAATGGTAAACATAAAAATATTATAATATCATAGAAATTGATTTCACTTAATTTGGAGCCATGGATAAAAACTTTTGAATTTAATAAGATTAAAGGAAATATCTTCCAAACCTAATAAAGCTCTTATCTAAAATCCATACCAAAATTGTGAGCAAAATAATCCTAACAAGATTTAAAAGGATAAACAAATATTAAATAAAATCATACAAATTGGAATCACCAATTTTGGATCTATAAATAAAAAGGATGTGGATTTTATAAGGTAAGGAAAGAAATAAAAAAATAAGGAATATTTAAAAGCCAAATAAAATCTTGGACAAACAAATATTATGGAATAATAAAAGGAATAAAAGATTATTTAAATAAAATCATAAGGATTGAACAATATCCAATTTTATTTAAATGAAGACAAATTGCTTAAACTAAATAATAAATTCCAAAGGAAATATTTAGAAGACAATTTAAAACTTGAATTAAATCCATAAGCAAATGGAACAAAGATAATTCAAATCCAAATAAAATGAAGGGTTAAAGAATAACCAAATAAAAGTATATGGGATAAAACCATATTCTAAGTATATTTGAATAAAGACAAAATCCCTAAAGTAAATGATTAATTAAATCATGGGAAAATAATAATTGGAATTTGCCCAAGTGGAAAAAAAGTTATTGAATTAACTTAAATGGAATAAAAGAGTTATTTGAATAAAATTTATATGGAATTAAAACCATATTTGTTTTTGTTTTAATAAAGACAATTGCCCAATTTAAATGATTAATAAACCATATTAAAATATTTCAAATAATTCAAAGTGAATTATTTAACACCCTATTAAATAAATAAAAAATACTAAAAAAGGTTTGCTGAAAATTAGAATTCAAATAAGGGTTTGAAAATATAATTAAAATCTTATTTGAATAAAAACAAGTGCCTTTAAATAGTCTTTAAAAGCACATTTATAACAGTACTAAAATATATTGAAAGTTTGGAAAAGTTTTGAATTAAAAAGAGGTTTGAAATCATTTGAACAAATTCAAAACAGAAAAAGAAAACAGAAAAAGAAACAGAATTAAAAAAAGGGAAAGAAACCAGTCCAGCCCAGCTAGCCCAACAGGCCCAACTCGCAGCCCATCTTCCTTCCCTCCCCGAAACGTTCTCTCACCAGCATCTAAACCTGCGCAGTCACTGATATGTAAACCCCACCGTTTTCCCTCTCTATCACCGACGAAGTGACCCCACCTGCAAGTCGTATTCTTCACCCGCGCGTGACCAGTTCGTCGCCGTTTATGGCATTGGTTCCACGTCGTCAATACGATTGAGTGCCGTGCTAATTATTCCCAACGACCAAGAACCCTTAAACGCCCATGCCTTCTCTACCTTTCCCCTTATTCGCCGCACCCTCTCTACCACCAGGCTGTGCGAATTAGCCATTGCACCACCACTGCTCCGACGAGGTATTTTCCCCGATTCCAGTGACGACGGACCTCCCCTTGCTCCCTGGCCTCCACGAGACTACTCCAGTACCACCCACTTGCCCGCGCATGCCCCGTAGGCTCGGCAACCTCGACGACAGAGCGACGCCGTCGTCTGCCATTTCTCCGGCGAGCTTCTCTGGTAAATCCCGACCTCCCCTTCCTCTCTGGACTATACCCCTACAATCTCCGTTCCATCGCGCGTCTAACACTGTCTCTGCTTTGCCTTGGCGTGGCCTGTACACTCGCCAACGACATCGAACAGAAGCACCCGTCGTCAGCAACATCTCCGGCGAGCAATCATCATCGACCCCGTGAACCCCTTCGCCAGCTACAGCCACCTTGAGCATCACCGAGACACTGCGAACTCAGTGAGATCCTCCCCTCGCTCTCTCGCTTCCTGTATCGCCGGCACACCGTTTGAGCGCGCCGCCACCAGCCACCGTCGCAATGCCGCCCATCTGTGGTCGTCACCGTTTCAGCCGTTCGATTTAGATCTAAAGGATGCGATAGATTCAATTAACAAAGAGGTACAATATCATTTGTGTCGTGCGTTGTTAGTGAGATCTAACGGCCTGTATCACTCGATCCAAACAAAACGGTATCGGCGAATAGAAAATAGCCACGTGGCCTGAGTTTTGTTTTAAAAACAGAAACATTTCTATTATATGATAGAATTTGCAAAATTCATGACTTCAAATCTACATGTCCAAATTTTTAAACTTTATATCATTGGAATTAGCAAAAAGAGTACTTTCCAACCATGCACTTTGTTTATTATTTTGCTTCTGTAAAATTGATTGTTTTTCCAGAAACTTGTTTAGGATTATTTTGAATATAAAAATTATTCTAGAAATGATTTTAGGATAAAATATTTTGTAAATGGTTTGTTTTTAACCTACTAACCATGAATACCAACTTGTAAGTTTAAAAACATATTTTATAATACTAGGGAATAAATCTTTGCATAAAAGCATTTCTAGTTAAATAAAAATGTTCAATATGTTTTAAAAATGCTTTTTGAGTAAAACCTTTGGAAAATGATTTGAATAAAACTCTCTGACCCTAAACACCATGTTTTGGATTTAAAAATGTATTTGATTAACCCTAGAGAATTATTACCTTTCTTAAAGGCATTTCCAATAAAATAAAATATTGCTTGGATTTAAAAATGGTTTATAGGTAAAACCTTATGCAAATGGTTTTAATATTAAACACTTGACCTTAAAACACTAACATTTGTGTTTAAAAATGTATTTGTCAAACACTACAAATTATTACTTTGATTTAAATCATTTCTAGCAAAACAAAAATGATTTAAAGTGGCCATTTTCACTAACTTGATATCAAATGGTTTTGCCACATTTATAAATGACCAATATGTGTTTTATAATGTTTATAACCTATTAGAAAACACTTTGCCAAATAAAAAAATCTTTGGCATGCTTGCATGCATTGCTTTGTTTTTATTATTTGATGTGCTGAATTGTTTGAATGCTAGATTGAATTTGTGCCTTGATTGAATTGTAGTAAACTTTGAAGAGTGTGGCTATTGCAAGATCAAGGAGTGAACTTATATTCTCTACCAAAAAGGCAAGTGGTGCTTCATACTTTTTTCCTGTTATTTTCACTATGCATTAGTGATATTTCTAAGTAGGACTTGCATGGAATTTTCTATGTGTTAACTATGCCATGGGAAATCCTAGTGGATGAAACCTTAGTAGAATTTCCCTAAGTTAAGATTCCTACTACTATCAGGCTTAGCCTAGCTAGTAGAAAACAAGGGTGAACTATATTCATACTATTAAATATTTCAAAGTCTATGACTTGTGTTTTGTTTAATAAAACAACTATGTGAATGAATCACCTGGGTGGAATGGTTGAATGGGTTATGTTGAGTGGTTACACAGGGCCCACTTGGCATTATGGGCTCTGCCTGGATCATATAGGTTGCAATAACTTAGCCAAATGGATAGTTGGTGGTAGGGGATGATAGGTTTGGAGCGCGTCCATTTTGGTCCAAGGGAAGGCTTCTGAAAGATCTTGTCTTGATGCATGTCGAGTCTTGTGGGGAAAGTGCACCACCACTCGAGAGAGTAAAATCTAAGTACTTAGTCGTGTCCCCGGCAATGGACAATTTGAGCATCAAGACATGGAAGCTATCAAGTATCTCCTCATCCCAATTTCTAAGTTAAAAACTTGTGGTTGAACAAGGGTTAAGGGATCACCAATGTCTATTGGTAGATGCCTTGGGTTATTTTGAAAACAAAAACTTAGTGTTTTCAAATGATAAGGAAAAACCATTTTGAGCAAAGCAAGCCTAAGCTCCACTTAGCCAAATGCATATAGATGATAGATACTACTATTATACCATAGTATCACTTGCCAATACAATTCAAATGTATTGACCCTTGTTTGATGTTAGTGAAGTGTGTTGATTAGGATTACAAGTCTACAACCAACATGATTGCCTGTGTCACTTTGAAGATGAAGGACCCCATGCTTATAGTTAATCTGCTACAATGTAATGTGTTAGCCAAATGAGCTATGTAAGATGTAATGAATTATTTTATTCCTGGATATAAAGTTGTATTATGACCTTTGTTTTTTGATATTACATCTTAACTGTGGATGCTAGCTATTGATCCAGGGACTAGCATTGTAAACACAGGGATCTCTACCTTATTAAAGGTTGGGACCTCTACACTACCTCGTGATTACTATCTTGAAGTGTATGCTATGTCAGTCAAGTAGTAGTTACTCCTTTTTTAGGTTTTAACCCTTGGAATTGAACCTAAGATCCCGGATTGTGCTGGATTCTAGTGTTGTGAATCTTGTACATGAAGCTGACCTTTAACCCATGATCCTGTCCTTTGACCAATGTCGTTAATGTTCACACATTACCTCGGGATGGCTGGTATTACAATTCTAGCCTTCAAGCTTGTGGTCTTTGTCGTTATTGAGTAGCGACAACAAAGGACTTCCCCTACCACATGCTATCGCAGATGTTCTTTAATCGAACCAAATAGATCACGACAAGAGTACTCCTAGAGAGTCTCACATCTATGCTCGTGACTCTGCCACACCTCCCTCCTTCTACATTGGTTTTTGGAAGATTGTTAATCTATGCATCCACATCTCGGGATTCTATCCTGAGCATGTTCCTTTCCCCCTTGTTGTTTCCGACCTTTGTCTACCAGTTGGTAGCCTAGTAGTAAATGTGTGTCTTCTAATGTAAGATCCTCTTGTGGTCCGTCAAGACAAACCATTTCGGGATGTCAGGAGAAACAAACTCCAGTACCACGTCGTATCTATGACCAAGTCAAAGTGTTGTAATCCACAGATCTAGAGGCAATGATTAGCTTCTATCTGTTCTACCTTAATGTGTCACACTCTTTTATACTAAGAGGTTGTGCCAAGTTTTATGACCCCTTAATGAAGTGATTCATTTACACATCTTTACCCACCCTTCCTCGAGCTTTCGTGTTTGAGAGTTATGCGTGTGCGTAATAATGTGGCTATCTGAGATTCTTAGCATTTTTTTGAACCTCATGACAGTACGGGGAAAAACCCTACTGCCTCACTTTCTTCATTTACTTACAGAAATGGGGACTTACATCAAGAGGAAACCAGAAAAGGGGGGGTGCCAAGGAGGCATCCAAAAACAAGAAAGAGAAAGAAGAACATATAGATTACAAAGAGTCTACAAAGCTATGAATAAATGGATGTCAATACTCCCTGGTCCTATGCACCAGGAGACCAAAATCTTAAATAAACTTGACTTTCTAGTTTTGAGATGTGGGACTAATGGCCTTAAGGTGTAAATTATTCCTCTCTTTCCAAATATTCCAGGCCCCCAACATGAATTTTTCCATGAACATGTTATAGTTTCTATTCCCATTAGCCTCAGAAATTATGTTCAACCTGTTACCGTGATTATGCCAGGACATCCCCAATTTATTCCAACAATCCTTACTGAAAGGGCAATGAATAATAGGTGCTCCACTATTTCTTCAGGGGGATCACTACACATGATGCACCTATATCCTGATTGTAATAACATATTTTTTTCGTTTAAACAAATTCCTGGTATTCAGCCTATCTGAGAATAGAAGCCAGAAGAAGAACTTAACTTTTGGAGTACATTTGGATTTCCAAATCCAATTAAAAGCAGCATGTGGCTTAATATTCCTGAAATAGAACTCATAATATTTCTTGGAAGAATAAGAGTCAGAGCCCCAAACATAGGTCCAAAGATCCTGAGACCCCTCTCCAACATCAGTATTTCTGACATCCTGTTGAATCTGCTTAATTTCTTCAAATGCTTCAATGGATACAAGAAGGAAAAAGTTGGCAGAGAGGCTAGTGGCCAATAAGAAGGATTTAACAGACACATCTTCACTTAAAGCATAGGAGTAAGCTCTTGGAAACTTATCAGCTGCAATTGTTTCCAACTTTTCTGAGGCTTAGGAGTAAGCTCTTGGAATTCTAGATGTCTTGGAAGCATAGGAGTAAGCTCTTGGAATTCTTAGAAATTCTCATTACTTTGAACCCTAAGGACATTTGTGTGATTCTTAGCGTGATTGGCTAATCCTATCACTAAGCAAAGGATGATTGTGCTACCAAGTTCGTTATTCTGGTGCACTCTTTTCAGTCAAAGAGTTAGGTTTGTGCCAAAGCTTTGAGACAATGTCTACTTGCCTTACAAAGCAAGTTCCCTCTCAAACTAAGTGATATATCGGTGGTTTGTGATATTCTAGCTGTCTTTCTAGAAGTATCCCCATGTTGCCACATGACCGTGATGTCAAGTTCTTGAGCAAGAAAGTTCTCCAAACTGCTCCTTTCTCCAAGGATCCGTACTGGATACCCTTGAGCAAGTTGGTTGAGCTTAAACAAAAACTTGGATAGTTTTAAGAAAAAAATTCTATCTAACACAGTTCTTTCATAGAGGGATGTCTAGTTTTGTTCGTGTTGAGGAAAGATATTATCTCCTTCGTGGATATGTTATCTTTTCCACCTTTGACTTGATTTGGTTATCATTAAATCAAACTCAGTTCCAAGGACTATCCTGATGATGTTGCTACTTGTGATGTTTCACTTGAGTACATCTTCATGTCCTTGGTCTGACCAATATGTTTGCCTTGTTCATACAACATATGAGCCCATCTTCTTGGAGTGTCTTGATAAGTTTGTTGTTGATCCCATTGATGACATCCTTATTTTCTCCATTTTAGATCAGATTCTTATAAAGCAATTGTCATTAGTGTTGGAAACTTTTGAGAACCATCTTTGAGTCGTCTTGAAGTATGTGTCTGGATGTTATAAGTGACCTTCTCTAAGTCATGAGTAGTTGTTGAAAGATCTCGCCGTGGATTCGAGAAGAGTTATATCTCTTTCCTCAAGGATACATGTGTGTTTTATTGCTAGTACTTTATATGTATGCAGTTGTCTATCGACAATATGTTAATACATGGGTATAGCAATCTATCTCATATTTTGGAGCTTTACACTTTAGTATGTGTCTTGATAATCTAGTGACTTTACCTTCGCGGTAAATGTTTCAAACTTTTTATTCAGACATGCTGAGTCTGAAATATCATACCTTCTAACCAAAGCTGAATCTCAAGAAGCAACGATGGTTGGTGTTCTTCAAGGTTTTGGCATAGGTATCTTTGTAAGTTTGGCAAGGTTGATGTAATGGTTGACACAATTAGTCGGAAAGATCTTTTGCCATATTCTGTTGATTCAGAAATAACAACCACTCTTCTTGAGGAATCTTCTATGATTTATCAAAGGAGTTGTTCTTATGGTTTCCTTTGTATCCAAAGTATGACCTTTACTTGATGATTGATTTGTCAAACATCAAGGAGAACATTTAAAGTAGAGTTGCTAAATGTCTCTCGGTTGATTCTATAGACCCTATTATGTTGGTAAGCGTCTTGTTGTGACAAATAATTGAAGTCTGAGAATGAAGTTTCTTTCTTCCCATGTCATCAGGAATCTTCTTACTTATTCATCTAGAGGTATAACGTGATATCGTGATCTCTGGCAAAGATTCTAATAGACCTGGATGAATAAAGAGCTTCCTTCGTTTTCTCTATCATGGTTTAAGAGTGACTATGATTTTGGTACTCTAAAGTTTCTCTTGTTACATGTTCCTTGTGACTCTTAAGAGTCCTCTCCACCAAAACACCTTCCTGTCTTGGCTTTCTATTAGATGAAAGAGTGACCCTTCTGTTTCAAAAGTAGTTCAACAGCTTGGTTTTGTTGATCCACATCTCTACAACCTGAAATCTCTACTTAAGTCGTATAGTAGAGGTTCATTTCTCGAAGTCTGTGGTCATGTTCTTTCTATTGGAATATTTCTTCTTTAGAAGTTTCAAAACCTTCTTTAAGTTACATGGTCTCAATCCTTATGAAGACCATCTATCTAACAACTTGAAAATCTCTCTCCTTATTTCCTCCGTTATCTTGATGAGCTTCATGTTCGTCATCTCAGAGTTGTTTCTAAACACTCCATCCATGAGTTGACCATGAGGTAATATGTGTTGTTTAGCATGTTTCCGTATTATCTTTAGAAGTGACCATGTTTCTTTATCTCTGTGTCTCTCTCTTCCTACCTTAGCAATCTCGGGTCGAGATTCTCGTAAGGGGGATATAGCTATAACACCCCAGTTTTACTTAAATAGTATTTAGGGTTTGTTTGTGCATAATGAGCACCACATATTAAATTGTGCATTAAAGAAAAAATGCAAAACCCTAAACCCTAATTCTTTTCCATCTCTTAAAAACCCTTCTAAATGGTGTTGATTTTGAAGTCACAAAAATAATGGAGCCAAATGGATTATAAGGGCCCCTAAGTATTTCATATATTTACAAAGCCTTCTACTATTTTAAAATGGTTCCAAACAATAACTGAATTGGAAATACAAAGAGAAAATATTTCATAAAATAGAAAAAGGTTTCCCTTAGAAAAAATAGAGCCAGACCCTTCCAGACCGGCTCATCTCTTCTCCCTTCCTATCCTTGCCGCCCGCGTGCAAATCCCGCAGCCCAGAATAGCCCACTACCCCTTTGCCGTCCTTCCCCTTTCTTCTTCCTTGTTGACAGAAGGACAAGCACCTCCGTGGCGAAGCCGATGCCGTTCTTCCGTGCCGCTTGCTTGCTGTCATCCGTCGCTGCCTGGAGAGGGGATAAGAACCCGCGTCGACGGCCCTACGAGGATAAGGTCACCGAGACGGGCCATTCTCTCACTCCTGCGACCCCTCTCTCTCGTTCCTCAAACGCGTCGAAACCCTAGCTGTAGAGATTTCTGGCTCTTCGTTGTCCCGTGTCTCCCCGTGAGCGGATGAGTAGCCTAGGAGAAGAACCTTCCCGCCGTTGTTGTGCTTGCCAAGCGGAGCAAGCAGGGAGTTCCTTGCCTGACCGAAATCAAGCCCGAGGTGCTCGTCTTCCCAAAGTCCGGCCGTCGTCGATTCGCTCACCTCCGACCTCGCGTGTCCTCGATGACCATCCCAACACATACATGGTGAGATCCTGGACCTCCTATTCGTCCCTCTCCCACTCTGTAGCGTCCTACCGCCGTGCGCCGCCTTGCCCCGTTGCCTCTGCTTGCCGTAGTCGCCTCCCCGTTGACCAATAATGAGCGGCGCCGCTAGTTCTAGCATCCCCGTGTCGCCCTCATTCTAACAAGACTAGTGTTAACACCCGGATTTTTAATCACAAATGCATGTTATGCCATACATCGCAATCCCATGATTACCATTTTTACGAGACATAACAGATTGGATATCATAGTACATCATCCATTACAAACCATACATAAAGTCTTACACAAATAAGGATCTCATGATCCAGTTCTTAATACAACTCAAGCAGCAGAATAACGTAAAGATAACGATAACGTAGGCGAAGATCCATCTTCAGGGTCACAGGCAATGCTGACGATGGGAGATGATCCTAGTTGTCACAACCTTTCTACAGTCCGTCATCCTGATACTCCTCTTCATAGTTTGGCCACAGGAATAGCCAGGGACAAAGCCATGAGTACTCTTTAAGTACTCGCAAACTAATGCTAACAAGTGAGGTGGTTTTGAATAGGATATACTAAGATCTAGGGTTGTTTTGCAAAAAGCCAGATTTACCTCTACTAAGTTCAGAAGCAAGAAAACTAGTTGAAAGTTTTATATCACCCAAGTGGGAACTTGAATTTCATATCACAACGTTGTTGTGGTCAAGTCAAAGTCATAAATCATTTCATAAGTCATTTTGAAAACATCTGACGATAAAACATTATGGCCAGTCCAACTGTTTATAACCGCGGACGCGGCTATTCGAATAGTTTAACACTCTGCAGAGATTGTACACTTTCACCACAACATTCGATACATCCGTCAGGAATCAATCCTGAATTCACCATACTTAGTATGCGTATAATCAATCCTAACCTTTCAATTACACGCCCTAGTATAGGCACCTCTCAAGTGAGTTTGGCCTCCCAACCATGACCAACTGTCATCTTGGGAACTGCACAGGTGGACAATCTTCACAAGGTAGCCTCAGCTCAGACCTTGGCCGCAAGGGAACCCATACTAAGGTATATAAATTTCCAGTCAAGCCCTACCCAAATTTTGGGTATTGTGGTTGTATGGTAAAATTGGAATGGTATCGCATCCTGACAACCATCAGTTTTGTAAAGGGCTAAGGCTCATGCCTCAACATTTTCATCATCAAAATCATCTGGTGTTCAAGAACACATGTCAAAACATTTTAGTAGAATGACTCATCATTCTAAGGTTTTCATAACCATTTTCACCAAGTATTCCCATCTAAAGTTGATCAAGTTTTATGCTTAGCACTAGCATCTACAAGTGGGGGTAATCACTAATGAGGGGTGGTAACAAAGGTGAATGATTTAAGTTGAATATCATACCTCGGGATGACATCAAGATTATCTAACTTAGGCCAAGTTTTATGCTCTTGATGCTACCTTCAATTATCTTTCTAGAATCTACAAGTCACTAAGTAAACTCTAAGAGAAATCTTTGATAAGGAAAATAAAGTATTAAGCTTGCAAGTAAAACTAGGATTCGGTATCATGGCGTGTAAGCTTGCTAAGTTAATAGCTTGCTAATTCAACTAGTTGTATTAGGCTTGCCTTGTGCGGAGCAGTGGTTGAAGTTCTCCTCGGCTTCTTCCTCGTAGTATCCTCCTTCCTCCTCGTATCCTTGGTCGGTACTAGCTTCTATAAATAAATATGAGGTACACAATCACCAAACAATACTTAACTATTTCCAATCATCACACAAAGGTTCACACTAGATGATCTATCATCATCACTAACATTACAAGATTGAATCACTTGACTCAAACATGGGATCATGTTGACACATGTCATCACCACATATTTCAGTACATGGGAATGTGATTTAAAGTGGTGTCACAATTTAATACTTTTTATTTTATTTAATTAAAGTGACTAGAAATGCCTATGTGGCATTCTTTTATTACTTGATCATTATTTATGTAAGTAAACCTATATGTTTTTATATATTCTAAAGGGTATGGTCAAATGTGATTTTTGAGAATTGGAATCAACTCAAAAGCTCTTATGGTTGAATTTTGAAAAATGTTTGAATGCAGAAAAGCTTCTGCCTTGTTATTTTTACCATGGGTGATCTACAAATCTGAATGGTTTGAATCCAACGGGCTTGGAGTAAGCATTCCAGTACCTTTCTAACAAAATTGGTTTCATGCATTTTGTTTTAGTGAATCGAGCTAGGTTGATGTTTGAATCTAGGTACACAACTATGTTTGAAATTAAATGAATAAAACTAAATTTGAATTGTTGGGTCACGTGGGACGGCCCACTATGCACAGCGCACGCGCGGGATGGTTAAGTGGCTATCCCCACGCGTCAGTGAGACAGTGAGGGGCGAAGCGGTACGGGGTGATCTAGGCCGTAGGATCTAATTCTAATCGAACGGCTCGAGTTCATCGTCCAAACCTGAACAGGATGAGCACGCACACAAACTAAGCGGCGCGATGGGGATTGTGGGAGGCTCACGAGGCTCGGCGATGGTCGGCCGAGGCGAGCAGCGAAGTCGACGATGACGGTTCTCCTGGTACTGGCAGCTTCTCCTGTGGCGGCTCCAATGTACGGTGCCTCCCCTCCTCTGCAGCGGCGAACTCTAGTGAAATTCCGGCCACCTGGTGCTCGCCTTCCTCCGGGAGTGAGTGGGTGTGATTAGTGAGAGGTGGGGAGTGAACTGGTGTGAAGAAAACGAGCGGGGGAGGCCTCCTTTTATAGTGCGGCGAGGAGACCGAAGGTTGCGGGCTGAGCTCGTCGTGGTCGACGGCATAGAGGGCTAATGGCATGGGCTACGGTAGGGGTGGTGTTGTGCTCCCTAGCGGCGAACAGGCATGTCTGCGGCGTTGTTGGGGCGGTGGTGATCACGCACGCAAGCGGCAAGGGCGGCGTGCGGTCTGTGGGCGCTGGTCGAGTGTGGCGCACTGGCGCGCTCTCGGCTCACACGTAGAGAGACTGGGCGCATGCTTTGCGGGTGGTCCAGTGGCTGGCTGCGCTCGGGGCTAGGACAGGGAGTGGCGGTAGACGGTGCTGCGTCTGTGAGACAAGGTTGGCGAGGCTAGTGAGGCTCCTAGCTGGCTGGCGACATTGGGGTGGCAAGGGTGCTCTCGGCATGCTTTCCATTAATGGCATGGTCTGGTTTACAGTGAGCTAGAGGTGTTAAACAAGTTGGATGATCTACTGAGGGTGTAGTGTGAGCTAGAGAGGGAACAAGTTAGGACAAAATTACTGCACACTATAGTTTTTTTTGTTTGTTTGTTTGCTGCTGACAAGGTGTTTGATGAAATGGCCGATAGAAATTCAAATTTGAATTTTGGATTCAAACTTGGTGGGTTTGCTAGGAACATACTAGGGAGTCTCCGGTTAGTTGGATTAGTCAAGGGGCACTGGTTTGGTTGGGTTTTGAAAATGTGAGATCTTCACATATGATAAAGATTCAATTTTCACTTGTGATTTGAATGAGGTTGCCAATTGTTTCTGCAAGTTTGAAAGGTGGGCTTTGATTCACTTTTACTTGGTCTAGCAAGGGGTGAAAATAATTGGAAAAGTTTCTGTTTGAAATCTTGGACTAGAAACACTCAAAGTGACCTAGTGAGCAAGATTGGCTAAAATGACCATTTGCTTTATTTGATCTATTTTTGATTTTCTCTTGATTTGTTTCTGCATGGAATTGTTTTATATGATGTTATTTTCATCTTTAAACCATTTCTTGCTATTTAGGTTAAACACACAAGATCATTCATGCATTTATCAAATCATCGCATTCGCACATGCATTCATATGATTTAAATTAATCAAATTTTTTGTTAACCCTAATTTTAGTGATTAGAGTTTGATGATAATTGTTTTATATTTTTGGGATGTTACAAATCTTCCCCCCTTAAACAAAATCTCGTCCCGCGATTTGAAAAACAAAGAAAAAGATTACCTAGGATTTAAAGAGATCGGGAAACTCTGTCCTGATGTGATCTTCTAGCTCTCAGGTAGCTTCTTCTTCAGTGTGGTTGCTCCACTGAATCTTGAGAAACTTGATACTTTGGGTCCTGGTGGTTCTAAAAGCTTCTTCCAAAATATGGATGGGTACTTCAGGATAGGTCAGGTCATCATTGATCTCTATGGTCTGGTGATCAATGTTCTTGAAAACTTGAGTCTTCTCCGGAACTTCAAGCCATTTGCGAAGTAATTATATATGGAACACATTGTGCACTGCTGACATTTCCTCAGGCAGTACCAATTGATATGATACTTCTCCTCGACGATTCAGAATCTTGAAGGGTCCGATATATCTGGGGGCTAACTTTCCTTTGAGCTGGAAACGCTGCAGTCCCTTCAAAGGCGACACTTTAAGATATACGAAATCTCCGATATTGAAAGCGAGGTCTCTACGTCTCTTGTCGGCGTAACTCTTTTGTCTTGACTGGGCAGTCTTGAGGTGCTCACGAATCTTGTGAACTTTCTCTTCTGCTTCTTGTAGGATGTCAGGTCCGAAAATCTGACTCTCTCCTACTTCCGACCAATTCAAAGGGGTGTGACGCTACCTTCCATACATGAACTCAAATGGGGCCATTTGCAGACTAGCTTGATAACTGTTGTTGTATGAAAATTCTGCGAAAGGCGACAGTCTTCCCATTTAGATCCATACTCTAGCATACATGCTCCCAACATATCTTGGAGTATTTGATTTACTCGCTCTGTTTGTCCATCGGTCTGATGGTGATACGCTGTGCTGAAATCCAGTCGGATTCCTAAACCTTCTTGGACTTTCTTCCAGAATCTCGAGGTAAACTGGGTTCCTCGATCTGATACGATGTTCTTGGGGACTCCGTGCAAACTGACGACTCTAGCGATGTATAACTCTACTAGCTTCGAACTCTGGTATGTGGTGTTGACTGGTAAGAAATGGGCTACTTTGGACAACCTGTCAACTATGACCAGATAGAGTCATTTCCCCTACTAGAATTAGGCAATCCAGTGATAAAGTCCATTCCAACGAAATCCCATTTCCATTCCGGAATCTGTAGTGGTTGCAATAGTCATGCGGGTCTTTGATGTCCCACCTTGACTCTCTGACATATATCACACTTGGCGATATAGCTTCGGATTTCTCTCTTCATCTCATGCCACCAAAATTGCTCCTTCAAATCCCGATACATATTTGTTCCTCCGGGGTGGATAGAATAAAGAGTATCATGGGCCTCTTTCAAAATAACTTCTTTCAACTCCGAATCTGCTGGTACACAGAGACGTCCTTTGTACCACAGAACTCCTTCTTCGTCTTCGGTGAATCCAGGTACTTTGCCTGTACTGATACGACATTTGATTCCGTAGATACTAGCATTTCCTTTCTGCGCCTCTTTGATCTGATTGTTCAAAGTGCGTTGAAGTTCTATGCTAGCCAAAAATCCTTCACTTACTAATTCCATTCAGAAATCTTCCATCTCCTTGTGCAAACTTGGCTGCTACTTCAAAATCATGGAGTTCAAGAGGCACGGCAATCTGCTAAGGGCATCTGCTACTACATTGGCTTTACCGGGGTGATAGTGAATGTCGAGATCATAGTCCTTGATTAGCTCAATCCATCTTCTCTGCCTCATATTCAGCTCCTTCTAAGTGAATATATACTTCACGCTCTTGTAATCCGAATAAATCTCACAACGGTTTCCCATCAGGTAATGCCTCCATGTCTTCACGGCTAGAACTACGGCTGCTAATTCAAGGTCATGGGTTGGATAATTTTGTTCATGTTGCTTCAGTTGTCGGGATAGATAAGATATAACTTTGCCTTCTTGCACTAGCACACATCCGAGACCGATCTTGGATGCGTCACAATACACATCAAAGGGCTTCGTGATATCCGGCATGATCAAGATTGGGGCTGAAATCAATCTCCTCTTGAGTTCCTGAAAACTCGCTTCACATTTGTCCGTCCATTCAAACTTCTTGTCCTTCTTAAGCAATTGGGTCATGGGTCTGGCAATACTCGAGAATCCTTCTACAAACTTGCGGTAGTATCCGCTAATCCGAGTAATGCACGAACTTGGGTTTGAGTGGTCGGGGCTTGCCAATCTAAAAATGAACCCTAAAGGAGTTAAAAGACTCAAAAACATGAGTGAACCAGAGAGCTTTATTTCATTGATCATATAAGAGGTACACAATAGATAAAAAATATTCTAAGTGTAAAAAGTATGTAGCTATGCTATGTCAAGCCCCGGTTAGTCATCATCCAGGTCACGTCGGTTACGCTTATGATCCTCGTTAGGTCTATCCTCAAGTTCACGATTGTCAACGAGGTAGTAAGACCCATTGAGCAGCGCCTTGCTTATGATGAACAGTCCTTCCCATGGCGGGGATAATTTGTGTGACTTCTTCTGCTTAAGTCAGAGCACTAGACCCCCCTCTTTAAACGAGCAATGCCGAACGCGGCGACTATGGTAGTTGCATAGCTTCTGCTGGTAGATGGCGGATCTTTGGAATGCAAATATGCGATCCTCCGCGAGAAGGTCCTCATCTAGGCTTCTGGATTCTTCAGCGTCATCTTCGTTGTAGGCGGCAACTCTTGGTGAATCGTGAAGGATATTGGAAGGCAGGATGGCTTCTGCTCCATATACCATGAAATAAGGGGTGAATCCGGTGGATCTGATAGGTGTAGTTCGTAAACTCCACAAAACAGATGGTAATTCCTCCGCCCAGGCTCTAGCTTCTCTATGTAGCGGTGCCTCAAGACGTGGCTTGATTCCCTGCAGAATTAATCCATTGGCTCGCCCAACCTGACCATTGGATTTTGGAGGTGCCACAGATGCAAGGTCAAGTCGGAAGCCCATCTCCCAACAATAAGCTTCCACATTTTTTTGCCATTGTCGGTGATAATGCTATGTGGGAGACCAAATCTCACCACTAGATCCCGGAAAAACCTAAGGGCAGTTGCCCCATCAAGCTTTCTAATGGGTTTAGCTTCTATCCATTTGGTGAATTTATCAACTGCTACTAGCAGATGCGTAAACCCACATGGTGCCGTCTGCAACGGACCAACCATGTATAGCCCCTAGACTACAAACGGCCTAGTTATTGGTATTATTCGCAATTCTTTGGCTGGAACATGTGTTGTCGGGCATAAAACTGGCATCCTAACCAGCTTGTCGGCGTCCGCCTTCACGGTCAGCCAGTAGAATCCTTCCTGGAAGGCTTTGGACACCAACAATCGAGGAGCGGCATGATGCCCGCAATCTTCGAGATGGATCTCATGAAGGATTTCAATACCTTCTTGATGGGAAACACACTTGAGGTATACACCAATGGTGCTTATTTTGTAGAGTTGTCCATTGATTATGTTATAGCCCTTTGCTCGACGTACTATTTTCCGTCTTTCGACTTTGTTGTCGGGCAAAGTTCCGTGTACGAGATATTCCATGAATGGTTTTCTCCAAGCCGGAGGGACCTTTGTCACTTTGTGAATGAAAGAGTCAATTCTATCCGGGTTGTCGATACCCGCTCCCTTCACAATGGTGTTCGTAGATGCTGCAGAAAAATGCCAGGCGAAATTTGCTTGCGCCCTGATCCAAGTTTTGACAGTAGACCAGCCGCCTCATTTTGCTCCCTTGGGACATACTTGACTTCGTAGCCCAAGAAGCTCTTGTATATCTCGTCCACTTCATCTCGATACGCCGCCATCATAGGGTTCCGTGCGTTCCGGGTGCCAGTCACCTGCTGGGCAACCAAGTCGGAGTCTCCACAATAAACTATGCGCTTGATGCCAATATTCTTGGCTATGCGTAGTCCGTGAATGAGTGCTTCATACTCTGCCATGTTGTCCGTAGCCTCGAAGTGGATCTACAGAACGTAGTGTAGCTTTTCCCCAGTTGGCGACTATAACAGTACACCAGCCCCCGAGCCATTGAGTAGCTTTGATCCGGCAAAGTGCATCACCTAGTATTCTGGCTCTGGTATAGGGGTAGCATCTGACATCTCCATCCAATCTGCGATAAAATCCGCCAAGGCCTATGACTTGATAGTGTCGCGTCTCTTGTAGGTGATCTCGAAGGCAGCAAGTTCAATGCCCCACTTCGCGACCCTTCCTGTAGCGTCGTTGTTGTTGATGATGTCGGACAGTGGAGCTTTGCTCACAAATGTGATAGGGTGCTCCTGGAAGTAGTGACTTCTCTTCCGAGAAGCAAGGAACACTCCATAATCTAGCTTCTGGTAGTGCGGGTAACGCTGCTTGGACTCCGTCAAGACCTCGCTTACGTAGTAAACTGGTCATTGAACTCCATACTCATGCCCTGGTTCTTTCTGCCCTTCCACGACGTCAATGCTGATTACCCGGTTGGTGGCCGCCATGTAAATTAACATAGGCTCCATAGGCTCGGGTGCTGCAAGGATAGGCGTTGATGAAAGTATCTCCTTTAGCTGCTTCAGTGTTGCGTCTTCTTCGTCCGTCCACGTAAATTTGTCCGCCTTCTTCAGCAACTTGTATAGTGGTAGAGCCTTCTCTCCAAGTCGGCTAACGAACCGACTAACTGCTGCAACGCAGCCTGTTAGCCGTTGTGTGGTGACCCAGCATACCACTGCATGTGTAGTACACTATAGTCATTGACATGACATTCACAGAACACTGTTCCAAAAATATCACATCCCTCAGAGTGGTACAACAGAAACATTGTGGGTCCATATTCCAAACATACATACGTTATTATTATTACAATACTGGAAGTTCAAGACTTCCAAAAGATTCAACTTACAAACCAAAAATATAAGTGTTTTAGCAGAAGTTTCAAATTTAAAACTTAAACTCCAAATTGAGCTCAACAACTTATTGCTATATATTGTTCATGATGCTCGGCTCATGTGGCTACTAGACTATAGTAATTATTCGGACTCTTGGAATTCTCCTCCATAGACGATGTCGTAGTCCTCCCCTTCTACGGCTCCATATAGGTTGGGCTCTTCATAGAAGACCTCCTCTTGACTCTTAGATGCATACATTGGAGTCTAAGCAAGGATTCAGAGGAAAGGATGAGAAACAACGTTACTCAGCAAATTCACTATATGCAAGGTACGAAGTTTGATGATCTATCTACCACCTCGGACTATCAGTCTTTGGAACTATGCAATTTTCATAAATCTTTCTTCAAAGGTCGATTTTATTATAAAAATCTATGACCATCAGCCTTCACAGGTTGACCAGAACATTCATGGAGTTCCTTTCCTACCGCGTTCGTAGCTCCTTCCCGGAACAGGGAGTAACAAGTTACAATTCTTACACTGTGCAGAGGTGTGTTACTTTTCCCATGAGAGATCAACTCCTTGTTGCACAACTGGGCATACTTTCCCGTCCACAATTCCATGATGTGGGGACCAGTAGTTGGTCCAAGCCAATCACTACCCTCTCCGCGACCTCATATGTCTGCATGATCCTTCGGGGCTGGATCACCTTCATTAAGCCCCCTTCCAGGCAGGCTAAAACCTTGATGAGTTCTCGAAGACTCTATGACCTAGTGATGCATAGAATAGTACCATTTACATGGACTATATCCCTAAACACTATTCATAGATAATCTAGACACCAAAAGTGTGGGGCGTAAGGGTGACCACCCATATGTTGGATCCGCACAAGGAATCACAACATCACGTTAAGGTCGTCTTGCCTCCATACAAGAGGGAAAGGATACAACTGACTTCTACGTCCCATTCCAAATCTCATGGTCAACGCATAATATACGGCGCTAGAATCACTGATGTCATGGGTTATTAATCCCTAATTGTTCATCATTAGTTCAATTAGAACCCTAAGTTCTATTTCTCCATCATATCATCACTTAGGATGATATCTAAGATTTAGTATCTTGAGAAAATATTGTTTTCTTTTTCTATAATATAGATGATAACACACAATTCGCAAATACTTTGATAAAGACTCTTCAAAGGACATGAGCAAGTGATGAACTTGCCTTGTGATGGCAAGGTAGTGAAATCTGATGCTTGCACTGGACCTTGAGCTTCTATGTCTACAAAAACATCATTATTGCCCGGTAAGGACAATATTTAAAGAAGCAAAATGATTATGCAAAGTAATGTAATGCATCATTTAGCTTTATATGTATTCTCCCCCATTTATTTAAATTATAGAAATTCTTTTAATAATAAAGAATTTATAAATATTATTTTTTTAATATTGATTGAATATTGTAATCTTTTATTTTATTTCCTTTTTATTTGTATTTTATTTAATTAATAATTCCTTTAAGAATTATCATTAAATACCAAAAATGGATATTAAATATTTGTTTAGTATTTTTCTAAAATACTACAATATTAATATATAATGAAAGTGATTTTTATTTATTTTTATCATCTTTCAATAATTTTGTAAAATTCCATTAGGAATATATATTATAAAATTCTTAATAAAATTTATATGTCAAAAATTTTATCTCTTAATTTATTTGGATAGTTTGTATTATTGTGAATCCAAAAATATTTTATTTATAATTTTTCGACTTTTATTTTATTTTCTAGAATTTATTTAAGTTCTGGGCCATTTTGGACTTTTTCAATTATTAAATAGGCTCTAAAAGATTTGGGCTTTCTGCTTGGGTTTATTAGGCCCTTGTGGCCCAGTAGGACATAGTCAAAACAATACCCCAAATGGGTATTGGCCCAACCAAGCCAAACACTCTCTGTCTCTCTCTCTCGAGCTCACCTCTCTCCCTCTCCTTCCCCCGACCCTGTGGTCAGCGGTGTCACTGCCGATGATTGTTGCCGAATTGAGCCTCCCTGGACGCTGTCGTGGTGCAGGATGAGGTTGTCGGCCCTGCTCTACCCTTCTGTCCAATTGGATTTGGACCTAGAGCCCTCCTGTGACCAGATCGATGACGTCCTGAACCCTAGGGTTTGGGGTTGGTACTGGTGCTGACGCCGCCGCTGCTATCGTGCGCCGTGGTGATGCTCCTCTCCCCCAGGCGTGACTATGGTTGTCGTGGTGTTGTGTGGGTTGCAGCGCCCCCTTGGAGGTCCTCCCCGTGCCGCTGTGGACATCGGCCTCCTCTGCTTCCTCTTCTAATTTACAGTGAGGACCTTCGGTAAGTTATTCCTCTCCCCTAGTGCTCTCTGTGCTAGGCCATCTTATGATAGATATTGGTAGTGACCTTCCCGGTTACTGTCCTGTCCTAATTCATAGCCTGCTGTGGATTAGATAACTAATGAATTGGATCATGTATTGATGATCCTTGAATCTGTTAAGTGTGACTTGCTATGGATTATTGCTGATGGTTAGCTGTGGTGATGCTAGTGGTTTATCAGATGATTCTATGGATTAAATTTTAGATGATTTAGAAGGTAAGGTTGCTATAGAAGCAATACTTGGAAAATCTATTGGATTAATAACTCACCACTGTCATTATTTGGTTGATGACAGTGAGTGTTGTGTGATGAAGTCACTGTATTAGTAATGTTGGCTTAAGAGTTCATGTATAGCTGGAGATCAAATGATCTCTTACAGTGCAGGTAAGTACATGGATTTTCCTAATTATGATTCCTGTGATGTTAGGAAAATGATTTATAGTTAGTTGGTTGTATCTATAAAGATTGGATGCTTAACCTGCTTAGTTTAGAACTATTCTTGTGACACCATCCTTGTATGGCACACAAGCTTAGATTCTATTACTTGGTTTGGTTTTGTTCAAGCTTAAGATGAGTTTGTCATTAAAGATAAGTAGAAACTTCCTTTCTTAAATCCCTAAGACCCATGATGTTGGTCTGAGGTTTAGGGGTTAAGCCTTTATTTTGTTGATTCACATGGATGGGTTCTGGTAGTGATACCAGCTACTGTTTCTTGAATCAAAGTTTGGGAAAAATGATGGTAGGCTTGATCACTTGTATAGATCCATATGATTAAATTCTAGGGTTCTACTCTTGTCTTAGAGATGTGCCTAGAAGTTTAAATCTTAGCTATGTTCATTCTTGAATTGAAATATAGCTTGATTGATTAGATCAATGATGTTGTCGTGAGATCTTAGTTGGATCCTTATACTTTTCTGATTGCTTTAGTGTTTAAAACCTCAGTGATGGATTCACCCCACTTGGGTGCTTTCTGGGAGTTTGAGTAAGAGACAGATCATGTATGCTTGTCTAATCTTAGAGAGATAGATCATGTGATGGTCTATTTTACTCACCACACTTATTTGATGTTGGGTTGCTAGTGGTTTATCTTGTGGTAGCATGATCTGGTGCTCTCCTGGTATTTACAGCTCCTGGCTTGTCCTTGATCTAGCCCTTCACCTCCTGGTCCTGGTGGCTTGATCTTGTCCTTTCTATCCACCTGATCTACCCCCTCCTTATGTCACCATTTTGGTGGTGTGATTCAGGGTTTTGGTTGGTGTGATCTAGCTTGGCTTTGGCTTGGTTTAGCTGGTTGGTGATGTGCTTGGTATGTAAGAACAACGAAATGGTGTGGGGATTGGCTTCCCACGGCTGTGTTGATGGTTTTGTTTGATTGTGTTGTTCCTGTGGTGTCGACAGCACACACCATGCAGTTTCGTGTGTGTGTTGCCTGTGTGCCTGCTGCCCAGGTTGTGGATACGTTCTGAATTTGAACTTACTTTTATCAGGTTAACATTTTCCTGGCTGGTGAAACTTGCCCCTCCTTGCTGTTTATTTGACTTGTTGCTTAAAATTATGAAAGATATATTCTTTCATATTGGTGAAACTTGCCCCTAAAATTACTCTATGATGAAAAAATAAACAGTGCACTTCACTGTCAAATTTGAGAGTAAAATAATTCTAATCCTAACTTTCTTTTTCTTTTAAGTTACTTTTTATTTTGCAGGTACCAAATTTGAAGATCAAGACTTTAGTTTAGGTTTTTCTTTTTCTTTATAGATTAGTCACTTGTAACATCTATATTCTTTTGTAATTTTATTTTTATCCTTTTGCAATAAAGATTGTACTATTACTCAATAAATAAAGATTATTCTTTTATTTAATTACTATTGTAAAGATTGTTGCTTATTTCCGTAAGATACATTTTGTAACTTATTATTGAATGAAGTTTTGGAATATTCATTTTATTGATTGTCTTTTTTCATTTAAAGTTTGAGTTATTATTGGTTAACTCTTAAATTAAATCAAATACTCAAACATCATTCAAAATCCTTTTGAATTATAATTCAAACACTAAAGTTTTAAATTCAAATTTCTTTTCCCAAAACACAAAAGTCCACAAAGATCATATCAAAGTCTATAACAATCATCCTTCAAGACTATACCTAATCTCAAAGTATGAAAGAAACCTTGATCACTTCATGTTTTTATTGGACGAAAAATTTACCCATATTTTCACAGATGAATGCATGAAATATCTTAAATTCCTAAATCTACCCTTCGTTGGTTCCTAAATATTGGGATGTTACAGACTTCCTCCCTTAAATTAATCTTCATCCCGAAGTTTGTTGAAGTGTACCTGAATAATTCTGGATAGGCTTTTCTTAAATCCTCTTCTTTCTCCCAAGTGGCTTCCCTTTCAGGGTGATGTTCCCACTGTACCTTGCAATATTTAATTTCCCTATTCCTCAACCTTTTCCAGTTTTCTTCCAAAATTTTACAAGGTTTTCAACATAGGTCAAGCTTGCTTGTAGTTCTAGCTCCTGATGTGTGATTTCATCATCCGAAACTTTCAAACATTTACGAAGTTGTGACACATGGAAAACATTATGGACCTGAGCCAATCTTGATGGTAACTCTAAAGCATAAGCTATAGTTCTGTTCTGACTCAATATCTTGAATGGTCCGATGTATCTTGGACTTAACTTTCCTTTAACTCCGAATCTTTTAACCCCTTTCATTGGACTTACTTTCAAATATACCATGTCTCCCACTTATGGATGCCAAGATCTTCCACTTTGATCAGCATAACTTTTCTGCCTACTTTGAGCTATTTTCAGTCTATCCATGATCTTATTAATGATATCTTGTCTTTCCTTGATATAGTCTGGTGTAAACTCCTTGCTACTTCCAGGCTCATACCAACATATTGGTGATCTACACTTCCTTTCGTATAGAACCTGATATGGAGCTTCCTTCGGACTACTCTGATAGGTTTTATTGTAGGAAAATTCTGCCAATGGTAGATGATCTTCCCATGTACCTCCAAAATCTAATGCACAAGCTCTTAACATGTCTTCTAGTATCTCATTTGTTCTGTCTGTTTGTCCTCCTGTCTCAGGGTGATAGGTTGTGCTGAAATCTAATTTGGAACCAAGTGCTTCATGCAATTGCTTCCAAAATGCTGAAGTAAACACTGATCCCCTATCAGTTACGATCTTTTTGGGCACTCCATGCTTACTTACTATCTCTTTGATGTAAACTTCTACTAACTTCTTGGCATTATCTTTCTGATTTACCGGATTAAAATGTGCACTTTTAGTGAGTTTGTCCACAATTACCCATATCATATCCTTCCTTTTAGGTGTCATGGGCAATCCTGTGATGAAGTCCATACCTATTTCCTCCTACTTCCATTCCGAAAACTTCCAAAGGTTGAAATGGTCCTGCTGGACTTTGATGTTCACCTTTCACCCTTTGGCAAGTACGGCATTCTGACACATATTTAGCAATGTCCCTTTTCATGTTATTCCACCAGAATAGCTCTTTTCAAGTCCATATACATCTTAGTACTTCCTGGATGTATAGAATATGGTGTTTCATGTGCTTCTCTGAGTATGACATCTCGAATCTCAGTCACATCTGGAACACAAAGACGGTATTGAAACCATAATGACTCATAATCTCCAAGAAGAAAAACTGATTTTTGCCCTTGAGATATCCTCCGAATTTCCTCAGCAATAAAAGGATCTTCTGCTTGATGTCTAAAAATTTCGTGCTTAAGATCACTGTCCTGCTCTGCGACTACCTGCATAGTAGCTAATCCTCCAAGAACCTCTGTTCTAATGAATTGCAGCTCTAATCTTTCCAAGTCCATTTGTAACTCTTTTGGTAGCTCCCGGTTGCTAGGCTGAATGTCTGCACTCTATCTTCTTAAAGCATCTGCTAAAACATTTGCTTTCCCTGGAGTATAGTTGATTGCTAAATCATAATCTTTTATTAGTTCCAACCAACGCTTCTGTCTCATATTCAACTCCTTTTGAGTGAAGAAATATTTGAGACTTTTATGGTTAGTGTATAACTCACATCTGGCTCCATAAAGAAAATGCCTCCATCCTTTTAGCACAAAAACCACTGCTGCTAACTCTAAATCATGAGTTGGATAGTTGACTTCATGTGGTTTCAGTTGTCTTGAACCATAAGCAATCACCTTCTGATCTTGCATTAACACACAACCCAAACCTTCTTTAGATGCATCACAGTATATTGTAAAGTCCTTCCCTGTTTCAGGAACTTCTAAGATTGGAGTTGTGGTTAGCATAGTCTTCAACTCCTGAAAACTTGCTTCACACTTCTCATCCCAATTGAATGGTGTATTCTTTCTTAACAATTTGGTCATTGGTCCAGCTATTTTGGAGAATCCTTCAATGAATCTCCGGTAATAACCAGCCATTCCTAAGAAACCTCGAATTTGATTCACATTGGTTGGTGCAGTCCACTCTAGAACTGACTGAACTTTAGATGGATTTACATCAATTCCAACTTTACTGATCACATGGCCGAGGAATTCTACCTTATCTAGCCAAAATTCACACTTACTAAACTTAGCATAAAGTTTATGTTCCCATAAAGTCTGCAATGCTATTCTCAAATGATCAGCATGCTCTTCCTTATCCTTGGAATATATCAGAATATCATCAATAAAAACTATGACGAAGTTATCCAAATATGGCATGAAGATTTTGTTCATCAAATTCATGAATATTGCTGGTGCATTGGTCAAACCAACTGGTACAACCAGGTATTCATGGTGTCCATATCTTGAGACAAATTCTGTCTTTGGAACATCTTCAGGTTTGATTTTAATTTGATGGTATCGAGATCTTAAGTCGATCTTTGAAAATACTACGGCTCCTTTAACTTGATCAAACAAATCTTGAATCCTTGGTAAAGGATACTTATTCTTGAAAGTAACGTTGTTCAGATTTCTATAATCTCCACACATCCTTCTTCCACCATCCCTCTTATCCATAAAGATTACTAGTGTTCCCCATGGAGATACACTTTCCTGAATAAATCATTTTCTGGCTAACTCATCAATTTGCTCTTTGATTTCTTTTAATTCTTTGGGTCCCATCTTATATGGTGCTTGAGCTATTGGTGTTGTACCAGGAATTAGATCAATAGTGAACTCTATCTCCCTATCTGGTGGTATTCTCGGTAGCTCTACTGGAAAAACATCTTGACATTCATTTACTATAGGAATATCTTCCAATTTGACCTCTTTCATCGAGTTCAATTGCAGATCCACCATGATATGACTGTTCTTATCTGCTTGGTAAACTATCCTTGCTCCACTTGGAGTTCTGATTGAGACAGTTTTCTCCTCACAATTTATCTGGGCTCCATGTTCCATCATCTAGTCCATACCCAGCACTACAGCAATTCCCTTTAAACGAATCACATAAAGGTCTGCAAAGTATGTACAACCACAGATCGAGATAACCTGATCTTGTTTAATGTGGCGTACAATCACATTTCCCCCTGCCGTAACTACGGTCATATGGTTTTCTAACGTTGCCCTTCTAATCCCGAACTTATCACAAAATTCTTCAGAAATGAATGAAGTAGTTGCACCAGTATCAAATAGAACTTTGCCGGGATTGGTAAGGATATTAAGCGTACCTATCACTGCATTCTCCGAATTATCCACCTCCTCTAGGGTTGCGCAATTTAGCTTCCCGGTAGGTCTGTTCGTCTTGCCATTGTTGTTCTTGCCATTATTTCCTCCTTTATTGGGTTGTCCATTTCCTCCACTGGTTTGCCTTCCATCTCGAACTGGCCAACCTCCTTGTTGTTTTCTTGGACAATTGGGCCTGACGTGAGCTCTCTGACCACAAGCATGGCATACAATTACTGGTTTTGGGCAATCCCTGCTCATATGCCCAGGAAGCTTGCAATTGTGGCATATAATATTCTTTGCGTTTGGATTTGCACTCCGATTGGAATTGTTGTTTTATAAGGCTTATTCCTTGGTTTGAATTCCAGATTGGGCTTGGGCTGGCTTGCTTGTATCCTCTTGGTTTCCTTCTTAGCTCTCTTCCTTCTATCCTCTTGGATATTCTTGTAGTCATCTTCTAAAGTAATAGCTGCATCCAACAACTTCTGATAAGTTTTCTTATTAGCTAACCTCAACTGCATCCTCACAAATGTATTTAATCAACGCAGGAAATGCTTCTTCCTTTTTTCCTCCGTATTAACTTCTTCCTTAGCATAATGGGACAGATGACTAAACTCTCGGATATACTTCATAACACTAGTATATCCCTGCTGCAGCTCTTCAAATTCTCTTCGATTCAATTCCATATCTCCGGAACATGATATTCGCGGAATCTCTGTTTAAACTCTTCCCAGGTATACTCCCTTCCTGGTTGTTGCATGGCCAACTGATTCTCCCACCAAGATGCTGCAGGTCCTGTCAGAAGATGAGTTGTATACCTCAATTTCTCCTCCTTATTGCACCCTACAGTCTTCAGCTTTCTTTCTGTATCTGCTAGCCAATCTTCTGCATCCATTGGTTCAGGAGCTGATCCAAAAGGTAAGGGCCTTGTATTATGGAAGTCAGATAGACTCACTCCGCCACCTTCAGGTGCCCTCTGATTTGCTCGTCCCAGCAACTCTTCCATGAACTTGTTCTGGGTCTCTTGCATCATTTGCATACACTGCATAAAGTTCTGCTCCATTAACGTCCTCATTGGTGGTGGTGGCAATTCTCCCTGATTTGCTGCATCTACATCGGCCTTCTATTTGGCCTCTCGTTCCATCCGCTGCTACTCAGTTTTGGTTTCTACACCCGTATCCATGAACTTCTAGTCCTGCAACATAAAGATAATACTCATAATTACATCATGCACATGTGTTATGAGCTCGACTTTACGCATAGAACTAGTCACATTGAAGATCCAAAGAAAATCCAAATATGCATTTCACATATTATACATAATATCATAATAATACAAAGTCATTACAACACATACCATATAGGTATGATCACAACACTACCTTATTTATCTAACTATCTTATTTCATGGAGTACAATACATGGTACTTGACACCTCTAAATAGTTTCCTACTTCTAGTAGTAACTACGCTCATCATACATGCCTGATGTCCCACCGTGATGACGTGTCGTTCGTCGCACAGTTTGTGAAACAAATGGCCTTCCATAAGGAACATACTCAGTATCTGAAGTGTCAGGACTTGAGTCATTACTCAACCTGAGCGCATTGACTCCCTCCAGCTCAGCTGAAAAGTCTTCAGAAACATATTCAACATTATCTCCTGCTTGCATCTCCTGATCTTCATTCCTTGAGTTGTCAATAGGATACGCAGATCCTGCTGCTTCCCAGGGGCTCCTTTGGGCAAGATAGTTAAACACTGGATAATGTATATTCCCTAGGTTTTGAGAAGATGTTGATGATTCAAACACTCTCTCCTCAGGATCTTCTTCTTCATCCTGATTATCTATCGACATGGCATTTCTACTACTGTTACTAGGGTTAATTCTTGCACCCATCCATCTAGATTGTCCAACATTTCTGACAGAACCATTTGTGGACATCTGGTGTTCATGAGATCCTTCATATGATCCCCTTCTCCAACCATTAGAATTCTCAATAGGAAGTTCTGAATCATAACCATCCTCTGAACCCTGTGGTACTGCATACCTCATATCCATAGTAGGATCATGTATAGGTTCAGGACTTGGTGAATAAGGATATGGTATACAAGATTCAGGATCTATAGGTATATCCTTAAAGATAGGTGTTGCACTACTACTGTAAGGTCCCTCCTTTATAAAGGAAAAGGATCCCTGTGATTGCAATGCTAGTCCCTGGATCAATAGCTAGCATCCACAGTTAAGATGTAATATCAAGAAACAAAGGTCATAATACAACTTTATAACCAGGAATAAAATAATTTATTACATCTTACATAGCTCATTTGGCTATCACATTACAATGCAGCAGAATATAACAATAGCATGGGGTCCTTCATCTTCAAAGTGCCACAGGCAGACATGTTGGTTGTAGACTTGTAATCCTAATCATTAAACTTCACTAATATCAAACAAACCTGCAACATAACAAGTAACAGCCACAAGGGTCAATACATTTGAATTGTATTGGCAAGTGATACTATGGTAGTATAGTGGAGTCTATCATCTATATGCTTTTGGCTAGGTGGAGTTTAGGCTTGCTTTGCTCAAAATAGATTTTCCTTATCATTTGAAAAACACTAAGCTTTTGTTTGACAAAAACACCCAAGGCATCCCCCAATAGAAATTGGTGATCCTTCAACCCATGTTCAACCACAAGTTTTTAACTTAGAAATTTGGATGATGAGATTCTTGATAGCTTCCATGTCTTGATGCTCAAATTGTCCTTTGCCAGACAAGATCTTTCAGAAGCCTTCCCTTAGACCAGAATGGACGCGTTCCAACCTATCAAACCCCTACCACCAACTGTCCATTTGGCTAAGTTATTGCAACCTATATGATCCAGGCAGAGCCCATAATGCCATGTGGCTGCACTTGAAGCTTCTCAACATTTGACATCTCAAATCTCTTTGTTCCTGGGTGGCCATCCACAAGTGAGACACCAAGTTTTCCCCAGCATACTGGACTTGGTGATGCCCAAGTTTTCCCCATCATACTGGACTTGCATGACCACTCAACACAAACCATTCTTTCCATTCCACCCAGGTGTTTCATTCGTTTAGTTGTTTTATTAAACAAAACATGAGTCTTTGACTTAGAAATATTCCATAGTATGAATATATATTCCACCCTTGTTTTCTACTAGCTAAGCTAAGCATTATAGTAGTAGGAATCTTAACTTAGGAAATTTCTACTAAGGTTTCATCTACTAGGATTTCCCATGGCATAGTTTATACTTAGCAAAAATTCCATGCAAGTCCTACTTAGAAATATCACTAATGCATAGAAAAAATAATGGGAAAAAGTATGAAGCATCACTTGCCTTTTTGGTAGAGAGTATATGTTCACTCCTTGATCTTTGTAACAATCACACTCTTCAAGTTCCACTACAAATCAATCAAGCAAGCAATATTTCAATCTACCATTCAAGTAAAACATCACATAAAATAATAGAAACAAAACAATGCATGCAAGCATGCAAAAGATTGTTTTATTTGAGAAAGTGGTTTCTTATGGTGCATAAACATTTGAAAACACCTAATGGTCATTTTATAAAGTGGCAAAATCATTTGCAAAAGATTTCACTTTATAAACCATTTTTAAACCAAGTCATTATATTATGTGGTTGAAAATGTATTTAGCAAAGTAATGGTTTTATAGGGTTCACCAAATACATTTTCAAATCATAAAACTTGGTGTTTGGGGTTAGAGAGTTTATTCCAAAACATTTTCCAAAGGTTTTCCTCCAAAAGCATTTTTGATAAATAAACAATATTTTTATTTGACTAGAAATGGTTTAAATCAAAGTCTCATTCTTTTTCTTCACCAAATACATTTTTTTGAAACCACCAATTGATTTATAGGGTCAGTAGGTTCAAAACAAACCATTTGCCAAAGATTTTATCCCAAAAATCATTTTAGAACAATTTTTATATTCTAAATATGCATACACAAGTTTCTGCAAAAACAATCATTTAAATAGTAGCAATTTACTAAACAAAGCACATGGTCAGAAAGTACTTGTTTTGCTGAATCCATTGATATAAAATTTGCAAAATGTGGACGTGTGGATTGAAAGTTATGAATTTTTCAAATTGGCACATCTAATAGAACAATTCTGTTTTAAATCAAACCAGCAGGGACACGTGGCTGCTTCTCATTCGTCTGTACCGCTTCGGTTGGATCGACAGACAACAGCCGTTAGATCTAAAGTGGATCGTGCGGCACAGGGGCAAGCATACCCCTTCACTCAGTAAATCTATCGTGGCCACGCGATCAAGATCCTACGGCTACAAGGCGCTTGCCAGGAACTGGCGGTGCGAGCGACGGTGGCTGGCGGCGACGCGGTCTGATAGCGGCGGAGCTGGTGATAGAGGAAGCAAGGAGGAGTAAGAAGATGCTCACCAGGTTCGCAGCGACGTACTGGTACTCAACGTGTTTGTCATAGGGCAGGGGGCGCACAGGGTTCACGGCAATTGCTCGCCGTAGTTCGTGGGGTCGTCGGGCGTGCTCAGGCGTCGACGGGGGCAAGGCTACAGCGCACGAGAAGGAAAAATAGCGGTTACGTTAGATGCGTAGAAGATTAGGAAGTGCGGGAGCATCACAGAGAAGGGGCGGCGCGGTCAGAGATTACCTGGAGGCTTCGCCGGAGAGAAACCAGACGGTGGCGGCGGTGGTCATCGTCGTTGCCGAGGTTCTGGGGCGCACGGGGACGAGCTGATGCCACTGGATGGTGCGCCAGGGTCTGGGAAACTTGCCTGTGTGGTCAAGGGGGCAAGGGGCGACGCAGTGCTGCCGGAATTGTCGCCGGAGCTCGCTGGAGCAAAGGATGGTGCAGGGGGAAATTGAGCAGCCTGGGGGCGCGCTAGGGTGAGGCGACGGAGGGGAAAGAGAGAGGGGAGGCAGGCGCTTTAGATAGCAGGGTCGCGGGGCTGTTTAATGGCGTGGTTAACACGAATTAAGCCGGGCGTTAATCGCCAGCAACGGCCGGCGAGGTGAGGGGCGGGGTCAGCGGGTGAGGAAGATGATTGCGTGGCGGTGGGGTCGTGTTGTCATCGTGAGGGAGAGAGGGGAAGTGGGTCCGACTCGTCAGTGATTCTGCGGGTTCTTTCTCTGGTGAAAAACGATTCGTTCGGGTGAGAGGGAGAGGTGGGCTGGACTGGGCTTAGTTGGGCCAGTTAGGTTGGGCTGAGTCTTTCTCTCTTTTTTTTATCTGTTTCCTTTTTATTTTTCTATTTTCTGTTTTGATTTTGATGAAACAATTCAAACATCAATATGAATTCCAACGTCAACCAAAATTTGTGTACGTTTAAATACAGATTAGTAATATAATATGAAGTCAATTTTGGAATAAAATTTTATTCTTTTTGGGGTCTTTTTAATTATTCAAAAAGGCTCTTATTTTAAATCAAAATAAGTTTTAATAACATTTTCAAAACACCATTTAATTTTCTAAATCCTTCCAAATCTTTTCAGTAGGTTTTTATTTGATTAATAGGGTGTCAAAATAATTCATCTTGAATTATTTGGAGAATATTTAATATGATTCATAAATCATTTGAATTGGGTATTTGTTTTAATTCCAATGGATTTAAATATAGCTTTAATTCTCTAAGGTTTATTTGGAAGATTTCTTTAATCTTATTTAAGTTGAATGAAACAACTTTTATTTCATTTGGGTAAATTCCAAAATACTATTTTCTCATGAATTATATAATTATTCTTATTAGAGATTTGTCTTTATTAAAATAGGGATAGAATGGTTAATGCCATTTTATTTTATTTTGGTAATTATTTATCCAATATTTTATTTGGATTTGGATTATATTCATTCCATTTGCTTATGGAATTGGCCAAGATTTAATTTGGTCTTTAAATATTCCTTATTTAATATTTCTTCCTTCATCTTATAAAATCCATATCTTTTTATTTAAAGATCCAAACTTGGTGATTCCAATTTGTAAAATCTTATTTGATATTTATTTATCCCTTTAAATATATTTAGGATTATTTGCTCACCATTTTGTATGGATTTTAGATAATTTCTTTATTAGCTTTGGAAATTCAATTTCCTTATCTTATTAAATTCATAAGATTTTGTCTATGGCTCCAAATTAAGTGAAATCAATTTCTATGGTCTTATATTATTTCTATTTGTCTTTCTTGATCATTTGCAAATGTTTGTTGACAAATTTTTATATGGATCCAATCCATAGGCTTGGGGATAACTTGGAAATGATTTTATTCCATTAAGGTTTAGGGTTTGGATTTATTTTCCAAGTGTTTACATTTCTAGATGCCTTTATGAAGAATGAATTCCACTTGATTTGAATTTTGTTGGATTCAAACTTTAAAGTTTGTTCAAGATGGGATTTTAAGTTTCCCTTTAGAAACAAAAGTTTCTTTTCACCTTGATTTTTCAACAATAATTTTATTTTGTTTATTTATTTTTCACATTACAAGATTTGGAAAATCTTGGGATGTGACAACTACTTGCTTCCTTCTCCAACTAGATTGCTAACTGCTTCCTCCTTTCCGAATCAGTTAGATCCTCTAACATGTCATTTTTATTTTTGACAATCACTTGATGTGTCTTATAAAAAGATGCAACGAGTGTTCGGTATCTATCCATAAACTTGGAAGTTAACTTAGGATGCTTCTTAGCCAAAGTAAGATGTTCCGGTATAGGCTCCGAGTCAATAGAATCATGAGGTATCACAGAAAATGTGCTACCTTCTAACACCTTGGCTTTATGCTCCCGGATATTAGCTATCGCCTCCACAACAGCAACATGATATGCTGCTAAGTGACTCCTACCTTCACCTATAGGTAGATCGTGATATAATCCAAGCTCCTCATGGAGTTGGATACTCACACGATACTTGGATAACATTCGGCCATCATGGTAGGTTATAGTGTTCACTGGAATTCCAGTTGGACAACTAAAAATCTTTAAAGGTTGACGAAGTTGGTCTGTGAATGATCCTTCATAATCATCAAGAGTCTCCTCTTTCCTTACCAAAGTCTGTTTTGGAAACTTTGGTGCCATTGTTCTGTATATCAGAAAAATATTTTTTTATTAGCAACCAATAATATATTGCATCATAACAAAGAATTATCGCACTAAAACATATAACGAAATATTCTCATTTGAATACCCATTATATTCCTTTTAGAGAATTCTTTATCGTTGCTACACTCTCCTACAGTTTATACCCTTACTAGGTTTCCAACCTAAGGTCAAAGCAATTTTCTCTGATACCAACTGCGGTGACCCAACATACCACTGCATGTGTAGTACACTATAGTCGTTGACGTGACATTCACAGAACACCATTCCGTAAATATCACATCCCTTAGAGTGGTACAACAGAAACATTACGGGTCTATATTACAAACATACACACGCTATTATTATTACAATACCGAAAGTTCAAGACTTCCAAATGATTCAACTTACAAACCAAAAATATAAGTGTTTTAGCAAAAGTTTCAAATTTAAAACTTAAACTCCAAATTGAGCTCAGCAACTTATTGCTATATATTGTTCATGATGCTCGGCTCAAGTGGCTACTAGACTATAGTAATTATTCGGACTCTTGGAATTCTCCTCCATATACGATGTCGTAGTCCTCCCCTTCTACGACTCCATATAGGTTGGGATCTTCATAGAAGACCTCCTCTTGACTCTCAGATGCATACATTGGAGTATCTTCGGGATTCTCAGAGTCTAAGCAAGGATTCAAAGGAAAGGATGAGTAACAGCGTTACTCAGCAAATTCATTATATGCAAGGTAGGAAGTTTGATGCTCTATCTACCACCTCGGACTATCAGTCTTTGGCACTATGCAATTTTCGTAAATCTTTCTTCAAAGGTTGATTTTATTATAAAAATCTATGACCATCAGCCTTCACAGGTTGACTAGAACTTTCATGGTGTTCCTTTCCTGCCGCGTTCGTAGCTCCTTCCCGGAACAGGGAGTAACAAGTTACAATTCTTACACTCTGCAGAGATGGGTTACTTTTCCCATGAGAGATGAAATTCTTGTTGCACAACCGGGCGTACTTTCGCATCCACAATTCCATGATGTGGGGCCCAGTAGTTGGTCCAAGCCAAACACTGCCCTCTTCACGACCTCATATGTCTGCACGATCCTTCGGGGATGGCTCACCTTCGTTAAGCCCCCTTTCGGGAAGGCTAAAACCCTTATGAGTTCCCAAAGAATCTATGACCTAGTGATGTCCGGAATATTATTTTTTCAATATTTATTGAATATTGTACTCTTTTATTTTATTTCATTTTTATTTGTATTTTATTTAATTAATAATTCCTTTAAGAATTATCATTAAATACCAGAAATGGATATTAAATATTTGTTTAGTATTTTTCAAAAATACTACAATATTAATATATAATGAAAGTGGTTTTTATTTATTTTTATCATCTTTCAATAATTTTGTAAAATTCCATAAGGTATATATATATTATAAAATTCTTAATAAATTTATATGTCAAAAAATTTATCTCTTAATTTATTTGGATAGTTTGGACTATTGTGAATCCAAAAATATTTTATTTATAATTTTTGGACTTTTATTTTATTTTCTAGAATTTATTTATGTTCAGGGGCATTTTGGTATTTTCCAATTATTAAAACAGGCTCTAAAAGATTTGGGCTTTCTGCTTGGGTTTATTGGGCCCTTGTGGCCCAGTAAGACATAGTCAAAACAATACCCCAAAGGGGTATTGGCCCAACCCATCCCAACATTCTCTGTCTCTCTCTCTCGATCTCACCTTTCTCCCTCTCCTTCCCCCGACCCTGTGGTCAGCGGTGTCACCGCATGCGATTCCCGCCACCGTGAGCCTCCCTGGCTGCCGTCGTGGTGCAGGATGAGGTTGTCAGCCCCGCTCTACCCTTCTGTCCAAATTGGATTTGGACCTGGATCCCTCCTATGACCAGATCGATGCCGTCCCGAACCCTAGGGTTTGGGGTTGGCGCTGGTGCTGACGCTGCCGCTGCTGTCGTGCGTCGTGGTGATGCTCCTCGCCCCCAGGCATGGCTATAGTCACCGTTGTGGCGTTGTGTGGGTTGCAACGCCCCTCTGGGGTGCTCCGCGTGCTTCCTTGGTCGTCGGCCTCCTCTGCTTCCTCTTATAATCTACAGCGAGGACCTTCGGTAAGTTATTCCTCTCCCTAGTGCTCTTTGTGCTAGGCCATCTTATGCTAGATATTGGTAGTGACCTTCCTGGTTACTGTCCTGTCCTGATAGGGATGATTTGTTCTACCTAGGGTTCATACCCTGCTATGGATTAGATAACTGATGAATTAAATCATGTATTGATGATCCTTGAATCTGTTAAGTGAGACTTGCTGTGGATTGTTGCTGATGGTTAGCTGTGGTTATGCTAGTGCTTTATCAGATGATTCTATGGATTAAATTTTAGATGATTCATAGGGTAAGGTTACTCTAGAAGCAATACTTGGAAAATCTATTGGGTTAATAACTCACCACTGTCATTATTTGGTTGATGACAGTGAGTGTTGTGTGATGAAGTCACTGTATTAGTACTGTTGTCTTAAGAGTTCATGTATAGATGGAGATCAAATGATCTTATACAGTGCAGATAAGTAGATGGATTTTCCTAATCATGATTCCTGTGATGTCAGGAAAATGATTTATAGTTGTTTGGTTGTATCTATAAAGATTGAATGCTTAACCTGCTTAGTTTAGAACTGTTCTTGCGACATCATCCTTGTATGGCACACAAGATTAGATTCTATTACTTGGTTTGGTTTTGTTCAAGATTAAGATGAGTTTGGCATTAAAGATAAGTAGAAACTTCCTTTCTTAAATCCCTAAGACTCATGATGTTGGTCTGAGGTTTAGGGATTAAGCCTTTATTTTGTTGATTCACATGGATGGGTTCTAGTAGTGATACCAGCTACTGTTTATTGAATCAAAGTTTGGGAAAAATGATGGTAGGCTTGATCACTTGAATAGATCCATAAGATTAAATTCTAGGGTGATACTCTTGTCTTAGAGATGTGCCTAAAAGTTTGAAACTTAGCTATGTTCATTCTTGAATTAAAATATAGCTTGATTACTTAGATCAATGATGTTGTCCTGAGATCTTAGTTGGATCCTTATACTTTTCTGATTGCTTTTAGTGATTAAAACCTCAGTGATGGATTCACCCCACTTGGGTGCTTTCTGAGGTTTGAGTAAGAGACAGATCATGTATGCTTGTCTAATCTTAGATAGATAGATCATGTGATGGTCTATTTTACTCACCACACTTATTTGATGTTGGGTTGCTAGTGGTTAATCTTGTGTAGCTTGATCTAGTGCTCTCCTGGTATTTCCAGCTCCTAGCTTGTCTTTGCTCTAGCCCTTCACCTCCTGGTCCTAGTGGCTTGATCTTGTCCTTGCTATCCACCTGATCTACCCCCTCCTTATGTCACCATTTTGGTGGTGTGATTCAGGGTTTTGGTTGGTGTGATCTAGCTTGGCTTTATGCTCCCGGATATTAGCTATCGCCTCCACAACAGCAACATGATATGCTGCTAAGTGACTCCTACCTTCACCTATAGGTAGATCGTGATATAATCCAAGCTCCTCATGGAGTTGGATACTCACACGATACTTGGATAACATTCGGCCATCATGGTAGGTTATAGTGTTCACTGGAATTCCAGTTGGACAACTAAAAATCTTTAAAGGTTGACGAAGTTGGTCTGTGAATGATCCTTCATAATCATCAAGAGTCTCCTCTTTCCTTACCAAAGTCTGTTTTGGAAACTTTGGTGCCATTGTTCTGTATATCAGAAAAATATTTGTTTATTAGCAACAATAATATATTGCATCATAACAAAGAATTATCGCACTAAAACATATAACGAAATATTCTCATTTGAATACCCATTATATTCCTTTTAGAGAATTCTTTATCGTTGCTACACTCTCCTACAGTTTATACCCTTACTAGGTTTCCAACCTAAGGTCAAAGCAATTTTCTCTGATACCAACTGCGGTGACCCAACATACCACTGCATGTGTAGTACACTATAGTCGTTGACGTGACATTCACAGAACACCATTCCGTAAATATCACATCCCTTAGAGTGGTACAACAGAAACATTACGGGTCTATATTACAAACATACACACGCTATTATTATTACAATACCGAAAGTTCAAGACTTCCAAATGATTCAACTTACAAACCAAAAATATAAGTGTTTTAGCAAAAGTTTCAAATTTAAAACTTATACTCCAAATTGAGCTCAGCAACTTATTGCTTTATATTGTTCATGATGCTCGGCTCAAGTGGCTACTAGACTATAGTAATTATTCGGACTCTTGGAATTCTCCTCCATATACGATGTCGTAGTCCTCCCCTTCTACGACTCCATATAGGTTGGGATCTTCATAGAAGACCTCCTCTTGACTCTCAGATGCATACATTGGAGTATCTTCGGGATTCTCAGAGTCTAAGCAAGGATTCAAAGGAAAGGATGAGTAACAGCGTTACTCAGCAAATTCATTATATGCAAGGTAGGAAGTTTGATGCTCTATCTACCACCTCGGACTATCAGTCTTTGGCACTATGCAATTTTCGTAAATCTTTCTTCAAAGGTTGATTTTATTATAAAAATCTATGACCATCAGCCTTCACAGGTTGACTAGAACTTTCATGGTGTTCCTTTCCTGCCGCGTTCGTAGCTCCTTCCCGGAACAGGGAGTAACAAGTTACAATTCTTACACTCTGCAGAGATGGGTTACTTTTCCCATGAGAGATGAAATTCTTGTTGCACAACCGGGCGTACTTTCGCATCCACAATTCCATGATGTGGGGCCCAGTAGTTGGTCCAAGCCAATCACTGCCCTCTTCGCGACCTCATATGTCTGCACGATCCTTCGGGGATGGCTCACCTTCGTTAAGCCCCCTTTCGGGAAGGCTAAAACCCTTATGAGTTCCCAAAGACTCTATGACCTAGTGATGTCCGGAATATTATTTTTTCAATATTTATTGAATATTGTACTCTTTTATTTTATTTCATTTTTATTTGTATTTTATTTAATTAATAATTCCTTTAAGAATTATTATTAAATACCATAAATGGATATTAAATATTTGTTTAGTATTTTTCAAAAATACTACAATATTAACATATAATGAAAGTGGTTTTTATTTATTTTTATCATCTTTCAATAATTTTGTAAAATTCCATAAGGTATATATATATTATAAAATTCTTAATAAATTTATATGTCAAAAAATTTATCTCTTAATTTATTTGGATAGTTTGGACTATTGTGAATCCAAAAATATTTTATTTATAATTTTTGGACTTTTATTTTATTTTCTAGAATTTATTTATGTTCAGGGGCATTTTGGTATTTTCCAATTATTAAAACAGGCTCTAAAAGATTTGGGCTTTCTGCTTGGGTTTATTGGGCCCTTGTGGCCCAGTAAGACATAGTCAAAACAATACCCCAAAGGGGTATTGGCCCAACCCATCCCAACATTCTCTGTCTCTCTCTCGATCTCACCTTTCTCCCTCTCCTTCCCCCGACCCTGTGGTCAGCGGTGTCACCGCCGGCGATTCCTGCCACCGTGAGCCTCCCTGGCTGCCGTCGTGGTGCAGGATGAGGTTGTCAGCCCCGCTCTACCCTTCTGTCCAAATTGGATTTGGACCTGGATCCCTCCTATGACCAGATCGATGCCGTCCCGAACCCTAGGGTTTGGGGTTGGCTCCGGCCTTCTTGTCGTGCGTCGTGGTGATGCTCCTTGCCCCCAGGCATGGCTATAGTCACCGTTGTGGCGTTGTGTGGGTTGCAACGCCCCTCTGGGGTGCTCCGCGTGCTTCCTTGGTCGTCGGCCTCCTCTGCTTCCTCTTATAATCTACAGCGAGGACCTTCGGTAAGTTATTCCTCTCCCTAGTGCTCTTTGTGCTAGGCCATCTTATGCTAGATATTGGTAGTGACCTTCCTGGTTACTGTCCTGTCCTGATAGGGATGATTTGTTCTACCTAGGGTTCATACCCTGCTATGGATTAGATAACTGATGAATTAAATCATGTATTGATGATCCTTGAATCTGTTAAGTGAGACTTGCTGTGGATTGTTGCTGATGGTTAGCTGTGGTTATGCTAGTGCTTTATCAGATGATTCTATGGATTAAATTTTAGATGATTCATAGGGTAAGGTTACTCTAGAAGCAATACTTGGAAAATCTATTGGGTTAATAACTCACCACTGTCATTATTTGGTTGATGACAGTGAGTGTTGTGTGATGAAGTCACTGTATTAGTACTGTTGTCTTAAGAGTTCATGTATAGATGGAGATCAAATGATCTTATACAGTGCAGATAAGTAGATGGATTTTCCTAATCATGATTCCTGTGATGTCAGGAAAATGATTTATAGTTGTTTGGTTGTATCTATAAAGATTGAATGCTTAACCTGCTTAGTTTAGAACTGTTCTTGCGACATCATCCTTGTATGGCACACAAGATTAGATTCTATTACTTGGTTTGGTTTTGTTCAAGATTAAGATGAGTTTGGCATTAAAGATAAGTAGAAACTTCCTTTCTTAAATCCCTAAGACTCATGATGTTGGTCTGAGGTTTAGGGATTAAGCCTTTATTTTGTTGATTCACATGGATGGGTTCTAGTAGTGATACCAGCTACTGTTTATTGAATCAAAGTTTGGGAAAAATGATGGTAGGCTTGATCACTTGAATAGATCCATAAGATTAAATTCTAGGGTGATACTCTTGTCTTAGAGATGTGCCTAAAAGTTTGAAACTTAGCTATGTTCATTCTTGAATTAAAATATAGCTTGATTACTTAGATCAATGATGTTGTCCTGAGATCTTAGTTGGATCCTTATACTTTTCTGATTGCTTTTAGTGATTAAAACCTCAGTGATGGATTCACCCCACTTGGGTGCTTTCTGAGGTTTGAGTAAGAGACAGATCATGTATGCTTGTCTAATCTTAGATAGATAGATCATGTGATGGTCTATTTTACTCACCACACTTATTTGATGTTGGGTTGCTAGTGGTTAATCTTGTGTAGCTTGATCTAGTGCTCTCCTGGTATTTCCAGCTCCTAGCTTGTCTTTGCTCTAGCCCTTCACCTCCTGGTCCTAGTGGCTTGATCTTGTCCTTGCTATCCACCTGATCTACCCCCTCCTTATGTCACCATTTTGGTGGTGTGATTCAGGGTTTTGGTTGGTGTGATCTAGCTTGGCTTTGGCTTGGTTTAGCTGGTGGCTGCTGTGCTTGGTGTGTAAGAACAATGGAATGGTGTGGGGATTGGCTTCCCACGGTTGTGTTGATGGTTTTGTTTGATTGTGCTATTGCTGTGGTGTTGACAGCACACACCATGCAGGTTGGTGTGTGTGCTGCCTGTGTGCCTGCTGCCCAGGTTGTGGATATGTTCTGAATTTGAACTTACTTTTATCAGGTTACCATTTACTTGGCTGGTGAAACTTGCCCCTCTTTGCTATTTATTTGACTTATGGCTTAAAATTATGAAAGATATATTCTTTCATATTGGTGAAACTTTCCCCTAAAATTACTCTATAATGAAAAAATGGACAGTGCACTTCACTGTCAAATCTGGGAGTAAAATAATTCTAATCCTAACTTTCTTTTTCTATTAAGTTTCTTTATATTTGGAGGTACCAAATTTGAAGATCAAGACTTTAGTTTAGGTTTTTATTTTTCTTTATAGATTAGTCATTTGTAACATCTTTATTCTTTTGTAATTTTATTTTTATACTTTTGTAATAAAGATTGTACTATTACTCAATAAATAAATATTATTCTTTTATTCAATAAATAAAGATTACTCAATAAATAAAGATTGAAAAAATGGACAGTGCACTTCACTGTCAAATCTGAGAGTAAAGATTGTTGCTTATTACCATAAGTTACATTTTGTAACTTATTATTGCATGAAGTTTTGGAATATTCATTTTGTTGATTGTCTTTTTCATTTAAAGTTTGAGTTATTATTGGTTAACTCTTAAATTAAATCAAATAATCAAACATCATTCAAAATCCTTTTGAATTATAACTCAAACACTAAAGTTTTAAATTCAAATTTCTTTTCCCAAAACAAAAAAGTCCACAAAGATCATATCAAAGTCTATAACAATCATCCTTCAAGACTATACCTAATCTCAAAGTATGAAAGAAACCTTGATCACTTTAGGTTTTTATTTAGCGAAAAATTATCCCATATTTTCACAGATGAATGCATGAAATATCTTAAATTCCTAAATCTACCCTTCGTTGGTTCCTAAATGCTGGGATGTTACACGTTGTATGTCCTTCAGGCATGTTGGATGGTTTTTGTTTAGGATGGCCTTGATTTTCTCCGGGTTGACCTTGATTCCATGCTGGGAAACGATGAAGCCCAACAATTTGCCGGCTCGAACCCCGAAGACGCACTTCTTAGAGTTAAGCATCATGTTGTATTTTCGGAGATTATCAAAGGTTTCTTTTAAGTCGGAGATTAAGTCATTTGAATTTTTAGACATCACCGCTATGTTTTCCACATAGGCATGAACGTTCCGACCAATTTGATCGTATAGGCAACGTTGCATTGTCCGCTGGTACGTAGCGTCTGTGTTTTTCAGCCCAAAGGGCATCATGACATAGCAAAACGTGCCATAGGGTGTAGTGAACGAAGTGGCCAATTGGTCCGACTTCCTCATCTTAATCTGGTGGTATCCTGAGCATGCATCGAGAAAACACAAAAGCTCCGAGCAAGCCATCGAGTCAATGACTTGGTCAATGCGAGGCAAAGCAAACGGATCTTTGGGACATGCTTTGTTCAAGCCAGTGTAATCAACACACATTCTTAATTCTTTGGTTCCCTTTTTGGGGATAAGGTGTAACATCCCAAAAATCAGGGTTTATAAAGTTTGCATATCATTTATGCATTCATAAGCATTTGGTTATTTTCAAACAATATTGCAAAATCAGAAACCATTTGTATGCCTATTATTTTATGTAAGAAAGGCAATGGTTTTATTTCTACTCTCAAAATATGAGAATACTTTGATTTAACCAGAAATGTTTAAAGGTTGATTTCAAAAGCTGGCACAAAGTTTTTTTTAGAAAAATCTAAAATAAAACCATTCATATGCCTAGTATATATAATTAAGTAAGGCATGGTTTTATTTTATTTTCAATGGGCCAAAGTACTTTGGAGTAAACAATAGTGTTTTATACACAATTATGTGCATGGATCACACTACAAAAATTCAGAGGTGGTTTGAATTTAAACCCATTTGAAATTCATTTGAAATTAGATTCTGAAAATCAAATTAAAAATAGAAAAGGAGAAAGGAAATAGAAAAGGGCCAGTGTTGCCATTCTGGCCCATTCCCAGATCTAGCCCACTAAGCCCACCAGGGCCATTTCCACTCTACTCTCTCTCTCACCCACACCCGCCCTGCCCCGCTATCGCTGCCACTGAGCCCAAGCCAGGTCAGGATCTTCTTCCCCACCCCCGCGCGCGCAGACCCCGTCGCCTCCACCATTTCTTCCATAAACACCGCGTTTGATTCTCGCTTAATTGGCATTGATTCCCTGTGTAATTCCCTCGCCCCTTCTGGCTACTTAACCACCTCGCCGCCGTGGTCATTTCCCCTCAACTCTCAGCACCAGAACGCCCCCAGGTTGCCTGTATTAGAGCTCGAACCGTCGCTACCCGACGAATTCCGGTGAGCTATTCCAGCGAGCCTCGAGCGCCCCTGTCTCTCGTTCACACGAGTGTGTCCCTCTTGTCCTTTGCGTACCTTCTAACACCTTTGGTTTGTCTTACATCGCCCCAGGTCGCCATCCTCGTCCACCCCTGCAAGCAACCGAGGCGCCGCTCGACTCCGACGAGCAATCACGGTAACTACAGAGCGCCCCTTGACCTCTCCTGCATACGAGTAGGTTCGCCGTGTCCTTGTGCAACTACTGATACCTTGTTTTTTCCCTATCGTGACCCAGGTCGTCGCCTTTGTCTCCGGCAGTGAGCACCCGATGCACAGCGCAACTCCGACGAGCTCTAGCCACCGCTACAGCACACCCTTGTCCTCGCCAGCGACTCGTTGTGCTCCCTCTCAGCGTAACATCCCAGCATTAGAGACTAGAAATAAGCTGAACCCAGATGTGTGCATTGCATTCATGCATAGAAAATCTAAATAATTTTCGCGCTTTTGAACAAAACTTGTCAAAGTGATTGAAGCTTCTCTTAACTTGATGGAATTGAAGTATATCATCAAGTTGACTGTGATAAGTTTCATTATGACCTTTGCTAAGACCTTATTTTGGGTAAGGGAGATTTGATCTAAGGATAGACCAAATGTAATAAAAGTTAAACCCTAATACATTATGATTATACTTGATCCTTAGGTGATCATATCATAGTATTCATTATAATCACTCATAAGTGCCAAGTTAAGATTACAACTAAAGTAATATAAATGGAATGACTAATCCTGACCTATCTTATTCTTATCTATTCTTACTATGAGTATCATAGTAATACCTAACTTTAACTCTTCAATGAGTTTGAGTTGGAAAGAGACTAAGTCAAGATCATTCACCATATATCTTTCTTTCTATATCAATCTTTATGGAACCAATCTCAAACTCTGTTGTTCATCAATGTTGAGTAATCAACCATTGATTCACAAATTCTTTAACTATCAACACTTGATCTACAATTCCTTGATCCTATCATAGCATCTACTAAAATCTTTTAAATAGGGCATAGTCCATGAATAACCTTAATCCAATATGAGATACTAAGAAGATAATTTCAATACAATTTAAAAGTAGTATTGATGAAACCTTGGATAGCCAATTGGAAATCTAAGATATAAAATGATTAAAGCATTATAATGATCATACCTTGCTCACCAAGATTGAATACTTATATCAAGTATAAGTGATATTGGTGGGTAGAAAATGATTGAAACTCTAGTATAGATAAGTTGTACTAGAGTAGTCATGACAAACCACATTAATATAATGTAAGGTTGGAGTATGAGTTATTAGGGTAAATGTAAGAAAGTATAATGAAATTAAAGCTAGTGGAGCATAGAGTTATGGAAGTAGAGTTGCCCATCTTATAGGATAGTAAGATTTAAAGAAATGGTAGATGGATAATTAAGGAAGATTATGAGTGGAGTTGAAGGAACTACTTGTTGTATGGAAGGTTATCAACAGTAGATTAGTGGATATAGCCCAGAATGGATATGAGGAAACTATAAAAGCTTTAATGTCAAGCTCATTGGATTTATCAATGAGTTTAGAAGAATAATAGGTGAATAAGAATATTTTTGTGAAGTAAAGCTCATCATGTTAACCATGATGATGGATAGGAAGAAGTATTATATCTAGGAAAGGAATTCCTTAATTAGAAGTCCAGGATTGTGAATTATGGAAAATGGACATTCTTGGTAAACAACCAACTCTAAATCTTAAACCAAACATAATATCCATCTCAGGTTATTGATCCATCATCTTATGTCTATATCACTTTATAAAGAATAATTTTCTTATAGCAAATAACATAAGCACATCTCTGTAAATTCCAAGCATCATAATTATATGTGCTTAGGAGTATCTTTATCAATTCCTTTCTATAAAACATTCTAGATATAACTTTCTATTTTAAAAGGTGATGTCATTAAATATCACAAACAGAAGACAATATGCTTAGTTATTAGATCTTTTCCCACATCCACAAGGACATATAAGTAAATTAAGAACCCCAAACTTTCATGTTTATCATAATAGAATATATACATTGCCAATTTCTAAATTAATGGAAGTAGTAATAACCATATTAATTTCTTTTGTATTTCATACATCAAATAATGATATAAGATCATTATACATATAAAAATTTCTATTCAAACTATGAGCCAATTATAATTAAGTTTTATAAACAAATAAGTAAGTATCATATAATAAAGCCATGGTTTAATGTAGAAATAAAAATTAATAATAAGGCTTTCTACATAATTTAAAAATGGTTTTGATAGAAAACAAATAAAGAAATAATACCATTATATGGCAAACTCATAAAAGAACCTTAATATACTTTATTAATGCTATAATTATTCAACAAATCAATTCTATAAGGAGAATTCAAATCAAATAAGGGAAATTCAAATCTGAAAGTAAAAGAAAAAATAGAAAAAGGGAAAACAAATAAAAAACAAATCATGGTCGTGGCGCAACTCCTCTCTGCTTACCTATCGCCCAGGTGCACCCCATAAAAGCCCAATAACCAGCCCAACTCGTTTTCATCTCTGGCTGACAGGTGGGTCCGGGGAGGGACTACGTGTTGAGCTTAAGAAAGTGCCAGGGGGTTATCCGCAAAACAACACGTCATCGTCTTCCTCCAGCTAGAAGCAGCTCGGTGGCGAGGCCGAGTCCGTCCTCCATCGTCCTTGCGTCAAGATCAACGCTGCCGTCGCCAGGAGAGGATAAGGAGGCCACTGCGATGCCTCTGCTCATCCTCATCCCCACTTCCCCCCTATGAAACCCTCTCTACCTCGTTCCCCCAACCATGCCGAGAACCCTAGCTCGGAGGTGAGCCGGAGCCGGTGTTTCCATGCTCGCCTCGCCCAGATAAGACCACGGTGGAGGCCGCCGTGCTCTTCTCGTTCGATTGCCCCAACTTGCACCTGTGGAGGAGGCGTGAATCGACCCAATCTCACCCTCGGTTCCCGACGCTGTTCATCGACCTCACCGTCGTCTTCGACCACGCCTCGCCGAATCAATCACACCATCGCGTTCCTGGTGAGTCACTGAGTCTCCTCGCATGCGGCGATGCCTTGATTGCTTCCTAAATCCATGCCACCGTAATCACCCGCAAGCACCGCCGCATAAGCTCGTCGCCGGTTGCCCTCCGATGACCAAAAACTAGCGGCGCCACCACTATCTTACTCGCCTTGTTGTTCTGGTTCGAACAAGCCCTTCCACACCCACCCACTCACTCGCACGCTACTGCCCTCCTCGCCGTCGTCTGCCATGCCACCGGCAAGGTGACGTCAGGGTGAGATCACCCCTGGACACATCAATGAGTTTGACCGGTCTTTGTCTCGCGTGGCTGATGACATGGCCTTGGGCCCATATGTCATTGTCGGGGGTACAGACAGGGTCGGTAACAAACACAGTTATTAAATCTGAGAGCTGAGGTGGACATAGGCCCACTGGTCAGTGACTCAGGCTAGGTGTAGGTGCGGTGTAAAAATTTAATTCCTGTTTAAGAAATAAATAAAATGTTATAAACTCAATTATTAATATTCTAGAAATCAAATAAATGATTAAATCTTGTTTAATTAATAACTTTTGATTTATAATACAGAAAAATGTGTATAATATATGAAAATGTTTAGAAAAATAAAATCTATAACTCAAAACTATTATTAAACATTATTATGATGATTATTTAAATAAATATTATTTAATAAAGGTTTTATAAGTAATAAAATTTTGATAATTCATATTTTAATAATGGTAAGTGTTAAAAATATAAATAGAATACCAAAAATCTTAGAAAAATAAGAATTTTAATTTAAAACCATAATAATGGATTATTATTTCAATTAATTAAATATTTATTATTTATTAAGTAATTATAAAGTGATAAGAATTTTAAAAATCATATCTTATTATTTATAAATCAGAAAAATAAATGTAATATACCAAAATGATCATATCTTATTATTTATAAATCATATCTATAAGTTAAAAAATATAATATTCCACTTTTGAGTTAAATAAAAATTCAAATATCTTCATAATTCAAATCTAAACTTACTTATTTACTTGATAATCCATATAAAGGTAGATAAAAATTGCTAATATGTCGAAAATTAACCAATTAAGTCTAATAAATAGTATTAGTCTTCAACATTAATAATATGAAGTCCAAATAGTTTAACACATTTTAATTACAATTTTATTAAATTCTCCTCGACCATTATGTGTCATATTTTCTAAAGAAAATTCTTATCAAATATAAAATCCTCAAAAATGCATTTGTAGTTAAATAAAACTTATTTCCTTTACTTTAACCACAAGTTTATCAACATACTAAAACACTATAATGAACTCATAAGCAATCAAGTAATATTATTTCCTTATTTGCAGAACATAACCACTCATACTTAAAAATGGTAAAGGATACGAGCCCATTATAAAATCAAGAAACCACTAGAACAAGTACAAACATAACCATTGTTAAGTAACCTTAAAGCAACATTTCCAAGTACACAAAGTACAAATGTTATAAGAATTATACTTTCAAACTATCTTTATTTTAAAGTTAACTTTAGTCTACAAGAATCTAAATATAATACTATAAACATTGTTAGATGTTTTATAGTTAACTTTGGTCTGATATAGTTAAGTCACAAAGCACCTCAAGCCCAAACTATTCAAGCAAGCACAAATAATATCAACCACCACTAACTAACCACAAAGATTGTTTAAACCTTAGAAAAGGAATATTTTCTTTAAAAGTTATTCGTTTTGCCACTTCAGACAATTTATGACAAATAATCAAGATCACATTACTTCATACTTCACTTGTATACTTAGGATCGATAACACTTAAAAATCTTTATAAGTGACTTTACTTGTAAAGTAAAGTTTGAATATAAACAATTAAAGTGTAAACAATCCTGAATAGCATTTCATAGATGTATATTTTATTGTTGCATAAATATGTGTTGTTCACACACACTCACAAGCCCTAATAAGAAGCATAAGTGTGAAACTTATCTAAAAGGACAACACATTCTAAAGAAACCATTTCCGGAATCCAAACCCTGGAACAACGTTATCCCCGGGATTCGCGTTCATAAAAGTGCATCACATTACTTATGCATTGAGCATATTGCTTATTTAAACATTAGTCCTTACCAGACCAATGATGTTGATTTCAGATATTGGATCTTATATTATCTTGAAGACCGTGAGTGCATAATCTTGAAATCACAAAAGGCAAGTTCACACTTGCTCATGTCCTTTGGTTATTTTCTGTAAAGTATTTTAGAAATTCAATGTGGACATCTCCTGTATTTGAAAAAGGTCAGAAAACACTATTTTCATAATAATATGATTATAGGTTATTTACCATGAGGTAATAATCTACTATAAAAGTTTTGGTGGTAAAAGGAACATAATATCTAGGACTTAACAACCAATGTCGCTAGTGATTCTTGCGTCGTATATTACGCGTTAACCATGAGATTTGGAATTGGACGGAGTATTCAGTTGTATCCTTTTTCTCTTGTATGGAGGCAAGACGACCTTAACATGACGTTGTGATTCCTTTTGTGGATACAACATATGGGTGGGCACCCTTATGCCCCACACTTTTCGTGTCTAGATTATCTATAAATGGTGTTTAGGGATATAGTCCATGTAAGTGGTACTAATCCGGGCATCACTAGGTCATAGAGTCTTCGTGGAATCATCAGGGTTTTAGCCTGCCCGAAAGGGGGCTTAATGAAGATGAGCCAACTTGAAGGATCGTGCAGACATATGAGGTCGCAGAGAGGGCAGTGATTGGCTTGGACCAACTACTAGGCCCCACAACATGGAATTGTGGACGGGTAAGCTGCCTGGTTGTGCAACAAGGAGTTGATCTCTCACGGGAAAAGTAACACACCTCTGCAGAGTGTAAGAACTATAACTTGTTACTCCTTGTTCCGGGAAGGAGCTGCGAACGCTGTGGGAAAGGAACTCCATGAAAGTTCTGGTAAACCCGTGAAGGCTGACGGACATAGCTTTTTAGAATAAAAGCAACCTTTGAAGAAATTTTTATGAACACTTGCATGGCCTACGACCTATGGTCTGTCGCTATAGTTATAGTGCATCAAACACTCCTTTTCTAGTGAATTTGCTGAGTACGCTCGTACTCAAAGTATCTTCTTAACCCTTGATAGATTCTAAAGCCGGGAGAGAGAACATCCACATCAAGTTATGCTCCAGGAATTATCATTCAAAGCTAAAGATTTTCGATGAAGTCAAGGAAGTCAACATATACATCAACTCAAGTGAATACGAAGTTACTGATTAGATAGGAATATAAACTCTAGCCAAAGAACCTAATTCTGTAGTGTATTGCAATAACAACAATGCCAATTCCTTAGTTAAAATACTAGTCTTAATAGTATAATAGTTGTTGCGTTGTTTATCTTTGATTCTTATCCATAAGAAGTTCTTTCTCTCTCTTTAACCTAGAGTGTTCTCTGGATCTTGTCTAAAGAGTGAATTGTAAACTTTAGCCATGTATTGGACCCGTTGTGTTTCTGTTGTGCCATTCTGAAGGATGCAATACTAGTGAACGGTGTTTCATTGGTGTTATGTCAACGACTATAGTATACTACATCATGCAGTGGTATGCTGGGGCACCGCACACAGCCCCCATTTCCCTCTGCAATCGTCGGAACGCCACCGCCAGTAGCGCCGCTGCTATGAGCCGTGAGATCTAGATCCAGCGCACCTGATTAGATCACTTAACGAAGGGGTATGAGTAGATCAGAGCTGCTAGATTTCATTTAGATCTAACGGTGCAGGGCCGCGATCCAGCGCGAACCGGTACGGGCCAATCAGATGCGTCCACGTGTACGAGTTTTTGTTTTAAAATCTGTTTTTTGAATCTATTAGTTATTTAAACTTGTAAAATTCATAACTTTTGTTCTGTTTATAAAAAAAATACAAATAATATATCAATGGAATCACAAAATTAAATCCTACACATCTATGGGCTTGGTTTTGTGTTTTTCTTCTGATAAAATAGAATTTTATGTAGAGACATTTGTAGGATTATTTTGTGTATAGAAATTATTTAGAAAATGTTTTTAAAGCCAAATTAAGTTTATTTAGTGTATAAATGTTTTGTTTAGTGTTTAGTAATGTTTACTTGTCTTGATGGGTTTGAGAAAAATCATCACATGGCATTTGCATGCATTCATATATTTTTGCTTGATTGATTGGAATATAAATTTGGTGCTATCATTTTATGTGTAGATTTTGGTGCTAGTGGTGATTGTGATTGTGAGGATTGTTGCTACTCCCCCAACTATCAAGGAAAGTGGTGCTTCATATTTTCGTCCCAATATTATGCACTAGTGATATTTTGTATAGGGCTTGCATGATATTTTTGCTAAGTATCTATATGCTATCCTATGGGAAATCCTAGTAGTTGTAGAATTGGAAGTAATATTCTCTAAGTTAATATGCTTGTTATATTATCATGCTTAGCCTAGCTAGTAGAAAACAAGGGTGGTTTATACATATACATGCTATGGAAAAATTTACTAAGTCTTGTGACTTATGTTTTTGCTTAATAAAACAACTAAGTGAATGAAACACCTGGGGGGAATGGTAATTGCATGGATGGATTTTTGTTGAGTGGTTACCAGGGCCCATTTTTCATGGCCTACCCTGTGTATGTCACATGTGGAATGCCACCCAGGAAAAAGGGATTTGAGATGCCATATGTTAATAAGCTTCTAGTGCAGCCACATGGCAATATGGGCTCTGCCTGGATCATATAGGTTGCAATAACTTAGCCAAATGGATAGTTGGTGGTAGGGGGTGATAGGTTTGAGCGCGTCCATTTTGGTCTAAGGGAAGGCTTCTGCAAGATCTTGTCTCGATGCATGTCGAGTCTTGTGGGGAAAGTGCACCACCTCTCGAGAAGGAAAAATCTAAGTACTTAGTCGTGTCCCCGCCAATGGACAATTTGAGCATCAAGACATGGAAGCTATCAAGGATCTCCTCATCCCAATTTCTAAGTTAAAAACCGGTGGTTGAACAAGGGTAAAGGTTCACCAATGACTATTGGTGGTTCCTTGGGAGTTTTTGTCAAACAAAAACTTAGTGTTTTCAACTGATAGACAAACCCTATTTTGAGCGAAGCAAGCCTAAGCTACACTTAGCCAAATTCATATAGAAGCTAGAAACTATTATTCTACTAAGGTATCACTTTTCAATACTATTCCAATGTATTGACCCACTGTGGCTGTAACTTGTTATGTTGTAGGTTACTCTGATGAGGATTAGGGTTATGAGTTTACACTCAACGTGTTTGCCTGTGGCACATGAAGATGAAGACTTTACTTTATTTTGTTAAGTTGAACTCTTGTACTCGCCTATGGCTATGGAGTTGTAAAAGACTATGTTATCTATGGAATGACGATGTAATAATGACCTTTGTTTCTGTGTACTTCATCTTAAACTGTGGATGCTATCATTTGATCCAGGGACTAGCATTGCAATCACAGGGACCTTTGCCTTTACAAAGGTGGGGTCTTACACAAGTACAGGATTGGCCACCCATCGGGTGTGAAGGACTTCTCGAATAAAACTAGCCTTAAGTAACCTAGCTATCTATTTGCCTATGGCGCGTCTCTTCTCGTCTCTGAAGCGTCGTAGAGGTTGTTTCACTGGTTTGGATTTTGGACCAATATTCAAGCTATGCTCGTCAAGTTCCCTAGGTACACCTTTCATGTCGGCAGGTTGCCAGGCAAAGATGTCCCTATTCTCACGGAGGAACTCGATGAGCGCGCTTTCCTATTTAGGGTCTAGGTTCGTCCCAATGGCGGTGACCATGGAGACATCGCCTACCACAAGTTCCACCGGCTTGGTTTCGATGGTGGCCTTGAATGCTGGGGCGGAGTCAAAAATCTTCTTCGACGCTGGCATCTCCGAGGCATCGACCTTGCTCTAGATCTCCTTGAATTCTTCACTGTAGAGGACAGCTTCCGCAAAGGCTGCTTCTCCAATCTCGCAGTCCCTTGCCTTGGTAAAGCTTTCGAATACGGTGATGACACCGTTTGGTCCGAGTATCTTGAGCTTGTTGTAGACGAAACATGGCTTGGCCATGAAGGTGTGGAAGATGTCACGTCCGAATATGACGTGGTACATGCTCTTAAAGGGGACCACCTCGAAGGTCATGCGTTCATGGTGGTAATTATTGACATCGCCAAAAGCGACCTGAAGTGTGATGCACCCAAGGACCGAGCCTCCCGACTAGGAACTACACCGTGGAAGATGTTGCTGGTCTGCCTTAGGTTTGCCTCCGTCAATTTCATCTTGTGTAGTGTATCCAAGTACATGATGTTGATGCTGCTTCCACTATCTACCATACATTTGGTGAACTCATTACTGTCAATCAGGGGGTTGATGACCATGGCATACTGGTTCTCCGTAGGGATGAGGTCTAGGTGATCCTTCCCGTCCCAAGTAATTGGAGTCTCCGACCAGCGCAGGAACTGGGGAACTGGGGGTAGAGTAGCCATTAGTATCCGCATAGAGGTTTTTTGTTGTCGGACAGTGGGAGTGCCAAGGAAAGTGTGGAAGACGGCCGCCTTCTTCTCGAAGGGGTTCTTGCCCTTGCCATCTCTTTTGGTGGCGTGCTTGGGGTCAACATCCTCATCCATGTCACATGAATCCTTGGACTCCTCTTCCTTCTTATTCCCCTTGCCCTTGCCTCACGGTATGTTCTTCCGACTTTGCTTGTAGCCGGACTCCGGGTCGTCCTTGAGATCGTTAACAAACTTGCAATGGCGATTGGTGTGAGTGGCTTTGCCGTTGGCGTCGAGGTGTATGAGGCACGACATATCGCGGTACTCCTCGTAGGTTTGGGGAACGCGGAGCACTGCCAAGGTTATTTCACTACCTCGTTGCTGCCCACAACCAGCCCCCGCCCTCGGCCACGCTGTCCGCCATCACCTTTTCCTGCAAATGTCATAGTGACCATGTCAGATGTTTGCTTTTCTTCTGGCGGACTCTTCCGCTTGGTGCTGCTGTTCCTCCGAGCTTGAGTTGGAAAGGCCGTTGCCGGCAAGGAACCGCGAGCATCGTCGTTGGCAGCCACGAACTCACTAGCCAGCTGGATCATCTGGTTTAGATCTAGCTGGTGATTGTCATGCAGGCGCTTCAGCTTGTGTCAGAGCAACGTTCCCCTTTCCAACCCATCGATGAAGGAGGCCATGGCGGTCTGGGTGTGTACTCCTACGCAGGAATTCTTCATATCCAGCCAGCGGGAGAGGTAGGCTTGAGATGTCTCGTCTTTCTCCTGCACACACTGTTGTAGATCTCCAACAGTACAGGGACGTTTGTACGTACCCTCGAAGTTTTTGGTAAACGCTTCTTGCATGTCCAAACAGTTGCAGATCGATTTCGCCGGCAAGTCATCGATCCATTGTCGGGTCGTGGCCGCCAGCATCAGTGGGAGGTACTTGATGGCAACGTTGGGGTTACCCCCGGCGATCTCTATCGCGTTGCCATAATCCTGCAACAATGTAGCTGGCTTGGCGGTGCCGTCATAGGTCTTGATGGTCTTGTCAATCCGGAAACCCTTTGGGTAAGTTGCGGTCTGTATCATAGGTCCAAAGCAACGTGGTCCCAAGTATGGTCCTTCCCGGGCCTCATGGATCTTGTCCAGACGTGATCGTGCGTTGTATATCTCCGAGCTTCTTTTCTTCTTCTTGCCGTCAGGGGATGGGCTGCGTGAACGACGCGGGCCTCCTCCGCCATAGTGGCTGCTAGGGGGCGTCGGAGGTGGAGGCGGAGGTGGCGGTGGGTAGCCTTCTTTCGGTTATCCTCCTGTGATGCCTCACGCTTGTCGCTGTTGCTTGTCGGACGCGGAGGGTCATGGTGCGACCTTCTCTTGTGTCCTTGGTTGCGCTCTCCATCATGACGGGTCTGCTCCGTGTTGTCGTAGATGACGATGCCGTGTTGCTTTGGAGGAGGCATGTCCGTGCGATGGTGAGCCTTGGGGTCTTCGCGATGTCGGGGAGACCGGGGCAGTGGAGATGTGCGACGAGGGTGAGCCTTACCTCCATGGTAGGAGCATATGTGGATGGCGTCATTCCTATTGCGTGCATCCCTACGTCTCCATTCTGATGAACCTGTCTGGGACCCGACATCCTGAGGAGGTCGATCGCTTGGCGGCTTAGGCTGACTAGACTGGCAAAACACCGGGTCAGACTCAAGCCTCTGAGAGGTGGCCTTTTCCTGTTGTTTCACCGCCTTGGCCACAAGGTCATAGACCTGTTCCACAGCTACGGGTGATCTATCCTGCTCTATAAGGGTCTTGGCGACGGTGAGGTTGAGAAGAGGAGTGGCATCACCTACCTGCCTTTGCTGTCAATGTATGGTTTTGCTTGTGGCGGCTTCGAGGGATCCCATCCTAGATTTCTCCGTACACCAGGATCGTTGATGACGTGAGCTGGAGATTTCTTAGCCTTCTGCTGCTGGAGCAGAGTCTTGTACTCGGCCTCCATGGATCTAGATTTCTCTATTGACTTATACGCGTTGTCCAGATCTCGATCCAGCTTAGTGCCTTGCTCTGCGATGGCATGCGCTTCCTCCAGTAACTGCTGACACTTCTCGTCAAGCTAGACTACGCTCTGAATAAGAGCCACAGTCATGGGCTCGACGAGGAGGTTGTCGTACATCACTCTATCAGCCGTAGTAATTTGGGAAGCAGTAGACGTAGATGCCGGAGGCGGCGGGTATGCGGTGTTGTTGTTACTCGGACCGATTTTGAGTTCCTGCGGCTGCTGCACTGGGTTAGGAGGAGGGGGCATGACCCTTGCGCGATCATTGTCGGGAGCGATAGGTGGTCCCTTCCCCTTGTCCAGCGCTTTAGGCGGAGCTTGTTCGGGTTGATATTCTTCCATCACGGTCCCAATGGAGACGAACACCTCTCGGGACGTGACGGCCTTTTCGGCCTGCTCGTCACGTTGGAAATCCTCCTACATCTCCGGCATAGCAGAGTCTAGATCCTCCGGGCTGAAGTCCATCTCCTCCGAGTCAGCGCTGATGTCGGCGTAGAGCGCGTCAAGCACAGAGTCGAAGGGTGCCAGGGCTTCCTCGATGATGGGCAGTGGTGGTGCGACAGTGGCGATGACGACTGAAGGTGGGGGTGCAGCTACTGCGACGATGATCGGAGGCGGTGGTGCAGCTGCAGCGACGACGACCGGACGTGGTGGTGGCAGTGGCTGAGGCGGACGTGCACCATCTAAGAGCGCAAGCGCTGTCTGGGCTGCCTCCTCAGCCTCTGCGTAGTTGTTGACAGTGTTCACCATGCCTTCAAAGGTGAGGCATCCTGAAGCCTGCTACCGCCTTAGCGTATTTCAGAGAAGTGTTCCTTGGTCCAGTCGTCCTTCCATAAATTGATACATGGCATCAGCATTGGGGTAATGCGCCAGGTCGGCTTGTATACGGAGCCACCTGGACAGGTAATCGCGGGGGTTTTCACGCTCTCTCTGAATGCAACACGCCAGATCGAAGATGGTTACCACGCCGACGAACTTGGATCTCAGCTGTCCAGACACACGGACGAAGCCGACGGACTTGCAGCGATCTTCCACCATTATATCCTGCACAAGGGCGGTTTGGGTGGGCCTTGAATTTTTTCGATCTTTGCCGGCAAACTCCGAAGAGAGATGCGACATCGATCCTTCCGCGAACATATCCTGCCCGTAGGCGGTCCGTGCGGGTCTTGACGCTCTTCCGACATCCAGGGAACTAGTGCCCGAGTTGGTTTCGCGGATGAAGCGGTGGATGTCTCCGATGGGGACGATCGATCATCGCGTAGGTTCCGTCTTCGCCGGGATCCAGAACTCGTCAGGAGGGATGATCGGAACATTGCCGGAGAAGAGAACACGACCGATGGCTACGGTTTTGCTGATTCACGCGAAGATCTTGGTCCTCGCCTATTATAGATCCTAAAGCGCCTCTTGCCTCAAGGTGGGCGCCAACTGTCGTGGTATTATCAACACGTACGGCATAGGGGTATCCCAACAGCAAGTTTAGAGACGTGGGGGAAGACAGAGAGCATCTGGGACGACCTGACACAGTTTACCCAAGTTCAAATCTCACGACGGTGGCGAGATCCTACTCCTCCTATGAATCACTATAATGGCAATACACCGAGTTACAGGATTGGAGGGTTCGTTGTGTGCGAGTTGTGCTATGCACTTGTTTATAAGATTGTGTCTACCCTAAAGGCTCCCGTAGGCTGGCTTATAAGGACGCCAGGTCCTAGGGTTACGTGGAGAGTCCCAGCCGGATACGGTTACAGAATCCTAGACTAACACTAACTAATCTTCGTGTCCTCCAAGGCTCCGGCTTCCATCTAAGGAGGTGGCACGTCTCCTTCCTTTATCCCTGCTGGACCTCCGTCTTGTCTATCAGCAACTTGGCCGCCCGGTTATGCCATAGGCCTAACCACCATACGTGGGCCACCCGGGCTTGCCGCTATGAGACTATGCCGTAGGTATACCCATTTGGTATATCCACAACAGTATCCTCCAGAGTTCTTCAAGATCCTTGTGTTCCTCCGTCTAGCAGTGAGCGTAAGTATAACATCGTCTTCAATTTGTAGGCGTGCTTTGTGAAGAATGTTGGAGAGTTCCCATATCATATTCTCATTCGACTAAGCCTATCCAGAGAGTTGCTTGTATGCTTCTGCGAATGAATCCAAGGAAGAGAACTCTCTACTGAATCATTAGTGATTCTTCCAAGCTCTAGGAACGTCTTCAATATCATCATCCATGCAGGAGGATATGTAAGCCGGAAAAAATCATGGCTACGGGCCATGGTCATAAAGGATGCCAAACTGCCAACTTAGAGCTAGCAAAGTCACAGACATAAGAGCTTTCCTAATTAACGTCTTAGAGCCACTCATATCACAGATGTTTTTCGTCCATCCCAGGTGAAAAAGACAAATGTCTGCCGAATCGGGAGCAAGTGTGTCTGGTTTGAACTACATGTACATAATCTAACACTCGTGATTTTTTTAAAAAAATAGACTCACAATATGTTATTTCTTCAGAGATCCAATGCAAGTTCCAACAAGTCTCATCCCCTGTTTTCATCCTCGCCGTGACCATAGTTTGAAACGGGAAAAATTCGAAACAGGCATAAGAAATTTAAAAACGGTCCGAACAATGTAAATCCTTATCGTGGTGTCATATTATGTGACATAGTTGGAAGGAAAAATACCAAAGTTGGTATATTGATTATGTCTCGAAAAAACCTTCACAAAATGACCAATCATGTTCGAGGTTTCATGGCTTTCGGTCCAAATGACCAATGTTATGTGCAGAATTGCTGCATAGTTTGTGATACTTTGCCCATATTATGCATGCATGTGTGCCTTGGGACGGCAAACAATGTTGTAGGGGAAGTTTTCCTTTTCTTCGCACGGAAAAGCCATTTTCCATTTTCCGAGCGCAAAAAACGGGGCGTTTTGTGAAGCAACCACCAAAATCCTGTTTGAAAATTCTACCATCCCATTTTTCTAAAATACTAGACCACCTTACATGGAAATCTCCCAACCAGGAGATCTCAAACCTTTCCGTCCATCTCGGGTGAAAAAGACAAATGCCTGCCGAATCGGTAGAAAGTGGGTGCGGTTTGAACTATAGATACATGATCCAACGCTCGTGATTTTTTGAAAAAATCATTTTTAGACTCACAATATGTTGTTTCTTCAGAGATCCAATGAAAGTTCTAACGAGTCTCATCCCCTATCTTCATGCCTGCCGTTTTAACCATAGTTTGAAACGGGAGAAATTCGAAACGTGCATAAGAAATTCAAAAACGGTCCGAACAATGTAAATCCTTAAGATGGTGTCATATTATGTAACATAGTTGCAAGTAAAAAAATCAAACTTGGTATATTGATTATGTCTCAAAAAAACCTTCACAAAATGACTTCTCATGTTCGAGGTTTCATCGCTTTCGATCCAAATGACTAATGTTATGTGGAGAATCGTGGCATAGTTTGTGATATTGTGCCATATAAAGGATGCATGAGGCCCTTGGGATGGCGAACAATTTTTCAGGAGGAAGTTTTCCTTTTCGTCGCATGGAAAAGCCATTTTCCATTTTTCGAGCGCAAAAAAGGGGGGTTTTGTGAAGCAACCACCAAAATGCTGTTTCAAAATACTACCACCCTATTTTTCTAAAATACTAGACCACCATACATGGACGATCTCCCAATGCAACCGAGAGATCTCAAACCTTTCAGTCCTTCCTAGGTGAAAAAGACAAATGTATGCCAAATCGGTAGGAAGTGGGTCCGGTTTGAACTATATGTACATGATATAACACTCTCGATTTTTTGAAAAAATCATTTTTAGACTAACAATATGTTGTTTCTTCAGAGATCCAATGCAAGTTCTAATGAGTCTCATCCCCTATCTTCATGCCCGCTGTTTTGACCATAGTTTGATACGGGAAAATTCAAAATCGGCACAAGAAATTCAAAAAATGGTCCGAATAATGTAAATCCTTCGTGTGGTGTCATATTATGTGACACAGTTGCAAGTAAAATACCAAATTTGGTATATTGATTATGTCTCGAAAAAACCTTCACAAAATGACCTATCATGTTCGAGGTTTCATGGATTTCAGTCCAAATGACCAATGTTATATGTAGAATAGCATCATAGTTTGTGATAGTGTGCCTATATTATGCATGCATGTGTACCTTTGGTTGGCGAACAATGTTGCAGGAGAAAGTTTTCCTTTTTGTTACACGGAAAAGCCATTTTCCATTTTCCAAGCGCAAAAAATGGGGAGTTTAGTGGAGCAACCACCAAAATGCTGTTTTAAAATGCTACCACCCCATTTTTCTAAATTACTAGACCACATTACATGGATGTCTCTCAAACGGGAGATCTCAAGCCTTTCCGTCCTTCCCGGATGAAAAAAACAAATGTTTGCCGAATCGGTAGAAAGTGGGTCTGTTTTAAACTACACGTACATGATCTAATGCTCATGATTTTTTGAAAAAATAATTTTTAGACTCACAATATGTTGTTTTTTCAGAGTTCCAATGCAAGTTCTAACGAGTCTCATCCCCAATCTTCATTCCTGCCTTTTTGACCATAGTTTGAAACAAAAAAATTCGAAAAGGGCATAAGAAATTTAAAAACGGACCGAACAATGTAAATCCTTCGCGTGGTGTCATATTATGTGACATAGTTGCAAGGAAAAATACCAAACTTGGTATATTGATTATGTCTCGAAAAAACCTTCACAAAATGACCTATCATGTTCGAGGTTTCATGGATTTTGGTCCAAATGACCAATGTTATATGCAGAATCATGGCATAGTTTGTGATAGTGTGCCCATATTATGCATTCATGTGAACCTTGGGATGGTGAACAATGTTCTAGGAGGAAGTTTTCCTTTTCGTCGCACGGAAAATCCATTTCCCATTTTCCGAGCGCAAAAAACAGGGCGTTTTGTGAAGCAACCACCAAAATGCATTTCAAAATGCTACCACCCAATTTTTAGAAAACCGGGCGCTTTTTTGAAAACATCATTTTTAGACTCACAATATGTTGTTTCTTCAGAGATCCAATGCAAATTCTAACGAGTCTCATCCCCTATATTCATGCCCACTGTTTTGACCATAGTTTGAAATGGAAAATTCAAAACAAGCATAAGAAATTCAAAATGGTTAATAGTTAATTCATTTTTAACTAAAAATGGTTAATAGTTTAAATAGTTACAATAACTATTTTATAAAAAATAAAATGGTTTTGAATTAATTATTCAAATTCAAACACTTTTTGTGTTCAAAGTTTTTTAAGATTCCAAATGATTTACCATTTAAAAAACATTTCAAATTTAAACTCCTACATAAAAAAATTCTATCGCAAGAATAACGCCAGAGAGAAATCTAAAATGTAGGGTTTGTTGCATGGAAAATAAAAAATTTCTATTGCAAGAACGCATAAAACCAAGATCCAATCTATGGAAAAGCCAAGATCCTACGATTTTGGTGCAACGAGATTATGGAGAACTAACCCTCGTAGATCCAAAGCATTTAACGAGATCGGATTCTCGTGGTTGAAGTAGTCGATCACTTGTCGATATCAAGATTGTGTATACGATCCTTCCGGCGCCATGTTCCAGTAGCGCTTCCGTAGTCGGTCACACGTACGGTAGTCGATGAAGACCTTCCTGTCCCTTATTCCACCAGGCAGTAGAGGTAGTAGATCCCATCGGAATCCCAACAGCATGACGGTGTGGTGGTGGTGGTGGAGGAGAAATCTACAGGTCTTCGCCTAAGCCAGAGTAGAACGGTGGAGGAGGGAGGAGGGAGGCCAGCGGCTAGGGTTGAGGTGAGGTAGGATGGGTGCGCCCCCACCCATCTTCATATAGAGGGGGTATTCCGCCAGGGTTCCCACCCCTTGCCGAGTCCTTCCCCAACTCCTCAACTTGGAGCACACAGAAGGGAGAGGTGGGAACTTGCGTCTTTCCTTATTTAGGGTTTGACAAACAAGGGTCTGTCCCCAATTCCTTGTGCTGGCAAAATCTGCCCCTTGGGCTTGGTGTGGCTAGCCCCTAGTACATGCCACATCACAAATGACCCCTCTCGGTGTGGTGGACCCACTGGTGGTCCCTCTAGAACATTGTAGAAGCTTCTGGTCAAAACACCAAAAACATTTCTGAAGCCCTGGAAATTGACTTTCCTTATATGAATCTTATTCTCCTGACCATTTCGGATCTCCTCGTGATATCCTGGATGTAATCCGAGACTCTGAACAATATTTGATCTCCAACTCATATTCCATATCTACTTAAACAACATCGAATCCTTAAGTGTGTCTCCCTACGGTTCGTGAACTATGCAGACATGATCGAGACACCTCTCAGATCAATAACCAATAGAGGGATCTAGAAATCCATATGGCTCCCACATATTTCTACGATGACTTCGTGATCGAATGAACCATTTACATATGATAATGATTCCCTTTGTCGCGCGATACTTTAATTATCCGAAGTTTGATCATCGGTATCTCTATACCTAGTTCAACGTCATTACCGATAAGTACTCTCTACTCATTCTATGATATGACATCCCTTGTGACCTAGTAACATGCTTGCAAGACAATTGGATGACATTCAACCGAGAGGGCCTAGAGTATATCTATTCATCATATGGATGTACAAATCCTACTCTTGATACATGTGCTTCAACACATACTTTCAGAATTCCTAATGCCACATTTATAACCACCCAGATACGGAAATGGTGTTTGATGTCATCAAAGCATCCATCTGGTGATGGTGATTAACATGATCTCATGCTAGAAGGATTAGGTTACTATGTACTTGAAAGATTTGTAGCAAATGAACTTTAATGACTTGATCATATGCTATGCTTACTATAGGAGTGTGTCCTGTAGAGTTCGCAGCATAGAAAACAAAAAATTTCCTACGATGGGAACAACTATGTACCAAGATCTATCTACTAGATACAATCAACGGGCGGATGTATCTCCGTAGAGAACATACCCTTTAAGACCAACAAAGCTTAACGAGTTCAAACTCGTGGTTGATGTAGAAGATCTCTTGTCAATCTCAAGATCGAGAGGAAGTCCTAGCACCGCAAATCGGCAGCGCATCCGTGCTCGCACACACATCCGAGGCACCGAGCAACCTCCGCCTCCTCGCTCCAGCGATACAGCGGAAGCACAACTCTTTCTTGACGAATAGCCACCGGGAACATGTATCTCGCTAGTCCGAGACCATGGGGGATAAATACTAGAGGGAGAGAGAGATCCTTCATGAGGAGGTGTGAGTGAGAGAGAGGGAGGGGGCTCCTTTTATAGGGAGAGGGGGTCACACAAGGGGCTATGTGCCCAGCCATGGGGCTTCCCCCTCCCCTCCTTTCATTCATGTAGGTGGACACTCCACTCACACAAATTCCTTTCAATTCCCTCCACTCAAAAACCCACTCAAAATCCCATTAAATTTCCACCAAATTTAATGCAAACTCTCATTAAATAAAAATCCTTTTATTTATTCAGAATTTTGTCAATTACTTTAATGACAAAAATTCTCATATAAACCCTTGATAGTATTTCATTTCACATGCAAGAACAATTTCTGCAATTTCACCTGAAAACCCGTTTCGGTATCTAGTGAAATAAATTCCTGCGCTTGTTATTCTTTCTGGCATGAAACTTTTGCTCCAAATGGATGTCGGTGTCTCTTAAGTGTGTCACCCTACGGTTCACGAATAATGCGTACATGATCGAGACCCCTCTCGGATCAATAATCAGAAGCGGGATCTGGAGACCCATACTGACTCCCTCCTCCCTCCTCCACCCTGATCGCAAGAACCTTTTATGCTAGTATCTTAATCCTTTTATTTCGCTATATATTACATGTCCGAGATTAGATCATCGGTATCTCCATACCTAGTTTGATCTCGTTACTGACATGCACTCTTTTCTCATTCCCGTGATATAACATTCTAGTGATCAAATCATTTCCTTGCAAGCTAATCAATGTGATATCACCGAAAGGGCCCAGAGCAAATCTATCCGTCATCAGGATGAACAAATTCCACTCTCGATCCATGGGCCTCAACATAACACTTTAGTAGTTCTGAACCCATCTTTATAATCACCCTGTTATGGTGTGACGTTTGATGTTATCAAGAAACTCTTCCGGTGTTAGTGATTGGATGATCTCATGGTCTAAGGATTAGGATCACTTCGTAAGTTGTTATAGCAATATGAACTCAATGACTTTGATCGTAATGCTATACTTCGGATGAATGTTCATCACACCATTACACTAATGTTGTGACCTCGTTATTAACAACATCCAATATCCATGATTAGGAAACCTTGATCGTCTTGTTAATCAAAGAGCTAGTTTATGAGAGAGGCATAACTAGGAACTTTCTGTTTGTTTATTAAACACACATGTATTAAAGTTTCCGTATTAATACAATAATAGCATGTAAAATAAACATTTATCATAAACAAGGAATATGATAATAACCACTTTATTATTGCCTCTCGGGCATATTCCCTTCAGTCTCCCACTTGACTAGAGACAATAATGTAGTTTGAAAACTTTGCGTATTGAACACTTATGGCTTTCTGGTGTTCCATATACGCAGTTGCAAGTGGTTAACATAATCTACGGATCTGACGCTTTCAGGTCCGTATGTATTTGCATGTCTTTGCGTCTCCACACATCACTCATTCTCCAATGAGATGGCATTGTATAAATTTGGTCTTCTGGTGAGACCTTTAGTTCCTTGGGGTTAAATCATGTCGATACTATTGTCATACAATATATCTTTAGTGTTAGCCTGTTGTGAACCACACCTTAGTTTGATAACAAACTACTTGACACAAATGCCCTTCTTTGATGCTACTATAGCAGTCACATACTTAGCCTTTTTGTTGTAGTATCCGTCACAATGTCTTAACTTTGGAATTCATCCAAATCCATCATGGAAACTTTCTTTCCATTTCATTGTGCCACCCATAGATTAAATTGAGATAAATTTAATTTGTATCTTGTGACAAAACTACTATCAATATAACGCTTTACAATGAACTATTTGTAATTGTTTGTCACCTCTACACAAATATATTCTTAGTTCTTCGAGAAGATCATCCTTACTATTGTCCAATGATCATTTTATGATTCATTATGGTATATGCTCATAACACTTAGAGCATAGGACATATCTGGATGTGTACATATCATGGTATGATTGATCAAAACATTCTTGTGATTTCACTCATCAAGTGTCAAAGCACTTGAATCTTGTTTCACTTATCAAGTGTCGATACACTTGAATCTTGATTCAATTCTTTTTCCATGTGACAAGAAACTTTTCTCATTGTTTCTATATTGAAATCATTCAATATCTCATATATGTACATTTGGCACAACCATATTAGCGTCATAGTCTATCCATATAGACATTGATGCTAAATATTCGGGTTTTGCCTAAGTCTTTCATCGAAATGAAATCCTTAACCTTTGTGAATAAAAGATACATCATTTCCAACCAATAGGATGTCCTCCACATAATATATTAGAAATATGTCTTAGCGCTCCCACTTAATTTCTTGCAAATGCAAGCATCTTCATCATCTCCTGATGAAAACTCCTTTTTCACCATGGTGAAGATTCCAACTCCGCGATGCTTACTTCAACCATTGAAGTTTGCATGCCCTTTTAGTATCCTTTGAATTAACAAAACCCTTTGGATCATGTCATGCACACATCCTAGGTAACCATTCTTTTAGAAGAATTTTGTTTTGTTTATTCATCTACCATATACCAAATTATATGTAGTGGTTGCTACTTTAATCTGTCTAGACTAAATATCGCTATGAAATATCAATTCTTGTCATAGTCAACTCCTTGAACATTGTCGTAAAATACTTTACCGACATATCGATTATTTCATAGATGTGAAACATCCATGTCTGTTTCTTTATAGATCAAAAAACGACCGATAGGTTTTTCCACCTTTTCGGAGGGTCTTCCAAGTTCAAAACTTGATTTCTCGTATATGGAACTATCACAGATTTTATGGCTTCAAGCCATTTGATGGAGTCAGGGCCCATCATCGCTTCTTTGCATGTAGTAGGTTCATCATTGTTAAACAATAATGATTTACTCTCAAACCTTAGCATTTGATTGTTTATTCGACCTACTTGGTTCAATAAGAACTTTAGATCTCCATGACCACAACCTTTGAGGTACATAATCTATGAGCATTATGGCTGCCTCCGAAACAATTTCCGGCACTGCGCAACTCAGCACATTTAGCTAAGGTTCTTAACCTTATTAAAGTTCTATTGTCCTCCCACTTAACTTTTATAAAAAATTCCTTCTTCAAGAAACTTCATGTTTCAAGCGACAAACCCTTTTGTCCTTGGTGTTATGGAGGAATAACCAATTGTTATTCGAAATAACCTACAAAGACATGCTCATCTAACTTTGGTTGTAAACATCTTACTTATGCTTAGCATACCAAAATTTAAGAACTGAGAACTTGGGTTTTACCCCAAACCATAACTCATATGGTGTCATTTTAACGGATCAAGATGGAGCTATTTTCAGTGTAAAAGTGGTAGCCTCTAAAGCTTTAATCTTTTAAAACATAATGGCAGTTTTATAAATAACACCTTTGATCCAACCATGTCACACAAGGTTTCATTACAAATCTCAAACACTCCATATTCCTATGGTGTTTCGGGAAATGCAAATCTAGGTGTTTTTGCTAAACTTGCAACTCAAATAAATCCCTTTATGATAAAATCATTAATCATTTATTTTCTCATTACACTTGCAACTCAAATAAATCCCTTTATGATAAAATCATAAATCATTTATTTTCTTGTTACAATGATTTTCCACTTCTTCTTGAAAGTCTTTGAATGTTTTCAAATATTTCATACTTCTTTCTCATTAAGTGAATATTCACTCAAATTTCCGGAGAAAGCATATGAAGTTGAAATCCATCGCTTAAGACTACACATAATGGACTACATACATCGATGTGTATAAATTCCAATATTTTAGTCGGTCATTCTTCTTTGGCCTTTGAACGAAGTTTTAATTATCTCGAGGAAAGTCTCATAAGATTCACTTGATCAAATCAAAGACTCCAAAAATCCATGAATATGGAGATTCTTCATGTTTTCTTTCAATATAATTTAAACAGCGATGTCACTTTGTGAGTGATCTTTCAATCATTTGTCTTGCAACATTTTAGCATTACTTTTTATGGATGTGATTTCTCCAACTAGATTTGTAAATCATCCATCTTATATGGAATACGGTAATTATTTGAACAAACTTTGTTCTCATAATACCTGATTTTAATAACGATTATTAAAACAAATCTTGAAGGCAAGCTTTGATGTCAATAATAAATACAAACAACGGTTTGTTTGTTTTCGATGAACATCATCACATATTCTCTTGCTAGTTACTTAGGCCATTGTGGCTCATGAATTGCGTCGTTCTGTATGAAATTCCATACCAACCAATTCGGTATCCAATACCCAATAATCACATTGTTTAGCAAGCAAAGAATACAACCATAACATGTATATCATCCATATACCTAAATTGGATATTTCCAATCTTTTCTTTTCTGCCAAATATATTTTATAAATTCTCTTTCAGCATTTCCTTTTCCTTTTTTAAAAGAATCTATCAACATCAATAATAGCGCCATATACATGACACATAGTCCAAAGCGTGTATATTCAAATACAAATATCTTTGGACTTGCACTTTGAAGTAGATCACCATCATCAAATGATCGGTGTTCTTTCAAAAACCATTCTTTAGTAATCTTTTAGTGTAGTAAACACTTTACATACATCTTACATTCATCCTTATCATGACGACTTTCATGATCAAGCTAATGTAGCTTATAAAGGCGAATCATGAGTATAACGTCACTTTCCAAAACCCTTTTGGATGATTAGGATGTCTAGCATCTCCAACCTTTACATAGTCTCATCCAATATGAGAACATATATTAAACTCTATCATATTGCAACCAAAACATTATTTCAGATATCATTATATCTGCCACACATGATGGTTTCTGAAACAATTCTTTCATCTCCTATATAATCTCGATATTTAAATCAAGAATCATGGAGGCAAACATGAACTTAAGATACTAACACTGGAATTGTCACTCTCGATTTAATACTAATTATTAAACTTCATGGAGTAAACAGAGTTTGCTAAAAGTTTTCAATAGGACTTTAAACTTTAGATTGACACTCAACACAATACGATACCAGTTCATAAAGTAAATATCCATAATTCTATAGTTCTATTATCTCAATTACAACTATGCATAAGGTGGTGAACGAATGCCAATGACTACAAAAAATTATGCAAATTCACTTTAATTACTTATGATAAATTGAGTTCTACTAATCTAAATAATAAATGAACTCCCACTCAAAAACGACATCCCTCGTGTCTTTTTGGTGATTACATGAACCAAATACACTACACCAAGTCCGATCATCACGTGAGTCGGTGTAGCTTCAAGGGTGAGCATCAAATGGGCATCATATCTTCCATATGACTCATGCTTAACCTTTCGGTATGTGTTCCGAGGTCATGTCTGTACATGCTAGGCTCGCCAAGTAAGAACCTTAGTATTCGCGTGTGTAACTGTCTTACACCCGAAATATGATCGTGGATCCAAGAACACCCGATCATCACGTGATGTCTTGGAGCGACGAAACATAATCGGTGCATACTTAAGGGAGAACACATTTTTATCTTTATATCTAAATGAGGGATCATCTTATTATGCTAATAAAACACCAAACAATCAATATCATATGCAACAAACATCACATGTTAATAAGTGAAATGATATGGTTCTTGCACTTTATCTCCATCATGTGCATCATGGTATGATCGCCATCCTACCTCTATGTGTAAGGCCAAGGTCTATGGAACTTACACGTTATGTGTGTTGTAAGAGTATCAACTTATACTTCTACTTACAACATCACCATATCATGACACTAGCCCAGCAACAATCTAAACTAGATGCCTCTAATTTATCCATAGCAAGTTTTACGTGGCTTAGGGCTTTCAAAGATAGAACCGTTCTTACCTACGAACATGAACCACAACGAGGATAACCAAATTGTTGACAACTCGTTGCAAATTAGATATTGACTATAGTAGGAGAGACAGACACCCGCTAGCCACTTATGCAAAACTAGTTTCATGTCAAGCGCGGAACATGTCTCATGTGCGAGGACATGTAAAGTTTGTCCGGGCCGCTTCATCCCACTATGCCACCAATATCCAAAGAACAACTAAGAAGCAATAAAATGATCATCATCGCCCACATACTCATATGTGCACTACCCATGCAATGCATCTTCGCATAGATCCGGCTCTAATACCACTGTAAGGTTCGCAGCATAGAAAACAAAAAATTTCCTCTGATAGAAACAACTATGTACCAAGATCTATCTACTAGATACAATCAACGGGCGGATGTATATCCATAGAGAACATAACCTTGAAGACCTACAAAGCTTAACAAGTTCAAACTCGTGGTTGATGTAGAAGATCTCTTGCCGATCTCAAGATCGAGAGAAACTCCTAGCGCCGCAAATCGGCGGCGCATCCGTCCTCGCACACACATCCGAGGCACCGAGCAACCTCCGCCTCCTCGCTCCAGCGATGCAGCGGAAGCACAACTCTTTCTTGCCGAATATCCACCGGGAACATGTATATCGCTAGTCCAAGAACATGAAGGATAAATACTAGAGGGGGAGAGAGATCCTTCCCGAGGAGGTGTGAGTGAGAGAGAGGGAGGGGGCTCCATTTATAGGGAGAGGGGGCACCCAAGGGGCTACGCGCCTAGCCATGGGGCTTCCCCCTCCCCTCCTTTCATTCATGTAGGTGGACACTCCACTCACACAAATGCCTTTCAATTCCCTCCACTCAAAAACCCACTCAAATTCCCATTAAATTTCCACCAAATTTAATGCAAACTCTCATTAATTAAAAATACTTTTATTTATTCAGAATTTTGTCAATTACTTTAATGACAAACATTCTCATATAACCCCTTGCTAGTATTTCATTTCACATGAAAAAACACTTTCTGCAATTTCACCCGAAAACCCATTTCGGTATCTAGTGAAATAAATTCCTGCGCTTGTTATTCTTTTCGGCATGAAACTTTTGCTCCAAATGGATGTGGGTGTCTCTTAAGTGTGTCACCCTACGGTTCACGAATAATGCGGAAATGATCGAGACCCCTCTCGGATTAATAATCAGAAGCGGGATCTGGAGACCCATACTGACTCCCACACATTCAGCGATGACTTTCTAGTGATCGCAAGAACCTTTTATGCTAGTATCTTAATTCCTTTGTTTCACGATATATTACATGTCCGAGATTCAATCATCGGTATCTCCATATCTATTTTGATCTCGTTACTGACATGCACTCTTTTCTCGTTCCTGTGATATAACATTCTAGTGATCAAATCATTTGCTTGCAAGCTAATAAATGTGATATCACTGAAAGGGCCCAGAGCAAATCTATCCATCATCAGGATGAACAAATTCCACTCTCGATCCATGGTCCTCAACATAACACTTTAGTAGTTCTGAACCCATCTTTATAATCACCCTGTTATGGTATGACGTTTGATGTTATCAAGAAACTCTTCCGGTGTTAGTGTTTGGATGATCTCATGGTCTAAGGATTAGGATCACTTCGTAAGTTGTTATAGAAATATAAACTCAATGACTTCGATCATAATGCTATACTTCGGATGAATGTTCATCACACCATTACACTAATGTTGTGACCTTGTTATTAACAATATCCAATGTCCATGATTTGGAAATCTTGATCATCTTGTTAATCAAAGAGCTAGTTTATGAGAGAGGCATAAATAGGAACTTTATGTTTGTTTATTAAAAACACATGTATTAACATTTCTGTATTAATACAATTATAGCATGTAAAATAAACATTTATCATAAACAAGGAATATGATAATAACCACTTTATTATTGCCTCTCGGGCATATTTCCTTCATGTCCATCACATTATTCCTGTAATGATATGATCTTGTTATTAATAACATCTAATGTCCATGATCAGGAAACCATGATCATCTATTAATCAACAAGCTAGTTTAATAAGAGGCTTACTAGGGACTCATTTATGTTTACAAAACACACAAGTATTAATGTTTCCGGTTATTACAATTATAGCATGGGATGTAAGAATTTATCATAAACATATATATATATATATCTATATGATAATAATCAGTTTATTATTGTCTCTTGGTCATATCTCCAACATAAGCTAGTGAAAATGGAGAAAGACGCGGTTACTCCATTGTTTGATGGATGCAATGACGAGGATAGCCGTCTGAGTGTATTGCTCAGGGCTCTGCAGATGAAGTCGAAACACAAAATGACGGACAAATCCTTCGACGACAACATGGAATTCTGGCACGATCGTCTTCCCAAGAGTGGGAATACATGTCCGACTAGTATCGCTGAGGCCAAGAAAGTCGTGTGCCCTCGCATAATATTTTACTAGAGGCGCATGTTTCTGAAATGCGACTCGCATAAGATTTTACTAGAGGCGCATGTTTATGAAATGCGACTCGCATAATCTCTGGCTAAAGTGTCGGCTGTCGACCACATTCAGTTCGTCAGAGACATTCCCCTCCTGCGCCGCCTGTCGATCCCCTCCGCGTGCTGCCACCATCCGTCATCTGTCGTCCACAGGTGAGTCGCCCCTCTCCCTCCCCTTCCCCTTTACCCTTTCTGTATCAAATCAATGACCTCCCCATCCCTCTTCTCGGAGCCAGGAGCGCCGCCGTCTAGGAGCCAGGAGCACTGCTGTCCGCAGGTGAATCACCGTCCAGGAGCCAGGAGCGTCGCCACCACCGGTCTTCTTCTTAGAGCCAGGAGCTCTGTCGTCCCCCTCCCCGTCTCCTCGTCTTTTTCTTGCCTCCCCCCGTTGGTAGGAGGCTAGGAGCCCTCTGACTGCTGCTCCCGTGCAACGGCCTTGCTCCATGAACCTGCTATGATGGCCAACTAAGCTTCTTCCCTAATCGCCATGGAGATCAAAATCAAAATGCCACACTTTATTTGCACTGCAGATTGAGCATCCAACCCATTTGTTTAGGGGTTATAACATCTTAATTTCTTCAAGCTAGAAGTACTAGATATGTAGCTACATACCCAAATCTTTAATCAGTTCATGCCACATCCTTATATATGGATGCATTTATGGGTGTCATAAAATTTTGTTTTCTTCACTTCAATGAATCTACTAGATTAGCTTGTTGGATGAATGACTCAGACTCGTGGCATTGCCCAAGTGTTCATCTTTTCTTTCCTAGGGAATGCGCTTTAGTCGTCGCCTTTGTAATTCACACATGAGTGGTAATTAGTGAACACAGATTGATTTAACATCCTAAAATAAGTAATTATCTGAATTTTAGTTCAGAGTCTCTAAGACTATCAAGTACTTCATATATAAATGGGTTGCAGATGTATACTGTTTATATGATAGAATATCTTGGACATGATTTCTAGCTATTTTAGCTAGGAAAATGATGATTTTACTTGGACTGATTAATTCTTGGTGATCATTTTATGTGGTATATTTCCCTAGTGGCTTCTGCGGATTGTGATCTTCTACTGTGCTGATACTGTATATGCTTGCACAAGTGAAAATGATCTGTGATACTATGCTACTGTACTAATACTAAGCTGATTGTGGTCTGCTACTATGGTGGTAAATTTGGAAATGATTCCTAGTGATTTGATCTAGGGAAATGATTTGTATTCATGTATATGTTTCCTATAACTTACTCTTCATCAATCAATCATGTTTGAGATGAAGTGATCGGTAGAATGGTGGCTACTTGTTATATATTGTGTATGTTGTCGAGCTTTTGCTGGAGTATTTAGGCCTATCTAGGCATTTTATTGTGGACAAATGTGGTTATGTAGGCCATTTTTGTGCAGGTTTTTTTATTTTTGAGATGCCAATGTTTCGTCGCCGGAATATTGATTCACTTTCGTTCTGGCGAATTTCTGGCACTCCTATCTCTAGAAAATTATCAAATGTCATGACAATTTTTTTGTGAATTATGGTGCTTATTAGTTCCATTTATTTTTGTGTTTAGATATGTCAGGTGGTGGACAGCACAACGCCGAGGCGGGCACTTCTAGAAAGAAGGCCTATTGGGAGCATTTGGATCGGATGGACTTACAAGCAGACCTATAATTCGGGTCACGGGAGGAAGAGGAGATGGAGGACGAGGATACATCGTTCGACGAGGATACATTGTGAACTTCTACTCGATCAGTCCCCCGAGAGACGTGAACTTGGTGTTGTGTGTGATGTACTCTTGTTGGTTCATGTGTGAACTCTCGTATGTCTAGGATTAATTCAAGTTGATGTGTGATGTACTTGTATTAGTATTGGTTATACTATGTTTTGACCAATTGAAACTTTCTGGAAATTCTATGTTGTTTATACTATATTTTGTGTATAATACTTATGTATATTTTTCATTGTAGACTGTATTGTGGTTCTGTAGAATTTAAAATTCGAAATTGCTATGTGAGACTCATCTGTAAACTTATAGGAGGTGCATTTGCAAACTTGTACAAGGCGCATCTCGCAGATATACTAGAGTCGCATTACACATGCGCCTTGTATAAGCTACATATATGAGGCGCATATCAATATGCACCTCGCATATATAGCTTATATAAGGCGCACGCGAAATGCGACTCGGGTAAAATATACTAGCAGCGCAGGGCTCGAGGCGTATCACATATGCATCTCTAATGGATTTTTATATGCTCCTTGAGTAGGCTTTTCCCTAGTCGTGATCGACGGGATCTGAAACCGACCTCGAGGTGAGCGACACGGGCCTACATAAATGAGGAACAACGCTGATGTAGTGGCAGGACACCAAACAGGAGGACCCTCCCAGAGAACTAGGACGTGGTTGGCACCAGGAGCGGACACGAGGTTAGCATGAAAGGACCATGACAATCCACGTGAAGACCCCTCTATCCATAAGAAATGTTATGCGTATCAAGTAGGAACATGAGGCGAAAATGAGATATATCTTTAATGAGGGGGAAATGAGAGATACTTTCATATTTATGTTGTAGTTGTATATTATATGTGTATTTTATTGTTTCTATTTTATATTTATGTTTTAGCATCGGGTTCAGAAAGATACGTGTCGTTATTCTATGCGGGTGGCGGGATACCAAAGATTCGCGTGATTATTTTACAATAACCAAGTTATTTAGAAATTACATCTACATTAAAATTATAGTGGGAAATAAATAAATCAACTATATGAATTTTATACTTTGGAAAAAAAGAAAAATAAACCAGCTAGGCCGACTGCAATGATGTCGGCGTATAAGTGGTACCTACGCGCCTAACACCGTGGATCGGGCACTCGCCGTTAACTAGGGCCACATGGCCTCCTATGCCGACGGCACTGCATAGGCTGACGGTCACCGTCAGCTGCTTGCATGTATACGCCGACGGAAAGTCTACATCGATGACAGCGGTCAGCGCTTTCACTACGGGGAAAAATGTCGCTGCCGTGTAGACACGCCTTTGCCGTGTGCCAAACAGACCGGAACACGACAAAGTCTGTCTTTACCGTGTGTAACTCAGAAAGTATACGACAAAATACGTGAACACGGCAAATTTCTGAAAAAGAACACGCTAAAGAAATATATACGGCAAAGACTAACAAAGAAACACGGCAAAGAAAATACACTCGGCAAAGTCGACAATGGCACACGGCGTAGGTGTTGTCACGGCAACAAGGTGGGACCCATGACCCCACAGGTCCATTTGACGGGAGGAACTAACGGTTGCAGATGGTGGTCTCTTTGTCGTGTGCCCTCGCCGGTCCTTTGCCCTGTGTATTCTGCAGTATACACGGCAAAGGGCCTTTGTCGTGTGTATTCCGCAGTACACACGGTAAAGTCCTTTTTTTTCTTTTTTCCCTTTCATCATATTACTTTTAGAAAAATAAGATCTATCTACCTACACTCAAATATTATATATTTATATTGAATAAGAATCTTCATGCTCGCCGTTTTGACCATAGTTTAAAACATGCATTAAAAATTCAAAAATGATCGAAACAATGTAAAACCTTCGCGTGGTGTCATATTATATGACATGGTTGCAAGAAAAAATATAAAACTTGTTATATTGAATATGTCTCAAAAAAATCTTCACAAAATGACCTATCTCATTCGAGGTTTTCTGGCTTTCGGGTCAAATAACCAATATTATGGCTAGAATCAAGAAATAGTTTGTGATAATGTGCCCATATTGTGAATGCATGTGCATCATGGAATGGCGAACAATGTTGCAGGAGGAAGTTTTCCTTTTCGTCGCACCAAAAAGCCATTTTCCATTTTCCGAGAGTAAAAAACGAGGGATTTTATGAAGCAACAACCAAATGGCTAATTCAAAATGATACCACCCCATTTTTCAAAAATACTAGACCAACAGAGATGGACAATGTATCAACGGGGGATCTCAAACCTTTCTGTTCACTCCAGGTGAAAAAGACAAATTACTACCGAATCACCAAGAAGTGGGTCAGATATGAACTACAGGTACATGATCTGATGGGCATGATTTTTGACAAAAATCATTTTTAGTTTCAAAATATGCTATTTCATCAGAGATCCAATGAAAGTTTAGAGAGGCTCAGCTCCGATCTAAGAATCTTCATACCCGTCGTTCGACAAAGTTTGTCGATAGATTAAAAGAGTCATAAAAAATTCAAAAACGATCGAAACAATGCGGAACCTTCGCGTGGTGTCATATTATGTGATATGGTTGCAAGAAAAAATATCAAACTTGTTATATTGAATATGTCTCAAAAAAACCTTCACAAAATGACCTATCTCATTCGAGGTTTCTTGGCTTTTGGGTCAAATGACCAATGTTATGGCTAGAATCAAGGTATAGTTTGTGATAATGTACCCATATTATGCATGCATGCGCATCATGGAATGGTGAACAATGTTGCAGGAGGTATATTTCTTTTTCGTCGCACAAAAAAGCCATTTTCCATTTTCTAAGCGTAAAAAATGGGGGATTTTATGAAGCAACCACCAAATGTCTAATTTAAAATGCTACCGTCCCATTTTTCAAAAATACTAGACCACCTTAAATGTACAATGTACCAACGGGGGTATCTCAAACCTTTCCGTCTACTCCAGGTGAAAAGATAAATTCCTGCCGAATCGGTAGGAAGTGAGTCAGATATGAACTACAAGTACATGATCTGATGGGCATGATTTTTTACAAAAATCATTTTTAGTTTCACAATATGCTATTTCATCAGAGATCCAATGGAATTTTAGAGAGGCTCATCTACGAGCTAAGAATCTCCATACCCGTCGTTCGACAAAGTTTGTCGATAGTTTAAAAGAGTAGTAAAAATTTCAAAAACGATCGAAACAATGCGAAACCTTCGCATGGTGTCATATTATGTGACATGGTTTCAAGGAAAAATATCAAAATTGTTCTATTGAATATGTCTCAAAAACCTTCATAAAATGACCTATCTCATTCGAGGTTTCCTTGCTTTCGGGTCAAATGACCAATGTTATGGCTAGAATCAAGGCCTAGTTTGTGATAATGTACCCATATGGTGTATGAATATGCATAATGGAATGGTGAACAATGTTGCCGGAAGAAGTTTTCCTTTTCGTCGCACCAAAATGCCATTTTCCATTTTCCGAGCGTAAAAAACGGGGGATTTTATAAAGCAACCACCAAATGGATATTTCGAAATGCTACCGTCCCATTTTTCAAAAATATTAGACCACCTTAAATGTATAATGTACCAACGGGAGGATCTCAAACCTTTTCGTCCACTCCAGGTGAAAAAGATAAATTTATGCCGAATTGGTAGGAAGTGGGTCAGATATGAACTACAGGTACATGTCTAATGGGCATGATTTTCTAAAAAAATAATTTTTAGTTTCACAATATGCTATTTCATCAGAGATCCAAAGAAAGTTTAGAGAGGCTCAGCTCCGAGCTAAGAATCTTCATACCCGTCGCTCGACAAAAGTTTGTCGATAGTTTAAAAGAATCATAAAAAATTCAAAAACGATCGAAAAATGCGAAACCTTCGCGTGGTGTCATATTATGTGACATGGTTGCAATAAAAAATATCAAACTTGTTATATTGAATATGTCTCAAAAAACCTTTACAAAATGACCTATCTCATTCGAGGTTTCTTGGCTTTCGGGTCAAATGACCAATGTTATGGCTAGAATCAAGGCATAGTTTGTGATAATGTACCCATATTGTGCATGCATGTGCATCATGGAATGGTGAACAATGTTGCAGGAGGAAGTTTTACTTTTCTTCGCACCAAAAAGCCATTTTCCATTTTCTGAGCGTAAAAAACGGGAGATTTTACGAAGCAACCACCAAATGGATAATTCAAAATGCTACCGCCCCATTTGTCAAAAATACTAGACCACCTTAAATGTACAATGTACCAACGGGGGTATCTCAAACCTTTCCGTCTACTCCAGGTGAAAAAGACAAATTCCTGCCGAATCGGTACGAATTGGGTCAGATATGAACTACATGTATATGATCTGATGGGCATGATTTTTTAAAAAAATCATTTTTAGTGTCACAATATGATATTTCATCAGAGATCCAATGAAAGTTTAGAGAGGCTCAGCTCCGAGGTAAGAATCTTCATACCAGTCGTTCGACAAAGTTTGTCGATAGTTTAAAAGAGTCATAAAAAAATTCAAAAACGATCGAAACAATGCGAAACCTTCGCGTGGTTTCATATTATGTAACATGGTTTCAAGGAAAAATATCAAACTTGTTCTATTGAATATTCTCAAAAAAACCTTCACAAAATGACCTATCTCATTCGAGGTTTCCTGGCTTTCGGATCAAATGACCAATGTTATGGCTAGAATCAAGACATAGTTTGTGATAATATACCCATGTTGTGCACGCATGTGCATAATGGAATGGTGAACAATGTTGCACGAGAAAGTCGTCGCACGCATGTGATAATATACCCATGTTGTGCACGAGAATGATAATGGAATGGTGAACAATGGAATCTTCATACCAGTCGTCGCACCAAAAAGCCATTTTCCATTTTCCGAGCATAAAAACGGGGGATTATATGAAGCAACCACCAAATGGCTAATTGAAAATGCTATCGTCCCATTTTTCAAAAATACTAGACCACCTTAAATTTACAATGTACCAAGGGAGGATCTAAAACCTTTCCGTTCACTCCAGGTGAAAAAGACAAATTTCTGCTGAATCGGTAGGAAGTGGGTCAGATATGAACTACAGGTACATGATCTGATGGGCATGATTTTCTACAAAAATAATTTTAGTTTCACAATATGCTATTTCATGAGAGATCTAATGAAAGTTTAGAGAGGCTTAGTTCGAGCTAAGAATCTTCATACCCGTCGTTTGAAAAAGTTTATCGATAGTTTAAAAGAGTCATAAAAAATTCAAAAACGATCAAAAAAATGGAAACTTTCGCGTGGTGTCATATAATGTGAAATGGTTGCAAGTAAAAATATTAAAATTATTATATTGAATATGTCTCAAAAAAACCTTCAGAAAATGATCTATCTTATTCGAGGTTTCCTAGCTTTCGGGTCAAATGACCAATGTTATGGCTAGAATCAAGGCATAGTTTGTGATAATGTACCCATATTGTGCATGCATGTGCATCATGGAATGGCGAACAATGTTGTAGGAGGAGGTTTTCCTTTTCGTCGCACCAAAAAGCCATTCCGAGCGTAAAAAATAGGAGATTTTATGAAACAACCACCAAATGGATAATTCAAAATGCTACCACCCCATTTTCACAAGATTATATGGATATCATATTTGGATTCCTCACATTTTTCCTATCGATTTAGACATTTTATTTGTGAAATTCCAATTTACGGATTTAAATATATGAATTATTCCATATTAAATAGAAAAATGAAATAAAATAAAATCATTTTATTTTTTATTTGGATTAAAGATTATTATTACTTATTCATTATTGTTTACTTAAATAATTGTTTAGAATCTAAAAGTGAGATGTGTGACATCACGGTCCAGGAGTTAATAAGATTGATATGAAAGTATTATCAACAATGTATGATTTCTTTCTCGAAAGCTCATTCAGAAGGAACGAAGAAGTTAAGCGTGCTAGAGCTAGAGTAGTGCTAGGATGGTGACCAAAGGGAAAGTTTGATTATGAGTTCAATTTGACCTAATATTAAACATACAAAGGGTTAAAATATCTTATATGAGATTATCAAGTAAATAATATTCAAAAAAGTTTGAAACAAAATTGAATTTTTTAATTTTTTTAAAAGACAGTTTTTTGCCATGTACTTTTTCACGAGACACACGACAAAGACAGCTTCTTTGCCGTGTACTTTTCGAGGAGACACACGGCAAAGACAGCTTCTTTGCTGTGTACTTTTCGAGAAGACACACGGCAAAGAATAGACACCGTCATCTCCACGGGAACCGGCATCTTACTTTACTTTGTCGTGTCTACGCATAAGACACACGGCAAAGTCTTTGCCGTGTCTTATTTAGAAAACACACGTCAAAGGGCCTTTGCTATGGAGAACGTTGCCGTGTGGCAAGCCTTTGCCGTGTCTTTTGCCCACACAGCAAAGAGCATGTGTGCCATAGTGTTTGGGCCCTAGCGCCGACAGGAAGTATATGCCGACGGCCGCGTGGCCTGGATGACGAGCCCGGGCAACTACCCCGACGGGCCCGAACTTGTGCCATCGACATAGGATAAGGCTGTCAACATTTCTGGTTATTCATGTAGTGTTATATATTTGCCATTTGATGTGTAACTGACATATGGTGGTCATATACAAATATATAAATTTCAGAGAAAAAGTGTGACAAATATGAAAAATCCTATGCTTTTTAATTAGGTCAATGAAAGACAGTGTCGTTTTTATTTCTTCCAAACGTGGGACCCTTGTGTACGCAAAAAGTGTCAGATTCGAAGAATTTTTTTAGAGCAGAGCATTTTATGCTAGGTGAAGTTTGAGTTTAATGATAGTTTTCTCGATCTTGCAGCCGTGAGGCAGATATCTCGCATCCTATCGCAAGCATTGACAAACGTTCAGGGTTAGTGCATTAGTAGTCATTAACCCGTGCAACTGCACGGGCTAGATATTTTCATATTATGTAAAATTAGAGAATAGTTTCATACCTTTTTCGTATTTGTGTCACATGAGTCTCTACGGTTTCTTAACAATAAAATATGATGCAAATATTTTGTTAGCTTCAACTTACGACACTGGAATGTAGACACAACAATCCAAGAGATTATAATTGTAGCCATTGTTTTGTAAGCCAACATTGATTTGGTCGTAGAAGCACTAGTGGACAACATACCCTCTAACAGCGATTCATGAGACCTTTTAACAGCGGTTTCAGAACCGCTGTTGGGGGTTTGGTGTTAGAGCCCCTCTTTAACAACGGTAAAGGGTGGCGCACGTGGGGCTGCCACAGCGCTCAGGCCCTCCCTTTACCGTGTTAAAGGTTCTCCGCCGCGGCAGGAGAACGGCATAAATCTCTGCCGCGGCAGGAAAACGACATAAATCTCTGTCGTGGCAGAGTTCTGTCGCCGCCCCGTTCTGGACGGATTTCTGCTGCGCGGCAGGGACGGGAAGGGGGAGGGGAATCGATCGGGAGAGGTATACACATACATCGTCGGTACATATGAGTACATGCATAATTAAGCAACTATTATTATACACAAACATCGTCATTGTGGTATTCTTCGTACACATTGAAGCATCAAGTATAAGACAAACACGTTCAAGCATATATACAATATAACATCTCCGTACACGTTCATTATGGTGGATATCTAAAGAGTTCTCCGCCAGACGTGATGACCTCATCAAGTATGAACCCCGCCAATTCCTCTTGAATGGCTCGTATCCGGTCAAATGGTAGGAGTTGGTCCTGCATCCGTTCGATCTAAATATATATAAAGAATGGGGTCAATATATATAAGAATAAAACTCAACACAATGTTTTGTGATCCTTTAATATCTGCTCCAGCTTCTCCTTCTCCTTGTCAATTTCACATTCTTCCTTTACATCAGTAATGGCCCGACCAAGATCGTCATTAGCGGGCCCATCTGCTGCCTCTTGATCTTCATTATCTACCCCCATTGCAGTATCATCGTATTCAGGATACATATTATGATAGTTGTCATCATCCTCTTCTTCTTCGTTGTCTTCCATCACAACCCTTTTTTCTCCATGCTTGGTCCAACAATTATAGCTAGACATGAAACCGGATCGAAGCTGGTGGGCGTGAATGGTTCTGGTATTTGAGTAGTCTTTCTTGTTCTGACGGTGAACACACGGACATCACATAAAACAATTGTGACCATGGTTTGTATTAGCCACAACGATGAAATTTTGGAGGCCCGTAATGTATTCGGAAGTGCGTCGGTCACCGTACATCCATTGCCGGTTCATCTGCATTGTATAGTATATCAAAAATAAATACGGAGATGACCACTTATATAGTACATCAATGACACATGAAAGGATAAAGTTGCCGACCTCGACCGAGAAGGAAAGAGCAACGAGAAAACTTAATTCGAGCTCTCGGGCATTTCACCGAACACCTCTTGTGCATAGGAAAAACACAAACAAGCACACTTCTCACCCTTTTGCTAAGCTCCAAAATGAGAGAGTGAAACAATGAGAGAGAGGGGTGTGGGCTGCGGTGTGTTATATAGGCGCACACCCTTTAACACCGTTCAAGCCACGAACCGGTGTTAAAGGGAAGCGCGCGGGCCACTGGTGCAGGGCCTTTAATACTGGTTCGTGGCTCGAACCGATGTTAAAGGGGTGCTCCTTTTTGTTCTCTGGACTACGCTGGTACGAGCTCCCCCTTTAACACCGGTTCGTAGCAGAACCGTGTTAAAGCCAATTTCCGACCTCAACCAAAGGCCTCGTTTTCACTAGTGAAGATTAACCTTTAAGGGTCTGTCTGTCTGTAGTTTGTGCAATACCCCACATATTCCTCTATGGTTAAATTTGCATGGAAGGTTGGTTTCTTAAGCAAAGCATATACAACCATAGGTATAACATTATAAGTAATAGATAAAAAGGAACTCAAACTTAGATTTAGAATAACATATTTTGATAATGTCATACACAAACTCATGTTCTCTCGGTTGGCTTCTTTTTCTCTTGTCATGTGAATTTTGTGATGGCATCCATCGAGATGACTAAAACGAAAAATATGAAGAAATCACCCTTTCATGAAGAAGCATCTAAGCTTATTAATGGCTCCCAATTTGAACTGCATGTAGCTTGAATGCAATGCGTTGTTGATGCCATCATGAAGAGCTATTTCACGTGCCCAATTGATTCGAAGGAAGAGTCTTGCAAATACGGAAGAAAATTTTCTGGGACTGGGCCGCACGCACTCTCTCCTGAGGCCCCTCCTCAGATGTTGACAACTCAGCGTGCTGCACCAATCTCCAAGCTGCTCCGTATCCATTAGTCTGTATGCAAAACGTATTACATACGTACTCTCTCTTTCTAATCGTATCGTGTTAATCCAGAAATTAAAACCATCAGCCGCACTTAACTGCTTGAGCTGCATCTCGCGGAAGCGCCGGCGAGCGTTCGAATCGTCACCGCCGATTTCTGCTCGCGACCCGCTCCGGCACGGCTCTACTGCATCTCGCCGAAACGGCGGCGCCGGCGACCCCCCATTTTTCACCGCCACCTTCTTCTCGTGAGACGCCCCGTGCCGCTAATCTGCTTGGAGAAGCAACGGCGCCGGCGCCGGCGAGCACCCGGTCGCTGTTGGCGGACGACCGGTGGACGTAGGCGCTACAGCTGCTATGGCGGCGACACACTGGAGGGCAGAGGTCGATGACGGCGGATGTTCTCCCGACTCCATGTCTTTTCTGTCTTTCTCAACTCAACACCCGCACGAAGGTAGGTTGCAATTAACCGCTGATCGTGTGCCTGATATTCAGGTCGACCGGCAAACAGATCACAATATGTGTACAGATACGTATGAGATCAGATCAGGGATACGGAGCAGCTTGGAGATTGGTGCAGCACGCTGAGTTGTCAACATCTGAGGAGGGGCCTCAGGAGAGAGTGCGTGCGGCCCGGTCCAGAAAATTTTCTTCCTGCAAATACTAACTCGTTTCCCCTACAAAAAATACTAATTGTAGTTATTTTCCTTCTAAAGAAGTAATATTACATGGTAGGTCTAAACCGAAGTGGGCTTGTTGTTTTTGACACTATAATATGTCTCACTATTGATATCTTCATTCTAGAGATCTAAGTCTAAGTAAGGAAAGACAAAAAGCTTGACAATTATGTGAGGTGGTGATTTCTCTCATAGGTATAGATGCACCTATTATTAAAATGCATAAAATATCCATTTTAAAATGTCAAAATAAATCCAAAGAAAAGTTTATATGTGCATCCCAACATTCTAAGTTCGCACACAATGTTAAACAAAAAATAGAACTGTTTTTGTGGCTCATAAGAAATAAGACAATAAAAATGCCAAGTGAATAGTCATGTTGAAGCATCGAATTTTTTTTACACGATCCACAAACATTTTTCTTTTCGGGAAAAGGTCTGTGCATGCATAGAATGTTGATGTACACGCAGATTTTGTTTTCTAATAATTTGCCATTTCAAATATGTTTTTGTACAATTGGTGCATCTATACCTATGAGCTATGAAATCTCTATAACTTATTGTACGTATAATTTCTTATCTCTAACAATCCAAAATTATAACAGCGTTAAAAAACCTCATTTGAAACGTAGATGGAAGAATTTCATCTCTATGAAGAACTTTTCTATGAGAGAAACATTAAATGACACAAACTCAGGTTTTTGAGTTTGCGAAACAAAAATTTATTGACATAGTACAGTGATTTATTACAATACAGAAACCGAACCACCCAAGGTGGTTCCTTAGCATTACAAAGACACGTCTAGTTGCATATTTCACTACAGGAAAGAACTCACACGCCGACGGCCGGCTGGCTACGCCGACGGCCAAAGGTCGGGGCCGTCGGCCTAGCTGCCTTCCCTGGCCAGCCAACCTGCCCGGCCGTCGGCGTAGATAACGGTGCCGAGGGTAGCCCTCGGCGTAGTGTGGCCGTCGGCGTAGTAGCGAGGTCTGTGCCGACGGTGGCCCTCGGCGTAGATATAGCCCTCGGCGTAGCCCCAGTTCAGACACGATGACGGAAACGGCGTTAGGCAGCCAAGCTGTGCCGACGGCCTAGCCGTCGGCACAGCTCTTTGAAATTTTTTGTTTGGTCTGTGCCGACGGCCAGGCCGTCGGCATAGGCCTCCAGATTTTTTTCCTTTTTCATTATTTTTTGAAAAATCATAACAAAATTATTCTAATTCACAAAAATACAAATAATATATCAAAATTTGCGGAAAAAAAATCTATCTATCTACACTCAAATATTACAAAAATATAAAACATTATATATAGTTTAAAATGGGCATTATAAATTCAAAAACGATCCAAACAATGTGAAACCTTCGCGTGGTGTCATATTATGTGACATAGTTAGAAGGAAAAATATCAAACTTGGTATATTGATTATGTCTCAAAAAAACTTCATAAAATGATCTATATCGTTCGAGGTTTCTTGGCTTTCGGGTCAAATGACCAATGTTATGGCTAGAATGAAGGCATAGTTTGTGATAATGTGTCGATATTATGCATAACTATGCATCATGGGATGGCGAACAATGTTTCAGGAGGAAGTTTTTCTTTTCGTCGCACCAAAAATCCGTTTTTCATTTTCCGAGTGTAAAAAACAGACGGTTTTGTGAAGCAACCACCAAATGGCTAATTCAAAATGCTACCGTCACATTTTTCAAAAATACTAGACCACCTTACATGGATAATTTCATAACAGGGGGATCTCAAACATTTCCGTCTATCCCTGGTGAAAAAGACAAATTTTTTACCGAATAGGCAGGAAGTGGGTCAGATATGAACTACAGGTACATGATCGGATGCTCATGATTTTTTACAAAAATCATTTTTAGGTTCAAAATATATTGTTTCATCATAGATCCACTTCCAGTTTAGCGAGTCTCGGTCCCGAGCTAAGAATCTTCATGCCCGCCCTTCGACAAAGTATAACGATGGTTTAAAACGGGCATTATAAATTCAAAAACGATCCAAATAATGTGAAACCTTCGCGTGGTGTCATATTATGTGACATAGTTAGAAGGAAAAATATCAAACTTGGTATATTGATTATGTCTCAAAAAAACCTTCACAAAATGACCTATCTCGTTCGAGGTTTCTTGACTTTCGGGTCAAATGACCAATGTTATGGCTAGAATGAAGGCATAGTTTGTGATAATGTGTCCATATTGTGCATAAGTTTGCATCCTGGGATGGCGAACAATGTTTCAGGAGGAAGTTTTCCTTTTCGTCATACCAAAAAGCCGTTTTCTATTTTCCGAGTGCAAAAAACGGACGGTTTTGTGAAGCAACCACCAAATGGCTAATTCAAAATGCTACCGTCACATTTTTCAAAAATACTATACCACCTTACATGGATAATTTCATAACAGGGGGATCTCAAAAATTTATGTCTATCCCTGGTAAAAAAGACAAATTCCTGCCGAATCGGTAGGAAGTGGGTCAGATATGAACTACAGGTACATGATCGGATGCTCATTATTTTTAAAAAAAATCATTTTTAGGTTAAAAATATGTTGTTTCATCATAGATCCACTTCAAGTTTAGCGAGTCTCGGCCCCGAGCTAAGAATCTTCATGCCCGCCCTTCGACAAAGTATAATGATGGTTTAAAACGGGCATTATAAATTCAAAAACGATCCAAACAATGTGAAACCTTCGCGTGGTGTCATATTATGTGACATAGTTTGCAGGAAAAATATCAAACTTTGTATATTGATTATGTCTCAAAAAACCTTCACAAAATGACCTATCTCGTTCGAGGTTTCTTGGCTTTCGGGTCAAATGACCAATGTTATGGATAGAATGAAGGCATAGTTTGTGATAATGTGTCCATATTGTGCATAAGTTTGCATCCTGGGATGGCGAACAATGTTTCAGGAGGAAGTTTTCCTTTTCGTCATACCAAAAAGCCGTTTTCCATTTTCCGAGTGCAAAAAACGGACGGTTTTGTGAAGCAACCACCAAATGGCTAATTCAAAATGCTAGTGTCACATTTTTCAAACATACTATACCACCTTACATAGATAATTTCATAACAGGGGAATCTCGAACATTTCCGTCTATCCCTGGTGAAAAAGACAAATTCCTGCCGAATCGGTAGGAAGTGGGTCAGATATGAACTACCGGTACATGATCGGATGCTCATGATTTTTTACAAAAATCATTTTTAGGTTCAAAATATGTTGTTTCATCATAGATCCACTTCAAGTTTAGCGAGTATCGGCCCCGAGCTAAGAATCTTCATGCCCGCCCTTCGACAAAGTATAACGATGGTTTAAAACGGGCATTATAAATTCAAAAACGATCCAAACAATGCGAAACCTTCGCGTGGTGTCACATTATGTTACATAGTTAAAAGGAAAAATATCAAACTTGGTATATTGATTATGTCTCAAAAAAACCTTCACAAAATGACCAATCTTGTTCGAGGTTTCTTGGCTTTCGGGTCAAATGACCAATGTTTTGGCTAAAATGAAGGCATAGTTTGTGATAATGTGTCCATATTGTGCATAAGTTTGCATCATGGGATGGCGAATAATGTTTCAGGAGGAAGTTTTCCTTTTTGTCGCACCAAAAAACCGTTTCCTATTTTCCGAGTGCAAAAAACGGACGGTTTTGTGAAGCAACCACCAAATGGCTAATTTAAAATACTACCGTCACATTTTTCAAAAAATACTAGACCACCTTACATGGATAATGTCATAACAGGGGGATCTCAAACATTTATGTCTATCCCTGGTGAAAAAGACAAATTCCTGCCGAATCGGTAGAAAGTAGGTCAGATATGAACTACAGGTACATGATCGGATGCTCATGATTTTTTACAAAAATCATTTTTAGGTTCAAAATATGTTGTTTCATCATAGATCCACTTCAAGTTTAGCGAGTCTCAATCCCGAGCTAAGAATCTTTATGCGTGCCGTTTTAAACGGGCAAATGAAAATATGATAAGAATCACGGCATAGTTTGTGATAAGTTGATATTGATATCATATTTGGATTCCTCTTATTTTTTTAATCAATTTAGACATATTATTTGCTGAATTCCGATTTACAGATTTAAAGATATTAATTATTCCATATTAAATAAAAAATACAAAAAAAATAAAATCATTATATTTTTATTTGAATTCAATAATATTTTTACTTATTCATTGTTGTTTACTTAAATAATTGCTTGTAATTTCAAAAAATACAACCATATGACATGATGATATAAGAGTTAATAGGAATGATATCCTAGTATTGACAACAATGAGTAAATTGCTTTGCGGGAAGAGATTCTGAAGGAACGAGGAAATTAAGCGTGCTAGAGCTGAAGTAGTGCTAGGATGGGTGACCGAATGGGAACTTTGACTAAGTAATTTAATCAATTATTAACTATAAATAGTGTTAAAATGATTAAAGCGGGAGATTAAGGAGTCAAATAATTCAAAGATTAAAAAAATAAAAAATAAAAAATAAAAAAATAAAAAATATTTTAGGCTATGCCGACGGTCTGGCCGTCGGCGTAGCTCCATTCCTGTGCCGACGGCTTGGCCGTCGGCGTAGCTCCAGGCTGAACCGTCAACCCAAACGACCGTTGACTGACACGCTGGGCCCGCTAGAAGACGCTTGTGCGGAGCTACGAGAGCTGTCTTGACGCCGACGCCACCGCCGACATGCCGTCGAGCCATGGCCCGGCCGCCGAGAAGCGATTATTTCCTGTAGTGTTTCTGTCTGCCTTGACACGCTTTGAGAACAAATATAACTTTTGCGTGTCGCCATTTCTATAGTAGTATCCAGTGCATTATAAACTCTAGTCTAAGAAAATCTAGTTGAGCACGAAAAAAGATCACTAGTAGAAAACTTGGCTTTCGTCAGAGCCCCCGGAGCATTAGTCCCAGATATGTTAGAAACCGGGATTAATGGTCACATTAGCCCCGGTTCCAACAACTAGGACGCCGACAACCTTTAATCCCAGTTCGAACGGGAACTTTAGTCCCGGTTCGTATACGAACCGGGACTAAAGGGGTGGAGGCGCGTGCGAATGTGGGCAACACCCTTTAGTCCCAGTTGGAGACATAAATCGAGACTGAAAATGGAACTTTAGTCCCGGTTTGAGACATCAACTGGGACTAAAAAAATTTGGCAAAAAAACTTTAGCGGGTTCTGCCACGGCAGGAAAATGGGAAAATTTGAAAAATAAAATCCTTTAGTCTGTAGTTATATTAAGTGATTTAGTTGTGACGAAAATTAACAAACATGAATTTCGACATATTTTGCCAAAAAACTGTCCTGAAAACTTCAAACGGCTATAACTTTTGCGTACGATGTCGGAAAAAAATGTACGACCTATCAAAATGTGCGGAAAAAATTTTGGATTTCAATTTTGATGGCCCTAGGTCGTTTGGGATTCTTTTAGGTTTTAAAATTCGAAAGGACAAATGTTATTTAAAAAATTAATTTTGTTTTAAAATACATTTTATGCCATATTTGGATTCCTCACATTTTTCTGATAATAATGGATATATTATTTATCGAATTTTGATGTATGAATTTAAAGATATTATTAATGACATATTAAATAAATAAATTGCAAAAAATGAATAAAATATTATTTTAGTTATTTTTTTATTTTAATTGGATTAAAATAGTATTAGCTATTTATTGTTTTTACTTAAATAGTTGTTTGTAGTTTCAAAACATAAAGACGTGTCACATATTGATATGAGCTAATAGGATTGATATGATAGTGTTGACACCAAGATACTAATGGGCTTTAGGCAAGGACATCCTGATGGAACAGAGAGTTAAGCGTGCTGGGGGTGGAGTACTGTTAGGATGGGTGGCTGACTGGAAAGTCTATGATTTGACCTAATATTAAGTATAATTAGTGTTAAAAATGTTTCAAGTGAGAGAGAGAGATAACGAGTCAAATAATTCAAAAGTTTAAAAAAATTTGAAATTTTTTTTGAAAAAAAATCTCTAGACTAAAGTGTCTCGCGCTCAACCGTGGCCCCGAAAGGGCCTTTAGTCCCAGTTTATAGCCCAACCAGAACTAAAGGGATGGATCTTTAGTTCTGATTCCGTAGTCCCGGTTGAAAAACCGGGACTAAAGGCTTACAAACCGGGACTATAGTCCCGTTTTCTACTAGTGGACATAGATAACAGGAAAGGAAGTTACACAAACAAAATTGGTTGCCAAGGCCTGTCATTTCTCCTACTTATAGGTATATCTCCTTTTCATCATTATTTGAACTTCTCGGTTACCCTGAACATAAAGAGAGGAATATCAATATCAGATAAATGTTATGAATTTAAGTACCAAGATCTATACCTGAAAACTCACCGTAACAAAGGAACTTTAGCGTAGCTACAAACGTGACCTTACTGCTTAGGAAAGTAGTAGTAGAACAAATTATTTGACGACCAAAGTATTATTATGACCAATGGATCCATGAAATATATACAAAGATATGAAAAAAAAAAGTTGTAAGAAGCATATTGTCAACATCCGGATTTTTAATCCCAGGATATCTGTTATGACATACATCGCAATCCCAGAATTACCATTTTTGCGAGACATAGCAGAATTGGATACCACAGTACATCATCCATTACAAACCATACATAAGGTCTTACACAAATAAGGATCTCAGGATCCAGTTCTTAATACAACTCAAGCAGCGGAATAACGTAATAATAACGGTAGCGTAGGCGAAGCTCCATCTTCGGGGTCACAGGAAATGCTGACGATGGGAGATGATCCTAGTTGTCGTAACCTTACTAGGGTCCATCCTCCTGGTACTCCTCTTTATAGTCTAGCCATGGGAATAGCCAGGGACAAAGCAATGAGTACTCTGTAAGTACCCGCAAACTAATACTATCAAGTGAAGGGGTTTTTGTAGTAGGACACTAAGCTCTAGGGTTGTTTTGCAAAAAGCCAGATTTACCTCTACTAGGTTTAGAAGCAAGAAAAGCTAGTTGAAATTTTATAACACCTAAGTGGGAACTTTTATTTCATCTCACAACTCTGTTGTGGTCAAGTCAAAATCTCAATTCATTTCACAAGTCATTTTGAAAACATCTGACGGGGGAACAAAGATGATGGCCACTCAATCGTCCATAATCATGACGCGGCTATTCGAATAGTTTGACACTCTGCATAGATTGTACACTTGTTGGAGATATGCCCAAGAGGCAATAATAAAGTGGTTATTATCATATCTTCATACTTATGATAAATGTTTACATACCATTCTATAATTGTATTAACAGGAAACATTAATACTTGTGTGATTTGTAAACATAAAAGAGTCCCTAGTAAAGCCTCTTGTTAAACTAGCTTGTTGGTTAATATATGATCATGGTTTCCTGATCATGAACATAGAGATGTTATTAACAACAGGGTCATATCATTAGGAGAATGATGTGATGGACATACTCTTATAGTTAAGCGTAGCATAAAGATCAAGTCATTTAATATAGTTCATTTGCTATAAGCTTTCTGATACATAGTAACCTAATTCCTTCGACCATGAGATCATGCTTATCACCATCACGTAAGGATGCTTTGATGACATCAAACACCACACTGTAACTGGGTGGCTATAAAGATGGCATTGAGTGTTCGGAAAGTATGGGTTGAGACATATGGATCAAGAGTGGGATTTGTCCATCCATATGATGGATAGATATACTCTGGGCCCTCTCGGTGGAATGTCATCCAATTAGCTTGCAAGCATGTGACTGGCTCACAAGGGATCACATACCACGGGAACGAGAAAAGAGTACTTACCAGTAACGAGGTTGAACTAGGTATGCAGAGATACCGACGATCAAAACCTCGGATAAGTAAACTATCGTGAGACAAAGGGAAATTGGTATCGTATGTAAGTGGTTCATTCGATTGCAAAGTAATCGTAGAAATATGTGGGAGCCATATGAATTTCTAGATTCCTCTATTGGTTATTGATCGGAGAAGCGTCTCGATCATGTTCGCATAATTCACGAACCGTAGGGAGACACACTTAAGGATTCGATGTTGTTGAGTAGTTATGGAATGATGAGTAAGAGACCGAATGTTGTTCGGAGTCTCGGATGGGATTCGGGATATCACGAGGAGATCCGGAATGGTCCGGAGAATAACATTCATATAAGGAAAGTCCTGTTGCGGAGTTGGCGAATGATTCCGGTGTTTTCATCCGGAATGTTCTAGAAGGGTCCGGAAGGTCCGGCACTCCGGAGGGGAAGGGTACATGAATGTGTCATAACAAGTTGGAATGGTTGCATCATGTACTAGGTGTCATCGCTGAGAAAAATAAAGGGATAAATCAAATCCTAGTTTGAAAGTCAAACGCCAATTTGAAAAAGTCAAACGGCAAGTTTGCTTGGTGGAGGGAGAGTAGGAAACCTACTTAGGGAGGAAGTCCTACTCCCTCCACCCGCCGGCCAAGGAGGAGGAGTTGGAGGAAGACTCCCTCCTCCCAACCGCGCCTCCCTCCCACCTATAAAAGAAGGGGCAGGGGTGCCCCCTCTTCAACACACCCAACACCTCGAAACCCTAGCCCAGGCGCCACCACCTGCTGCTGCCGCCGCCTAGGGCCTCCTCCCAAGTCGCCGACTAGGGTTTCCCCAAACCCTAGCCGCCGGCTAAACCTCTCCCCTTGGTGCTTCTAAACCCTAGATCGCCAAGGCACCTCTCTTGCTCCACCATACTCGCTCCGGCTTAAGGCGAAGCCCTGCGAGATCTCCCCTACTTCACGCTGTGCGTCATGTCACGAGTCACGAGGAGAGTGCTACAACCTCCGCTGCCTACTGGAACAAGGGAGAGGAAGGTCTTCATCGAGTACCGAACGTGTGAACGACTGTGGGAGCGCTGCCGGAACACAGCGCCAGAAGGATCGTCTACGCGATCTTGAGATCTGAAGTGTACGACTACATCACCCACGAGAATCTGCTCTCGTAACCGCTTTGGATCTTCGAGGGTTAGTATTCCCTCGACTCGTTGCTATAATCTAGTAGATAGATCTTGGCTTGATCATAGATTAGATCTTGATTGTGTGTTCATGCGGTAGAAATTTTTTGTTTTCCATGCTACGAACCCCTACAACATTTTCACCACAACATTCGATACATCCGTCAGGAACAAATCCTGAATTCACCATACTTAGTATGCGGATAATCAATCCTAACCTTTCAATTACACGTCCTAGTATAAGCACCTCTCCTGTGAGTTTGGCCTCCCAACCATGACCAACTGTCATATTGGGTACTGCACAGGTGGACAATCTTCACAAGGTAGCCTCAGCTCAGACCTTGGTCGTGAGGGAACCCATACTAAGGTATATAAGTTTCCAGTCAAGCCCTATCCAATTTTTGGGTATTGTGGTTGTACGGTAAAATTAGAATGGTATCGCATCCAGACAACCATCAGTTTTATAAAGGGCTAAGGCTCATGCCTCAACATTTTCATCACCACAATCATCTGGTGTTCGGAAACACATGTCAAAACATCTCAATAGAATGATCCATCATTCCAAGGTTTTCATAATCATTTTTCCACCAAGTATTCCCATCTAAAGTTGACCAATTTTTATGCTTAGCACTAGCATCTACAAGTGGGGGTAAGTACTAATGAGGGATGGTAAACTAGTGGAGTTTTACTAAGTTCAATCTCATGCCTTAAGATGACATAAAGATTATCTAGCTTAGGCCAAGTTTTATGCTCTTTATGCAACCTTCAATTATCTTTCTAATATCCACAATTTACTTAAGTAATCTCTAAGTAATAGCTTTCATAAAGAAATAAAGTATAAAGCTTGTAAGTAAAACTACGAATGCGGTTATCAAGTGGGTATGATCACATACGCTTAAGGCATATAGTTGGCATGGTAACAAGCAAGTATTTACTTGCATAGGTATAGTATCTTGCAAGTGTTAACTTGCACAATCATCTAGTAGTTTTAGGCTTGCTAAAGTAGAGTATCTTGCAAGTGTTAGCCTGCCTTGTGCAAAGCAGTGGTTGAAGTTCTCCTCGGCTTCTTCTTCGTAGTATCCTCCTTCCTCCTCGTATCCTTGGTCGGTACTAGCGTCTGTGAATACATACGAGGTACACAATCACTAAACAATACTTAACTACTTGCAATCATCACACACAAGGGTTCTATAGATGATCTAGCATCATCACTAACATCACAAGAATAAAGCATTTGCCTTATTTATTTTATTTTTAGAAAAGTAATTTCTACTCATTGAAAAACTACTTAAGATTTAATATTCTCCAAACCAAACATGGGATCATGTTGACACATGTCATCACCACATATTTCAGTACCTGGGAATGTGATTTAAAGTGGTGTCAAAATTTAATAAGATTTAACCTTTTATTTTAAATAAAAATAAATGACTAGAAATTCCTATGTGGCATTCTTTAATTACTTGAACATTATTTCTATAAGTAAACCCATATATTTTTATATATTCTAAAAGGTATGATCAAATATGATTTTTGAGAGTTGGAATAAACTCAAAAGTTATTATGGTTTAAATTTGAAAAATGTTTGAATGTAGAAAAGCTTCTGCCTTGTTATTTTTGAAGGGAATATGCCCTGAGAGGCAATAATAAAATGTTTATTATGTGTATTCCAAGTATATGATAGATGTTTATTTTGCATGCTATAATTGTATTAATACGGAAACATTAATACATGTGTGCTTAATAAACAAACAGAAAGTTCCTAGTTATGCCTCTCTCATAAACTAGCTCGTTGATTAACAAGATGATCAAGGTTTCCTGATCATGGACATTGGATGTTTTTAATAACGGGATCACAACATTAGTGTAATGGTGTGATGAACATTCATCCGAAGTATAGCATTACGATCAAAGTCATTGAGTTTATATTGCTATAACAACTTACGAAGTGATCCTAATCCTTAGACCATGAGATCATGTCAATCACTAACACCGGAAGAGTTTCTTGATAACATCAAACATCACACCATAACAGGGTGATTATAAAGATGGATTCAGAACTAACAAAGTGTTATGTTGAGGCTCATGGATCGAGAGTGGAATTTGTTCATCCCGATGACGGATAGATATACTATGGGACCTCTCGGTGATATCACATTGATTAGCTTGCAAGCAAGTGATTTGATCACTAGAATGTTATATCACGGGAACAAGAAAAGAGTGCATGTTAGTAACAAGATCAAACTAGGTATGGAGATACCGATGATCGAATCTCGGACATGTAATATATCGTGAAACAAAGGGATTAAGATAATAGCGTAAAAGGTTCCGACGATCACAAGAAAGTCATCGTTGAATGTGTGGGAGTCAGTATGGGTCTCCAGATCCCGCTTCTGATTATTGATCCAAGAGGGGTCTCGATCATGTCCGCATTATTCACGAACCGTAGGGTGACACACTTAAGAGGCACCGACATCCAATTGGAGCAAAAGTTTCATGCCGAAAGAATAAACAAGCGCAGGAATTTATTTCACTAGATACCGAAACAGGTTTTCGGGTGAAATTGCATAAAGTGGTTATGCATGTGAAATAGAATTCTAGCAAGGGGTTATTTGTGAATGTTTGTCATTAAAGTAATTGACAAAATTCTGAATAAAATAGAGTTTTATTTAATGAGAGTTTGCATTAAATTTGGTGGAAATTTAATGGGAATTTGAGTGGAGAAAATTGAAGGGCCATTTTGTGAGTGGAGTGTCCACCCACATGAATGAAGGAGGGGAGGGGCAGCCCCCATGGTCAAGTGCCACCCCTTGGGTGCCCCTCCTCCTATAAAAGGAGCCCCTCCTCTCACTTCTCACTCACACCTCCTCGTGAAGGATCTCTCTCCCCCTCTAGAATTTATCCCCCATGGTCTCGGACTAGCGAGATACATGTTCCCGGTGGCTATTCGGCAAGAAAGAGTTGTGCTTCCGCTGCATCGCTGGAGCGAGGAGGCGGAGGTTGCTTGGTGCCTCGAACGTGTGTGCGAGCACGGATGCGCTGCTGATTTGCGGCGCTAAGACTTCCTCTCGATCTTGAGATTGGCAAGAGATCGTCTACATCAACCACGAGTTGAACTCGTTAAGCTTTGTCGGTCTTTAAGGGTATGTTCTCTACGGATATACATCCGCCCATTGTTTGTATCTAATAGATAGATCTTGGTACATAGTTCACATCGTAGGAAAAATTTTGTTTTCTATGCTGCGAACCCTACAGTGGTATCAGAGCCGGATCTATGCGTAGATGCTTTACACGGGTAGTACACATATGAGTATGTGGGCGATGATGATCATGTTGTTGCTCCTTGGTTGTAATTTTGGATATTTGTGGCATAGTGGGATGAAGCGGGCCGGACAAACTTTACATGTCCTCGCACATTAGACCTGTTCCACGCTTGACATGCAACTAGTTTGCATAAGTGGCTAGCGGGTGTCTGTCTCTCCTACTATATTCAATATCTATTTTGCAACGAGTTGTCAACAATTTGGTTATCCTCGTTGTGGTTCATGTTCATAGGTAAGAACGGTTCTATCTCGAAATCCCTAAGCCACGTAAAACTTGCAATGGATAAATTAGAGGCGTCTAGTTTAGATTGTCGCTGGGCTAGTGATATGATATGGTGATGTTGTAAGTAGAAGTATGAGATGATACTCTTACAACATACATAACGTGTAATCTCCATAGACCTTGGACTTGCACATATAGGTATGATAGTGATCATACCACGATGCACATGATAGAGATCATATGCGGGAACCATATCATTTCACTAATAAACATGTGATGTTTCATAGCATCTTATATTGCTTGTTTAGCACTTTGTTAGCATAATAAGATGATCCCTCTTTTAAATATCAAGATAATAATGTTTTCTTCCTTTAGTATGCACTGATTATGTTTCGTCGCTCCAAGACATCGCGTGATGATCGGGTGTTCTTGGATCCACGACCATATTTTGGGTGTGAAACAGCTACACACGCGAATACTAAGGTTCTAAATTGGCGAGCCTAGCATGTACAAACATGGCCTCGGAACACGGACCGAAAGGTTAAGCATGAGTCATATAGTAGATATGATGCCCATTTGATGCTCGCCTTTGAATCTATAATGACTCACGTGATGATCGGACTTGGTATAGTGAATTTGGTTCATGTAATCACCAAAAAGGCATGAGGGATGTCGTTTTTGAGTGGGAGTTCATTCGTAATATGGATTAGTTGAACTCAATCTATCATACACTTAGTCTAAACTTTACAAATTCTATTGAGGATGGCACCACCTGCTTTTAATTTCAATGTGTTCATGGAGAAAGAGAAACTTCAAACGAACGGTAGCAACTTTACCGAATGTGCCATGAATTTGAGGATTCTCCTCTCTGCTGCACAAAAGCAATATGTTCTAGAAGCTCCACTAGGCCCCCCACCTTTTGAGGATGCCCCTGACGAGGAGAAAAATGTCTATCAGACTCATCAGGAGGACCATAACTTAGTTCATTGCGGCATATTGTATGGGCTAGAGCCGGAACTTCGAAAGCGTTTCGAAAACGGTAATGCATTTGATACAATGGGTGAGTTGAAAATGATTTTCGACACACATGCTGCTGTAGAGAGCTACAACGCATCAGAAAAGTTCTTTAGCTGCATGATGGAAGAGCACAGCTCCGTTAGTGAGAATGTACTCAAGATGTCGGGTTACGCCGATAAGCTTGTGTCCTTGGGAATAACGATTCCCATTGACTTAGGCATCCATCGTGTTCTGCAGTCTCTGCCACCTAGCTATAAGAGCTTTGTGATGAACTATAATATACAAGGCATGAAGAAGTCTCTCCCCGAGCTTCTGTCAATGCTTAAAACTGCAGAAGTGGAGATCAAAAAGGAACATCAAGTGTTGATGATCAATAGGAACACTGGTTTCAAGAAAGACAAGAAGGGAAAATGGAAGGGAAGTAAGGGCGGCAAGCCAGTTGCCGTGCCTGAAAAGAAACCCCGAGTTGGACCTAAGTCTGATACCGAGTGCTACTATTGTAAGGGATCGCCATCGGCGCAACTGCCCCAAGTATTTGGCAGACAAGAAGGCCGGAAAGGCAAACAAAGGTATATATGATATACATGTTATTGATGTGTACTTGACTAGTGCTCACAGTAGCACCTGGGTATTTGATACCGGTTCAGTTGCTAATATTTGTAACTCGAATCAGGGGCTGCGGAACAAGCGACCGCTAGGAAGGGGTGAGGTCAAGATGTGTGTCGGCAATGGATCAAGCGTTGATGTGATCGCCGTCGGAACGCTACCTCTCCACTTGCCGTCGTGATTAGTAATAAACTTGAATAATTATTATCTGGTGCCTGCACTGAGCATGAACATTGTATCTTGATCATGTTTGATGCGAAGTGGTTATTCATTTAAATCCAAGAACAATGGTTGTTCTATTTATATGAATGAAATCGTTTATGGTCATGCACCGATGATGAATGGTTTATTTCTATTAGATCTCGATGATAATGTTACACATATTCATAATGTTGATGCTAAAAGAATTAAACTTAATGATGATATATCCGCATATATGTGGCATTGCCGTCTAGGTCATATTGGCGTTAAACGCATGAAGAAGCTCCATTCAGATGGACTTTTCGAATCACTTGATTTTGAATCATTTGATACATGTGAGCCATGCCTTATGGGCAAGATGACTAGAACGCCATTTTCCGGTTCAATGGAACGGGAGACAGATTTATTGTAAATCATACATTCTGATGTATGTGGTCCAATGAGTGTGTCGGCGCGAGGTGGATATCGTTGTTTTGTTACTTTCACAGATGATTTGAGTAGATACGGTTATATCTACTTGATGAAACACAAGTCTGAAACTTTTGAAAAGTTCAAAGAATTTCAGAATGAAGTGGAAAATCATCGTAATAGAAAGATCAAATTTCTACGGTCCGACCGTGGAGGTGAGTATCTAAGTTACGAGTTTAGCACTCACATGAAAGAGTGTGGAATTGTTTCACAACTCACGCCGAACACCACAAATGAAATGGTGTGTCGGAACGTCGTAATCGTACTTTATTAGATATGGTTCGATCTATGATGTCTCTGACGGACTTGACGTTGTCATTTTGGGGTTATGCACTAGAAACTGCTGCATTCGCTTTAAATCGGGCACCATCTAAATCCGTTGAAAAGACACCGTATGAATTGTGGTTTGGAAACAAACCTAAGCTGTCATTTCTTAAAGTTTGGGGATGCGATGTTTATGTGAAGAAACTTCAACCGGATAAACTCGAACCCAAAGCGGAAAAATGCGTCTTCATAGGATACCCTAAGGAAACTATTGGGTATTCCTTCTATCAAAGATCCGAGAGCAAGGTTTTTGTTGCCAAGAATGGATCCTTTCTAGAGAAAGAGTTTCTCGCGAAAGGTGTGATTAGTCAGAAGGTAGAACTCGAAGAGGTTATTGAACCTTCTCTTCAAAGTATGGCGAGTAGCGCAGCACCGGAAGTTGTTCCGGAGTTGGCTTCACCTGTTGAAGAAGGAACTAATGATAATGATCATGAAACGCCGAAAGAGGGTACTACCGAACCTCGCAGGTCTAGCAGGACGCGTGCCGCTCCCGAGCTGTACGGAAATCCTGTCATGAATTTCATGGTTGATGAAAATGATGACCCTGCGACGTATGAAGAAGCGATGATGAGCCCGGATTCCAACAAATGGTTAGAAGCCATGAAATCCGAGATGGAATCCATGTATGAAAATCAAGTTTGGAACTTGGTGGAATTACCTCACGACCGAAAGGCCGTGGAGAACAAATGGATTTTCAAAAGAAAAACTGATGCTGATGATAATGTGACCGTCTATAAAGCTCTACTTGTCGCAAAGGGGTTTCGACAAATTCAAGGAGTTGACTACAATGAGACATTCTCTCCCGTAGCGATGCTAAAGTCAGTTAGGATTATGTTAGCAATTGCTGCATATTTCAATTATGAGATATGGCAGATGGATGTCAAAACCGCATTTCTCAATGGTAATATTGAAGAAGAGTTGTATATGATACAACCAAAGGGTTTTGTCGATCCTAAGGATGCTAACAAGGTGTGAAAGCTTCAGCGATCCATCTATGGATTGAAGCAAGCATCACGAAGTTGGAATCTCCGCTTTGATGAGGTGATCAAAGAGTTTGGATTTGTCCAAACTTATGGAGAAGCTTGTATTTACAATAAAGTGAGTGGGAGCAATGTGGCATTTCTGATATTATATGTGGATGACATATTATTGATCGGAAATGATATAGATCTTTTTAACAATGTTAAAAGTTATCTAAACAGCAAATTTTCAATGAAGGACCTAGGTGAAGCGTCATACATATTAGGCATAAAGATCTATAGAGATAGATCTAGATGCCTGATAGGGCTATCGCAAAGTACATACCTTGATAAGATTTTAAAGAAGTTTAAAATGGACAGAAGTAAGAAGGGGTTCTTACCTATGTTGCAAGGCAAGACATTGAGTAAGACTCAAAGTCCGGCTTCAAGGAAGAAAGAGATAATGGACAAGGTCCCCTATGCTTCAGCCATAGGCTCTATAATGTACGCCATGCTATGTACAAGACTAGATGTGGCACATGCTATTAGTTTGACTAGTAGGTACCAATTGGATCCAGGTTCCAAACACTGGATAGTGGTCAAGAATATCCTTAAGTACTTACGAAGAACTAAGGATATGTTTCTTGTATATGGAGGTGAAGAAGAGCTCGTCGCTAAGTGTTATGTTGACTCTAGCTTTGACACCGATCCGGATGACTCTAAGTCTCAATCCGGATACGTATTTCTCATGAATGGCGGAGCGGTTAGTTGGAGGAGCTCCAAACAACCCGTGGTGGCGGGATCAACAACGGAGGCCGAATATGTTGCTGCTTCAGAAGCGGCTCAGGAATCAGTTTGGATGAAGGAGTTCATATCCGAACTAGGAGTGGTTGCAAACGCGTTGGACCCAATGGTGATCTATTGTGACAACAATGGTGCCATTGCCAATGCCAAAGAGCCAAGGTCTCACAAGCATTCCAAGCATATTAAGCGCCGGTTTCACTCCATCGGCGAGCATGTCAAGGATGGAGATATAAAGATTTGTAAAGTACATACGGATCTCAATGTAGCAGGTCCGTTGACTAAAACTCTCCCTAGAGAAAAAAATGATCAACACCAGAACTCAATGGGTGTTAGATTTATCAGTATGTAACTAGATTATTGTCTCTAGTGCAAGTGGGAGACTAAAGGGAATATGCCCTGAGAGGCAATAATAAAATGTTTATTATGTGTATTCCAAGTATATGATAGATGTTTATTTTGCATGCTGTAATTGTATTAATACGGAAACATTAATACATGTGTGTTTAATAAACAAACAGAAAGTTCCTAGTTATGCCTCTCTCATAAACTAGCTCGTTGATTAACAAGATGATCAAGGTTTCTTGATCATGGACATTGGATGTTGTTAATAACGGTATCACAACATTAGTGCAATGGTGTGATGAACATTCATCCGAAGTATAGCATTACGATCAAAGTCATTGAGTTTATATTGCTATAACAACTTACAAAGTGATCCTAATCCTGAGACCATGAGATCATGTCAATCACTAACACCGGAAGAGTTTCTTGATAACATCAAACGTCACACCGTAACAGGGTGATTATAAAGATGGATTCAGAACTAATAAAGTGTTATGTTGAGGCTCATGGATCGAGAGTGGAATTTTTTCATCCCGATGACGGATAGATATACTATGGGCCCTCTCGGTGATATCACATTGATTAGCTTGCAAGCAAGTGATTTAATCACAAGAATGTTATATCATGGGAACAAGAAAAGAGTGCATGTCAGTAACGAGATCAAACTAGGTATGGAGATACCGATGATCGAATCTCAGACATGTAATATATCGTGAAACAAAGGGATTAAGATACTAGCGTAAAAGGTTCCGACGATCACAAGAAAGTCATCGTTGAATGTGTGGGAGTCAGTATGGGTCTCCAGATCCCGCTTCTGATTATTGATCCGAGAGGGGTCTCGATCATGTCCGCATTATTCATGAACCGTAGGGTGACACACTTAAGAGACATCGACATCCAATTGGAGCAAAAGTTTCATGCCGAAAGGATAAACAAGCACAGCAATTTATTTCACTAGATACCGAAACAGGTTTTCGGGTGAAATTGCATAAGGTGGTTATGCATGTGAAATAGAATTCTAGCAAGGGGTTATTTGTGAATGTTTGTCATTAAAGTAATTGACAAAATTCTGAATAAAATAAAAGAGTTTTATTTAATGAGAGTTTGCATTAAATTTGGTGGAAATTTAATGGGAATTTGAGTGGGTTTTTGAGTGGAGAAAATTGAAGGGCCGTTTTGTGAGTGGAGTGTCCACCCACATGAATGAAGGAGGGGAGGGGGCAGCCCCCATGGCCGGCGGCCACCCCCTTGGGTGCCCCCCTCCTCCTATAAAAGGAGCCCCTCCTCTCACTTTTCACTCACACCTCCTCGTGAAGGATCTCTCTCCCCCTCTAGAATTTATCCCCCATGGTCTCGGACTAGCGAGATACATGTTCCCGGTGGCTATTTGGCAAGAAAGAGTTGTGCTTCCGCTGCATCGCTAGAGCGAGGAGGTGGAGGTTGCTCGGTGCCTCGAACGTGTGTGCGAGCACGGATGCGCTGCTGATTTGCGGCGCTAGGACTTCCTCTCGATCTTGAGATTGGCAAGAGATCGTCTACATCAACCATGAGTTGAACTCGTTAAGCTTTGTCGGTCTTCAAGGGTATGTTCTCTACGGATATACATCCGCCCGTTGTTTGTATCTAATAGATAGATCTTGGTACATAGTTCACATCGTAGGAATTTTTTGTTTTCTATGCTGCGAACCCTACAATTTTTACCAAGGTTGATCTACAGATCAAAATGATTTGAATCCAACGGGCTTGGATTAAGCATTTCAAAACCTTTCTAACAAAATTGGTTTCATTCAATTTGGTTTACTAAATCGAGCTGGGTTGATTTTTGAAACTAGGTACAGAACTAGGTTTGAACTAAAATGGAAAAAGTTAAATTCAAACGACTGGGCTGCACGGGAACTGCTAATGGGCCGGCCCAGTATCACTCCCATGGGCGAATCGACATTTGGTCTATCGGTCTGACTCTTTAAACGCTGGAAGAAGACGGGCAATCTCATCCGCCCGATCTAAGTCTAATCGAACGGCTGCTACTCATCGTCCACGTCGGGCAGCGTCGGTGAGACAGAAACCTAACGCGGCAGGTGGGGGTCGTGGGAGGCTCACCGGGGCTCAGGCGAGGGTCGGCGACGCGGGCGAACGACGAAGTTGACGACGGCGAACCTTCTGGTACCGGCAGCTCCTCCTGGGGTGGACGAAATCGACGGTACCCTTCTTCTCGAGAGGTGGCCTGCTCCAGCGCAATTCAAGCGATGCGCTGCTCGCCTTGCTCCGGTAATGGGGTTGAACGATCAGTGAGGTGAGGGGAGTGAGATGGTGTGCTCAATTCGGCTGGGGGTCGTCTCCTTTTATAGGCTCGATGGTGAGACCGAGGGGAATGGGTAGACGACGGTGGCGACACGGCTACGGGCAGCAAGAGGCATGACCGAGGTTAGCGATTGTTCGGTGGTCTCCTGGCGATGCTCTAGGGTTTTAATGCACGTGTAGGGGCGGTGGCAAATGGTCGGGAACGCTCGATGCTCTGCGAGGCAGAGGCGGCGTCTTCGACGGTGAGCGGTGGCTACGGGGTACGGGTGGTGAAATGGGCAATGGTCATGTCTGGCGGTCTCCTAGGACGGTGGGGAGCATGCTGGCGAGCGGCGAGGGCTCGAGGTGGTCGGGTTGGTGGACGGTGCGGTTACTCTGCATAAGGTTGGCATGGTCGTTCTTGGCACGCTACACACCGGGTGACATAGGTGCTCTCGGCCTGTTCACCATTGATGATATTGGCAAGCTTACAGTGGGTCTAGTGATTAGTTAAGGTTGTTAGATGATCTACTAAGGCTAGTGGTGTCCAGAGAGGGAACAAGTTAGGCCAGAATCACTGCACACTATAGTGTTTTGATTTTGTTTGATTTATATCTGCAAGGTGTTTGATGAAATGGTCACATGAATTCAAGTTTTGAATTTTGAATAGATTTTTGGTGGGTGTGCTAGGCATGTGTTGGTGAGTCTGTAGATGCTTGGGTTTTGAAAGTTGAGTTGGTTTGAGGGGTTTTTGAAAAATTGGGATCTTCCCATATGATATAGATTCAATTTTAAACTGTCATTTAAACTATGCATTTGAATGTTTCTGGATGATCACAAGGTGGTCCTTGATACTTTGTTATGAGTACTATCAAGGGGTGCAAAGATCCAACAAGTTTCTATTAAGTCCTGAAAGTTAGAGATAGCCAAAGTAGGCATGGGAGTTAAATTGGCAAAAGTGACCATTCACATAAGTTGTTTGTTTTGATTTATTTGTCTTTGGGAAAAGTGTGGGGATTGTTTAGATGATGTTTATTTCACCTAAGAATAATTTTACAAGCAAGGAAACACATAATCATGGCAATTCAAAAGAATCCAAATTTCAATACACACACATATGAATGCTTTCATATTTTTAATTGGAAAAGTTTTTGTTAACCCTAATTTTGGTGATTAGAGTTTGATGATTCTAGTTTAATATTTTTGGGATGTTACAAACCTTCCCCCTTAAACAAAATCTCGTCCCGAGATTTGAAAAAGGACGAAAAGATTACCTAGGATTTGAAGAGATAGGGAAACTCCGTCCTGATGTGATCTTCGCGCTCCCAGGTAGCTTCCTCTTCTGTGTGGTTGCTCCACTGAATCATGAGAAACTTGATGCTTCGGGTTCTAGTAGTTCTGAAGGCTTCTTCCAAGATACGGATGGGTACTTCGGGATAGGTCAGGTTACCGTTGATCTCTATGGTCCGGTGATCAATATTCTTGAACACTTCAGTCTTCTCCGGGACTTCGAGACACTTGCGAAGTAATGAGATATGGAACACATTGTGCACGGCTGACATTTCTTCGGGTAGTTCCAATTGATACGACACGTCTCCTCGACGGTTCAGAATTTTGAAGGGTCTGATATATCTGGGGGCTAACTTTCCTTTCAGTTGGAAACGTTGCATTCCCTTCAAGGGTGACACTTTCAGATACACAAAATCTCCTATGTTGAAGGCGAGGTCTCGACGTCTCTTGTCGGCGTAACTCTTTTGTCCGGACTGGGCGGTCTTGAGGTGCTCACAAATCTTGTGAACCTTCTCTTCTGCTTCTCGTAGGATATCGGGTCCGAAAAATCTCTCTCCTACTTGAGCCGTTCAAAGGGGTGCGACACTTTCTTCCATACAAGAATTCAAATGGGGCCATTTGCAAACTAGCTTGATAACTATTGTTGTATGAAAATTATGCAAACGGCAGACAATCTTCCCACTTAGATCCATATTCTAACACAAATGCTCTCAACATATCTTTGAGTATTTGATTTACTCGCTCCGTTTGTCCATTGGTCTGAGGGTGATAAGCGGTGCTGAAATCTTATTCTATTATGGGCCAATGAACCGATCCAGGGATTGGCATGTCACATAGAAGCCACGGTCTTTTTAGAAACGTGGTGTTACAGGTATTAGGCTTGCTAAAGTAGAGTATCTTGCAAGTGTTAGCTTGCCTTGTGTAGAGCAGTGGTTAAAGTTCTCCTCGGCTTCTTCTTCGTAGTATCCTCCTTCTTCCTCGTATCCTTGGTCGGTACTAGCGTCTATGAATACATACGAGATACACAATCACCAAACAATACTTAACTAATTGCAATCATCACACACAAGGGTTCTATATATGATCTAGCATCATCACTAACATCACAAGAATAAAGCATTTGCCTTATTTATTTTATTTTTAGAAAAGTAATTTCTACTTATTGAAAAACTACTTAAGATTTAATATTCTCCAAACCAAACATGGGATCATGTTGACACATGTCATCACCACATATTTCAGTACATGGGAATGTGATTTAAAGTGGTGTCACAATTTAATAAGATTTAACCTTTTATTATAAATAAAAATAAATGACTAGAAATGCCTATGTGGCATTCTTTTATTAGTTGAACATTATTTCTGTAAGTAAACCCATATATTTTTATATATTCTAAAAGGTATGATCAAATATGATTTTTGAGAGTTGGAATCAACTCAAAAGCTATTATGGTTTAAATTTGAAAAATGTTTGAACGTAGAAAAGCTTCTGCCCTGTTATTTTTACCAAGGTTGATCTACAGATCTCAATGATTTCAATCCAACGGTCTTGGATTAAGCATTTCAAAACCTTTCTAATAAAATTGGTTTCATTCAATTTGGTTTACTGAATCGAGTTGGGTTGATTTTTGAAACTGGGTACAGAACTAGGTTTGAACTAAAATGGAAAAAGTTAAATTCAAACGACTGGGCTGCACGTGAACTGCTAATGGGCCGGCCCAGTGTCACTCATGGAGCGGGTGCAATGACAGGGGGGTCTCGTCGTGACTCTTTAAACGCCGATGCACGGGCAATCTCATCCGCACGATCTAAGTCTAATCGAACAACTCCTACTCATCGTCCACGTCGGGCGGCGCCGGCGAGACAGAAACCTAACGCGGCAGGTGGGGGTCGTGGGAGGCTCACCGGGGCTCAGGAAAGGGTCGGAGATGCGGGCGAACGACGAAGTCGATGACGGCGAACCTTCTGGTATCGGCAGCTCCTCCAGGGGTGGACGAAATCGACGGTACCCTTCTTCTCGAGAGGCGTCCTGCTCCAGCGCAATTCAGGCGATGCGCTGCTCGCCTTGCTCCGGGAATGGGGTTGAACGATCAGTGAGGTGAGGGGAGTAAGATGGTGTGCTCAATTAGGCTGGGGGTCGTCTCCTTTTATAGGCTCGATGGTGAGACTGAGGGGGATGGGTAGACGACACGGCTACGGGCAGCAAGAGGCATGACCGAGATTAGCGATCGTTCGGTGGTCTCCTGGCGATGCTCTAGGGTTTTAATGCGCATGTAGGGGCGGTGGCAAATGGTCGGGAACGCTCGATGCTCTGCGAGGCAGAGGCGGCGTCCTCGACGGCGAGCGGTGGCTACGGGCTACAGGCGGTGAAATGGGCATGTCTGGCGGTCTCCTGGGACGGTGGGGAGCATGCTGGCGGGCGGCGAGGGCTCGAGGTGGTCGGGTTGCGTTGGAACGGTGCGTGCTCTGCGGTGCACGTCGGCATGGTCGACAGAGGCACGGGCGCGGCGTTCCTGGCGGTTCTGGTTGCTGTCTGCGAGGCAGGGCTGGTCGAGAAGGGGCGGTGAGGCATGGGCTACCTCCCAGACAAGGTTGGCACAGCTAGTTCTTCCTCTAGCTCGCTGTCCACACCGGGGTGACATAGGTGCTCTCGGCCTGTTCACCATTGATGATATTGGCAAGCTTACAGTGGGGCTAGTGATTAGTTAAGGTTGTTAGATGATCTACTAAGGCTAGTGGTGTCCAGAGAGGGAACAAGTTAGGCCAGAATCACTGCACACTATAGTGTTTTGATTTTGTTTGATTTATATCTGCAAGGTGTTTGATGAAATGGCCGCATGAATTCAAGTTTTGAATTTTGAAAAGATTTTTGGTGGGTGTGCTAGGCATGTGCTGGTGAGTCTGTAGATGCTTGGGTTTTGAAAGTTGAGTTGGTTTGAGGGGTTTTTGAAAAATTGGGATCTTCCCATATGATATAGATTCAATTTTAAACTGTCATTTAAACTATGCATTTGAATGTTTCTGGATGATCACAAGGTGGTCCTTGATACTTTGTTATGAGTACTATCAAGGGGTGCAAAGATCCAAACAAGTTTCTATTAAGTCCTGAAAGTTAGAGATAGCCAAAGTAGGCATGGGAGTTAAATTGGCAAAATTGACCATTCACATAAGTTGTTTGTTTTGATTTATTTGTCTTTGGGAAAAGTGTGGGGATTGTTTAGATGATGTTTATTTCACCTAAGAATCATTTTACAAGCAAGGAAACACATAATCATGGCAATTCAAAAGAATCCAAATTTCAGTACACACATATGAATGCTTTCATATTTTTAATTGGAAAAGTTTTTGTTAACCCTAATTTTGGTGATTAGAGGTTGATGATTCTAGTTTAATATTTTTGGGATGTTACACATATCAGGAAGTTACAATATTTCTTAAATCCAATGGTGAAAAGTAAGTGTTTATGAGACTTGAGCATAATTTTGGTAGGCTCACAGGGCACTGGAAATGACATGTAAGTAAATCTACATACTAAAAAAAGTCTAGATACACTCCTTTTACAAAGCTAAAACATCTTGTATTATGATGAAAGGGAGAGAGTAGTTACACAACCAATCATTTGGCATGCGATCTTCAACCAGAAGTGAAGGAAAACATTACGAAAGAGTCTCGAGAATAGAAATTACTATGTATATGCTTTGCTTTGTTGCACTAAAAAAAAGAGCACCTTGAAAATTGAACAATACCAGGAGCTGTCTTGGCAGGTATATAATTGAATTTCCGCTCTAATTTGTGAAACTGATGCCAAAGAGTTAACTTGTGAAAAACCTGGCCTGCAACAACCTACAGAAATTCATATCTCTAATATTTCACTGGACATACACTAACATATCTCAATTCAAATACATGTGTCTAATAAAAATACTTCTGTCTTGAATTTGATCAACCGGATGGGGAGGGGGCTTTGTGGACTGGTGGCTACAAACTTCGTCAACCACCCCCCGCGCTCTACGCAAGGGCACGTCTTCGCTTATCATGCCGACAGTCTGGTGGATTTGGAAGCAGCGCAATGCGATCATTTTTGACAATGCATCACCGAACATTGGTATCCTTCTCGGTAAAATTCGATCAGAGGCTTGTGATTGGGCCGATGCCGGCGCAGTTGGCCTTTACACCTGTAGCCGACGGCCTAGTAGACCTAGTGAGTTGAGTTTGTACGGGATGTCAGCTCTTCTGAGCCTATAAAAATATATTGTACAAAACTCTCTTTTACCATCAATCAAACGAAACGTAAAGTTTTTTGTGTTTTCCGGAAAAATAAAGCTGAGAGTGAGGGAGTCCATCCATATCCAAAGAATAAGAGTATGCATACTGCTTACATGTAATTGGCTGGTCACGGGAGAAGTTGTATTTAAAGGAGAACGTTCATGACACACAGGTAGGGCGTCGCCTTCTACTGTTCTACATGTCCACCGCGGGGCCAATATGCCCACTTCCTGGTTTTGTTGCTGCCCACCATGGCTTTTAGGGTGGAGAATTTTGCGGTATGTGATGAAGCGGCGGAGACGTCGATAGGAGTCCAAGGTGTTTTTTCCGCAGGAGAGATTAGAGGCAGATGCGATAAGGCATAGGAAGCGATGTGAGAGATTGAGTCGTCACGCGACGTACGTGTATGTGCTGGACTCTGCGGACATAAACTTCTTTTTAGCCTTTCCAATGATTAAATCAGCCGTGTATATGCTGGACTCTGTGCAGACCTAATTTTTCTAGCCCAGCCCTCCGATCAAATGACTAAATCAGCCGTATAGGAAAGAACCATGTAAAGTATCGTGATTATGCGACGATGTGCGTGAAATAAAAACTCGGTAGGATCTAGACTAATCGTAGCCATAAATTTTAGTTCTAATAGTCATAATTATTCGGATGTTGTGGATTAACGTGGAGCCTCGTAGGTACCTTCAGTTAGCAAATATAAGATATAAGATTGCGAGACATGCTTTTCAGGAGAGGAAATTAGATAAAAAAGTGGCGGAGCCACACTCGAAAATGCAAGTCTACACATAGGTGGATGTCCCGGGCTTATCACAACCATCAATTCTCGTGGCTTCGTTTGAGATTCGTGCAATTTTTTTATAACAACCACCTTCAGCTATTTCTATTTATTGTCAGCAAGTCCTTTTATATTCTACATAGTACGCCTCCATTCTTTCATATTTGTCAAATGGTAGTAGCCTGAATGTACACTCCAGGAATCAGGAAGTATAGTTTTGACACTTCAGGAATCAGGAAGTATAGTTTTGACTCAGAATATGACAGTCGAGAGAATCAGAACACGTTCAGGCTATGAGAATCAGCATAATCGGGAAAATATCAGCAATCCGGAAGACAACTGAATCAAAATCCGTGATACAAGGCACCAACGAAATTCAGAATCATGTATCATTCAAAAGTAGAAGAGGATTGGAGAGGAGATTGACCGAACACCAAAAATTTAACCAAATCCACAGAGGCGGCGCGGTGCTTCGTGATGCAGAGGGTCGCCGAGGAGGACCATATTATGGCAGAGGAGCACGGATCCGCGTCCACCACGGCCAGATCTGAGCGCGTTCGTGTTCGTCTGGTGGAGAAGACGAAGTGCACGGATCCTTGGTCGTGGCCACCGGACGTGGAGACGACGCAGTGTACGGAGCCGTGGTTGTGGCTGCCAGAGGTGGAGACGTTGCAGTGCACGCATCCCTGGCAGAGGCCGTGAATCCATGAATCCATGACGATCCTCTCGGGGGATGGTAGAAACGATGGCCGGACCGGCGGAGGAGGATGAACTTGGACGATGGGATAAGATGTACTGCAGAGGATAAAGGGAGATAGCAAGAGAAAATGGACTTGTCCACTTCGGTTTCCATATAGGTGCGAAAATGGACTTGTACAGGTTGCTCTTTGCAAATGAACATCACGAATCTCAAATAAGTTGCCTACTGTGAAGATAAGCCCGGAACGCCCACACCCTTGTATAATCGCTGCGTTCAGCCACACTTAAGCTGCGTAGTCAATTGACTACACTGTTTATTTGGCAATACAAGCAAAAAGTATGCAAAAGTAATTAAAAGTTCTTATAAATACTTATGTTTGACTACACAATTTCAGACTGACTACACAGGTTTTGTGTCCTGGCTCCGCCACACAAAGTATCTCCGTGAAAGGTGTGAGGTCTTAAGTGCAAATGTGCCATCCGCCGATATAAAACCATGGCCACGGTTACGCAGACCCGCATCTGCGCTACTATTTTGCAACATCATAGTACAAAAGCTTGCGAAGTTCTCCTTCCCGATCATGGATGAACTGCTCCCCCCATCCCCCTCCTTCTTCCCGCCGTCTCCACCACCGCAAGTTGACGGGAACCACCACCAGCAGCACCAGCTTCTCGAGTTGGCCTCCTGCGAGGTCCCTGAGCAATGGCTGCTCGGCCTCGGCGATGTTGTCATGGCGCCCAAATGCGAGGACAGCAGTTACCTATGGCCTGCAGGATGTTTGCTCTCCCCGAAATCTGAGCTTTCCGACCTACAGTCCGTGAGACTCTCAGTCCCATCCCAGAGAATGACGCAGCCGCCGCCCGTGCCAGCCACGGTGGCGAAGGCGAAGCGGCGCGGGCGGAAACCGGGTACCCGGACCGAGAGCCCCACCGTGAGCCACGTGGAGGCAGAGCGGCAGCGCCGGGACAAGCTGAATCGTCGCTTCTGCGAACTGCGCGCCGCCGTTCCCACGGTCTCCCGCATGGATAAAGCCTCCCTCCTCGCCGACGCTGTAAACTACATCGCCGAGCTGCGTGCGCGGGTCGCGCGCCTGGAGGAGGAGTCCCGCCATGCCGCCACCGCCGCCACGGCTTCCCGCTACGGCGGCGCAGCCCCATCCTTGCATTACCCCGACCTACCAGGCACAGGCAGTGAGGTGGCGGTTGAGGTGCGGATGGTGGTGGGGCGGGAGCCTGCGGGAGCCGTGCTGCAGGTGACGACCGTGGATGGATTAGGGACGCAGCACGCGCCGGCGCAGCTGATGGGTGCATTCCGGTCGCTGCAGCTGAGGGTGCAGCACGCTTGCGTGAGCCGGGTGCAGGGCGTGACGGTGCAGGACGTGGTGGTGGACGTGCCCCCCGCGCTGCAGCAAGACGACAGCGGCGCCGCGCTCCGCGCTACGTTGCTCCAGAGGCTACACGAGACCGCCTAGTACTTATTAGCTAGCTTATTATGGTCTACACATAATACTAGTACGTACAAAGCGTGTTAATTCATCGGTTTCAAGCCCGCCGCAATGTTCACCAAGGAATAAAATTAGGAGGGACGACAAGGGGTATTGTACGGAAGCTTGTTAAATTGTTTTTCTATGGTGTTTTCTTGTAAAATCATTTTTTTCGAAATTTTTACCAATTTATTGATAATCATCAACAACAGTACCAGGAATGCAGAAAGTAATAAAAATTACAATTGAATTCTTGAACCACCTAGCGACGACTACAGACACTAGCACAACCCGAAGACGTGCCGCCGTCCTCGCCCCTCCATCATTGGAGTTGGGCAAAACTTGTCGCAGTAGAACTTGTTATAGTAGACAGACAAAAAGTTGCCGTGCTAAGGTCCTAAAGGACCAATGCACTATATCTGCAACCCTCGCCAATAATGACAACCGTTGATCGGAAGAAATTGACCTAAAACCACAGTGACAAACACATAAAATGACCGGATCCCGTGAGATTTGCCGGACAGACGCACCACCAGAACGAGGATAGAGAGGGGAGAATCTTATTCTGACTTAACGGTGAAGCCGACGCCTCACCATCTCGAAGAAGACACCAGAAACAAACATAGAACGGAAACCTCCCGCCGGCGAGGTCCATGGTCACTACTTTGCCGTGTGCCAAATGAACCGGAACACGGCACAGTATGTCTTTGCCGTGTATAATCCAGAAAACACACGGAAGAGTACGCGAACACGGAAAATTTCTAAAAAAGAACACGGCAAAGACCCACAAGGGAACACGGATAAGAAAACACACTCGGCAAAGTCGACAACGGCACACAACATAGGTATCGTCACGGCAGCAAGGTGGGACCCACGACCCCACATGTCCACTTGACGGGGAGAAGCTAACGTCTGCAGACGGTGTCCTCTTTGACATGTGCCCTTGTTAATGTGCCCATATTATGCATGCATGTGCATCATGGGATGGCGAACAATATTGCAGCAGAAAGTTTTCCTTTGTATCGCACCAAAAAGCCATTTTTCCATTTTCTGAAAAAACGGGGGAGGGGTGTTTGTAAAAAAACCACCAAATGGCTACTTCAAAATGCTACGACCCTATTTTTAAAAAAAAATACTATACCACCTTATATGGACAATGTCCCAACAAGGGGATCTCAAATCTTTCCATCCAGCCCAGGTGAAAAAAGACAAATTCTCGCTGAATCGGTAGGAAGTGGGTCAGATATGAACTATAGGCACATAATCTGATACTCATGATTTTTTACAAAAATCATATTTAGGTTCAAAATATGCTATTTCTTCATACCCGTTGTTCGATAAAGTTTGTTGATAGTTTGAAACGGGCATAAAAAATTCAAAAACGATCGAAACAATGTGAAATCTTCGCCTGGTGTCATAGTTGGAAGGAAAAATATCAAATTTGGTATATTGATTATCTCTCAAAAAAACCTTCACAAAATGATCTATCTCATTCGAGGTTTCCTGGCTTTTGACTCAAATGACCAATATTATGGCTAGAATCAAGGCATTGTTAGTGATAATGTGCCCATATTGTGCATGCATGTGCATCATGGGATGACGGACAATATTACAGGAAGAAGTTTTCCTTTTCATCGCACAAAAAAGCCATTTTCTATTTTTCGAGCACAAAAAATGGGGGGTTTTGTGAAGCAACTACTAAATGGACAATTCAAAATGATACCACCACATTTTTCAAAAATACCTGACTACCTTACCAAACCTTTCCATCCACCCTAGGTGAAAAAGACAAATTCCCGCCGAATCGGTAGGAAGTGGGTCAGATATGAACTATAGGTACATGATATGATGCTCATGATTTTTTACAAAAATCATTTTAGGTTCACAATATTCTATTCCATTAGAGATCCAATACATGTTTAGCGAGGCTCAGGCCCGAACTAAGAGTCTTCTTACCCGTTGTTCGACAAAGTTTGACGATAGTTTAAAACGGGCATAAATTTTTTTTAAAACGATCGAAACAATGTGAAACCTTTGCGTGGTGTAATATTATGTGACATAGGTGGAAGGAAAAATATGAAACTTGATATATTGATTATGTCTCAAAAACACCTTCACAAAATGACCTATCTCATTCGGGGTTTCCTGACTTTCGCGTCAAATGAGCAATGTTATAGCTAGAATCAAGGCATAGTTTGTGATAATATGTCCATATTATGCATGAATGTGTATCATGGGATGGCGAACAATGTTGTAGAAGGAGGTTTTGCTTTTCGTTGCACCAAAAAGCTATTTCCATTTTCCGTGTGCAAAAAACGGGTGGTTTTGTGAAGCAACCACCAAATTGCTAATTCAAAATACTACCACCCCATTTTTCAAAAATACTATACCACCTTACATGGAAAATGTCCCAAAAAGGGGATCTTAAACCTTTCTGTCCACCGTAGGTAGAAAAGACAAATTCCAGCTGAATCGGTAGGAAGTGGGTCAATATGAACTACATGTACATGATCTGATGCTCATGATTTTTTACAGAAATCATTTTTAGTTTATGCTATTTCATCAGAGATCCAATTCAAGTTTAGAGAGGCTCGTCCCCGAGCAAATAATCTTCTTGCCTGTCGTTCGACAAAGTTTGACGATAGTTTAAAACGGGCATAGAAAATTCAAAAACGATCGAAACAATGTGAAATCTTTGTGTGGTGTCATATTATTTGACATAGTTGGAAGGAAAAATATCAAACTTGGTATATTGACTATGTCTCAAAAAACCTTCAAAAACTAACCTATCTCATTCGAGGTTTCCTGACTTTTGGGTCAAATGACCAATGTTATGGCCAGAATCAAAGAATAGTTTGTGATAATGTGTCCATATTTTGAATGCATGTGCATCATGGGATGGAGAAAAATGTTGCAGGTGGAAATTTTCCTTTTCGTTGTACCAAAAAGCCATTTTCCATTTTCCATGCGCAAAAAATAGGTATTTTGTGAAGAAACCACCAAATGGCTAATTCAAAAGGCTACCACCCTATTTTACAAGATTATATGGATGTCATATTCAGGTTCCTCAAATTGTTATGATCGATTTATACATTTTATTTGTTGAATTTTGATTTACGGATTTAAATATATGAACTATTCCATATTAAATAGAAAAAGTCTAAACAATAAATCATTTTATTTTTTATTTGGATTCAATATTATTATTACTCATTCTTTATTGTCTACTTAAATAATTGTTTGGAATCTAAAACTATGATGCCTGATATTATGGTCCAAGAGTTAATAGGATTGGTATGAAAGTATTATCGATAAGCTATGATTTCTTTTTTGGAAGCTCATTCGGATGGAACGAAGAAGTTAAGCGTGCTATAGCTAGAGCAGTGTTAGGATGAGTGACCCAAGGGGAAGTTTGATTACGAGTGCAATTTGACCTAGTATTAAGCATGCAAAGGGTTAAAATATCCTATATGAGATTAACAAGTAAAAAATATTCAAAAAAGTTTGAAAAACAGTTGATTTTTTTCATTTTTTTTGAAAAGGCAGCCTCTTTGCCTTGTACTTTTCTACGAAACACACGGAAAAGGAAGATTTTTTGCCGTGTACTTTTCAAGGAGACACACGGCAAAGAATAGACACCGTCATCTCCATGGTAACCGTCATCTTCACGAGAACCGTTATCTCACTTCACTTTGCCATGTCTACGCGTAAGACACACGACAAAGGCTTTGCCGTGTCTTATTTAGGAAACACACGGCAAAGGGACTTTGCTGTTGGCGAACGTTGCCGTGTGGCATTTTCCATGTGTATACAAATGACAAATCCTTTGGCAAGGAGCCGGTGTGCCGTAGTGGTTCCACCACATCTCCAAAGCCCTAAGACCACCGGAGTCGAAGAGGACCGGCGGTGTCACCGGCGGAGGGACGGAACACCAGATGGGTTTTCTGAGAGCCTCCAGCCGCCTCTCAAGCCTCGGGTACGTAAAAAAATTGCTTGTAAAATCATTGTGCATATATATACACGTTATGATGGTTCTGTTGGTGGTCTCTATTCTATCAGAACCTTCATTTGTATTTAGGATTGTTTTCAATGGTCCCTGGGTAGAGGATCCCCCACTGTAATTTTATATTTCTGAAAACCTAATAAAAGGTTCAAATAAATAAATACTGTTCTATGTCCTATGTGTTCTCCTTTTTCTCCAATTTTGGGGGCATTCAGCGATTTTTCACTGCACAACACGTACCCCCGCCTTTCGCATGCGGCTGGGCAGGATGGTTCGTGGGACACATACTAGTGGAGAAGGGGCCTCTAGTTTTGGCCCATAAGGGCCTCTAGTCCCGGTTGTGAAACCGAGACTGGCCAAGCGGGACTAGAGGTCCGAGCATTAGTCTCGGCCTGTTTACCAGCCACGACAAATGCTCCTCCACCTGGCCACTGAAGCGCGTGCGGGGTGCACCCCCATTTATCCCGGTTGGTGTTACAGGCCACGACAAATGGTTCTCTGCCGCTGATGTCTACGCACGCTTATATTCTTTTAGACAGTGTTGGGCCTCCAAGTGTAGAGGTTTGTAGAACAACAGTAAGTTTCCCTTAAGTGGATTACCCAAAGTTTATCGAACTCAGGGAGGAAGTGGTCAAAGGTATCCCTCTCAATCAACCCTGCAATCAAGATACAAGAAGTCTCTTGTGTCCCCAACACACCCAATACACTTGCCAGGTGTATAGGTGCACTAGTTAGGTGAAGAGATAGTGAAATACAAGTAATATGGATGATTATAAGACAATGATACCAGAAAAGAGCTTGACGGGGAGGAGGAGACAAAAGGCAATCTGAAATAAAGATGAAAGCAAGCAAACATGTAGCAGGACTAGTTGTAAACGGTGTTTCAATGCTTAGAAACAAGGCCTAGGGATCATACTTTCACTAGTGGACACTCTCATATAAAAATCTTCCCGTCATGATACTACTCTTAACTACTCTCCGGTTGGACAACTCTAATCCACGGTAGGGATATAACAGCACACCTCAATGTTCGCATTCCCCATCTAGATAACCCCACACTGTCACCTTGAGCGCTAGATGGTTTCAACAAACACCACAATTTCATAGAGACAACCAAATCAAAATATAACTCATGATAAGTATTTATGTAATCTTTAGCCTAAGTGCCACACGACATGCACACTATCACCTTCACACACGTGGGGATAGCCGGAGATTAATTAAAGCAATTGAGTAGCAGAGTAGATCTACTTGATTACAAAGCTCATGACCACAATAAGATCATGCATAGAGAGAGAGATGAACACATAACTACCGGTAGAGCCCTTAGCCTCGAGGGAGAACTACTCACTCCTCATCATGGGAGTCAGCAATGGCGATGGAGATGGCAGTGGAGATCGATGGAGATGGCTCCGGGGGAAATTTCCCTTCCCGGTAGGGTGCTGGAACAGAGACTTCTGTCCCCCAAATCTCCTCTTCGGTGGCGGCGACGCTGCGGAACTTTTTGTGGAGATCTATTCCGCGTAGGGTTTACGTCTCGGGGAGACGTATATGTAGGCGAAAGGGCAAGGTCGGTGGAGGGCCAGGGGTCCTAGACCATGTGGCCACGTGGCCAGGGGGCCGCGCCACCGTATGGTGTGGCCGCCCTGGTGCCCTCCTCCATCTCTCCTTCGGGCTCCTTGTCGTGTCAGGAAAAATAGTAACTTTGGCTTTTGTTTTCTTCCAAGAATATTTTCTTACTAGTTTTTCTCAAACCAAAAACAGCAAAAAAACAGGCAACTGGCACTATGGCATCTTGTCAATAGGTTAGTTCCAGAAAATATTTGAAAATACCTCAAAGTATACACAAAACATAAGAAAGTTGATATAAAACAAGCATGGAGCATCAAAAATTATAGATACGTTTATGATGTATCAGCCTCGGCAGTATTTTGGGCGCTTTCTTTGTCGCGGCAGAGAATTCAATTTGTATTCTTTTATTTATTTCTTTTTTATTTCAAAATAGTTTTTCGAATATTTCTACGCTACCACACCATACACGTTCGTGCATATATAAGATAACTTCTCTTAAAACATCGAGCATACAAATATATACTATAGTCGTTGACATGACATTCACAGAACACCGTTCCGTAAATATCACATCCCTTAGAGTGGTACAATAGAAACATTGCGGGTCCATATTACAAACATACACACGTTATTATTATTACAATACCGGAAGTTGAAGACTTCCAAAAGATTCAACTTACAAACCAAAAATTTAAGTGTTTTAGCGGAAGTTTCAAATTTAAAACTTAAACTCCAAATTGAGCTTAGCAACTTATTGCTATATATTGTTCATGGTGCTCGGATCAAGTGGCTACTAGACTATAGTAATTATTCGGACTCTTGGAATTCTCCTCCGTAGACGATGTCGTAGTCCTCCCCTTCTACGGCTCCATATAGGTTGGGCTCTTCATAGAAGACCTCTTGACTCTCAGATGCATACATTGGAGTATCTTCGGGATTCTTAGAGTCTAAGAAAGGATTCAAAGGAAAGGATGAGTAACAGCGTTACTCAGCAAATTCATTATATGCAAGGTAGGAAGTTTGATGCTCTATCTACCACCACGAACTATCAGTCTTTGGCACTATGCAATTTTCATAAATCTTTCTTCAAAAGTTGATTTTATTATAAAAATCTATGACCATCAGCCTTCATAGCTTGACCAGAACTTTCATGGAGTTCCTTTCCTGTCGTGTTCGTAGCTCCTTCTTCGAATTGGGAGTAACTAGTTACAATTCTTACACTCTGCAGAGGTGCGTTACTTTTCCCATGAGAGATCAACTCCTTGTTGCACAACCGGGCGTACTTTCCCGTCCACAATTCCATGATGTGGGGCCCAGTAGTTGGTCCAAGCCAATCACTGCCCTCTCTGCGACCTCATATGTCTGCACGATCCTTCGGGGATGGCTCACCTTCGTTAAGTCCCCTTTCGGGCAGGCTAAAACCCTGATGAGTTCCCGAAGACTCTATGACCTAGTGATGCCCGGAATAGTACCATTTACATGGATTATATCCCTAAACACCATTTATAGATAATCTAGACACCTAAAGTGTGGGTCATAAGGGTGCCCACCCATATGTTGGATTCGCACAAGGAATCACAACGTCACGTTAAGGTCGTCTTGCCTCCATACAAGAGGAAAAGGGTACAGCTGACTTCTCCGTCCCATTCCAAATCTCATGGTTAACGCGTAATATACAACACTATTATCACTGATGTCATGGGTTATTAATCTCTAATTGTTCATCATTAGTGCAATTAGAACCCTAAGTTCTATTGCTCCATCATATCATCACTTAGGATGATATCTATGATTTAGTATCTTGAGAAAATATTGTTTTCTTTTTCTATAATATAGATGATAACACACAATTCGCAAATACTTTGGTAAAGACTCTTCAAAGGACATGAGCAGGTGATGAACTTATCTTGTGATTGCAAGGTAGTGAAGTCTGATGCTTGCACTGGACCTTGAGCTTCTATGTCTACAAAAACATCATTATTGCCGATAAGGACAATATTTAAAGAAGCAAAATGATTATGCAAAGTAATGTAATGCATCATTTAGCTTTATATGTATTCTCCCCCATTTATTTAAATTATAGAAATTCTTTTAATAATAAATAATTTATAAATATTATTTTTTAATATTGATTGAATATTGTACTCTTTTATTTTATTTCCTTTTTATTTGTATTTTATTTAATTAATAATTCCTTTAAGAATTATCATTAAATACCAAAAATGGATATTAAATATTTTTTTAAGTATTTTTCTAAAATACTACAATATTAATATATAATGAAAGTTATTTTTATTTATTTTTATCATCTTTCAATAATTTTGTAAAATTCCATAAGTAATATATATATTATAAAATTCTTAATAAAATTTATATATCAAAAATTTTATCTCCTAATTTATTTGGATAGTTTGGATTATTGTGAATCCAAAAATATTTTATTTATAATTTTTGGACTTTAGTTTTATTTTCTAGAATTTATTTAAGTTCAGGGGCATTTTGGTCTTTTCCAATTATTAAAACAGGCTCTAAAAGATTTGGGCTTTCTGCTTGGGTTTATTGGGCCCTTGTGGCCCAGCAGGACATAGTAAAAACAATACCCTGAAGGGGTATTGGCCCAACCCAGCCCAACACTCTCTGTCTCTCTCTCGAGCTCACCTCTCTCCCTCTCCTTCCCCCGACCCTGTGGTCAGCGGTGTCACCGCCGACGATTCCCGCCGCTGTGAGCCTCCCTGGCCGCTTGCGTGGTGTAGGATGAGGTTGTCGGCCCTGCTCTACCCTCCTGTCCAATTGGATTTGGACCTGGAGCCCTCCTGTAACCAGATCGATGTCGTCCCGAACCCTAGGGTTTGGGGTTGGCGCTGGTGCTGACGCAGCCGCTGCTGTCGTGAACTGTGGTGATGCTCCTCGCCCCCAGGCGTAGATATGGTTGCCGCCGTGGCGTTGTGTGGGTTGCAGCGCCCCCTTGGGGGTGCTCCCCATGCTGCTGTGTTCGTCGGCCTCCTCTGCTTCCTCTTCTAATCTACAGCGAGGACCTTCGGTAAGTTATTCCTCTCCCCTAGTCCTCTCTGTGCTAGGCCATCTTATGGTAGATATTGGTAGTGACCTTCCTGGTTACTGTCCTGTCCTGAATGGGATGATTTGTTCTGCCTAGGATTCATACCCTACTCTGGATTTGATAACTGATGAATTGGATCATGTATTGATGATCCTTGAATCTGTTAAGTGTGACTTGCTGTGGATTGTTGCTGATGGTTACCTATGGTGATGCTAGTGGTTTATCAGATGATTCTATGGATTAAATTTTAGATGATTCTGAGGGTAAGGTTGCTCTAGAAGCAATACTTGGGAAATCTATTGGGTTAATAATTCACCACTGTCATTATTTGTTTGATGACAGTGAGTGTTGTGTGATGAAGTCACTGTATTAGTAGTGTTGGCTTAAGAGTTCATGTATAGCTGGAGATCAAATGATCTCTTACAGTGCAGATAAGTAGATGGATTTTCCTGATTATGATTCCTGTGATGTCAAGAAAATGATTTATAGTTGGTTGGTTGTATCTATAAAGATTGGATGCTTAACCTGCTTAGTTTAGAACTGTTCTTGTGACACCATCTTTGTATGGCACACAAGATTAGATTCTATTACTTGTTTTGTTCAAGCTTAAGATGAGTTTGGCATTAAATATAGGTAGAAACTTGCTTTCTTAAATCCCTAAGACCCATGATGTTGGTCTGAGGTTTAGGGATTAAGCCTTTATTTTGTTGATTCACATGGATGGGTTCTGGTAGTGATACCAGCTAGTGTTTCTTGAATCAAAGTTTGGGAAAAATGATGGTAGGCTTGATCACTTGTATAGATCCATAAGATTAAATTCTAGGGTGCTACACTTGTCTTAGAGATGTGCCTAGAAGTTTAAATCTTAGCTATGTTCATTCTTGAATTGAAATATAGCTTGATTGCTTAGATCAATGATGTTTTCCTGAGATCTTAGTTGGATCCTTATACTTTTCTGATTGCTTTTAGTGTTTAAAACCTCAGTGATGGATTCACCCCACTTGGGTGCTTTCTGAGAGTTTGAGTAAGAGACAGATCATGTATGATTGTCTAATCTTAGACAGATAGATCATGTGATGGTCTATTTTACTCACCACACTTATTTGATGTTGGGGTTGCTAGTGGTTGATCTTGTGGTAGCTTGATCTGGTGCTCTCCTGATATTTCCAGCTCTTGGCTTGTCCTTGATCTAGCCCTTCACCTCCTGGTCCTAGTGGCTTGATCTTGTCCTTGCTATCCACCTGATCTACCCCCTCCTCATGTCACCATTTTGGTGGTGTGATTCAGGGTTTTGGTTGGTGTGATCTAGCTTGGCTTTGGCCGTGTTTAGCTGGTGGCTGCTGTGCTTGGTGTGTATGAACAATGGAATGGTGTGGGGAATTGCTTCCCACGGCTGTGTTGATGGTTTTGTTTGATTGTGCTATTGTTGTGGTGTTGACAGCACACACCATGCAGTTTGGTGTGTGTGCTGCATGTGTGCCTGTTGCCCAGGTTATGGATAGGTTCTGAATTTGAACTTACTTTTATCAGGCTACCATTTACTTGGCTGGTGAAACTTGCCCCTCCTTGCTGTTTATTTGACTTATGGCTTAAAATTATGAAAGATATATTCTTTCATATTGGTGAAACTTGCCCCTAAAATTACTCTATGTTGAAAAAATGAACAGTGCACTTCACTGTCAAATCTGAGAGTAAAATAATTCTAATCCTAACTTTCTTTTTCTTTTAAGTTTCTTTTTATTTTGTAGGTACCAAATTTGAAGATCAAGACTTTAGTGTAGGTTTTTCTTTTTCTTTACAGATTAGTCACTTGTAACATCTTTATTCTTTTGTAATTTTATTTTTATCCTTTTGTAATAAATATTGTACTATTACTAAATAAAGATTATTCTTTTATTTAATTACTATTGTAAAGATTGTTGCTTATTTCCATAAGTTACATTTTGTAACTTATTATTGAATGAAGTTTTGGAATATTCATTTTATTGATTGTCTTTTTTCATTTAAAGTTTGAGTTATTATTGGTTAACTCTTAAATTAAATCAAATACTCAAACATCATTCAAAATCCTTTTGAATTATAATTCAAACACTAAAGTTTTAAATTCAAATTTCTTTTCCCAAAACACAAAAGTCCACAAAGATCATATCAAAGTCTATAACAATCATCCTTCAAGACTATACCTAACCTCAAAGTATGAAACAAACCTTGATCACTTTAGGTTTTTATTTGGCGAAAAATTTACCCACATTTTCACAGATGAATGCATGAAATATCTTAAATTCCTAAATCTACCCTTCGTTGGTTACTAAATGCTGGGATGTTACAGAGCTCATCCCTCATGGCCTCGAACTATATAAGAAATGGAGATTAATATCAATTATGATAACAAAAAGTGACGGTAATAAAATAAAATTGTGAATGTTTAGCTTACGATTGATGCTAAAATCTTTGTGCTCAGAGGTAAACATGCGAATGAGCTTACAAACATAGACTCCACATAGATTTTTCCCCTGTGGCTGCCTCGCGCATTTTACGTGGATAAAATTCAATCAAAATAATAATCTAGCATCATAATCATATTGAAACTAGAAGTAAAGAGTTGCGCGGACATATCACGTACTACTTACTGAGACCGGAGTGAACATCAACTTATTATTAAAGGAACCAAATGTTGTTGTATTGAACAACTTCCAAACCCTGTCCGGCAAATAAAATGAATAAATGAGTTATTCATTATTACCTTATATCTAAGAAATCAATGAATAGAGACCAATATAGCGCGAAAATGATTGAAATTACATCTGGAGGTTGTCCTGCATGCTGCAGAACTCTTCCATGTTTTTCTTTAATGATTCGAAGACTTCAACTATTCCCTTATCAGGTTGAATGACTAGCAAAATCCAATGTAACCTGCACATGTTTATATATATACGTCAGTAACTCATCAATTGCACTTAACATCGAGTAAGAAAAAGTGAGTGTGTACGACAGAGTAAGACCCTCACTTGAAGTTGTAAGGAAACAATATGTGGTCACAAAAATGTTGCTCCATTAGAAACCTTAGAAGGCTACTCGCCGTCTCCTTGGGTTTCTCCGTTAGCGTCTATATATGTACTTTATCTAGGTCAATGAACCCAACACCATAGATATTTTTTCTTTTACATTCCACCTAGCATCTGCCGATGCCAGTTATTAGGGAATCGCGCATACAATACTATATACGCGCGTGATTCTTCTCCCACAAAATAGGCGCCGATCTGCTAATCTCGATCTTCCCAGAAGACCAATACCGAATCTATCTTCATTCTGCATAATAGAGTACAAAAGGATATAATGAGAATAATTGCATGCAATAAACTGAACAACTGAAAGAACTGAATTCAACAACTTATAGACAATAACAACTCATGATAGATTTGTCGAGGTCATAGAAATTGTATACCTAGAAGAGTTCTGGAAACTCAACATGGATCTCCTTGGGTCGGAAGTAGTACTCCTGTGGGACTTGCGCCATGATCATTGTTCTTCCTGTCTTTGCTTCTCTCAAGTACCATTCATGCAAAGTCCGCATTTCTGTTAGCAGTTCTTTGTGCTTATCGCCGCTGACCAAAGTCTTCCCTGGGACATATCCAGCGACTACAACAGCCTTGGGTAACTTGTCATCTTGGGAACCTAAAAATTCAGTAACACTCACATTCATAGTGGCCGCCAATTGCGTAGCTGCTTCCATGTTTATTGGCTCCTCCCATCGCTAGGGAACGTTTTTGGATAACACCTTGAGGGGTTGGATCGATTGTTTGGCCTGTTGTCCGAGCTAGGGAATGTTGGATCTTTTAACGCTTGCACTTTTACTTGATTTGCTCTTCGTCACTCCCTTCTGAATTGTGCTAGTAGATAGTCATTTGGCTTATGGTGCAGCTCATATTGCGACTTTGTGTTCAGAAAATCAAATGCATACACTTTTTGCTTCTCGGTGCATATCGGAGCGGGCTCGGGTTTCTTCTTTTGAATATGCGTATCACATTCAGCCTTTGCGATCGCTATGGTTTCCTCGTTAGTATGATCGTAAGGTCTGATGGGAAGATTCTTATGAGGTACTCTTGGGAGGGGCGACATTTTTTGTTCTGGGATGCTACGTCGGTTAGTACTCATCGACGGAGCATGCTTCCACTTATTGTCCTTAGAGGGTGGCAAAGACGGCTAACCCTATGGCGGAGATCGAGATGGACTCGCACTATGGTGGTCGTAGTCATGGGATGGGCTTCTTGGAGGTGAAGGTGACCAACGACGGCTCGAAGGCAGTGCTAGCCTTGGTGCTGAGCCTAGAAGCTTGATTTTGTTCTTGTCCCATAGAATGATACCACCCAGTACTTCTCCGAGTGTCCTGTCACCTTCAGGTCCAAGGATGTCAAGCTCCATTGACTCCCACCCCGTTACGATTTGATCCACCCCGACTTTAGCATAGCCAGCTAGAATCTCACAGCCATACCAGCGTACGTCAGGTGGACAAGGTAAAGCACATTCGACCACTACCTTCACGGATATGTTCTTCACCTTCTGATGGAGCTCACAGGATATTGAGGACCCAAAAGTATAGGGGATCACAACAGTCTTTGAGGCTAGTATAACCCAATTTATTGATTCGGCACAAGGGGAACCAAATAATACTTATAAGCCTTAATAACTGAGTTGTCAATTCAGCTGCACATGGAAATAGTCTTGCTCATAGTAGTTTATCAGTAGCAACAGTTTTGTGGTAGTAATAGCAAAGTAACAGCAGCAGTAAAACAAAGGGAGTAGTAACAATAGTAGCAAACAGCAGGATTTGAGTGTGGTAGGCATAGGGATGGATGGACGGACATTGCATGGACAAGACTATTCATGTAATTTCAAGATCTAGGGCATTTACAGATAAATAAGATAAAGCATCCAAGTACTAGATTGTCACATCCCAAAATTCTCCTAATTTTGGAATGTGAAATAAATAAATAAGTTTGATTGATTATGTTGAAAATTCTCAAAGAGAAGAAACTTTTTGAATAGAAAATCCTCTCAACCTTGAATTCAAAATCTTATATTCTTTTGTTATGACCTAAGTAGCCATATAGGCAAAAGGGCATGGATTGATTATGGATTGTAGAATTGGTGTGCAAGATTTCAAAATGAAAATCATGAAGCATTCATAAGCATTTCATTACATCCATGCAAAGATCTCACAAACTGAATCCAAATCCTGGTATCTAAATCCTATAGTTGATTCGCCAAAATGTTCCTAAACGTAATTAAATTGAATTTATAAAACCCACTATTGCTAAGGCAGAGATTATTACTAAATTATAGCCTAAAGAGATCCAATTAATATTACAAAAATTTAGAAACAAAATTGAGCTCATTTGGAGCTATTATGAAAAAGTTATGGAATAAATACAAACAAATAAAGATATAAATAAAATGGAATATACAAGGATTTATAAACCCACTACTTGCAAACTAGTAAAAAGATTACAAATGTGATCCTACAATGATCTATTTGATTTTAGAAAAATTTAGAAACAAGAATCATATCATTTGGAGTTTGTATGCAAAAGATATGAGAGAAACAAGTAAATAGAAAAAGAAAAAGAAAAAAAAACTAATGGGCCGGCGGCCCAGCTAGCCAGCCGACGGATTTTAAAGCTTGGGGATGCTTGATACGTCACAAACGTATCTATAATTTTTGATGCTCCATGCTTGTTTTGTACCAACTATCTTATGTTTTGTCTACACTATGAGGCATTTTTATACATTTTCTGGAACTAACCTATTGACAAGATGCTGCAGTGCCAGATGCATGTTTTCTACTGTTTTTGGTTTCAGAAAATCTAGTAAAGAAATATTCTCGGAATCGGACGAAACAAAAGCAAAAGTTCCTTTTTTTCCAAAACGACATGCAGACCGAAGGAGAGACGAGGAGGCGCCACGAGGCAGCCACACCATACGGTGGCGCTGCCAGGGGCGCGCTACCAGGTGGTGTGGGCCCCTCGGGCATCCACCTACCTTGCCCTTCTGCCTATATAAAGCCCTCGACGTAAAAACCCTAAATCATCCAGCCTCCTTCCACGAAAAGTTCTGCAGCGCTACCTAATGTTGGTGAGATTACATACATAATGTTGCAACATGTGACTAGGTCACGAGGATGTAATATCGCGGGAACAAGTGAAACAGAACTTGTCGGTAACGAGATTGAACAAGGTATGTGATACCAATGATAGGATCTCGAACAAGTCGTATCGAAGAAACAAAGGTAATCGGACTCGACATTTACGGTTCAAACGACATTGTCATCGTGTAATGCACATGGGTCAGTATGGGCATCCTGGTCCTGCTATTGATCATTGATAGAGATCATGTCTATGCCATTCCCGAGACGTGGGTAAATACACTTAAGGATACGATGAGCTAGAGATCCTCTGTAAGTTGGAATCACAGTAGATAAAGAGAAAACCTAAATCGTTCCAAAGAGAGATCCGAAGTTGTTCGGAGAAATAAAGAAAGGAAAAGAGTGAAAGGTGTTTCGGATAAATGGCAATTTATAATATGCATTTATTATATATTAATAGTGAATTAATATGTACTAAATAAATATTTAAATTAAAATTTATAGGTCAACTTCCTTCTTAGACCAAAACCTTGAAGGGAATTGGCCCAGGAGTAAGCCACCATGAAAAAGGAAAGAAAACAGCAAAACTGCCACTACGTGTGGGCCATGAGGCCCACACGGGCAAGTGGGAGGGTGGCACTGGGCACCGCGTGAGCGTCAGGCAGTTGTCCACCGCTCACGGGCCATGGCCCCACAGCCTAGTCGGGAGACCGCCAGGGCAGGGGTGAGCACGCGGGTGTGGGGTAGCATGCAGGGCAACGGTAGGCTGCCCTAGGCCCACCCAGCCACTGCCTCTCCACAGTCTCACTGCCCGGGCCATCAAGGCCGACCCACCCGGGTCTACGCCTACTGCTGTGCTAGGCGGATGCGTGTTGGTGGACCTGGGGGTGCGTCGGCCCATCTCGGCCGCTACACCCCCGTTGTTGTTGTTTGCTGCTGCTGGCCGCAGTTGGCCCAGCCGGCTAGCACCCCCTTTTTCCTTTATTCATTAGTCCCACATGGGGCACCCAATGGAGAGGTACACCCCCTTCCATCTATATAAATGGGTTCCCATGGGTGGTATTAAACACATAATTTGAGATATTTTATAAGGCATTTTCCTTAGAGAATTTTCTCCCTTCTCTCTCTAGTTGTCTCCTTGTGTTGGCACGGTCCCTTGAAACGACTATCAACACAAGAGATGGTGCACCTGCAGCACGCCATTGCGCTGCAAGGATTCGAAGCCGGAGATATACTTTCATACTCCCAACAGGGATCAGGGAAACGGAGGTCATCATCATACACTTTGTACGAAACCTCGAGGGTGCCTCCAAGAGTGGCATCTTGGATGTCGTGAGCCGGACTGCTGCACGATGGAGCAAGAGGTGACTTGTGAGGATCTTCACGACCTTGAGGTCAGATATGAGCACGACTACATCAACCATGTTCCCCTCAGAACGTTAACCGTTTTGGACTATAAGGGTATGTATCGAAAACCTTATCCATTACTGCATTACTAATAGATAGATCTTGGACAGTTGGGGCATTCCAAAGTAGGAATTTTTTGTTTTCTGCCACGGAACCCCTTCAAGAATTAAACACATCAGAAAAATGAGATAGAGGAGTCCTTATAATCTTTTCCCTAGAGAGCCTTAAGATTTTAAAATCTCCCCAATGATATAAGGAGAGTCCAAAGCATTACAGAAGGTAGAAATCTCAGCAAGGAATTTGTTTCCGAACTCATCATGAGCAGGACCATACACCACCAAAAGGGACCACTTGCACTTTTTAATATTACTCCAGAGATCAAATCTCAAAATATACACCCCCATATTGAAACCCAACACTACAAGAGTTTCTTGTTTGACACCACAAAGAATTGTAGGGTTCGTTGCATGGAAAACAAAAAAATTCTATCGCGTGAACACACAAAACCAAGATATAATATATGGCAAAGCCAAGATCTAATATACCAAATCAGTGCAACGAGATTGTAGAGAACTAACACTCGTAGATACAAAGCATTAACGAGATTAGATCTCGTGGTTGATGTAGTCGATCACTTGCCAATCTCAAGATCACATAGACGATCCTTCCGGCGCCGCGTTCCGGCAGCGCTTCCGTAGTTGGTCACACGTACAGAGTCGATGAAGACTTTCCTCTCTTAGTTCTACCAGGGTAGCAGAGGTAGTAGATCTCCTCGGAGTCCCAACAGCACGACGGTGTGGTGGTGGTTATGGAGGAGGAGATATTTCTAGAGGGCTTCGTCTAAGCCGGAGCAGGGCGATGGACGAGAGAGAAGAGAGGCGGCAACTAGGGTTAGGCACCAAGGGCAAGGGGTGTGGGGGTGCGCCCCCACCCCTCCTTATATAGGTGGGGGGTGGCCGACCAAGGGTTCCTAGCCCTAGACGTGTCCCCCCAACTCGGCCACCAAAGGGAAGAGTTGGGAACTTTCCCTCCAAGTCTTCCCTCTTACCAAAAACTAGAGTTTGACTTTTCAAACTAGGATTTGACTATTCAAACTAGGGTTTGACCCTTTTACTAGTGTTGGCCGGCTGGCCCTTTAGGGATTGGTATGGCTGTACCCTAGGGCATGCCACAGCCCAAGTGACCCCCTCCCGGGGTGGTGCTTCCTCTAGAAGTTTCTAGAAGTATCTGGTCAAAACACCGAAACTTTTCCAAACCTCGGAAAACCACTTTCCTTATATGAATCTTATTCTCCGGACCATTCTGGATCTCCTTGTGATGTCCTGGATCCAATCCGAGACTCTAAAAAACATTTGGTCTCCAACTCATATTCCATATCTACTTAAACAACATCAATTCCTTAAGTGTGTCTCCTTACGGTTCGTGAACTATGCAGACATGATCGAGACACCTCTCCGGCCAATAACCAATAGAGGGATCTGGAAATCCATAATGGCTCACACATATTTCAACCATTACTTCGTGACCGAATGAACCATTTACATACGATACCGATTCCCTTTGTCGCGTGATACTTTACTTATCCGAGGTCCGATCGTCGGTATCGATATACCTAGTTCAACCTCGTTACTGATAAGTACTCTTTACTTGTTCCGTGATATGACATCCCTTGTGACCTAGTCACATGCTTGCAAGCCAATTGGATGACATTCCACCGAGAGGGCCCAGAGTATATCTATATATCATATGGATGGACAAATCCCACTCTTGATCCATGCTTCAACACATACTTTTAGATTACCCAATGCCACCTTTATAACCACCCAGTTACGAAAGTGGTGTTTGATGTCATCAAAGTGCTCATCCAATGACGGTGATTAACATGATCTCATGGTCGAAGGATTAGATTAATATGTATCTAAAAGCTTGTAGCAGAACAAACTTAATGACTTGATGTAATTCTATGCTTACTATGGGTGTGTGTCCATCACATCATTATCCTAACGATATGATCTTGTTATTAATAACATCCAATGTTCATGATCAGGAAACCATGATCATCTACTAATCAACAAGCTAGTTTAACAAGAGGCTTACTAGGGACTCTTTTATGTTTACAAAGCACACAAGTATTAATGTTTCCGGTTAATACAATTATAGCATGGGATGCAAAAATTTATAATAAACACAAAGATATAATAATAACCACTTTATTATTGCCTCTTGTACATATCTCCAACAATATCCCACTTGCACTAGAGTCAATAATCTAGATTACATTGTAATGTACCTAAAACCCATGGCATTCTGGTGTTGGTCATGTTTTGCTCTAGGGAGAGGTTTAGTCTACGGATCTGCCACATTCATATCTGCGTGTACTTTGCAAATATTTATGTCACCATGTTGAACATGCTCGCAAATAGCATGAAAATGTAGCTTGATATGCTTTAGCTTCTCATGTGACCTTGGCTCCTGCGCATTGTCTATGGGACCCATGTTGTCACAATAGATAGCCATCGGGTTCAACACACTAGGAACAACACCAAGCTCCGTAATGAACTCCTTCATCCATATCGCTTCTTGTGAAGCCTCCGAAGCAACTATGTATTCCGATTCAGTTGACGATCTCGCCACAACGCTTTGCTTAGCACTCCTCCAGCTCACTGCTGAACCATTCAAAGTAAATATGTATCTAGACTGTGACTTAGAGTCATCCGGATCGGTGTTCCAACAAGCATCGATGTAACCATTTACAACGATCTCTTCATCACCTCCATAAGAAAGAACCATATCGTTAGTCCTTCTCAAGTACTTGAGGACATTTTTTACCGCTGTTCAGTGTTCAACTCCTGGATCACTTTGATATCTGCTGGTCAAACTAACAACATGTGCAATATCCAGTCTTGTACATAGCATGACATACATGATAGAACCTATGGCCGAGGCATAGGGGATTTTGCTCATCCTCTCTCTATCTTCTGTCATAGCTGGACTTTGAGTTTTACTCAAGGTCATATTTAGCAACATGGGCAGGAACCCTTTCATGCTTTCTTCCATTCCAAACCTCTTTAGAACCTTGTCCAATTATGTACTTTGTGAAAGCGCTATTACGCGTCTTGATCTATCTATATAAATTTGATGCCTAAAATGTATGCAGCTTCGCCAAGATCCTTCATTGAAAAACTATTATTCAAATAGGCTTTGACACTTTTAGGAAGTTCTGTATCATTCCCAATCAACAATATGTCATCCACATATACTACTAGGAATGCTATAGAGCTCCTACTCACTTTCTTGTAAATACAAGATTCTACATCAGTTTGTATAAATCCAAAGTTTTTTATCACCTTATCAAAATGTTGATTCCAGCTCTGGGATGCTTGCTTCAATCCATAAATGGACCGTTGAAGTTTGCATACCTTGTTAGCATCTTTAGGATCGATAGAACCTCTGGGTTGTACCATATATAACTCTTCTTTAATGTCACCATTGAGGAACGTCATTTTGACATCCATCTGCCATATCTCATAATCATAATATACAGCGATTGCTAAAAAAATCCTTACAGACTTTAGCTTTGCTACTGGTGATAAAGTTTCATCATAGTAAACTCCTTGAATTTTTCGGAACCCTTTCGCGACAAGTAGAGCTTTATAGACGGTAACATTACCATCAGCGTCTGTCTTCTTGTTGAAAATCCATTTGTTTTCGACAACCTTGCGACCATCTGGTAAGTCCACCAAAGTCCACACTTGGTTTTCATACATGGATCCAATCTCAGATTTCATGGATTCTTGCCATTTGTTGTAATCTGGGCTCATTATTGCTTCCTCATACGTCGCAAGGTCATCGGTGTTGTCCACCAACATGAAATTCATAACAGGGTCATACCAATCAGGAGTGGTACGAACCCTCGTCGACATGCGAGGTTTAGTAGAAACTTTGTTTTGAAGCTTCATGATCATTATCATTAGGTTGCTCTCTTATTGGTGACGTATCACCTACATAGCTCAGTTGCTTTAAAATCCGTGCGAAATAGTTTTGTTAAACCTATCTCTACTCAAACTCTTATAACTTTTTATCTATAACTCCGAATCGACTTCCGTTTGTTTCTACTTGTTCCCTACTCCAATACCTATCTCTACACCATCCTAAATCTCCATATAAACTCGTAGAGCCACAGCTGTACGAGTTTCTTTCCTCGAAATCCCGAATCTACACATGCCCGAATCTTATTTCGCTTTTTAACCAATCTAGACTTCGTCGTTTGCCTTCGGTCAAAAAACAAAAGTTGTAGGAATCGTCGAAATCTTTCAATCCCGACAAACCTCACCTCTTTTCATCCACCACAGCCGGAGAATTTCGTATTGCAATATTTCAGATCTTATGGTGTAAATCCAAGATGTACTCGCGCTCGTTTCTTCAAATCCAAATTCCTTTGGTGAGAAGGTAGGAATAATGATTCCCCACAACTTTCGTGTTCTAAGTTTTTTAGTTTGACCTACGAATTTATCTCTCTAACATAGATCTGTTTCTTGTCTATTCTGAGCCAAAATCGGGTCAATCTCTTCTTCTAGCCACCGGATCCTATCCAGACGGTCGAGATCCAATCAAACCGGTGCGTGCCATGTCGTCAACCCGGTCAGCTTCCTCATCAATGCCACTTCAACGTCAGGTCAACATCTAGTCCCAGTCAGCATGCAAAGTCAACCTGTCCAGTCAGCGGAATATTCTCTGGAATATTCCGTTCGAATTTAAAATTGCATATTATAGATCTAACTTGTAAAATTCATTAGAAATTCATACCACGTCCAAAAATTGCGTATAATATATCAAATTGAAGATAATTTTACGTAGAATCATCTTATCAGAATAGATCCAAATTTTACTGTACGTGGTTACTGAAGTAATTTAATTAGTTTTAATGGTCTTTTAGGTTAATAAATTCATAAGAAATTATCTGTAACTCCGAAAAATATGAATAATATATCAAATTGAAGCTACTGTAATGTACTTTAATAATATCTGGTTGGATCTAGCCTTTGCAGATTATTTAACCCGTAGCAATTTAATTAGTTTTAATGGCTTTATAAATCATTAAATTCATAGTAAATTAATTGCTTGTCACAAAAATATAAATGATATACCGATGGACTGGTTCCATGTAGATCATCAATATGCAATTAGTTCAGCATTTTACTATAAGGTTTTTCCGTGAAGATTTAAATGGTTTAATGGCCTATTTAGAGTAATAAAATCATAAGAAAATAAATACTATTCAGAAAATATCAAATAATATGTCCCTGAAATCACAATTCCGTGGAGATTACAGATATAATTTTAGTTTGATTTTTAGACAACAGAAACTATATGAATCATTTAAAACCATTAAACACTATTTAAATCATACAAAAAGATCTATAACTCCGATTAGGGTGAATCCAAGTGCTAAAGTTTTGTATTGACAATATCTATATAGAGAAATTGCATGACAAATTATTTGGTACTGTTAAAACAGAAATTCATATAGAAATATTTAAACCCATTGAAATAGTGTTTTAATCATAAGAAAATATCTATAACTCCTTTTTAGGTGATTCAAATTGCCACTGTCTCTAAATTGCATTACCTCTATCCAGTATCATCTAGTTCACAATTTAATACGACATAAACATATTTAGTTCAATTAAAGTGGTATACACCATATTAAATCGATACAACTTTAGTAATAAAAGCTTTAGTGCATTAAATGACTTTCCACATGCATCATGTAATCTAACTATGTTCAGAACTAAAGTAACAACCATTGTGACTTACTAAATTGTCATGCATGCATTTGTTGTATTTGTTTGATCTCTATGTGCTATTGTTTTTGTTGTATGCAATTGTTTGATCGATAGATTGCGAGGAGTGCAACGTGTGTGATTGCAACTACTATGATTGCAAGTATTGTGGTTATGACGAGAGCAACCATTATATCTATGAGAATTGTAAGGATTATCTAATCGACTACATCTACAACAAAGGCAAGTGGTGCTATCTTGGTCATAAATGTCCTACTGTTTTCCTATGCATTATAGATGTTTTTATAGAATTGCATATGTAGGAATTGATGTGTACATGCTATGCTATGTCCCATATTATTCCCTAGCATTCCTTGTTTATGAGCCACCATTGGTACATGTGCATAGCCATGCTATGATGAACGAGGGCTAGGTTACATCACTGAAGTTGTTTCTAAATGTGTTGGTTTGCGAAAACTAAAACAACTTAATCAATGAATCTCCTGGGTGTGATGGGATTGATAATTTTTGGTGGTATCATTGCGGAAAGGCACCTAGGACACTGAGAAATGATTGGTTTCTTTGTGTGGAAGCTTTCGTGTGCAACCATGTGCCAATAATGAAATGGGCGGTTGGCTGAACTCAGTAGGTTGTGGTAACTCGAACCCGCGTATCTAGAGATGTAGATAGTGTAGGTTGGACCGGTGCGCGTCGGGATTGGGGAGCTACTTCCCGAATAGTTCCTTCTTGGACTTCTCCCTATCATCACCCAATATGAGAGTGGTGGTACGAGCTGGGCTGGCCAAGTCACATGGGTAAAGTGTATTAACCCCTGCAGGGTGTCTAAACTAAGTACTTAGCTGTGTCCCCGGTTATGGACAATTTGAGCGACCTGATACTTATGCTATGATATTTCTCACTCATCCTTATTTCTTAATTACTTAAAACTTGTTGGGTGAACATAATTGGGTAGGAGCACCTGGGAGTGAACCAGAGTGTCCTATTTATCGTATTGGAAAACTACTTTGTTACAAATGTTAGGATAAAACTATTGCTTTATGCAAATGAGCCTGAACTCCACTTGGCCAAATAAGCATGTAGTTGATAGATCTGTTGTTAACCACTTTAGCCTACTTGCCATACATTCAATGTATTGACCATTCGTGGCTGCAACGTTTCATGTTGCAGGTTATATCGTATTTGAGTGATCGTTCATAGGTCGCGAGACTCCACTCAACAATTGTTCGCCTGTGGCACATTTGAAGGACGGAGATCTACCTTGTATTCGTTTTCCGCTGTGTACTTGAATAAATAATGTAAATTCTGGATCATATTCATTGTATTTATGATGCACAGTTATATTTGGTATCATTTTGTACTGTGTGTGCCAGTGAACCGATCCAGGGATTGGCACTATACACATGAACTCAGCCTTATCAGGCGAGGGTGTTACATAGATAATCATAGGCATGTGTTCCATATATAGTCATACGTGCTCGCAATGAGAACTTGCACAACATCTTTTGTCCTACCAGCCCGTTGCAGCGGGGCCTCAAGGGAATCTAATGGCAATTAAGGTACTCCCTCCGATCCGTATTACTTGTCGTTGAAATGGATGTATCTAGCACTAAAACATGTCTAGATACATCCATTTTAGTGACAAGTAATATGGATCGGAGGGAGTACTCTTTTTAATAGAGTACCGGAGCAAAACATTAACACTCCGTGAACACATGTGATCCTCATATCATAGCCATTCCCTCCGGTTATCCCAATTGATGTCACTTTGAGGCCTTTGGTTCCGGACAATAATATGTGTAAACAACTTGCATATAAGATCACAAACAATACTATCATAATTATTCAATAACATATTCAGATCTAAGATCATGGTACTCGGGCCCTGGTGACAAGCATTAAGCATAACAAGTTGCAACAATGTCAAAAAGCACTACTAGGCACCATGTCCTAACAATCTTATTCGATTACATGATAGATCTCATCCAATCCCTACCATCCCCATAACCTACAGCGGAGGATTACTCACTCATGGCTGGGGAAAACATGGATGGTTGATGGAGAGGCGTCACTGATTATGATGGTGATGATGTCCTCCAATTCCATGTCCTGGCAGTGTGCAAGAAAAGAGTTTCTGGTTTCGAATCGCGGTTTCTCGTGGTGGTGGCGGCACAACAGAAATCTATCTAGAAAAACGTCGAACCCCCCTCTACTTTTAGGTGAGAAGGCTTTATGTAGGCGAAGGGAGAGACCGAGGGGCTGCACGAGGTGGCCTCACCACACCCAGGCGTGGCCTGGCCTGGCCCGCGTGGCTAGGGGTGTGGGCCCCATGTGGCCCTCCTCCGTCTTGTCTTCTGGCTCCATGAGTCTTCTTGTAAAATTGGAGTTTTGCAATATTTTTCGGGATTTTTCCTGAAAGTTGATTTTCTGCACAAAAACTAGATACCAAAGCAATTTTTGCTAAAATGGCGTCAGCCCGTGTTAGTTGTATCCAAATCACACAAATTATAAGAGAAACAATAGCAAAATTATTCAGTAAAGTAGATACGTTTTGGACGTATCAGATATCTGCTCCTTGATTCCATCCACGGGTTAGCTGGGACCACCATCTATCATCCGTGCATCATGAGACGGGACCTATGATTCAGCCACATTGCTTCTCCGCTGAGATGGGTCAGCGGTAATATTGAGTGCAGGATCTTGCAGGCGTGCTACTCCTCTAAGTTTTCCAATCTGCTGCTACTTGTCAATTCTTGATAGCAACTGGTTGAACCTATCTCCTCCTCCTCGTCCCGTCGTTGCTTTTCTATCGCTCGACTTCTATAAGTATCTTTGTCTTTGCGAAACCCAATATCCCACGTATAACTAGGGCCAAGGCCTTGTACCCGTCCTCCGTGTTCGTCATTCCCGAGGACCTTTGTCAGCAAGTCTTTCTCTCTATCGGGACGGAACTTTGTTTTCCCCTCTTTAATTTCTTTCACCACTTTCAGCCATGTCTCCCTGGGTATCCTAATCCCGTCACTACGAACAAAGTCCCCTTAATATCGTCATACTCACTCCCATGCCCAAGGAACCAATTTATTGCACTTAAATCCCATTCTTTGCGCATTGGTTCTTGAATGATCCCTTTATCACACAGCTCTTTCTCTCTTTTATCCCACTTTGGCATGGTAGTCGTGTAGCCCCTGGCCCCAGGCGATGGTGATATTTCTATTTTGCAACATTTATCTTGTTTTTCTGACTTTTTCGTAGCATCTTCTGAGTTCTTGTACTTCACAAATGCATCCCAGTGAGGTTGCTACTTTGCTACATATCCTTCGAATTTTGGACCAGTCTTGTTCTTCTGATACTTTAGCCATATATTTCTTCCAGTTTCGGAATAGTTTGGCCATCTTCTTGAAAGCCCACTCCTTGACTTTCTTCCTCAATGCAGTTGTGTCGGCATCATCCTCATATTCTCGTAGGGTGAAATATGCCATGAGGTCATTCCAAAGACCCTCTTTGTACCTTTCGGTGACATACTTATTCTCTTTCGCCCGTTTGGGCTTGTGCCACTCTCGAACGGTGATCGGGATGCAATCCCCAACCATAACTCTGCATTGTTATTTAAATACTTTTGTGGACTTTTGGGTTCCAATGCTTCACCTAGTGCTCATATCACCGTAATTGTATAACGCGTAGATGTGTCCAACTTTTTGGCCGGGCCTCGTTTGGAATATTTGCTCGATGTGGAGTGATGTGGATCGGTTACTATAGAGCATGTTGGGGAAACCCAAGAGCAAGGTATGATGAGCTGATACGTCGTAAACGTATCTATAATTTTTGATGCTCCATGCTTATTTTGTATCAACTTTCTTAAGTTTTGTATACACTTTGAGGCATTTTTATACATTTTTTGGAAGTAACCTATTGAAAAGATGTCGCAGTGCCAGTTGCCTGTTTTCTGCTGTTTTTGGTTTCAGAAAAGCTAGTAAAGAAATATTCTCGTAATTGGGCGAAACAAAAGCCGAAGTTCCTATTTTGCCCGACACGACACGGAGTCCGAAGGACAAACGAAGAGGTGCCACGAGGTAGACACACCATACGGTGGCATGGCCAGGGGCGCGTCACCAGGTGGTGTAGGCCCCTCGAGCGTCCATCGACCTTGCCATTCTGCCTATATAAAGCCCTCGACGCAAAAACCCTAAATCATCCAGCCTCCATCCATGAAAAGTTCCGTAGCACCCTGCCGGGACGAGGAAAAGTTCCATCCACGAAGAGGAGATTCGGGGGACAGAAGTCTCTGTTCCGACACCCTGCTCGGACGGGGAATTGCCCCCGGAGCCATTTCCGTCAACTCCACTGCCATCTCCATCGCCGTTGCTGACTCCCATGATGAGGAGGGAGTAGTTCTCCTTCGAGGCTAAGGGCTCTACCGATAGCTATGTGTCCATCTCTCTCTATATGCGTGATCTTATTGAGATCATGATCTTTGTAATCTAGTTGAATAAGTATATCTACTTTGCTACTCAAGTTCTTTAATTAATCTCTGCTTTTCCCCATGTGTGTGAAGTTGACAGTGTGCACACCTTGTGGCACTTAGGAGGTTACACAAATACTTATCATGAGTTATAATTTGAGTTGGATGTCTCTATGAGTTTGTGGTGTTTGTTGGAACCATCTAGCGCTCGAGGTGACAATGGGGTTATCTAGATGGGGAATGCGAACTTTGAGGTGTATTGTTATAGCCCGACAGCGTCCAACCGGAGAGTAGTTCAGAGTAGCATAATGAAGAGAAGATATTTATATGAGAGTGTCCACTGGTGAAAGTATGATCCCTAGACCTTGTTTCTAAGCATTGAGACACCGTTTACAATCAGTCCTCCTACATGTTTATGTAGCACTACGGTTCTGAAAAGACCGTAGCTTCTATGTGACATGCCAATCCCTGGATCGGTTCATTGGCCCACAATAGAATAAGATGAATAACATAGCAAAATATCCGTGTATCATAAATAACGAAGATCCAGAGTACCATTATTACAATAAAAGCTTAGCTCAAGGCTAGCTCAAATTATTCAGGTAGCAACATAAATAAATTAAATCCTCCATTCTTCAAATTGCCCACAAGTGAACAAGTGCCGAGTGGAGTACCGTGGCCTAAATCAATTACTCAGAATCGGAATATCCTGCAACATGAAACGTAGCAGCCCCGAAGGGTCAGTACATGGAATGTATGGCAAGTAGAGCTATTAAAGGAGACAATAGTGCTATCATCTACATGCATATTTGGCAAGTGGAGCTGTGGCTAGCTTGCATTTGCAAATACCTTTATCCTACTTTCATAAACAGTTTTTGATTTTCTTTGAAAAGATCCCAATTAAGTTAACCCAACAACATTAAAGCAATTACGAAATTGGAATGAGCGAGAAACATGTCATGGAATCAATATCAAGCAACTCAGATATCCATAACCGGGGACACGGCTAATCGATTAGTTTATACACCCTGCAGGGGTTAGTACACTTTACCCATGTGACTTGGCTAGCCCAGCTCGTACCATCACTCTCATTTTGGGTGATGATAGGGAGAAGTCCAAGAAGAGACCGTTCGGGAAGTAGCTTCCCAATCCCGAAGCGCACCGGTCCAACCTACCAAAATTCTTCATCTCTGGATACGCGGCTTCGAGTTACCACAACCTACTGAGTCCAACCAACCGCCCATTTCATTATTGGCACATGGTTGTACACGTAAGCTACAAAATAAAGAAACCAATCATTTTCTCTTGATACCTGGGTGCCTTTCCGCAATGATACCACCAAAAATTATCAATCCCATCACACCCAGGAGATTCATTGATTAAGTTGTTTTAGTTTTCACAAACCCACACATTTAGAAACAACTTGTAGTGATGTAACCCAGCCCTCGTTCATCATAGGATGGCTAAGCACAACTACCAACGGTGGTTCATCTACATGGAAAATCCTACCACATAATAGGACATAGCATAGCGATAGTATTATCCTACACATGCATCTACAAAATACACGACAATGTATTGAAAATAGTAGGACAACATCATGAACAAGGTAGCATCTACTTGCCTTGGTTGTAGCGGTCGGAAGAACAATCCACACACGAGCAAGCGTTGCACTCGTCACAATCTACACGATACAATTGCAATCATAAACAAACCATCCACAATCATATGCAAACAAAGATGATGCAAGATGCATGCATGACAAGTGGATAGATGCTACAGCAGAATCACATAATCTTATTCAGTATAGCTACTGTATGCATACACGGAAATTATTTTTAGCGCAAGGAAAACAAGTATGCAATTTATAATGCTCAATAATAGAGCTAGAAACCAAATAATTCACCACTGATGACATACTATTTGTAAAATCTTGGGAAAATTCTACTGTGTAGGCAACTCTTAATAGGAACAGTACCAAATGGAATTTCTCAAAAAGGAGTCATATAACTCCCTGAGTAATTAAAATACTATAGTAAGGCTTTAAATAGATTCTGCAAAATTATTAATGTAAGCCTAACTTTTTAATTCACTTTGATATTCCCCTTGCTCTTCTGATTCCAGGGACATATTATTTGCAATTTTTGGAGTTACAGAACTTATTCTATGAATTAATTACTCTAAAAAGGCCATTAACTCATTTAATTATTATGGACAAAATCTTGTTGTAAAAGTGTAAAACAATGGTACAACAAGATTCTACACGAGTTACTGAATCTACACATATTTTATTTGTAATTTTTGGCCTAGTAGATCTATAGATATGAATTTTACCCACGTGGCGGCTGACGTGGCGGTTGTGATTGACGATCGGTACCGCCTTACCGACTAATCAACTGTCTGTTCTGGACCGTCCGATCGTGATCAAACGGCCGAGAGGCAAGGCGGCGAGAGCTCACCGGAGGGCGGCGGTGGCGGGCTCGAGGCGGCGGCGCTGGCGATCTCCGGCGGCGGGCGAGGGCGGAACGACATCGAGGTCCTCAGGGTGGTCGTCGGTCGGCGGCCTTGGCGAAACAGGCGTCGGCGGGCCAAATCGGTGGCGGGGTCGGTCGATGGCAGCGTCAGCCAGTTCTGAGGAGAGAAGAGGAGAGAGGGTGGTCAACGGTGGCGGCGAGCTCATGGTGAGGAGAAGCGGCAATGGCCAGCGGAGGTGCTTACCGAGAGAGGAGAAGGCGCGGCGGCGGTTAGCTCCGGCGAGAAATCGCCGGAGTTTGAGGGCGAGAGAGAGGGCGTGGGTTTAGGGGTCGGGTTGAGGGGCGCCTAGGGTATAAGAGAGGGGGGTCGCGGCGGCACGCGGGGGTGATGGTCGTGGCCGGGTCGGCCTCGGCGTCCGTGCCTGGCCATTTCGCGTTAATGGCGGGCCCAGGTTAAGTGATGGCTGGGTGGCAGCGTGGGCGTTGCTTTCTGCGGCATGTGCTTGTAAGGTCTTGTAGCTGGGCAGGCTGGCCATGGGTCGTGTTGGCCGACCGCAGTTTGCTTTTTTTTGTTCTTTTTCTTTTCCATTTTCTGTTTTAGTATTTCTAACATAACTTTGCCATATGAACTCCAAATGGGGTGAAAATTCTTTCTAAATTTTTCTAAAATCTAGGAGATCAACCTAGGATCATTTTTGGCAATAATTTGTCTATTTCAAAACAGTGACTTCATAGGTCCAACTATTCCTTTTTGTAGGAGCACATGAGTAACTCCGTCTAGGGTTTGAAAGTAGTGTTTTGGAACTCAAATATTTTCATGAATGCCGAATGTCATTGCAAGCAAATGATGATCATGATGCAGTGTAGTACCAAATCTAGAATTTGGGAATGTTGGGATGTGACAAGACTAACCCCCTTAAGATGAATCTCGTCCCCGAGATTCAGCGTGGCTAGAAAATAGGTGTGGGTAGTCCTCTCGGATGTCATCCACACGCTCCCAAGTGGCTTCCTCTTTGGTGTGGTGGCTCCATTGCACCTTGCAAAACCTGATCGTCTTGGTATGGGTAATCCTCTCCACTGTCTCCAGAATCTTGACCGGCTTCTCCTCATAGGTCAAGTCATTCTCAAGCTGAACCTCCTCTAGTGGCACAGTGTCTCTCAATGGTGTATCCACCATCCCCGGATGACACTTCTTCAGCTGGGACACGTGGAACACATTGTGGACAGCGGACAGAGCCTCTGGCAACTCCAACTGATAAGCAACTTCTCCCTTGCGTGCTAAGACACGATATGGCCCAATAAACCGAGGTGCCAGCTTATCCTTGATTCCAAATCTCTTGATTCCACGAAGTGGCGACACTCGGAGGTATGCTCTATCACCTATCTCATACACCACTTCCTTGTGCTTGGCGTCAGCGTAGCTCTTCTGCCTTGATTGCGCTACCTTCATCCTGTCCCTAATCAAGGCGACCTTCTCCTCAGCGTCCTTGATCAAATCAGGCCCAAACAACTGACGTTCTCCTACTCCATCCCATAGCAATGGTGTCCGGCACCGTTTCCCGTACAGCACATCGAACGGTTATGTCTTGATACTGCTCTAATAGCTATTGTTGTAGGAAAACTCGGCATACGGCAAATTCTCATCCCAACTAGAACCATGAGCCAAAGCTCAAGCTCTCAGCATATCTTCCAGAATTTGATTTACCCTCTCGGTCTGCCCATCAGTCTGGGGGTGAAACGCTGTGCTAAACTCCAATCTAGTCCCCAATGACTCGTGCAGCTGGCGCCAAAAGTGTGAGGTAAATTGGGTGCCTCTATCAGATACAATGCTCTTGGGAACTCCATGCAGGCACACAATTCTGTCCATATAAATCTTGGCCAACTTTGCACTCGTGTAGGTCGTCTTCACTGGTATAAAGTGGGCTACCTTGGTCAAATGGTCGACCACTACCCAAATGTAGTCATATCCTGACCTGGTCCTGGGCAATCCTGTGATAAAATCCATTCCCACTCTATCCCACTTCCAATCCGGCACAGGCAATGGCTGCAGTAGTCCTGCTGGCTTCTGGTGTTCCACCTTCACTCGGCTACATACATCGCATAAGGCAATATGCTCAGCGATATCTCCCTTCATGTTGTTCCACCAAAATCTATCCTTTAGGTCCATATACATCTTCGTATTGCCCGGATGTATGGAATACGGCGAGTCATGAGCTTCCTGCAGAATCAACTTCCTTATCTCCGGATCGTTGGGAACGCACAAACAATCCCCATACCACAAGGTTCCTTGCTCATCCTCGCGGAATTCTTTTGCTCGATCCTCCTTCATCTTTTCCTTTATTTCATCTATCTCCTTGTCTCCTACTTGGGCCTTCCTGATCCTGTCCTGTAGCGTTGGTTGGACTTCCATTGCTGCCAAATAACCTTTAGACACTACCTCTAGTCTAAGGTCCTTGAATTGCTTGCACAAATCCTCGGGCAATTCTCCAACAGTTAACCCATTGGCATAGACCTTCCGGCTCAGAGCATCTGCCACTACATTGGCCTTTCCTGGGTGGTATTGCAGATTCATATCATAATCCTTGATAAGTTCCAACCATCGCCTTTGCCTCATGTTCAGTTCCTTTTGTGTGAATATGTACTTCAGGCTCTTGTGGTCGGTGTACACATCGCAGTGTTTCCCCATTAAGTAGTGCCTCCATACTTTGAGCGCATGCACAACCGATGCTAATTCCAAGTCATGCATGGGATAATTCCTCTCATGGTGTTTAAGTTGCCACGGGGCATATGACACCACTCTCCCATCTTGCATCAGCACACTCCCAAGTGCCTGTCGAGAAGCATCACAGTACACTTGGAAATCCTTCTGAAGATCTGGTAAACACAGAGCAAGTGCGGTCACTAGTCGACGCTTCAGTTCCTGAAAGTTGGCTTCACACGCATCCGTCCATTCAAACTTCCTCTCCTTCTTCAGAAGTTCTGTCATCGGCTTAGCAATCTTGGAGAAGTTTTCAATGAACCTCCTGTAATATCCAGCAAGTCCCAAAAAGCTACGAATATCACCCACATTCTTGGGCGCTTCCCACTCAGTCACTGCAGCCACTTTGCTTGGATCAATAGCGACTCCTTCACCTGACACCACGTGTCCAAGAAATCCAACAGTGTTAAGCCAGAATTCACACTTGCTGAATTTGGCATACATCTTGTGTTCCCTCAGCTTCTCCATAATCAGTCGCAGATGTTTCTCATGCCCAGCATCATCCTTGGAATATATCAGTATGTCATCAATAAACACCACGACGAACTTGTCCAAGTACTCCATGAATACCTTGTTCATCATGGTCATGAAATATGCCGGGGCATTCGTTAGTCCAAAAGACATAACTGTATACTCATATAAACCATACCTAGTAGTGAAAGAGGTTTTTGGTATGTCCTCCTCCCGAATCTTCAATTGGAAGTATCCCGATCGCAGATCAATTTTGCTAAACACCTTTGCTCCTTCCAGTTGATCAAACAAATCATTTATGTTAGGCAGGGGGTATTTGTTCTTGATGGTCACTTCATTCAGCGAGCGATAGTCCACCACTAATCTCTTGCTGCTATCTTTCTTCTCCACAAACAGAACAGTTGCACCCCATGACGACGAACTAGGCTGAATGAACCCCTTGTCCAACTGCTCCTTTAGCTGTTTCTTCAATTCCTTCAGCTCATCCACATCCATCTTGTATGGTCTCTTTGCTATAGGTCTTGTTCCCGGCATCAAATCGATGAGAAACTCCACTTCCCTGTCAGGTGGCATCCCTGGCAGCTCTTCTGGAAACACGTCGGGATACTCCTTAATCACAGGCATAGTATCCATGCTAACCCCCTTAAGAGAATTCAGCTTACACCTTCCCGGTTGCACAGCCGACTTGAACCTAATTCTCTTACCATCCGGGGTTTTGAGTGAAACAGCTCGCTGTGCACAATCTATGTGTCCCCCATGCATAGACATCCAATCCATGCCCAGTATTACATCTAGACCTTGTGATTCCAAAACTACCAGATGTGCAATGAAATTGTGTGCTCCAATCCTCACAGTTAAGTCGCGGCATCCCGCGCTAGCTATCATATCCCCTCCAGGTGAACTCACTCTAATAGACTCTTTCATAGACTCCGTAGGTAACTTATACTTATCCACAAATGCCCTTGATATGAATGAATGTGATGCACCAGTATCGAAAAGTATAAGTGCAGGGTGAGTGTTGATTGGAAACTTACCAATCACAAGATCAGGCTCATTTGGGATCTCCTCCACATTCATGTGGTTCACTGTGGCCTTCTGGTTGTTGGTTGGCTTCAGTACCTTCTTCTCCGGACAGTTGTCTGCATAATGTCCCTTCTGACCACACTTGAAGCATGTCACCTCACTCAGGTCCGTCTTCACAAAGCTGCGATCACGGTTGCAGTCATGTCCACTGTGTCCTCCAGAGTGGTGAGTGTGTCCCCCCTTATGGTTGTGGCGGTTGCTCTTGTGGCTATCATGGCGATGTCCATCGCCTCCATGGTTGTGGCTGTCATGGCTTCCATGGTGCCCATGGTCACTCCCTCCATGCTTGGAGTTTCCATCATAAGAAGTGCGAGACTTGTGGTGAGAACCAGAGTGGTGATTGCTGCTCTTTCTCTTGTGGTTTTCCACCTGCTTGTGCTTCCCTTCCAAGATCCTGGCCTTGTCCATAAGCTCCTGGAAAGTGGGACAATATACCACCAGCAGCTGCACTGAAAGCTCATCACTGAGGCCATCCAGGAACCTCTACCTCCTTTTGGCATCAGTGTCAACATCCTTAGGTGCATAACGAGACAGGTTGTTGAACTCCTCAATATACTCAGCCACAGTGCGGTTGGTTTGGCGCAAGTTGCGAAACTCCTTCCTCTTCAGGCTCAGAACTCCTGAACACACGTGGTTGGTCCTGAAACCTTCCTCAAACATTGCCCAAGTCACAGTGTCCAGCGTGTGGGTGATCTGAAAAGTGTCCCACCAAGAAGCGGCTGGTCCCTCTAGTAGGTGAGCGGCAAACCTCACCTTCTCAGCATCAGTGCACCCAACAGTTACTAGATCCTTGTTGACTGAACGCAACCAGTCGATAGCAACCATCGGCTACATTATAGTAGAGAACTTAGCTGGCCTTAGCCTCAGAAACCTAGTGAGAGCATCTCCCTGAGGCTGGTTGTTCCCATTGTTGTTGTTGTTCTGAGCTTCCATGAACTGGGTCATAACTTGGGTCAGCTGTGCCTGAGCTGCCATGAGCTGCTCCAACTCAGTGGGTTGACGGCGGGGAGGCATCTGCGGTTCAGCACAGGTAAGCTTAGAAAGAATCGATTACAAAAACAGGATTCTACCCATGCATTATGACCAAACAACAACAAAACAACCACAGACAATCTCAAGCAAGCAACACATCAACAAAAAAATGATCCAGCAACATCCCAGGGGTTATCCCAGCAGTATATATCTACTGAAATAGTTTTTAGAAGAGTTGGCAATGGTTATCTACACAATAGATCAACAAAGCAATAAAAACAGCAATCTTCCAGAACAGTCCAGCAGTGTTCACGAATTTTTCTACCTGACTTAGACTCATCAGGAAATTTTTCTGATTTTGTTGCATACAGTACAGAGAGTTTCGAACCATCCCTATTTTTTTCAGATTTTTATTAGATACCAGTAAAACATGAAAAATCATACAATACTGTTATGTCAGCAGAAAACTACAACAGGAATAACTCAGATATTAACCAAACTTGCCATAACCCTTCCATAAAATTCGCACAAATAATCCTGGGATATTGGAGTACACAAATAAGCAACTAAACACTCTTAAACTAATAGTAATTAAGTTTTACACCGATCGAGACTAATCCTAACGATTTTTACCTAACAAAGACTAATTGGTGGACTTCTATCTACTTCTTGAAGAGGTTGCGGTAGGTCCTTGCACTCATGCGTTGGCGTTTATGTCCACGATCCAACCATGGAGGTGGAGTATACACCTCTCCTGTGTCATCACTTTAAATCTCAAACTCCACCTCTTCTGGATCCTCCTCTTCTTCTTCATTCACTGCTGCAGCTGCAACAGCTTCATCTCCTCCACCATCGTCGTCTCCATCATCATCATCCTCGTCCTCATCATCATCGTTCCCACTGTCATCATCATCATCATCATTGTTGCCATCATCTCCATTGTCATCATCAGAGGGTGGATACAGCTGTGCTTGGAGAGCGGCAATCTGGGCTGCCATATCTTCAATAGTTTGATCCCTTTCCTGGACGGTCCCTTGCAACTGTTGTATGGTGCAGTTGTTTTCTGCAGTTCCCATTGTGTGCTATGGTTGCATCCCTGCCTACCAGGGCATTTTCCAGAACACCCACAGCTTCATGCAAGGTCTCTATCTCCAGTCCTTGGACCACCATACCATTGCTGGCAAAATCTGCAATCTCCTTTACCATCATCACTTTCTTAGCTAGAGCTCCATTCTCCCTTTCCATGTCCTCTATGTGCCTCCGACGGGGCGGCATGTTGTTCCTGTCGCCCGGGGTAACCACAACGTTCCCATCTTCATCACGCCTCCCATAGTCACGGTAGGGTGAGTCTGCTGGCAGTAGGTGTCGGACAAGATGGCACTGGCGTGATAGGGCTTCATGCAAGGCCAAGTTTATTCCAAGTCCCTAGTTGCAGTATGTCTTGGTGTAGATTAGATGCACAGGGTTTGGCAAGGTGGCATCCCTGAAGATGAAGGTGGTGATCTCCCATGCATCCTCGCCATATCCATAGGTGTACAACCTTCTTCCCTTGAACATGGGCAGTGGCAATCCCAATGACTGCGAGAGCTGTGCTAACTGTCTTGCAAAGGGCCTTGGTGACTCCATGGTTGCATACTCAGTCCTGACTTCTCCCATCTATCAATTAAAAGAGCAAAGTGTGAGAATAGCATATGGTAAGAATTTACGAGAGTGAAAGGAATAAGATGAAAGACAGAGTTAATATAAGCTTTAACAATTCTATGGCTTCCTAATCCAAACCTAGGTCACGATCCTACAGTCGAGACACGGGCTCTGATACCATCTTGTAACACTACGGTTCTAAAAAGACCGTAGCTTCTATGTGACATGCCAATCCCTGGATTGGTTCATTGGCCCACAATAGAATAAGATGAATAACATAGCAAAATATCCGTGTATCATAAATAACGAAGATCCAAAGTACCATTATTACAATAAAAGCTTAGCTCAAGGCTAGCTCAAATTATTCAGGTAGCAACATAAATAAATTAAATCCTCCATTCTTCAAATTGCCCATAAGTGAACAAGTGCCGAGTGGAGTACCGTGGCCTAAATCGATTACTCAGAATCGGAATATCCTGCAACATGAAACGTAGTAGCCCCGAAGGGTCAGTACATGGAATATATGGCAAGTAGAGCTATTAAAGGAGACAATAGTGTTATCATCTACATGCATATTTGGCAAGTGGAGCTGTGGCTAGCTTGCATTTGCAAATACCTTTATCCTACTTTCATAAACAGTTTTTGATTTTCTTTGAAAAGATAAGTTAACCCAACAATATTAAAGCAATTACGAAATTGGAATGAGCGAGAAACATGTCATGGAATCAATATCAAGCAACTCAGATGTCCATAACCGGGGGCACGGCTAATCGATTAGTTTATACACCCTGCAGGGGTTAGTACACTTTACCCATGTGACTTGGCCATTCCAGCTCGTACCATCACTCTCATTTTGGGTGATGATAGGGAGAAGTCCAAGAAGAGACTGTTCGGGAAGTAGCTCCCCAATCCCGACGCGCACCAGTCCAAAATTCTACATCTCTGGATACGCGGGTTCGAGTTACCACAACCTACTGAGTCCAACCAACCGCCCATTTCATTATTGGCACAAGGTGTTGGAGATATGCCCTAGAGGCAATAATAAATATAGTTATTATTAGATCTTTGTGTTTATGATAAATGTTTACATTCATGCTATAATAGTATTAACAAGGAAACATCAATACTTGTGTGATTTGTAAACTAAAATAGAGTCCCTAGTAAAGCCTCTTTATAATACTAGCTTGTTGGTTAATAAATGATTGTGGTTTCCCTATCATGAACATTGAGATGTTATTAACAACAAGATCATATCGTTAGGAGAATGATATGGTGGACATACTCCTATAGATAAGCGTAGCATAAAGATCAAGTCATTTGAATAGTTCAATTGCTATATGCTTTCTGATACATAGTAACCTAATTCCTTCGACCATGAGATCACACATATCACCTTCACCGGAAGGATGCTTTGATGACATCAAACACCACACTATAACTGGGTGGCTATAAAGGTGGCATTGAGTGTTCGGAAAGTATTGGTTGAGACACATGGATCAAGAGTGAGATTTGTCCATCCATATGACGGATAGATATACTCTGGGCCCTCTCGGTGGAATGTCATCCAATTAGCTTGCAAGCATGTGACTGGCTCACAAGGGATCACATATCACGGGAACGAGAAAAGAGTACTTATCAGTAACGAGGTTGAACTAGGTATGCAGAGATACCGACGATCATAACCTCGGATAAGTAAACTATCGTGAGACAAAGGGAAATTGGTATCGTATGTAAGTGGTTCATTCGATCGCAAAGTAATCGTAGAAATATGTGGGAGCCATATGAATTTCCAGATTCCTCTATTGGTTATTGTTCGGAGAAGTGTCTCGATCATGTCCGCATAATTCACGAACCGTAGGGAGACACACTTAAGGATTCGACGTTGTTTGAGTAGTTATGGAATGATGAGTAAGAGACCGAATGTTGTTCGGAGTCTCGGATGGGATCCGGGATATCACGAGGAGATCCGGAATGGTCCGTAGAATAAGATTCATATAAGGAAAGTCCTGTTTCGGGGTGGGAGAATGGTTCCGGTGTTTTCAATGGGAATGTTCTAGAAGGTTCCGGAATGTCTGGCACTCCGGAGGGGAAGGGTACATGAATGTGTCATAACAAGTTGGAATGATTGCATCATGTACTAGGTGTCATCGCTGAACAAAATAAAGGGTTAAATCAAATCCTAGTTTGAAAAGTCAAACGCCACTTTGAAAAGTCAAACGGCTATTTTGTGAGGTGGAGGGAGTAGAAACCTACTTGGGAGGAGTTCCTCCTCCACCGCCGCCCACTTGGAGAACGAGTTGGGAGGGACTCCTCCCTTGGCACGCCCACTCTATATAAGGAGGGGCAAGGCTGCCTCCAAGCACACAACACCACGCCTGCAAACCCTAATCCTAGCCACCTCTGCTGTCAGCCGCCTAGGGCAAGCCGCCGCCGCCGCTTGGCAAACCCTAGTCGCCGGCCTTGCTCCTCCTTGGTGCGTCTAAACCCTAGATCGCCGAGGCTCTCTCTTATAGTCCACCATACTCGCTCTGGCTTAAGGCGAAGCCCTGCGAGATCTCCCCTATACTTCCGGTACCACGCCGTTGTGCTACCGGAATCGCGAGGAGAGTGCTACAACCTCCGCTGCCTGCTGGAACAAGGGAGAGGAAGGTCTTCGTCGAGTACCGAACGTGTGACCGACTGCGGAAGCGCTGCCGGAACGCAGCGCCGGAAGGATCATCTACGCGATCTTGAGATCGGCAAGAGTACGACTACATCACCCACAAGAATCCGCTCTCGTTAAACACTTTGGAATCTTCGAGGGTGAGTTATTCCATCAAATCGTTGCTACAATCTATTAGATAAATCTTGGCTTGTTTGTTTGTATGCGGTAGAAAATTTTTGTTTTCCATGCTACGAACCCCTAAAGTGGTATCAGAGCCGTGTCTATATGTAGATCTGTTGAACGAGTAGAACACAATGGTCATTGTGGGCGTTGATGCTTTTGTTGTCGATTGCTTCTTGTGTACTTTGCATCTTGCGGGATGGTGGGATGAAGCGGCCCGGGCTAACCTTACATGACATCGTTCATGAGACTTGCTCCACGCTTGACATGCAACTTGTATTGCATAAGTGGCTTTGCGGGTGCCTGTTTCTCCCAACATAGTTAAGATTCAATTTACAACGGGTGATTGACAATACTAGTATCAATGTTGTGGTTCTTGTTCGTAAGTTAGAATGGCACTTATTGAAAGCCCCAAACCACGTAAAACATGCAAAGAAAGTAGAGGCGTCTAACTTTGTTTTTAGGGGTGTGCTGTGATGTGATATGGCCATGATTGTGATTATATTTGATGTATGCAATGTTCCTTATTGTAAGTTGGCAACCGGTAGGAGCCATATGGTTGTCTTTAATTTCTGTTAAGACCCGCGTGTCTATTCAAAGTAGTTGTAATAGTTGAAGCTGGTGGAAGACAACCATGGAGCAGCATCATTGACCTTGATGCAATGCCGGTGATGATGGAGATCATGTTCGTGCTTGAAGATGGAGATCGGAAGCACAAAGAAGAAAGGCCATATCATATCACATATTATGAATTGCATGTGATGTTAATCCTTTATGCATCTTGTATTGCTTAGTTAACGACGGTAGCATTATAAGATGATCCCTCATGCACATGAATTTCAAGTTCTAAAGTGTTCAACCTTAGTAAGCACCATTGCTAAAGCTTGTTGTTTCGAAGCACCACGTGATGATCGGGTGTGTTAGATTCCGCAAGTGTATACAACGTGAGCAAGCCAGATTTGCTCATGCGGAAGCTAAGGTTTGATTTTGACGAGCCTAGCATGTATAGACATGGTCTCGGAACACGGATCACCGAAAGGTAAAGCATGAATCATATAGTAGATATGATGAACATGTCGATTGTTCGCCATTGAAGCTACATCAACTCTCGTGATGATCGGTGTTGATGTGGTGGATTTGGTTCGTGTGATCACTAAAACAATGTGAGGGATATTGTTTTGAGTGGGAGTTCACCTAGATTAATTTAACTATTAATTAGAACTCAATTTGTGATAAACTTAGTCTAAACTATTGCAAATATGTTGTAGATCAATGGCGGCCCCTACCATCAATTTTAATGCGTTCCTAGAGAAAGAAAAGTTGAAAAACAATGGAAGCAACTTCGCGGATTGGTTCCGCAATTTGAGGATTGTCCTCACTGCTGGTAATTTAACCTATGTGCTGGATGCACCGCTGGGTGACCCACCTACAGCTACTGCTATCTATGAAGTAAAGAATGTTTACCTCGCTCGGAAGACTCAGTACTCCATAGTTCAGTGTGCTATCTTGTATGGTTTAGAATCGGAGCTTCAGAAAAGGTTTGAGAATTTAGACCCACATGATATGGTCCGTGATCTCAAATTGATCTTTGAGACTCACGCAGCAATTGAGAGCTATGAGGCTTCTGAAAAGTTCTTTAACTGCAAGATGGAAGAGGGCAGCTCCGTCAGTGAGCATGTGCTTAAGATGTCTGGGCACGCAAACAAACTTCAAAGCTTGGGTATAGTGATTCCTAATGCTTTGGGGATTTATCGTGTCCTCCAATCACTGCCACCAAGTTACAAGAACTTTGTGATGACCTACAATATGCAAAACATGAACAAGCAGTTGCCAGAACTCTTCGCCATGTTAAAATCTGCAGAAGTGGAGATCAAGAAAGAGCACCAAGTGTTGATGGTCAATAAGACCACCAAATTCAAGAAAGGCAAGTCTAAGCAAAAGGGACACTTCAAGAAGGGTGGTAAGAAAGTTACCGCACCGACGAAGAAGACCAAGGCTGGACCTAAGCCTGACATCGAGTGCTTTACCGCAAGGGAGAAGGTCACTAGAAGCGGAATTGCCCAAAGTACTTGGCGGATTTGAAGAACGGCAACATCAAGAAGAAAGGTATATCCGATATACATGTTATTGATGTGTATCTCACTAGTACTCGTAGTAGTGCTTGGGTATTTGATATTGGTTCGGTTGCTCATATTTGTAACTCAAAAGCAGTATCAGAATAAGCGGAAGCTAGCGAAGAACGAGGTGACGATGCGCTGGGAAGCGGATCAAAGGTTGATGTGATCGCGTCGGCACGCTACCTCTTCATCTACCATCGGGATTAGTTTTATACTTAAATAATTGTTATTTGGTGCTGCGTTAAGCATGAACATTATATCGGATCTTGTTTATTGTAGACGGTTACTTGTTTAAGTCCGAGAATAATGGTTGTTCGATTTATATGAGTAATATGTTTTATGCACATGCACCTTTGATAGATGGTCTATTCTTATTGAATATCGATATTGGAAATACACATATTAATAACATTGAGGCTAAACGTTTGAAATCGAGCGATAACTCGACCTATATGTGGAACTGTCGTCTTGGTCACATTGGAGTGAAGCGTATGAAGAAACTCCATTCCGATGGACTTCTTGAATCACTTGATTTCGAATCACTTGAAAGATGTGAAGCATGTCTAATGGGTAAAATGACTAAGACTCCATTTTCTGGTATGATGGAGCGAGCTACGGACTTATTGGAAATCATACATACCGATGTGTGTGGTCCAATGAGTGTAGCATCGCGCGGTGGTTATCGTTATGTTCTTACCTTCACGGATGGCTTGAGTAGATATGGGTATATCTATTTCATGAAACATAAGTCCGAAACTTTCGAGAAGTTTAAGGAATTTCAAAGTGAGGTGGAGAATCAACGTAACAAGAAGATTAAATTTCTATGTTCGGATCGTGGAGGTGAATATCTAAGTTACGAGTTTGGCGAGCATTTGAAGAAATGCGGAATACTGTCACAATTGACACCGCCGGGAACACCACAGCGTAATGGTGTGTCCGAACGTCGTAATCAAACTCTCTTAGATATGGTTCGTTCTATGATGTCACTTACAGATTTACCGCTATCATTTTGGGGTTATGCATTAGAAACAGCCGCATTCACTTTAAATAGGGCACCATCTAAATCCGTTGAAACGACACCGTATGAATTATGGTTTGGGAAGAAACCTAAATTGTCGTTCCTTAAAGTTTGGGGTTGCGAAGCCTGTGTAAAGAAGTTACAGCCGGACAAGCTTGAACCCAAAGCGGAAAAATGCGTCTTCATAGGATACCCGAAGGAAACTATCGGGTATACCGTCTATCATAGATCCGAGATAAAAATCTTCGTTGCAAGAATGGATCCTTTCTAGAGAAGGAATTTCTCTCGAAAGAAGTGACTGGAAGGAAAGTAGAACTTGACGAGGTTGTTGAACCTTCTCTCGAACTTGCGAGTAGCGCAGCACCAGAAGTAGTTCCTGTGGCGCCTACACCAATAAGAGAGGAAGCTAATTATGATGATCATGAAACTTCGGTTGTAGTTGCTACAGAACCTCGCAGGTCAACGAGAACTCGTACCACTCCTGATTGGTATGATCCCGTTATGAATGTCATGTTGGTGAACAACACCGATGACCCTGCGACATATGAGGAAGCAATGATGGGCCCAGATTCCAATAAATGGCAAGAAGCCATGAAATCCAATATTGGATCCATGTATGAAAACCAAGTATGGACTTTGGTGGACTTACCGGATGGACGGAAGGCTGTGGAGAACAAATGGATTTTCAAGAAGAAAACAGATGCTGATGGTAATGTTTTGTCTATAAAGCTCGACTTGTCGCAAAAGGGTTTCGACAAATTCAAGGAGTTGACTACGATGAGACTTTCTCACCTGTAGCGAAGCTAAAGTCTATGAGGATTATGTTAGCAATTGCTGCATATTATGATTATGAGATATGGCAGATGGATGTCAAAACAGCATTCCTCAATGGAGACATTGATGAAGAGTTGTATATGATGCAACCCAAAGGTTTTGTCGATCCTAAAGATGCTAACAAGGTATGCAAACTTCAACGGTCCATCTATGGATTGAAGCAAGCATCCCGTAGTTGGAATCAACGTTTTGATAAGGTAATCAAAAGTTTTGGTTTTATACAAACTTATGGAGAAGCTTGTATTTACAAGAAAGTGAGTGGGAGCTCTGTAGCATTCTTAATACTATATGTAGATGACATATTGTTGATTGGGAATGATGTAGACCTTCTTAATAGTGTCAAGGAATATTTGAATAATAGTTTTTCAATGAAGGATCTTGGCGAAGCAGCTTACATATTAGGCATAAAGATTTATAGAGATAGATCGAGACGCCTAATATCATTGTCACAAAGTACATATTTGGACAAAGTTCTAAAGAGGTTTGGAATGGAAGATAGCAAGAAAGGGTTCTTGCCCATGTTGCCCAATACGACCTTGAGTAAAACTCAAAGTCCGACAACGGCAGAAGATGGAGAAAGGATGAGTAAAACTCCCTATGCCTCAGCCATAGGATCTCTAATGTATGCCATGCTATGTACTAGACCCGACATTGCATATGCTGTTAGTTTAACTAGCAGATATCAAAGTGATCCAGGAGTGGATCATTGGACAGCGGTCAAAAACATCCTTAAGTACTTGAGAAGAACTAAGGATATGGTTCTTTCTTATGGAGGTGATGAACAGCTCGTTGTTAATGGTTACACCGATGCTAGTTGGAACACCGATCCGGATGATTCTAAATCACAATCTGGATACGTATTTACTTTGAATGGTGCAGCAGTTAGCTGGAGGAGTGCAAAGCAAAGCGTTGTGGCGAGATCTTCAACTGAATCGGAATACATGGCTGCTTCGGAGGCTTCACAAGAAGCGATATGGATGAAAGAGTTCATTACAGAGCTCGGTGTGGTTCCTAGTGCGCTGGACCCAATGTCAATCTACTGTGATAACATGGGCGCCATAGCCAATGCACAAGAACCAAGGTCACACAAGAAGCTGAAGCACATCAAGCTACGTTTTCACGCTATTCAAGAACATTTCCAAGATGGGGACATAAAGATTTGCAAAGTACACACAAATCTGAATGTGGCGGATCCGTTGACTAAACCTCTCCCGAGGGCAAAACATGACCAACACCAAACTGCCATGGGTGTTCGGTATATTACCATGTAATCTAGATTAGATGACTCTAGTGCAAGTGGGAGACTGTTGGAGATATGCCCTAGAGGCAATAATAAATATAGTTATTATTATATCTTTGTGTTTATGATAAATGTTTACATTCATGCTATAATAGTATTAACAAGGAAACATTAATACTTGTGTGATTAGTAAACTAAAATAGAGTCCCTAGTAAAGCCTCTTTATAATACTAGCTTGTTGGTTAATAAATGATTGTGGTTTCCCTATCATGAACATTGAGATGTTATTAACAACAAGATCATATCGTTAGGAGAATGATATAGTGGACATACTCCTATAGATAAGCGTAGCATAAAGATCAAGTCATTTTAATAGTTGAATTGCTATATGCTTTCTGATACATAGTAACCTAATTCCTTCGAACATGAGATCATGCATATCACCTTCACCGGAAGGATGCGTTGATGACATCAAACACCACACCATAACTGGGTGGCTATAAAGGTGGCATTGAGTGTTCGGAAAGTATTTGTTGAGACACATGGATCAAGAGTGGGATTTGTCCATCCATATGACCGATAGATATACTCTGGGCCCTCTCGGTGGTATGTCATCCAATTAGCTTGCAAGCATGTGACTGGCTCACAAGGGATCACATATCACGGGAACAAGAAAAGAGTACTTATCGGTAACGAGGTTGAACTAGGTATGCAGAGATACCGACGATCATAACCTCGGATAAGGAAACTATCGTGAGACAAAGTGAAATTGGTATCTTATGTAAGTGGTTCATTTGATCGCAAAGTAATCGTAGAAATATGTGGGAGCCATATGAATTTCCGGATTCCTCTATTGGTTATTGTTCGGAGAAGTGTCTCGATCATGTCCGCATAATTCACGAACCGTAGGGAGACACACTTAAGGATTCGACGTTGTTTGAGTAGTTATGGAATGATGAGTAAGAGACCGAATGTTGTTCGGAGTCTCGGATGGGATCCGGGATATCACGAGGAGATCCGGAATGGTCCAGAGAATAAGATTCATATAAGGAAAGTCCTGTTTCGGGGTTGGAGAATGGTTCCGGTGTTTTCACCGGGAATGTTCTAGAAGGTTCCGGAATGTCCGACACTCCGGAGGGGAAGGGTACATGAATGTGTCATAACAAGTTGGAATGATTGTATCATGTACTAGGTTTCATCGCTGAACAAAATAAAGGGTTAAATCAAATCCCAGTTTGAAAAGTCAAACGGCTATTTTGTGAGGTGGAGGGAGAGTAGGAAACCTACTTGGGGAGGAGTTCCCTCCCTCCACCGCCGGCCCACTTGGAGACCGAGTTGGGGAGGGACTCCCCTCCCCTTGGCGCACCCCCTCCACCTATATAAGGAGGGGCAAGGCTGCCCCTCCAAGCACACAACACCACGCCCCAAACCCTAATCCTAGCCACCGGCGCCGCCACCTCCTGCTGCCGCCGCTGCCTAGGCAAACCCTAGCCGCCGGCCTTGCTCCTCCTTGGTGCGTCTAAACCCTAGATCACAGAGGCTCTCTCTCATAGTCCACCATACTCGCTCCGGCTTAAGGCGAAGCCCTGCGAGATCTCCCCTCTACTTCCGGTACCACGCAATTGTGCTGCCGGAATCACGAGGAGAGTGCTACAACCTCCGCTGCCTGCTGGAACAAGGGAGAGGAAGGTCTTCGCCGAGTACCGAACGTGTGACCGACTGCGGAAGCGCTGCCGGAACGCAGCGCCGGAAGGATCGTCTACGCGATCTTGAGATCGGCAACAGTACGACTACATCACCCACGAGAATCCGCTCTCGTTAAACACTTTGGAATCTTTGAGGGTGAGTTATTCCATCAACTCGTTGCTACAATCTAGTAGGTAGATCTTGGCTTGTTTGTTTGTATGCGGTAGAATTTTTTTGTTTTCCATGCTACGAACCCCTACAGTGGTACTAGAGCCGTGTCTATATGTATATCTGTTGCACGAGTAGAACACAATGATCATTATGGGCGTTGATGCTTTTACACGACAATCCTACCACATAATAGGACATATCATAACGATAGTATTATCCTACACATGCATCTACAAAATACACGACAATGCATTAAAAATAGTAGGACAACATCATGAACAAGGTAGCATCTACTTGCCTTGGTTGTAGCGGTCGGAAGAACAATCCACACACGAGCAAGCGTTGCACTCGTCACAATCTACACGATACAATTGCAATCATAAACAAACCATCCACAATCATATGCAAACAAAGATGATGCAAGATGCATGCATGACAAGTGGATCGATGCTACAGCAGAATCACATAATATTATTCAGTATAGCTACTGTATGCATGCATGGAAATTATTTTTAGCGCAAGGAAAACAAGTATGCAATTTATAATGCTCAATAATAGAGCTAGAAACCAAATAATTCACCACTGCTGACATACTGTTTGTAAAATTTTGGGAAAATTCTACAGTGTAGGCAACTCTAAATAGGAACAGTACCAAATGGAATTTCTCAAAAAGGAGTCATATAACTCCCTGAGTAATTAAAATACTGCAGTAAGGCTTTAAATATATTATGCAAAATTATTACTGTAAGCCTAACTTTTTAATTCACTTTGAGATTCCCCTTTTTCTTATGATTCCAGGGACATATTATTTGCAATTTTTGGAGTTACAGAACTTATTCTACGAATTAATTACTCTAAAAAGGCCATTAACTCATTTAATTATTATGGACAAAATCTTGTTGTAAAAGTGTAAAACAATGGTACAACAAGATTCTACACGAGTTACTGAATCTACACATATTTTATTTGTAATTTCTGGCCTAGTAGATCTATAGATATGAATTTTACAAGTTTATACAATTTTCTGCCATTTAAATCAATTTAAAATCTCGCAGTCAAACTTTGACTGCTGACCGGCCCACGTGGCGGCTGACGTGGCGCTGATTGGCAGTTGACCAGTCAGCTGCCCGTGCTGACTAATCAACGGTCCGATCTGGACCGTTCGATCGTGATCAAACGGCCGAGAGGCAAGGCGGCGAGAGCTCATCGGATGGCGGCGGCGGCGGGCTCGAGGCGGCGGAGCTGGCGGCCTCCGGCGGCGGGCGAGGGCGGAATGGCGTCGGGGTCCTCGGGGTGGGGGTCGTCGGCGTGGGGGCGGCCTTGGGCGAGCACGGGGGCGTCGGCGGCGGGCGGCTGAAGCGGTGGCGGCGGGGTCGGTCACGGGCGGCGGCGTCGGCGGTTCCTACGGGGAGAGAAGAGGAGAGGGGGTGGTCAGCGGTGGCGGGGCGAGCCCGCGGGTAAGGGAGGGCGACGGCGCGGCGGCGGAGGTGCTTACCGAGAGCGGGGAAGGCGGCAGCGGCGGCTAGCTCCGGCGAGAAATCGCCGGAGTTTGAGGGCGAGAGAGGGCGTGGGTTTAGGGGTCGGGTAGAGGGGAGTCTAGGGTATAAGAGAGGGGGGTCGCGGCGGCGCGCGAGGGTCCTGGTCGTGGCCAGGTCGTCCTCGGCGTCGCCTGGCCGCTCGTCTTGTGCCGGGCCGGTGGTGACGGGCGGCCTATCTGGCGTGGCTGGTGTGTTGCTGGCTTGCTTATTCTGACTGGCAAGGCGTCTTGGCCTTGCTGGTTGGGCTTGGGCAGCAAGCCGGCTAGCTGCTACTGCAGTTTGCTTTTTTGTTGTTCTTTTTCTTTTCCATTTTCTGTTTTAGTATTTCTAACATAACTCTGCCATATGAACTCCAAATGGGGTGAATTTTCTTTCTAAATTTTTCTAAAATCTAGGAGATCAACCTAGGATCATTTTTGGCAATAATTTATCTATTTCAAAACAGTGACTTCATAGGTCCAACTATTCGTTTTTGTAGGAGAACATGAGTAACTCCGTCTAGGGTTTGAAAGTAGTGTTTTGGAACTCAAATATTTTCATGAATGCAGAATGTCATTGCAAGCAAATGATGATCATGATGCAGTGCAGTACCAAATCTAGAATTTGGGAATGTTGGGATGTGACAGTTTGCTTGCTGCCATTTTATTTCAGATTGCAATTACCACTTATAATCATCCATATTACTTGTATTTCACTATCTCTTCACCGAACTAGTGCACCTATACACCTGACAAGTGTATTTGGTGTGTTGGGGACACAACAGACTTCTTGTATCTTGATTGCAGGGTTGATTGAGAGGGATACCTTTGACCTCTTACTCCCTGAGTTCGATAAACCTTGGGTGATCCATTTAAGGGAAACTTGCTGCTGTTCTAAAACCTCTACACTTGGAGGCCCAACACTGTCTACAATAATAGAAGCGTGCATAGACATCAAGCTCTTTTCGGGAGCCACTGCCGGGGAGGTAAGGTAAAAGGTACTCACATCCTCTGGCTACTAAGCTATCTTCTAGTACTGTTGCTGGTGTGTGAGTTCTCGAAGTTATTTCCTTTAGATTCTGCAATTATATATTTTTGTTTCTTGTTTTTATTTTCACTATTTAGGCTTAATGGAAAACAACAACAAAATTTAGAGAGCTTTATAGTATTCATCTTGAGTTAGGACATGAAGTGTTTGAAGAGAAAATTAAAAACCCTATGGAACTTTATTTGCATGCTAATAGTAATGTTATTAGTATAAATTCTTTGAACACCATTATTGCTAATGCTATGGAAACATCTAAGCTTGGGGAAGCTAGTTTTTATGAAAATGATCTTTTTAGTTCCCCAGCTTTAGAGGACAAAATTTGCTATGATGATACTTTGCCTCCAATATATGATGATTACAATGATGAATATGATATTTTCAATCCACCTACTACTAAGGATAAAATTAATTATGATTAAAATATGCCTCCTATATTTGATGATTATGGTGATGAGAATAATAATGACAACTATTTTGTTGAAATTGCTCCCACTAGAATTAATAAGGATGACTATGCTTATGTGGAGACTAATAATTATTCTATGCATGTGGCTCATGATAAGAATGTTTTATATGATAGTTATATTGTTAATTTTATTCATGATGCTACTGAAAGTTATATTAGAGAGGGAAACATGGTCTTATGCATCTCAATAATGTTAAGTTTCCCCTCTTTATGTTGAAATTTTTGAAGTTGCACTTGTTTTGCTTTCCTATGCTTGTTGCATTGTGCTTTCATGAATTGTTTCTTTACAAGATTAGTTTTCATAGGAAGTGGGTTAGACTTAAATTTATTTTATATTTTCTTATTGATGCTCTCTTTTACTTCAGGTTCATATTTCTTATGTGGGCATCATAGAAATTATCATGCCTATCATAATGGTTATAAAGAAAGATCTTTTGGGAGACAACCCATTATATTTTTGCTTTCAGTATATTTTTGTTTCTTTGAGTCTTGGAAGTTATTGCCTCTGTAATAACCTCTTCTTATCATTTTTGTTTGGTTTTTGTGCCAATAATAGCCTCTAATGAGAGGGAAGTAAGATTTGGGGAAGTTGCTGTCCCGAAACAGATTTCTGTGCTTCACTGAAAAAATCGTGAAAAATCCTAGAACATCGTACTGATCTGTAATTTTTTGAGTGCATGCCCCTGTTATTTACCCAACTTTCGTTAGTTTTGCACTTTTCTATTTGAGCAACACAAGAGTTTTGAAAAAATCGGTCTTTACCTGCTGGTCTGTTTTGACAGATTTCTGCCATTATTTGCATTTGCCTCTTAATCGGTTTCTTTTGAGTTCTATTTGATCACTTGACATTTTAAAAGGAATTGCTACATAAGATTGTGTTTTAATGGAAGTTTTACTTGTGTTTAAACTAAAACCAAAGGCTTATTATCTTGAATACACTAATGTTGCTAATGAAGAATTGTGTGAAGTTTTGTATGAAGGAAATTTTCAAGTGTAGGGGAAGAATGATGTGACGAGATGAATGTAAGACCCCACAATGTAAGGTAAAGGCCCTTGTGATTGCAATGCTAGACCCTGGATCAAAATGCTAGTCCCTGGACCAAAATGCTAGCATCCACAGTTTAGTATGAAGTACACAGATACAAAGGTCATTATTACATCGTCATTCCAGAGATAACATAGTCTTTACAACTCATTATCCCAAGGCTAATACATAGAGTTCAAACATAAGTAGATAAATAAAAGTATTCATCTTCATGTTCCACAGGCAAACATGTTGAGCGTAGACTCATAACCCTAGTCTCCATCAGAGTAACCTGCAACATCATAAGTTACAACCACAGAGGGTCAATACATTTGGAATTGTATTGGCAAGTGATACCATAGTAGAATAGTAGTATCTAATAGCTATATGAATTTGGCTAAGTGTAGCTCAGGCTGGCTTTTCTCAAATAAGGTTTTTCTTATTAGTTGAAAACATTAAGTTTTTGTTTGACAAAAACACCCAAGGAACCACCAATAGGCATTGGTGAACCTTTACCCTGGTTCAACCACAAGTTTTAACTTAGAGAAATTGGGATGAGGAGATTCTTGATCACTTCAATGTCTTTGATGCTCAAATTGTCCGTTGCCGGGGACATGGCTAAGTAATTAGGTTTTACCCTCTCGAGAGGTGGTGCACTTTCCCCACAATACTCTACATGCATCGAGACGAGAATTTTCAGAAGCATTCCCTTATACCACCACGGACGCGTTCCATTCTATCAACCCTACCACCAACTGTCCATCTGGCTAATTTCTTGCAACCTAGTTGGTCAAGGCAGAGCCCATATGCCATGTGGTTGCACTAGAAGCTTCTCAAAACTAAATATCTCAATACCTTTGTTCCTGGGTGGCCATCCACAAGTGTGATATACAAGGTAAACCATAGACATGTGCCTTGTGTAACCACTCAACACAAACCAATCTTTCCATTCCACCTAGGTAGTTCATTCACATGTTGTTTTATTATTCAAAAACAAAGTCATAGATTTTGCTTAACAACATAGTATGAATATTACACCCTTGTATTCTACTAGCTAGGCTAAGCATACTAGTATAGAAAGTTTCATATCTTAGGGAAAACTACTAAGACAACATATATAGCATTTCCATTGGCATAGCATATACTTAGAAAAATCTCCATGCAAATCCTACTCAAAATATTTCTGATGCATAGATAAAATAGAAGGACAAAATATGAAGCATAACTTGCCTTGGTAGCTAGGAGAATAGCAACAGTACTCACAATAACAATCACCACAATCAACAAAATCTACACATAAAATCATAACACCAAATCCACATTCAATATTCCAAAAAAAAATACATATGAATGCATGCAAATGCAATGGAATGATTTTCTACACTAAACAATTCAAACTGAACAGTACTAAACACAAAGTAAACTTTCTAAAGTTTAAATAAACCAAAATTTACTCTAAAATAAATTTCCAAATGAATTTTATATGCAAAATAGGCCAACAAATGCTTCTGCAATAAATCCTAATTTGACAGCAGAAAATGGCCAAAGCAAGTACATAGATGTGTAGGGATCAATTTTGTGAATCCATTGATATATTATTTGTAATTTTTGGAGAAACATATCAAAAGTTATTGAATTTACAAGTTTGAATATCTAATATATCTAATTTCTGATTATAAATCGAATCCAGAGACACGCGGCGCTTCCTGATTGGTGCCTACCAGTTTGCTCAGGATCGTTCTTCCGTGCCGTTAGATTAAGTTAGATCTAACGCTCCAGATCTAATCATACCTGTTTAGTAAGTGATCTAATCTAAACCGCGGGATAAAGATCTAAAGGCCTAGATCTACTCGACCATAGATGGGCAGCGCGCATGGCACTAGCGGCAGCGACGGCTCTGCCGGTGACACGCCGGCGAGTCTAGGGGGGCAGGGGGTGGTGCCGAGGCTTACCAGAGTCATGTGGTCGTGATGAAGTTCAATCTGTACTTGGTTTTGACAGGGGCACAAATACACTGGCGTAGGAGCTCGTCAGAGATCTCACTGGCATCGGGTGCTTGATGGAGGAGACGAAGGCGATGACCTAGGTCACCAAAAGGAAAACGCCAAGCATCAGTAGGTGCACAAGGTCAATGCGAACACGATGGCTTGAAGCAGAGGGCAAGGGGCACTCGGGAATTACCTAGATTGCTCGTCGGAGTCGAGCGACACGTCTGGTGCTTGCAGTGCTTGACGGGCCGACGACCTGGGGCGATTTAGGACAAAACAAAGGCATGGTTAGACGCGCAAGAGTAATAGGAACACTCTTGCATGAATGAGAGACAGAGGTGAACATGGTGCACAGTGGAATGCGTCGTCGGAGCTGCTCGGGTCTACGGCGGTGTGAGCTCAATTACTGGCATCCTAGGGGCGCTCGGGCGATGGGGTTTGAGGGGAAATGGCCACAGCGAGGTGGGGGTTTAGTAGCCCGAGCAGGGTGGCAATCACGCGGCGAATCAACACAATTTAATCAAATTGAATCGCGGCAGTGAAGGGGAAGGAACGGCTAGCGACGACGTGGTCTGCGGGTGCGGGATTGAAGACGACCGTGTCGACGTGGCGCAGGGCCTAGTGGTAGTGAGCGAGGAGGTGCGTGCGGGGGTGAGAGAGAGGGGGAGGGGAAATTCCCGGGTGGGCTTACTGGACCGCAAGTGGGATTGGGCTAGATAGGTGGCGCCTGTTTTTATTTTTTTCTTTCAGCCTTTTGTTTTCTCATTTGATTTTCAAAAAAAGGATTTGAATGCCCAATTCAAATCTGTTTGAATTCAAACCTTCACCAAAATTTTGTATGGTGATCCTAGTATTCAAAATTGTGCCAAACACATACATTCACTCAAAAATCATTTTGAGGTCATAAAATAAAATAAAAACCATGCCCCATACATATATAGTAAAAGGGTATAAATATGGTTTATTTAGGGTTTAGCTTTGAAAATTTTTGTGCGAGAACAAAATGCCATGATGTTATGAATGGAATAACATGATTTTGCATTTGATGAAATTTGGGATGTTACAATGAAGAATGGACAAAATCTCAAACCTGGGGATGCCACCCATGTCACTCCAAGAAATATTCAAAGAGGTACAAACGTTAAAGCTTGGGGATGCCCAAGGCACCCCCTTCTTCATGAATAAAAATCTCAGGTCTTCTTTTGACATGGTTATACCCTATGGGTACATGACATTAGCATACCTGGCCCAGCCAAAGGAAGACCCACGAGAATATACGTGGCCCATGAAGATTTTCGGGTGGCCCAATCCCATGACGTCTTCGGATCCTTGGAGAGAAAGACTAGAATAGATAGAATATTCAAAGGGGCAAACCCTAAACCTGTAACCGACTCGATCTATGCCCGGGACCTGCCTACCTCTATATAAAGGTTAGGAGGGCATGGCAAGGAGGATCTCTCTCATACCACCGCATACACACCTCCACGCCAGATTGCATCTGCACATCCCTGTACTTTTCGGTTCCGCCGTAATCAAGAGCAGAAAAGCAGGAGTAGGGTTTTCCCTCCGGGTAAATCTCATGTCCCCTGGTTGCTTGTCTGTTAACCGTTCCGCGATCTCAAACAAGCTCATAACAATGGGCATTGACGAGATTGAACCTCGTCAATTGGCGCCGTCTGTGGGAATCGGGGGCGCTAATTGTGCGATCGTGATGGTCCCGGCCAAAGCGATCTACAATTGCTCTGCGACGGAGAGCCATCTCATCTTCAGCGCTTTCGACTTCACCGCCCACTCGCCAGCCACCCTGAAGGACTTCGAGCCCCTTGGCAACGGGCTCGAGATCCTATTCAGAAGCTTCTGCTTCCAGGTGGATCAGACCGGCACGCTCCGCCTCCCAGAGCGGGTGCCTCTGCCATCAATCAGGCCCGCCTCATGGGCCCCACACCCGAACGTGCTACACACGACAACATCGACAGATGAGTCATACGACAGCAGCAGCTGCAACTCAGATCTAGGCGATCCCCGTCGGATGAAGGAACCTACGGTTTCGGATCCAAAAGCTGAGGCAGCAGCGATCCGACCTACGGACTCTACCAATGCGCCGTGGTCATCCAAAGCAACGTGGAGCAACAACCACTAGGTTCGGGTGCTCACGTACCGCCACCCAACTCACAGGGTAGAAACGGCGAAAACAGGAGGCAGACATCCCCACAGCCCAACGGGGACGATCCTGACGCCAATCGAGTACTCCACCTCAGCGAGGAAGGATGGAACCAAGCATGCGAAGCCGTGGCATGCAACAAGATCCTGCCTGTGGGTGCCTCGCGGGACCTACTGATGGCATACCACCTGCTCCTCATCGAAGAGCACAAAAAGCAGGTGAAGATGCTAGAAGTACTCAACAAACGCAACCAAGCGGCCACAGAGTCTAACGCGCGGCGAGCTGCGCTCTCCGCCGTTGGCGGCTCCAGCTCGCACGGAAACAACGCCAACAAGCATCATTATCGCGTACATAACATGGACCCCGCTGCACGTCGCGAGGTGACCTGAACCCTCAACACGTCCTTCATGGAGATGGACGCCAACGGTAACGTCATCCCGAAGACGCCGCAAGCTGCGATCATGGCAACCACCACATACCTTGCGTCCCATCCACCTCCAGTGGGGGACCCGAAGAGGTCCATGCACAATTCCGCACTAGCCGGACTCAGACTCGTTGGAGCTGCGCTACACGAAGAAGCTCCCGCGGAGCCGAAAAAGAAGGCTACGGTCAGAATCAACCGCAGTCCCACACCCTCGTCCGATGAGGAGGAACACGACCTACCTCAACGACACGAGATCTCATGACATCGCAGCCGCGACTACGACGCTCGAAGCAAACTCGCCCAACGCAAGATCGACAAGGCACGCGCCAAGCGCGTGTGCTCATCCGAGTCTGAAGAGGATGACGACGAAGGAGAACTCTACGGAGCTCGATGCTTCAGCAGATCTGCTCGGCGGACACGGATGACGAGGAACTTCAAGCTTCCTTCAGACACTCCGAAGTTTGACGGCACGCAGGACCCTAAGGCGTGGCTCAGCGACCACCTGTCGTCCGTCAAGCTGCACGGCGGTAACAAAAACACTGCCCTGCAATGCCTTCAGCTGCAGTTGACAAGAGTAGCCCGAATATGGCTCAGCAGCCTATCCTCGGGATCCATCCGAAGCTGGGAGGAACTGGCGTACAGTTTCATCCAAAACTTCAAGGGTACTAGCAAGAGGCCAGCCTCGATCGAAGAGCTGCGGGCCTACACCCAACGAACGGGCGAATACATTCGCTCATACATACTATGCTGGTCCAACATCAAGAACTCCGCGGCACACATCTCTGAGGAGAGAACAATCGACGCCTTCGAAGATGGCGTCAAATGCCAAGACTTCAAGGAAGAAATTGGGCGCGTCAAGCCCAAGACACTCGACCACCTCATGGACATTGCCAACAGGTGGGCAGATGGCGAGGACTCCGTCCTCCGAGCACACTCGGAGGAGGAGGATGACTATGGCCGCCGACGCGAGTGTCGTAGCAAGAGAAGGTCACGCGTCTATGATGATCGCGATGGACCCTACATGGTCGAGGCTGGCTACGCTGACCGCGGCAATGAAAGCAACCGCAGAAGTGGCGGATACTGTGGAAACAACTTCCGCGATGGAGGACGCTCAATGCAAATGTGGAAACGCCGCGGCCACGACGACGAGCCCTCGGCATACGAAAAATTGTCTGGCCCATGCACCATCCACTTCTACATCGACAAGCAGGATGGCAAAAAGAAGGCTAGCCATATGCTCAAGGACTGCCGCGATTTTCAGAAGCTCAGCGATAGCCTTTCCTAGACAGCAAGCCCCGAACCCTGGGTATGGACACACACCCGCACTAGGTGACATCGCCCACGGAGGTCCTCCACCACCACCCGTGGGACCTTCGAATCACCCGATCGCACCCGCGCAGAACAACGGTGTAAACAGGTACCCAACACCAAAAGGGTCATTGATGATACAAAAGGGGCACCCGAAAAACAGGGTGCAAAAGAAGATCACCCGCCAGGTCAGATTGGCTGTGACCGATCCACCCGCCATCCCTGAGTAGCTCAGCGGTTCGGAGTCCTACAACACATTTAGCCGTTTGGATCACCCCCGCCAGATCCCTCGCCCAGGTCATGCTTCCTTGGTGCTCGAGGCGCAGATCGAAGGATTAGAGATGAGCCGGGTCTTCATGAACGATGGCAGCAGCATCAATCTGATGTTTGCTAGCACCTTAGAAGCAATGCGGATCCCGCTGTGCAGCCTGGAACAATTCGACACAATGTTCCACGGCATCGTCCCAGGGAAGGGCATATTCCCCCTGGGAAAGATATGGCTCGACGTCATCTTCGGCAAGCTCGATAACTTTTGATGCGAGCGACTCGAGTTCAAAGTGGTGGACTGGGAATCACAATACCACGCCATCCTCGGCCGCATGGCATTCACAAGGTTCCTGGCAGTACCGCACTATGCGTACATGCTACTCAAGATGCCAGGACCTAGGGGCGTCATCACGGTCCACGAGAGCTTCACCCGGTCGGATCACTGCGATAGGGACTTCAATAGAATCTCCCAGTCATTCGGCATGCAGGAGGATCTCATAAGGCTCCGAGAGGTGACAGACAATGGAGCACCACCAGTCTCAAGGCAGAACGCACCTGACATGTCGTTCGACTCAACAGTCAACACGAAGAAGGTGCAGGTCCACCTGACGGACGCCTCTAAGACGGCGCTGATCGCCAACGACCTTAGCCCCGCATAGGAAAGCACGCTCGTCGAATTCCTCCGTGAGTGCTGGGAAAACTTCGCCTGGTGTCCCGCGGACATGCCAGGAGTTCCCAGGGAATTCGCCGAGCATGCACTCAATGTGTTCCCAGATGCCAATCCCGTAAAACAATCCATCCGACGATTGTCCGAGCCACGGGCCGAAGCCATGGAATTCAAAGTCAACAGACTGATCGATGCTGATTTCATCAGAGAGATCAAGGAAAGTGAGTGGCTGGCCAACACCGTGATGGTCCCTAAAAAGGACACGGACATCCTGCGGATGTGCGTGGACTTCACATCGCTGAACAAGCACTGCCCGAAGGATCACTTCCCTCTCCCTCGGATCGATTAGATTATCGATTCGACTGCAGGATGCGAGAAACTCTCCTTCCTTGACGCCTACTCAGGCTACAATCAGATTCGACTAAAGGTTGAAGACTAGGAGAAAACAACGTTCATCACGCTGTTCGGAGTGTTCTGCTACAACACAATGCCTTTCGGGCTGAAGAACGCAGGTGCCACGTACCATCGGTGCATGTAGGCATGCCTAAAGAGCTAGATCGGCAGCAACATACAGGTCTATGTCGACGACATAGTAATCAAAACAAAGGAGGCCAAGACACTAATCGACGATCTCTGGGAGACGTTCGACAACCTTGATCGCTACAAGATCAAGCTAAACCCAGAAAAGTGCGCCTTCGGCGTCCTATCTGGCCAATTGCTTGGCTACTTCATCTCCCAGCGAGGGATTGAGGCGAACCCGAAGAAAATCCGGGCCATAATAGCCATGGAGAAACCGAAGAACCTCAAAGGTGTCCAGCAGCTCGCTGGACGCATCGTGGTGCTGAGCAAATCCATCAGCCATATGGGTGAAAAGTCCCTGCATTTCTATCAGCTACTACGCAAAGCAGACAAATTCGAATGGATACCTGAAGCCGACGACGCATTCGAAGACCTGAAGCGGCTGTTATCCACCTCGCTCGTCCTGGTCACGCCAAAGGAACGCGAGCCTCTACTGCTATACATAGCAGCCACGCATCAAGTGGTAAGCCCCGTGCTCGTGGTGGAACGACCCGAAGATGGCAAGACCCACAGGGTCCAACGCCCAATCTACTACCTCAGCGAGGTATTGATGCCAACAAAACAGAGATACCCTCACTACCAGAAACTCTCCTACGGCGTGTTCATGACAGATCGTCGGCTGAGTCACAACTTCTAGGAGCATCAGGTGATGGTCGTCAATGAGGCACCTCTAAACAGCATCCTGAACAACCCGGAGGCCATAGGACGCGTGGCCCTGTGGGGCATCGAGTTGTCCCCTCTAGACATAGTCTATGAGAAATGCCATGCGATCAAGTCGTAGGTCCTACCGGACTTCCTCGTCCACTAGATGGAGCTGCAGCTGCCGGACACCCCAGACATGACACAGTCATGGACGATGCACTTCGATGGCTCCAAGCGTGAGGCCGGAGTAGGAGTCGGGGTTATACTAACATCCCCGCAGGGCGACAAGATGAAGTACGTGTGGGAGATAGGCCCTACAGGCAATAATAAAAGTGGTTATTATTATTATATCTTTGTGTTTATGATAAATGTTTACATTCATGCTATAATAGTATTAACCGGAAAAATTAATACTTGTGTGATTTGTAATCTAAATTAGAGTCCCTAGTAAAGCCTCTTTGAAATACTAGCTTGTTGGTTAATAGATGATTGTGGTTTCCCGATAATGAACATTGAGATGTTGTTAACAACAAGATCATATCATTAGGAGAATGGTAAGATGGACATACTCCTATAGATAAGCATAGCATTAAGATCAAGTCATTTCAATAGTTCATTTGATATAAGCTTTCTGATACATAGTAACCTAATTCCTTCGACCATGAGATCATGCTAATCACCATCACCGGAAAGATGCTTTGATGACATCAAACCCCACACCGTAACTGGGTGGCTATAAAGGTGGCATTGAGTGTTCGGAAAGTATGTGTTGAGGCACATGGATCAAGAGTGGGATTTGTCCATCCATATGACAGATAGATATACTCTAGGCCCTCTCGGTGGAATTTCATCCAATTGGCTTGCAAGCATGTGGCTGGCTCACAAGGGATCACATATCACAGTAACGAGAAAAGAGTACTTATCGGTAATGAGGTTGAACTAGGTATGCAGAGATACCGACGATCAAACCTCGGATAAGTAAACTATCACGAGACAAAGGGAAATTGGTATCGTATGTAAGTGGTTCATTCAATCGCAAAGTAATCATAGAAATATGTGGGAACCATATGAATTTCCAGATTCCTCTATTGGTTATTGATCGGAGAAGTGTCTCGATCATGTCCGCATAATTCACGAACCGTAGGGAGACACACTTAAGGATTCGATGTTATTTAGTAGATATGGAATGTAAATAGGGTTACCGAATGTTGTTCGGAGTCTCGGATGGGATCCGGGATATCACGAGGAGATCCGAAATGTTCCGGAGAATAAGAGTCATATAAGGAAAGTCCGATTCTAGAGTTCAGGAATGATTTCGATGTTTTCATCGGAGAGGTTCTAGAAGGTTCACCAGACCGGAAGGGGAATGGTCCATGAATATTTCATGGGTAAGTGTAATGATTGGATCATACCCTAGGTCACTTGGTTTGGGAATTTGGAAGAGAGAATTAAAGCTCTAAATTGAAAGTCAAACGAGAGGTTTGAAAAGTCAAACTGGAACAATGGTTTCCTAGTGGAGAAGGAAAGAGTCCTTCCTTAAATCCAACTTGGGTTTGGGTTTGGATTGAAACCCTCCCCTCCCAAGGCTGCCCCCTCTCATAAATAGAGGGGGAGGGCTTCCCCAAACAACACAAGAGCCATCCCTCCCCACCCTGTGCGCCGCCGCACGCCGCCGCCGCGCTGCCGCCGCCACCTAGCCGCCGCCGACACCTCCTCCTCATCCCGGCCTTCTAAACCTAGATCGCCGAGAAACCCTAGATCCACCATAACTCGCATCGGCTTAGGCGAAGCCCTGCGGGATCTTTCCTCTACTTCCGACACCACGCCATCGTGCTGCCGGAATCGCGAGGGGAGAACTACAATCTTCGCTGCCTGCTGGAACAAGGGAGAGGAAGGTCTTCAACGAGTACCGAACGTGTGACCGACTGCGGAAGCGGCGCCGGAAGGATCGTCTACACGATCTTGAGATCGGCAAGTGTACAACTACATCACCCACGAGAATCTGCTCTCGTTAACCGCTTTGGAATCTTCGAGGGTGAGTACTCTAATCGACTCGTTGCTACAATCTAGTAGATAGATCTTGGCTTGTTTGTGTGCATGCGGTAGAATTTTTTTGTTTTCCATGCTACGAACCCCTACAGTACGTCCTCCAGATGAAATTTTGAGCTTCCAACAACGAAGCCGAATATGAGGCCCTCATCCACGGCATGAGGATGGCCAAGATCTGCGGCACAACGTGCCTCCTCATCTATGGTGACTCAAACCTCATCGTCTAGCAGATGATGAACGAGTGCGACGCGCACGCTGCCAACATGATCGCGTACCGCGCGCTCTACAACTCACTCAAAGGAGACTTTGACGGCTGCGAGCTTCATCATGTTGGATGAGAAAGCAACAAGGAAGCCGACAAACTCGCCAATATCGGCTCCACCTGCGCACGGGTGCCACCAGGTGTGTTCCTCGAACAGATCTGTGTGCCATCCATCAAAAGGAAATTCCCCAAGGGATCACCCAAAGAAGGAGAGCACTCGGGGACTACGCTGCCACAAGGTCAGGAAGGACCCGAAAAGCTCGACACAGAGGTCTCAGTGGTCAACCTGATGCAGATCATGGCAATCGAAGAAACATGGACGCAGTCGTACCTGCGGTACCTGATAAACAGGGAACTGCCTGATGACCCGACAGATGCTCGACACATATATCGCTGGTCGAAGGCCTTCACCATCATCAATGGCGAGCTGTACAAGCGCAGCATTTCGGGTGTGATCCAAAGGTGCGTCACCATCGGTGACGGCAAAACCATCCTCCAAGGCATCCACGAGGGCATCTGCGGCCATCACGTGGGCAGCCGCGCCCTCGTCGCCAAAGCTCTACGAGCTGGGTTCTACTGGCCAACGGCCATGAACGACACCAAGGACACCAAGGCAATGGGTGCCAGAGGTTCGCAGACAAACTGCACGCACCAGGATCAGAGCTCAGGCCCATACCCTTGGCCTGGCCCTTCGCCCAATGGCGCCTCGACATGATAGGCAAACTGCCCAAGTCCTCGAAAGGAGGCCACGTCTACCTCCTGGTCGCAGTCGACACGTTCACCAAGTGGATCGAGGCCATGCCCGTTACCAAAAAAAGGGTAAAACGGTCGTGAAGTTCTTCCAATCCATAGTCTACCGGTTCGGCGTGCCGCACATCATCATCACCGACAACGGGTCAAACTTCATCTCCAAAGAATTCCAAGACTTCTGCGAAGGCCTCGGGATCAATATATCCTATGCCTCCGTGGCACACCTGCAAACCAATGGACAGGTCGAAAAGGCCAACGGCCTCATAGGTGGCGGCATCAAGAAGCGCCTATTGAGCCTACTCGAGCGGCTTGCGGGAGCATGGGCAGAAGAGCTACCCTCCATACTCTGGAGCTTGTGCACAACGCCAAACAGCTCAACTGGCTACACGCCTTTCTTTATGGTGCACGGAGCCGAAGCCGTGTTGCCTGCAGAAGTACGCCATAAGGCCCCACTGGTCGTCGCCTACAGCGAAGCCGAATCTATGGCCGCACTCGAAGAGGCCGTCGACACACTCAACGAGGCATACGACATTGTCGCGGCTCGATCGGCGGTCTACCAGCAGAGCCTCCGCAACTATCACAGCCGTCGGCCGCGACCAAGGTCCTTCGTCGAAGGAGACCTCGTCTTACGACTCAAGCAAGAGCGGCCGAAAAAGCTCGAGACACTCTATTTTTATTGCTTCATGCACTATTGTGTTGTTCTTGGAGCGTCTTTGTTTTTGTTTTTAGTTTTCTTTTGTTTGGTTTGCTGCAATAAATTAGTTGGACCCCCACATTCTCATTTTTGTCAAATAAGTTGATTGGTGATGCAAAAGAATTGAAATTTTCATGCTTATAGTGGTACAAAAGGAAGCTTGTTTTGACTATGACTTAGACTTTACCATGTCATGTTGGATGTTGCTTTGACCATATGCTTAGTGATTATTGTTGTAGCATGAATTGTTCCAAACAATCGAGATTGCTTAATGTGCCTTGAAATAATCATGCGTTGTTTTATCATACAAAAGAATAATATTGTGGTATTCTCCTTTGATGCTTTATTTGGGTTGACTTGGCACATGCTTACAACATGTTAAGACTATGAACCAGTCACCTTAGCCTCTATGATCATTTAGTTTTTGACTGGTGATATCACTTTATGCTTCAACTAATAATGTTTTGTCGCTTTGCATGATTATGGCCATTATCGCTCTCTTAGTTGGTCGCTCCCAGTCTTTTGCTAGCCCACACTAATATGTCATAAACGTATCTATAATTTTTGATGTTCCATGCTTGTTTAGTATCTACATTGCTTTTCTTTGTCTATACTTTGAGGTATTTTTATATGTTTTCTGGGACTAACCTATTAACAAGATGCCACAGTGCCAGTTAGCTGTTTTCTGTTGTTTTTGGTTCCAGAAAAGTCATAAAATGAATATTATCAGAATTGGACGGGACAAAAGCCAAAGTCAATATTTCACCGAGGAGAACACGGAGCCATAAGACGAGATGGAGGAGGGCCTCGAGGGGCAACACCCCCAGGCCGCACGGCCTGGCCAGGCTCGCGCCTGGGGGGTGCAGCCGCCTCGGGCACCCCCTCGGCCTCCCTCTTCGCCTATAAGAAGCCCCCGATACCTAAACCCTAAAGACCCGATCAATCTTCCATGAAACAGTCCGTAGCCGCCGCCACCATCGTCCCAGGATCGGGGGATCTGAACCTCTTCCCGGCACCCTGCCGGAGGGGAGAGATCATCCTGGAGTCTGTCTTCATCACCGTGTCAGCCTTCGGTATGATGCGTGAGTAGTTCCACCTTGGACTACGGGTCCATGTAGTAGCTAGATGGTTGTTTCTCCTCCTTTGTGCTACCATGTTTAGATCTTGTGATGTTGTGACCTTGGATCAATAAAGATCCTAAGTCCCTGTGATTTACATGCTAGTCCTTGGATCAATAGCTAGCACTCACAGTCGATGAATATCATGTAAAACACAAAGTCATTATTACACGGAGAATCTAGAGTATGAATTTATTACAAATTTGCTTAGCATTAAGGTAGCTCAAAATAACAACGGAAACATAAAGGAGCTTGAGTCCATCAATGCCCAAGGCTTGTCGAGTGTAGACTCGCGATCCCTACGTACCTTTCAATCTTCGGATTCTACACATAAGACGTGCAGCCAACAAGTTGGGTCAATACTTTGAATGTATTGGCAAATTACACCAAGGAAGGAAAAGACTAACTCTACATGCAAGGCTAGTTAGGCTGTGGAGTTTATTTGCTCAAAGCTAGTTTTCTTAAGTATGGAGAAGAAGAGAAGATTTCCCTACTTTGTAAACATTTGTTTAAGTAATATATGGTCAAATGGCACACGAGGATATTACTCACCAAGTGTCCAAACAACCTAACACTTGGATTTTACTCACCAAGTTCCCAAAACCCTCCCAATAGAGATATTACTCACGCCTTGGGTTTTTAGAAAAACTTTAAGTTTTTGAAAGGGAGAGAGGAAGACCCTTCAGAGGCCCCATCCTTCAGGTGCTCTAGTGTTCTTTTCCGTGAACTCGGTAGATCGATCAGAATGCAATACTCTCGAGAGTTTGTGCACTTTACCCACAATCCACGATCAAGTACTTTTACAGTCAAGACCATGCCGAGGCTTTCCCTTAGTAGCCCCTCTACCTTTTTGATCCAACCGTGCCAATAACCTCCAAATGTTGGTACCCAGGTGAGGTTTCCCACTAAGTACTAGGCCAAGACAGAGCCCATATGTATTGTGGCTGCACTGGAAGCTTCTGAATTCTGAAACATGGCAGACTTCTTTGATTTCTGGGTGGCCGTCCTCCACCAAAATCTCACTCGTTGTCCCGACAACCATTCCGCCTAGAAGAAAAACTTAGTTTTATTTTGAAGTGGATTTGAGAAGAAAAGTTTGCTCAAGAGATCCTTTATACTTAGAAAAAATTTATTGTCTTTTGAACCCCCCAATGGTACTTTATATATATAGCATAGCAAGCAACTTAGAAAAAATAGGGGTAACCTATTAGGAGGGAAAAATCCTAAGTATAGAACTACTCATGGCATACTACAAAATCATCGCACTTCCAAAATAATACTAAGGAAAAATTCTACTAGAACATCCTACACATGCATACTACAGAATTTTGAAGATCACTTGCATAGAATCAAAACTGGGACAAAAGTTATGAACAAGTGGTGTAACTTGCCTTGATCCGAGCAGCACTCTACACAATAGTACTCCTCAGCGCACTCCGAACAATCTAACGAAAACACAACATAAATCTAATCACAACTTGCACAAAATAATGCCATAGAAACAATATGCATGCATGCAACATAGTAAGTATGCAAGATTGTGTTCTAAATTGACCAATATAATCTCATTGGGTTGCTAATGTGTTAGGGATGTTGTTAGTATTTGTTTCCCACAGATTTTAATCAATTTGGATAGTTATTTTAAGTTATAGGCCCATAAGTAGATCCAACCATCTAACTATCCCCGAATCAGATCTAAGGATCTTAAGCAAGGTTTTATAAATTTAGTCAGTAGGAATTGCAAAGACAAATCCAACGCAACAAGAATAGACTAAAATGGAGTTCTAATTATTTTTCTAGGAATTAAATACTCAAATCTAAAGATTAAATTCTACACTCAAAATACTACTACAAACTCGCCAAATTATTACAAATCTGTGTTCTACTCAATTTTGCAAATCCAACGGTATATTAAACACAAATTTTGGCCAAACAGTTGAATTTCTATGAATTTCGCAAGAATTAATACAATATGCCAAATTAAACTAATCCTAACAGAATCGCGACAAGTGGCAGCGTCTGACTGGTCCAGCTAGACGACGCGGCTGACGCGGCGCGCTTACGCGGACTTCCACGCGGTGCAACGCGATTCAACGATACCCCTACGATCTTAAGGATCTAATTGAGCCGTTCGTCCTAGATCTAAGGGCAAAGAGAGGGTCGGCGAGCTTACCTTCCTCCCGACGACGGCGACTGGCGGCGGTGGCGTTGGTGGTGATGGTCAGCGATGATTCGTTGGCTTCCCGAGGCGGCGGTGTGGTCGACAGGGTGCGGCAGGTCCTCGCGGTCACGCTCGTATGATCGGCGTCGCCTATCTGCTTCTCAATCCGCGTCAGACACGGCTGACCGTCTCGGTCTCCAGCGAGACCCCGACGACGAATTGTGGGCGGCGCGGGCTCCTGATGAAGGGGAAAAAGGCGCAGGCGGTGCGACTGTTAGAAGGGGAGGCAAGGTGCAGAGAGGGCGAGGATGGGGCCCTCAATTTGGCGAACCGCTCACCGTCCGAAGCTGCAGCGGCGGAGCTCCGGCGAGATCAAATTGATCTTGCAATCGGCAGCCCTGCGGCGGTTCTCAAATAGATTTAGGGTTCTGGCGGAGCGAGGCACGGGGAATTATATAGGCTTCGTGACTTGGCGGAGGGGGCACGGATTTGTTCCGAAATCGGCCGAGATTCTTAGTCGGTTACGCGCGGTGGTCGCCGTGTTCGTCCTGGAGACGACGAAGGCGATGACGAGTGGGTCCGAGCGGTCAGTGGGTGCGGGCGGCTGGTGGCGGGCACTGGTATTATTAGGCGACGCGCAGGCACTGGTGGGCTGGCGTAGCCGGCCCAGCTAGGTTAGGCCGATGTCTCCTTTTTTATCCTTTATCTTTTTCCATTTTTATGTTTTTATAAATCTTCAATAACTTTTGCATATCAAACTCAATTTCAGTGAAACTTGTTTCTAATTTTTTGTAAAAATGAGGTGGTCATCTTAGAGCCAGAGAATTTTTATTTTTATATAGTTTTAGAAGGGACAAGTAAGGTAACCCCCTCCTTGCTCATATAGAGGAATTTTTAATAGGGTTTTGTTAGGGTTTGGTGATAGGGTTTTGACGCAACTTTAATTTGTATAATGCAATGGTGCAAGGATGATGCATGCTTCTAGTAACATCTTAATATAAAATCTGGGATGTTACAAACCTACCCCCCTTAAGAAGAATCTCGTTCCCGAGATTCGGGTTGGCTAGCAAATAGGTGTGGGTGTTCCGCCTGCAAATCTTCTTCACGTTTCCACGTGGCTTCTTCCTCAGAATGGTGGTTCCATTGGACTTTGCAGAATTTGATAGTCTCGGTGCGGGTAGTCCTTTCGGCTATTTCCAGTATTTTGATGGGTTTTTCCTCATAGGTAAGGTCATTCTACAATTGAACCTCATCCAGGGGAACTGTATCTCTTAATGGTGTTTCGGCCATTTCCGGGTGGCACTTCTTTAGTTGTGATACATGAAACACATCATGAACTGTCATTACTTCTCCAACTCCACTCCATAACAGCGGAGTCCTACACTTCCTGCCATATAGAACTTCAAATGGAGCCATCTTGATACTTGTCTGGTAACTGTTGTTCTACGAGAACTCAGCATACGGAAAGTTATCATCCCAACTAGACCCATAGTATAGTGTGCAAGCTCTCAACATATCTTCCAGAATCTGGTTCACCCTTTCTGTTTGGCCATCTGTTTGACGGTGGAAAGCAATACTGAATTCTAGTCTGGTTCCAAGAGACTCATGTAACTGTCGCCAAATCTTTGAAGTGAACTAGGTGCCTCTATCAGATACAATTCCCTTAGGGACACCATGCATACTTACAATCCTTCACATATATATCTTGGCAAGCTTAGCACTTGTATATGTGGTATTTACGGGGATAAAGTGAGCCACCTTGGTAAAGTGTTCCACCACTACCCAGATAGAATCGAATCCTGAACGAGTCCGGGGCAATCCCGTGATAAAATCCATGCCTACCTTGTCCCACTTCCAGTCGGGTATGGGTAGTGGTTGCAGCAATCCGGCCGGTTTCTGGTGCTCAGCCTTAACTCTGTTGCATACGTCACACTGGGAAATATACTCGGCAATTTCTCTTTTCAAATTATTCCACCAGAATCTATCCTTCACGTCCATATACATCTTCGTGTTGCCCGGATGAATCGAGTATGGTGAATCGTGAGCCTCTTGTAAAATCAACTTTCTGATATCGGAGTCATTGGGAACGCACAAACGCTTTCCATACCAAATGGTTCCTTGTTCGTCCAGACGAAAATATTTTGTCTTCCCTTCACTTATTTTGACTCTTATTTCTTGCAACTCTTTGTCTCCTTTTTGAGCTTTCTTGATTCTGTCTTGAAGAGTAGGCACTATTTACATAGTCGTTACGTGTCCTTTCGGAACTATTTCTAGCCTGAGATCTTTAAAGTGCTTGCATCCTCTGGAAGTTCCCCTGCGGTAAGTCCATTCACATAAACTTTACGACTTAAGGCATCGGCCACCGCATTTGCCTTTCTGGGATGGTACTATAAATCCAAGTCATAATCCTTAATCAGTTCAAGCCATCTTCTTTTCCTCATATTGAACTCCTTTTGGGTGAAGATGTACTTCAAACTCTTATGATCTGTGAACACACCACAATGTTTTCCCATGAGGTAGTGTCTCCATAACTTGAGTGCATGTACCACAGACGCAAGTTCCAAATCATGTGTGGGGTAGTTGTGTTCGTGGTTCTTAAGTTGTCGAGAGGCATAGGATACCACTTTCCCATCTTGCATCAATACACTTCCAAGTCCTTGCCGAGAAGCGTCACAATAGACTTGAAAATCCTTTTGGATATCAGGCAGCCACAACACTGGTGCCGTTACAAGGCGTTTCTTCAACTCTTGAAAGCTTGCTTCACATGCCTCGGTCCATAGAAAATTCTTTTCCTTCGTCAACAGTTCCTTCATGGGTTTTGCTATTTTGGAAAAGTTTTCAATGAACCTCCGGTAATATCCTGCGAGGCCCAAGAAACTCCTAATATCTCCCACATTCTTGGATGACTCCCATTCCGTTACAGAAGCTACCTTACTAGGATCTACGGCAACTCCTTTTGCCGACATAACATGACCAAGGAAACCCACTTCCTTTAACTAGAATTCACATTTTCTGAATTTGGCATACAACTTGTGTTCTCTTAGTTTCTCCATAATTAGGCGTAGATGCTTCTCATGTTCCTTCTCATCCTTGGAGTATATGAGTATATCATCTATGAATACCACGATAAACTTGTCCAAATATTCCATGAACACATTGTTCATCATGGTCATGAAGTATGCCGGGGCATTGGTTAGTCCAAACGACATCACGGTGTACTCATACAATCCATATCTTGTGGTGAAGGTTGTTTTGGGCACATCCTGTACTCGAATCTTTAGCTAAAAGTAGCCTGATTGTAGATCGATCTTTGAGAACACACTGGCTCCCTTTAACTGATCAAACAGGTCATTGATGTTAGGCAGAGGGTACTTGTTCTTGATCGTCACTTGAGCTATAGTCCACAACTAGCCTCTTGGTTTTATGCTTTTTTTCCACGAATAGCACAGGTGCTCCCCAAGATGATGCACTGGGTTGGATGAATCCCTTGTCCAATTGTTCCCTAAGCTATTTCTTGAGTTCCTTCAACTCGTCTACATCCATCTTGTATGATCTCTTGGCTATCGGTCCTGTGCCCGGCATGAATTCAATGAGAAACTCTATATCACGGTCGGGAGGCATCCCGGGTAACTCTTCCGGAAAGACATCCCGGTATTCGTTCACGATGGGTACATCCTCCAAGCCTACCCCCTTAAGAGAGTTCACCATAACTTCCTTAAGTGCAAAATTTGACTTGATACGAATCCTCTTTCCTTCCGGTGTTGTGAGCATGATAGTCCTTTTGGCACAATCTATGACTCCTTCATATTCGGTCATCCAATTCATGCCGAAGATTATGTCTAATCCTTGTGACTCTAGAACTACTAGACTTGTGGGGAAGATGTGTGTCCCAATCCTTAGTTCTAATCCCCGGCAACCGGAGTTTGCCACTATTTCTCCTCTAGGAGAACTTACCCTTAGAGGATAATTTATAGTCTCTATAGGTATCTTGCCTCTATCCACAAATACCCTTGATATGAATGAATGTGATGCACCAGTATCAAAAAGAACAACTGCGGGAATGGAATTGAGCTTGAACTTACCAATCATGGAGTCCGGTGCATCACAAGCATCCTCCATAGAGACATGATTTACCGTGGCTTTGAAAACGGATTTGGCTTCTTCCTGTTTCCATTGCCATGGTTGTGTCCATTGCCATTCCTATTTCCATTGCCATTGCCATTCTTCTTCTCAGGGCAAGTGGTTGCATAGTGCCCTGTCTTGTTGCACTTAAAGCATGTTACCTCACTGAGATCCTTTCCGTTGCTGCTATTCCCATTGCGGTGCTTATGCCCATTGTGTTTGTGACCACCATGGTGATGACTGTTATGGTTGTGGCCATTACCGTTATACGGTGGTGGTGAGGAAGTGCGCTGCTTCTGGTACGGGACAAAGTGCTTGTGAGGGTTAGACTTCCTTTTGCGGTTCTCTATGCTCTTCCTCTTGGATTCAACCACAATAGCTCTGTCCAAGAGCTCCTGAAAGCTGTCAAACTTCTGAGCCACAAGCTGAATAGATATCTCATCATTGAGTCCTCTTAAGAATTTCTCCTGCCTCTTGGCATCAGTGGAAACATCATCGGGTGCATAACGGGCTAGCTTGTTGAAAAACTCACCATACTCGGTGACAGAACGGTGCAGCTGGTGTAAGTCGCGAAACTCGCGCCTTTTCAGAGTCATGACACCAGCAGCCACGTGATGAGTACGGAAAGCTAACTCGAACAGATTCCAAGTGATAACATTAATATCTGGGTGGGTGACTTGGTAGTTATCCCACCATTATGTTGCATGTCCTTCAAGTTGGTGCGTGGCATAACGCACCCTGTCGGCTCCGACACCTTGCACGGTGTCTAACTTCTTGTTAATTGTGTGGAGCCAGTCATCCTCAATGATTGGTTCAGCGCTGCTAGTGAATGTGGGTGGGTTCAACCTCAGAAACCGAGTCAAGCGATCCTGTTGAGGTGGCGGTGGAGGTGGGGGTGGCAGAGGTGTCGCGTTGTTGTTGTTGTTGTTTTGCATGTTCTGTGTGAGCAGTTGGATCAGCTGGTTCTGAGTGGCCAAAAGTTGTGCAATCTCTGGGGGAATTTTGGTGTTCGCTTATCTTGGCGGCATCTGTGGGGTTAGAGAAACAAGTTAAGAAATAGATAGAAAGACTAAGTAGTAAACTCCTACCCTTATGAAAACAGGCACACGTGACCCAAAGAGCATAAGTTTAACACATAAATCATCCAAGTTTAACTAAACCAAACATGTCTTGGTATTTATTACAATCGCGAATAACGTTCTACTATAGAATTTAAAGGTGGTCCAACTATTACACATCCTCCACTCCTTCCTCTTCCTCGTCCTCGAACGAGTATCCCTCCTGCTCTAGGGTTGCCTTGTACAGCTCCATCTCCTTTGTGGTGGCTTCTAGCTTCTCTTGGAGGTCCTTTATCTCATCCTGCAGCTTCTAGGTAGTGGCTTCTAGCTGCTCCTAAAGTCCCTCCTTCTCGCCTTGCAGTTCCTCCACTAGGCTTGACTTCTTCGTGGCTTCAAGTTGCTTTGCCAAGTCCCTCTTGGAAGCACGCACATCATTGATTATCTTGCAAAGGCCCTCGGTCTGTACTTCAGTTCCCTTGATTTCCAGTTTTAGTTCCCTAATCCTCTTGTTTTTATTTATCACCCTCTTCTCTTGGTTAGCGAACTTCTTCTCTTGGTCCTAGAACTTCATCTCTTGGAGCTTCATTGCCTCCTCCTGCTGCTTGATTATTTCCTCCTTCTCCTTGATGAGGGCACATAGCTCATCGTTCCTTAGCATCTCGAGGAAGCTGCCTTTTTCAAGGTCATGGATGTGGCACTCCAAGTCTTGATATTGGGTCCTTCGGTGCTTGGTAGAAGTTCTTTCCTCAAAGGATAACTCCATGTTAATTCCTTCCTCATCTCGCCTTCCAAAAAGGCCGCCGCAGTGTCCATGGAGAACCTCGTGATGGCGTCCACATAGGCGACCAATGAGCTACTGCAAGCTGATGCTAAGGGCCTTCTCCTTGGATTCTCTAACTATGTGGATTGCTATGTCCTCCTCTGGGTGCTTGCCTTGCTCTTGTCCTGGCTGGATGACTTTGACCCCCCAGCAGTCGTCCTTGTGGAGTTTCTTCATTGTGCTTCCCTGGATTATTGGCAGGGGAAGGTCCAAACGTGTGAGGAGATCCATGAGGCATCCGCCAAAGCGAAGGGGCTCGATGTCCGCGACGATGTCGTAGAGGAAGCTTGTCATCTTTAAGTTATAAGAATGAAGATTAGATACTTAAACAAGTAGAGGAAGCATGTACTAGAAGTGTGAAAAATAACTTAGAAGAAAAAGCAAGTAAGGCACATAAGTTAAAGGTGGTTCCAATCCTAGGGTCACGTCCTACAGGCAACGATGTGCTCTGATACCATCTGTTGTGACCTTGGATCAATAAAGATCCTAAGTCCCTCTGATTTACATGCTAGTCCCTGGATCAATAGCTAGCACTCACAGTTGGTGAATATCATGTAAAACACAAAGTCATTATTACACGGAGAATCCAGAGTATGAATTTATTACAAATTTGCTTAGCATTAAGCTAGCTCAAAATAACAGCGGAAACATAAAGCATCTTGAGTCCATCAACGCCCCAGGCTTGTCGAGTGTAGACTCGCGATACCTACGCACCTTTCAATCTTCCGATTCTGCACATAAGACGTGCAGCCAACAAGTTGGGTCAATACATTGAATGTATTGGCAAATTACACCAAGGAAGGAAAAGAATAACTCTACATGCAAGGCTAGTTAGGATGTGGAGTTTATTTTCTCAAAGCTAGTTTTCTTAAGTATGGACAACAAGAGAAGATTTCCCTACTTTGTAAACATTTGTTTAAGTAATATATGGTCAAATGGCACACGAGGATATTACCCACCAAGTGTCCAAACAACCTAACACTTGGATTTTACTCACCAAGTTCCCAAAACCCTCCCAATTGCGATATGACTCACGCCTTGGGTTTTTAGAAAAACTTTGAGTTTTTGAAAGGGAGAGAGAGGAAGACCCTTCAGAGGCCCCATCCTTCAGATGCTCTAGTGTTCTTTTCCGTGAAAACTCGGCTGATCGATCAAATTGCAATACTCTCAAAAGTTTGTGCACTTTACCCACAATCCACGATCAAGTCCTTTTACAGTCAAGACCATGGAGAGGATTTCCCTTAGTATCCCATCTACCTTCTGGATCCAACCGTGCCAATAACCTCCAAATGTTGGTACCCAGGTGAGGTTTCCCACTAAGTACTAGGCCAAGACAGAGCCCATATGTATTGTGGCTGCACTGGAAGCTTCTGAATTCTGAAACATGGCAGACGTCTTTGATTTCTGGGTGGCCGTCCTCCACCAAAATCTCACTCGTTGTTCCGACAACCATTCCTCCCAGAAGAAAAACTTAGTTTTATTTTTAAGTGGATTTGATAAGAAAAGTTTGCTCAAGAGATCCTTTTTACTTAGAAAAAAATTCATTGTCTTTCGAACCCCCCAACGATACTTTATATATATAGCATAGCAAGCAACTTAGCAAAAACAGGGGTAACCTATTAGGAGGGAAAAATCCTAAGTATAGAGCTACTCATGGCATACTACAAAGTCATCGCACTTGCAAAATAATACTAAGGAAAAATTCTACTAGAACATCCTACACATGCATACTACAGAATTTTGAAGATCACTTGCATAGAATCAAAACTAGGACAAAAGTTATGAACAAGTGGTGTAACTTGCCTTGATCCGAGCAGCATTCTACACAATAGTAATCCTCAGCGCACTTCGAACAATCTAACGAAAACACAACATAGATCTAATCACAACTTGCACAAAATAATGCCATAGAAACAATATGCATGCATGCATGCAACATAGTAAGTATGCAAGATTGTGTTCTAAATTGACCAAGATAATCTCATTGGGTTGCTAATGTGTTAGGGATGTTGTTAGTATTCGTTTCCCACAGATTTTAATCAATTTGGATAGTTATTTTAAGTTATAGGCCCATAAGTAGATCCAACCATCTAATTAGGCCCGAATCAGATCTAAGGATCTTAAGCAAGGTTTTATAATTTTAGTCAGTAGGCATTGTAAAGAAAAATCCACCGTAACAAGAATCGACTAAAACGGAGTTCTAATTATTTTTCTAGGAATTAAATACTCAATTTAAAGATTAAATTCTACACCGAAAATACTACTACAAACTCGCCAAATTATTACAGTTCTGTGTTCTACTCAATTTTTGAATCCAACGGTATATTAAACACAAATTTTGGCTAAACGGGTGAATTTATATGAATTTCGCAAGAATTAAATACAATCTGCCAAATTAAACTAATCCTAACAGAATCGTGACAAGTGGTAGCATCTGACTGGTACAGCTAGACGATGCGGCGCGCTGACGCAGAATGCCACGCGGCGCAACACGATTCGACGATACCCCTTCGATCTTAAGGATCTAATCTGAGCCGTTCGTCCTAGATCTAAGGGCTAAGAGAGGGGGTGTGAGCTTACCTTCCTCCCGACAGCGGCGACTGGCGGCGGTGGTGTCGGTGGTGATGGTCGGCGACGATTCGGTGGCTTCCCGAGGCGGCGGTGTGGTCGACGGGGTGCGGCAGGTCCTCGCGGTCATGCTCGTATGATCGGCGTCGCCTATCTCCTTCTCAATCCGCGTCAGATGCGGCTGACCGTCTCGGTCTCCGGCGAAACCACGACGACAAATTGTGGGCGGCGCGGGCTCCTGATCAAGGGGAAAAGGCACAGGCGGCGCGGCTGTTAGAAGGGGGAGGCAAGGGGTAGAGATGGGGAGGATGGGACCCTCAATTTTGGCGAAGCGCTCACCGTCCGAAGCTGCAGCGGGGAGGTATGGCGAGATCAAATCGATCTTGCAATCGGTAGCCCTGTGGCGGTTCTCGAATAGATTTAGGGTTCTGGCGGAGCGAGGAACGGATTTGTTCTGAAATCGGCTGAGATTCTCGGTCGGTTATGCGCGGTGGTCGCCGTGTTCGTCCTGGAGACAACGAAGGCGATGACGAGTGGGTCCGAGTGGTCAGCGGGTGCGGGCGGCTGGCGGTTGCGCTGGTGGGATGGCGTTGGGCGCTGGTAGGCTTAGGCGACACGCAGGCGCTGGTGGGCTGGCGTAGCCGGCCCAGCTAGGTTAGGTCGTTGTCTCCTTTTTTTATCCTTTATCTTTTTCCATTTTTCTGTTTTACTAAATCTTCAATAACTTTTGCATATCAAACTCAATTTCAGTGAAACTTGTTTATAAATTTTTGTAAAAATGAGGTGGTCATCTTAGAGCCAGAGAATTTTTATTTTACATAGTTTTAGAAGGGCCAAGTAAGGTAACCCCCTCCTTGCTCATATAGAGGAATTTTTAATAGGGTTATGTTAGGGTTTGGTGATAGGGTTTTGACGCAACTGTAATTTGTATAATGCAATGGTGCAAGGATGATGCATGCTTCTAGTAACATCTTAATATAAAATATGGGATGTTACATGTGAGCTCCGTTCATGATCAAGATCATCTATTTGTAATCATGCATATTGTGTTTGTGGGGATCCGATGGATATTAAGATTACTATTTCAGATTGGTTAATGATTCTATCTTATTGATTTTATCATGTCTGTGTTGTTTGATATCTTGCATGCTCTCAGTTTCTAGTAACTATCTTGGCCAAGTAGATGCTAGTGACTCCAATAGGGAGTATTTATGCTAGATAATGGGTTCATGCCTCTATTGAATCTGGGGAAGTGACAGAAATCTCTAAGGTTGTATATGTGTTGTTGCTACTAGGGAAAAAGTGTATTGTTTACTTTACACACTTTGCTTAAAGAAGTTAACTGTTGCTTGCAACTTAAAACTGGAGGGGGTTCGGATGATAACCTGAAGGTGGATTACTAGTCATATGTGCAGTTGGATGGCGGTCTATGTATATTGTTGTAATGCCCAATCAAGTCTCATAGGATCATGCATGTCTAGTATTGCATTGTTATGCCTTGCTCTGTCCTATCAATTGCCCCACTGTAATTTGTTTACCCAGCATGTTATGTTGTTTATCTTAAGGAGAACACCTCTAGTGAACTGTGGACCCCAGTCCAATCTTTACCATTGATACATCTTCCACTGTTACTGTTTACTTTCTGCAAACCACCATCACCTTCCACACCATAGAGTTAATCCTTTGTTTTAGCAAACTGGTGAGTTTGACAACTCACTATTCGTTGGGGCAAAGTCTTTTGTTTGTGTTGTGCAGGTTTCCAAGTTGCTAGCAATACCTTTGGGTCGTTTCCTTCCTCCTACTGGTTCGATAACCTTGGTTTCTTATTGAGGGAAAAAAGTATTGTTGTACTCATCATACCTTCCACTTGGGGTTTCCCAACGAATCTCTACAGTGATCTGAGCTGCAATCAAAGCTTTTTCTGGCGTCCTTGCCAGGGAGGCTAAGGACGGCTTCACAAGGGGAGTCCTTCAGAACCTTTCTCTTTACTTTTTTTTGGTTTGCTTAGTTTATTTTGCCTTGTTTTGCTTGCTTCTTTTTATAAAAAACTCAAAAAAAGAGTTTTGTTTGGTTTTCTTTTTCTTATCAAAAACACAAAAAAATTAGTTCCTACTCTAGTTGCTGCTGCTGTTGGCTTGCTCCACCTTTGAAAAAATGAACTTTGCTGAGAACACCAAGTTGTGTGACTTCACTAGCACAAACAACAATAATTTCCTAAGTACACCTATTGCTCCACCTTCTCCTGATGCTACCTTTTATGAAATCAATCTTGCTTTGTTGAATCTTGTGATGAAAGAGCAATTTTCTGGTGCTAGTTCTGATTATGTTGCTTCCCACCTCAATAACTTTCTTGAACTTTGTGAGATGCAAAAATATAAGGATGTAGATGGAGATATTATTAAGCTCAAATTGTTTCCTTTCTCCTTGAGAGGAAAAGCTAAAGAATAGTTGCTATCCTTGCCTAGAAATAATATTGATTCCTAGATTAAGTGCAAAGATGCTTTTATTGAAAAATACTATCCTCCTGCTAAGATTATATATATGAGAAGTGAAATAATGTAGTTTAAACAACTTGATAATTAACATGTTTCTCAAGCTTGGGAAAGAATGAAATATTTGGTTAAGAACTGTCCCACTCATGGATTGACTGCTTGGATGATTATCCAGACTCTTTATGCAGCGTTAAACTTCTCTTCAAGAAATCTGTTGGATTCTGCTGCTGGAGGTACCTTTATGACCATTACCTTGGGTGTTACAACATTGTTCCTTGATAATATGATGGTTAACTATTCTGAATGGCACACTAAGAGAGCTCCACATGGTAAGAAGGTAAATTCTGTTGAGGAAACCTCCTCTTTGAGTGATAAAATTGATGTTATCATGGCTATGCTTGTTAGGAAAAGCTCATATAGATCCAAATAATGTTCCCTTAGCCTCTTTGGTTGCTCAAGAAGAGCAAGTTGATGTGAACTTCATTAGAAACGACAATTTCAACAATAATGGCAATACTTATGGAAACTCCTACAAACAAACAAGAATCACCCCCTCTGAACTTGAAGTCATGCTTAAAGACTTTATTAGTTAACAAACTGTTTTCAACAAAACTGTGGAGGAAAAGCTATTGAATGTTGAGAAAAATATGTCCTCTTTGTCTAAATCATAGTCCTCTTTGATTAATAAAATGGCTACTAAACCTGAAACCATGGAAAGTACCTTTGTGCCACTCATTCCATACAAGTTACTATTGATGAAAATGTTAGACTGTTAGCTCAACTACATGCTAAGTGGGAAAGAGAATATGAAATTGCTAGAAACAATAGTGTTTGCACTATTACCACCACCAATATGGATGCCACCAAACCATAAGAAGTCCCTATTCCTCCTACCACAATGCCTAAACCCAATGAGTCTACTACTAGTGGTGCTAAGTTTGATTTTGATCTTGATGGTTGGAATATATATGAAGTGATTATGTTCCTACAAAATCTTGCTAGAAGTCCTAATGCTAGTGATGTGAATGTAGCTTTCACCAAACACATTAAAGATGCTCTCATTAAAATTAAGGAAGAAAAATTGAAACATAAAGCTTCTATTCCTAGGAAAGTAGGAGATAGTTGGGAACCCATCATTAATATACAAGTGAATGACATTGATCTCAAAGCTTCATGTGACCTTGGTTGTAGTGTCTCTATTATGCCTAGAAAGATTTATGAAATTCTTGATTTGCCACCTTTGGAAGATTGCTATTTGGATGTCCCACCTGATGATAATGCTAAAAAGAAACTCATGGGGAGTGTCAATGATGTTCTTAGTATGTTTGACAATGCTTATGTCCCTATTGATTTCTATGTTTTGGATGATGAATACAATGCTTCTTGTCCTATTACCTTGGGAAGACCTTTTCTTAGAACTATTGGTGCCATCATTGATATGAAAGAAGGCACCATTAAATATCAATTTCCATTTAAGAAAGGTATATGAACACTTCCCTATGAGGAGAGAGAAGTTTCTCTTTGCTCCTTTTTTGAAAGCAAGGTTTGATGTTAATGCTTCTTCATTTGAAAATACTTGATTCTTGCTTCTTATGCCTAACTTAAAGGCGTTACAGAAAAGTACTTCTTGGGAAATAACCCAATAGTTTTCTTGAGTCTTGGAAGTTATTACTTCTGTAATACATCTCCTTATCATTTTTTTTTGATTTTTGTTCCAAGAATAACCTCTAATGAGAGGGAAGTAAGATTTGGGGTGTTGCTGTCTCGAAACAGATTTTTGTGATCCACTGTAAATATTCGTGTAAAATCTCTGTAAGTCAGGTTGAGATGTACTTTTCTGAATAAATCCTCCAGTTTGTTAGATAACTTTTGTTAGTTCAACACTTTTTGATTTGAGCAACAGAAGGTCTTCAAAAAATCGGTTTCTACATGCTTGTCTGTTTTGACAGATTTTTGCCATTATTTGCATTTGCTTCTTATTGATTCCTTTTTGGGTTCTTTTTGGGAAATCGATCTTTTTGTGGGAATTGCTACAGTAGCTTGTGTCTTTGTTGAAAGTTTTGCTATTTCTAGAAAGTAAAGCCCAAAGGTCTATTATCTTTTGAATGCACTAATGTTGCTAATGAAGATTGTGTGAAGTTTTGTATGAAGGAAAAAATTTCAGGTGTAAAGGAAGAATGATGTAATGAGATGAAGAATGGACAAAAGATCAAGATTGGGGATGCCACCATGTCACCCCAAGAAATATTCAAGAGGTACAAGCGTCAAAGCTTGGGGATGCCCAAGGCATCCCCTTCTTCATCAATAAAAATCTTAGGTCTTTCTAGACACTTCGTTTTATTGTTTCATGCACAAGATGTGTTGTTCTTGGAGCATGTTAGTTTTCATTTTTCGTTTTCATTTGCTTAGTTTGCTTTAATAAAGTGGTTGGACCACCGTTTTCGCCGTATTGTTTCAAATAAGATGATTGGTGTTGGAAAGGAGTAGAAAGTTCTTGCTTGTGTAGTACAAGAGGACTTTGTTTTGACTGTGGCTTGGACTTTATCATGTCATGCTAGATGTTTTTTTGACCTTATGCTTAGTGATTATTGTTGTAGCATGACTTGTTCCAAATTAGGATTGCTTAATGTGCCTTGAAAGAATCATGCATTGTTTTAGCATACAAAAGAATAGTATTGTGGTATTCTCCTTTGATGCTTTGTTTGGGTTGACTTGGTACATGCTCACACCATGTTATGATTATACCGGTCACCATAGCCTCTATGTCCATTTAATTTTTGACTTCTGGTACCACTTTATGCTTTGATTAGTAATGTTGTCGCTCTACATGAATATGGCCATTATTGCTATCTTAGTTGGTCGCTCCCAGTCTTTTGCTAGCCTCCACTTGTATGAGTAAGCTCTACTCATGAATCTAACTCCCAAGAAACCAAGTTATTCCGAAGTGTCCACTATAAATTTCTATATACGGTGTGCTATACCATTCCAAGTATATTTTTGTTTTATCTACATTCCAATTAAAAATTGTAACATCCCAGCATTAGAGCTTAGAAATAAGCTAAACACAGATGTGTGCATTGCATTCATGCATAGAAAATCCGAATAATTTTCGCGCTTTTGAACAAAACTTGTCAAAGTGATTGAAGCTTCTCTCAAATTGATGGAAATGGAGTAGATCATCAAGTTGACTACGATAGGATTCAATATGACCTTTGCTAAAAACATTATTTTGGGTAATGATAATTTGATCTAAGGGTAGGTCAAATATAATGAAACTAAACCAATACACATTGATTAATGATTATAATTTCATCCTTAAGTGATCATATGTAGTATTCATTACAATAAATCATGAATACCAACTTTAGAATAAAACTCAAGGTACAAGAATTTAATAACTAAATCTTGACCTATCTTAATCTTATATATCTCTACCATGAGTATCATGGTAATACTTGACTTTAACTCTTTAATAAGATTGAGTAGGAAAGAAGCCAAGTTAAGATCATTCACCATATACCTTTCTTTCCATATCAATCCTTACCATTTCTAATGAATCTTACCTTAATATCTGTTGTTCATCAATGTTGAGTAATCAACTATTGATTCACCAATCCTTAACCTATCAATTCTTGATCTATCAACTCTTGTCTTTATCATAACATTCACTGTAAATCCTTTAGAGAAGGAGGTAAGAAGAGGTAGGTGGTAATGCTAGATTTAGATATCACCCATAGGATGGGAGTGTTGCAAGAGAATAAGTTCAGTGTGATAATTGATGGAGTTAACTCACTCCTGAAATGATAGAAGAGTTATTTGGAATATATAATTATATGGTGGTAAAGAATATTACAGGATGAATCCTGAAGAAATTACCAGGACTAATCCTATTGGATCAAGTAGGTATAGTCAATGAATAATATCTCTTAGTCCAATAGAGATAAACAGAAGATAATTATAATACAACTGTAAGGTTGTATGGATGAAAGCCTTGATTAGCCAACTGGTAACCTAAACCATAAAGTATCAAAGAATTATAATGATCATGCTTTAGTCACCAAGATTGAATGCTTATATCATGTATAAGTGACATTGGTGGATAGAACATGATTGAACCCTAGTATAGATATGTTATTCTAGGTTAGCCATGACAAGTCACCATGATATGATGTAAAGTTTGTATATAAGATACTAGAGTTAAGTAGATATAAGAAAGTATAATTAAGCTGAAGCTAGAGTAGCATGGAGTTATTGAAGTAGTGTTATTCTTCTTAAAGAATGGTAGGATTTTGAGGAAAGTAGTCTGATATATACCTCTACTGGAGTAATATTAGTGGTGCATGATTAAGGAAGAGTATTAATGGAGTTAGAAGTAACCACCTAATGGGTTAGAGGTTATCATTAGTAGAATAGTGGATACAATCAAGTGTTGATATAAGAAGATTATGAAAAACCTTAGTGTCAAGCTCATTGGATTTACAGATGGTTGTAGGAGGAGGAAATCATTGGTAAGAGTTTAATAAATAAAGCTCATCATGTTAACACATGATAATGGATATAAAGAAGTTGTATATCTAGGAAAGGAATTCCTAAATTAGAAGTCCAGGATTGTGGATTATGGAAGATAGGAATTCTTGGTAAACACTAAACCCTAAATCTTTAACCAAACATAATATTCATTTCATCTGATTGATCTATCATCTTATTTCCACAAAGCTTTATAGGAATATTTCCTATAGCAAATAATTCAAGCATATCTTTGTCATTGCAAACATTAAAATAAAAGGTACCTGGAAAACTATAATTATCAATTCTCTCTCATAATTCATTTCAGAGAATAAATTTCTATTTTAACAAGGTAATATCATTTTTTATCACAAACATGAGAGCAATATGTCTTCACCTATAGTGTTCATCCACATTCAGAAAATAATACACTTATTTTGAATCTCCTAAAAATCATGGTAAAAATTTATAATTCAAAACCTTAACTTCTATTTCAATTACGACTGTCAATATTTAAGTAAGGTCATAACCAAGCTTATTAAAACAATATTCACCTATTAGTGTAATTAGGATAATAGAAGTTACCATATTAAGAACTTTAATAATTAAAACATCTTATATAATGATTGCTATATAATAATAAATATGGATATAACATTTACATATCTTTAACTATCTTAAATCATTCTAATTACATTCATTAAGAGGAAATAATAAAATCATTTTTATAGGATCATAAACAAATCCTAAAAAACAAAACCCTAATTTCTACTTATTCCATTTAATATAACAATTTCTTATACAATTATGAATAAGAAAGTAGAAAAAGAGTAAATAAATAAAGTATATAATAATAATAATTCATACCAGAATCTTAAGTACAATTTCCTAAAGAGGAATTTCTGAAAAACTTAAAACAAATGCAAGATACAAATCTTTAAACAAAATAGAAAACATAAAGGAAAAACAAACAAAAAAATAGCTTCTGGCCGCATCCCATTTCTTCACTTGCTTATCTATCACCCACGGGCACCCGCAGTAGCCCAGTTTCGGCCCAACAACGAGCCCAGCTCATCACCATAGTGACTAACGGGTGGGACACCGATAAGGACTTCGGGTTGAGTTTGAATTTTTGCTAGTGGGTTTTTTGCAGATTGCCCGCTGTCGTCTTCCTCCCCAACGTCACAAGCAGCTGTCTGGCGGCATCACCGCTGTCCGCCGCCGCGCTGTGATGACCGCCTCCGTTCAGATTCGTGCCGCTACTGATCAACGTCTATAAAAAACTCAGCGCCGCTGTTCAGGAACCCTAGACCCCAATTCCCCTTCTCCCTCTCAAAATTCCTCTCGGGCCGAAACCTTAGCTCGCCGGAGATATTTGTCTCCGTCGCTTTGAAGCTCCCCTTGCCCTATCGAGCTCGCTGTTGGAACCGCCATGCTGCCCTAGTTCATCTCGTGGAATGAATCGGACGCGCACGCCCTTAATCAAGCTCATGGTCTCGTCTTCCCGAAGCCCGACCACTGTTGATTCGCCGTCCTCAGGCCTTCCTCATCACCATCGACCCTACTATCATGTTCCTGGTGAGCCACTGATTCCTCCAGTACCTCCCTCGCCCTTTCTCTAGCCTTACATCATCATCGTGTCGTGATTCGTTGTCGGCCGCCGCAATAGGTCGTCGTCGGAGTAGCTCTGGTGACCATTTTCGGGCGGCGCTGCCATAGTTAGCTTCACCTCACCCCAATGATTCTATTACCACCCTTCACAACCGCATACACACACTTAATCGATCGATCGATCCTCAACCTATGAGGATCATCTCGTGTGATGTCAGCATGACATCATGCCGACGTCACCTCAGCCTAGTCAACACATTTGACTTGGTCGTGCCCATGTGGCATATGAGGTGTACTCGACCCCACTAGTCAGTGACTAGGGCTAGATGGGTGTGCGGTATAAAACGTTTAATGTCTGTTTAGAAAATTGATAAAACAATATTAATTCAAATATAAACATTCCAGAAATTGAAATAAAGTAATTAAATCTTGTAAAATTAGTATCTTTTGTTTTATAATTCAGAAAAATATAGTTAATATATGAAAATTTTCCAAAAGATAAAATCTATAGCATTAAACTATTATCAAAAATTATTATGTTAACAATTTAAATTATTATTATTTAATAAGAATTTTATAAGTATTAATACTTTAAAAATTCATCCTTTAATATTGGTAAATGTTAAAAATATAAATAAAATACCAAAAATCTTAGAAAAATAAGAACTATAATTTAAAACTATAATCATGGATTATAATTTCACTTAATTAAATACTTGTTATTTACTAAGTAGTTATAAAGTCAAAAACCTTATAAAAATCATATCTTATTATTTATAAATCACAAAAATAAAGGTAATATACCAAAATGATCACAAAAATAATACCTACAGTTTAAAAATATAATATTCCACTTTTGAGATAAATAAAATTTTAAAACACTTCAATAACTTGAATTTAAACCTATTTCCTTAGTTAATAATTTGTATAAAGGTAAATAAAAATTGCTAATATTTCTAAAATTAGCCAATTGACTCTAATAAATAGTATTAGTCTTAAATATTGTTAATATGAAGTTAAAGTGGTTCAACATATTTTAAAGACAATCTTATTGAGTTATCATTTAACCACAAGTTTATAAAGATACCAAAACACTATGATGAATCCATAAGTAGTAAATAATATTGTTTACTTATTCGCAAACCATAACCATACCCTTATAAGGAAATAAATCCTTTTATACATTTATAAGGTTAGGAAACCACTATTCAAATAGAAGTGTTACCACTCTCAAAGTATCCTAAGGGAAACTTTATGAAGTGAACAAAGTACAAATATCATGAGCAATACCCCTTAGGTCCATCTATGTCGTCCCTAAAGTTAACTTTAAGTCTACAAGCCTTTAAACATAATACTAAAACCTTATTGTGTGTTTTATAGTTAACTTTGGTCTGTTATAATTAAGTCGTAAAACATCTCAAGTCCAAACTATTTAAGCAAGCACAAACAACATCGACCACCTTTGATTAACCATAAAGATTGTTTAAACCTTAGTAAAGAAATATTTTCTTCAAATATTATTATTTTTGCCACTTCAGAAAACAGATCACAATTAATAATAATCACATTAATTTATACTTACTTGTATACTAAGGATTTATAAGACTTAAGTTCTTTATAAGTGACATTACTTGTAAAGTAAAATTTGAAGATAAACAATTATTGTATAAGCAATTTTGAGTAGCATTCCTCATTTGTGTAACTCATTGTTTTATGGTATTATAATTACATGTTGTTTCACACACACTCACAAGCCTTAATAAGAATCACAAGTGTGAAACTTATCTAAAAGGACAACACATTCTAAAGTAACCATTTCTAGTATCCAAACCCTATGTAAGACCCCACCTTTATAAAGGTAAAGGCCCCTGTGATTGCAATGCTAGTCCCTGGATCAAATGCTAGCATCCACAGTTTAAGATGAAGTACACAGAAACAAAGGACATTATTACATCGTCATTCCAGAGATAACATAGTCTTTCACAACTCCATAGCCATAGAAAAGTACAAGAGTTTAACTTAACAATATAAAAAGTCTTCATCTTCATGTGCCACAGGCAAGCATGTTTAGTGTAGACTCATAACCCTAATCCTCATCAGAGTAACCTGCAACATCACAAGTTACAGCCACAGTGGGTCAATACATTGGAATAGTATTGGCAAGTGATACCTTAGTAGAATAATAGTTCTAGCTTCTACATGAATTTGGCTAAGTGTAGCTTAGGCTTGCTTTGCACAAAATAGGTTTTACCTATCAGTTGAAAACACTAAATTTTTGTTTGGCAAAAACTCCCAAGGAACCACCAATAGACATTGGTGAACCTTTATCCTTGTTCAACCACAAGTTTTTAACTTAGAAATTGGGATGAGGAGATTCTTGATAGCTTCCATGTCTTGATGCTCGAATAGTCCATTGCCGGGGACACGGCTAAGTACTTAGATTTTTCCTTCTCGAGAGGTGGTGCACTTTCCTCACAAGACTCGACATGCATCGAGACAAGATCTTTCAGAAGCCTTCTCTTAGACCAGAATGGACGCGTTCCCCAACCTATCACCCCCTACGACCAACTGTCCATTTGGCTAAGTTATTGCAACCTATATGATCCAGGCAGAGCCCATATTGCCAAGTGGCTGCACTAGAAGCTTCTTAACATATGGCATCTCAAATCCCTTTGTTCCTGGATGGCATTCCACAAGTGAGATACACAGGGTAGGCCATTAAAAAATGGGCCCTGGTAACCACTCAACAAAAATCCAACCATGCAATTACCATTGCACCTAGGTGTTTCATTCACGTAGCTGTTTTATTAAGCAAAAACATAAGTCAAAGACTTAGCAACATTTTTTCCATAGCATGTATATAATACACCCTTGGTTGCTACTAGCTAGGCTAAGCATGGTAATATAGCAAGTATCTTAATTTAGAGAAAATTCTATCAAGTCTACAACTACTAGGATTTCCCAAGCATAGCATATAGATACTTAGCAAAAACATCATGCAATCCCTATACAAAATATCACTAATGCATAGTCAAAATATTGGGACAAAAATATGAAGCACCACTTGCCTTGGTAGTTGGGGGAGTAGCAACAATCCTCACTAAACATAAAATGATAGCACAAAATTTACATTCCAAACAATTCAAGCAAAAATATATGAATGCATGCAAATGCCATGTGATGATTTTTCTAAACTAACATGACAAGTAAAATAGTACTGAACAACAGACTAAACATTTATACATCAATTAAACTTAATTTGGCCTTTTAAATATTTTCCAAATAATTTTTATACACAAAATAGGCCTACAAATGTCTCTGCATAAAATTATATTTTAACAGAAGTAGATCACAAATCCAAGCCTACAGATGTGTAGGATTTATTTTTGTGATTCCAATGATATATTATTTGTATTTTTTGGATAAACAAAACAAAAGTTATTGAATTACAAGTTTGAATAACTAATAAATTAAATAACAGATTTTAAATTAAAAACCCAGACACGTGGGCTTATCTGATTGGCCCGTACCGATTTGGTTGGATCGATCATCCAGAGCCGTTGGATTTAAGTGATAGTGTACGGCCAGATCTGCTGATACCGCTTTGAATAAGTGATCTAATCTTACCCCTTAGATCTAGATCTAACGGCGCTAACTACACTGACCACATATGGGCGGCGCGAATGGGTGCTGGCGGCACAGCGCTACTGGCAACAGTTATCCGGCGATTCCAGAGGGGGCTAGGGGCGGTGGCGATGCTTACCTGACTCGCAAGAACACGAGGAAGCTCAATGTGCTGCTGACGTGGACATGGGCGGGCTGCTGCGGCCGTGGGAGCTCATCCGAATTGCAGACATCGTCGGGTTGATGCAAACGGTGATGGAGGCGACAACCTGGATCACCTCAGTGCAAACAAGGAACATCAGTGCATGCACAAGGATCAGGCGAACGCGATAGGGTCAGAGAGAAGGCAAGGGGCGCTCGGGTTTTACCTAGATTGCTCGATGGAGTTAAGCGGCGGCTCTGTCGTTTGCAGAGGTGGACCAGGACGGCGACGTGGGTCACGATAAGGCAAACCAGAGGCATCAGAGGATGCACAGGAACATGAGGATCACGCTCGTTTGAACTAGAAGGCAAGGGGCGGTCGGAGCTCACCGTAATCGCTTGCCGGAGCTCGTCTGATAGCGGCAGTGTAGTGCGAAATACTGGCAGCCTGGTGGAGGAGCGAATGTGCAGAGTGGGGGGAAATGACCGCGGCGGCGAGGTGATTAAGTAGCCAGGAGGGGCGAGGGAATTACGCGGTGCTTCAATGCTAATTACGCGAGAAATCAAATGCGGTGTTTCTGGAGGAAACGGCGGTGGCGACGGAGTCTGCGTGCGGGGTGGGGAAGAAGATGCTGACCTGGCTTGGGCCCAGTGGCAGCATCAGCGGGGCAGAGCGGGTGCGGGTGAGAGAGAGAGAAGAGGGAATCCCGGGTGGGCTGGCTTTTGGCCCGATTCTGCTGATGGGCTGGAATGGTGGCACCGGCCTTTTCTTATTCTTTTTCTTTTTCTATTTTTATTTTCTGAACTCATTTTCAAATGATAATCAAATGAGTTTGAATTCAAACTTCTTCTGGATTTTGTAAAATAATCCAAGCATATATTTGTGCATAAAACATTGTTGTTTGATCACAAATGCTTTGGTCCATTGAAAATAGAATTAAAACCATGCCTTATTTAAATATTTATATAAGGCATATAAATGGTTTTAAATTTTGATTCTTGTTTTGAAACTTTGAACAAGCTTTCAAATCAACATTCAAACCTTTTGTAGTTGAAACAAAGTATTCTCATGATTTAAAATGGAAATGATGCCTTTGCATTTCTTACATAAAATAATAGGCAACAATTGGCTTTTGTTTTGCAATCTTGTTTGAAATAGATTTTAAAATGCATGAGGATGCATGAATGATGTGCAACTTTATAAATCATGATTTTTGGGATGTTACACCCTAGAACAACGTTATTCCCGGGATTCGAGTTTACGAAATTGCATTACATTACTTATGCATAATAGCATCTTGCTTCTTTAAACATTAGTCCTTACCGAACCAATGATGCTGATTTCAGATATTGGATCTTATATATTGTCTTGAAAACCGTGAGTGCATAATCTTGCGATCACAAAAGGCAAGCTTACACTTGCTCATGTCCTTTGATTATTTTCTGTAAAGTATTTTGCAAATCCAGTGTTGTCATCAACTGCATTTGAAAAAGCACAGAAAACACTAGTTTCATAATAATGTGATTATAGGTTATTTACCATGAGGTAATAACCTACTATGAAAGTTCCGGTGGTAAAGGAACATATTATCTAGGACTTAACAACCAATGTCGCCAGTGATTCTTGCGCCATATATCACACGTTAACCATGAGATTTGGAATGGGACAGAGAAGTCAGTTGTATCTTCTTCCTCTGGCATGTATCCGGATGTGCAGGTCGTGGCTGTTATCACTCGTAGCGTGCATATTAATTGGTAATTCATAGAGGATATGCAGCATATGGTTCGGAACCCTCAACGTCCCATGATAGTTCTCGCATCTAACGGTCTATACAAACCATTGCCGTAATTCAATGGGTGGGCCTGGTGTACAACAAGGAGACATGTGGGGTCACGAAGGGGGTAGTGATTGGCTTGGATCTTAGACTGGACCCCATACAGACGACGGAAGTCACGAAGGAAGTATGGAAAAGGTCATGTCTTGGTTGTGCAAGAAGGCTAAGATCTCTCATGGGAAAAGTAAAGCACCTCTGCAGAGTGTAAGAACTGTAACTTGTTACTCCCTATTCTGGGAAGGAGCTGCGAACGTGATGGGAAGGGAACTCCATGAAAGTTCTGTTAAACCCGTGAAGGCTTACGGACATAGCTTTTCAGAATAAAAGCAACCTTTGAAGAAATTGTTACGAAAACTTGCTTTGTCTACGAACTATGGTCTGTGGCTGTAGATATAGTGCATAAAACACTCCTTTTTAGTGAACTTGCTGAGTATGCTCGTACTCAACGTATCTTCTTAACCTTGCTAGATTCTGAAGCCCATACAGACGACGACTACATCAAGTCATGCTCCAGGAATCGTCATCAAAAGCAAAAGCTCTTCACTGAAATAAAGGAAGTCAACATATACATCAACTCAAGTGAAGACGAAGTTATTGATTAGATAGGAATATAATCACTAGCCATAGAACCTATTTCTGTAGTGTATTGCAATAGCAGCAATGCCAGACCATTAGTTAAGATACTAGTCTTAATAGTATGTGTCGTGGTATTACCGATGAGTACGCCATGTAGGGATCCTCACAGTGCGTGTTTAGAGACGTGGAGGAAGGCGGACAGTTGACGAGTACGAGGTAACACAGCTTACCCAGGTTCAGATGCCACAACGGTGGTGGAATCCTACTCCTGCTATAAATCACTATAAGGGCAATATGCCGAGTTACAGAGATAGGTTCGCTGTGCGAGGTTATGTGAAGTTGTTCCCTAAAGGATCCCATAGGACCAACTTATATATTCGCCAGGTCCTAGGGTTACAGGGAAAAGTCCTAGCCGGACAGGTTACAGAGTCCTACACCGTCTATTACTTGTTTAGCGTGTCTTGTACTCCAAGGCTCTGGGTACGCTCGCGACTCCACCATAGCCTTCCTTTATCCGGCATGGTCCTCCCTTCTGGATCCATCTAACTGGGTCGCCCAGCAGACCATGGGCCATGCTACCAACTGTGGGCCACTCGGGTTATCCGGATAAGAGACATGCTATGAGGATACCCATATAGCATATCCCCAATAGTAGCCCCCGGAGAACTCCGAGATCTTGCGTCGTCTTGCCTCTTCAGGTTGAATGCTCCGTCTAGATGGATGTCGGCAAATCGTCAAGCAACATTTTGTAGTCCTCCCAAAGAACCCTGCAAGGTTTTCTCCGTCTTCAATTAGTAAGTCGGAGAATTGCTGAATCTTCCATCATACTCTTCCGTAGCCGGACTGGATCCGTCCATGCCGGAATCTTCTGATGTGATGGTTCATCTGCCTATGATAGCTAGGGCGACGCAGACATAGGTCAGCAACGCCTCGTAACTCACACATGCAGAGAACGCAATCATGTCTACTTTTCCCACGCGAGCGATACGAACCGTTGGTGGCGACGGTTGGTACGTGGCGAATTTTCCGCGCACGTCTCCGCACACGTCGTCTACGCGGCAACCATTCGATCAAGCTGCACGAATCTTGATGCCGGGGACCATAAATAGTAACTGCGGTGGAAAATTTACCTTTTCACTTCATTCTCCCCTGCATCGTGTTCTTCCTCCAGCAAGCGCCTCCTTGAGCTTTCCGCGCAACGTGCGAAAAAACCTAGCTTTCCAATCTTTCCCAGACACCATCGAACACACCTAATGGCCAGAAGTAGCTCCTCCCCTTCGATGGCGGCGTCGGGTGAAGCCGCAGAGAAGCCGGCGAGCTCCGTCATCGTGCCTCCAGAGGGCCTGGTCATCCCCAAGTCCGCGGTGGTTGAGGCCACCGGTGGCGACCATAATCCAGCGACGCTGGAGCTGCTGGAGGAGGAGTACGACTCGCATAAGGGCGACTGGCGCGGTTCGGATATCACAGACCACGACATCAAAGAGCTGATCAACGAGGCTTACCTCCCATGACGGAGGGAGGGCTTGGCCTGGCCGGCGAGGTCACACCTTCTCCCCAAGACGGAGAAAAGGTGTACCTCAAAGCACAGATGGTATGCGGCGTCTCCCTGCCCATCTCTAACTTTTTCCTTGCTGTCCTAAATCATTACCGAGTACAACCACAGAACCTATCCCCCAATAGCATCTTAGCTCTTAGCAATTACGCGGCGCTCTGCGAGGGTTATTTAGGAATCAAGCCTAGGCTAGATCTCTTCATATACTTCTTTACCGTCAAGCGTGAAGCCGGAGCCGGCAAGGACGAGCTTAGGAATTGTGGAACCATTAGTTTTAAGATTCGGCCTAACCGACGCTTCCCTGACATCGTCGGCCATGAATCCAGCAAGAATTGGCAGCGGATGTACTTCTACGGCCCAGATATCCCTCTGGCTGGCCGAGAAGTCACGTACCCAGACTTTGTCGATGGAGCAGCCGCTGAAGCCCCGACATGGAGATCCCAGGCCTCCCTTCCCTCCGACATCGATGCTTCCCGCGCTATAAGGAGGATAGAGTGGTTCATAGAGACGGGTTTGACCAGACTGGACCTAGCCATGTGCTGGTTCATCAGGTGGATCCAGCCTCTGCAGCACCGCTTGAAGTTGATGCACGAGTATTCCAACGATAGAAGGGATAGCCTCCGCATCTCCGAGGATAACTTCTCGAGCGACTCCATCAAGCTTTGCCTCAACGACATCATCAAGGTGAAGGACAAGAAGCGTGGCTTCGCCATCACCCTACATAATGTTCGTAGAGAGCAAGTGCCCAAAGGTAACTATTTATTTTCCATGTATGACATATACTCCAGTTCTTCCGTCTAACCATTACCATCTCATATAACACGGTGGTTCTTCACTTAACAGCTTAGCGACATAGATGAGGACAACATGGCTCCTCAAATCTATGATCCAAAGATGAAGGAAGTCATCGTCGTGTCCGACTGTAAGATCCCTCCTTTGTAAAGGAAAAGGATCCCTGTGATTGCAATGCTAGTCCCTGGATCATTGCTAGCATCCACAGTTTAAGATGAAGTACACAGAAACAAAGGTCATTTATTACATCCATTCCAAAGATAAACATAGTCTTTACAACTCAAGGCCATAGACCTAATACAAGAGTTTTAATAAGAAAATAAATATAAGTCTTCACCTTCATGTGCCACAGGCAAACATGTTGAGTGTAGACTCATGACACCTAATCCTCATCAGAGTAACCTGCAACATCACAAGTTACAGCCACAGTGGGTCAATACTTTGGAATAGTATTGGCAAGTGATACCTTAGTAAAATTTAGGTGGACTACATTACTATATGCATTTTGGCTAAGTGTAGCTTGGCTTGCTTTGCTCAAAATAGGTTTTACCTATTAGTTGAAATCACTAAGTTTTTCTTTGTCAAAACATTTCCCAAGGAGCCACCAATAGACATTGAGGTCCTTCACCCTTGTTCACCCACAAGCTTTTACTTAGAAGTTGGAGTGATGAGATTCTTGATAGCGTCCATGTCTTGATTCTCAAGTTGTCCATTGCCATGGACTTGGCTAAGTACTTAGATTTTTCCATCTGCAGAGGTTGTGCACTTTCCCCACCAGACTTGGTTTCACCAAGATAGGACCTTTCAGAAGCCTTCCCTTAGCCAAATGGACGCATTCCAACCTATCATCCCACTACCACCAACTGTCCAAATGACTAAGTTCTAGCAACCTATGTGATCCAGGCAGAGCCCATATTGCCAAGTGGCTGCACTAGAAGCTTCTCAACACTTGGCCTCTAAAATCCCTTTGTTCCTAGGTGGCAATCCACAAGTGTGATACACAAGGTAAACCATAGCCATGGGCCTTGTGTAACCACTCAACCAAAAACCACCAAGCAATTACCATTCCACCCAGGTGATTCATTGACTTAGTTGTTTTATTAAGAAAAACATAAGTCCATAGACTTAGAAATATTTTCATCATAGCATGTGTATATCTTACCAACCCTTGTTTGCTACTAGCTAGGCTAAGCATGGCATAGTAACTTAACTTAGTAATTTCCTAGCAATTCTACAACTACTTAGGATTTCCCAACATGGCATTTGCCAAAAACAGTAACACATGCAAGACTTAGAAAAATATTTCTAATGCTTGTATGAAAATATAGGGATTGTAATATTCATGAAGTACCACTTGCCTTGGTAGTTGGGAGAGTAGCACTCTTCACAATCACAATCACTAGCACCAAAATCTACACATAGAATATAGCCACAATCACATACAAAACATATACAATCAAAAATATATATGCATGCATGCAAGATGCTAAGGAATGATTTTTAAAACTCAATCAAGCAAGTGCATAGTACTGAATCAAAACTAAGTCAAAAACTTGCTAAACCAAGTTTATTTGACACTAAAACAATTTCCTAAACAAATCCTATACTCAAAATAGTCCTAAAAAAGTTTATGCAAATAAAGTCATTTTAACAAAAACTAAACACTAAACACATTTAATAAATAGAAAGGGCTTGTCTTCCTGATTCCAATGGTATAAAATTTGCTAAAATCTAACGTGGGAATCAAAAGTTACAAGCAAATCAAATTTGGATATAAATTTGTTTCAAAATCTGTTTTAAAACCAAACCCTAGCCACGCGTCCTAATCTTACTGGCGCGTACCGGTTCGCGTTGGATCACGCACGCGAGCCGTAGGATCTAAGTGGCGATGCACGGTTCAGATCAAAACGTAACGCTTCGCTAAGTGGTTCTATCGCACGCATTGGATCTAGATCCAACGGCTCTTGATCAAACGACCAAGGTCTGGCGGCGCGCGGCGATGGCGAGCGGCGGAGCGCTCTGTCCGTGGCGGTGCCGGTGTTCTAGGTCGCCCGGGGAGGAAAGAGTGTGCTCACCAGAATCGCAGGGTCGAGGCGAAGCTCAACGTGGAGGTGGCTTGGCAAGGGGCACACGGGGTCGTCAGAGATTCCTCGCCGGAGTTCGCGAACGCGTCGGGTGCGGCTGCTCGTCAACGTTGGCGAAGGTACAGATCGTGCCAAGGCAAAATAAGCAGTGCGTTAGATGCGCGGAGTGATGCTGGTCATGTGAGTGTCAAAGAGAGGACAAGGGGCGGTCAGAACTAACCAGGAAGGTTCGCCGGAGTTGGAGACGGCGTCGAATTCTCTCGGTGCACGTCGAAGTCGAAGCTCTAGATCACAATCAGACAAGCAAAGGGGATCAGGAGGTGCGCGAGAGAGTTGCGAAGCTGCTCGTATGAACCAGAGAGGAAGGGGCGCACGAGGTTTACCATAATTGGTCGCCGGAGCAGGTTCTGTCTGCGGCGTCGCAAGAGCGAATACTGGCAGCCTGGTGGCCAGAAGGGTGTGCCGTGTGGGGGGAAATGACCGCGAGGGGGAGAGGTTCTTATAGCCGGAGCTGGGCATGGAGTTACTCGCGGAATCAAGGGGATTTAACGGGCGGGATGCGGTAGTAACGGGCAGAGAGCGCGTAGCGTGATTGTGATCGAAGACGACGACGGGTCACGGGTCCACTTGTCAAAATAAGCGTAAGGAGGTGGGGTCTGGCGTCGGTGACTCAAGCTGCAAGGCGAGAGAGAGAGAGGGGACCCGGGTGGGCTAGTTGGGCTGCGTCTGTTGCTGGGCTCAATTCCTGGCGCCGGCCCTTTTCCAATTCCTTTCTCTTTTCTTTTTCTAAATTGAATTTCTAGAATGAGTTTCAAATGAATTAAAACTCTGTTAGAATTCAAATCTTTTTGGGATTTTTGCAGTGTGCAACAAACACATTTCAGGGCATAGAAACAAGTGGTCTCTCTGTTCAAGCTTGGTTCTTTTGAAAAAACAAAATAAACAGTGCCATAACACTTGGTTTGCAAATGTTTGAAAATGGTTTTTGGAACCATTTCTATTTTGTAAAATTTTGTTCAAATTCCACACTCAATCCAATCAACAAGGAAGCAACCAAACTTGGTTTTAAAACACTAAGCTCTCAATTGAGGATGGTCATTTGAATTAAGTTTGCTCACATGAAATGATAGCACTATGTGCTTCTGTTTTCTTGAAATGAGTTTGAAATTGGTCTCAAATCTATATGTATGCATGAATGATATGAAATCTTTGAAATCATGAATTTAGGGATGTTACAAATCTAACCCCCTTAAGGTGAATCTCGCCCTCGAGATTCGGATTGGCTAGCAAATAGGTGAGGGTGGTCTTTCCGAAGATCATCTTCTCTTTCCCAGGTTGCTTCCTCTTCGGAATGATGATTCCACTGCACTTTGCAAAACTTGATAGTCTTAGTCCTTGTGACTCTTTCTGCAGTCTCAAGAATCTTGATAGGTTTCTCTTCATAAGTGAGATCACTTTCCAATTGAACTTCCTCCAAAGGTATGGTATCCTTCAAAGAAGTTTCTTCCATTTCTGGGTGGCATTTCTTAAGCTGACTCACATGAAACACATTATGGACAGCTGACAGAGATACTGGTAGCTCAATTTCATAGGCAACTTCTCCTTTGCGACTCAGAATCTTGAATGGACCAACATATCTTGGTGCCAATTTTCCTTTGACTCCGAATCTTTTCACTCCACGAAGTGGTGACACTCTAAGATAGGCTCTATCACCAACTTCGTAGGTAACTTCTCTACGCTTAGGATCCGCGTAGCTTTTCTGTCGGGACTGTGCTATCTTCAACCTGTCCTTAACCAATTTGACCTTCTCTTCGGCTTCTTTGATAAGATCTGGCCCGAATAAACTTCTTTCTCCCACACCATTCCATAACAATGGGGTGGTACACTTTCTTCCGTAGAGAAACTCAAACGGTGCCATCTCAATGCTGGCTTGATAGCTGTTGTTATAAGAAAACTCTGCATAAGGCAGACTTTCATCCCAACTGGCTCCATAGTCTAGGGCACATGCCCTCAACATGTGTTCGAGAATTTGATTAGTCCTTTCTGTTTGTCCATAAGTTTGAGGATGAAAAGCAGTACTGAATTCCAACCTCGTTCCCAATGACTCATGCAACTGTCTCCAAAAATGGGAAGTGAATTGAGTTCCCCTATCAGACACAATACTCTTGGGCACTCCATGTAGACATACAATTCTACTCATGTAGATTTTGGCTAACTTAGCACTTGTATAGGTTGTCTTCACGGGTATGAAATGAGCCACTTTAGTTAGGCGATCCACTACTACCCATATGGAGTCATACCCTGTCCTGTTCCTTGGTAGTCCGGTAATGAAATCCATACCAATCTTGTCCCACTTCCAATCAGGAATAGGTAGTGGTTGAAGCAAACCTGCTGGTTTCTGATGCTCCGCTTTCACTCTACTACACACATCACACAAAGCAATATGTTCGGCGATGTCCTTCTTGAGATTATTCCACCAAAATCTTTCTTTCATGTCCATGTACATTTTGGTGTTACCCGGGTGAATAGAATACGGAGAGTTGTGTGCTTCCTGCAAAATCAGTTTCCGCAACTCCGGGTCTTGTGGAACACAAATACGTTTCCCATGCCATAAAGTACCCTGTTCATCTTCATGAAATTCCTTGGCTTTTCCTCTGCCAATCTTTTCTTTAATCTCTTCAATTTCCTTATCAATCTTCTGGGCTTCTCTGATCTTGTCCAACAAGGTGGGTTGAACATCCAAAGACATGAGATGTCCTTCAGGCACAATCTCCAATCTGAGTTTTCTGAATTGGGTACACAAATCATCTGGCAATTCTCCTTTGGTAAGGCCATTTACAAAAACCTTACGACTTAGAGCATCTGCTACGACATTTGCTTTACCGGGGTGGTATTACAAACTTAAGTCATAGTCCTTGATAAGTTCTAACCATCTTCTTTGTCTCATATTAATTTCCTTCTGGATGAAGATATACTTCAAACTTTTGTGATCTGTGAACACTTCACAACGCTTTCCCAAAAGATAGTGTCTCCATGTTTTGAGTGCATGGACAACAGAGGCTAACTCTAAATCATGAGTAGGATAGTTTACTTCATGAGTTTTGAGTTGTCTCGAGGCATAGGCCACAACTTTACCGCCTTGCATAAGTACTGCACCCAAACCTTGATGAGATGCATCACAATATACATGGAAATCTTTTTCCAAATCTGGCAGACACAAGACTGGTGCTGTCACAAGTCTCTTCTTCAACTCCTGAAAACTGAGTTCACAACCTTCAGACCAAGCAAACTTCTTGTCTTTCTTTAACAATTCAGTCATGGGCTTAGCTACCTTAGAGAAATTCTCAATGAACCTTCTGTAGTAACCTGCTAAGCCAAGGAAGCTACGGACTTCTTTCACGGACTTGGGAGATTCCCATTCAGTCACAGCCGAAACTTTAGCAGGATCAACTGCTACACCATCCTTTGTCATAACATGACCAAGAAATCCAACTTCTTCCAACCAGAACTCACACTTACTGAATTTGGCATAAAGTTTATGCTCTCTTAATTTCTCAAGTATCAAACGCAAATGTCCTTCATGCTCTTCTTTGCTCTTGGAGTAGACTAAGATGTCATCGATGAAAACAACAACAAACTTGTCAAGGAATTCCATGAAAACTTTGTTCATCATATTCATGAAGTATGCTGGAGCATTGGTCAAACCAAAAGGCATTACGGTATACTCATACAATCCATACCTTGTGGTGAATGCTGTTTTAGGTATGTCTTGTTCTCTTATCTTGAGTTGAAAGTAGCCTGACCGGAGATCAATCTTTGAGAACACACATGCTCCTTCTAGCTGATCAAACAAGTCATTGATTCTAGGCAAAGGATATTTGTTCTTGATAGTTACCTCGTTGAGTGAACGGTAATCTATGCATAACCTTTGACTTCTATCTTTCTTCTTCACAAACAAAATTGGTGCTCCCCAAGATGAAGAACTTGGTTGAATAAATCCTTTCTGCAACTTTTCTCCTAGTTGTTTCTTGAGCTCTTTCAGTTTATCAACTGACATTTTATATGGTCTCTTTGCTATTGGTCCAGAACCTGGTACCAAATCTATCAAAAACTCCACATCTCTATCTGGTGGCATTCCCGGCAATTCTTCCGGAAACACATCCGGATACTCACTCACAATTGGCACACTGTCCATGCTAACCCCCTTAAGAGAATTAAGCATACTCCTTTTTGCTTCAAAGCTGGTCTTGAATCTGATCCTTTTATTTTCTGGAGTTGTGAGTGAGACAGTATGATTGGCACAATCTATCACTCCTTTGTACTTAGTCATCCAGTCCATTCCCAGAATGACATCCAATCCTTGGGAGTTTAAAATTATCAAGTTAACGGGAAACTTATACCTCCCAAACTCTATGACTAGGTGATGACATCCTGAATTCACTATCATTTCTCCACCAGGAGAACTTACTCTTATAGGACACCCAATAGTTTCTACCGGTAGTTCATTTCTTTCAACAAATGCTCTTGATATGAATGAATGAGATGCACCAGTATCAAAGAGTACAAATGCTGGAATAGAATTGAGTCTGAACTTACCAAAGAACAGATCGTGCTCCTCATAGACCTCCTCCACATTGATGTGGTTCACCTGTCCCTTCCGAAAGGGGGCTTGTTAGGTCCTTCAACTTTCTTTTCAGGGCAGTCATTTGCATAATGCCCCATCTTCTTACATTTGAAGCATTCAACCTGACTGATGTCTCTCTTAACAGGCTGACTTCCACTTCCACTTCCATTACCACTGTGGTGGCTCTTATGTCCACTCTTGTGGTTTTTGTACTTATCGTTATCATGACTGCGATGATGCTTGTTGTCATGACGGTTGTGGTTGTGGTGCTTGTTGAATTTCCCATGCTTGTGGGATCCTGAGCTTCCGCTGTCATCATAATGAGATCGTTTGTGAGACGATCCCGAGTTGTGCTTGTCGAAGTGCTTCCTCTTTCTACTCTCAACTTGTTTCATTTTGTTCTCCAAAATAGCAGCCTTATCATAGAGCGACTGATAAGTGGGAACCTAGGCCACGGACAATTGCAGATTCAGCTCATCATTCAAGCCTTCAAGAAATTTTTCCTTTCTCTTTGCATCGGTGTCAACTTCATCCGGTGCATAACGCGCCAGATTGTTGAACTCCTCAATGTATTCAGCCACTCTGCGGTGGCGCTGCTTCAGATTGTGGAACTCTTTCTTTTTCAGACTCATCACTCCTGATGAGATATGAGCAGTGAAAAGCCATCCTCAAAGATAGCCCATGTCACTTCATCTATGGGAGTGGTGATCTGGAAGTTGTCCCACCATGTGGCGGCTGGCCCTTCCAACAGATGTGCTGCAAATCTGACCTTTTCAGCATCAGTACAGCCCACGGTTACTAAGTCCTTGTTCACAGAACGTAGCCAATCATTGGCCACCACGGGATCAGTCGTTCCCGAGAACTTAGTTGGCCTCAATCTCAAGAACCTGGTGAGCATATCAAAACCCGGAGGGTTGTTGTTGTTATTGTTGTTATTGTTGTTGTTATTGTTGTTGTTGTTGTTGTTTTGGTTCTGGATGAACGTTGTCATCATCTGCATCAGCTGAGTTTTGGCAGTCATCATTTGCTGCATTTCTGGAGTGATGTTGTTGTTGTTGTTGGCGTTGGGGTTTGCACGACGGGGAGGCATCTGTGGTTTGTTCAAATAGAGATAAGAATGAGATACCCATAGATGCTTTCATGCACATTACATCACATAAGCAATCACAAGCATGCAACAAAAAGATAAAAGTTAAACAACAAGATAACAAGTTCACAAAGTAAAACACACAAGTAGAAAGCCATCCACATGTCGGATGGTCCAATAACAAGTTCTCAAATAACAAGTATGATAATAAAAGATAAACGAGTAGTCAAGTCTACTCATCAGCATCAATCTCCTCCTCGACAAAGGTAAGACCTGCGTTCTCCATCGCGGCCTTGTTCTCCTTGATGCTAGTGGTCAAGGTCTCTATCTTGGCCTTGAGAGACCTCTTTTGGGAACGAAGCCTCTCAATCAATGTCTGCTGCTGCTCTAGCTCGAAGTCCTTGGACTGCAGTTCTTCAGTCATGTCCCGGATCTTCTTGTTCCTATCCTGGACACGCTTCTTCTGACTCTTGAACTTCCTGTCCTGAGTCTCGAACTTCGCCTTCATTACCTTGACTATCTCGTCCTGCTGCGCGAAGAGCTTGTCCTTCTCGCGAAGCTGCACCTGGAGCTCGTCATTGCTGAGCATGACATTGGTCCTGTCAGTGTCCACGTGCCTAATGAGAGACTCTAAGTCCTAGAGGTACAGGCGTGCTCGGCTAAGCGCCCTCGAATCTTCCTCAAGTCGATGGACTCTCCATCCTCATCACGCCTTCCAAGACGTGAAAGTGGGTGCCTCTAACCTGTCGGAGTGTCTCCCTAGCGCCGCCCCTATCGATCCTGCATAACTACCTCCATGCCTCTCTCCCGCCATCGCGCATGAGCTTGAAGACGATGGCCTCCGTAGTAGGCTCTGGCTCGGTGTCCGGCTGGTTCACCTTGAAGCCCCAGAGGTCCTTCCTCTCGAACTTGGTGAGTGGATGCACCATGATGGTGGGAAGAGGGAGATTGAGCAAAGTGGTAAGCTCAATGATACGAGGACCAAAGCGGGTAACCTGGAACTCCTCAACAGTGCTGATGGTAATAGGCATCTATTTATAAGATAGAAAAGTTAGATCAACACAATTTAAGATAAAACAAAAGACAAAACATCACATACATATCCTTGGGAAACAAAACACACAAGTCATGCATACATGAAGTCATTACAACAACCAAGGTTCATTCTTATTTTAAAACAACATTTTGGAAAATAAGGTGATAGGTGGTCCAACTAACGGCATCGTTTACAATCCTATCTCACTGGATCTGTTGGCTAACACAATGTTCCTAGAAGCAATCAGCCTATCTTGCTCACATGACTCCATCACTAAGTCTATAATGTCTCCTCTTAAGGTTTGGTTGGTAGCTTCCAACTCTTGGGTATGTTCCTTCTCTTTCTTCAAGTCTTTTTGGAGGTTGAGCATTCTGCACTTGACCCTAGCACTAAGTTCTTTGATAGTCCTCCAAGCTGCTTCACTTGCTGACTCAAAGAATGTGGTGTTCACCACAGTGTTGGTGTACATGCAGAATCCTGTTTCTTTGTGGTTGTCTTCCTTGTTTTTGTACAAGTGAAGTTGCACCCACCAGTACTCAACTCCTTCATCCATCACTGGAAAGCCTTTGTACACAGCTGCACCATGTATTTCCATTGCCACCATGAGGTCCTTGAGAGCTTTGGGAAACTCTGTCTCCCACTCCAAAGTCATGGTCATGAGTGGTCCTTTCCTTACGGCTTCATTGATGAAATTCATCTACAAATAGTGATGAGAAAGAAGATTAGAAAAGTTTACGAGAAGAATAGACAAGTGTAGAAGTAGTTGAATTTTTTTTCCTTAGTGGTTTCCAATCCTAGGGTCATAATCCTACAGGCAACACAGTGCTCTGATACCATCTGTAAGATCCCTCTTTTGTAAAGGAAAAGGATCCCTGTGATTGCAATGCTAGTCCCTGGATCATTGCTAGCATCCACAGTTTAAGATGAAGTACACAAAAACAAAGGTCATTTATTACATCCATTCTAGAGATAAACATAGTCTTTACAACTCAAGGCCACAGGCCTAATACAAGAGTTTGAATAAGAAAATAAATATAAGTCTTCATCTTCATGTGCCACAGGCAAACATGTTGAGTGTAGACTCATGACACCTAATCCTCATCAGAGTAACCTGCAACATCACAAGTTACAAAGACAAAGGGTCAATACTTTGGAATAGTATTGGCAAGTGATACCTTAGTAAAATTTAGGTGGACTACATTACTATATGCATTTTGGCTAAGTGTAGCTTGGCTTGCTTTGCTCAAAATAGGTTTTACCTATTAGTTGAAATCACTAAGTTTTTCTTTGTCAAAACTTTTCCCAAGGAGCCACCAATAAACATTGAGGTCCTTCACCCTTGTTCACCCACAAGCTTTTACTTAGAAGTTGGAGTGATGAGATTCTTGATAGCTTCCATGTCTTGATGCTCAAGTTGTCCATTGCCATGGACTTGGCTAAGTACTTAGATTTTTCCATCTGCAGAGGTTGTGCACTTTCCCCACCAGACTTGGTTTCACCAAGACAGGACCTTTCAGAAGCCTTCCCTTAGCCAAATGGACGCGTTCCAACCTATCATCCCACTACCACCAACTGTCCAAATGACTAAGTTCTAGCAACCTATGTGATCCAGGCAGAGCCCATATTGCCAAGTGGCTGCACTAGAAGCTTCTCAACACTTGGCCTCTAAAATCCCTTTGTTCCTAGGTGGCAATCCACAAGTGTGATACACAAGGTAAACCATAGCCATGGGCCTTGTGTAACCACTCAACCAAAAACCACCAAGCAATTACCATTCCACCCAGGTGATTCATTGACTTAGTTGTTTTATTAAGAAAAAACATAAGTCCAGAGACTTAGAAATATTTTCATCATAGCATGTGTATATCTTACCAACCCTTGTTTGCTACTAGCTAGGCTAAGCATGGCATAGTAACTTAACTTAGAAATTTCCTAGCAATTCTACAACTACTTAGGATTTCCCAACATGGCATTTGGCAAAAACAGTAACACATGCAAGACTTAGCAAAATATTTCTAATGCTTGTATGAAAATATAGGGATTGTAATATTCATGAAGTACCACTTGCCTTGGTAGTTGGGAGAGTAGCACTCTTCACAATCGCAATCACTAGCACCAAAATCTACACATAGAATATAGCCACAATGACATACAAAACATATACAATCAAAAATATATATGCATGCATGCAAGATGCTAAGGAATGATTTTTAAAACTCAACCAAGCAAGTGCATAGTACTGAATCAAAACTAAGTCAAAAACTTTCTAAACCAAGTTTATTTGACACTAAAACAATTTCCTAAACAAATCCTATACTCAAAATAGTCCTAAACAAGTTTCTGCAAATAAAGTCATTTTAACAGAAACTAAACACTAAACACATTTCATAAACAGAAAGGGCTTGTCTTCCTGATTCCAACGGTATAAAATTGTCTAAAATCTAACGTGGGAATCAAAAGTTACAAGCAAATCAAATTTGGATATAAATCTGTTTCAAAATCTGTTTGTAAAACCAAACCCTAGCCACGCGTCCTAATCTTACTGGAGCGTACCGGTTAGCGTTGGATCACGCACGCGAGCCATAGGATCTAAGTGGTGATGCACGATTCGGATCAAAACGTAACGCTTCGCTAAGTGGTTCTATCGCACGCGTTGGATCTAGATCCAACGGCTCTTGATCAAACGACCAAGGTCTGGCGGCGCGCGGCGACGGCGGCGAATGAGCGGCGCCTTCTGCTGGTGGCGGGCGTTCTAGGTCGCCCGGGGAGGAAAGAGTGTGCTCACCAGAATTGCAGGGTCGAGGCGAAGCTCAACGTGGAGGTGGCTTGGCATGGGGCGCACGGGGTCGTCGGAGATTCCTCGCCGGAGTTCGCGAACGCGTCGGGTGCGGCTGCTCGTCGACGTTGGCGAAGGTACAGATCGTGCCAAGGCAAATTAAGCAGTGCGTTTGATGCGCGGAGTGATGCTGGTCATGTGAGTGTCAAAGAGAGGACAAGGGGCGGTCAGAACTAACCAGGAAGGTTCGCCGGAGTTGGAGACGGCGTTGGATTCTCTCGGTGCTCGTCAAAGTCGAAGCTCTGGATCACAATCAGACAAGCAAAGGGGATCAGGAGGTGCGCGAGAGAGTTGCGAAGCTGCTCGTATGAACCAGAGAGGAAGGGGCACATGAGGTTTACCAGAATTGGTGGCTGGAGCAGGTTCTGTCTGTGGCGGCGCAAGAGCGAATACTGGCAGCCTGGTGGCTAGAAGGGTGTGCCGTGTGGGGGGAAATGACCGCAAGGGGGAGAGGTTCTTATAGCTGGAGCTGGGCGTGGAGTTACTCGCGGAATCAAGGGGATTTAATCACGGATCGGCGAGTAACGAATGGCGAGAGCGAAGCGCTGCGTGATTGACGAAGACGACGACGGGGTCACGGGTCCACTTGTCAGCAAAATAAGCAGAAGGAAGGTGGGGTCCTGGCGTCAGTGACTCCGCGGGTGCGTCTGTGCGTGCGAGAGAGAGAGGGGACCCGGGTGGGCTAGTTGGGCTGCGTCTGTTGCTGGGCTCAATTCCTGGCACCGGCCCTTTTCCAATTCCTTTCTCTTTTCTTTTTCTAAATTGAATTTCTGGATTGAGTTTCAAATGAATTCAAACTCTATTTGAATTCAAATCTTTTTGGGATTTTTGCAGTGCGCAACAAACACATTTCGGGGCATAAAAACAAGTGGTCTCTCTGTTCAAGCTTGGTTCTTTTGAAATAACAAAATAAACAGTGCCATAGCACTTGGTTTGCAAATGTTTGAAAATGGTTTTTGGAACCATTTCTATTTTGTAAAATTTTGTTCAAATTCCACACTCAATCCAATCAACAAGGAAGCAACCAGACTTGGTTTTAAGACACTAAGCTCTCAATTGAGGATGGTCATTTGAATTAAGTTTGCTCACATGAAATGATAACACTATGTGCTTCTGTTTTCTTGAAATGAGTTTGAAATTGGTCTCAAATCTATATGTATGCATGAATGATATGCAATCTTTGAAATCATGAATTTAGGGATGTTACACCGACGATGATGCTCCGTTGGCGCGAAAGCGGAAGAGATCCACTTCTGATGCTGCCGACGGAGGCAAGAAGAAGAAGACGGAGGGTGGAGCCTCAAAAAAGACTACCGCCGCCTGGAGGCGGAGAAAAGAAAGGTTACTGGGATCCCCTTTGCTAAACCACCCCCTCTTGTGTAAGCTTCTTTTTCTCCGACATTGTCCATTTGTCTATCTTGTTCCCATACTTATGCATTTTGCACGTTTCAGGAAGAAGCCACGACCAGCTTGAAGAAGACCTCCAAAACTTCGGGGGATTCTAGAACTATCAAGGATATGTTGCATCGCGACGTATCTCCCGCCATCGCCCTGTCACTCCCATCGTCCAGCCCTCGTCCGTCCTGACAAGCTCACAAGCCATGGAAGTGGACTCAAGCGCCTCCACAAAGCTCGCTATTATCGGCGAACAGGCGACGCAGGAGAGTGCCCCACACCAAATGGCTGAAGCTCCAGCTAAGGATGCCATGGGTAGCGGTAAGGCGGTGGTGGAAGGTGGTACATCTGCCGAAGGCGGCGCCCCCGCACCCAAGAAAACCATAGAGTTTCCGAAGATAGTCTATCCAGTACTTACGTCGGGTAGCACTTCTCTGGTTCCTGGTGCAGCGCTGACATCTCCAATGTGCGGTCTCGAGGAGCTTCTCCGGCAAGAAGAAATCTTGCAAGGAAACAGTGCGTCTTTCGGCAAGTTGCTAGCTGAGAGTGCTACCAACCTCAAGATCATTGCACTTGTAAGTTATACTTGCCTTTTTGCATTTCATATGAGTATCCCACTGTAGCCCCCGAGGATTTAGACGGAAAACCATAGGTGTTTGCGTATAAATGCTCTAAGAGTGACTAAGCTAGAAAACTTCTCACTATAGCCCCCAAGCATATAGGTGGAATGAATTATTCCGACTAGATGCTTTAAGAGTAGCATACGCAGTGTTAATAAATTTTGATATTGTAGCCCCCAAGCTTCTAGTTGTAACTGAATTAGTTCCGACTAGATGCTTAAAGAGAAGCTAAGCACACATCCAAGTTAAAAAATTTATACTGTAGCCTCCAAGCATATAATCGAAAACTAAATTAGTTCCGACTAGACGCTTAAAGAAAGACTAAGAATATTGCTAAGTTAAAAACTCTCGTCGTAGCCCCCGAGCGTCTAGGTGGAAATTTTCTGGCTAAATGCTCCAATTAGACCAAACAACGTTTAACTTTATTTTTTCCACAAAATGAGAATGCTCGGAGGGGCATGGCCAACGACAAGTACCAGAAGATGCGCACTGATTTGGAAGCCGAAAAGGGTAAAACTGCCTTCTTGAAGGAACAGATCATCAAGACCAAGCGTCTGTTTTTCCTTTCTTTTTCCGCACTCCGGCTTGGTCTTGTGCCAACATTCTCTGATTACTCACTATGTACTTTTCTTTCTCCGACTTGCAGAAACCATTTCCAAGGCTAAGGATATTGTCGAGCAATCGAAGCACATTCAGCAGCTGGATAGCGAGAACAAGATCCTTAAGAAGGAGAGGGAGGAGATGCTGAAAATGCATGAAGACTCGATGAAAGCCCTGCAGGACTCCGCAGCCGAGGAGATGAACCGCTTGAAGGAGGAAATCGCGATCTTAAAAGATCAGAAGAAAGCTGCTGATGAGGAAAATCAACGCCATCATGAAGCGTATAAGATCCTCCAACAAGAACGGGACTCCATGGCGAATACTCTCTGGCAGGCTGAGGCCAGCATCTTCAGTAAGTGATTCTCCGTCTTGGATTTCTATAGTCTAGATACTCTGAATTTTTGAACTCATGCACTCCCTTGTCGGGAATTCGCAGCTCCTATGGGTTTAACCCGGTCGCCTCCTCCGCCAAAGGAATGCATGGTCCATGCTGGCAACTTCATCAACACCGCCATCGCGCAGACCAAAGAGATTGCCAAATCCCTCCAGATTAACATTAAGGCATCGGACTCAGTAGCGAAGTTCTCGGAGATCCTGCGCCGAGCCCCCAAGCGTATCTCAAGCTGGAAAGCTTCATGTGCACGGGCCGGTGCCAGGATGGCATTGTGAATGGGGAAGGCACACTACGAGAATGCCGACATCGACACGGTAACCTCCGGTATCCCCGACGTAGACGACGAAGGCCAAAAGATAAACCACGAATCTATCTTGGCATCACTCGTGGGTTATGACACCAGAGTCGTCGAGTTGGTCGACGTTAACGTCTTTGTGACCATGAAAACCGTTGAAGACAAAGGCGAAAGATCCTCCGAGTCCCTCAATACTGCCGACTTCGAGGGAGGTGACTCTCCTGCTGCTGGTGATGTTGCTTCCAAGTCGCCTATGCTAGAGGAATAAAAACAACTTGTAATATTTGTTTCCTCTGTAATGTGTTATGCGGAAAAAACTATTTGTTAACTTAAGGCGGAAAACAATGGTGTATGTCCTGCTACTTAAGAACTATTTCCAACATTCATATATTTTTTAAGCAAGTGCTGGCTTATCCATTACTTTGGTTTTTATGCTTGAATTTTCGTGAGTCGGAAGACTCGTTGTCGAAACCATGCGCTCAGGTGATGATGTCCAATGGAACCATCAATAACCAAAGCACAAAATCGCCGATAATAAGTGCCCAAAGTCACTACTCCAGAATCCACATAAAACCGACAAAGAACATGTGGACCAGAAAACTTAAGCTAACGCCCGTAGGCGGAATTTTCACAAGTGCAATTGCAAAGCTTGTGCATAAAGGTTTTATACGATCCAAAAATGAACACTAAAGGAGGTAAAGGACTCAGTAATATGAGTGAACCAAAGAGCTTTATTTCATTGATCATATAAAAGGTACACAATTAGATAAAAAATGCTAAGTGTAGAAAGGACGTAGTTGTGATATGTTCCATGGCTGATCAAGATCCGGGTAGTCATCATTCGGGTCACATCGCTTACGCTTATGATCCTTGTTGAGTCTATCCTTCAGTTCACGATTGTCAACGAGGTAGTAAGACCCATTGAGTAGCGCCTTGCTTATGATGAACGGTCCTTCCCATGGCGGGGATAATTTGTGTGACTTCTTCTGCTTAAGTCGGAGCACCAAATCCCCTCTTTAAACGAGCGATGCCGAACATGGAGACTATGGTAGTTGCGTAGCTTCTGCTGGTAGATGGAGAATCTTTGGCATGCCAAAACGCGCTCCTCCTCGAGAAGGTCCACATCTAGGCGTCTGGATTCTTCAGCGTCATCTTCGGCATAGGCGGCAACCCTTGGTGCATCATGAAGTATGTCAAAAGGTAGGATGGCTTCTGCTCCATATACCATGAAGTAAGGGGTGTAGCCGGTAGATCTGTTGGGTGTAGTTCGTAAACTCCACAGCACAGATGGCAATTCTTTCGCCCAGGCTCCAGCTGCTCTATGTAGCGGTGCCTCAAGACGTGGCTTTATTCCCTGCAGAATTAATCCATTGGCTCGCTCAACCTGACCATTGGATTGTGGATGTGCCACAGATGCAAGGTCAAGTCAGATGCCCTTCTCCCAACAATATGCCTCCACTTCTCTGAGTGACAAGTTGCTACCATTGTCTGTGATAATGCTATGTGGGAGACCAAATCTCACCACTAGATCCCGGACAAACCTGAGGGCAGTTGCCCCATCAAGCTTTCTAATGGGTTTAGATTCTATCCATTTAGTGAATTTTTCAACTGCTACTAGCAGTTGCGTAAACCCACATGGTGCCGTCTGTAACGATCTAACCATGTCCAGCCCCCAGACTGCAAATGTCCAAGTTATTGGTATTGTTCGCAATTCTTCAGCAGGAACATGTTGTTGTTGGGCATAATACTGGCATCCCATGCATGTCTCAACCATCTTATCGGCGTCCGCCTTCGCGATCAACCATTAGAATCCTTGCCAGAAGGCTTTCGCGACCAACGATTGAGGAGCGGCGTGATGCCCGCAATCTCCAAGATGGATTTTGCATAGGATTTCAATACCTTCTAGCTGGGAAACACACTTAAGGTATAAACTAGTAATGCTTCTTTTGTAGAGCTGGCCATTGATTCTGGTATAGCCCTTTGCTCGACGTACTATTTGCTGTCTTTCGACTTCATCGTCGGGCAAAGTTTCGTGTACGAGATATTCCATGAACGGTTTTGTCCAAGCCGGAGGGAACTTTGCCACCATGTGGACCAAAGAGTCAGCTCTATCCGGGTTGTCGATGTCTGCTCCTTCACAAATGGTGTCCGTAGATGCTCTAGGAAAACTCTGGCGAATTGCATACGATCCAAGCTTAGATAGCAGATCAGCCACCTCGTTTTGCTCCCTAGGTACATACTTGACCTCGTAGCCCAAGAAGCTCTTGGCTATCTCGTCCACTTCGTCTCGATATGCCGCCATCATAGGGTACTACGCATTCCAGGTGCCATCCACCTGCTGGGCAACCAAGTCGGAATATCCACAACAAACTCTGCACTTGATGCCAATATCCTTGGCTACACGTAATCCATGAATGAGTGCTTCATACTCCGCCATGTTGTTCGTAGCCTCGAAGTGGATCTGCAGAACATAGTGTAGCTTGTCCCTAGTTGGTGACTATAGCAATACGCCAGCCCCCGAGCCGTTGAGCAGTTTTGATCCGTCAAAATGCATCACCCAGTATTCTGGTTCCGGCAATGGAGTAGCATCTGGCATCTCCGTCCAATCTGCAATAAAATCCGCCAAGGCTTGTGACATGATAGCGTCGTGTCTCTTATAGGTGATCTCGAAGGCGGCAAGTTCAATGCCCCACTTGGCGACCCTTCCCGTAGCGTCACTGTTGTTGATAATGTTGGACAGTGGAGTCTTGCTCACCACTGTGATTGGGTGCTCCTAAAAGTAATGCCTCAACTTCCGAGAAGCAAGGAATATTCCATAAGCTATCTTCTGGTAGTGCGGGTAATGTTGCTTGGACTCCGTCAAGACCTCGCTTACATAGTAAACTAGTCATTGAACTCCGTGCTCATAGCCTGGTTCCTTCCGCTCTACCACGGCAACGATGCTGATTACCCGGTTGGTTGCCGCCATGTAAAATAACATGGGCTCTCCAGGCTCGGGTGCTATAAGGATGGGCGCTGAGGAAAGAAACTCCTTGAGCTGCTTCAATGCTGCTTCTGCTTCGTCCATCCAAGTAAATTTGTTCGCCTTCTTTAGCAACTTGTATAGCGGCAGAGCCTTCTCTCCAAGTCGGCTGACGAACCGACTAACTGCTGCAACACAACCTGTTAGTCGTTGTATGTCCTTTAGGCATGTCGGACGGTTTATTTTTAAGATGGCCTTGATTTTCTCCGGGTTAACCTCGATTCCACGCTGGGTAACGATGAAGCCCAACAATTTGCCAGCTGGAACCCCGAAGACACACTTCTTAGGGTTAAGCATCATATTGTATTTCCAGAGATTATCAAAGGTTTATTTTAAGTCGGAGATTAAGTCATTTGACTTTTTAGACATCACCGCTATATCGTCCACATAGGCGTGAACATTCCGACAAATTTGATCGTGTAGGCAATGTTGCATTATCCGCTGGTACGTAGCACCTGTGTTTTTCAGCCCAAAGGGAATCATAACATATCAAAACATGTCGAATGGAGTAGTGAACAAAGTGGCCAATTGGTCCGACTTCCTCATCTTGATCTGGTGGTATCCTGAGTATACGTCAATGACTTGGTCAATGTGAGGCAAAGCAAACGGATCTTTGGGGCATGCTTTGTTCAAGCCGGTGTAATCAACGCACATTCTTAATTCTTTGGTTCCCTTTTTGGGGACAAGTACAGGATTGTCCACCCATTTGGTGTGAAGGACTTCTCGGATAAAACTAGCCTTAAGTAACCTAGCTATCTCTTTGCCTATGGCGCGTCTCTTCTCATCTCCAAAGCATCGTAGAGGTTGCTTCATTGGTTTGCATTTTGGATCAATGTTTAAGCTGTGCTCGGCAAGTTCCCTAGGTACACCTTTCATGTCGGCAGGTTGCCAGGAAAAGATGTCCTTGTTCTCATGGAGTAACTCGACGAGCGCGCTTTCCTATTTGGGATCCAGGTTTGTCCCAATGGCAGTGGTCTTGGAGGCATCGCCTACCACAAGTTCCATCGGCTTGGTCTCGATGGCGGCCTTGAATGCTGGAGCGGAATCGGAAATCTGTTTCTTCGATGTGGGCATCTCCGAGGCATCGACCTTGCTCTGGATCTCTTTGAATTCTTCGCTGTAGAGGACAACTTCCGCGTAGGATGCTTCATTAATCTCGCAGTCCCTAGCTTTGGCAAAGCTTCCAGATACGGTGATGACACCATTTGGTCCGGGTATCTTGAGTTTGTTGTGGACGAAGCATGGCTAGGCCATGAAGGTGTGGAATATGTCGCGGCCGAATATGACGTGGTACACGCTCTTGAAGGGGACCACCTCGAAGGTCATGCGCTCTTGGCGGTAATTATTAACATCGCCAAAGGCAACCTGAAGTGTGATGCACCCAAGGGACCGAGCCTCCCGACCAGGAACTACGCCGTGGAAGATGGTGTTGGTCCGCCTTAGGTTTGCCTCCGTCAAGTTCATCTTCTGAAGTGTATCGAGGTACATGATGTTGATGCTGCTTCCACTATCCACCATACATTTGGTGAACTCAATGCCGTCAATCAAGGGGATGATGACCATGGCGTATTCGTTCTACGTAGGGATAAGGTCTGCGTGATCCTTCCTGTCCCAAGTAATTGGAACCTTCGACCAGCGCAGGTACTGGGGAACTGGCGGTAGAGTAGCCATCAGTATCCTCATAGAGGTCTTCTGTTGTCGAACAGTGGGGGTGCCAAGGAAAGTGTGGAAAACTGTCGCCTTCTTCTCGAAGTGGTTCTTGCCTTTGTCCCTCTCTTGGTGGCGTGCTTGGGGTCAACATCCCCGTTCATGTGTAAGACCCCACCTTTATAAAGGTAAAGGTCCCTGTGATTGCAATGCTAGTCCCTAGATCAAATGCTAGCATCCACAGTTTAAGATGAAGTACATAGATACAAAGGTCATTATTACAGAGTCATTCCAGAGATAACATAGTCTTTTACAACTCCATAGCCATAGGCTTAATACAAGACTTTAACTTAACAATATAAATAAAGTCTTCATCTTCATGTGCCACAGGCAAGCATGTTGAGTGTAGACTCATAACCCCTAATCATCATTAGAGTAACCTGCAACATCACAAGTTACAGCCACAGTGGGTCAATACATTGGAATAGTATTGGCAGGTGATACCTTAGTAGAATAATAGTATCTAGCTTCTACATGAATTTGCCTAAGTGTAGCTTAGGATTGCTTTGCTCAAAATAGGTTTTACCTATCAGTTGAAAACACTAAGTTTTTGTTTGGTAAAAACTCCCAAGGAACCACCAATAGAAATTGGTGAACCTTCACCCTTGTTCAACCACAAGTTTTAACTTAGAAATTGGGATGAGGAGATTCTTGATAGCTTCCATGTCTTGATGCTCAAATTGTCCAATACCAGGGAGATGGCTAAGTACTTAGTTTCTTCCATCTGCAGAGGTGGTGCACTTTCCCCACAAGACTTGATTTACACCAAGACATGACCTTTCAGAAGCCTTCCCTTAGACCAAAATGGACGCGCTCCAAACCTATCAATCCCCTACCACCAACTGTCCATTTGGCTAAGTTATTGCAACCTATATGATCCAGGCAGAGCCTATAATGCCATGGGGTTGCACTAGAAGCTTCTTAATATTTGGCATCTCAAATCCCTTTGTTCCTGGGTGGCAATCCACAAGTGAGATACACAAGGTAAACCATAGAAATGGGCCTTGTGTAACCACTCAACCAAAACCACCAAGCAATTACCAATCCACCCAGGTGTTTCATTCACTTAGTTGTTTTATTAAGCAAAAACATAAGTCAAAGACTTCGCAAATATTTTCCATAGCATGTATATATTCCACCCTTGGTTGCTACTATCTAGGCTAAGCATGGAAATAGAAAGTATCTTAACTTAGAGAAAATTCTAACAATTCTACAACTACTAGGATTTCGCAAGCATATCATACAGATACTTAGCAAAATATATTCATGTAAGCTCTATACAAAATATTTCTAATGTATAGTCAAAATATTGGGACAAAAATATATGAAGCACCACTTTCCTTGGTAGCTGGGGGCGTAGCAAAAATCCTCACAATCACAATCACCACTAGCACCAAAATCTACACATAAAATGATAGCACCCATTTCACATATCAAAATAAACAAGCAAAAAATATATGAATCCATGCAATGCAATGTGATGATTTTTCTAAACCAAACAAGACAATAGGAACAGTACTGAATCAAAAACAAAACAATTATACACTAAATAAAATCAATTTGGCCCTTAAAACATTTTCTATATAATTTTTATATACAAAATAAGCTTTCAAATGTTTCTGCAAAAACAACTAAGTTTACAGAAGCAATTTATTAAACAAAGTGTATGGTTGGATAGAATTCTTTCTCCTGATTCCAATGATATAAAATTTACAAAATTTGAACGTGTGGATTAAAAGTTATGAATTTTGCAAGTTTGAACCACTAATAGATCTAATTTCAGGTTTTAAATCAAAACACAGGCCACGCAGCGCTATCTGATTGGTCGATACCGTTTTGCGCGGATCACGCTCGCGGCCGTTGGATCTAACTAGCTACGCACGGCTCAGATCTGCCTGTACCGCTTCAAATAAAAACTAACCGTGGCCTTTGGATCTGGATCCAATGGATCAGATCTATCTGACCAGAAACTAGCGGCGCAAATGGTGCCCGTGGCGGTGATGGTTCTGGCGGTGACACGCCGGCGAGGCCAGAGGGGCAGCGGGTCGGGTTAGTGCTTACCGAGATTGCGAGAACATGGAGATGCTCAACGTGTAGATGGATAGGGTCGGGTTGCTCGGACACAGCAGCAGGAGCTTTTCAGAGTTCGTCTAAGCGCCGGGTGCTCACTGTCGGAGTCGAAAACGACGTCCTGGGGCGCAATGATTCAAACGGAAAACATTAACATATGCACGAGGCACTGGCGAACACGATTACGTGAACCATAGGCAGAGAGGAACACGGGGCTCACCGGAATGGCTCGTCGGAGTCGAGTCAAGCTTCGGCCGTTTCCAAATGTTGACGAGGGCGATGACCTAGGGCGATTTAGGATGAAATGAAAGCATGAGAAGGTGCGCACGATGAAGGCGAAGCAGCTTGCATTAACCAGAGGGAAAGGCACGCTCGGGACTCACCATGATGGCTCACCAGAGTACCTTGGAACTGCGACGATGTTGGGTGAAATTTGGGGAGCCTGGCGGCGCTCGGGTGGTGCTGTGTGAGGGGAAAGGAGCGGCGTGGGGAGGGGTTTTGTAGCCGGAGCCGGGGCAAGGATTACGCACGGAAACACCGGCAATTGCTCGAGTTTAAGGCGCGGCAGTTAAGGGGAGAAACAGCCGGCGACGACATGGTCGCGGGTGTGATTTGGGGAAGACGGAAATGAGCTGGCGAGGGTCCACCAGTCAGTGACCGCTTGGGTAGAGCGGGTGCGGTGAGAAAAACATAGAGAGAGGGAAAACCCGGGTGGGCTGGCTAGTGGGTTGTTTCTGCTATTGGGCTCAAATGCTGGCGCCAGCCTTTTTCCATTTCTTTTATCTTTTTCTATTTCTTATTTGATTTTATGAAATCATTTTCAAATGCTATTTAAATGAGTTTGAATTCAAACTTCCTCTGGATTTTTTTAAAATGATCCAAGCATATATTTGTATCTAACACATTGTTGTTTGATCACAAACACTTTGGTCCATTAAAAATAGAATTAAACCATGCCTTAATTGAATATTTATAAAAGGCATATAAATGGTTTTAATTTTTGATTCTTGTTTTGAAATTTGAACAAGCTTTAGAAAATATCAATCAATCTTAGGATCAATTCTCTACTGATGAAAACAAGGTCTTCCTTCTTATAAGGTAGCAATAAGGCTAATGCCTTGCTTTGCATAAAATGATAGATCACAAGTTTCTGTTTTTGAAGGAATGATCCTAAAAATGAGTATGAATGCATGAATGAAGTGCAAACTTTGAAAACATGGTTTTAGGGATGTTACACCATGTCACTTGAATCCTTGGACTCCTCCTCCTTCTTCTTCCTCTTGCCCTTGCCTCGTGGTCTTTTCTTCCGACTTTGCTTGTAGCTGGACTCCGGGTCCTCCTTGAGGTCGTTGACGAACTTGCAGAGTCGATTGGTATGGGTGGTCTTGCTGTTGACTCGAGGTGTACGAGGCACGGTATATCGCGGTACTCTTCGTAGGTTTGGGGAATGTGGAGCGCTGCCGAGGTAGTTTCACTTCCTCGCTGCTGCCCACGACCAGCTCCCCGTCCTCGGCCACGTTGTCTGCCCTCACTTCGTCCTGCGAAGGTCATAGCGACCATGTCGGGAGTTTGCTTTTCTTCTAGAGCAGTTTTCCTCTTTGTGCTACTGTTCCTCCGAGCTTGAGTTAGAACCGTCGTTGCCAGCAGAGAGCCGCGAGCATCATTGTCGTCAGTTGCGAACTCACTAGCCAACTGAATCATCTGGTTCAAGTCAAGCTGGTGATTGTCCTGCAAGCGCTTCAGCTTATGTCGGAGCAACGTGCCCCTTTCCAACCCATCGATGAAGGCGGCCATGGTGGTCTGAGCGTGCACTCCTGCGCAGGAATTTTTCATATCTAGCCAGCGGGAGAGGTAGGCGCGAGAAGTCTCGTCTTTCTCTTGCACGCACTGCTGTAGATCGCCAACAGTGCAGGGACGTTTGTACATATCCTCGAAGTTCTTGGTGAACGCTTCTTGCATGTCCAACCAATTGCAGATGGATTTCTCTGGCAAGTCATCAATCCATTGACGGGCTATGCCCGCCAACATCAATGGGAGGTACTTGACGGCAACATTGGGGTTACCCCCGGCATTCTCTACCGCGTTGCCGTAATCCAGTAACCATGTAGCTGGCTTAGCGGTGTCGTCATAGGGCTTGATGGTCTTGTCAATCCAGAAACCTTTGGGGTAAGTTGCAGACCGTATCGCAGGTCCAAAGAAACGTGGTACCAAGTATGGTCCTTCCCGGGCCTCGTGGATCTTATCGATCCGCGAACGTGTGTCGTATGGCTCCGAGTTTCTTTTATTCTTGTTAACAGGGGATGGGCTGCGTGAATGACGCGGGTCTCCTCCACCATGATCACTGCTAGGTGGCGACGGAGGCGGAGGTGGCGGTCAGTTAGCCTTCTTGCTATTACCCTCCTGCGACGCCTCACACCAGTTGCGATTGCTTGTCGGACGTGGAGGGTCATGGCGCGACCTGCTCTTGTGTCCCTGGTTGCGCTCTCTGTCATGACGGGTCTGCTCCGCATTGTCGCGGATGATGATGCCGCTCTGCCTTGGCGGGGGCATATCCGTATGACGGTGAGCCTTGGGTTCTTCGCGATGTCGGGGGGAGCGGGGAGGTGGCGATGGGCGACGAGGTTGGGCTTTTTCTCCATGGTCGGAGGATATGGGGATAGCATCCTTCCTGGTGCGTGCATCCCTCCGTCTTTGTTCTGATGAACCCGCCTGGGACCCGACATCAAGAGGAGATCTGTCCCCTAGCGGCTTATACTGGCTAGACTAGCAAAGCGCTGGGTCGGACTCATGCCTCTGAGAGGTGGCCTTTTCCTGTTGCTTTACCGCCTTGGCCACTAGGTCACAGACCTGGTCCACCGCCTCGGGTGATCTATCCTGCTCCAGAAGGGTCTTGGCGACGGCGAGGTTGAGGAGAGGAGTGGGAATCACCTGCCTGCCTTCACTGTCAATGTATGGCTTGGCCTGTGCTGGCTTCGGGGGAGCCCATCCTAGGTTTCGCCATACACCAGGATCGTTGATGACGCGAGCTGGAGCTTTCTTGGCCTTCTGCTGCTGCAGCAGAGTCTTGTACTCGGCCTCCATTGCTCTATCTTTCTCTATAGATTTCTGCGTGTTGACCAGATCTCGATCTAGCTTAGCGCCTTGCTCCACGATGGCCTGCACTTCCTCTAGCAGCTGCTGGCGCTTCTCGTCAAGCTGGGTCATGTTACGGATATGAGCTACGGTCAGTGACTCGACGAGGAGATTGCCGTACATCACTCTATCAGCTGGAGTAATTTTGGCAGCAGCAGACATAGATGCTGGAGGCAGCAAGTTTGCGGTGTTGTTGTTGCTCGGGCTGGTGCCGAGTTCCTGCGGCTGTTGCACTGGGTTAGGCGGAGGGGGAATGACCTTTGCGCGATCATTGTCTATAGCAATAGGTGGTCCCTTCCCTTTGTCCAGAGCTGTAGGCGGATCTTGTCCGGGTTGATCTTCATCCATCGCCGTCACAATGGTGACGAACACCTCTCGAGACGTGACGGCGTTGTTGGCTTGTTCGTCGCGCGTGTACTCCTCTTCCATCTCCTGCATGGAGGAGTCTAGCTCTTCTGGACTGAAGTCTATCTCCTCTGAATCTGCACTGAAGTTGGTGTATAACACGTCGATCACAGAGTCGGAGGGTGCCAGGACTTCCTCAATGACGGGGGGTGGAGGTGCAATAGCAGCGAGGATGACTGGAGGTGGTGGTGCAACTGCGGCGATGGTGGTCGGAGGCGGTGGTGGTGGTTGCTGAGGCGGCGGCGCTCCGCCAATGAGCGCAAGATCCGCCTGAGCTACCCCCTCGGCCTCCGCGTAGCTGTTGACGGTGTTCACCATGCTTTCGAAGTTGAGGCGTCCTGAAGCTTGCTGCCGCCTTAGAGAATGCCAGAGAAGCGTTCCCTGGTCCTTCCACGAAGTGATACATAGCATCATCATTGGGGTAGTGGGCCAGATCGTCTCGTATACGGAGCCACCTGGCAAGGTAATCTGGGGTTTTTGCCCTCTCTCTGAATGCAACGCGCCAGATCAAAGATGGTAACCACGCCGACGAACTTGGATCTCTGTTGTCCAAATGCACGGACGAAGCCGGCGGACTCACAGTGATCTTTCACCGTTATATCCAGCACAGGGGCGGTTTGGGTGGGCCTTGAATTTTTCCGATCTTTGCCAGAAAAATCTAAAGAGAGATCGGACATCGATCCTTCCACGAACGTATCCTGCCCGTAGGCGGTCCGTGCGGGTCTTGATGCTCCTCCGACTCCCAGGGAACTAGTGCCCAGGTCGGTTTCGCCAATGAAGAGGTGGATGTCTCTAAAAGGAACGACGAACACCGCGTAGGGTTCGTCTTCGCGGGGATCCAGAACTCGTCGGGAGGGACGATCGGAACGTTTCCGGAGAAGAGAACGCGACCGATGGCTACGGTTTCGCTGATTCCCGCGAAGATCTTGGTCCTCGCCCGCTGAAGATCCTGAAGCTCCTCTTGCCCCACGGTGGGCGCCAACTATCGTGGTATTGCCGACGAGTACGCCATGGAGGGGGTCCTCACAATGCGTGTTTAGAGTCGTGGGGGAAGGCGGACGGTTGACGGGTATGAGGTAACACAGCTTACCCAGGTTTAGATCACACAACGGTGGCGGAATCCTACTCCTTCTATAAATCACTATAAGGGCAATACGCTGAGTTACAGAGATAGGTTCGTTGTGCGAGGTTATGTGAAGTTGTGCCCTAAAGGCTCCCACAGACCCGACTTATATAGTCGCCAGGTCCTAGGGTTATAGGGAAATGAGGGGATATGCCTACCGGGGTATACCCAGCAGGACGTTTCCTATTGGCCCAAGCCGCCAGCGAGTGGGCCTGCAGGACGGCGACTGGATCGAGACTTGGCGAGGACTCAGGCGACTGGAAGCTGGAGGCCCAGAAGCGTAGCTAGGCCCAGTCGGACTAGGTCATAGAACCTCAGAATCCTTAACTAATTTGGTTGTAATCTGTAAACCCTAGCGAGGTGAGCCTATATAAACCTCCCTAGGGTACGCATAGAGGATACGTTCCATCATACACCCAAGCGACTCGCCGCCTAGTCGTCGAGCTTGCCCCCTTGTACTCTCACCATAATACAATCTCGCAGGAGTAGGTCTTTACCCTCCGGGGGACCGAACCTGGGTAAAACCTTGTGTCTCTGCCCTCATCTCGTAGCGCAGATGGCTGGCCGCCCTTGCCCCATGTTATACTACTCGCTGCCGACTGCAGCGTCTGCCGTGGTCATTCCCACGACAGGAAAAGTCCTAGCCGGACAGTTTACAGAGTCCTACACCGTCTATTACTAGTTTAGCGTGTCTTGTACTCCAAGGCTCTGGGTACGCTCGTGACTCCACCGTATCTTTCCTTTATCCGGCATGGTCCTCCCTTCTGGATCCATCTAACTGGGCCGCCCATTAGGCCATGGGCCATTCTACCAACTGTGGGCCACCCGGGTTATCCGGATAAGAGACATGCTATGAGGATACCCATATAGCATATCCCCAACAGTATGATAGTTTTTTAGTTGTTTATTTCTGATTCTTCTTTGTAAGAAGTTTCTTTCTCTCTCTTTAACCTAGAGTGTTCTCTGGATCTTATGTAAAGAGTCGAGTTGTAACCTATAGTCATGTCTTGGACCTGCTGTGTTTCTGTTATACCACTTTGAGGGATGTAATACTATTGAACGGTGTTTCATTGGTGTTATGTCTGAAGGGAATATGCCCGAGAGGCAATAATAAAGTGGTTATTATCGTATTCCTTGTTTATGATAAATGTTTATTTTACATGCTATAATTGTATTAATACGGAAACGTTAATACATGTGTGTTTAATAAACAAAAAGGAAGTTCCTAGTTATGCCTCTCTTATAAACTAGCTCGTTGATTAACATGATGATCAAAGTTTCCTGATCATGGACATTGGATGTTGTTAATAACGAGGTCACAACATTAGTGCAATGATGTGATGAACATTCATCCGAAGTATAGCATTACGATCAAAGTCATTGAGTTTATATTGCTATAACAACTTACGAAGTGATCCTAATCCTTAGACCATGAGATCATGTCAATCACTAACACCGAAAGAGTTTCTTGATAACATCAAACGTCACACCGTAATAGGGTGATTATAAAGATGGATTCAGAACTAATAAAGTTTTATGTTGAGGCCCATGGATCGAGAGTGGAATTTGTTCATCCCGATGACAGATAGATATACTCTGGGCCCTCTCGTGATATCACATTGGTTAGCTTGCAAGCAAGTGATTTGATCACTAGAATGTTATATCACGGGAACGAGAAAAGAGTGCATGTCAGTAACGAGATCAAACTAGGTATGGAGATACCGATGATCGAATCTCGGGCATGTAATATATCGCGAAACAAAAGGATTAAGATACTAGCATAAAAGGTTCCGACGATCACAAGAAAGTCATCGTTGAATGTGTGGGAGTCAGTATGGATCTCCAGATCCCGCTTCTGATTATTGATCCGAGAGGGGTCTCGATCATGTCCGCATTATTCGCGAACCGTAGGGTGACACACTTAAGGGACACCGACATCCATTTGGAGCAAAAGTTTCATGCCGAAAAGAATAACAAGCGCAGGAATTTATTTCACTAGATACCGAAACAGGTTTTCGGGTGAAATTGCATAAAGTGGTTATGCATGTGAAATAGAATTCTAGCAAGGGGTTATTTGTGAATGTTTGTCATTAAAGTAATTGACAAAATTCTGAATAAAATAAAAGAGTTTTATTTAATGAGAGTTTGCATTAAATTTGGTGGAAATTTAATGGGAATTTGAGTGGGTTTTTGAGTGGAGAAAATTGAAGGGCCATTTTGTGAGTGGAGTGTCCACCCACATGAATGAGGGAGAGGTGGGGTCACCCTCCATGGACGGCGGCCATGCCCCCTTGGGCTGCCCCCCTCCCCTATATAAGGAGCCCCTCCTCTCACTTCTCACTCACACCTCCTCGTGAAGGATCTCTCTCCCCCTCTAGAATTTATCCCCCATGGTCTCGGACTAGCGAGATACATGTTCCCGGTGGCTATTCGGCAAGAAAGAGTTGTGCTTCCGCTGCATCGCTGGAGCAAGGAGGCGGAGGTTGCTCGGTGCCTCGAACGTGTGTGTGAGCACGGATGCGCTGCTATTTTGCGGCGCTAGGACTTCCTCTCGATCTTGAGATCGGCAAGAGATCGTCTACATCAACCACGAGTTTGGACTCGTTAAGCTTTGTCGGTCTTCAAGGGTATGTTCTCTATGGATATACATCCGCCCGTTGTTTGTATCTAGTAGATAGATCTTGGTACATAGTTGTTCCCATCGTAGGAAATTTTTTGTTTTCTATGCTGCGAACCCTACAATGTCAACGACTATATTGTACTACATCATGCAGTGGTATGCTGGGTCACCGCAGCTGGTATCAGAGCATATGCTTTGACCTTAGGATTAAAACCCTTTTAGGAAGATCTATAGGTTGGATAGTAACTATATGAGCCATCTTATATAAACCAAATATTCTTATGACTTGTGATGAGTATCCGCTTGAGGATAATCTTGTCACACTTAAGTTGGATGCTTTGGTCATCTTTATTAAAATTCGTTATCTATATTTTCTCAGTATAGTGCTATTTAGTGTCTTCCGAAGGAGACATAAACCACCAAGATACTATAGGAAAGTGTAAGACATCAATTGAAGTAGTCTTAATGGTGTAGCCTAACCCTAGAATTTAAGTAAGACAGTGGAATCTTATGGTTATTTGATAACCAAAGACAACATGATGAATATCATGAGGATAAATGTTGATGGAATGAGTAGTAATCATGTGGGATTCACTTGAGAGTTCTACGTGATGAAGTTAAATTATGTCAAGACTCAATGAGAGTGCAAGGAGAAGTAAAGTCATGATACTGAGGTTAATTCTTAAATCATGATGTATAGGTAAAACATAATGAGATCATGGTGAGATTAGCTTCGAAACAATGATGATAGTATAATTATGATAAGTAATTAGTAAATTATCTTTAGGTAGAGTAAGAAAATAACTTGGTAGAACTATGATGGAAGTCATAGGTGCTAGAAAATTCTAATAATCTTTGGTTTAAGTTAGCAAATAGAATCTAATTAGTCTTTTGGAGTAATCATGTGAGGTTAGTTTACCAATAAAGAAAGATTGGGTATATTAGCCATTACAAGAGTGAGACAAAAAGGTTAGTCGAAACCAAATTGAGACGAATTTGCTAAAAATTTATCCTGTTGCAATTGAGCAATTTGGGTAAATATTGAGGTAAAGAATAGTTTGACCCTATGTGCTAAGTATCACGATATTAACCTATATGAGTAGGTGTCAAATACTACACAACTAAGCCTGAATTCTAGAGATACTATACTCAACTACTATATTCCGGGCTTAGAATATTGTGTATTATATGTACCACATTTGGATTTATTGGTTTTTCTTGGATCTTCTTGATTGACTAGATCTATACATGAAGTTTGACTTGGTGTGCAAATGCATGTTACAACATCTAGTTATTACTTGATGTTATAGACCTAGATAGAAACGAGAATTCGTGTAAGGGAGTGACGAGTTCCAAAGACCAAGCTGAAGACTTATATGAAGAATGAAGCAATTATAAGGAGTATCAACACAATTTGAAGGATGAATTAAGTTCAGATCATTTCTAGCCAGCTATAATAAGAAACATTAATGTAGGAAATGTATGGAGCAACAAGAAGTGATGAACTCAATGTTCAATCAAAGTAGGTGATGTTGTTAAGAAGTTAATAAAGTAGTGGTACCTAGTTCATGGAAGTATCATGAATAAGTATAAAAGGAGAAGCTTTGGAACAAAATGGTATTCAAGCCCTGACAATTCAGAGAGAAAGCCAATAGTACGTCGAAAAACCATACGGTAATACATATACCCTAGGATGGTTCGTAGATGGTATCTTGTCCACAGCTGGTATTTGGTTGCCCAAGTTAACCAGATTATCTTGATTGTTGCATAAAAAGAATAAAACTTGGCCTAAGATAGACAATAAATAAAGGAGTAGAAACATTAAAGCGACCGTCTTTCGAGACTCCTCGCGAAGTCAGGCCTATCAAAGCAAAAATGTCCAAAATAGTAAGTAAGACAAATAATCTGGGAATATCTATTTTGGAGAACCACAACTGTGTGGGTATACCATAAGTTCTTTCATGAGACCTTAAAGAGGTATAGTATAGCTAGATAGAGACCAATATCCTAGTTATGAAGCCAATGGTTGCTATAAGGCAGTTTGAAGACTATTAGTAAACCGTAAGGGGGAGAGTAAAACACTAGAAATGAAGTATTATTATCCGACTTTCCGAATAAAGGTTGGAAAAAAGGACTAACCTACAACAACATGAAGCCTTATTTTCATAAGGTCAAAAGAAGCCATCTTTATAACAGTACTCTTGGAAGTATGTCTAGATGAAAGATCGAAGTTTACCCCAAGATAGTAGGACTCAAACCTGAAGGTAATTAATAAGTGGAAGTTGAAGAAGTACTTAAGGTAATAATAAAAGATTATCTAAAGCCTGCTAAAGTAAAATCTTAAAGGTGATAAAATACATTAATCTTAATAAACTAATTCTGGAGGAAACAACTCTTAAGTGGCCCTTAAGAGTGAATAATTACATCCAATTAGACATGTGTAGAGAAACAAGAAATTCCAATGGGTATGGACTAAATGTGTTCAAATCCAATCTTCAAAAGGACGACCAGCATGAACCATACAATAACAAATTCAAAGTTAGTCTTTTGACCATAGTTATTTTTTAATAAAAATTAAAACCCTGTTTTAGTGAGACTTCCTAGACCTTACATAATATAGTAAAGAAGATCGATGATCAAGTTAATAAGTTGGATTAGGATACCTAATCAGGATATGTAACTAAAGAAGAGACCCAATTAAGTAGTTCATAATAAGGACATATCCCTAAGGGACAAAAGTAAAAGGAACTTTAGAGTATCAGAGACAACAAGTTGAAGATTTTCATGAAGGATGAGAATTCAAGGAAGGGAATTGGATATGGAATACTATAATTATTTCCATTTAAGGTTACCATGGAGTTGAGAAATGTCATAACCAATACATGACAATTCCTCATTCCGAAACATGAGAGTTTATGAACTTCGGGGACGAAGTTTATTTTAAGGGGGAGAGTCTGTAACATCCCAGCATTAGAGCTTAGAAATAAGCTGAACACAGAGGTGTGCATTGCATTAATGCATAGAAAATCCGAATAATTTTTGCACTTTCGAACATAACTTGTTAAAGTGATTGAAGCTTCTCTCAACTTGATGGAAATGGAGTAGATCATCAAGTTGACTGCGATAGGTTTCAATATGACCTTTGCTAAAAACATTATTTTGGGTAATGGTAATTTGATCTAAGAGTAGATCAAATATAATGAAACTAAACCAATACACATTGATTAATGATTATAATTTGGTCCTTAAGTGATCATATGTAGTATTCATTACAATAAATCATGAATACCAAGTTTAGAATAGAAATCAAGGACAAGAATTTAATAACTAAATCTTGACCTATCTTAATCTTATATATCTCTACCATGAGTATCAAGGTAATACTTGAATTTAACTCTTTAATAAGATTGAGTAGGAAAGAAGCTAAGTTAAGATCATTAACCATATACCTTTCTTTCCATATCAATCCTTACCATTTCTAATGAATCTTATCTTAATATCTATTGTTCATCAATGTTGAGTAATCAACTATTGATTCACTAATTCTTAACATATCAATTCTTGATCTATCAACTCTTGTCTTTATCATAACATTCACGGTAAATCCTTTAGAGAAGGAAGTAAGAAGAGGTAGGTGGTAATGCTATATTTAGATATCACCTATAGGATGGGAGTGTTGGAAGAGAATAAGATCAATGTCATAATTGATGGAGTTAACTCACTCCTGAAATGATAGAAGAGTTATTTGGAATATATAATTATATGGTGGTAAAGAATATTACAGGATGAATCCTGAAGAAATTACCAGGAGTAATCCTATTGGATCAAGTAGGTATAGTCAATGAATAATATCTCTTAGTCCAATAGAGATAAATAGAAGATAATTATAATACAACTGTAAGGTTGTATGGATGAAAGCCTTGATTAGCCAACTGGTAACCTAAACCATAAAGTATCAAAGAATTATAATGATCATGCTTTAGTCACCAAGATTGAATGCTTATATCATGTATAAGTGACATTGGTGGATAGAACATGATTGAACCCTAGTATAGATATGTTATTCTAGGTTAGCCATGACAAGTCACCATGATATGATGTAAAGTTTGTATATAAGATACTAGAGTTAAGTAGATATAAGAAAGTATAATTAAGCTGAAGCTAGAGTAGCATGGAGTTATTGAAGTAGTGTTATTCTTCTTAAAGAATGGTAGGATTTTGAGGAAAGTAGTCTGATATATACCTCTACTGGAGTAATATTAGTGGTGCATGATTAAGGAAGAGTATTAATGGAGTTAGAAGTAACCACCTAATGGGTTAGAGGTTATCATTAGTAGAGTAGTGGATACAATCAAGTGTTCATATAAGAATATTATGAAAAACCTTAGTGTCAAGCTCATTGGATTTACAGATGGTTGTAGGAGGAGGAAATCATTGGTAAGAGTTTAATAAATAAAGCTCATCATGTTAACACATGATGATGGATATAAAAAGTAGTATATCTAGGAAAGGAATTCCTTAATTAGAAGTCTAGGATTGTGGATTATGGAAGATAGGAATTATTGGTAAACACTAAACCCTAAATCTTTAACCAAACATAATATTCCTTTCATCTGATTGATCTATCATCTTATTTCCACAAAGCTTTATAGGAATATTTTCCTATAGCAAATCATTCAAGCATATCTTTGTCATTGCAAACATTAAAATCATAGGTACCTGGAAAACTATAATTATCAATTCTCTCTCATATTTCATTTCAGAGAATAAATTTCTATTTTAAAAACGTAATATCATTTTTGATCACAAACATGAGAGCAATATGTATTCACCTATAGTGTTCATCCACATTCAGAAAATAATACACTTATTTTGAATCTCCTAAAAATCATGGTAAATATTTATAATTCAAAACCAAAGTTCTATTTCAATCATGACTGTCAATATTTAAGTAAGGTCATAACCAAGCTTATTAAAACAATATTCACCTATTAGTAAAATTAGGATAATAGAAGTTACCATATTAAGAACTTTAATAATTAAAACATCTTATATAATGATTGCTATATAATAATAAATATGGATATAATATTTACAAATCTTTAACTATCTTAAACCATTCTAATAACATTCAGTAAGAGGAAATGATAAAATCATTTTTATAGGATCATAAAGAAATCCGAAAAACCAAAACCCTAATTTCTACTTATTCATTTAAAATAACAACTTCTTATATTATTATGAAAAAGAAAGTCGAAAAAGAGTAATTTCCTAAAGAGGAATTTTTGAAAATCTTAAAACAAATGCAAGATAAAAATCTTGAAACAAAATAGAAAACAGAAAGGAAAAACAAACAAAAAATTAGCTTCTGGTCGCAACCCATTTCTTCACTTGCTTATCTATCACCCACGGGCACCCCGCAGTAGCCCAGTTTCGGCCCAACAACGAGCCCAAGTCATCACCACAGTGACTGACGGGTGGGACACTGATAAGGACTGTGGGTTAAGTTTGAATTTTTGCCAAGGGGTTTTCCATAAAATGCCTGCCGTCGTCTTCCTCCCCAACGTCACAAGAAATTGCCTGGCGGCATCACCGCCGTCTGCCACCGCGTCGTGATGACTGCCTCTGTTCAGATTCGTGCCGCCACTGATCAACGTCTATAAAAACCTCAGTTCCCCTAGACCCCAATTCCCCTTCTCCCTCTCAAAATTCCTCTCGGGCCGAAACCCTAGCTCGCCAAAGACATTTGTCGCCGTTGCTCTGAAGCTCCCCTTGCCCTATCGAGCTCACCGTTGGAACCATCATGCTGCCCTATTTCATCTCGTGGAAGGAATCGACCGCGCACGCCCTTAATCGAGCTCACGGTCTAGTCTTCTCGAAGCCCGACCACCGTCGATTCGCTGTCCTCAGGCCTCCCTCGTGCCCATCGAACCTACTATCATGTTCCCGGTGAGCCGCTGATTCCTCCAGTACCTCCCTCGCCCTTTCTCTGGCCTTACATCATCACCGTGTCGTAATTCGTTGTCGGCCGCCGCAGTAGGTCGTCGCCGCAGTAGCTCCGGTGACAATTTTTGGGCGGCGCTGCCACAGTTAGCTTCGCCTCGCCCCACTGATTCTAACACCACCCTTCACAACCGCGCACACACACTCAATCGATCGATTGATCTTCAACCTATGAGGATCGTCTTGTGTGATGTCAGCATGACATCATGCCGACGTCACCTTAGCCCAGTCAACACATTTGACTTGGTCTGTGCCCATGTGGCATATGAGGTGTACTCGACCCCACTAGTCAGTGACTAGGGCTAGATGGGTGTGCGGTATAAAAAGTTTATTGTCTATTTACCAAATTGATAAAACAATATTAATTCAAATATAAACATTCTAGAAATTGAAATAAAGTAATTAAATCTTGTAAATTTAGTATCTTTTGTTTTATAATTCAGAAAAATATATTTAATATACGAAATTTTTTGGAAAAATAAAATCTATAGCATTAAAATATTATCAAACATTATTATGTTAACAATTTAATTTATTATTATTTAATAAGAATTTTATAAGTATTAATACTTTAAAAATTCATACTTTAATATTGGTAAATGTTAAAAATATAAATAAAATACCAAAAATCTTAGAAAAATAAGAACTATAATTTAAAACTATAATCATTCATTATTATTTCACTTAATTAAATACTTGTTATTTATTAAGTAGTTATAAAGTAATAAACCTTATAAAAATCATATCTTATTATTTATAAATCACAAAAATAAATGTCATATACCAAAATGATCACAAAGATAATACCTACATGTTAAAAATATAATATTCCACTTTTGAGATAATTAAAATTTTAAAACACTTTAATAACTTGAATTTAAACCTATTTCCTTAGTTAATAATTCATATGAAGGTAAATAAAAATTGCTAATATTTCTAAAATTAGCCAATTGAGTCTAATAAATAGTATTAGTCTTAAATATTGATAATATGAAGTTAAAGTGGTTCAACACACTTTAAATACAATCTTATTGAGTTTTCATTTAACCACAAGTTTATAAACATACCAAAACACTATGATGAATCCATAAGTAGTAAATAATATTGTTTACTTATTCACAAACCATAACCACACCCTTATAAGGAAATAAATCCTTTTATACATTTATAAGGTTAGGAAACCACTATTCAAATAGAAGTGTTACCACTCTTAAAGTATCCTAAGGGAAACTTTATGAAGTGAACAAAGTACAAATATCATGAGCAATACACCTTAGGTCCATCTATGTCCCTAAAGTTAACTTTAAGTCTACAAGCCTTTAAAAATAATACTAAAACCTTATTGTGTGTTTTATAGTTAACTTTGGTCTGTTATAATTAAGTCATAAAACATCTCAAGTCCAAACTATTTAACCAAGCACGAACAACATCGACCACGTTTGATTAACCACAAAGATTGTTTAAACCTTAGTAAAGAAATATTTTCTTAAAATATTATTCTTTTTTCCACTTCAGACAACAGATGACAATTAATAATAATCACATTACTTTATACTTTACTTGTATACTAAGGATTGATAACACTTAAGTTCTTTATAAGTGACATTACATGTAAAGTAAAATTTGAAGATAAACAATTATTGTATAAGCAATCTTGACTAGCATTCCACATTTGTGTAACTCATTGTTTTATGGTATTATAATTACATGTTGTTTCACACACACTCACAACCTTAATAAGAATCACAAGTGTGAAACTTATCTAAAAGGACAACACATTCTAAAGTAACCATTTCCAGTATCCAAACCCTAGAACAACGTTATTCCCGGGATTCGAGTTTACGAAATTGAATTACATTACTTATGCATAATAGCATATTGCTTCTCTAAACACTAGTCCTTACCGGACCAATGATGTTGATTTCAGATATTGGATCTTATATATTGTCTTGAAGACCGTGAGTGCATGATCTTACAATCACAAAAGGCAAGTTTACACTTGCTCATGTCCTTTGATTATTTTCTGTAAAGTATTTTGTAAATCCAGTGTTGTCATCACCTGCATTTGAAAAGGACAGAAAACACTAGTTTCATAATAATGTGATTATAGGTTATTTACCATGAGGTAATAACCTACTATGAAAGTTCTTGTGGTAAAGGAACATATTATCTAGGACTTAGCAACCAATATCGCCAGTGATTCTTGCGCCATATATCACGCGTTAACCATGAGATTTGGAATGTGACAGAGAAGTCAGTTGTATCTTCTTCCTCTCGCATGTAGACGGATGTGCAGGTCGTGGCTGTTATCACTTGTAGCGTGCATATTAATTTGTAATTCGTAGAGGATATGCAGCATATGGGTGGGAACCCTCAACATCCCACGATAGTCCTGGCATCTAAAGGTATATACAAACCATTGCCGTAATTCAATGGGTGGGCATGGTGTACACCAAGGAGACATGTGCGGTCGCGAAGGGGGTAGTGATTGGCTTGGATCTTAGACTGGGCCACATACCAAGGAAGTAGGGACAAGTTCATGTCTTGGTTGTGCAACAAGGCTAAGATCTCTCATGGGAAAAGTGAAGCACCTCTGCAGAGTGTAAGAACTATAACTTGCTCCTCCCTATTCCGGGAAGGAGATGCGAACGCGGCAGGAAAGGAACTCCATGAAAGTTTTGGTAAACCCGTGAAGGCTGACGGACATAGCTTTTCAGAATAAAAGCAACCTTTGAAGAAATGTTTACAAAAACTTCCAATGCCTAAGACCTATGGTCTGCGGTTGTAGATATAGTGCATCAAACACTACTTTTTAGTGAACTTGCTGAGTACGCTCATACTCAACGTATCTTATTAACCCTTGCTAGATTCTGAAGCCCATACAGACGACGTCTACATCAAGTCATGCTCCAGGAATCGTCATCAAAAGCTAAAGCTCTTCAGTGAAGTAAAGGAAGTCAACATATACATCAACTCAAGTGAAGACGAAGTTATTGATTAGATAGGAATATAATATCTAGCCGTAGAACCTATTTCTGTAGTGTATTGCAATAGCAGCAATGCCAGACCATTAGTTAAGATACTAGTCTTAATAGTATGATAGTTTTTGAGTTGTTTATTTCTGATTCTTCTTTGTAAGAAGTTTCTTTCTCTCTCTTTAACCTAGAGTGTTCTCTAGATCTTATGTAAAGAGTCAAGTTGTAACCTATAGTCATGTCTTGGACCTGTTGTGTTTCTATTGTACCACACTGAGGGATGTAATACTAGTGAACGGTGTTTCATTGGTGTTATGTCAACGACTATAGTGTACTACATCATGCAGTGGTATGCTAGGTTACCGCAAAAAGTCACTTTGTTATGTGAAAAATTAGTGATTAAAGGTCTCACAAACTTGATGGCACACTTTATTTTCTTGCCCCTAATAAACTTGAACCATTGTGTCATCTATGTTGTATATGCTTGCACTTATATGTTGGAATTAGCAGAACCATGTTGTCATGGGGAACACTTACAACATTGCACCTGTACATTGTACCCAGTTGATATCATTCTCTTTTGTTTGCGAATGTCGTTGGTGTGAAATAAAAGGGGAGCTTGTAAGTCCATGGAGTTATGTATGTGTGTTAGAGAAACACCTCGGCCGCTAGACTAAGCCATGCCTAATCATGGTGGAAACTTGTAGCATCACCATAATGAGCATTCTATGAAGCTTTCTTCTTATAAAAAAGAGAGACATTGAAAAGAGGAAAGAGAGAAAAAAGCACCATTTTCCCATGGTAATTAAGAAGATTGCTGAGATGCTCATTATCTGCTTGCCTTGTCATTTTGATATGGGATAGCTCATGTATCATGTGCAAGGGGTACCCCGTTGGCGGTTCTTTATGATACACATGTACTTACTATGACAAGAACATACCGGTGACTAAAGTTGAGTAGCATGAGGAGTGTCCCTCGTACTCAAGGGACATGAGATTGCCAACTTATACTTTGTCAAGCATATACTCCATATTTTGTTCACTTTAACCTTAATCACTTCAAGATGCTTATGATAGGGGCAATGAGAGCTGGAAGCTAAAAAGTACCATAATTTTTGGAAGCTCTTTATGAACTTGAAATCCCTGCTTCCCTTTGGAGGGTCTTTCTTCCACTATTATATTGAGTCTCCACCTTCTATCCTTAGGCACCAATTAAGAGAGCATAGTTGCCATTCTTAGTTCTACGTGCACTGTCCCAAAACTTATCGATTGATTCATATTGTTGATATTGCTTGTTCTTGAACTATTTGTATCTAGTAACCCTTATGAACTTTGAAGGTGTCCTATGCACTTATTGCTACTCCATGAGGGACAAACTGAATGCCACTATGCTACGTTTTCTATATGTGAAACAAACAAACGTCTTTCAATGCATTGTTATTCATGAATCTTTGTTTGTTTCCTTTCATGTTGTATGCATAGTTACTTTATCTTATTGTTAGAACTTCTTATTTCATGCTCATGTTTAGAGTACTTTGATCCCGGATTTCAATGCTTGCAAATGATTTGATCTTGATTTTGATGGTGCATGTCACCTCAAATTGTTTAGTATCTACTTTGCTTGGCTTTGTCTACACTTTGAGGTATTTTTATATGTTTTCTGGGACTAACCTATTAACAAGATGCCACAGTGCCAGTCGCCTGTTTTTTTGTTGTTTTTGGTTATAGAAAAGTTAGAAAATGAATATTCTCGAAATTGGACGGGACAAAAGCCAACGTCAATATTTCACCGAGGAGAACACGGAGCCACAAGACGAGACGGAGGAGGGCCTCGAGGAGGCCACACCCCCTGGCCATGCGGCCTGGCCTGGCCCACGCCTGGTGGTGTCCATCCGCCTCGGGCACCCCCTCGGCCTCCCTCTTCGCCTATAATAAGCCTCCGATACCTAAACCCTAAGGACCCGATCAATCTTCGACGAAACAGTCTATAGCCACCGCCACCATCGTCCCTAGATTGGGGGGATATGAAGCTCTTCCCGGCACCCTGCCAGAGGGGAGAGATCATCCTGGAGGCCTTCTTCATCACCATGCTAGCCTCCAGATGATGCGTGACTAGTTCCACCTTAGAATACGGGTCCATGTAGTAGCTAGATGGTTGTTTATCCTCCTTTGTGCTACCATGTTTAGATCTTGTGAGCTTCGTTCATGATCAAGATCATTTATTTGTACACATGCATGTTATGTTTGCAGGGATTCTATGGATATTGAGATTGCTATGTCAGATTGGTTAATAATTCTATCTTATTGATTCTATCATGTCTGTGTTGTTTGAGATCTTGCATGCTCTCCGTTTCTAGTAACTATCTTGGACAAGTAGATGCTAGTGACTCCAAGAGGGAGTATTTATGCTCGATAGTGGGTTCATGCCTCTATTGAATCTGGGGGAGTGACAGAAATCTCTAAGGTTGTAGATGTGCTATTGCTACTAGGGATAAAACAACAATCTCTTATGCATGGAACAAGTGTATTGTTTAATTTACACACTTTGGTTGCAACTTAAAACTGGAGGGGGTTCAGATGATAACCTGAAGGTGGATTACTAGTCATAGATGTAGTTGGATGGCGGTCTATGTATATTGTTGTAATGCCCAATCAAGTCTCATAGGAACATGAATGTCTAGTATTGGATTGTTATGCCTTCCTCTTTCCTGTCAATTGCCCCACTATAATTTTTTTACCCAGCATTGTTATGTTGTTTATCTTAAGGAGAACACCTCTAGTGAACTGTGGACCCCGGTCCAATCTTTACCATTGATACATCTTCCACTGTTACTGTTTACTTTTTGCAAACCACCATCACCTTCCACACCATATAGTTAATCCTTTGTTTTCAGCAAACCGGTGAGATTGAGACAACCTCACTATTCATTGGGGAAAGTCTTGAGTTTGTGTTGTGTAGGTTTCCAAGTTGCTAGCAACACCTTTGGGTCATTTCCTTCCTCCTACTGGTTCGATAACCTTGGTTTCTTACTAAGGGAAAAACTTATTGTTGTACACATCATACCTTCCTCTTGGGTTTCCCAATGAAGCTCTACAATGATCTAAGCTGCAATCATCCACTTGTACTGAGTATAAGATCTACTCGTGCATCCAACGCCCAAGAAACCAAGTTATTCCAAAGAGTCCACTATAATTCCTATGCATGGTGTGTTACACCATTCCAAGTATATTCATGTGTTTATTTATCTTCCAAATTAAACTTGTTATGTGAAAATTGGTAATTAAAGCTCTCACAAACTTGATGGAACACTTTACTTTATTGCACTTAATAAACTTGAACCATTGTGCTTATATGCTTGCAAATTATAAGTTGTGAATTAGCAGAACCATGCTATCATGGGGAACGCTTTCAACATTGCACTTATTTTATTCAGTTGATATCATGTTCTTTGTTTATGGGTCCCGGCGGTGTGAAATAAAAGGGGAGCTTGTAAGCTCATGGAGTTTGTATATGTGTTAGAGAAACTCCTGGGCAGCTAGCCTAAGCCATGCCTAATCATGGTTGAAAATTGCAGCATAACCATAATGAGCATTCTGTGAAGCATCCTCAATAAAAACCTATGCAAATAGCAAATAAAAAGATCGATGGGATGCTCATTGTCTGTTGCCTTGTAATTTTGACATGGGATAGCTCCTGTGTCATGGGGCAAGGGGTACCGTGTTGGCGGTTCTCTTTGATACACATATACTTACAATGACAAGAACTTGCTTGTGACCAAAGTTGAGTAGCATGAGGTTCGGTACTCGTATGCAAGGGGCATGAGATTTTAAACTTATGACTTGTCAAGCATATACTCATATTTGTGTCACTTTAACCTTAATCACTTCAAGATGCCAATGATAGGGGCAATGAGAGATCAAAGAAAATAAGTACCATAATTTTTGGAATCTCTTTATGAAACTTGAAATCCCTACTTCCCTCTGTGAAGGGCCTTTCTTTTTACTTTTATGTTGAGTCTCCATCTTCTATCTTTATGCACCAATTAAGAGAGCATAGTTATCATTCTTAGTTCAATGTGCATTTTCCCAAAACTTGTTGATTGATTCATAATCATGGTATTGATTGTTCTTAAATTATTTGTATCTAGTCACCCTTATGAACTTTGAAGGTGTCATATGCATTTATGTTTTGCTATTCCATGAAGAACAAGCTGGATACCACTCTTGCTATGTTTTCTATATGTGAAACAAATAAATGTCTTTCAATGCATTGTTATTCATGTTATTTTGTTTGTACCTTTTCATGTTACAACTTAGTTGCTGTGTCTTATTGTTAGAAATACATCTTTCATGCTTATGTTAGAATACTTTGATCCTAGATATCAATGCTTATAAATATTGTGATCAAGATTGTGATGGTGCATGTCACCTCAATAATTATTCTTATTATCAATTACCTACTCGAGGACGAGAAGGACTTAAGCTTGGGGATGCTTGATACGTCGTAAACGTATCTATAATTTTTGATGCTCCATGCTTTTTTGTATCAAGTTTCTTATCTTTTGTCTACACTTTGAGGCTTTTTTATACATTTTCTGGAACTAACCTATTAACAAGATGTCGCAGTGACAGTTGCATGTTTTCTTCTGTTTTTGGTTTCAGAAAAGCTAGTAACGAAATATTCTCGGAATTGGACAAAAAATCCAAAGTTCCTATTTTACCCGACACGACACGGAGTCCGAAGGAGAGACGAAGAGGCTCCATGACGCAGCCACACCATACGGTGGGGGCGCGCCACCATGTGGTGTAGGGCCCTTGGGCGTCCACCGACCTTGCCCTTCCGCCTATATAAAGCTCTCAATGCAAAAACCCTAAATCATCCATCCTCCATCCACGAAAGTTGTGCAACAACAGATCCACGAAGAGGAGACTCGGACAAGTCTCGTTCCGCACTCGCCGACGGGAATTTCCCCCAGAGCCATCTCCATCAACTCCACCTCCATATCCATTGCCGTTTCTGACTCCGATGATGAGGAGGGAGTAGTTCTCCCTCGAGGCTAAGGGCTCTACCGGTAGCTATGTGTTCATCTCTCTCTCTATGCGTGATCTTATTGATATCATGACCTTTGTAATCTAGTTGAATAAGTAGATCTACTCTACTACTCAAGTGCTTTAATTAATCTCTGCTTATCTCCACGTGTGTGAAGTTGACAGTGTGCACATCGTGTGGCACTTAGGCTAAAGGTTACAGAAATACTTATCATGAGTTATAATTTGAGTTGGATGTCTCTATGAGTTTGTGGTGTTTGTTGGAACCATCTAGCGCTCGAGGTGACAATGGGGTTATCTATATGGGGAATGCGAACTTTGAGGTGTGCTGTTATAACCCTACATCATCCAACCGGAGAGTAGTTCGGAGTAGCATAATGAAGCGAAGATATTTATATGAGAGTGTTGATACATTGGAAACGTATCTATAATTTTTGATGCTCCATGCTTGTTTAGTATCTACTTTGCTTTACTTGTCCACACTTTGAGGTGCTTTTTACATGTTTTCTGGTTCTAAGCTACTAACAAGTTGCAACAGTGCCAGATGCATGTTTTCTGCTGTTTTTGGTTTCAGAAAAGTTAGTAAAGAAATATTCTCGGAATTGGACGGGACAAACGACAAAGTCAACTACTTTCCGTGGGGAACAAGAAGTCCAGAGGGAAGCCGGAGGGGCCAGCCAGGGGGGCTAGACCCACCCCAGGCACGGGTGGTCCCAACCCCGCGCCTGGCTAGGGTTTGCATCCCCTGGCGGCCTCCTCGGCCTCCCCCTTCGCCTATAAGAATCCCCCGATGTAGAAACCCTAAGCACCCGATCAAATATCCACGAAACCGTCTATAGCCACCGCCACCATCGTCCCTAGATCGGGGGGATCTGAAGTTCTTCTCGGCACCCTGCCGGATGGGAGATCATCCCGGAGTCCTTCTCTCCGGTATGATGCGTGAGTAGTTCCACCTTAGACTATGGGTCCATGTAGTATCTAGATGGTTGTATCTCCTCCTTTGTTCTTTCATGTATAGATCTTGTGAGCTCCATTCATGATCAAGATCTGATCTTTTGTAATCATGCATGTTGTGTTTGCGGGTATCCGATGGATATTGAGATTATTATGTTTGTTTTATTAATGGTTTTGTCTTTATGATTCTATCATGTCTGTGTTGTTTGTGATCTTGCATGCTCTCCGTTGTTAGTAGCTATCTTGGCCAAGTAGTTGCTACTGACTCCAAGAGAGGGTATTTATGCTCTATCACATCCCAAAATTTTCCAAATTTTGTAATGTGAAAATAAATAAACAATATAAATAATTGTTGAAATTTAGGGTGAAAAGAAACTTTTTGTTTCTAAATGGAAACATTAAAACCCATCTTGAACAAACTTGAATAATATTTGAATCCAACTAAATTCAAATCAAGTGGAATACATTCTTCATAAATGCTTCTTGAAATTTAAAACATTTGGAAAATAAACCAAAACCCTAATGGAATAAAATCATTTCCAAGATCTCTCTAAGACTATGGATTTGTTCCATATAAAAATTGGTCAAACAAACATATCAAAATGATCAAGAATGACAAATAGAATTATTATAAAACCATATGAATTGGTTTCACTTAATTTGGAGCCATAAATAAAATCTTATGAACTTAATAAGATAAGGAAATTGAATTTCCAAAACTAATTAAGCACCTACCTAGAAATCCATACCAAATGGTGAGAAAATAATCCTAAATACATTTAAAAGGATAAAAAATGTTAAATAAGATTTTACAAATTGGAATCACCAAGATTGGACCTTTAAATAAAAAGATATGGACTTTATAAGATAAAGAAGAAATAATAAATAAGGACTATTTGATAAGGCCAAATTAAAACTTGGACAAGACCATAAGCAAATGGAATAAACATAATCCAAGTCAAATGAAATAAATGAATAAATAATATTGAAATAAAATAATATGGCTTTAACCAAATTCTATTCTATTGGATTAAGACAAATTTCCTAATAAGAATGATTAATTAAATCATGGGAAAATAGAATTTGGAATTTATCCAAGTGGAATAAAAGTTATTTAATCAACTTAAATAGGATCAAAGAAATCTTCTAAATAAAATTTATGGAATTAAAACCATATTTGATTTCATTGGAAAAAAGACAAATACCCAACTTAAATGATTAATAAATCATATTAAAAATATTCCAAATAATTCAAAGTGAATTATTTGACACCCTAATAAATAAATAAACCCTATTGAATAGGTTTTGTGAAAAATTGAAACTTAAATAAGGGTTGAAAATATATTTGATCTTATTTGAATTTAAAACATACTTTAAATAATCAATATACCCTAAAAGGAATAAAAGAATTATTCTAAATTTCACTTCAGAATATGTTAATAAAAAGTGTTTTGATTATACACAAAGTTTGGTTGAAGTTTGATTTCAAATTGTTGTTTGAAATGTTTAAACAAAATCAAAATAGATAAATAGAAAAAGAAAAAGGAAAAACAATCAGTACAAAAAAATGAAACAGGCCAGCCCAGCTAGTCTGGCCCATCTAGCCCAACTAACCCCTCCCCCTGAAACGTTTTTCTCACCGCTGATCAGACCCACTTAGTCGCTGACTGCTAGGTCCCACTCTTCCCCTCTCTCTCTCGCTATCAACCGGACCCCACCCGTCAGTCTTCTCTCCTACCCCGCGACGACCTCGCCCCTCACGTCACTGCCATTTCTGGCTAGAATTCAAACGCATTAATTTGCCTCAATTGTTGGAGTAAACCTTGCCGTGACCATGTGTACTTAATCGCCACGCTCCCCTCTTCCTTTCCCCCAAACCAACACCACCAGAGAGCCACCGGGCTGCTCCAATTTCGACCTTGAACGCCCTCTACTCCGACGAGCTGTCCGGCCAATTCCGGCACCGACTGATCACCCCTCGCCTCCCAGTGCACGCAAGCCTACTCCCCATGCCCTGGCGCTTCTCTCTGCACCCTCACCTCACTCGCGCGTGCCCCAGAACCTCGGCAACATCGACAGTAGAGCGTCGTCGTCCACTGCCTCAACTCCAGCGAGTCTCCGTGGTGAGCATAGACCCCCCTTGCCCTCCTTTTGATGCTCACTTGTCTGTGACTCGCGTACGAAGCTAACAGCATCCTCCATTAGCTCTCCCGTGCCCTGTAGCAACGTCCCCGACGACGACAGACCACACCCGACGCTAGGCACCTCTCCGGCGAGCAATCATCAACGCCTCCGTGCTCCCCTTGGCCAACCGAGGCAACGACGAGAATCAGTACTTCACGGTGAACCTGGTAATACCTTCCCCTACCTCCCTTGCTTCCTAAATCGCCAGCTCCGCCGCTGTCTGACCGCGCCGCCGCCAACCACCACCGCTAGCACTGCCAGTTTAGGGTTAGTTGCTTTAGGCCGTTGGATCTTGATCCACTGGATGCGATTGATCATAACTCGAAGAGGTAAGTTTGATCCTGTGCCGCTCGATCCATTTTGATCCAACGCTTCACAGCAGCCGATCCGACCGAAACGGTATGGACGAATCAGAACATTCCACGTGGCCCTGTCTATTGTTATAAAAACATAATTGATCTATTTGATGTTCAAATTTGTAAAATTCATAACTTTTAATCTACACTTCCAAATTTTGCAAATTTTATATCAATGGAATCAGCAATACAAGTACTTTCCAACCATGCACTTTGTTTAGTGAATTTCTTCTGGAAACTTGGTTGTTTTTGTAGAAACTTGTGTAGGCATAATTTGAATATAAAATTCATTCTAAAAATACTTTTATGGTAAAACCTTTGGCACATGGATTGTTTTGAACCTACTGACCATAGAAACCAACTTGTAGATTCAAAAACATATTTTGTGAAGCAAGAGAATAAATCTTTGATTTAGAACATTTCTAGTCAAATAAAAGTAATGATTATATATTAAAAATGCTTTTGGAGGAAACCCTTTGGGAAATGTTTTGATATAAACTCTATGACCCTAAACACAAAGATTTATGATTTAAAAATATATTTTGTGAACCCTATAAAAATTATTCCTTTGCTAAAGGCATTTTCAACCTCATAAAATATTGATTTGGTTTAAAAATTGTTTATAGGTAAAATCTTTTCCAAATAGTTTTGTCACTTTTATAAAATGACCAATAGGTGTTTTAGAATGTTTATAACCTATTAGAAACCACTTTTCCAAATAAAATAATATTTGGCATACTTGCATGCATTGTTTTGTTACTATTATTTTATGTGATGAATTGCTTGAATGGTAGATTGAATATTTGCTTGCTTGATTGAATTGTAGTGGAATTTGAAGAGTGTGAATATTGGAAGATCAAGGAGTGAACTTATAATTCTCTACCAAAAATGCAAGTGGTGCTTCATACTTTTGTCCCATTATTTTCACTATGCATTAGTGATATTTCTAAGTACGACTTGCATGGAATTTGCTAAGTATAAACTATGCCATGGGAAATCCTAGTAGATGAAACCTTAGTAGAATTTTCCTAAGTTAAGGTTCCTACTACCATCATGCTTAGCTTAGCTAGTAGAAAACAAGGGTGGAATATATTCATACTATGGAATATTTCTAAGTCCAGGACTTGTGTTTTATTTAATAAAACAACTAAGTGAATGAATCACCTGGGTGGAATGGAAGGAATGGTTTGTGTTGAGTGGTTACACAAGGCCCATTTCTATGGTTTACCTTGTGTATCTCACTTGTGGATGGCCACCCAGGAACAAAGAGATTTGAGATGTCAAATGTTGAGAAGCTTCAAGCGCAGCCACTTGGAATTATGGGCTCTGCCTGGATCATATAGGTTGCAATAACTTAGCCAAATGGACAGTTGGTGGTAGGGGATTGATAGGTTGGAGCGCGTCCATTTTGGTCTAAGGGAAGGCTTCTGAAAGATCTTGTCTTGGTCAAACCAAGTCTTGTGGGGAAAGTGCACCACCTCTGCAGAGTGTAAAATCTAAGTACTTAGCCATGTCCCTGGCAAAGGACAATTTGAGCATCAAGACATGGAAGCTATCAAGAATCTCCTCATCCCAATTTCTAAGTAAAAAAACTTGTGGTTGAACAAGGGTTAAAGGATCACCAATTTCTATTGGGAGATGCCTTGTGTGATTTTGACAAACAAAAACTTAGTGTTTTCAAAAGATAAGGAAAAACTATTTTGAGCAAAGCAAGCCTAAGCTCCACTTGGCCAAAATCATGTAGATGATAGACTCCACTATACTACCATAGTATCACTTGCCAATACAATTCAAATGTATTGACCCTTGTGGCTGTAACTTATTATGTTGCAGGTTTATTTGATGCTAGTGAAGTGTGTTGATTAGGATTACAAGTCTACAACCAACATGTTTGCTTGTGGCACTTTGAAGAAGAAGGACCCCATGCTATAGTTATTTCTGCTGCATTGTAATGAGATAGCCAAATGAGCTATGTAAGATGTAATGAATTATTTTATTCCTGGTTATAAAGTTGTATTATGACCTTTGTTTCTTGATATTACATCTTAACTGTGGATGCTAGCTATTGATCCAGGGACTAGCATTGTAAACACAGGGATCTCTACCTTATTCAAGGTTGGGACCTCTACAGATGGTATCAGAGCATTGTGTTGCCTGTAGGATTGTAACCCTAGGATTGGACAAAACCCCTTAGAAAAATAGGACTTGTATTTGATCCAAAACTTATTTACAAACAATCTTGTATACTCTTTCCTCAACCTTTTTGGTTTTAACTCTACATCTCTTCTAATTCAACTTGATGAGCAAAGCCTCAACCATGAGCCAAGGACTTCACCAACTCAAATTACTTCAACCTCAACATCATCAAAGACTTCAACTTTATTTGCACCAAGGACTTCGACTTGGATATCACTAAGGACTACAAGTGAGACAAGAATGTTACTCAAGGTTTGAGGGCTAAGGAAATACAACTTAGAAGGAACCATCATCACCTTTGAAGTTTTGTGACCAAGATGCAAGAAATTCTCCAAGGATACAAAGACATTGATCAAGAATAACCAACTAAGACGGATGGAATACTCTCAAGTGAACCATATAGTTGGACCACCATATTAAAATTATATCAAACCCACCAACTTATGTGGTGTAACAAAAATATTTTATTGCCTAAAAATGTGCTTGAAACTTGTTGTTTGAGTGGAATGTTTGTTTGTGATTGCTTGCACATTGCTTGTGTAAATTGTGATGTGTGTGATTAGAATTAATTCCTTAGAAATCTTTTGCCTATTCTAATCCCAATCCAACCCAAACAGATGACTACTCCAAGAAACCCCAACATCAAGAATGGTGACAACAACAACAACAACAACCAAGGGATCAACATGAGAGAACTCATAGTAACCCAAACCCAGTTGAACCAAGTGACAACTCAATTTTTGGCCAACAACCATGAGTTAGACCCAACCATGCAAAGGTTTTTGGAAACCCAAACTCAATTGATGCAAAAGGTGACAAATCGAATGATCAACATGGGAGACAACACTTCCCAAGGAGTTTGTGATAACAATGATGTCAAGGATGATATTATAGAAGGAACTCAAGCTTGCAATGTTTGTGGAGACAAGGATCACACTTCCAAAGAGCATGAAGATCAATGCCCCAATTGTGAAGAGAAACATCCAACTAATCAATGCCCCACATCTCAAGCTACTTGTTTCCTATGTGAAGGAAATAATCATGTCCCTATCCAATGCCCCATCTATTACATAGTTCAACAAAGGAAACAAGGTGGAGTGCATCAACAGATTGTAAACCCTCGTGAGGGAACCAAGAAGGATGAAGACAAAGGAAAATCTCAGCTTTCACCTCTGTCACATCCCTAAATTCAAAGATTGCATATCATTCATGCATGCATATAGATTTGAGATCAATTTCAAACTTATTTCAAGAAAACAGAAGCACATAGTGCTATCATTTTATGTGAGCAAACTTAAATCAAATGGCCATCCCCATTTGAGAGCTTGAATGTTTTAAACCAAGTTTGTTTGCTCCCCTTGTTGATTTGTTTGAGTGTAGAGTTTGAACAAAATTTTAAAAAATAAAAATGGTTTCAAAACCATTTTCAAAACATTTGCAAATTTAGTGCTATGGCACTGTTTATTTTGTTATTTCAGAAGAACCAAGCTTGAACAGAGAGACCACTTGATTTTGTGTCCTGAAATGTGATTGTTGCACACTACAAAAATCCCAAAAAGATTTGAATTCAAAAAGAGTTTGAATTCATTTGAAACTCATTCCAGAAATTCAATTTAGAAAAAGAAAAGAGAAAAGAATTGGAAAAGGGCCGGCGCCAGGAATTGGGCCCAGCAACAGACGCAGCCCAACTAGCCCACCCGGGTCTCCCCTCTCTCTCTCGCACGCGCGGATGCACCCAGCGAGTCGCTGACACCCAGACCCCACCACCCTTCTGTTTATTTCGCTGACAAGCGAGCCCTCTCCACGTCATCGTCGTCTTCCCCAAAATTCCGCGCATGAACTTCGCCGCTGCCCGTTGCTGCTTTGATTCCGCGAGGTAATTGGCATTGAATCACTGAGCGTTTATTGTCGAGCCTCTGCCTACTTAATCCCCTCTCTATCGCGGCCATTTCCCCTCAACCAATTCCCTCTCCACACCAACAGGCTGCGCGCATTCGACCTTGAAACCCCGCAGCACCGACGACCTCCGGCGACTGATTCCAGTGAGCTTCGACCGCCCCCCTTTCTCTGGTTCAAACTATCGTGCCCAGCGTGATCTCGTGCATCTCCTGATACTCTTTTCTTGCTCGCCGTGACCTCGACGCTCCGGTTCATGCTCAAGAATCGACCGAGCCGCCGCTCAACTCCGGCGACCAATTACGGTAAGCAGAGCGCGCCCCTTGCCCCCTCTTGCATACTAGGTTGTTCGCCTTCGTCTTGCGCGTCTTCTAATCCATCTGGTTCGTGCTAGGGCGACGCGAAACCTCGGCAACGACTACGACAGCAACTACCCGACGCCGTGCACGACTCCGACGAGCTCCAGCAGCCCCTGCCGTGCGCCCCTTCCCAAACCACCGCCACGTTGAGCTTCAGCACACCACCGCGGTTCTGGTAAGCCTGTTCCCCCACTCCCACGCGACCTAGAACGCCAGCGCCGCCGCTTGACGCTGGCCGCCACGCTGGCCATTAGCGCCGCTAGTCTTTGGTCAAGGCAGCGTCAGCCGTTAGATGTAGATCTGGCAGTTTAGATTAGATCCGAGCAAATCGTTTTCTTTGAATCTGGCGTGTTAGATCTGACTTGATCCAACGGCGCGGAAGGGTGATCCTGAGCGAAGAGGTATCGACCAATAGGATAGCGCCGCGTGGCTAGGGTTTAGTTTAAAAACAGAATTTGAATCAGATTTGTATCCAAATTTGATTTACTTGTAACTTTTGATCCACACGTTAGAATTTGACAAATTTTATACCGTTGGAATCAGGAAGGCAAGACCTTTCCATTTATGCAATGTTTTTGATGTTTAGTTTCTGTTAAAATGGTTTTTATGGAAGAAACTTGTTTAGACTATTTTGAGTATAGAAATTGTTTAGGAAATTGTTTTAGTGTCAAATAAACTTGGTTTAGCAAGTTTTTGACTTGTTTATGGTTCAGTACTATGCACTTGCTGGGTTGAATTTCAAAAATCATCACTTAGCATCTTGCATGCATGCATATATATTTTTGCTTGTATATGACTTGTATGTGATTGTGGTTATATTCTTTGTGTAGACTTTGGTGCTAGTGATTGTGATTGTGAAGAGTGCTACTCTCCCAACTACCAAGGCAAGTGGTACTTCATGAATATGTCTATCCCTATATTTTCATACAAGCATTAGAAATATTTTGCTAAGTCTTGCATGTTACTTTTTTGCCAAATGCCATGTTGGGAAATCCTAAGTAGTTGTAGAATTGCTAGGAAATTTCTAAGTTAAGTTATTATCTATGCCATGCTTAGCCTAGCTAGTAGCAAACAAGGGTTGGTAAGATATATACATGCTATGATGAAAATATTTCTAAGTCTTTGGACTAATGCTTTTCTTAATAAAACAACTAAGTCAATGAATCACCTGGGTGGAATGGGACTTGATTGGTGGTTTTTGGTTGAGTGGTTACACAAGGCACATGGCTATGGTTTACCTTGTGTATCTCACTTGTGGAAAGCCACCCAGGAATAAAGGGATTTTAGAGGCCAAGTGTTGAGAAGCTTCTAGTGCATCCACTTGGCAATATGGGCTCTGCCCGGATCACATAGGTTGCTAGAACTTAGCCATTTGGATAGTTGGTGGTAGTGGGAATGATAGGTTGGAGCGCGTCCATTTGGTCTAAGGAAAGGCTTCTGAAAGGTCCTGTCTTGGGAAACCAAGTCTGGTGGGGAAAGTGCACAACCTCTACAGATGGAAAAATCTAAGTACTTAGCCAAGTCCATGGCAATGGACAACTTGAGCATCAAAACATGGAAGCTATCAAGAATCTCATCACTCCAACTTCTAAGTAAAAGCTTGTGGGTGAACAAGGGTGAAGGACCCCAATGTCTATTGGTGGTTTCTTGGGAAAAGTTTTGACAAAGAAAAACTTAGTGATTTCAACTAATAGGTAAAACTTATTTTGAGCAAAGCAAGCCAAGCTACACTTAGCCAAAATGCATATAGTAATGTAGTCCACCTAAATTATACCAAGGTATCACTTGCCAATACTATTCCAAAGTATTGACCCACTTTGGCTGTAACTTGTGATGTTGCAGGTTACTCTGATGAGGATTAGGTGTCATGAGTCTACACTCAACATGTTTGCCTGTGGCACATGAAGATGAAGACTTATATTTATTTACTTATTCAACATCTTGTATTAGGCCTGTGGCCTTGAGTTGTAAAGACTATGTTTATCTCTGGAATGGATGTAATAAATGACCTTTGTATCTGTGTACTTCATCTTAAACTGTGGATGCTAGCATTGATCCAGGGACTAGAATTGCAATCACGGGGATCCTTTTCCTTTACAAAGGAGGGATCTTACAGATGGTATCAGAGCACTGTGTTGCCTATAGGATTATGACCCTAGGATTGGAAACCACTAAGGAAAAAATTTCAACTACTTCTACACTTGTCTATTCTTCTCGTAAACTTTTCTAATCTTCTTTCTCATCTCTATTTGTAGATGAATTCCATCAACGAAGCCGTAAGGAAAGGACCACTCATGACCATGACTTTAGAGTGTGAGACAGAGTTTCCCAAAGCTCTCAAGGACCTCATGGTGGCAATAGAAATAAATGGTGCAGCTGTGTACAAAAGCTTTCCAGTGATGGATGAAGGAGTTGAGTACTGGTGGGTGCAACTTCACTTGTACAAAAACAAGGAAGACAACCACAAAGAAACAGGATTCTGCATGTACACCAACACTATGGTGCATACCACATTCTTTGAGTCAGCAAGATAAGCAGCTTGGAGGACTATCAAAGAACTTAGTGCTAGAGTTAAGTGCAGAATGCTCAACCTCCAAAAAGACTTGAAGAAAGAGAAGGAACATACCCAAGAGTTGGAAGCTACCAACCAAACCTTAAGAGGAGACATTATAGACTTAGTGATGGAATCATGTGAGCAAGATAGGCTGATTGCTTCTAGGAACATTGTGTTAGCCAACAGATCCAGTGAAATAGGATTGTAAACGTACTTCGTTAGTTGGACCACCACCTATCACCCTATTTTCGAAAATGTTGCTTTAAAGTAAGAATGAACTTTGGTTGTTGTAATGACTTCATGTATGCATGACTTGTGTGTTTTGTTTCCCAAGGATATGTATGTGATGTTTTGTCTTTTGTTTTATCTTAAATTGTGTTGTTCTAACTTTTCTGTCTTATAAATAGATGCCTATTACCATCAGCACTGTTGAGGAGTTCCAGGTTACCCGCTTTGGTCCTCGTATCGTTGAGCTTACCACTTTGCTCAATCTCCCTCTTCCCACCATCATGGTGCATCCACTCACCAAGTTCGAGAGGAAGGACCTCTGGGGCTTCAAGGTGAACCAGCCCGGACGCCAGACAGAGCCTACTACGGAGGCCATCGTCTTCAAACTCATGCACGATGACAGGGAGAGAGGCATGGAGGTAGTTATGTAGGATCTAATAGGACGTCTGCTAGGGCGACACTCCCGACAGGTTAGAGGCACCCACTTCCACATCTTCGGAAGACGTGATGAGGATGGAGAGTCTATCAACTTCGAGGACGATTCGAGGGACGCAGCAGAGCCGATATGCCTGTACCTCCAGGACTTAGAGTCTCTCATTAGGCACGTGTACACTGACAGGACCAATGTCATGCTCAGCAATGACGAGCTCCAGGTGCAGCTTCGCGAGAAGGACAAGCTCTTCGCGCAGCAGGACGAGATAGTCAAGGAAATGGAGGCGAAGTTCGAGACCCAGGACAGGAAGTTCAAGAGTCAGGAGAAGCGTGTCCAGGATAGGAACAAGAAGATCCGAGACATGACTGAAGAACTGCAGTCCAAGGACTTCGAGCTAGAGCAGCAGCAGACGGTGATTGAGAGGCTTCGTTCCCAGAAGAGGGCTCTCAAGGCCATGATAGAGGCTTTGACCACTAGCATCGAGGAGAACAAGACCGCGATGGAGAACGCAGGTCTTACCTTTGTCGAGGAGGAGATTGATGCTGATGAGTAGACTCGACTACTCGTTTATCTTTTATTATCATACTTGTTATTTGAGAGCTTGTTATTGGACCATCCGACATGTGGATGGCTTGCTACTTGTGTGTTTTACTCTGTGAACTTGTTATCTTGTTGTTGAACTTTTATCTTTTGTTGCATGCTTGTGATTGCTTATGTGATGTAATGTGCATGAAAAACATCTATGGGTATCTCATTCTTATCTCTATTTGAACAAACCACAGATGCCTCCCCGTCGTGCAAACCCCAACCCCAATAACAACAACATCACTCCAGAAATGCAGCAAATGATGACTGCCCAAACTCAGCTGATGCAGATGATGACAACGTTCATCCAGAACCAAAACAACAACAACAACAATAACAACAATAACAACAATAACAACAACAACAACCCTCCGGGCTTTGATATGCTCACCAGGTTCTTGAGATTGAGGCCAGATAAGTTCTCGGGGACGACTGATCCCATGGTGGCCAATGACTGGCTACGCTCGGTAAACAAGGACTTGGTAACAGTAGGTTGTACGGATGCTGAAAAAGTCAGATTTGCAGCCCATCTGCTAGAAGGACCAGCCGCCACTTGGTGGGACAACTTCCAGATCACCACTCCCATAGATGAAGTGACATGGGCTATCTTTGAGGATGGCTTTCGCACTGCTCATATCTCATCAGGAGTGATGAGTCTGAAAAAGAAAGAGTTCCACAATCTGAAGCAGCGCCACCGCAGCGTGGCTGAATACATTGAGGAGTTCAACAATCTGGCGTGTTATGCATCGGATGAAGTTGACACTGATGCCAAGAGAAAGGAAAAGTTTCTTGAAGGCTTAAATGATGAGCTGAATCTGCAGTTGTCTGTGGCATATGTTCCCACTTATCAGTCTCTGTGTGACAAGGCTGCTATTTTGGAGAACAAAATGAAACAAGTTGAGAGTAGAAAGAGAAAGCACTCCGACAAGCACAGCTCGGGATCGTCTCACAAACGATCTCATTATGATGACAGTGGAAGCTCAGGATCCCACAAGCATGGGAAATTCAACAAGCACCACAACCACAACCGTCATGACAACAAGCATCATCGCAGTCATGACAACGACAAGTACAAGAACCACAAGAGTGGACATAAGAGCCACCACAGTGGCAATGGAAGTGGAAGTCAGCCTGTTAAGAGAGACGTCAGTTAGGTTGAATGCTTCAAATGTAAGAAGATGGGGCATTATGCAAATGACTGCCCCGAAAAGAAAGTTGAAGGACCTAACAAGCCCAACCCTTTCCAGAAGGGACAAGTTAAATACATCAATGTGGAGGAGGTCTATGAGGAGCCTGATGCTGTTGCTGGTAAGTTCAGACTCAATTCTATTCCAGCATTTGTTCTTTTTGATACTGGAGCATCGCATTCATTCATATCAAAAGCATTTGTTGATAGAAATGGGTTTCCAACTGAAAACATTGGGTGTTCAATAAAAGTTAGTTCTCCGGGTGGAGATATGATAGTAAGTCTTGGATGCCGGGATCTAGTAATAGAGTTCGGAAAACATAAGTTTCCAGTAAGTCTGATAATCCTAGATTCTCAAGGACTGGACGTAATATTGGGAATGGATTGGATGGCTAAGTATGAAGGAGTACTAGATTGTGCCAATCGTACTGTTGCACTCACAACCCCGGAAAGAAAGCGGATTAAATTCAGGTCTAACTTTGAATCTAAAGGAAGTAAGCTAAATTCTCTTAAGGGGGTTAGCATGGACAGTGTGCCAATTGTAAGTGAGTATCCGGATGTGTTTCCAGAAGAACTGTCGGGAATGCCACCAGATAGAGATGTGGAGTTCCTGATAGATTTGGTACCAGGTTCTGGACCAATAGCAAAGAGACCTTATAAAATGTCAGTTGATGAACTGAAAGAGCTCAAGAAACAACTTGGAGAACAGTTGCAGAAAGGATTTATTCAACCAAGTTCTTCATCTTGGGGAGCTCCAATTTTGTTTGTGGAGAAGAAAGGTAGAAGTCAAAGGTTATGCATAGATTACCGTTCACTCAACGAGGTAACTATCAAGAACAAATATCCTTTGCCTAGAATCAATGACTTGTTTGATCATCTAGAAGGAGCATGTGTGTTCTCAAAAATTGATCTCCGGTCAGGCTATTTTCAACTCAAGATAAGAGAACAAGACATACCTAAAACAGCATTCACCACAAGGTATGGATTATATGAGTATACCATAATGCCTTTGGTTTGACCAATGTTCCAGCATACTTCATGAATATGATGAACAAAGTGTTCATGGAATTCCTTGACAAGTTTGTTGTCGTTTTCATCGATGACATCTTAGTCTACTCCAAGAGCAAAGAAGAGAATGAAGGACATTTGCGTTTGATACTTGAGAAGTTAAGAGAGCATAAACTTTATGCCAAATTCAGCAAGTGTGAGTTCTAGTTGGAGGAAGTTGGATTTCTTGGTCATGTTATGACAAAGGATGGTGTAGCAGTTGATCCTGCTAAGGTTTCAGCTGTGACTGAATGGGAGTCTCCCAAGTCAGTGAAAGAAGTTCGTAGTTTCCTTGGCTTAGCAGGTTACTACAGAAGATTCATAGAAAATTTCTCTAAGGTAGCTAAGCCCATGACTGAATTGTTAAAGAAAGACAAGAAGTTTGCTTGGTCTGAAGGTTGTGAACTCAGCTTTCAGGAGTTGAAGAAGAGACTTGTGACAAAGGTCTTGTGTCATGATTTGGAAAAATATTTCCAAGTATATTGTGATGCATCTCATCAAGGATTGGGTGCAGTACTTATGCAAGATGGTAAAGTTGTGGCTTATGCCTCGAGACAACTCAAAACTCATGAAGTGAACTATACTACTCATGATTTAGAGTTAGCCTCTGTTGTCCATGCACTCAAAACATGGAGACACTATCTTTTGGGAAAACGTTGTGAAGTGTTCATAGATCACAAAAGTTTGAAGTATATCTTCACTCAGAAGGAAATTAATATGAGACAAAGAAGATGGTTAGAACTTATCAAGGACTATGAATTAAGTTTGCAATACCACCCCGGTAAAGCAAATGTTGTAGCAGATGCTCTAAGTCGTAAGGTATTTGTGAATGGCCTTACCAAAGGAGAATTGTCAGATGATCTGTGTACCCAATTCAGAAAACTCAGATTGGAGATTGTGCCTGAAGGACATATCATGTCTTTGGATGTTCAATCCACTCTGTTGGACAAGATCAGAGAAGCCCAGAAGACTGATAAGGAAATTGAAGAGATTAAAGAAAAGATTGGCAGAGGAAAAGCCAAAGAATTTCATGTAGACGAACAGGGTACTTTATGGCATGGGAAACGTATTTGTGTTCCACAAGACCAGGAGTTGCAGAAACTGATTTTACAGGAAGCACACAACTCTCCGTATTCTATTCACCCGGGTAACACCAAAATGTACATGGATATGAAAGAAAGATTTTGGTGGAATAATCTCAAGAAAGACATCGCTGAACATATTGCCTTGTGTGATGTGTGCAGTAGAGTGAAAGCGGAGCATCAGAAACCAGCAGGTTTGCTTCAGCCACTACCTATTCCTGATTGGAAGTGGGATAAGATTGGTATGGATTTCATCACCGGATTACCAAGGACCAGGTCAGGATACGACTCTATTTGGGTAGTAGTGGATCGCCTAACTAAAGTGGCTCATTTCATACCCGTGAAGACAACCTATACAAGTGCTAAGTTAGCCAAGATCTACATGAGCAGAATTGTATGTCTACATGGAGTGCCCAAGAGTATTGTGTCTGATAGGGGAACTCAATTCACTTCCCATTTTTGGAGACAGTTACATGAATCATTGGGAACGAGGTTGGAATTCAGTACTGCTTTTCATCCTCAAACCGATGGACAAACGGAAAGGACTAATCAAATTCTTGAAGACATGTTGAGGGCATGTGCCTTAGACTACGGAGCCAGTTGGGATGAAAGTCTGCCTTACGCAGAGTTTTCTTATAACAATAGCTATCAAGCTAGTATTGAGATGGCACCAATTGAGTTTCTCTACGGAAGAAAGTGTACCACCCCATTGTTATGGAATGGTGTGGGAGAAAGAAGTTTATTCGGGCCAGATCTTATCAAAGAAGCCGAAGAGAAGGTCAAATTGGTTAAGGACAGGTTGAAGATAGCACAGTCCCGACAGAAAAACTACGCAGATCCTAAGCGTAGAGAAGTCACCTACGAAGTCGGTGATAGAGCTTATCTTAGAGTGTCACCACTTCGTGGAGTGAAGAGATTCGGAGTCAAAGGAAAACTGGCACCAAGATATGTTGGGCCATTCAAGATTTTGAGTCGCAAAGGAGAAGTTACATATGAAATTGAATTGCCAGAATCTTTGTCAGCTGTCCATAATGTGTTTCATGTGAGTCAGCTTAAGAAATGTCACCCAGGAATGGAAGAAACTTCTTTGAAGGATACTATACCTTTGGAGGAGGTTCAACTAGAAAGTGATCTCACTTATGAAGAGAAACCTATCAAGATTCTTGAGACTGTAGAAAGAGTCACGAGGACTAAGACTATCAAGTTTTGCAAAGTGAAGTGGAATCATCATTCCGAAGAGAAAGCAACATGGGAAAGAGAAGATGATATTCGAAAAGACCACCCTCACCTATTTGCTAGCCAATTCGAATCTCGAGGGCGAGATTCACCTTAAGGGGGTTAGATTTGTAACATCCCAAAATTCATGATTTCAAAGATTGCATATCATTCATGCATGCATATAGATTTGAGATCAATTTCAAACTTATTTCAAGAAAACAGAAGCACATAGTGCTATCATTTTATGTGAGCAAACTTAAATCAAATGGCCATCCCCATTTGAGAGCTTGAATGTTTTAAACCAAGTTTGTTTGCTTCCCTTGTTGATTTGTTTGAGTGTAGAGTTTGAACAAAATTTTACAAAATAAAAATGGTTTCGAAACCATTTTCAAAACATTTGCAAATTTAGTGTTATGGCACTGTTAATTTTGTTATTTCAGAAGAACCAAGCTTGAACAGAGAGACCACTTGATTTTGTGTCCTGAAATGTGATTGTTGCACACTTCAAAAATCTCAAAAAGATTTGAATTCAAATAGAGTTTGAATTCATTTGAAACTCATTCCAGAAATTCAATTTAGAAAAAGAAAAGAGAAAAGAATTGGAAAAGGGCCGGCGCCAGGAATTGGGCCCAGCAACAGACGCAGCCCAACTAGCCCACCCGGGTCTCCCCTCTCTCTCTCGCACGCTTGGGACGCACCCAAATGAGTCGCTGACACCTGACCCACCTCCCTTCTTTATTTCACGACAAAGGGGCCCTCTCCACGTCATCGTCGTCTTCCCCAAAATTCCACGCACGAGCTCCGCCGCTGCCCGTTGCTGCTTTGATTCCGCGAGGTAATTGGCATTGAATCACTGAGCGTTTCTTGTCGAGCCTCTGCCTACTTATCCCCTCTCTCTCGTGGCCATTTCCCCTCAACCAATTCCCTCTCCACGCCACCAGGCTGCGCGCATTCGACCTCGAAACCCCGCAGCACCGACGACCTCCGGCGACTGATTCCAGTGAGCTTCGACCGCCCCCCTTTCTCTGGTTCAAACTATCGTGCCCAGCGTGATCTAGTGCATCTCCTGATACTCTTCGCTTGCCTGCTCGTGACCCAGGACGCCGTTCCCGTTCGTCCCCGCAACCGACCGAGCCGCCGCTCAACTCCGGCGACCAATTACGGTAAGCAGAGCGCACCCCTTGCCCCCTCTTGCATACTAGGTTGTTCGCCTTCGTCTTGCGTGTCTTCTAATCCATCTGGTTCGTGCTAGGGCGACGCGAAACCTCGGCAACGACTTCACAAAGGCAACCGACGCTGCACGACCCGACGAGCTCCAAAGCTCGCTGGCGCGCCTTCCCAAACCACCGCCACGTTGAGCTTCAGCACACCGCCGCGGTTCTTGTAAGCCTCTTCCCCCACTCCTGCGTGACCTAGAACGCCAGCGCTGCCGCTGACAGACGCGCCGCCGCCAGTCGCCGCCGCTAGCGCCGCTAGTCTTTGGTCAAGGCAGTGTCTGCCGTTAGATGTAGATCTGGCGGTTTAGATTAGATCCGAGCGAATCGTTTTCTTTGAATCTGGCACGTTAGATCTAACTTGATCTAACGGCGCGGAAGGGTGATCCTGAGCGAAGCGGTATCGACCAATAGGATAGCGCCGCGTGGCTAGGGTTTAGTTTAAAAACAGAATTTGAATCAGATTTGTATCCAAATTTGATTTGCTTGTAACTTTTGATCCACACGTTAGAATTTGACAAATTTTATACCGTTGGAATCAGGAAGACAAGCCCTTTCCATTTATGCAATGTTTTTGATGTTTAGTTTCTGTTAAAATGGTTTTTATGGAAGAAACTTGTTTAGACTATTTTGAGTATAGAAATTGTTTAGGAAATTGTTTTAGTGTCAAATAAACTTGGTTTAGCAAGTTTTTGACTTGTTTATGGTTTAGTACTATGCACTTGCTTGGTTGAATTTCAAAAATCATCACTTAGCATCTTGCATGCATGCATATATATTTTTGCTTGTATATGAGTTGTATGTGATTGTGGTTATATTCTTTGTGTAGACTTTGGTGCTAGTGATTGTGATTGTGAAGAGTGCTACTCTCCCAACTACCAAGGCAAGTGGTACTTCATGAATATGTCTATCCCTATATTTTCATACAAGCATTAGAAATATTTTGCTAAGTCTTGCATGTTACTTTTTTGCCAAATGCCATGATGGGAAATCCTAAGTAGTTGTAGAATTGCTAGGAAATTTCTAAGTTAAGTTATTATCTATGCCATGCTTAGCCTAGATAGTAGCAAACAAGGGTTGGTAAGATATATACATGCTATGATGAAAATATTTCTAAGTCTTTGGACTAATGCTTTTCTTAATAAAACAACTAAGTCAATGAATCACCTGGGTGGAATGGGACTTGATTGGTGGTTTTTGGTTGAGTGGTTACACAAGGCCCATGGCTATGGTTTACCTTGTGTATCTCACTTGTGGAAAGCCACCCAGGAACAAAGGGATTTTAGAGGCCAAGTGTTGAGAAGCTTCTAGTGCAGCCACTTGGCAATATGGGATCTGCCTGGATCACATAGGTTGCTAGAACTTAGCCATTTGGACAGTTGGTGGTAGTGGGAATGATAGGTTGGAGCGCGTCCATTTGGTCTAAGGAAAGGCTTCTGAAAGGTCCTGTCTTGGGAAACCAAGTCTGGTAGGGAAAGTGCACAACCTCTGCAGATGGAAAAATCTAAGTACTTAGCCAAGTCCATGGCAATGGACAACTTGAGCATCAAAACATGGAAGCTATCAAGAATATCATCACTCCAACTTCTAAGTAAAAGCTTGTGGGTGAACAAGGGTGAAGGGCCCCAATGTCTATTGGTGGTTTCTTGGGAAAAGTTTTGACAAAGAAAAACTTAGTGATTTCAACTAATAGGTAAAACTTATTTTGAGCAAAGCAAGCCAAGCTACACTTAGCCAAAATGCATATAGTAATGTAGTCCACCTAAATTATACTAAGGTATCACTTGCCAATACTATTCCAAAGTATTGACCCACTGTGGCTGTAACTTGTGATGTTGCAGGTTACTCTGATGAGGATTAGGTGTCATGAGTCTACACTCAACATGTTTGCCTGTGGCACATGAAGATGAAGACTTATATTTATTTACTTATTCAAACTCTTGTATTAGGCCTGTGGCCTTGAGTTGTAAAGACTATGTTTATCTCTGGAATGGATGTAATAAATGACCTTTGTATCTGTGTACTTCATCTTAAACTGTGGATGCTAGCATTGATCCAGGGACTAGCATTGCAATCACAGGGATCCTTTTCCTTTACAAAGGAGGGATCTTACAACCTCCATGCAATATGACTCAATTTGTTGGACCAAAGAGGAAACATATGTATTATCCAAGGAAAAGATTAAGGAGTCCAGGAGACTTTCCCACCTTTGAGATAATATATGAAGAGCATGAACTAGAAGAACTCCTAGCTTTGGAGAAATCCAAGAAGAAGAAGGACAAAAGCCAAGTGCAATGTTGCCATTGCAAAGAGATGGGACACTATGCCAATGAATGTCCTAAGAAGAAACAAAAATATAAGGAGATTAGCCAAGTGTGGTGCAAAAACTGCAAAGAGCTAGGCCATTATGTGTCAACTTGTCCACAGAAGATACATGAAGAACTCAATCTTGTCACATGTTATAATTGTGGTGATCAAGGTCATTATTCAAGCAATTATCCAGAAAAGATGAAGCACAAGATAAACAAGCCTATGAAGGATCTCAGCCTTGTCACATGTTTCAAGTGTGGAAACAAAGGACACTATGCAGATGTTTGCCCAGAGAAGTTTCATCAGGATCCCAAGCAAGCCAGGATGTAATCTAGTTGGAAAACTTTTAAGGGTGGTAGTACCCTAGTTGCCTTGAAGCCAACTTGTAACCCTAGCCTTCCAAAATCTCAGGACGAGATTTCTTTTAAGGGTGGTAGCCTGTCACATCCCAAAATTTTCCAAATTTTGTAATGTGAAAAATAAATAAACAAAATAAATAATTGTTGAAATTTAGGGTGAAAAGAAACTTTTTGTTTCTAAATGGAAACATTAAAACCCATCTTGAACAAACTTGAATAATATTTGAATCCAACTAAATTCAAATCAAGTGGAATGCATTATTCATAAATGCATCTTGAAATTTAAAACATTTGGAAAATAAACCAAAACCCTAAAACCCTAATGGAATAAAATCATTTCCAAGATCACTCTAAGACTATGGATTTGTTCCATATAAAAATTGGTCAAACAAACATATCAAAATGATCAAGAATGACAAATAGAATTATTATAAAACCATATGAATTGGTTTCACTTAATTTGGAGCCATAAATAAAATCTTATGAACTTAATAAGATAAGGAAATTGAATTTCCAAAGCTAATAAAGCACCTATCTAGAAATCCATACCAAATGGTGAGCAAATAATCCTAAAGACATTTAAAAGGATAAAAAAATGTTAAATAATATTTTACAAATTGGAATCACCAAGATTGGACCTTTAAATAAAAAGATATGGACTTTATAAGATAAAGAAGAAATAATAAATAAGGACTATTTTATAAGGCCAAATTAAAACTTGGCCAAGACCATAAGCAAATGGAATAAACATAATCCAAGTCAAATGAAATAAATGAATAAATAATATTGAAATAAAATAATATGGCCTTAACCAAATTCTATTCTATTGGATTAAGACAAATTTCCTAATAAGAATGATTAATTAAATCATGGGAAAGTAGAATTTGGAATTTACCCAAGTGGAATAAAAGTTATTTAATCAACTTAAATAGGATCAAAGAAATCTTCTAAATAAAATTTATGGAATTAAAACCATATTTGATTTCATTGGAAAAAAGACAAATACCCAAATTAATGATTAATAAATCATATTAAAAATATTCCAAATAATTCAAAGTGAATTATTTGACACCCTAATAAATAAATAAAACCTACTGAATAGGTTTTGTGAAAAAATGAAACTTAAATAAGGGTTGAAAATATATTTGATCTTATTTGAATTTAAAACATACTTTAAATAATCAATATACCCTAAAAAGAATAAAAGTATTATTCTAAATTTCACTTCGGAATATGTTAATAAACAGTGTTTTGATTATACACAAAGTTTGGTTGAAGTTTGATTTCAAATTGTTGTTTGAAATGTTTAAAAAAATCAAAACAGATAAATAGAAAAAGAAAACGGAAACACAATCGGTACAAAAAAAAATGAAACAGGCCAGCCCAGCTAGTCTGGCCCATCTAGCCCAACTAACCCCTCCCCCTGAAACGTTTTTCTCACTGTAGATCAGACCCACTCAGTCGCTGACTGCTAGGTCCCACTCTTCCCCTCTCTCTCGCTGTCAACCGGACCCCACTCGTCAGTCTTCTCTCCTACCCCGTGACGACCTCGCCCCTCACCTCGCTGCCATTTCTGGCCGGAATTCAAACGCATTAATTCGCCTCAATTGCTGGAGTAAACCTCGCTGCGACCATGCGTTCTTAATCGCCGCGCTCCCCTCTTCCTTTCCCCCAAACCAACACCACCAGAGAGCCACCGGGCTGCTCCAATTTCGACCTTGAACGCCCTCTGCTCCGACAAGCTGTCTGGCCAATTCCGGCGCCGACTGATCACCCCTCGCCTCCCAGTGCACGCGAGCCTGCTCCCCATCCCCTGGCGCTTCTCTCTGCACCCTCAGCTCACTCGCTACGCTAGTCTCCCTGGTGAGCATAGACCCCCCTTGCCCTCCTTTTGATGCTCACTTGTCCGTGACTCGCGTACGAAGCTAATAGCATCCTCCGTTCGCTCTCCCGTGCCCTGTAGCAACGTCCCCGACGATGACAGACCACACGCGACGCCAGGCACCTCTCCTTCGAGCAATTGTCAATGCCTCCGTGCTCCCCTTGGCCAACCGAGGCAACGACGAGAATCAGTACTTCACGGCGAACCTGGTAATACCTTCCCCTACCTCCCTTGCTTCCTAAATCTCTAGCTCCGTCGCCGTCTGACCGTGCCACCGCCAACCACCGCCGCTAGCACCGCCTGTTTAGGGTTAGTTCACTGGTGGAAACGGGGCTATAGGTCCCGGTTGGTACGGGGCTTTAGTCCCGATTGCCCAACCAGGACGGGGCAATCGGGACTAAAGCCCTAACCTTTAGTCCCGGTTGCCCCACCAACCAGGACAAAAGGGTGCACACGTGGCAGCGGCAGAGGGCGAGGGGGTGGGGCATTAGTCCCGGTTCGTAAAATGAACCGGGACTAATAACCTTCTGCCGCGGCAGAGATTTGGCCCATTTCTCTGCCGTGGCAGAGAATTCATTTTGGCACACTTTGTTGTCGCGGCAGCATTTTCGCCACTTTTTGTGCCGCGACAGAGAATTCATTTAGGTTGTTTTATTGTTTATTTAGTGATTTGCACTTATCAATGAAGGAACCTTATATTACATCATGAATATCATGACAATATTACATTGAATACACGGATCGAGTTCATGCACTACATACAAAAGTTGCTATTCGATGCTACCGGCCAATTCCTTCAAAGTTGCTATTTTTACAATCCCTATTGTCTATACACAGCCGAATAGTATTCCCCTTTTGGAGACACCAACCGGGACAAAACACGAGTCAGCACTAATGATAGGGGTGAGTGTCGACATTATTTCGTAAGTGTCGACACTATGCCGAGCTGCTTGTACTATAAATAGGCATCCTTGCGAGTCCAGTCCTCCAAATTTTTCGAGAGTAGGGACACCATCACAGCCTGTGGAGGAGATGCCGATGGAGCCCAGTCCTCCGGCATCTCCGAGAAACTGGTCATAGAGGCACTCCCTAATATGTGAAATTAGTTAGCTCCGAGGCGTATTGATCTAGTTAGAGAAGTTACAAGCTGCAAGATGGTTTTCGAGCGAGGACACCACTGCTGCGGATTTGAGGAGATGCCGACGAGCCTGTCCTCGGCATCTCTGAGAAACTGTTCATAGAGGCACTCCCTAATATGTGAAATTAGTTAGCTCAGAGGCGTATTGATCTAGTTAGAGAAGTTACAAGCTGCAAGATGGTTTTCGAGAGCAGGGACACCACTACGACCAGTTTCAGGGAGATGCCGCCAGATCCCAGTCCTCCGGCATCTCCAAGAAACTGGTCATAGAGGCACTCCCGGTCCAGCCACAAAACAGGACTAACACTGAAGACATTTATTAATATTAAAAACCGAGACTACAAAACCGGGACTAAAGGCCACAAACCGCGAAAGATATCCTTCGGTCAAGCCACAAACCGCGAAAAACATGAACTAGAGTTACATAATATGAGCATGAACTTCTTGGCATATGTCATTCCTTATGATCGCTTCAGACGTAACCATGGAGCATCTTCTTTACTTAACGGAATGCTTTGGTCAGTTTTCACTATGAAGGGCGGAATTTCATCAAACTTATTATAATCTTCTGACATGTCTGTCTTGTCCTCGATTCCCATGATGTTTCTTTTCCTTGAAAGAACTATGTGACGCTTTGTCTCATCATATGGTGTATTCGTTTGCATATTTTTTCTTTTTTTCGGTCTGGAGGACATGTCCTTCACATAGAAAACCTGAGACACATAATTGGCTAGGACGAATGGTTCATCTCTATAACCAAGATTGTTGAGATCCACTGTTGTCATTTCGTACAACTGGTCTATCTTTACCCCTTACCCATTCAGGTTGACCCATTTGCAGTGAAACAAAGGGACCTTAAAAGAGACTCCATAGTCTAGTTCCCATATCTCCTCTATGCAACCATAATATATGTCCTTTTGTCCATTCTCGTCTATTGCATCAAAGCGGACACCACTATTTTGGTTGGTGCTCTTTTTATCTTGGGCGATCGTGTAGAATGTATTCCCATTTATTTCGTACCCTTGGAAATTCAATACAGTAGAAGATGGTGACGCGGCCAACAAGTATAGCTGATCTCCAACAATGGTGTCATTCAAGAGATGTGTCCGCATCCAACCACCGAAAGACTTCATGTGTTCATCTGTAATCCATGATTCAGTCTTCCCCAGGTTTTTGGAGCGTACAATATTCTTGTGTTCCTCGATATACGGAGCTGCCAAGGTGGAATTATGTAGAACTGTGTAGTGTGCTTTAGTGAAAGAATCCCCGTCCCTACATATCATTGCTTTCTTTCCCAGCGTGCCTTTTCCACTTAGTCTTCCCTCATGCCAAGAGTTAGAAACACCAATCGTCTTAAGTTCAGGAATAAAGTCAACACAAAACTCAATGACCTCCTCTGTTCCATATCCCTTGGAGATGCTTCCTTCTGGTCTAGCACGGTTATGAACATATTTCTTTAAGACTCCCATGAACCTCTCAAAGGGGAACATATTGTGCAGAAATACCGGACCGAGAATGGCAATCTCTTCCACTAGATGAACCAGGAGATGCGTCATAATATTGAAGAAGGATGGTGGGAACACCAATTCAAAACTAACAAGACAATGTACCACATCCTTCTGTAACCTTGGCAGAATATCTGGATTGATTACCTTCTGAGATATTGCATTGAGGAATAAACACAACTTCACAATGGGTACTCGAACATTTTCCGGTAGAAGCCCCCTCAATGCAATCAGAAGGAACTGCGTCATAATCACGTGACACTCATGAGACTTCAGGTTTTGGAACTTTTTCTCTGCCATATTTATTATCCCCTTTATATTAGATGAGAAGCCCGACGGCACCTTGATACTGTAAAGGACTTCGAAAAAGATTTCCTTCTCTACTTTGGTAAGAGCATAGCTGGCACGACTTAAGTGATGCCCTTTATTCGTCTTGTTATGTGTATGCATGTTCTTTGGGTCTTTCATAATTTGTTGGTCCTCCCGTGCTTCAGGTGTATCTTTTGTCTTCCCATACACGCCTAGGAATCCTAGCAGGTTCACGCAGAGATTCTTCGTCACGTGCATCACGTCGATTGAAGAGCGGACACGCAGGACTTTCCAATATGGCAGCTCCCAAAATATAGATTTCTTCTTCCACATGGGTGCGTGTCCTATAGCGACGTCGTTCGGAACTGATTGACCGCCGGGACCCTTTCCAAAGATTACTTCTATGTCCTTGACCATACCAAATACATCATCACCAGCAGGGAGTTCAGGCTTCTTCCGGTGATCTGCATCACCTTTGAAATGCTTGCCTTTCTTTCTTACGGGATGATTGGTCAGAAGAAATCGTCGATTCGCCAGGTACACAACCTTCTTGCATTTTTGCAAATATGTACCTTCGGTCTTATCTAAACAGTGGGTGCATGCCTTATATCCCTTGTTTGTCTGTCCTGAAAGGTTACTAAGAGCAGGCCAATCATTGATGGTTACGAATAACAACCCTCGTAGATCAAATGGCTCCTGTTTGTTCTCATCCCACGCATGTACACCTGGTTTGCCCCACAACTATAAGAGTTCTTCAACTAATGGCCTAAGGTACACATCAATGTCATTGCCCGGTTGCTTCGGGCCTTGGATGAGCACTGGCATCATAATGAACTTACGCTTCATGCACAACCAAGGAGGCAGGTTGTAGATACATAGAGTCACGGGCCAGTCTTGTGGATCGCAGCTCTGCTCCCCAAAAGGATTCATGCCATCCATACTTAGACCAAACCATAAGTTCCTTGCGTCACCTGCAAAGTCTGGGAAGTCTCTCTTGATTTTTCTCCACTGTGACCCATCAGCAGGGTGTCTCAACTTCCCGTCTTTCTTACGGTCTTCTTTGTGCCATCGCAATAACCTGGCATGCTCTTTGTTTCTGAACATGCGTTTCAACCTTGGTATTATAGGAGCATACCACATAACCTTAGCAGGAACCCTCTTCCGGAGGGGATCTCCCTCAACATCACCAGGGTCATCTCGTCTGATCTTATACCGCAACGCATTGCATACCGGGCATTTATCTAAATTCTCTACTCCTTACCGCCGTAGAGGATGCAGTCATTAATGCATGCATGTATCTTTTGCACATCTAATCCCAGAGGACAGAGAGTCTTCTTTGCTTCGTAGGTACTCTCGGGAAGTTCGTTATGTTTTGGAAACTTCGGCTTCATTATTTTCAGCATCTTTTCAAATGAGGAGTCAGTTAGACCACACTCTGCCTTCCATCGCAACAATTCCAGTGTGGTACCGAGCTTTGTGCTGCCATCTTCACAATTTGGGTACAACAATTTCTTGTGATCTTCTAACATGCCCTCTAACTTCAACTTCTCATTTTCATTTCACGGTCTCGCTTTGCATCGAAATGACCCTACCAAGTTCATCAGCCGGCTCATCTGATGCCCGTTCTTCACCTCTTTCCTCTCCATTGTCTTCCATTGCAGTATCACTGTATTCAAGAAACATATGATGATAGTTGTTATCATCATCTTCTTCTTCACCATCTTCCATCATAACCCCTCTTTCCCCGTGCTTGGTCCAGCAATTATAGTTAGGCATGAAACCTTTCATAATCAGGTGGCCGCGAATGATTTTCGAGGAAGAGTACTCCTTGTTGTTCCGACATTGAACACATGGACAACGTATAAATACATTCTCTTTGTTTGCCGTATACATCGATAAATTTATCCACGCCTTTGATATACCTTGCCACGCCGGTCACCGACATCCATTCCCATCGCTCATCCGCATCATATAAGTAAGTTTATCAAAAACAGGACATCATAAATAGTGAAATAACCAATTCACACCGACACATGAATTGTATCAATGACCTAGAAAAGATAAGATTGCTAACCTCGATCGAGGGAAATAAAGAGGAGAAAGCTCAAGTGCGTCTCGGACACCTTCTATATTTTTGTTCTATGAGAAATTCAATGGGATTATTCACTCAAACATTTCATCAAACACCTTCAATGCATGCATAGAAGAGAAAAATAGAGATCTCCCCTCACACCTTCCACCATTCGAAAAAACAGAGTGGAGGCAGAGGGGGCTGGGGCGTTGCATTTATAGAGGGCAGGAGAATACGTCTCGGTTGGAGCCAGCAACCGGGACTAAAGGTGCGTGCCATGCCACGTGGCTGTGGCCAAACCTTTAGTCCCGTTTGGTGGCTCCAACCGGGACGTATTCCCCCTTACCAACCGGGACGCATTCCCCGCCCGTGCCGCTCCAACCGGGGCGTGCGATATTAGTCCCTTTTTCCTCTAGTGGTTGCTTTAGGCCGTTGGATCTTGATCCACTGGATGCGATTGCTCATAACTCGAAGAGGTAAGTTTGATCCTGTGCCGCTCGATCCATTTTGATCCAACGCTTCACAGCAGCCGATCCGAGCGAAACGGTATGGACGAATCAGAACATTCCACGTGGCCCTGTCTATTGTTATAAAAACAGAATTGATCTATTTGATGTTCAAATTTGTAAAATTCATAACTTTTAATCTACACGTCCAAATTTTGCAAATTTTATATCAATGGAATAAGCAAGACAAGTACTTTCCAACCATGTGCTTTGTTTAGTGAATTGCTTCTGGAAACTTGGTTGTTTTTGCAGAAACTTGTGTAGGCATAATTTGAATATAAAATTCATTCTAAAAATATTTTTATGGTAAACCTTTGGCAAATGGATTGTTTTGAACCTACTGACCATAGAAACCAACTTGTTGATTCAAAAACATATTTTTTGAAGCAAGAGAATAAAACTTTGATTTAGAACATTTCTAGTCAAATAAAAGTAATGATTATATATTAAAAATGCTTTTGGAGGAAACCCTTTGGGAAATGTTTTGATATAAACTCTCTGACCCTAAACACAAAGATTTATGATTTAAAAATATATTTTGTGAACCCTATAAAAATTATTGCTTTGCTAAAGGCATTTTCAACCTCATAAAATATTGATTTGGTTTAAAAATGGTTTATAGGTAAAATCTTTTACAAATAGTTTTGCCACTTTTATAAAATGACCAATAGGTGTTTTAGAATGTTTATAACCTATTAGAAACCACTTTTACAAATAAAACAATCTTTGGCATACTTGCATGCATTATTTTGTTACTATTATTTTATGTGATGAATTGCTTGAATGGTAGATTGAATATTTGCTTGCTTGATTGAATTGTAGTGGAATTTGAAGAGTGTGAATATTGCAAGATCAAGGAGTGAACTTATAATTCTCTACCAAAAAGGCAAGTGGTGCTTCATACTTTTGTCCCATTATTTTCACTATGCATTAGTGATATTTCTAAGTAGGACTTGCATGGAATTTTTCTAAGTATAAACTATGCCATGGGAAATCCTAGTAGATGAAACCTTAGTAGAATTTTCCTAAGTTAAGATTCTTACTACCATCATACTTAGCTTAGCTAGTAGAAAACAAGGGTGGAATATATTCATACTATGGAATATTTCTAAGTCAAGGACTTGTGTTTTGTTTAATAAAACAACTAAGTGAATGAATCACCTGGGTGGAATGGAAGGAATGGTTTGTGTTGAGTGGTTACACAGCCCATTTCTATGGTTTACCTTGTGTATCTCACTTGTGGATGGCCACCCAGGAACAAAGAGATTTGAGATGTCAAATGTTGAGAAGCTTCAAGTGCAGCCACTTGGAATTATGGGCTCTGCCTGGATCATATAGGTTGCAATAACTTAGCCAAATGGACAGTTGGTGGTAGGGGATTGATAGGTTGGAGCGCGTCCATTTTGGTCTAAGGGTTAAAGGATCACCAATATCTATTGGGAGATGCCTTGGGTGATTTTGACAAACAAAAACTTAGTGTTTTCAAAAGATAAGGAAAAACTATTTTGAGCAAAGAAAGCCTAAGCTCCAGTTGGCCAAAGCATATAGATGATAGACTCCACTATACTACCATAGTATCACTTGCCAATACAATTCAAATGTATTGACCCTTGTGGCTGTAACTTATTATGTTGCAGGTTTATATGATGTTAGTGAAGTGTGTTTATTAGGATTACAAGTCTACAACCAAAATGTTTGCCTATGGCACTTTGAAGATGAAGGACCCCATGCTATAGTTATTTCTGCTGCATTGTAATGAGATAGCCAAATGAGCTATGTAAGATGTAATGAATTATTTTATTCCTAGTTATAAAGTTGTATTATGACCTTTGTTTCTTGATATTACATCTTAACTGTGCATGCTAGCTATTGATCTAGGGACTAGCATTGTAAACACAGGGATCTCTACCTTATTAAAGGTTGGGACCTCTACATGCTCGATAGTGGGTTCATGCCTCTAGTTTCCAAGGGGAGTGACAGAAATCTCTTCAGTTGTAGATGTGTTGTTGCCACTAGGGAGAAAACAACGGTCTCTTGTTCATGGAACATGTGGACTGTTTACCTTACACACTTTGCTTAAAGCAGTTGTATGTTTCTTGCAACTTAATACTGGAGGGGGTTCGGATGATAACCTAAAGGTGGACTTCTAGTCATAGATGCAGTTGGATGGAAGTCTATGTATATTGTTGTATTGCCCAATCGAATCTCATAGGATCTTTCTGACTATTAATTGCATTGTTATGCCTTGCTTAGTTCCTGTCAACTGCCCTTCTGTAATTTGTTTACCCTTCATGCCATGTTGTTTATCTAAGGAGAGCACCTCTAGTGTACTATGGACCCCTGTCACATCCCAAAATTCTCCTAATTTTGGAATGTGAAATAAATAAATAATTTTGATTGATTGTTTGACTATGTTGAAAATTCTCAATGAGAAGAAACTTTTTGAATAGAAAATCCTCTCAACCTTGAATTTAAAATCTTATATTCTTTTGTTATGACCTAAGTAGCCATATAGGCAAAAGGGCATGGATTGTAGAATTGGTGTGCAAGATTTCAAAATGAAAATCATGAAGCATACATAAGCATTTCATTACATCCATGCAAAGATCTCACAAACTGAATCCAAATCCTGGTATCTAAATCCTATAGTTGATTTGCCCAAATGTTCCTAAAGGAATTAAATTGACTTTATAAAACCCACTATTTCTAAGACAGCGATTATTGCTAAATTATAGCCTAAAAAGATCCAATTAATATTACAAAATTTTAGAAACAAAATTGAGCTCATTTGGAGCTAGTATGAAAAAGTTATGGAACAAATACAAACACATAAAGATATAAATAAAATGGAATATACAAGGATTTATAAATCCACTACTTCCAAACTAGTAAAAATATTACAAATTTGATCCTATAATGATCTATTCAATTTTAGAAAAATTTAGAAACAAGAATCGTGTCATTTGGAGTTCGTATGCAAAAGATATGAGGGAAACAAGTATATAAAAAAAACGGGCCGGCCCATCCGGTCCGACGACCGAGCCAGCCGGCTGGACAGTTGACTCCCAGCCTCGCTTTAAAATCCGTGCAAAATATGTTTTGTCAAACCTATCTCTATTCAAACTCTCGTAACTTTTTATCTACAACTCCGAATCGACTTCCGTTTGTTTCTACTTGTTCCCTACTCCAATACCTATCTCTACACCGTCTCAAACCTCCATATAAACTCGTGGATCCATAGTTGTACGAGTTTTTCTTTTCGAAATCCCGAATCTACATATGGGCGAATCTTATTTCGCTTTTTAACCCATATAGACTTCGTCGTTTGCCTTCGGTCAAAAAACGAAAGTTGTAGGAATCGTCGAAATCTTTCAATCTCGACAAACCTCACCTATTTTCATCCACCACAGCCGTAGAATTTCGTATCGCAATATTTCAGATCTTACGGTGTAAATCCAAGATGTACTCGCGCTCGTCTCTTCAAATCCAAATTCCTTTGGTGAGAAGGTAGGAATCATGATTCCCCACAACTTGCATGTTCTGAGTTTTTCAATTTGACCTACGGATTTGTCTCTCTAACACAGATCTATTTCTTGTCTATTCTGAGGCAAAATCGGGTCAATCTCTTCTTCTAACCACCGGATCCTATCCAGACGGTCGAGATCCAATCAAACCGGTGCGTGCCAAGTCGTCATCCCGGTCATCTTCCTCATCAACGCCACGTCAACGTGAGGTCAACATCTAGTCCCAGTCAGCATGCAAAGTCAACCTGTCCAGTCAGCGGAATATTCTCTGGAATATTCAGTTCGAATTAAAAATTGCATATTATAGATCTAACTTGTAAAATTCATTAGAAATTCATACCACGTCCAAAAATTGTGTATAATATACCAAATTGAAGATAATTTTACGTAGAATCATCTTATCAGAATAGATCCAACTTTTACTGTACGTGGTTACTGCAGTAATTTAATTAGTTTTAATGGTCTTTTAGGTTAATAAATTCATAAAAAATTATCTGTAACTCCGAAAAATATGAACAATATATTAAATTGAAGCTACTGTAATGTACATTAATAATATCTGGTTGGATCTAGCCTTTGCCGACTATTTAACCCGTAGCAATTTATTTAGTTTTAATGGCTTTATAAATCATTAAATTCATAGTAAATTAATTGCTTGTCATAAAAATATAAATGATATACCGATGGAAAGCAGGTTCCATGTAGATCATCAATATGCAATTAGTTCAGCCTTTAACTGTAAGGTTTTGCCGTGAAGATTTAAATGGTTTAATGGCTTATTTAGAGTAATACATTCATAAGAAAATAAATAATGCTCAGAAAATTACAAATAATATGTCCCTGAAATCACAATTCTGTGGAGATTGCAGATATAATTTTAGTTTGATTTTTAGACAACAGAAACTATATGAATCAATTAAAACCCATTAAACACTATTTAAATCATACAAAAAGATCTATAACTCCGATTAGGGTGAATCCAACGCCTGCTGGTTCGTATTAACGTCCTCTATCCAGTAAACCTAAGAAACAAATTTAATTCTACAGTTAGAACAATCGTTACAACAGAACTATTAAAATCCCTATATTGGCAAGTAATTATTAATAACAAGTACTCCATTGCATTAATTGGCCTCTGGCATGCATCATATACTCCAGTATTGTGTAGAGAACTAAAGTAACAACCATTGTGACTTATTAAATTGTCATGCATGCATTTGTTGTATTTGTTTGATCTCTATGTGCTATTATTTATGTTGTATGCAATTGTTTGATCGATAGATTGCGAGGAGTGCAACGTGTGTGATTGCAACTACTATGATTGCAAGTATTGTGGTTATGACGAGTGAAACCATTATATCTATGAGAATTGTGAGGATTATCTAATCGACTACATCTACAACAAAGGCAAGTGGTGCTATCTTGGTCATAAATGTCCTATTGTTTTCCTATGCATTGTAGATGCTTTTGTAGAATTGCATCTGTAGGAATTGATGTGTATATGCTATGCTATATCCCAAATTATTCCCTAGTATTCCTTGTTTATGAGCCATCGTATTGGTAGATTGCTTAGCTATGCTATTTAGACGAGGAAGGGAATCACATCATGAAAAGTTATATGTTTTGAAAGGCTTATGTTTTGTTAAATGACAAACCAACATGTTTTAATGAACCACTTGGGCAGAATGGCATTGATTGGGTCATCGAGTGTGGATTTTGGTGGGGAATGCCGCCCAGGACACTGAGAAATGATTGGTTTCTTTGTTTGGAAGCTTTCGTGTGCAACCATGTGCCAATAATGAAATGGGCGGTTGGTTGAACTCAGTAGGTTGTGGTAACTCGAACCCGCGTATCCAGAGATGTAGATAGTGTAGGTTGGACCGGTGCGCGTCGGGATTGGGGATCTACTTCCCGAACGATTCCTTCTTGGACTTCTCCCTATCATCACCCAATATGAGAGTGATGTTATGAGCTGGGATGGCCAAGTCACATGGGTAAAGTGTACTAACCCCTGCAGGGTGTATAAACTAAGTACTTAGCCGTGTCCCCGGTTATGGACAATTTGAGCGACCTGATACTGATGCTATGATATTTCTCACTCATCCTTATTTCTTAATTACTTAAAACTTGTTGGGTGAACATAATTGGGTAGGAGCACCTGGGAGTGAACCAGAGTGTCCTATTTATCGTATTGGAAAACTACTTTGTTACAAATGTTAGGATAAAACTGTTGCTTTATGCAAATGAGCCTGAACTCCACTTGGCCAAATAAGCATGTAGTTGATAGATCTGTTGTTAACCACTTTAGCCTACTTGCCATACATTCAATGTATTGACCATTCGTGGCTGCAACGTTTCATGTTGCAGGTTATATCGTATCTGAGTGATCATTCATAGGTCGTGAGACTCCACTCAACAATTGTTCGCCTGTGGCACATTTGAAGGATGGAGATCTACCTTGTATTCGTTTTCCGCTGTGTACTTGAATAAATAATGTAAATTCTGGATCATATTCATTGTATTTATGATGCACAGTTATATTTGGTATCATTTTGTACTGTGTGTGCCAGTGAACCGATCCAAGGATTGGCACTATACACATGAACTCAGCCTTATCAGGCGAGGGTGTTACAACCCTGGTCCAATCTTTACCATTGATACATCTTCCACTGTTACCTATTTACTTGCTGCAAACCATTACCTTCCACACCATACGTTTAATCCTTTGTTACAGCAAACCGGTGAGCTTGACAACCTCACTGATTCGTTGGGGCAAAGACTTGAGTTTGTGTTGTGCAGGTCTCCGCGTTGCATGCAACACCTGTGTGACGTTTCCTTCCTCCTTCTGGTTCGATAACCTCGGTCTCAACTAAGGGAAAACTTGCTTCTTGCTCTTTGCACCCTACGCTTGGGGTTACCATTGAAGTGCCACGTCGAGCATCATCAAGACTTTCGGGCGCCATTGCCGGGGAGGCTAAGGACGTCTTCACAAGGGGAGTCCTTCACTTCCTTTCTATTTACTTTGTTTTTAGTTTGCTTTGTTTCTGTTGCTTGTTTTTGTTTGCCTCTATCCAAAAAATTAGTCTAGTTTGGTTTGCTTGCTTTATTCAAAAACACAAAAAAATTAGTTCCTGCTCTAGCTGCTCCTGCTGTTTTTGGCTTGCCCACCTTTGCCACAATGAACTCTGCTGAGAACACCAAGGTGTGTGACTTCACTAGCACCAACAACAATAATTTCCTAAGGACTACTATTGCTCCACCTGCTCCTGATGCTACCTTTTATGAAATTAAGCCTGCTTTGTTGAATCTTGTGATGAGAGAGCAATTTTCTAGTGCTGGTTCTGATGATCTTGCTGCCCATCTTAATAGCTTTGTTGAACTTTGTGAGATGCAGAAGTATAAGGATGTAGATGGAGATATTATTAAGCTCAAGATTTTTCCTTTCTCCTTGAGAGGAAAAGCTAAAGAATGGTTGCTTTCTTGGACTAAGTGCAAAGATGATTTTATTGGAAAGTACTATCCTCCTGCTAAGATTATATCTATGAGAAGTGATATTATGAAATTTAAACAACTTGATAGTGAACATGTTGCTCCAGCTTGGGAAAGAATGAAATATTTGGTTAAGAATTATCCCACTCATGGACTCATTGCTTGGATGATTATCCAGACTTTTTATGCAGGTTTGAACTTCTCCTCAAGAAACCTGTTGGATTCATCTGCTGGAGGTACCTTCATGGGCCTCATTTTGGGTGCTGCAACAAGACTCCTTGATAATATGATGATTAACTACTCTAAATGGCATGTTGAGAGAGCTCCACATGGTAAGAAGGTAAATTCTATTGAGGAAACTTCCACTTTGAGTGAAAAGATTGATGTTATTATTTTTTGAGGGTAAAACAGTAGGGTAAAGCACCCCACTGCAATTTTTATATATCATAGAGAGTTACAAAAAAGTATTTACAAGTTCAGGCCACCTCAAAAGAGGGATAACATTCTAAGCAGCTATCTCATGTCTAAATTATTCTCAATCCAATCTTTGAGGCCCTGATAATTCTTTTTCTTAATTCTATACAGGACCCATCTTAATTCCTGAGCGACAATAGCCCTCCATTCCTCAAGCGAAGCATGATTGTTGTTGAAGATTTCATTGTTTCTGCACATCCAAATGCCCCAAGCTCCTAACATAATAATTTCCATTGCAAAAGGGACTTTAAGATCTTTTTTAATACTGGCTAGAGCTTCAAAAAGATTTTGATCAGTCACCTGGACATGTGAGATTTCGGCCCAGCAAGCTCTTGCAAAAGGACAGTCCCAAAATAAGTGTAGTATGGTTTCTTCACTGATGCAGCCATGAAACACACATTCATAAGAAGCCAGAGTAAAACATTTCCTTTTCAGAAGGTTTCTTGTGTTTAGCCTATCAAGAAGCAAGAGCCAGAAGAAGAATTTGTGCTTTTGTTGACAAGAGGACTTCCACAACCAGGAGAAATGTGGCTGTACAGGTTGGTAACCAGATAAAGAATAATAAGCCTTTTGGACTGAAAAATTACTGCCCCAAATGTAACTCCAGTTGTCAGCTCCCCCCTGCATGCCAATACTAAGAATTTGCTCAAGGCTTTGATATTCCTGGTAAGCTTGCTGTGACAGAGGGAGAAAAAAATGATCTTGAATATTATCTGTCTGTAGAAACTCATTGACAGAAATGTGTGGGTTTTTTGCATAGGAAAGGAGACGAGGAAGCTTATGTTGCAGACAACCATCATTCCACATATCAGACCAGAGAAGGGTGGATTTTCCATCTCCCACCGAGCACTTTGCAAATCCTTTAAATATGTCAACCAATTTCAGATGAGCTTTCCACCAAAAGGATCCCTCCGGACTTCTTCCGGGAAGTTTACCATTACAGTAATAAGTGTTTCAAATAAGGTGAACCCATGGGATATCCTTGTGATTGTAAAATTTATCCAAATTCTTCAAAAGAAGTGCAGAGTTTTTAACATTAAGGTCAAGCACCCCCAATCCCCCATGGTTCTTGGGTCGACAAACTTTCTTCCATGCAACAAGAGCTTGACCCCTAGCTTGAACATCAGATGTTTTCTTTCTCCATAGACATTGTCTCATATACTTAATCAACTGATCTTTAATAGTGACAAGAAGATCAAAACAACTCATGTAATATATGGGAAGGGAAGATAAAACAGATTTAACTAATTGTAGTTTCCCCCCATAATTAAGAAAATCAGCAATCCCACACAACCTTTTCTCAACTCTCTAAACAATAGGCAGGAAATGTTCCACTGCAGGCTTATTAATACTTAAAGGCAGACCAAGGTAGGTGAATGGCAATGAGCCAGGGAGGCAAGAAAGAGTATTGGCAAAGTGCTCAAGCCTCACAGAGTCCATGTTAATTGGCATCATACTAGATTTAGAATAATTAACTTTGAGTCCAGTGGAGAGTGCAAAAGTATGAAGAAGAGCCTTGAGGAACAATAGTTGCTTAGAGTTAGCCTTAAGGATTAATAAAGTGTCATCGGCATACTGCACCACAGGGAAATCAGGACAGAACACACCTTCAATGGGAAGGGAAAGAAGACCAAGATTCATTGCTTTATTGAGGATGCTTTGGAGAAGATCAGCAGCCAAGACAAACAGGAGAGGAGATAAAGGATCACCTTGTCTTACACCTCTTCTGCAATAAATTTTTTTCCCAGGCACTCCATTTAATAGAACAGAGGAGGAAGCTGAACCAAAGATTAAGTGAATCCAAGAAATCCATTTATCACCAAAACCTTTGGCTTTGAGGATATTGATAATTGCAGAGTGCTCAATTCTATCAAAAGCCTTTTCAAAGTCAAGCTTAAGAATTAAAATTTCTTCTTTGGACTTGTGGCATTGATCAAGGAATTCAAATGCCCAACCTAAACAATCTTGAATAGACCTTTGTTTGAGGAAACAATATTGATTCTTGTGGACAAGTTTAAGGATGAACTTCTGCAGTCTATTAGCCAGAATTTTGGTTATAATCTTGAAGACACTATTTAGCAGAGAAATAGGCCTAAAATCAGTAGGTGTCAGAGGAGCTTCAATTTTTGGAATGAGGGTGATAAAAGAGGCATTAATGCTTTCCAAGGAAGTTTGCCCCTCATAAAAATCCACAAGGAGTTGTTTCACATCATCCTTAATAATAGGCCAACATTATTTCATGAATTCATTATTAAAACCATCAGGGCCAGGGGATTTATCATTTGGCAGTTCTTTAATTACAACTTCAATCTCCTCATCAGAGAAAGGTTTTCCAAAGCATCCTTTTCCTCTTGCCTTAAGCATTCCCCAACCAAGTCATTAAGATTGAAGTGCATTTCAAGCTTATCAGAAGTACCCAATCTGTCTTTAAAGGCTTTCCATAGGAGATCTACTTTGCCATCATGATCATGAATCTCATCATTAGAAACATCTTTAAGCATGGAAATGTAGTTATGCCTAAAGCTTATGGTAGCTTTGGAATGAAAGAATTTTGTGTTTTCATCACCCAGCTTAACCCATTTAATTTTCCCCCTCTGCTTCCAATAAGTATTTTGGTCTTGTAACAGAGAAATTATAAGATTTTTCAGGAGATCTCTGAGATTCCATTCTAGGACAGTAAGAGTTCTCATTTCCTCCATGGCATCCAGAAGATCCATGGTGGCATTAACATTGCAGATTTGTGATTTCAGGCAGGGCAGATTTTTTGCCCAGAGCTTCAGCCCCCTTCTCACATTTTTGAATTTAGCATTGATTTTTTTTTTTGCAGAATCCTGAAAGCCAACAGGAATATTCCAGGCATTTTGACCAATAGCTTTAAATTCCTTATGATGCATCCAATGATTTTCAAATCTGAACACCTGGGCTTTGGGAATCATTGTGCCAATGGAAATGACACAAGGAAAATGATCAGAGGTAGGTTTTGTAAGAGGAGCAACAAAAGTTGAGGGAAAGCTCTTAGTCCAGGAAGCAGAAGTAAAAAACCAGTCCAACCTTTCCAAAAGGGGTTCTTTCTGCATGTTACTCCAAGTAAATTTTCTACCTTTAAGGGGTAGTTCTATGAGACCCAAATTATTAATGGCTTCATTGTAGAGAAGCATACCATTCACATCCCCACCCAATTTATTTCTATCAGAAGGCTGTCTACAGAAGTTGAGTCACCCACAATGAGCCAATCCATATCATCAGGCATATCAATATTTCCAAACCAGTCCAAAAAGTCTGCCTTTTTTTCAGGTAAGCATGGCCCATAAATATTGCTGAGGATCCAGGATTCATTGGACAAGAGAGATGTCAAGGTGATGGAGATGGAGAACTCATTGTGAAAGGAAAGATGCCCAGAGAACAGAGAACTATTCCAAATGGTGATCAAACCTCCAGAGGCTCCTCTGGAGGGAAGAAATTCAAAATTGGTAAATTTGGGGGGGCAGAATTTTTTAATGTAAGAGCTGTCAAAATCTTCTCTCTTAGTTTCTTGAAGGCAAATAATGTCACAGCCAGACTCATCAATTTTATTTCTGAGAGCAACCCATTTTTTTCAGAGTTAATACCCCTGATATTCCAATTCAAGATCTTCCAAATTCTTTTGTTATTCATTAAGAAACCAGATGTATGTAGAGTGATGAGGTGATATAAGTAATGTAATCACCCAATTGAGGAAACAATAGCCACATAGGCAAAAGGCAATCCATATCATAACACCACAGACAGATTCCACAACAAGTACCAAACACATGAAAAGACCACAAGAGCAGGTCACGGGACAGGGAGTCAACAAGACTCCAGCAAAACACTTAGTTTGATACAGTAAAACACTTAAGAGGGGGGCTTCTTCTTGGCTTGCTGTCCACAGGTACCAGCAGCCCCAGCTTTCTTCTTGCCTCCAATGCTCAAGCTTGATGAACCAGTTCCGTTGATGTTGCCTTTTTGAGGAGCCTTTACTTCCACTTCAGTGGCTTTCCCTTTCTTGAGCAACCTCTTCTCCAGGTCACCATCCTTAACCTCAGTGTCAACAAGAGGCTCCTTGCCCTTTCTCTTTCTGGAGGGGGTGGAGGGAGAGCAGGAAGATTTTTTAACTTCAATGCCCAAACAAGGAGGAGCCATAGGGATATCACACTTGAGAGAGCCTTTTGAAGAAGTGCCCTTCTGAATATGAGGAGCAAAATAACTTTCTCAGAGCCCCAAGCCTTGTTGGGAAAAGCCCTACTTTGCAATATGCACATCAGGAATGGACACAAAAGTTCTCACCATTCCCACTTGGAGATGTGCCTCATTAGGAGAAAGAAGATGCTGATCCTCCAACATCCAATCTTCATTTTCAGCAGCCACATTACTTGAATCCATGGGGCTCCCCACCCTCCCCTCAGCATCTGAGTTTGCCTCATCATCATCAACCAAATAGTTTTGTAAAATGTTCTGAAGGCCTTCACCAATGCCAACTCCTTGGGGTCCATCAGCCACACCCTGATCCTCAGCAACCACAGGCTCAGCATTGACAGACTCATCATCATCAGACTCCCAGTCTTGGACAATGATAGCACCTGTAACCCCACCGTTAACATCCTGTGGTGGAAGATGTTGGTTGTCTACAGGCATGTCTTCACCAGGAGCAATGACAGGGCCTTGAACAGGAGCAACAGCAGCTTCCCAGGGGCCCCAACCTTCATTAATGTCACCTTCAAGAGCAGGATCCTGCACAGGGGCCAACCACTAACCCCAACCACCCCCAGGAGCAGGGGGAGGGGGAGGAGGGGGGATCTGGGGCCCAAAGACAGGAGCAGGATGTGGGTCCACATTGTCATCTGGAACTGGGTCCTCATCAGGTGGGCCCCCCCCCAAGCAGGTCACTTTGCAGCACTTCAACAGAAAAAGTACAGGATTCAGACTGCACCAAGTCGCCAATGGTAAACCTTACACTCTTAGGGATTTCAACCAGGTCAGTAACACGAATCTTCGCAAGAATCCTACCTTTTTGGTCCGGGTCCCTCTCCCATAAAAGGACTTTCCCAATATCAGCAAAAACTGCATTCAGATCCTCAGTATGCCAGTGGTCTAATGGAGGCCCAACTAGCATCACCCAACATTCATTGTTGAATTGAGCCCTCCTCCAGTTTTCCCCCTCATTGTGCTTAACGAAAGAAACATGCACATCTTGAAACGGAATGGGGCTAGCCGCAATGAGCCTGTCCCGATCACTAACATGGTGAAACTGCACATAAGCAGACCCAAAGGGACAAGCCTGGACATCTCGAAAGTGAACACGAACCTCATTGTTGAGGAAATCAACTAGGACATCATGAATATTCAAGAACGGAACTGGACCAGGGGGAGGGGATTAATGGTAGCAATAGCATACTGTTCATGCGACCTCGACCTCCGCGGCACCACCACCCATTTGACACGATTCCGCCCAGCCACTTGCATAACCTGGAAGCCATTCGGCACGAAAGGAGCAGGATCAATCGGGATGTTCGCCATTTTGACACTCTTCACCGGCGACGAGCAAGAGGGGAATGGGGTTTCAGCAGACGGGGGAGTTGAGGAGACAGGGGAAATGGCAGTTGTTTTTTGCAAAGAGATGGTGAACTCGTGAAAACTGTTGTGAACGATGGGCTGAGAATGGGTAATTTCCTGGGCCTTGAACCACCCCTTGTAAGAGTTGTCGGGCCAAATGCATTTTGGGAAGGAAGGGAATTTCAGAAAGGGAATGATACCAGGTAGTTTAAATGCCGCGCGATTGGCGCCTCCTGATGACCCGACCGGCGTTACAACTGGTTTAATACCGCCATCAGCGAGCACCTGTGCATAGGATCTGTCATGAATGCATGATTTGAAATCACACTTATTATGTTCAGCAGACACAGGCGAAGAAACCGCAATAGGATTTGGAAATTTGAGCCGATGGAAAACCAAAACACCTTTATTGGTAGGCTTCAACGAGGGAGATTTTTTGGAATTTTCCTTTTTGTACGTGACAACTTTCCAATATTTCAAAGTTTACATGTAAATCGTTTGTGATTCACGTCAACCTTTGGGGTAATGGGGGCCAAATTGGATTTATGAAGATTGATGTTATTATAGCTATGCTTGTTAATGGGAAAGCTCTTCTAGATCCTAATAGTGTTCCCTTATCCTCTTTGGTTTCTCAAGAAGAGCAAGTTGATGTGAAACTCATTAGAAATAACAATTTCAACAACAATGTCTATAGGAACAATTTTGGTAGCAACAACAATTATAGGCCTTATCCTCCTAATAATGGCAATTCCTATGAAAGCTCTTACAATAATGCTAGAAGTGCCCCCTCTGAACTTGAAGTCATGCTCAAAGACTTTATTAGCAAGCAAACCACTTTCAATAAGACTATAGAGGAAAAGCTTTTAACTGTTGAGAAAAATATATCCTCTTTGTATGAAGCTCAGTCCTCTTTGATTAATAAAATGGTTGTTAAAGATGAAACTCTGGAAAACACCTTTGCTACTGCTCATGCCATACAAGTTACCATTGATGAAAATGTTAGGCTGTTAGCTCAACTTCATGCTAGGTGGGAAAGGGAAGCTGAAATTGATAGAAACAATAGTGTGTGCACTATCACCACTAAACCAAAAGTAGTCTCTATTCCTACTCCTACTATGCCTAAGCCTATTGAGCCTACTACTAGCAATGCTAAGTCTGATTTTGATATTGATGGTTGCAGTATTTCTGAAGTGATCATGTTCTTGCAAAAGCTTGCTAGAAGTCCAGATGCTAGTGATATGCATGTTGCTTTCACTAAACATATTACAGATGCTCTTGTGAAAATTAAGGAAGAGAAGCTAAAAGGCAAAGATTCTATTCCTAGGAAAGTAGAAGATAGTTGGGAACCCATTATTAATATGCAAGTGAATGACTTTGATCTCAAAGCTTCATGTGATCTTGGTTCTAGTGTCTCTATTATGCCTAGGAAGATTTATGAATTGCTTGATTTGCCACCATTGGAAGATTGTTATTTGGATGTCCCACTCAATGATAATGCTAAGAAGAAACTCATGGAGAGTATTAATGATGTTCTCATCATGGTTAATAATGCATATGTCCCTGTGGATTTCTATGTTTTGGATGTTGAATATAATGCTTCTTGTCATATTACTTTGGGAAGACCTTTTCTTAGAACAGTTGGTGCCATCATTGATATGAAAGAGGGCACCATTAAATATCATTTTCCATTCAAGAAACGTATTGAACACTTAACTATGAGGAGAGATAAGTTACTTTTTGCTCCTACTTTGAAAGCAAGATTTGATGTTAATGCTTCTTCATTTGAAAATACTTAATTCTTCTTGCTTCTTGTGCCTAACTTAAAGGCGTTAAAGAAAAGTACTCGTTGGGAGATAACCCAAGAGTTTACTTGAGTCTTGGAAGTTATTACTTCAGTAATGACCTCTCCTTATCCTTTTTGTTTGCTATTTGTGCTAAGAATGACCTCTAATGAGAGGGAAGTAAGATTTGGGGAGTTGCTGTCCCGAAACAGATTTCTGCCCTCCACCAAAAAATTTCATGAGGAGTCTCTGTAACTCGGATTGAGCTAAACATTTATGAATTAATCCCTCAGTATGTTATGTAACTTTCGTTAGTTCAACACTTTTTTATTTGAGCAACAGAAGATGTTCGAAAAAATTGGTTTCTACCTGCTGGTCTATATTGACAGATTTCTGCCATTATTTGCATTTGCTTCTTATTGATTACTTTTTGAGTTCTCTTTTGGTGAATTGAGCTTTTTGAAGGAGTTACTATAGTAGATTGTGTTTTTAGTGAAAAGCCTTGCTGTTCCAAAGCTTTGCCAGTGGTCTAATATCTTTTGAATACACTAATGTTGCTAATGAAGATTGTGTGAAGTTTTGTATAAAGGAAACATTTCAGGTGTAGAGAGAAAATGATGCAATGAGATGAAGAATGGACAAAAGATCAAGCTTGGGGATGCCACCATGGTGTCACCCCAAGAAATATCCGAGAGGTACAAGCGACAAAGCTTGGGGATGCCCAAGGAATCCCCTTCATCAATAAAAATCTCAGGTCTGTCTAGACACTTCGTTTTTATTGTTTCATGCACAGTTGTGTTGTTCTTGGAGCGTCTTAGTTTTCGTTTGCTTTCCTTAGGTTGTTTGGTTTGCTTGAATAAAGTAGTCTGGACCCCCGTTATCGCTGTGTTATTTTGAAAATAAGTTGCTTGGTGTTTGGAAAGGAGTAGTAAGTTCTTGCTTGTAAGTGCAAGAGGAGCTTGCATTGACTCTGACTTAGACTTTAGCATGACATGCTAGGTGTTGTTTTGACCTTATGATTAGTTATTATTTCTATACCATGTCTTGTTCCAAACAATTGGGATTGCTTAGTGTGCTTTGAAGAAATTATGCGTTGTTTTAGCATGCAAAAGCATAGTATTGTGATATTCTACTTTGATACTTTGCTTGGGTTGACTTGGCACATGCTCACACCATGTTATGACTATGAAACGTCACCATTAGCCTCTATGATCATTTAGTCCTTGACTTGTAGTACCACTCTTTGCTTTAATTAGTATGCTTTGTTGCACTACATGATTATGGCCATTATTGCTCTCTTAGTTGGTTGCTCCCAGTCTTTTGCTAGCCTCCACTTGTATGAGTAAGTTCTACTCATGCCTCCAACTCCCAACAAACCAAGTTATTCCAAAGTGTCCACTCTTGTCGTGTGAATGGCCACGGCAGATGATGCTATAAGGATATCCATATAGCATATCCCCAACAGTATGATAGTTTTTGAGTTGTTTATTTTTGATTCTTATTTGCAAGAAGTTTCTTTCTCTCTCTTTAACCTAGAGTGTTCTCTGGATATTATGTAAAGAGTCGAGTTGTAACCTATAGTCATGTCTTGGACCTGTTGTGTTTCTGTTGTACCACTTTGAGGGATGTAATACTAGTGAACGGTGTTTCATTGGTATTATGTCAACGACTATAGTGTACTACATCATGAAGTGGTATGCTGGGTCACCGCAGCTGGTATCAGATCATATGCTTTGACGTTAGGATTAAAACCCTTTTAGGAAGATCTGTAGGTTGGATAGTAACTATATGAGCCATCTTATCTAAACCAAATATTCTTATGACTTGTGATGAGTATCCACTTGAGGATAATCTTGTCACACTTAAGTTGGATGCTTTGGTCATCTTTCTTAAAAGTCGTTATCTATATTTTCTCAGTATAGTGCTATTTAATGTCTTCCGAAGGAGACATAAACCACCAAGATACTGTAGGAAAGTGTAAGACATCAATTGAAATAGTCTTAATGGTATATCCTAACCCTAGAATTTAAGTAAGACAGTGGAATCTTATGGTTAGTTGATAACCAAAGACAACATGATGAATATCATCATGATAAATGTTGATGGAATGAGTAGCAATCATGTGGGATTCACTTGAGAATTCTACGTGATGAAGTTAAATTATGTCAAGACTCAATGAGAGTGCAAGGAGAAGTAAAGTCATGATACTGAGGTTAATTCTTAAATCATGATGTATAGGTAAAACATAATGAGATCATGGTGAGATTAGCTCCGAAACAATGATGATAGTATAATTAGGATAAGTAATTAGTAAATTATCTTTAGGTAGAGTTAGAAAAATAACTTGGTAGAACTATGATGGAAGTCATAGGTGCTAGAAAATTCCTATAATCTCTGGTTTAAATTAGCAAATAGAATCTGATTAGTCTTTTGGAGTAATCATGTGAGGTTAGTTTACCAATAAAGAAAGGTTGGGTATATTAGCCATTACAAGAGTGAGACAAAAAGGTTAGTCAAAACCAAATTGAGACCACTTTGCTAAAAAAATATCCCGTTGCAATTGAGCAATTTGGGTAAATATTGAGGTAAAGAATAGTTTGACCCTATGTGCTAAGTATCACGATATAAACCTATACGAGGAGGTGTAAAATACTACACAACTAAGCCTGAATTCTAGAGATACTATACTCAACTACTATATTCTGGGCTTAGATATTGTGTATTATATGTACCACATTTGGATTTATTGGTTTTTCTTGGATCTTCTTGATTGACTAGATATGTACATGAAGTTTTACTTGGTGTGCAAATGCATGTTGCAACATCTAGTTATTACTTGATGTTATAGACCTAGATAGAAAAGGGAATTCGTGTAAGGGAGTGACGAGTTCCAAAGACCAAGATGAAGAATTATATGAATAATGAAGCAATTATAAGGAGTATCAACACAATTTGAAGTATGAATTAAGTTCAGATCATTTCTAGCCAGCTATAATAAGAAACATTAATGTAGGAAATGTATGGAGCAACAAGAAGTGATGAACTCAATGTTCAATCAAAGTAGGTGATGTTGATAAGAAGTTAATAAAGTAGTGGTACCTAGTTCATGGAAGTATCATGAAAAGGTACAAAAGAAGAAGTTTGGAACAAAATGGTATTCAAGCCCTCACAATTCAGAGAGAAAGCCAATAGTACGTCGAAAAATCATAGGGTAATACATATACCCTAGGATGGTTCATAGCTGGTATCTTGTCCACAGCTGGTATTTGGTTGCCCTAGTTAACCAGATTATCTTGATTGTTGCATAAAAAGAATAAAACTTGGCCTAAGCTAGAGAATACATAAAGGAGTAGAAACATTAAAGCGACCATCTTTTGAGACTCCTCGTGAAGTCAGGCCTATCAAAGAAAAAATGTCCAAAATAGTAAGTAAGACAAATAATCTGGGAAGATCTATTTGGAGATCCACAACTGTGTGGATATACCATAAGTTCTTTCATGAGACCTTAAAGAGGTATAGTATAGCTGGGTAGAGACCAATATCCTAGTTATGAAGCCAATGGTTACTATAAGGCAGTTTGAAGACTATTAGTAAACCGTAAGGGGGAGAGTAAAACACTAGAAATGAAAGTATTATTATCCGACTTTCCGAATAAAGGTTGGAGAAAAAGGACTAACCTACAACAACATGAATCCTTATTTTCATCAGGTCAAAATGAAAGATTGAAGTATGTCTTGGAAGTATGTCTAGATGAAAGATTGAAGTTTACCCCAAGATAGTAGGACTGAAACCTTAAGGTAATTAATAAGTGGAAGTTGAAGAAGTACTTAAGGTAATAATAAAAGATTATCTAAAGCCTGCTAAAGTAAAAGCTTAAAGGTGATAAAATAGATTAATCTTAATAAACTAATTCTAGAGGAAACAACTCTTAAGTGGCCCTTAAGAGTGAATAATCACATACAATTAGACATGTGTAGAGAAATAAGAAATTCCAATGGGTATGGACTAAATGTGTTCAAATCCAATCTTCAGAAGGACTACCAGCATGAACCATACAATAACAAATTCAAAGTTAGTATTTTGACCATAGTTATTGTTCAATAAAAATTAAAACCCTGTTTTAGTGAGATTTCCTAGACCTTACATAATATAGTAAAGAAGATCGATGATCAAGTTAAGAAGTTGGATTAGGATACCTAATCAGGATATCTAACTAAAGAAGAGACCCCAATTAAGGAGTTCATAATAAGGACATATCCCTAAGGGACAAAAGTAAAAGGAACATTAGAGTATCGAAGACAACAAGTTGAAGATTTTCATGAAGGATGAGAATTCAAGGAAGGGAATTGGAAATGGAATACTACAATTATTTCCATTTAAGGTTACCATGGAGTTGAGAAATGTCGTAACCAATATAGGACAATTCCTCATTCCAAAACATGAGAGTTTACGAACTTCGGGGACGAAGTTTATTTTAAGGGGGAGAGTCTGTAACATCCCAGCATTAGAGCTTAGAAATAAGCTGAACACAGATGTGTGAATTGCATCCATGCATAGAAAATCCAAATAATTTTTGCGCTTTTGAACATAACTTGTCAAAGTGATTGAAGCTCCTCTCAACTTGATGGAAATGGAGTAGATCATCAAGTTGACTGCGATAGGTTTCAATATGAACTTTGCTAAAAACATTATTTTGGGTAATGGTAATTTGATCTGAGGGTAGATCAAATATAATGAAACTAAACCAATACACATTGATTAATGATTATAATTTGACCCTTAAGTGATCATATGTATTATTGATTACAATAAATCATGAATACCAAGTTTAGAATAAAAATCAAGGTACAAGAATTTAATAACTAAATCTTGACCTATCTTAATCTTATATATCTCTACCATGAGTATCATGGTAATACTTGACTTTAACTCTTTAATAAGATTGAGTAGGAAAGAAGCCAAGTTAAGATCATTCACCATATACCTTTCTTTCCATATCAATAATTACCATTTCTAATGAATCTTATCTTAATATCTATTGTTCATCAATGTTGAGTAATCAACTATTGATTCACTAATTCTTAACCTATCAATTCTTGATCTATCAACTCTTGTCTTTATCATAACATTCACTATAAATCCTTTAGAGAAGGAGGTAAGAATAGGTAGGTGGTAATGCTAGATTTAGATATCACCTATAGGATGGGAGTGTTGGAAGAGAATAAGATCAATGTGATAATTGATGGAGTTAACTCACTCCTGAAATGATAGAAGAGTTATTTGGAATATATAATTATATGGTGGTAAAGAATATTACAAGGATGAATCCTAAAGAAAGTTACCAGGAGTAATCCTATTGGATCAAGTAGGTATAGTCAATGAATAATATCTATTAGTCCAATAGAGATAAACAGAAGATAATTATAATACAACTGTAATGTTGTATGGATGAAATCCTTGATTAGCCAACTGGTAACCTAAACCATAAAGGATCAAAGAATTATAATGATCATGCTTTAGTCACCAAGATTGAATGCTTATATCATGTATAAGTGACATTGGTGGATAGAACATGATTGAACCCTAGTATAGATATGTCATTCTAGGTTAGCCATGACAAGTCACCATGATATGATGTAAAGTTTGTATATAAGATACCAGAGTTAAGTAGATATAAGAAAGTATAATTAAGCTAAATCTATAGCAGCATGGAGTTATTGAAGTAGTGTTATTCTTCTTAAAGAATGGTAGGATTTTGAGGAAAGTAGTTTGATATATACCTCTACTGGAGTAATATTAGTGGTGCATGATTAAGGAAGAATATTAATGGAGTTAGAAGTAACCACTTAATGGGTTAGAGGTTATCAATAGTAGATTAGTGGATACAATCAAGTGTTGATATAAGAAGATTATGAAAAACCTTAGTGTCAAGCTCATTGGATTTACAGATGGTTGTAGGAGGACGAAATCATTGGTAAGAATTTAATAAATAATGCTCATCATGTTAACACATGATGATGGATATAAAGAAGTAGTATATCTAGGAAAGAAATTCCTTAATTAGAAGTCCATGATTGTGGATTATGGAAGATAGGAATTCTTGGTAAACACTAAACCCTAAATCTTTAACCAGACATAATATTCCTTTCATCTGATTAATCTATCATATTATTTCCACAAAGCTTTATAGGAATATTTTCCTATAGCAAATCATTCAAGCATATCTTTGTCATTGCAAACATTAAAATCATAGGTACCTGGAAAACTATAATTATCAATTCTCTCTCATAATTCATTTCAGAGAATAAATTTCTATTTTAAAAAGAAAATATCATTTTTTATGACAAACATGATAGCAATATGTCTTCACCTATAGTGTTCATCCACATTCAGAAAATAATACACTTATTTTCAATCTCCTAAAAATCATGGTAAAAATTTACAATTCAATACCCTAACTTCTATTTCAATCATGACTGTCAACATTTAAGTAAGGTCATAACCAAGCTTATTAAAACAATATTCACCTATTAGTGAGATTAGGATAATAGAAGTTACCATATTAAGAACTTTAATAATTAAAACATCTTATATAATGATTGCTATATAATAATAAATATGGATATAATATTTACATATCTTTAACTATCTTAAACCATTCTAATTACATTCATTAAGAGGAAATAATAAAATCATTTTTATAGGATAATAAACAAATCCTAAAAACCAAAACCCTAATTTCTACTTATTCCATTTAATATAACAACTTCTTATATTATTATGAATAAGAAAGTAGAAAAAGAGTAAATAAATAAAGTATATAATAATAATAATTCATACCAGAATCTTAAGTACAATTTCCTAAAGAGGAATTTCTGAAAAACTTAAAACAAATGCAAGATATAAATCTTGAAACAAAATAGAAAACATAAAGGAAAAACAAACAAAAAATAGCTTCTAGTCGCAGCCCATTTCTTCACTTGCTTATCTATCACCCACGGGCACCCCGCAGTAGCCCAGTTTCGGCCCAACAACGAGCCCAGCTCGTCACCACAGTGACTGATGGGTGGGACACCGATAAGGACTACGGGTTGAGTTTGAATTTTTGCTAGGGGGTTTTCTGTAAAATTCCTGCCGTCGTCTTCCTCCCCAACGTCACAATCTGCTGCCTAGCGGCATCACCGCCGTCCGCCATTGCGCCGTGATGACCGCCTCCGTTCAAATTCGTGTCGCCGCTGATCAACGTCTATAAAAACCTCATTTCCCCTAGACCCCAATTCCCCTTCTCCCTCTCAAAATTCCCCTTCTCCCTCTCAAAATTCCTCTCGGGCCGAAACCCTAGCTCGCCGGAGACATTTGTCACCGTCGCTCTGAAGCTCCCTTTGCCCTATCGATCTCACAGTTGGAACCGTCGTGCTGCCCTGGTTCATCTCGTGGAAGGAATCGACCGCGCACGTCCTTAATCGAGCTCATGGTCTCGTCTTCCCGAAGCCCGACCACCATTGATTCGCCGTCCTCAGGCCTTCCTCGTCACCATCGACCCTACTATCATGTTCCTGGTGAGCCGCTGATTCCTCCAATACCTCCCTCGCCCTTTCTCTAGCCTTACATCATCACCGTGTCGTGATTCGTTGTCGGACGCCGCAGTAGGTCGTCACCGGAGTAGCTCCGGTGACCATTTTCGGGCGGCACTGCCACAGTTAGCTTCACCTCGCCCCACTGATTCTAACACCATCCTTCACAACCGCGCGCACACACACAATCGATCGATTGATCTTCAACCTGTGAGGATCATCTCATGTGGTGTCAGCATGACATCATGCCGACTTCACCTTAGCCCAGTCAACACATTTGACTTGGTCTGTGCCCATGTGGCATATGAGGTGTACTGGACCCCACTAGTCAGTGACTAGGGCTAGATGGGTGTGCGGTATAAAAAGTTCAGTGTCTATTTAGCAAATTGATAAAACAATATTAATTCAAATATAAACATTCTAGAAATTGAAATAAAGTAATTAAATCTTGTAAATTTAGTATATTTTGTTTTATAATTCAGAAAAATATATTTAATATATGAATTTTTTTGGAAAAATAAAATCTATAGCATTAAAATCTATAGAAATTGAAATAAAGTAATAAAATCTATAACATTAAAAATAAAATCTATAGCATTAAAATCCACTTTTGAGATAATTAAAATTTTAAAACACATTAATAACTTGAATTTAAACCTATTTCCTTAGTTAATAATTCGTATGAAGGTAAATAAAAATTGCTAACAGTTCTAAAATTAGCCAACTGAGTCTAATAAATAGTATTAGTCTTAAATATTGATAATATGAAGTTAAAGTGGTTCAACACATTTTAAAGAAAATCTTATTGAGTTATCATTTAACCAAAAGTTTATAAACATACCAAAACACTATGATGAATCCATAAGTAGTAAATAATATTGTTTACTTATTCACAAACCATAACCACACTCTTATAAGGAAATAAATCCTTTTATACATTTATAAGGTGTTAGGGGTGACCCCTTGGGGTGGCCTGATCTTTCACGAATTCCGTGGGAATCGAGGGGAAAGCGGTGGAAGGGAAAAGGGGGAAGGAATCCATGAACACACACGCGAAGAACTCGATGAATACGCACACACGATACAAGCCGATAGCTCACGCCGGTGGCAACCGGTCCAACACAATCCCTAGGATCGGTGTTGGGCAAGACACTTTCCCACGGCCAACAACGGGGGTGAGAGGCTTGATGAGATCTTGACTACTTGGGCACGAGACACCGAGATCCCAAGGACTTGTACAACTTGAACGCACTAGGCAAAATCCAAGAGGTTTGTGGATAATTTGGTGCTCCTTGTCAAGGAGCATGAGACAAATAGTTGATAGATCCTCAAAGGGGTGTCTTCAACTACAATTATACAAGTCTAGGGTTTACAATAGAGGGTGGGGGGCTATATATAGGCCAGCCACATAAAAAGGGGTAGTTTAGGAATGAAATGGAAAAATATAGAGAGGGGTGCAGCGCGCTGGGCCGAGCTGACGCGAACAGGTTCAGGCACATCCAGTAGTACCGGGCTCACGACCGGTAGTACCGCTCAGGGTCCGGTAGTACCGCTTGCAGTCCTGGGGCTTCAGTTGGCGTCGTCAGTAGTGAGCGGTAGTAGAGGGCGGTAGTACCGCTGACCGGTAGTACCAGTTCCAGCTCCGGTAGTACCGCTGGCGTCTGGCGCTTGGATGGGTTCCTCCTGGAGCGTCCGGTAGCAGGGTCCGGTAGTACCGCGTGCTCCGGTAGTACCGCTCGCCTGATCCGGTAGTACCACGGGCGTCTGAGTGTGGTTGGTCCCTTTCGCTGTGGTTTCTCCGTTACATGGGTCCTTCTCTTCGTACCTGATGGTTCACAGGGTATGTGTATGAAGTAGCAAGCCATCCAGGGGTGTATCAAAATCACACAAGGAAAGGAGCGAGTTAACCTTAGCTTATAGAAGTTTGGCTCGGGCGCGAGTCATGGGTCCACTTGGGGAGCTCGTAGGAGTAGATGTATTAGCGTTAAGTGGGGCTGCATCACTCCCCACAGGAAAGAGTCGTCCTCGACTCTTCAACCTTCTCAACATCATCATCTCCATGGAAGGGTGAAAGGTCCTTAACATTGAACGTTGGGCTCACAAGGTACTTCGATGTTGGGATATCGATGATGTAGGCGTTGTTGTTGATCCTCTTGAGTACTTTGAACGGTCCATCACCTCTTGTCTTGAGTTTGGAGTCACGATCCTTGGGGAAGCAGTCTTTACTCAAGTGTATCCACACAAGGTCGCCTTCTTTGAAGATCATCTCTTTCTTGATCTTGTTTAGCCTTGATGCTTGGCGAAGGACGTGTTGCTCGATCGTATCTCTTGTGTCATCATGTAGCTGTTTCATTTCTTGGGCACGCTTGTCAACGTCCATGTTGGTGCGGTCGTGTAGAGGAAGAGGTAATATGTCGAGCACGGTGAGAGGCTCGAATCCATAAACGATCATGAACGGGCTCATCATGGTGGTGGAGTGCTTTGCACGATTGTAGGCGAACTCGGCGTGTGGAATGCATTCCTCCCAATCTTTAAGATTCTTCTTTATCAACACACGTAGAAGTGTGTCAAGGCTTCGATTGACGACCTCGGTTTGTCCATCGGTTTGGGGATGCGAGGCGGACGAGAATAGGAGCTTGATGCCAAGCTTGGCCATGAGTGTCTTCCAAAAGTAGATCATGAATTTGACGTCGCGGTCGGAGACGATTGTTCTTGGTACACCGTGTAGCCGAATTATTTCCCTGAAAAACAAATTTGCTACATGTGAAGCATCATCGGTCTTATGGCACGGAATGAAGTGTGCCATTTTGGAAAAGCGGTCCACTACCACAAATATAGAATCATGTCCATGTTTAGATCTAGGCAATCCTAACACAAAGTCCATGCTAATGTCCGACCAAGGTACATGTGGAATAGGAAATGGCATAGAAAGACCAAAGGGATTAGGCTTGGACTTAGCTTGGACACAAGTAGTGCATCGTTGGACGTGGCGCACCACGTCGCGCTTCATCTTGGGCCAGTAGTAGTGAGTGGAGAGCATGTCGTATGTCTTGTCACGGCCAAAGTGACCCATAAGTCCTCCACCATGGGACTCTTGAAGAAGCAAAATTTGGAGAGACGACTTCGGAATGCAAATCTTGTTTTGTTTGAGAAGAAAACCCTTATGCAAATAGAAATCATCAACCCCTTTGTCTATTGAACACTTTGCAAAAATTGATCCAAAGAATGGGTCGGACGCGTACAAAGATTTGATGTCATCAAGACCCAAGACATTTACTTCAAGTCGCGTAAGAAGGTTTGTGTTTTTGCGAGACAAGGCGTCCGCTACTACATTTTCTTTGCCCTTCTTGTACTTGACAATGTAAGGAAAGGATTCCATGAACTCAACCCATTTGGCGTGCCTTTTACTCAAATTGGATTGGCCCTTAAGATATTTCAACGACTCATGGTCGGAATGGATGATAAATTCTTTGGGCCAAAGGTAGTGTTGCCACACTTGAAGGACATGAACCAAGGCAAAAAGCTCTTTGTCATAAATTGGATAGTTAAGGCGTGCGCCGACAAGTTTATCACTATGGTATGCTATAGGACGCCCATTTTCCATAAGGACGCCTCCAATGCCAATACCACTAGTGTCACACTCGATCTCAAAAGTTTTTTGTGAAATCCGATAAAGCAAGGAGTGGTGCTTTGGTGAGCCTCTTTTTGAGCTCATCAAACGCATTTTGTTGTGCTTTGCCGCAAACAAAAGTGACATTTTTCTTGGTCAACTCGTTGAGAGGGCAAGCAATGGTAGAAAAGTCTTTCACAAAGCGACGGTAGAAGCCGGCCAACCCATGAAAACTATGAAATTCACTTACATTGGTAGGGATGGTACAATCTCTTATGTCCTTAACTTTAGAGACATCAACTTCAATGCCATTAGAAGACACAACAAAACCAAGGAAAATCAGTTTGTCTTTTGCAAAAGTGCACTTTGGGAGATTAGCATAAAGCTTTTCATGACGAAGGATTTGAGGGACCTCCTTAACATGAGTAACATGCTCCTCTAGTGACTTGCTATAGACAAGGATGTCATCAAAGTAAACAACGACACTCTTCCCAATGAGAGATCTCAAAATATGGTTCATGAGGCACATGAAGGTAGATGGGGCACTGTGATATCCAAATCTATTATGTCTCGCAGAAATGGTAATCCTGGGATTGCGATGTATGGCATAACAGGCATCTGGGATTAAAAATCCGGGTGTTGACAGTAGGGTTAGGTTTGCAAGTAGAACTTGCATGGTTTAGCTTAGCTTGCAATACATAGCTTGACTTGATTGGTGCAGTGGTTGAAGTTTTCTTCTTCGTAGTAGTACTACTCCTCCTCCTCGTAGCCTTGGTCGGTACTAGCGTCTATAAATAAATACGAGGTACACAATCACCAAACAATACTTAACTACCTCTATTTAGCAAACAAAGGATCACACTAGATGATCTAGCATCATCACAATCATCACATGAAATAAAGACCTAGTATTATTTATTTTATTTTAGAAAAGTAATTTTTACTCATTCAAAACTACTTAAGACTTAATATTCTACAATTAAAATATGGGATCATATTGACACATGTCATCACCACATATTCTAATACTTGGGAATATGATTTAAAGTGGTTGTCACTGATACGTCGGAAACGTATCTATAATTTTTTATGTTCCATGCTTGTTTAGTATCTACTTTTCTTTGATTTGTCTACACTTTGAGGTGCTTTTCATATGTTTTCTGGTACTAACCTATTAACAAGTTTCAACAGTGCTAGTTGCTTGTTTTTTGCTGTTTTTGGTTCCACAAAAGCAAGTAAGGAAATATTTTCAGAATTCGACGGGACAAAAGCCAAATTCAATATTTCACCGAGGAGAACACGGAGTCCATAGGAGAGACGGAGGGGCGCCACAGAGTGGCCACACCCCCCAGGCACGGCCTAGGGTGGGCCCGTGCCTGGGTAGGGTGTGGACCCCCTGGCCGCCTCCCAGCCTTGCCACTCTGCCTATAAGAAGCCCCTGATGCCAAAACCCTAAGTACCCGATCAAAATTCCACAAAACCGTTTATAGCCGCCACCACCATTGTCCCTAGATCCGGGGGATCTAAAGCTCTTCCCTGCACCCTGACGGAGGGGAGATCATCCCGGAGGCCTTCTTCTTCATCATTCCAGCCTCCGGTATGAAGCGTGAGTAGTTCCACATTGGACTACAGGTCCATGTAGTAGCTAGATGGTTGTATCTCCTCCTTGTGCTTTCATGTCTAGATCTTGTCAGCTCCGTTCATGATCAAGATCTCATCTATTTGTAATCATGCATGTTTTGTTTGCGGGTATCCGATGGATATTGAGATTACTATGTCAGATTGATTAATGGTTTTGTCTTATTGATTCCATCATGTTATGTTGTTTGTGATCTTGCATGCTCTCCGTTGTTAGTAGCTATCTTGGCCAAGTAGTTGCTAGTGACTCCAAGAGGGGGTATTTGTGCTCGATAGTGGGTTCATGCCTCTACTTAATCAAGGGAAGTGACAGAAATCTCTACGGTTGTAGATGTGTTGTTGCCACTAGGGAGAAAACAACGGTCTCTTGTTCGTGGAACAAGTGGATTGTTTACTTTACATACTTTGCTTAATGCAGTTGTCTGTTGCTTGCAACTTAATACTAGAGGGCGTTCAGATGATAACCCAAAGGTGGACTTCTAGTCATAGATGCAGCTGGATGGCGGTCTATGTATATTGTTGTATTGCCCAATCGAAGCTCATAGGATCTTTTTGTCTAGTATTGCATTGTTATGCCTTGCTTAGTCCTGTCAATTGCCCTGCCCCATGTTTGTTTCTAAGGAGAACACCTCTAGTGAACTATGGACCCCGGTCCAATCTTTACCACTGATACATCTTCCGTTGGTACTATTTCACTTTCTGCAAACCATCATCACCATATAGTTAATCCTTTGTTACAGCAATCGGTGAGATGACAACCTTAATGTTCGTCGGAGCGAAGTCTTGAGTTTGTGTTGTGCAGGTTTCCATGTTGCTTGCAACACCTTTGAGACTTTTCCTTCCTCCTACTGGTTCGATAACCTTGGTTTATTACTAAGGAAAGACTTGTTGTTGTGCTATATCACACCTTGCTCTTTGGGTTTCTCGACGAAGCGCTCCACGTTGACTAGGCTCCATCAACAAGTTTTCTAGCGCCGTAGCCAGGAAGGCTAAGGACGTCTTCACAAGGGGAGTCCTCCTCAACCCTTCTATTTACTTTGTTTTTAGTTTGCTTAGTTTCTTTTGCTAGGTTTTATTTGCCTCTTTTTATCAAAAAGTCCAAAAAATATAGTTTAGTTTGGTTTGCTTTCTCCTATCAAAAATACAAAAAAAATAGTTCCTACACTAGCTGCTGCTACTATTTTTGGCTTGCTCCACTTTTTCCAAAATAAACTCTGCTAAGTACACCAAGTTGTGTGACTTCACTAGAACAAAAAACAATGATTTCCTTAGCACTTCTGTTGCTCCACCTGCTCCTGATGCTACCTTTTATGAAATTAAGCCTGCTTTGTTGAATCTTGTGATGAGACAGCAATTTTCTGGTGCTAGTTCTGATGATGTTGTTACCCATCTCAATACCTTTGTTGAACTTTGTGAGATGCAAAAGTATAAGGATGTGGATGGAGATATTATTAATCTCAAGTTGTTTCCTTTCTCCTTGAGAGGAAAAGCTAAAGAATGGTTGCTATCCTTGCCTAGAAATAGTATTGATTCTTGGATTAAGTGCAAGGATGCTTTTATTGATAAGTACTACCCTCCTACTAAGATTATATCTATGAGAAGTGATAGTATGAAATTTAAAAAACTTGATAATGATCATGTTGCTCAAGCTTGGGAAAGAATGAAATATTTGGTTAAGAATTGTCCCACTCATGGACTTACTGCTTAAATGATTATCCAGACTTTTTATGCAGGTTTGCACCTCTCTTCAAGAAACCTGTTGGATTCAACTGCTGGAGGTACCTTTATGACCATCACCTTGGGTGCTGCAACAAAACTCCTTGATAATATGATGATTAATTATTCTGAATGGCACACTGAGAGAGCTCCAGATGGAAAGAAGGGAAATTCTGTTGAAGAAACCTCCTCTTTAAGTGATAAGATTGATGTTATATGGATGTGCTTGTTAATGGGAAAGCTCCTTTAGATCCAAATAATGTTCCCTTAGCCTCTTTGGTTTCTCAAGAAGAGAAAGGTGATGTGAACTTCATTAGAAACAAAAATTTCAACAACAATGCCTATAGGACTAATTTTGGTAGTAACAACAATTATAGGCCTTATCCTCCTAATAATGGCAACTCCTATGGAAACTCCTACAACAATGCTAGAAGTGCCCCCTCTGAACTTGAAGTCATGCTCAAAGACTTTATTAGTAAAAAAACCATTTTCAACAAGACTGTGGAGGAAAAGCTTTTACACATCACAAAATTTTCCAAATTTTGAAATGTAAAAATTAAATAAAAAATAAATAATTGTTGAAATTTAGGGTAAAAAAACCTTTTGCTTCTAAATGGAAACATCAAAACCCATTTGAACAAAATTTTAATGAAAAGGGAATGCAACAAAATTTCAAACAAGTGAAATGCATTCATCAATGAATGTATCTTGAAATTTAAACACTTGGAAAAGTTAAAACCGATACTCCAAATCTTAATGAAAGAAAACATTTCCAAATATCAAATGCATTTTATGCATGGAAAGAATCTTGAATTTAAACACTTGGGAAAATAAACCAAAACCCTAAAACCCTAATGGAAGAAAATCATTTCCAAGATCTCTCTAAGACTATGGATTTGATACATATAAAAATTTAGCAACAAACATTTATAACTGATCAAAAATTATAAACAAAAATATTATAAAACCATAGAAATTGGTTTCATTTAATTTGGATCCATGGATAAAAACTTATGAATTTAATAAGTTAAAAAGGAAATAACATCCTAAGCTAATAAAGCTCCTACCTAAAATCCATACCAAACTATGAGCAAATTAATCCTAAAGGGATTTAAAGAGATAAACAAATGTTAAATAAAATTATACAAATTGGAATCACCAATTTTGGATCTATAAATAAAAAGATATGTATTTTATAAGGTAAAGAAATAAATAAATAAATAAATAAATAAGGAATATTTAAAAGCCAAACTAAATCCATAAACAAATCAACTGAAAGTTTACTGAATAATAAAAAGGAGTAAAAGGTTATTTAAATAAAATTATATGAATCGAACCCTATTAAATTTTATTTAAATAAAGACAAATTGCCTAAATTAAATAAATAATAAATCCCAAGAAAATTATTTTGAAGACAATTCAAAACTTGAATTAAATCCATAAGCAAATGGAATAAAGATAATCCAAATAAAATAAAGGAATAAAGATTATTTGAATAAAAACTTATATGGACTTGAACCATATTTGATTTAAAAGAAGATAAAATCCCTAATATAAATGATTAATTAAATCATGGGAAAAATAATGGAAATTGCCAAAGTGGATTAAAAGTTATCTAATTAACTTAAAAAGAATAAAGGATTAATTAAATAGAATTGTATCTAATTAAATAGAATTAAATATTAAATCATAATAAAATATTTGGAAATAATTCAAAGTGAATTATTTAAACATATTAATGAATAAATAAAACCTACTAAAAAGGTTTGATAAACATTTGAATTTAAAATAGATGTTTTAATCATTTGAATAAAATATTATGGATTGGAAACATATTTAAATCCTATTTAAATAAAGACAAATTTCAAATTTAAATAAGTAATAAACCATAAGAGAATATAAGAAAATATTCTAAAATGGACTTTAAAATGCATTGTTAAACAATATAAAAACCTACTAGAAGTTTGAAAATGTTTTGAAAATAATTGAGTGTTTAAATCATTTGATTCAAATCAAAAACAGAAAATGAAATAAGAAAAAGAAAAAGAAAACAGAGAAGAAAAAAAAGGAAAGAAGCAACCCAACCCAGTCAGCCCAACTTAGCCCAGCAGCCCACCCGGCAGCCCCTCACGCGAAACGTTTTTTTCACCCGCGATCTAACCCCCTCACTCACTGACCTAGCGACCCCACCATACCTTCCTCTCATTCGCTGACAACGCAACCCCACCGCCAACTCATCATCTTCAACCGCACGACCAATTCCTCCCCTCTCCCCGGACATTTCTGCCGCTAATTTCTCTGCGTCAATTCACATCAATGTCGTGTTAATCTTGCCCTACGACCACTCCCTCTTAAACGTCCACGTCCACTCTCTCTTTCCCCTCACTCGCCAGCTCCTCTCTGCCCCTAGGCTGCTCTAATTTCCTCTTGCAACCTCGCTGCTCCGACGACCTTCCCCGACCGATTTCGGCGACGCCCGACCTCCCCACTACTCCTAGCTTCCACGAACCTACTCGCCAGCACCAGGCGCACCTGCCCGTAGCTCTAGCTCGCTCGTGCGCGCCCTAGAACGTCGTCTCCGTCAACTCCAACTCGCCACCGTCTTCGGCTTCGACTCCGGCGACCTTTCCCCGGTAACCCTGACCTCCCCTTTTCTTCTGGATGACGCTCGTGTACTCACCTTCGCCTCACACATCTAATGCGACCCTCTTCTGGCCTTCTCCTGCTTTGTAGCCTCGCCTCTGACCAGGCCAGTACGTGCCTGACGCTAGCAGGAACTCCGGCGAGCAATCACCAGCAGCTCCGTGCGCCCTCTGCTCTACTGTGACCATATCGAGCATCCCCACGTCACGGCGAGCCCGGTGAGCATATCCCCTTCCTTCCTCGCTACCTATTTTCGCCGGCAAGGTCACCGCCCGAGCGTGCCACTGCTCACCGTCGCCAATCACCGCTGTTTAGTGGTCGTCTCAATCTGAGCCGTTAGATGTGAGTCAAGTGGATACGATTAGATCTAATCAAACCGGTATGAACTGTTCTGATCCGTACGATCCCACTTAGATCCAACACTCTATGTAGCGCGATCCTCAAAAACCGTTATCAGCCAATAAGACATTGACGCGTGACCTGTTTTTTGTTTTAAAAACAGAAACATTTCTATTAGATGAATGATTTTGAAAAATTCATAACTTTTGATCCACACGTCCAAATTTTGAAAATTTTATATAAATGGATTTACAAAAATGTGAACTTTGCAACCATGCCCTTATTTTAGTACTTTTTTCTAGAAAATTTGGTGTTTTGCAGAAACATTTCTAGGCCTATTTTGAGTATAAAAAGTTTCTAAAAATGATTTTTGGGTAAAATATTTTGCAAATGATTTGTTTTGAACCTACTGACCAGAAACACAAACTTTTGGGTTTAGTAATATATTTTGTTAACATTATAAAATTATTTCCTTGAATAAAGGCATTTCTAGTAAAAAATGTTGCTATTATTTAAAAATGATTTTGAGTGAAACCTTTTGTAAATAGATTTGTTTTAAACACTTTGACAATAAACACTAACATTTGTGTTTAAAAACATATTTGGCTAACACTACAAAATATTACTTTGATTAAAATCATTTCTAAGCAAAACAAAAATGATTTAAATGACTTATTTTCACTAACTTGTTTTCAAATGGTTTTGCCACTTTTATAAATGGCCAATAGGTGTTTTAAAATGTTTATAGCCTATTAGAAACCACCTTTCCAAATAAAACAATCTTTTGCATGCTTGCATGCATTGTTTGTTTTCTTTATTTTATGTGGTGAATTGTTTGAATGCTAGTTTGAATATGTGCTTGCTTGATTGAATTGTAGTGAACTTTGAAGAGTGTGACAATTGCAAGATCAAGGAGTGAATCTATATTCTCTACTAAAAAGGCAAGTGGTGCTTCATACATTCTGTCCTAATATTTTTACTATGCATTAGAGATATTTTGAGTAGGACTTGCATGGAATTTTTACTAAGTATGCCATGCCTTGGGAAATCCTAGTAGATGATGCCTTAGTAGAATTTTCCCTAAGTTAAGATCCTTACTACTATCATGCTTAGCTTAGCTATTAGTAAACAAGGGTGGAATATATACACATGCTATGGAAATTTTGCTAAGGCTTTTTGACTTATGTTTTGCTTAATAAAACAACTAAGTGAATGAAATACCTGGGTGGAATGGTAATTGCTTGGATGGATTTATGTTGAGTGGTTACACAGGGCAAGTAAACTGGCGAATACTTGTGTATCTCACTTGTGGAAAGCCACCCAGGAACAAAGAGATTTGAGATGTCAAATGTTGAGAAGCTCCTAGTGCAGCCACATGGCAATATGGGCTCTGCCTGGATCATATAGGTTGCAATAACTTAGCCAGATGGACAGAAGGTGGTAGGGGTGATAGGATGGAGCACATCCATTTGGTCTAAGGGAAGGCTTTTGAAAGATCTTGTCTCGATGCATGTCGAGTCTTGCAGGGAAAGTGCACCACCTCTCTAGAGAGTAAAATTTAAGTACTTAGCCATGTCCCCGGCAATGGACAATTTGAGCATCAAGACATGGAAGATATCAAGGATCTCCTCATCCAAATTTCAAAGTTAAAAGCTTGTGGTTGAACAAGGGTAAGGATCGCCAATTTTATTGGTAGATTCCTTAGGTGATTTGATAAACAAAAACTTAGTGTTTTCAACTAATAAGGAAAACTTATTTTGGGCAAAGAAAGCCTCAGCTGCATTTAGCAAAATTCATATAGATGATAGATACCACTATTCTACCATAGTATCACTTTCCAATACAATTCAAATGTATTAACCCTTGTGGCTGTAACTTATTATGTTGCAGGTTTGTTTGTTGTTAGTGAAGTGTGTTGAATAGGATTACAAGTCTACAACCAACATGATTGCCTGTGGCACTTTGAAGATGAAGAACTTCATGCTATATAGATATTTCTGCTGTATTGTAATGAGATAGCCAAATGAGCTATGTAAGATGTAATGTATTATTTTATTCCTGGTTATGAGTTGTAATATGACCTTTGTTTCTTGATATTACATCTTAAACTATGGATGATAGCTATTGATCTAGGGACTAGCATTGTAAACACAGGGATCTCCACCTTATAAAGGTTGGGATCTCTACATATGGTATCACAGGACTGTGTTGCCTGTAGGATTGACACCCTAGGATTGGACAAAACCCCTTAGAAATATAGGAGTTATTTTGTTCAAAATTATTTACAAACAATCTTGTAAACTCTTTCCTCAACCTTTTTGGTTTTGATTCTACATCTCTTCCTTTTCAACTTATTGGACAAATACTTCAACATGAGCAAAGGACTTCACCATCACCAATGACTTCAACATCAGTTTCACCAAAGACTTCAACTTGGACATCACCAAGGACTTCAACTTGGACATCACTAAGGACTACAAGTGAGACAAGAAATATTACTCAAGACTTCAAGACTAAAGAAACACAACTTAGAAGGAACCAGCATCACCTTTGAAGATTTGTGACCAAGATACAAGAAATTTTCCAAGGACACCATGAGCTTGTTCAATAAGAAACAACTAAGAAGAATGAAATGATCTCAAGTGAACCATATAGTTGGACCACCACACTAGTGTTTAGTTTAGATCATATATTGATCACACCAACTTATGTGGTGTAGCAAAAATATTTTGTTACCTAAAAATATGCTTGAATCTTGTTGTTTGAGTGGATTGCATGATTGTGATTGCTTGCACACTGCTTGTGTGAATTGTTGTGTGTGAGTAAAATTCTTTCTCTAGAAATATTTTGCCTAATCTAATCCCAATCCAACCCAAACAGATGACTTCTCCAAGAGACTTCAACATCAAGGATGGTGACAACAACAACCAAGAGATGCACATGAGAGAACAACTTCTAGCAACCCAAGCCAAGATGAATCAAGTGAAAACTCGGTTTTTAGCCAACAATAATGAGTTAGACCCAACTATACAAAAATTCTTGGAAACCCAATCCCAATTGTTGCAAAGGATGACCAATCAAATGGTTAACATGAGAAACAACCTTTCCCAAGGAGATTGTGACAACAATTATATCAAGGATGATATTATAGAAGGAACTCAATCTTGCAATATTTGTGGAGATATAGGACACACTTACAAAGAACATGTGGACCAATGCCCTAATTATGAAGAGAAATATCCAACTAAACAATGCCCCACATCACAAGTTACATGCTTCCTATGTGAAGGAAATGATCATGTCCCTATCCAATGCCCTATCTATCCTATAGTTCAACAAATTAAACAAGATGGAATGCATCAAATGTTTGGAAAAACTCCATAAGGAAACAACTTCTACCAAGAAGGATGAAGGTAAAGTCAGAACCGTACCTCATAAGGCCACATCCAAAGTGACCATAAAGTGTTGCTACTCATGTGGAGAATAAGGTCACATCTCTAGTGACTGCCCCAAGAAGAGAGAAAGATTTCCCACATTTGTGGTCAAATATGAAGAACATGAACTACAAGAACTCCTAGCTTCGGAGAGACCTAAGAAAAAGAAGAAATGCCCCAACCCTAGCAAGAAAGACAATAGCCAGGTGCAATGTTACAATTGCAAAGAGATGGGACACTATGCCAATAAATGTCCAAAAAATAAGAAGAACCAAGGAAACCAACAAGAGGTAATGATACCAAAGATAAACAAGGATATTAGCCAAGTGATGAGCAACAACTGCAAAGAGCTAGGCCATTATGCAAACAACTGTCCAGAGAAGTTACATCAAGATCCCAAGTAAGCCAAGATATAATCTAGTCAAAAATCTTTTAAGGGTGGTAGTACCCTAGTTATCTTGAAACCAACTTGTAACCTCTAGCCTTCCCAAATCTCGGGACGAGAATTCTTTTAAGGGTGGTAGCCTGTCACATCCCAAAATTTTCCAAATTTTGAAATGTGAAAATTAAATAAACAAAAGAATTAATTGTTGAAATTTAGAGTAAAAAAACTTGTTGCTTCTAAATGGAAACATCAAAACCCATCTTGAACAAAATTTGAATGAAAAGGGAATCCAACAAAATTTCAAACAAGTGAAATGCATTTATCAATGAATGTATCATGAAATTTAAACACTTGGAAAAGTAAAAACCGATACTCCAAATCTTAATGAAAGAAAACATTTCCAAAGATCAAATGCATTTTATGCATGGAAAGAATCTTGACTTTAAACACTTGGGAAAATAAACCAAAACCCTAAAACCCTAATGGAAGAAAATAATTTCCAAGATCTCTCTAAGACTATGGATTTGATCCATATAAAAATTTAGCAACAAACATTTATAAATGATCAAAAATTATAAACAAAAATATTATAAAACCATAGAAATTGGTTTCATTTAATTTGGACCATGGATAAGAACTTATGAATTTAATAAGTTAAAAAGGAAATAACTTCCAAAGATAATAAATCTCCTAACTAAAATCCATACCGAATTGTGAGAAAATTAATCCTAAAGGGATTAAAAAAGATAAACAAATATTAAATAAAATTATACAAATTAGAATCACTAATTTTGGATCTATAAATAAAAAGATATGGATTTTATAAGATAAAGAAAGAAAGAAAGAAATAAACAAATAAATAAATAAATAAGGAATATTTAAAAGCCAAACTAAATCTTGGCCAAATCCATAAACAAATCAAATGAAAGTTTACTGAATAATAAAAAGGAGAAAAAGTTTATTTAAATAAAATTATATGAATTGAACCTTATTAAATTTTATTTAAATAAAGACAAATTGCCTAAACTAAATAAATAATAAATCCCAAGAAAATTATTTAGAAGACAATTCAAAACTTGAATTAAATCCATAAGCAAATGGAATAAAGATAATCCAAATAAAATAAAGGAATAAAGATTATTTGAATAAAAACCTATATGGACTTGAACCATATTTGATTTAAAAGAAGACAAAATCCCTAATATAAATGATTAATTAAATCATGGGAAAAATAATGGAAATTGCCAAAGTGTATTAAAAGTTATCTAATTAACTTAAAAAGAATAAAGGATTAATTAAATAGAATTATATGGTTTGGAACCATATTCAAATTCATTTAAATAAATACAAAGGCCTCATTTAGTTAAATATAAAATCATAATAAAATATTTGAAAATAATTCAAAGTGAATTATTTAAACACATTAATGAATAAATAAAACCTACTAAAAAGGTTTGATAAATATTTGAATTTAAAACAGATGTTTAAATCATTTGAATAAAATATTATGGATTGGAAACATATTTAAATCCTATTTAAATAAAGACAAATGTCAAATTTAAATAAGTAATAAACCATTAGAGAATATAAGAAATATTCTAAAATGGACTTTAAAATTCATTGTTAAACAATATAAAAACCTACTAGAAGTTTGGAAAAGTTTTGAAAATAATTGAGTGTTTAAATCATTTGATTCAAATCAAAACAGAAAATGAAATCAGAAAAAGAAAAACAAAAAAGAGACGAAAAAAAGGAAAGAAGCAACCCAACCCAGTTAGCCCAACTAACATGGCCCAAATTAGCCTAGCAGCCCACCCGGCAGCCCCTCATGCGAAACATTTTTCTCATCCGCGATCTAACCCACTCGCTCACTGACCTAGCGACCCCACCGTACCTCAGTTGCCATTCTGTGTGTAGTGCCCCAAAGCTTATTGATTGATACATATTGTGATATTACTTGTTCTTGTTCTATTTGTTTCTAGTCACCCTTGTGAACTTTGAAGGTGTCCTATGCATCTATTTTCTACTCCATGAGGGACAAACTGATTGCCACTATGCCATGTTTTCTGTATGTGAAACAAAAAAACTTTTTCAATGCATGTTATTCATGATCTTTGTTTGTAGCCTTTAATGTTGCATGCATAGTTACTTTGTCTTATTGTTAGAACTCCATCTTTCATGCAAATGTTTAGAGTTCTTTGATCCCAGCTTTCAATGCTTGCAAATGGTTTGATCTTGATTTTGATGGTTCATGTCACCTCAAAAATTATTATTTTTATCACTTACCTACTCGAGGACGAGCAGGAGTTAAGCTTGGGGATGCTTGATACGTCGGAAACGTATCTATAATTTTTGATGTTCCATGCTTGTTTAGTATTTACTTTGCTTTGCTTTGTTCACACTTTGAGGTATTTTATACACTTTTTGGAACTAACCTATTGACAAGATGTCACAGTGCCAGTTGCCTGTTTTCTGCTGTTTTTGGGTTCAAAAAGGTAAAAAATGAATATTCTCGGAATTGGACGGGACAAAAGCCAAAGTTCATATTATTCCCTAAGCGATACAGAAAATCGAAGACGAGACGGAGGAGGAAACCAGGGTGGCCACACCCTAGGTGGGCGCGGGCCCACCCTAGGTTGCGCCCACAGGGGGCATGGGCCCCCTGGATCCCTACCGACCTTGCCTCCTTCGCCTATAAGAAGCCCCCGGAGAGAAAACCCTAAATCATCCATCATACATCCAAAAGAAATCCACGAAAACCTCTGTAGCGCTGCCGCCACCGAAGGGGAGATTTGGGGGACAGAAAGTCTTTGTTCCGGCACCCTGCCGGGACGGGGAAGTGCCCCCGAAGCCATCTCCATCGATCTCCACCACCATCTTCATCACTGTTGCTTATTCCCATGATGAGGAGTGAGTAGTTCTTCCTCGAGGCTAAGGGCTCTACCGGTAGCTTTGTAATCTAGTAGATCTACCTTGCTACTCAAGTGCTTCATTAGATCTCTGCTCTCCCCATGTGTGTGAAAGTGACAGCGTGCACGCCATGGTGTCACTTAGGCTTGAGTCTACATAAATACTCTTTGTGCTTTCATAGATCTATGCTTTTCCCCACGTGTGTGAAAGTGACAGCGTGCATACCATGTGTGGCACTTTGGCTAGATTGAATATTTGTTATGAGTTATATTTGGAGTTGGGTGTCTCTATGAAATTGTGGTGTTTGTTGGAACCATCTAGCGCTCAAGGTGACAGTTTGGGGTAATCTAGATTGGGGAAGACGGACTTTGAGGTGTGCTGTTATAGCCCTACCGTGGATTACAGTGTCCAACCGGAGAGTAGTTAAGAGTAGTATCATGAAGAGAGGATATTTATATGAGAGAGTGTTCACTAGTGAAAGTATGATCTCTAGGCCTTGTTTCTAAGCATTGAAACACCGTTTTCTACTAGATCTGTTGCATGTTTGCTTGCTTCCATCTTTGTTCCGTTTGCCGGGAGGTTTTGGTTCTTTACCTTACCTCACCATCAAGCTATTTTCTAGCAGCGTTACCCCACGTCAACAACAAGTTAGAAGCTATTTTCTGGCACCGTTACCACTTGTATTTCACTATCTCTTCGCCGATCTAGTGCAACTATATTGGGTGTGTTGGGGACACAAGAGACTTATTGTATCTTAATTGCAGGGTTGCTTGAGAGGGAATACCATTGACCACTTCCTCCCTGAGTTCGATAAACCCTGGGTAATCCACTTAAGAGAAACTTGTTGTTGTTCTACAAACCTCTGCACTTGGAGGCCCAACAACTGTCTACAAGAATAGAAGTGCGTAGACATCAGTCCTTCATCCGGTCAGAGGCATCGGTAGTCGTGATCTCTTTGTTGCTGATAATTGCTGCATCTGCGTCGACAGCGCCAGGGTACCCACGGTGCAGGCCGGCAACATCTACTATCCGGACCTATCTGAGATTAGATCTGACAACTTTGAGTCTCTTGCATGGGAAGAGGAGCCAAGGGTTGTCCATGGGTATGGAGTAGGAGGATTATGGATCAATGACCGTCCTTTCGAACTCAATCGATTGCTGGCGGAGTATTGCAGAATTCGAGCATTCTGCCTTATGGCATATGGTACCATCCACTATGATTACTAATACGGCTACCCGTCAGATTGATGGATCATGTGGGTCTGCTCCTGTTGTATTCTCTGTCCATGAATTATGCAAGTGCAAGTTGTATGGTGTGCCCGTAATACAATGGATGGTCTATGTTGCAAAAAGATCATGTGTTGTACCTCTTTCAATTTTATTGTTTTTCTATGTACGTGTAGTAATTCGGATACATACTCGGTTTATAATAATTCTCAAACAAATTATGACTGCGAATTACAATCCTCAAACAACTTAAAACTATGAATTCAGTTTACTATCATACTTATCCAAGGCAGACAAGATTGAGACAACATTTTATGACCTGATCTTGGTGGTTTATTCATGCAAGTTCCAAACAGAATCACGCACCAGCTCAAACAAATCTATAAAAATTGTTCAAGGCATACAAATCAGCAGCACCCCTTGTCTTTTGGATCGCTCACCAGAAGCATTTTCCCGGCAATGGTGACATTGATCATTGCTAGCTCACCCTATTTTCAGGAGGCTAACCTTGGTTATTCACACAAATTCATTAGCCACATATACTATGAATTTAGTAGGCACATATTACAAATTCAGTAGCCACACATACTATAGAAGTTCAAACTATCATATAAGACGTACTACGTGATCCTCTCAAGTCAGCAATCTTTCAGATTCACTAAACCTCTGGCTTCACTCGAGGGAAATCAGAACCACCAGCATGCCCGGTCCCCCCACCGAAACCGTGCGCTTCGTCGTGGAATGGTGGTGGTCCTGTGCCACCGATCCTTCCAGGCCAACACTGCAGGTGACGAGGACGCTTTCTGGCCACCTCGTCGGGGTCCTGAATGCCATGTACCGATTCCAGAACCTCCTGCAGGTGGATGATCACTGGGTGCTTCCAACAAAACTATCGTTCTGCCCTTCTTCGAATCTCCACCTCATACATCTTAGGAACGGTGTCTGGATCTTTCAGCCACGCCTTTACTTCGATGATCCATCTGTCGCTCGATGGCACAATCTCCACCAGCTCGCTGCCAAGGCTACTGACGGCCTGCTTGAGGGCCTCCAGTTCCCAAGCATCCAAAGGGAGGCCGTCAAAGCCGAGTTTAGAGAAGAAACAAAGCTGCCCCAAGCGATTTTCCCACCCACAGGCGCGATGCCAACACATGAAGCTCATTTTCTCCCCACAGCACTCGAAAGAAGGGAAGAATGCAGAACGCTCTTGTTGTCTGAAGTGTGGGCAAACCAGACGAAGAAATCGAATGGCGGCGCACATACCTCAATATTGACCACTTTTTGTCTGATCCCAAAACGAGACCTGAAAGCCGACAACAAGTCTGTCGGCGACACGGCGGGAAGCATGCCTAGTATGGTGGCCATGAGAGTGTTGTCGTCGAACTCCTCTACCAAGGCTACCATGCCTAGGGTGCGCGACAGCACGCAACCGCCCGAGGCCGGTCGCCGGTCCAGATTTCCTGGTCAGACGCGCTCCGCCGTGCGAGAAGGTCTAGGCAGCGGCGAGAGGCTAGGCTGGGGACGCGAAGCTCCGACATGCCAACTAGGAAAAACGAGGCGAGGCCGATGGAGGCAAGCTTCAATTAAGGGCGTGGGAGGTTGACCGGCCATGGCAGGGACGCAAAGAGAGCAACGGCAAGCTCCGATCTAGAGACCAGTAGCCGGAGCTAAGAAAGGTAACGGAGAGGGGAATAATAGGGGAGAAGAGCGGAGCAGAGAAGAAGATCTAGTCCTCGCAGGGGTAAACCATTCCACGACCACAAAGGATAACGGGGAATACTGACAGGGCAGGGCAAAAAGAGTTGACCTAACATTGGGATTTGAGTTTAACCGTTTTTTGACAGGTTCAAACAATCCTTTGGCCGCTAGATTTGTATTTACCTCTATTTGACCCCTCTCGATAATTGGCGAAGCTACTACAGCCCCTCCACGATGCCTTGGTGTCTAAACTTTCGGGCCGCAACCACATATCTGATCGGTTTTCCTCGCTCATGTGCACTTTGTTGGCCCTAGCCGTAGTCAGAGCGTCTTCGTCCTCTAGAGACCTATCTATTTTTATATAGGGTTGTGATGTTTTGTTCGTGTTGTGGAGGCAAGGCCTATGGAGTAGCTTTCACGCTTCCACTTTTGTCACTGATGTGTCGTTGTTAGACATAGCATTTCACATATAGATAGGCAATATTAGTCTCCCCTGTTAACACTGTAAATATAGGCCTTATCTATCTTTGTGCAGTCCAATCATCATCAACCATCTTAGAAGCCAACTTCGAGAACACATATCCAACCCTCGAATTAGACATTGGATCAATGAGCTCTGCTAAAAACATATCACTTTTCCTTCTCCAACCGTCTCATAGATCGATTTCATCAACCATTTCTTCTTCAGTCTCAATCCTAACATACTCTTCTTTCCGATCATCAAATCGTAACAAAGATACTTCTTTCTCTGCCACCTAATTTTGTCCACCACATTCCTCGCCGCCTTATCTTCCATTTTTTGTAGGTCTTGGGGATCAATGTCTACAAATTCTACCTCCCATTTAACAATCGTGTCTCTATCAATGACATGTGTACTGCCATCACCTAATAGTACCCTTGAGGGAATCAATTTTATACAAAATTCAAAGATGTGCCGCGCAACATCATCTCCCCTGTTTTTGGCAGCCACTGTGAGCTAGCAGAAGTGAACAAGGAGGCAAAGCAAACTGAAATTAAGGGGCAGAGATGCGGGAAATACCAATTACAAATTCCCTCTCGTGGCTCCATCTCATTCCCCTCATTCAGCATCCGGCCTCCACAATCTAGGGTTCAAAAGGTACTCATATCTAATTTGACAAGGATGGGTGGGGAATTAGGATTTCAAATGCCACTCACCACCTTTGCCGTTGAACGAAAGCGTCGCGGCCGCTGAGAATGTTGCACCGCCGCCTCCGCCGAGAAGGATGGGTGAGCTCCACCGCCACAGGGGAAGCTACAGGAGGTGGTGCGCGTGCTCGACGGAAGCGGTTGGTTTGACTCGGCCCGATAGCTTCTAATAAGTGCGAACAATTTGTCTTAACATAAAAGTGAGCTAACTTAATTGTGTCGTTAACTACCATTTTATGCCCATATGTCGGCTATTTTGATGAACTACGTCGCTCTCCTTCCAATTCACTTAAACGATATCGCATGGGAGCTATTCAACCCATAATAATGAGGTTTGATGTGACAATAAATAAAAAAAATTCATGGCGGAGCTAGTTCTGGGCATTAGAGCACCTCACTTGTTGGACGTTCGCCGGCTAAAATCCAGACCTAAATTTCGTCGGATGAATATAACTTTCGGCCTGGAAATGGCCGAATTCCCGGTCGTGTTCCTAGGTTGGTTCACGGAATTTCGAAAATTAGCCCAAATTTTACAAAACTCAGCAAATTTGATACTAATTCAGGCGATTATATTAGATTCTAGGCGAGTTCGTAGGTATTATATCAAATTTGTACATATACATGAATTCGAGGACTTACGGTAGGCTAACAAAAACATAAAAACGTAGAAAAACATAAAGGACGATTGGATGCCAATGCAGCGGTAGAACACTATATAGCTGCTGTCGTCGCCGCCCTCCTCCTCATCGTCGACGATCGACGACTTCAGCGTCCAGGAGCTGCCCTGGTCGACGTCGTTGCAGCGCCACTGCTGCAACGAGGGCCGCAACCCGGCCTCATCTTCGTCATCAACATCGAGGAAGATGAGCGGAACAACTGATAGGCACGCTATCGGCGAGCCACGTGCTCGGCCTGCTGCTGCTGGTGACGGATGCACTCGGCTCCTCCTGTTCCCGGTCCATCCTAGCCCAGGCGCACGCGGCGGGTCATCATTGAGCGACGCCTCCATTGCCATCTTGAGTAGGAAATAGTCCTCGGCAGGCATTCGGCGAGGCCCACTCCGCTAGCTCCTTATTCGGCATGCGCAGACCGGGCTCCTTCTTAGGACTCACGAGACGAAGGTTGCCACTTGGCGGCAAGGGAGCATGGCGCTTGTTGATGACGAGGCCACACGAGCACGAGCATGGCGGGTGCACCGGGGTCTCTGGCTCCCGCTTCACCGGCCAGAGCGGCGCTGTGAAGCGCGGCGAGCTGTTGGGCGCTGAGCCATACGAGCGAGAGGCCGACACCAAATACGAAGACGATGCGCCGGCCATCCTCCTCGGCATCCAGGAGGCCACCACACGGTGGTGTAAGGACTAAGGCGAACACAGCGGGTAGCCCAGCCGCGGGTATCCATATAGACGAATCAAATGATCAAAGTCCAGCAAACAATAAAAAGGCCATATGGAATTATTTAAAAAATCCTTAAACATTTAAAAACGAAATAAAAAACTGTCTTGACAAAAATGGACACATACTCGCAGGAGAAATATTAACTTTTATTTTTGAAACGCACTGGTTGTTCTGTCACCTACAGGATAGCGAGTCGCAAAAATATATACCGCCCTAAAACTATATAAGCAATGAAAAAGTTGCACGTGTGTTATGCTCCACGGAAGTGCAGCCTAACCGCTGAATCCTCGGGCGACGCGGGGGAGATGCCCGGCAATCCCTATTATCCGACTTTCCTATTCTCCGCCCTTTGCGGGATGCAATACGTCCCGCTCAAGCGCGGGAGCGGGATGGGCTGCGGCCCATTAGCGGGAGAGCGTATTTTTCTGCGAGGTTTTCCTGGGGTTTTACTATTTTGTTTTGCCGTTTTCCACCAGTTTTTCAGTTTCAGGTTCTTTTTTTCTGTTTGCTCAAATTTGAACATTTTAAAATTTGTATATTTTTTATTTCAAACATAATTCAAATTCGAAAAGTTTATGAATTTGAACAATTTTTTATTCGATTTTTTTTCTAATTTTAACATTTTCCAAATTCGAACATTTTTTAGTTTCGACCATTTTTGAAATTTGAAATATGTTTCTACTTGAAACTTTATATTACCCAGAAAAATAGAAATTATATAAAAAAGGCAGTACCTTTTTTAATGGGCCGCACCTAAGCGGCCACAGAAGGCTTAGATAGGAGCAAATTGCTCCCACATAGAGCGGCAACTAGGGGCTCTCGTTGTCCGGCAGCGGGCAGTGTCTATCACCCCCCCTCTCCCCCTCACCCCCCGTTTGGCTACGAATAGATCCGGTTAGAACTAAATTTAGGTTATACATAATTTGGAAACTAAGATTTTACTTAAACATGAATTAAACCTAAATTTGCTGTATATGAAAATATAGGAATTAATTAAAATAATCGATAAGTGTGATATAAAATCGTAGGATGATAAATATAAATCATGTTCTTATTGTTTAATTATTATTTTCACTTACGACAATTGATCTGAAGTGCCCCAAAAGGTTAGTATCCGTTGGGGCATTTTGAGAAGTGACCCAAAAGGTAGTATCATTTGGTAGAACTTTGAAATGTGTCCAAAAGCTACTATCATTTGGGGCACTTCATCAAAGTGCCCGTAACTATATGTGCATTTGGGACATTTTATCCAAAATGCTCTAAATCAACACTTCTAGCCAAACTTGGAGAAGTGGCCCAAGCAAAAGCGCCCCTATACCTATACCGTGTTGTGGTGGACGTAGTGCCGTGGCAGTAGGCTTCTGTTTTTTTTATCTGGCCAAGATAGATCTTTTAGAACCTCTTCTTTAATCAATGAAAAGGGAAAATATATTTGCTTTTTTTCTAAAAAAATTAAGCAAAGACTGGGAACAATATCTAATTCCCATTTGCACAAAAGGCTAAGATATATGAAAAATCACGTGAGTATAGACAAGCACATCGAGAACCATATGGAATAATGGAGGCGGCGCGTTAAGAAACTTGTGCTCTTTGTGCAGTTAGTTGGTTGCGATGCAGTTGGTGGTTGGTGGCTAGGCCAGTCATCTTGGAGTATATCTGAGAACAGAGCCGAAAGTTGTCCCCTCATTCACAAGCACAGCGCCACATGCACTAAACTCGACGGTTGGCTGCAACAACATTAGTTCTTCCCGGAGTAGCTAGCAGGTTACTCAAGTCGATCCGTCTACAGGCGTGTGGCGTCCATGGACATACTCGTCGTCAAATGCAGTGGCTTCCCGGATATGATCATACACAAGTACAAGATGCGAAGTGATATCCAGAGCGTGCACCCAGCAGGATTGGATTGCAGCGTTACGTTGGTTTCAGTAGAGCTTGCGGGCGACACCCAGAGTTGCTCGAGCAATAGTGGCATACCGTTCAATCCGTATTACTTATCGTTGAAATGGCATTATCTTTCGTCCGGAAAAAGCTGCTCCATGGCAAGTACACTATGTTCGCTTTGGGTACAAATCCACGGTGCATCGCTAATTCTTTATCGCCACACACGGAGCACACAATTACTAGTCCTCACATCTCGGCTTCCATGACATTCCGCGTACACTGACTTTACCATCAGATTAAATACATGGCCTATGATGGCAACAAATTTCATAACTTTGACCCGCTTCCTCTGAAAACAAATGGTCAAAAAAAACATGGTTGCGCGCCAATTCCAACCGATCTGGTAATCTACTGGCATGATTAGTCCATGGGTGTTCGCCGACGGAGACTTCCGAAATACGACACTCTTGATATGAAGACAGGCATCAATCAGATCGACGTCTTGATATGAGAGAAACCCTATGACCACCTCCTTTATTATATCCAAGACGACATCTCCCATGATGTAGGACCAGCCGTAGGGCCTCTCACCAAGCGGCGCATCCTGGTTGGCAAATGTGATCCCCGTCGCCATCCTCAATGGAAGGACTTAGAGATATGACCAAGAGGCAAAAATAAAATTGGTTATTATTATATCTTTGTGTTTATGATGAATGTTTGCATAACATGCTATAATTGTATTAACCGTAAACATTAATACTTATGTGTTTTATAAACATAAAAGGGTCCCTAATAAGTCTCATATTAAACTAGCTTGTTGATTAATAGATGATCATGGTTTCCTGATCACGGACATTAGATGTTATTAATAACAAGATCATGTCATTAGGAGAATGATGTGATGGATACACTCCTATAGTTAGCATAGCATACGATCAAGTCATTTAGAGTTTATTTGCTACAAGCTTTCAAATACATAGTAACCTAATCCTTCAACCATGAGATCATGTTAATCACCATCACCGAATGGATGTTTTGATGACATCAAACACCACTTCCGTAACTGGGTGGTTATAAAGGTGGCATTATGCATTCTGAAAGTATGTGTTGAAGCACATAAATCAAGAGTGGGATTTGTCCATCCATATGACGGATAGATATACTCTGGGCCCTCTCGGTGAAATGTCATCCAATTGGCTTGCAAGCATGTGACTAGGTCAGAAGAGATGTCATATCATGGAACGAGTAAAGAGTACTTATCAGTAACGAGGTTGAACTAGGTATAGAGATACCGACGATCAAACCTCGGATAAGTAAAGTATCGCACGACAAAGAGAATCGATATCGTATGTAAATGGTTCATTCGATAACAAAGTGATCATAGAAATATGTGGGAGCTATATGGATTTCCAGGTCCCTCTATTAGTTATTGATCATGTCTGCATAGTTCACGAACCGTAGGGAGACACACTTAAGGATTCGATGTTGTTTAAGTGGATATGGAATGTGAGTTGGAGATCAAATTTTGTTCGGAGTCTTAGATTGGATCCATGACATCACGAGGAGATCCGAAATGGTCCGGAGAATAAGATTCATATAAGGAAAGTGAATTTCTGGGGTTCGGAAATGCTTTCGATGTTTTGATCGGAAGCTTCTAAAATATTCTAGAAGGTCCACCACCACGGGAGGGGGAACTTGGGATGCGCCATGCCCTAAGGGGCTGACCGCATCATGCCCAAGGGAAACTTGGCCAAGGACTAGAAGGAAAGGGTCAAACCCTAGTTTAAAAAGTCAAATCTTTGTTTGAAAAGTCAAATCCTAGTTTGGGAAGGAAAGGGAAAACTTGAAAGGCAAGTTTCCACCTCCCCTCTTCCTAGCCGAGTTGGGGAGGTACTCTCCCCTTCCTAGCCGAGTTGGGGGCAACTCGGCTAGGGCAGGGAGGCCCTTGGCTCCCGACCCCTCTCCCATATACGAAGGGGTGGGGCGCCCCCCCTTGGCACCTCAAGCCTTGGCGCCTACATCCCTAGTCGCCGCACTCCTCTCTCCTCCACCATACTGCTCTAGCTTAGGCAAAGCCGTGCATAAATCTCTCCTCCACTGCTGTCCTGCTGGAACAAGGGAGAGGAAGGTCTTCATCGACTATCGTACATGTGATCGACTGCAGAAGCGCTGTCGGAAAGTGGCGCCGGAAGGATCGTCTACGCGATCTTAAGATCGGCAAGTGATCGACTACATCAACCACGAGATCTGAATCTCGTTAAATGCTTTGGATCTTCGAGGGTTAATTCTATTAATCTCGTTGCACCGATCTTGTAGATTAGATCTTGGCTTTGCCATAGATTAGATCTTGGTTTCGTGTGTTCATGCGATAGTAAATTTTTGTTTTCCATGCTGTGAACCCTACAAGGACCAACATCGTCTCCCGGGTTCCCCAGCTTCGCCATCATGAGCACGCATCCGGGAGGATGCACTGGTGGGACCGAAGGGCTCCCGTGGGGGAGAGGCCACCACGTGAGGAGACCGCTCCGCCGCTGCTGTCGACCGAAGGCCTTTGACCGTCGGCATCCTCTGGCGGCAACATAGTAGACTAGAGAGAAGTCATTGGGGCGGTAGCGACTAGGGTTTCCGGCAGAGCTGAACCCTAGAGAGCGACTCGGAGTTCCCTGCAATATCTCATGGCATATACATATAATAGATAGAAATTTCTAGAGTTTAAAAGCAAGAGCTTTCCTCGTGATGGAATAATAAAATACTTGCAACTTGAAATGTTATATTTCGTTAGTCTACATTGTATGTACCATACCAAACGGGAATTGTGTTATAGTAGCTGAATGTCGGTGCGTTGCCACGGATTCTTAAAAAAAATTAACATTGTACAACATAGAATGTACAGAAATATTAAGCCAAGCTCACTACCAAAGTGGCCGCGTTAGCTCTTCTCCGTGACTTCGCCTCGACGGGTCCTATGTTCCCGTCATCATCATGTAGCAAGAAGGGATCCGTTATAAATAGTTCTTAGCTCCAATCAAACTTTCTCTGCAGTCTAGGATCGCTATTGCTATAGCACACCCTAAGCCTAGCTTCTTTTACATGGAAGAGCATCCTACATGGTAGGGAACTCTTGAAAGAAGGGCTTATATGGAGGGTTGGAGGTGGGGAAAATATAGAGATATGGAACCATAATTGGATACCCAGAGAAGGGCTCATGCGTTCACTGGTACATAAGCCAGATCAAGAGGTTCTTCATGTTGATGAACTTTTACACAGGGACGGCCGTGGTTGGAATATCGAGAAGCTTAATGATGTGTTTTTTGAGGCTGATGCTGCTGACATTATGAAAATTCCTGTGGGTCGAGCTGGAACAGTAGATTATGACGCTTGGAACTACACCAAAAACGGAAATTTCACAGTCAGGTCAGCATACCACCTCAAAATGCAAATATTGCATTCAAACCAGGGAAGGGCATCACCCTCTCTCTCGGTGGAAGATCATAAAGGATGGTTGGCTCTTTGGGGTACAAATTTACCAGGCAAGGCAAAGATACACTTCTGGAGGCTTCTGCAGAACGGGCTGGCGGTGGGAACAGAACTGCAACAAAGACATATCAAGCCAGGAGTTATCTGTGTAGCCTGTGGACGTGATGAAGACCTGCTTCATCGATTCTGGCGATGTCCTCACTCCATGCAGGTCTGGAAGCTATGCAGAGAGGCTACGGGTCTACAACTGTGTAACCCGCGCAATGATCAGCAATCTAGCGATCTGCGAGGCTGGCTGCTAGACTGGATATGTAGCATCAAAGATCATGAACGGGAGATTGCCATCATGGTGTTATACCAGATGTGGCTGGCACGAAATAATGCACGTGAGGAGGGGAGAATCGAGGACCTGAGATGGATCGTCAGACAATCCATATTTCTTATGGAGGAGTGGCAGAATTCAAAGGACGATAAGCCACCTAAGGTGCAGCTAGGACATGAAGCTAATATTATGTATCTTTGAACAGCTATCGGGTTTAAAAATTAACTTTCATAAAAGTGAGATATTCTGTTTTGGTAAAGCAAAGGATGAAGACCACCAGTATAAACAAATTTTTGGTTGTGAGGCTGGTGCTTTGCCTTTTCGATACCTTGGGGTACCTATCCATTATAGAAAACTTAAAAATTCATATTGGTACCGAGTGGAAACTCGATGGGAAGGTAAATTGGATTGCTGGAAGGGCAAGTTATTATCATATGGTGATCGCTTAGTCCTAATCAATTCTATTTTGACAAGTTTACCTATGTTTATGTTATCTTTTCTGGAAATTTCTAAGAGGGTAAGGAAACGTTTGGATTTTTATAGGTCTCGTTTTTTCTAGCAAAGTGATGAAAATAAAAGAAAATATAGATTAACTAAATGGAATATCATTTGTATCAGGGAGGTCTAGGAATTGAGGTCTTGGAGATTAAAAATAAATGTTTACTAAGCAAATGGCTTTTTAAACTTTTGTCTGAAGAAGGGGTGTGGCAAGAATTGTTGCATAACAAATATCTTAGTCAAAAAACCTTGTCTGAAGCCCAAGCAAAACCGACTAATTCTCCATTTTGGAAGAGACTTATGAAGGTGAAGAATGAGTTCTTCGCCAGAGGCCATTTCAAAGTAGGGGATGGTTCATGTACTAGGTTTTGGGAGGACACATGGTTGGGAGATACTCCCTTAGCACATCAATATCCATCACTGTACAATATTGTGCAACAGAAGAACGTGACGGTTGCATAAGTACTATCTCAAATACCCCTAAACATTGGTTTTAGAAGGGTACTTGTTGGTAATAAGTGGAATGATTGGTTACACTTATACCAAAGGCTCATGATGGTTCAGTCGTCGGATGACCATGATAAGTTTGTATGGAACTTGACATCATCCGGGGTGTTTTCAGTTAAATCCATATATGAAGACCTTATGAATGATCATACTGTCTTTCTTCGAAAATACCTTTGAAAATTAAAAATTCCTCTCAAAATCAAAAAATTTATGTGGTTTCTTAATAATAAGGTTTTACTCACAAAGGATAATCTGGTTAAAAGAAATTGGGTAGATGTATGAAGTGTTGTTTTTGTGGCTCACAGGAAACCATAGAACACTTGTTTATATCTTGCCCTTTTGCTCGCCTTCTGTGGCGAATTATCCATTTTGCTTATGATTTACCCCCTCCGACTGATATTGCGAACATGTTTGGTAATTGGTTACATAGTTTTGATCAGTCATCTAAGGCTAGGATTCGCATCGGTGCTTCAGCCTTATGTTGGTCTATTTGGAGATGCAGGAATGATATTATCTTTAACAAATCCAAAAATAATAATTTTATGCAGGTTATCCACATGGTGGCACATTGGGTGCAGCTTTGGGCATTCCTATCTACACCAGACCAGTGGGATATTATGGCTACTGGGTGCAGCCGTCTCCTGATGGTCGCTGGGCACATCTTCAGCCAGTCTCCTTGGATGCATTCTGATAGACTGGTTTATGATGTTTAGTCGCTCTGTTATTATTTTTTGCTGGTTGATTTTGGTGTCAACCTTAAACGATCGGTGATTAGTAATATATTTGAAGTTTGAATTTTTAATAAAAAGTTGTGTGCATCGACCGATGCAGAGTCCGGGTACATCCCCTTTTCAAAAAAAAAAGGGACGCAGAAGTGGAAACCGCTGGAGAGGGGCTGGTGCAAGATGAACGCCGATAGCGCGTTTAGGGCGACTATAGGGGAAGACGCGTGTGGAGTGGTTCTGAGGGACCACCATGGAAGCTTCATCGCAGGGGCTTGCCATTTTTTACCCACGGCCAGCGATCCTAAACAGTCCGAACTACTTGCCTGTCAGCGTGCACTGGAGCTAGCCAAGGATATGAGGCAGAGGAAAGTCTACTTGGAGATGGAATGCATGGGCGCGGTTTCAAAGCTGGGAGCTGAGGAGTTGGATCGATCAATGCATGGCCATCTAGTGGAAGAAATAAAGGTACTGCTAAGGTCTTTTGAAGACCATAGGGTAGAACACATTCCCCGAGTGTGTAATGTTCTGGCTCACGTGTTTTAGCTAAGGAAGGATGTGACAATAAAGTCTGCAAATCCTGGAACGGGTCACCACCTGAACTGGTTGTAAACTTGCTGGCATCCGATTATTCCGTTTAATATATAGCAGCCTGATTCTAAAAAAAAGCCTAGCTTCTCAGAGCTGCTATTGCAAAATACGGCTGCAAGACATGCACTCTTTACATGGGGGTTTTTCTTCTCATCCGTCCCGACACAAGACCATTGGTGGCTGGCGGGTGCATAGTTGGACGGGAAGCTCGGTGTGCTTGGTAACAAATACTACAGGAATGGGAAGCTACGCCGACGGCCGGTCGCTACACCGACGGCCAAACGTCGGGGCCGTCGGCGTAGCCATCGTCTAGGCCAGCTCCGCCAAGCAGCCGTCGGCGTAGAATTGCCCTCGGCATATTCTATGCTACGCCGATGGCTGTCTTCGGCGTAGCTATTTTTTATTTTATCTCATTAAACTTTGAAAAATCATAACTAAATCATTCTAATTCGGAAAAATACAAATAATATATCAAAATTTGCAGAAAAATAAGACCTATCTATCTACACTCAAATATTACACATTTATAAATAAAAATTAAGTAAAACATAAAACATTATATATATTTTAAAACGGGCATAAAAATTCAAAAACGATCGAAACAATGCGAAACCTTCGCGTGGTGTCATATTATGTGACATAGTTAGAAGGAAAAATATCAAACTTGCTATATTGATTATGTCTTAAAAAAACCTTCACAAAATGACCTATCTCATTCGAGGTTTCTTGGCTTTCGGGTCAAATGACCAATTTTATGGCTAGAATCAAGGCATAGTTTGTGATAATGTGCCCATATTATGTATACACATGCATCATGGGATGACGAACAATGTTGCAGGAGGAAGTTTTCCATTTCGTCACACCAAAAAGCCATTTTCTATTTTCCGAGCATAAAAAACGGATGGTTTTGTGAAGCAACTACCAAATGGCTAATTCAAAATGCTACCACCATATTTTACAAAAATACTATACCACCTTATATGGACAATGTCCCAACAGGGGGATCCGAAACCTTTCCGTCCACCTTTGGTAAAAAAGACAAATTCCTGCCGAATCGGTAGGAAGTGGGTCAGATATGAACTACAGGTACATGATCCGATGCTCATGTTTTCACAAAAATCATTTTTAGGTTCACAATATGCTATTTTATCAAAGATCTAATGAAAGTTTAGCGAGGCTCGGCCTCGAGCTAAGAATCTTTATGTCCGTCGTTCGACAAAGTTTGACGATAGTTTAAAACGGGCATAAAAAATTCAAAAACGATCTAAACAATGCGAAACCTTCGCGTGGTGTCATATTATGTGACATAGTTATAAGGAAAAATAGCAAACTTGATATATTGATTATGTCTCAAAAAAACCTTCACAAAATGACCTATCTCATTCGAGGTTTCTTGGCTTTCGGGTCAAATGACCAATGTTATGGCTAGAATCAAGACATAGTTTGTGATAATTTGCCCATATTATGCATACACATGCATCATGGGATGGCAAACAATGTTGTAGGAGGAAGTTTTCCTTTTCGTCGCACCAAAAAGCCATTTTCTATTTTTCGAGCATAAAAACGGACGGTTCTGTGAAGCAACCACAAAATGGCTAGTTCAAAATACTACCAAAAATACTATACCACCTTATATGGATAATGTCCCAACAGAGGGATCCAAAACCTTTCCGTCCACCTTTGGTGAAAAAGACAAATTTCTGCCGAATCGGTAGGAAGTGGGTCAGATATGAACTACAGGTACATGATCCGATGCTCATGTTTTTTTACAAAAAACATTTTTAGGTTCACAATATGCTATTTTATCAAAGATCCAATGAAATTTTAGCGAGGCTCCGCCCCGAGCTAAGAATCTTTATGTCCGCCGTTCGACAAAGTTTGACGATAGTTTAAAACGGGCATAAAAAATTCAAAAACGATCGAAACAATGTGAAACCTTCGCGTGGTGTCATATTATGTGACATAGTTATAAGGAAAACTAGAAAACTTGTTATATTGATTATGTCTCAAAAAAACCTTCACAAAATGACCTATCTCATTCGAGGTTTCTTGGCTTTCGGGTCAAATGACCAATGTTATGGCTATAATCAAGGCATAGTTTGTAATAATGTGCCTATATTATGCATACACATGCATCATGGGATGGCGAACAAAGTTGCAGGAGGAAGTTTTCCTTTTCGTCGCATCAAAAAGCCATTTTCTATTTTCCGAGCATAAAAAACGGACGATTTTGTGAAGCAACCACCAAATGGCTAATTAAAAATACTTCCACCACATTTTACAAAAATACTATACCACCTTATATGGACAATGTTCCAACAGGGGGATCCGAAACCTTTCCGTTCACCTTTGGTGAAAAAGACAAATTCCTGCCGAATCGGTAGGAAGTGGCTCAGATATGAACTACAGGTACATGATCCGATGCTCATGTTTTTTACAAAAATCTTTTTTAGGTTCACAATATGCTATTTTATCAAAGATCCAATAAAATTTTAGCGAGGCTCGGCCCCGAGCTAAGAATCTTTATGTCCGCCGTTCGACAAAGTTTGACGATAGTTTAAAACAGGCATAAAAAATTCAAAAACGATCGAAACAATGCGAAACCTTCACGTGGTGTCATATTATGTGACATAGTTATAAGGAAAAATAGCAAACTTGATATATTGATTATGTCTTAAAAAACCCTTCACAAAATGACCTATCTCATTCGAGGTTTCTTGGCTTTCGGGTCAAATGACCAATGTTATGGCTAGAATCAAGGCATAGTTTGTGATAGTGTGCCCATATTATGCATACACATGCATCATGGGATGGCAAACAATGTTGTAGGAGGAAGTTTTCCTTCTCGTCGCACCAAAAAGCTATTTTCTATTTTCCGAGCATAAAAAATGGACGGTTTTGTGAAGCAACCACCAAATAGCTAATTCAAAATACTACCACCACATTTTACAAAAATACTATACCACCTTATATGGACAATGTCCCAACAGAGGGATCCGAAACCTTTCCGTCCACCTTTGGTGCAAAAGACAAATTCGTGCCGAATCGGCAGGAAGTGGGTGAGATATGAACTACAGGTACATGATCCGAAGCTCATGTTTTTTTACAAAAATCTTTTTTAGGTTCATAATATGCTATTTTATCAAAGATCCAATGCAAGTTTTCCTTTTCATCGCACCAAAAATGCATTTTTATTATCCGAGCGCAAAAAAGGGATTTCTAAAGCAACCACCAAATAGCTAATTCAAAAATGAAGAATTTGTGATTAGTTGATATGGATATCATATTTGGATTCCTCTCATTTTTCTGATCAATTTAGACATATTATTTGTTGAATTTCGATTTACAGATTTAAATATATTAATTATTCTATATTAAATAGAAAAATACAAAAAAATAAAATTATTATATTTTTATTTGAATTCAATAATATTTTTACTTATTCATTAATATTTACTTAAATAATTGTTTGTAATTTCAAAAAATACAAACATGTGACATGATGATATAAGAGTTAATAGGATTGATATCATAGTATTAACACCAATGTATGAATTACTTTGCGGAAACGGATTCTGAAGGAACGAGGAAGTTAAGCGTGCTGAAGCTGGAGTAGTATTAGGATGAGTGACCTGCTGGGAAGTTTGACTAAGACTGAATTTAATCAAATATTAAGTATAATTAGTGTTAAAAATGTTCAAAGTAGGAGATTAACTAGTGAAACAATTTAAAGAATAAAAAAATTGAGAACAAAAAATAAAAAATATATTTTTTTCAAAAAAAGAATTTTTTTTTTTAAAAATGTTTTTGCAACCGGCCGACAGTCTATGCCGACGGCCGCTACGCCGACGGCATTTCGATACGCCGACGGCTTGAGTGTGCTCCGTCGAGGGAGATCTTTGCCGAGGAGGCTACGCCGAGGATATTTTGGCCTACGCTCGGCGTAGCGCATGCGTCCCGTAGTGAAAGAGAGTGATTGACCTTTTTCTTCTAGTGTTTTGGACAATGAGACATCAATTTGGTGTCCCTGTTTTTTTTCACCCTAAAGATCAGACCGCGAGGTGAGGTTGCTGGTGTCGTGGTATTTTTAATAAGAGCAAACAACTCAAGTTCAAAAAACGAAAATAAGGCACGAAACATGCACCTAGCTCAAAAATATTTCATCCCAATGTCCCCAAATCTTCCTTTTGGGCTTCCATCGTCAAAGTGCTTCCTATACTCAAAACCCACTCCTTCTATCAGATCAATCAAGGTCGTATCTCTGTTTGGAGAACACCTTGGTGCCAAGATTGGTTCCATATCTATGACTCCCCCATAATTCAACATGATGGCTACACATATCCAGCTCAAGTGAAATACCTATATATGGCTTCTAGGTCAGCATGTTTGGAATGATCAGCTTATTGATGGTCTTTTCCAGCAACCCATGGCAAGCACCATCGAGAACACAACCATAATCGACTAGGAGGACAAAGATATGTTGGAAGATAACTCCATCAGGTAAGTGTAGAACCAAAAGTGCGTAGACCGCTTGCCTCCAAAGTTTGCAGGATCTAGGCGAGACGACACCACGACAGGTGCATCCAGCCATGGTTCATCTCCTGAACCAAATTTGGAAAATAGGCAAATACCACCTAGAGTTCAGACATTTGGATGGAGAATTATCAGGAAATCTATACCAATAGGAGCTCGAGTAGGTAAGTAGTCTAATCATATCAGCAAACTTTGTTCTAGATGTGGAATGGAAGAAAATGATATCTACCTTTTTTTTACATGTAATTCCACAAGAATTGCTTGGTTCAACAGTCCCTGCAGGTTTATTCGTTCATAATGTGGCCTCTCTCAACTCACTAACCTGCTCACAATCAACGGATGATGAACACGAATTGGCAAATTGATAGAGAGGGAGAGTTTGTGCTGCGTAAGCCTTGCAGCTTTTCTGGGGTTTTCCACACCTTTTATTGACTGAAAAGATCGATCGTGTGGGAGCACACGATGCCCACAACGGACATGCCATCCCATGTCCAGGCAATCGTGGATCACAGCGATTTGATCGGGTCCAAGAGCAGACCAAGTAAACTAGCCTATCTACTGCTGAAAAATAGCTGAACCTAACTGAATTTAACAGCCAACTAACCTGACAGACTAACTGAAAACTGCAAACACCTAAACCTGTCAACACCTAGACAGTTTATTCAGAGATTGACACTCTAGATTATCCAACAAACTCCCCCTAATCTAGGTGTCCTTCACCTTGACAATGCCGATGCGATGGCGCAGCTCCGGGAACTGCACACGACCGAGTGCCTTCATCATGATGTCGGAGAGCTGATCATCAGTGCGCACGTACTGGATGTTGATGTTGCCATTCTCAATGCACCGACGGATGAAGCACCTCGATGTGTTTGCTCCGATCGTGGAAGACCGGGTTCTTGGTCAGCGCAATTGTTGATTTGTTGTCGACGCGCAGCTCCGGAGCGCCGCTGTTGAGTCCAAGAAGATCGCCGTGGAGCCGCTTGAGCCAGACTCCCTGGCATACCGCTCCGGTGGCGGCGATGTACTCGGCCTCGCAAGAGGAGAGCACGACGATCTTCTGCTTCATCGACTGCCAAGTGATGGGGCACTGACCGAGGAAGAACAGCACGCCGCTCGTGCTCTTGCGGTCGTCGATGTCACCGGCCATGTCCGCGTCGCTGTAGCCGACGAGCTTGGCCTCGTGTACTTGGCGTGTGTAGATGCACCCAAGGTCCTTGGTGCCAGCGATGTAGCGCAGAAGGTGCTTCACCGCGCACCAGTGTTCGCCGGTGGGTTCCTCCATGAATCTGCTAAGGTAGCCCACCGCGGAGCATATGTCGGGGCGGGTGTGGACCAGGTAACGCAGCCCGCCCACGACGCTGCAATAGAGGGCAGGATCCACTGCTGCGCCACCTCCCTTCTTGCTCAGTTTCAGCCTGGGCTCCATGGGCACCGCCGCCGGATTGCAGCTGCCCATCCCCCATTTTGTCGAGCAGCTTCTCTTCATAAGAAGATTGGCTCAGCTGGATGCGGCCGGGCTCCTGGCGCACCTCGATCCCGAGGTAGTAGGAGAGCATGCCCAGGTCGCTCATCTTGAAGAGCTTATTCATCTCCTCCTTGAAGCCTCCAATCGCCGTCGTGGAGGTGCCGGTAATGATCAAATCATCGACATACACTCCGAGCAGCAGTCGATCCCCATCCTTCTCCCGTGTGTACACGGCGTTCTCGGATGGGCACTTGGAGAAACCGATCATGGTGAGGCTGTGGTCCAGCTTTGCGTTCCATGCGTGCGGAGCTTGCCGGAGCCCGTACAGTGCCTTGTGGAGGCGAAGCACCTTCCCCTCCGATCCGTGCTTGACGAATCCCGGCGGCTGTGACACGTACACCTCCTCCTCGACCTCGCCGTTGAGGAAGGCCGACTTGACGTCGAGGTGATGTACCTCCCATCCCTGCTGCGTGGCGACGGCGAGTAGTAGCCGGACGGAGTCGAGCCTGGCGACGGGAGCGAAGACTTCCTCGAAGTCAACTCCCTCGTGTTGTACATAGCCCTTGGCAACAAGACGGGCCTTGTGCCTTACGACGGCCCACTTCTCGTCACGCTTCACCTTGTATACCCACTTCATCCTAATGGGCTTGTGGCCACGAGGGAGGTCGACAAGGGCCCAGGTGCCATTGTCCTTGATGGACCGCATCTCCTCGTCCATCGCCTTCTTCCTGTTGGGGTTCGTAGCATGGAAAACAAAAATTTTCTATCGCATACAAACAAACAAGCCAAGATCTATCTACTAGATTGTAGCAACGAGTCGATAGTGGAACTCACCCTCGAAGATTCCAAAGCGGTTAACGAGAGCAGATTCTCGTGGGTGATGTAGTCGTACTCTTTCCGATCTCAAGATCGCGTAGACGATCCTTCCAGCGCCACGTTCCGGCAGCGCTCCCGCAGTCGGTCACACGTTCGGTACTCGACGAAGACCTTCCTCTCCCTTGTTCCAGCAGGCAGCGGAGGTTGTAGCACTCTCCTCGCGATTCCGGCAGCACGACGGCGTGGTACCGGAGGTAGAGGGGAGATCCCGCAGGGCTTCGCCTTAAGCCGGTGCGAGTATGGTGGAGCTTATGAGAGAGGCTATTAGTGGTCTAGTAATTAGACACACCAATTAGAAGGCTCTAAACCAATTAGAAGGCTCTAAACCGAAATAGCTCTAAACCGGGGTCTAGATCTAGGGTTTAGTTTAGAGGATAGGAACTTTTGTGTCTAAGGAGGGGAGCCCTGCCCCTCCTTATATAGGTGGGAGGGGCTGCGGCCAAGGGGAGGGATTGGAGTCCCTCCCCAACTCGGCCTTGAGGTGGGGCGCCGGCTTGGGGAGGAGGAATCCCTCCCCAACTCGGTTTCCACTTCTCCTCCTCTTTCCACTTTCCAAAACTTGCCGTTTGACTTTCAAACTAGCCGTTTGACTTTTCAATTTAGGATTTAAATAAACCCTTTATTTTGGACAGCGAGAACACTTAGTACATGATGCAATCATTCCAATATGTAATGACACATTCATGTACCCTTCCCCCTCCGGAGTGCCGGACATTCCGGGACCTTCTAGAATGTTCCTGATGAAAACACCGGAACCATTCCCCAACTCCGAAATGGGACTTTCCTTATATGAATCTTATTCTCCGGACCATTCCGGATCTCCTCGTGATATCCCGGATCCCATCCGAGACTCCGAACAACATTCGGTCTCTTTCTCATAATACCATAACTACTCAAAACAACGTCGAATCCTTAAGTGTGTCTCCCTACGGTTCGTGAATTATGCGGACATGATCGAGACACTTCTCCGATCAATAACCAATAGAGGAATCTGGAAATTCATATGGCTCCCACATATTTCTACGATTACTTTGCGATCGAATGAACCACTTACATACGATACCAATTTCCCTTTGTCTCACGATATGTTACTTATCCGAGGTTATGATCGTCGGTATCTCTGCATACCTAGTTCAACCTCGTTACCGATAAGTACTCTTTTCTCGTTCCCGTGATATGTGATCCCTTGTGACCAAGTCACATGCTTGCAAGCTAATTGGATGACATTTCACCGAGAGGGCCCAGAGAATATCTATCCGTCATGTGGATGGACAAATCCCACTCTTGATCCATGTGTTTCAACCAATACTTTCCGAACACTCAATGCCACCTTTATAGCCACCCTGTTACGGTGTGGTGTTTGATGACATCAAAGCATCCATCCAGTAAAGGTGATATGCATGATCTCATGGTCGAAGGAATTAGGTTACTATGTATCAGAAAGCATATAGCAATTGAACTATTTGAAATGACTTGATCTTTATGCTACGCTTATCTATAGGAGTATGTCCATCACATCATTCTCCTAATGATATGATCTTGTTGTTGATAACATCTCAATGTTCATGATAGGGAAACCACAATCATCAATCAACCAACAAGCTAGTGAAGTATAGAGGCTATACTAGGGACTTCAAATTAAGTTTACAAATCACACAAGTATTAATGTTTCCTTGTTAATACTATTATAGCATGAATGTAAACATTTATCATAAGTATAAAGATATGATAATAACCACTTTATTATTGCCTCTTGGGCATATCTCCAACAGTCTCCCACTTGCACTAGAGTCAATAATCTAGTTTCAAACCTTTGTGTATTCAACACCTATGGCTTTACGGTGTTGTATGTACACGATTGCTAGTGGTCAATCGATCTCGGATCGACACTTCCAGGTCCGTGTGTAATTGCATGTCTTTGCGTCTCTACGCATCACTCATTCTCTAATGAGATGGCTTTGTATGATTTGGTCTTCCGGTGTGACCTTTAGTTCTTTGGGGTTAAAACATGTTGATAATATTGTCGCACAATATATCTTCATAGTATTATCCCGCTGTGAACTACACCTAGTTTGATAACAAACTACTTGACACAAATGCCCTCTTTTGCTGCTATAATAGCAGTCATATACTTAGCCTTTTGTTGTAGTATCTGTCACAATGTCTTAACTTTGGAACTCATCCAAATCCATTATGGAACTCACTTTCCATTATATTGTGTCACCCTTAATTTAGATTGAGATAAACTAAATTTGTACTTTGTGACAAAGCTAGTATCAATGTAGTACTTTTACAATGAACTAACCATCTATTTGTCACTTCTACAAATAATATACTCTTAGTTCTTCCAAAAGATCATAAGAGTATCCTTACTATTGTCCAATGATCATCTTACAAATCATTCTGGTATATGCTCATAATATTTATAGCATAGGACATATCTGGATTTGTACATATCACAGTATGATTGATATAAATATTCTTTGTGATTTCATACATCAAGTATCAATCTATACTTGAATCTTTGTTTCACTTACCAAGTGCCAATACACTTGAATATATCATCAATATTGAACTCTTTCAATCCTTTCTGTGCAACAAGAAACTTTCTTGTAGTTTCTATATTGAACTCATTCAATATCTCGTCTATGTACTTCTGGCACAACCATATTAGCGTCTATTGATGCCAAATATTTGGGTTTTGCCTAAGTCTTTCATCGGGATGAAATTCTTAATATGTGTTAATAAAAGATACATTATTTCCAATCAACAATATGTCTTCCACATAATGTATTAGAAACATGTCTTAGCGCTCCCACTTAATTTCTTGCAAATGCAAGCATCTTCATTGTCTCCGATGAAATTAAACTCTTTTAACAGTTTCATCATAGTGAAGATTCCAACTCCGCTATGCTTACTTCAACCATTGAAGTTTGCATATGCATTTAGCATCCTTTGAATTAACAAAACCCTTTGGACCGTGTCATGCACACGTCCTAGGTAACCATTCTATTAGAAGAACTTGTTTTGTTTATTCTACTACCACATAACAAATTATATGTAGTGGTTGCTACATTAATCCGTTTAGACTAAAAATCGCTATGAAAGATCAGATCTTGTCATAGTCAACCTTTGAACACTGTTGAGAATTCTTTCCCAACATGTCGACTATTTCATAGATGTGAAACATCCATGTCTATTTCTTTATAGATCCAAATACGACTGTAAGGTCTTACACCTTTCTCGAGGGTCCTTCAAGTTCAAAACTTGATTTCTCGTGTATGGAACTATCACGGATTATATGGCTTCAAGCCATTTGGTGAGTCAGGGGCCCATCATCGCTTCTTTGCATGTAGTAGGTTCATTATTCTCAAACAATGATTCAACCCTCAAATCTTGGTATTTGATTGTTCATCCGACCTACTTGTTTCAATAGAAACTTAGACCTCCGTGACCACAACCTTTGAGGCACGTGAGCCATGAGCATTGTTGCTGCCTCCGGAACACTTTTCGGTGCTGCGCAACTTTGCACATATAGCTAAGGTTCCTTTAACCTTATCAAAGTTCTATTGTCCTCCCACTTAACTTTTCACGAAAAATTCCTTCTCAAAGAAACTTGACGTTCTAAGCGACAAACACTTTTGTCTCCGGTGTTTATGGAGGAATACTTAACATTTATACAAAGACAGGTTCATCCGACTTTGGTTGCAAACATCTTTCTAATGCATAGCATACCAATGTTTAAGAAAGGACTACTTGGGTTTTATCCCAAACCATAACTTTATATGGTGTCATTTCAACGGATTATGATGGAGCTCTTTTTAGTGGAAAAGCGGTAGTCTTTAAAGCTTTTAATCTTTAAAATATAATGGCAATTCTATATATTATACCTTTGATCTTACCATGTAAAACAAGGTTTTAATTACATATCTCGAACACTCCATACTCTTACGGTGTTTCGGGAAATGCAAATCCACGGAACGATTCCTTAAATCTTAGGTATTATGCTAAACTTGTAATTCAAATATCTTCCTTTATGATCTTATCATAAACTATTCATATTCTTGTTACAATGATTTTGCACTTCATCTTGAAAATCTTTCGAACTTTTCAAATATTTCACACTTCATCCTTATTAAGTAAATATTCACATATTCACTCAAATTTTCGGAGAAAGCATATGAAGTTGAAATCCATCGCTCTTGACTACACATAATGGAGTTCGTACAACAATATGCACAAGTTCCAATAAGCTAGTCATTCATTCCCTTTTGGCCTATGAACGAAGTTTTAATTATCTCTAGGAAAGTTTCACAAACGTCATTTGATCAAAAATCAAAAGACTCCAAAATTCCATCCACATGGAGTTTCTACATGTTTTCTTTCCAATATAATTTAAACGGCGATGTCACTTCCTAAGTGATCTTTCAATCAATTTGTCTTGCGACAATTTTAGCACTAGTTTTATGGATGTGATTTATCCAACGAGATTTGTGAATCATCCATCTTTTATGGATTACGGCAATTATTTGAACAACCCTTTTGTTCTCATAATACCTGATAAAACAAATCTTGGAGGCAAGCTTTTGATGTTTAACGAGCAACACAATAACCCTTTATTTTGTTCTCGATGAACATCATCACATATTCTTTTGCTAATTACTTAGGCCATTGTAGTTCATGAATTGTGTTGTTTCGTATGACGATTCATACCAACAAATTCAGTATCAAGTACTTAAGAACCACATTGTTTAATAAGCAAAGAATATAGCCATAACATGTATATCATCTATATACTTTAAACTGAACAATTCTAGTCTTTTCTTTTCTGCCATATACTTATGAGATTCTCTTTCAGTATTTCCTTTTCTGTTTGAAAGAATCTATCAACATCAATAGTGGAGTCATACATATGACACATAGTCCAAAGCGTGTATAGTTAAATACCAATGTCTTTGGACTTGCACTTTGAAGTAGATCACCATCATCAAATGTTTGGTGTTCTTCCAAATTCCTTTCTTTAGTAATCTCTTGGCGTAGTAAACATTTTACCTACATCAAATATTCACCTTTATCATGGAATGTCCATGACCAAGCTACTTTTAGCTTATAACGGTGAATCACGAGTATAATGTTGCTTCTCCAAAACCTTTTGGAAGATTAGGACAACTAGTGTCTCCAACCTTTTGCAAATTCTCATCAAAATATGAGAACATGAACTTTGCCATATTATACTCTATCATGTTGTAACCAAAACTTTGTTTCAGATATCACAATATCTTCCACACATCATGGTTTCTGAAACAACTCTTTCAGATCCTAGATAACCTTGATATTAAGACAATCTTTGAATATCAAGAATCATGGAGACAAACATGATACTTATATACTAACATTTGGAATTGTTACTCTTGATTTAATACTAATTATTAAACTTCATGGAGTAACCGGAACTTACTGAAAGTTTGCAATAGGACTTTTAAACTTTAGATTAACACTTCAATACAATACGATACCAGTTCGTAAAGTAACTAACCAGAATTCTATAGTTCTATTATCTCAATTATAACTAAGCGCAAGGTGGTAAACGGATGCCAATGACTACAACTATGCAAATTCACTTTGATTTAGTTTATGATAAATTGAGTTCTAATTAATTAAATTAATCTAGGTGAACTCCCACTCAAAACAACATCCCTCACATTGTTTTAGTGATCACACGAACCAAATCCACCACATCAAAACCGATCATCACGAGAGTTGATGTAGCTTCAATGGCGAACAATCAACATGTTCATCATATCTACTATATGACTCATGCTCTACCTTTCGGTAATCCGTGTTCCTGAGGCCATGTCTGTACATGCTAGGCTCGTCAAGATCAAACCTTAGCTACCGCATAAGCAAATCTGGCTTGCTTACGTTGTATTCACCCGCGGAATCAAAGACACCCGATCATCACGTGGTGCTTCGAAGCAGCAAGCTTTGGCAACGGTGCATACTAAGGGTGAACACTTTAGAACTTGAAATTTATGTGCATGAGGGATCATCTTATAATGCTACCGTTGTCTACTAAGCAATACAAGATGCATAAAGGATTAACATCACATGCAATTCATAATATGTGATATGATATGGCCTTTCTTCTTTGTGCTTCCGATCTCCATCTTCAAGCACGAACATGATCTCCATCATCACCGGCATAGCATCAAGGTCAATGACGCTTCTTCATGGTTGTCGTCCACCAGCTTCAACTATTACAACTATTTTGAATAGACACGCAGGTCTTAACAGAAATTAAAGACAACCATATGGCTCGCCGTTGCCAACTTACAATAAGGATCATTGCATACATCAAATATAATCACAATCATGGCCATATCACATCATCGACACCCTGCAAAACAAAGTTAGACGCCTCTACTTTCTTTGCATATTTTACGTGGTTTGGGGCTTTCCATAGGTGTCGTTCTAACCTACGAACAAGAACCACAACATTGATACTAGCATTGTTAATCACCCGTTGTAAATTGGATCTTTACTATGCTAGGAGAAACAGCACCATAAAGCCACTTATGCAAAGCGAGTTGCATGTCAAGCGTGGAGCAAGTCTCATGAACGATGTCATGTAAGGTTAGCCCGGGCCGCTTCATCCCAACATACCGCAAGATGCAAAGTACACAAAAGTAATCGACAATAAAAGCATCAACGCCCACAATGACCATTGTGTTCTACTCGTGCAACAGATCTACATATAGACACGGCTCGATACCCTTGTTGGGGTTAGTAGCATGGAAAACAAAATTTTCTATCGCATACAAACAAACAAGCCAAGATCTATCTACTAGATTGTAGCAACGAGTCGATAGTGGAACTCACCCTCGAAGATTCCAAAGCGGTTAACGAGAGCAGATTCTCGTGGGTGATGTAGTCGTACTCTTTCCGATCTCAAGATCGCAGAGATCGATCCTTCAGTACGTTAAGCGCCCGCATGATCGGTCACACGTTCGGTACTTGACGAAGACCTTCCTCTCCCTTGTTCCAGCAGGCAGCGGAGGTTGTAGCACTCTCCTCGCGATTCCGGCAGCACAACGGCGTGGTACCGGAGGTAGAGGGGAGATCCCGCAGGGCTTCGCCTTAAGCCGGTGCGAGTATGGTGGAGCTTATGAGAGAGGCTATTAGTGGTCTAGTAATTAGACACACCAATTAGAAGGCTCTAAACCAATTAGAAGGCTCTAAACCAAATAGCTCTAAACCGGGTCTAGATCTAGGGTTTAGTTTAGAGGATAGGAACTTTTGTGTCTAAGGAGGGAGCCCTGCCTCCTTATATAGGTGGGAGGGCTGCGCCAAGGGAGGGATTGGAGTCCCTCCCAACTCGGCCTTGAGGTGGGCGCTGCTTGGGGAGGAGGAATCCTCCCAACTCGGTTTCCACTTCTCCTCCTCTTTCCACTTTCCAAAACTTGCCGTTTGACTTTCAAACTAGCCGTTTGACTTTTCAATTTAGGATTTAAATAAACCCTTTATTTTGGACAGCGAGAACACTTAGTACATGATGCAATCATTCCAATATGTAATGACACATTCATGTACCCTTCCCCTTCCGGAGTGCCGGACATTCCGTACCTTCTAGAATGTTCTGATGAAAACACGGAACCATTCCCCAACTCGAAATGGGACTTTCCTTATATGAATCTTATTCTCGGACCATTCCGGATCTCCTCGTGATATCCGGATCCCATCCGAGACTCAACAACATTCGGTCTCTTTCTCATAATACCATAACTACTCAAAACAACGTCGAATCCTTAAGTGTGTCTCCCTACGGTTCGTGAATTATGCGGACATGATCGAGACACTTCTCCGATCAATAACCAATAGAGGAATCTGACAATTCATATGGCTCCCACATATTTCTACGATTACTTTGCGATCGAATGAACCACTTACATACGATACCAATTTCCCTTTGTCTCACGATATGTTACTTATCCGAGGTTATGATCGTCGGTATCTCTGCATACCTAGTTCAACCTCGCATCTTGATAAGTACTCTTTTCTCGTTCCGTGATATGTGATCCCTTGTGACCCAGTCACATGCTTGCAAGCTAATTGGATGACATTACACCGAGAGGGCCCAGAGAATATCTATCCGTCATGTGGATGGACAAATCCCACTCTTGATCCATGTGTTTCAACCAATACTTTCCGAACACTCAATGCCACCTTTATAGCCACCCTGTTACGGTGTGGTGTTTGATGACATCAAAGCATCCATCCAGTAAAGGTGATATGCATGATCTCATGGTCGAAGGAATTAGGTTACTATGTATCAGAAAGCATATAGCAATTGAACTATTTGAAATGACTTGATCTTTATGCTACGCTTATCTATAGGAGTATGTCCATCACATCATTCTCCTAATGATATGATCTTGTTGTTGATAACATCTCAATGTTCATGATAGGGAAACCACAATCATCAATCAACCAACAAGCTAGTGAAGTATAGAGGCTATACTAGGGACTTCAAATTAAGTTTACAAATCACACAAGTATTAATGTTTCCTTGTTAATACTATTATAGCATGAATGTAAACATTTATCATAAGTATAAAGATATGATAATAACCACTTTATTATTGCCTCTTGGGCATATCTCCAACACTTCCAGCACTCTTCCTACTGGGCCTCTATCACATTCGCTGGCTCCTCTGTCGTCGTGAGGAAGAGCCGCTGGGCGAGCCCAGGCACCACCGCGTCGGCGTCGATCAGGTCCGAGACCCGGTGGTAGCGGTGAGCTCTCCTTCGTCTGCGTCGTCGTGGAGCGCAGGATTCACCTCCGTTGGGGGCGAGACAAACTCCACAGTAGGAGGGGATCCAAGATCCAACTCTGGTGACGGAGTGGCTGGCGCTGACTGTTGTTCACTGGCGGAGGCATGCTCGTCACCAACACTGCCTGTCTCCCCCGAATTCGCAGCCGGGGATGAACTCGTGCGTGTCGTAGTGCGCGGCGGCTTGGACGCCATGTACTCCACCACTAATTCCCCTGAGTCCGCTGATGCCGTGCTGTCGCCGCTCTCCTCCTAGCCCCAGTTCGCTGCCTCGTCGAAGACGGCGTCACACGTGATGTGGACGCGACGAGTCGCTGGATCGTAGGCACGGTATGCCTTTGACCCAGGCTCGTACCCGATGAAGATCATCGGCGTGCTCCGGTCATCGAGCTTGCGGAGGAAGGGCGGGCGCTCTTGACGTGGACGACGCATTCGAAGACGCGGAGGTGCTCGACGGAGGGCCTCTTGCCGTGCCAGGCTTTGTACGGCGTCTTGCCGTCGACGGAGCACGTGTAGGCATAATTTAGCACATACACCGCCGTCGTCACCGCCTCTCCCCAGAAGAAGGCGGGCAGCTTCTTGGCCTTCATCATCGACCTTGCCATGCCCACCACTGTCTGGTTGCGGCGCTCTACCACGCCATTCCGCTGTGGCACATATGGTGCCGTCAGTTGACGCTTGACACCGGCGTTGGCGAAGTGCGTGTCGAGGGCGCTGGAGGTGAACTCCCCGCCACGATCGGTGCGCAGCGTGCGCAGCTGGCACCGAGCCTCTATTGGCGCCTCTACTTGGAAGCGCTTGAGTGCGGCGCCGGCCTCGTCCTTCGTCGACAGCAGGACAAGCCACATGAAGCGGCTGTGGTCGTCGACGAGGAGCAGGAACTAGCGGCGCCCGCCCGACTTGGGCCGTGAGATCGCGCCGCACAGGTCCGCGTGCACCAGCTCTAGTGGCTGCTCCGCGCGGAACTTCGCCTGCTGAGGGAACGGCGTGTGCCGCTGCTTGCCGGTGAGACAGGCCTCGCACAGCTCGCCGGTGGGCTCGACTAGCGGCATCCCGCGCACCATGTTCTCGCGGGCCATCTTCTGGAGGGCCTCCAAGTGGACGTGGCCGAAACGCGCGTGCCAGCGCCAGGACGCAGTGTCGTGATGCATCGCCAGGCACGCCGGCCTGACGGGCTGGAGCGTCAACCTTTACAGGCGATTTGGCGATCGCTTCACCTGGACCAGCAGTTGATCGCGGCGATCGCGGATCGTGAGGAGGCCGCGCCTTATGCGTATGTCGCAGTCATTCTCATCGAGGTGCCCCAGGCTCACCACACTGCTTTTCAGCCTGGGGATGAAGTACACGTCGGTGAAGACGCGCTGGCGGCCGCCGTCGATAGAGAACACGATGTCGCCCTTGCCCTTGATCTGTACCACCGAGCCGTCGCCAAAGTGCACAGTGCCGTTGATCGACTCGTCGAGGGAGGAGAACGCTGTGCGGTTGCCGGTCATGTGATTGGACGCGCACATGTCCAGATACCACATGGTGTCCATGGGCTCGTCGGCACGGCCAGGCACCACCTTGGCCTTCTCCTTGTTCAGGAAGACGAGGGCTCGCTCCAATGCAGGAGCGGCAGCGGCTGGCGGCGTGCTTGGAGACACCACCGCTGGAGAACCGTCGAGCACGATCTCGGCGAGGAGCATCGCAGGATCGGCATCGCCTTCTTCCTGAACAAGGTGCGCTTGGCTCTCCTCGTCCCTCTTCTTCTTGCGACACTCCCTCTCCCAATGCCCCCTTTTCTTGCAGTAGCGGCATTGGTTGTCCTTGGACGGGCCTCTACCACTGCGGGTGCCGTCCCTGCCGCCACTCGGGCGGTCCCTTTGCTGCTTGCCAGCGGAGCCAGAGCCTCTTGCTCCTGACTGGAGGTTTGCATCGCGAGCGCGCCACTCCTCCTCCGTGAGGATAAAGTAGCCGCCCACGTCCTGTTCTGGCTCGCCGCGTCCCTCGGACGCCGCCAGATGCCTGCTCAACTCCTCGATCGACAGATCCTTCAAGTCAAGCAATGTTTCAATGGAGCAGGCCATCTGGGCATACCTTGGCGGCACGACGCGCAGGATTTTGAGACGCCGTCGAGCTCGGAGGTGGTGTCGCCTAGGGACTGCAGCTCTGTGACCATTCTCGAGACATGGAGGGAGAATTCCTCCACGTTCTCGCCGCTCTTGAAAGCCAGGTTATCGAACTCCTTGCGGAGCTTCTGGCGCCGCGCCTCGCGGACGCGATCCACGCCGACGCGCATCTTCTTGATGGTGTCCCACACGGCCTTGGCGTTGTCCTTGGCGGCAAGGAACTGCACCATCTCTGGTGGCACAGCGCCGAGGATGGCGCCGAGGGCCTGCCTCTCCTGCCGCTCTGGAGCGTCGTCCTCGTCGACAGCATCCCAGAGACCGGCGGCCTGGAGATTGACGCGCATGAGGATGGCCCACTCGGTGTAGTTGGTCTTGGTGAGCGTGGGCCAGGATGCGGAGCTGCTGCCGCCGCCCTCCCTCACGATCGTCTCCCGCGCAACCACTTCGTCGGCACCGCCATCCCTTCTCCTGCTGCGTCCGCTGCTCAGCGAGCGCACACGACGTGAGGAGCCTGCGTCGGGCATCACGGGCCTTGTAGCTACCAATGGCGCAGCCGGTGGAGGAGGCCCAACCATGGGGTCGAGGCTCTGATACCACTTGTGGCCTCTCTCAACTCACTAACCTGCTCACAATCAACGGATGATGAACACGAATTGGCAAATTGACAGAGAGGGAGAGTTTGTGCTGCGTAAGCCTTGCACCTTTTCTGGGGTTTTCCACACCTTTTATTGACTGAAAAGATCGATCGTGTGGGAGCACACGATGCCCACAACAGACATGCCATCCCATGTCCAGGAAATCGTGGATCATAGCGATTTGATTGGGTCCAAGAGCAGCCCAAGTAAACTAGCCTATCTACTGCTGAAAAATAGCTGAACCTAATTGAATTTAACAGCCAGCTAACCTCACATACTAACTGAAAACTGCAAGCACCTAAACCTGTCGACACCTAGATAGTTTATTCAGAGATTGACACTCTAGATTATCCAACACATAATAGTATATTGTAGCTAATTGCAATTCTCTTACGCAAATAATTCTTTTTTCGCGAAAACGCACTCATGAGAGGGAAAACAGGAAAAAACAAGACTCAATGAACATCCCAAGTCGTCGGGAGCAACACACGCAGCCCTTTTGCTCTGGCCCTAGCCCAAAGCTCGGCCTCCTCCCTAATGCTAGCCAATAGGAGCTGCCGAGACGGCTGGACGTGGTCAAAGACGCAGCTGTTCTGTTGCTTCCAGATCATCCAGGGTGTGAGGAGGGTGATTGTTGCGAACCCCTTGCGCATGGGCTTGGGCAGCGTCTGGTGTACCGCAAGCCACCAGTCGAACATGGAGTGCTCATCGCTGGTGGCGCGTAGGGCAGTCTAAGCCACGAAAGCGTGTCATGCCAGATCTGCCGCGAGAAGGAGCACTCCATGAACAGATGGTGCATAGACTCGGCCATCTGGTCGCAAAGCAAGCATCTGGCGTGGTGCTGCAGACCGCGGCGCTCAAGTCTGTCTGCTGTCCAACAACGGTTCTACGCTATGAGCCAGTGGAAGAATCTGACGCGCGGCGGGGCCAGGTCTTCCAGATTAACCTCTAGCATTGGCATAGGAGGGCTCCATGGAACATGGCCTCGTAGCAGGATTTGGCAGTATATGTGCCGTCCGCGGTCCACCTCCAAATTAGGCGATCGGGCCCCTGGGTGAGCGTCGTGCTGCAAACCCGTTGCCATAGGCAGAGGTATCGGCCGATCTCGTGGATGCCGACCATGCCCTTGATGCTCTGGCCTAGGCATTGGCGTTGAGCCCCTCGGCGACGGTTCTAATTTTGCGACGCCTCTTGGGTATGCAAGCGTAGAGCTGGGACGCGATCTTGCTGATGGCACGGCCGTCTATCCGGTGGTTCTTCCAGAAGAGGGCACTCTGGCCATTGCCAACTTGCATGATTCTGAACCTTTTAAACATGAACCGTCCTCTTGCAACCCTGCCAAATGTCTTAACTTTTACGTGGTGTATTTGGAAATTGAGGAACGACAATTGATTTGTCGGGAAACCTGGAGCACCTCACCAAGTCCAACAGATGGCCAAGGCAATAATGCAGAATATTGAAATGGTCTGTGCCCTCAATTCTTATTCCTTGCAGGACTTGGAAAACGCCAAGCAGATCGGTCTCTTTTAATTTGCTGCCCAAGTTCCTTCACGAATAGTAGAGACAAGGAAAATTGTATTCTCAAAGCAATCTTTAACTACTCAATTTGACGCAATCTGGAAATACCAGATGGACCAATTTGCTGAAATCCCGTGCAGGTTCCTCCGTTCTCGTTGAAGAAAACAGAGTATATTTCCTTTGCAGAGAGAAGCGTTCTGGACTTGCCTTCTATGGAGAATGGCGTCATTTGCCGATCTTCCTCCACCCCTGATCTAAGCTCCCCATCACCCTCTACCCTGATCTTATCTCCCTTCACCTTCCTCCCTCGATTGGATCCCTCTTGCTGCTCCTCTTCCTTTCCCAGCGGTTGGTCGTCCCGATCTCCTCCTCCCCGACCGCCTAATCCGCTGGTTCCTCCCTAGTTTCAGCATGCACCTCCCTCCACTTTATCCGCCCATCTTTCAATCCCTATGGAGTCCAGTGCCCGCCAGCTCGATTTGATCCACAACATCGGCAGACCACCGACTCCACCAGATCATAATCCCCTTCCATCCCCACTCCTGAATGGCCTTTTTCCCGAAGAACGTCGGGTAGAAAGCACCACATCCAGAGTATTGGCTGGTGCTGGTTCTGGAGTTCCTGGTACCCGACGTCAAGCGACTTGTAGGAGGGACCCTAGGAGGCGTTCTGGCTATTGGGAGCGTGTAACAGCTTCGCCTGTTTTCTTCGAGTTGATAGCATAAAACTATGTCCGAGAGCTAAATTCTGAAAATCTATTGGTTTACGTTTTTTAGCAAAAATCTATCATATTTGCTCCGTTTTCTCAAATAGCACTAAACTCATATTGAACACGAATTGACACCAGATCTGACAGGGTTGGCCCATCGTAAAAGATGACGTGGCAAGTTGGGACGATGACCTGCACGGCCGTTAACGCCCGTTCACGACAGGAGTGGGGCCTACTACTTGGCGCTGTCCTAACGTGCTAGGTCTTCTTCCCCGACAGTCTTCCTCCCCGCTCGACCACGCTCCTGTGATAGAGCGCCACCGCCGACCGCCCCACCATTGCTGCCGCCATCCTAGTCGAGCGCAGCCGTCGCCATGCCTAGCTGGCACGACGGTTCTGAGTCGAGCAATTCCTACCTAGGGGTAAGCTCCAGTCCATCTCCCTCCCCATTTTCAAATTAGGGTTCGTCCGAAATTGGGATTTGTCGATTTGTCATTAAATTAGGTCGATTAAAGTTGATTTCTTCTTTGATTAGGACCTCACGTGTCTGGACTATGCTTCTAATGTGATTGATGACCCGACATTTTGCGGGATAGCCGTGGGTGCCGAGCGCTGTGACATGCACAAGCTCGAGCCGCGGAAATGCGTAGCCTTTGATAGGACAGACACAGGGAGAAGATTCTACATGTGCCAAATTGAAAATGTAAGTTATTTACTCTATTTTTACACCATCCTTTTTGAGCATTCTTAATATATTACTGCCAATGCATATTTTTGAACTTATATAGCTTAAACCACTGATCTAGTTTAGTTTACCTGCTGTTGGTTGAACGACTGCCTCTACCTGGTGTCGGTTGCGTGTTAAATACTGATGGGAAGAGCCCCCATCGTGGCTGAGTACAAGGAGCGATTACAGGGTCAAAAAAGGAAAGAAATCAGGCCCGTTACCGTGGTGTACTACACCATCGGGAGGACCTGGTACACGACGGCTACAAAGTAACTAGGAAAGAAATAAAGCTCCTATTTATTTGTCTAATACCCCCTTAATCGCAGCCTTGGAATGAAGTGAAAGGTTGAGATTACGCTGAAATGCATTAAATTCCTTGGTTGGTAGAGCTTTGGTGAATCCATCAGCAATTTGATCATTGCTTGATATAAACCGTATGTCAAGTAGCTTCCGGGCAACTCGCTCACGAACGAAATGAAAATCAATCTCAATGTGTTTGATGTGAGCATGAAAAACTGGATTTGCAGACAAATAAGTGGCTCCAAGATTATCACACCATAGACATGGCTTGTTCCTGAGAGTAATACCAAGCTCTTTGAGGAGAGCTTCGACCCAGATAATTCAGCGGTAGCATTTGCAAGAGATTTGTATTCAGCTTCAGTACTCAAGCGTGAAACTGTGGCTTGTTTGCGAGCACTCCACGAGATTAGATTGGGTCTATAAAAGATGGCAAAACCTCTAGTGGAGCGTCTATCATCAAGGCAACCCGCCCAGTCGGCATCTAAAAAAGCACTAAGTTGACTGGAGTGAGATTTCTGAATGGTAAGTCCAACTTGAATGGTACCTTGGATGTATCGTAAGATGCGTTTTGCGGTTGTCCAATGGACTGTTGTGGGAGCATGAAGAAATTGGCAAATTTTATTGACGGAGAAGGATATATCCGGGCGAGACAATGTCAAATACTGGATACCACCCACAATGCTCCTGTAGCGAGTGATGTCTTCAGTACCAAGAGGAGTACCATCTATTAAGGATAATTTCTCAGAGCTGGATAGTGGTGTTGGACAAGAAGAACAATGAAGCATTCCAACATGCTCTATGAGATCCTTTGAATATTTCTCTTGAGTTAAGAGTAACCTATCTTGTGTTTTCTTGACTTCAATCTCTAGAAAAAAACTGAGTACGGCCAAGGTCTTTTAGAGCAAAGGTTGCACTCAAATCAAGAAGAAGTGCCGAAATAGCCTGATCTGAAGAGTTAGTCACAATAATATCGTCAACGTAAATCAACATAAATATTGTGATACCTGACTTGTGATATATGAAGAGGGATGTGTCTGCCTTTGAAGAAGTGAAGCCAAGATCAATGAGTTTAGAGCTGAGTTTGAAATACCAAGTACAAGGAGCTTGTTTGAGACCATATAATGCCTTGTCTAGTTTACAGAGAAAGTGCGGAGCATGGGGATCTTCAAACCCAGGTGGTTGTTTTATGTAAACCTCCTCTTTCAAAACGCCATGTAAGAACGCATTCTTGATGTCAAGTTGTCGCAGACTCCATCCTTAAAAGACAGAGAGAGCTAGAACAAGGCGGATAGTAGCCGCTTTAACAACTGGACTAAATGTGTCCTCATAATCAATGCCATAGCGTTGCTCGAATCCTTTAGCTACCAGCCTTGCTTTGTATCGATCAATGGTACCGTCCGCATTTTTCTTGATGCGATATACCCACTTGCAGTCAATAATATTTTTATTGGAATTTGGAGGAACAAGATGCCACGTTTTATTTTGAATGAGTGCATTGTACTCCTCTTCCATAGCTTCCTTCCATTTGTTATCACCCAATGCCTCAGATAATTTGCTCGGTTCACCTGTAGACGTAAACAGTCCATAGGGAATAGTGTCGTAAGTATAAATTTTTGGTTTCTTAATACCTTTTTGTAGACGAGTCCCGCCTTCAAGAGAAGGTGGCGGTGCATGTGGGGTTGCAGCTGGTGAAGACGCAGAGGATCCGGAGGCACCAGATCCGGAGTTGCCAGATTCTGTCTCAGGCAGACCAGCCGCAGGAGATCCCGCGACGGAGTTTGTGGCCGTTTCTTCAGTGGATCACGACGCAGAAGATCCGGACATACGGGGTCCAGCTGTCCCCGCAAGAATTGTGGGCGCAGAGCTGTCGACGTGGGAGTCGTGCGACGTCGCATTATCTGCAGGAAACAGACGACGCGGTGCGGGACGCGAGGCGGAGGTGGACCCCATAGCTGACCCCGCGGGACGAGATTGGCGAGGCGGTGTCATCTGGTCTGAGCCCACACAACACGGCGCGGGACTGTCGACCGCTGGCGACGGGGCGCGGGTTGGCGGCACAGATCCCGGGGTGGATCCTGCTGCGGGATCTAAGGCAGATATTTGTCGCAGGGCGGGAGAATCCGCTCCGATTTTAGTGCCGCTGCTGTTTGCTTCTGTATACTCTGGATTTGGATTGTTTGTGGCCGTTTCTTCACCGTTTTCAGTTATTTCTTCGGCGTTAGATTGCTGGTTCGAGGCTGAAGCTTCTCCACTGATCTTGGGTACCTGAGTATGGTTAGTGGCAGGTACAAAATGCATGTGTTCACCATTAGTCATACCCTCAATAATGGATGGAGTCAAAGTCAAGGGAGACGGAAGAAGGAGAAGTTCTTGGCTGAGGCGAAAACCAGCATTTGGATGTAAGAGAGTAAACGGAAAAATGTTTTCATCGAAGACAACATCACGAGAAATGTAGACTCTCCCGGTGATGACATCTAAACATTTTACTCCTTTGTGTAAGAGACTATAGCCAAGAAGCACACATCCTTTTGATCAATAGGAGAGTTTACGTTTGTTGTAAGGGCGAAGATTGGGCCAACAAGCACATCCAAATATTCGGAGAGATTCATAATTTGGTTTGATGTTGAGGAGTTTCTCGGTAGGGGTCTCAAAATTGAGAGGTTTGCTAGGAAGCATATTGATTAAATATGTGGCAGTAAGAAAGGCTTCATCCCAAAATTTTAGAGGCATAGAAGCATTTGCAAGGAGTGATAGACCAACCTTAACTATATGACGATGTTTTCTCTCGGCGGAGCCATTTTGTTGGTGTGCATGAGGACAAGAGACATGATGTGTGATACCAGATTTTTAGAAAAAAGAATGAAGTTTTTCATATTCACCACCCTAGTCCGTTTGCATGGTTATAATTTTGCGATCAAATTTTCTTTCAACATATTGTTGGAAGTTTAAGAAGGCTTGATAAACATCAGATCGTTTATTAAGCAAATAAATCCAAGATAATTTTCTAAAGTCATCAATAAAACTTACATACTATGAGTGTTTTCCAACGGATTGAGGAGCAGGTCCCCAAACATCAGAGAAAATTTGTTCCAAAGGTACAGTGGAAACACTAGTAGAAATTGGATACGACAATTGTTTGCTCTTTGCTTGTTGGCAAGGGTCACATACATACGGATTTATTTCAGGGGAGTGGGAAAGATTATTTTTCCGAAGAACTTTTTGAACAATAAAAGAGGATGGATGACCAAGACGGCGATGCCATGTAGAGGATGAAGCATTGGTGGTGAGGAAGGCGTGCTTGTTGGTCTCCATATTTGTAGGCATGAGAGGATATAGGCCACCATGACACGGACCTCAAAACATGACTTGCTTCATGTCCCGATCCTTAATCACAAAAAAAGAAGGGTGAATTTCAACAAAAGCATTGTTGTCGAGAGCAATTTTGTGAGCGGATAATAGACTTTTGGAGGCATTAGGAACATGTAACATATTTTGAAGGCGGATGGAACTATGAGGAGTATCAATAATGGAATTACCAACATGTTTAATTGCCATACCTTGACCACTAGCTGTGTGGATTTGATCATGCCCCTTGTACTGTTCATGTGTAGATAGCTTGTTCAATTCTCCAGTAACATGAGTTGTGGCACCCGAGTCCATATACCAATTGGTATCGACCCCATAAGATGCAACATGAGCACTCTTTTCTTCATGGTGGGAATCATCATCGTGATCATCATCACCATAGCGCCACCAGCACTCGCTTGCGTGGTGCCCATATTTCTTGTAGATCTGGCATGTGACATCTTGAGTTGGGGAGTGATACGTCGGAAACGTATCTATAATTTTTGATGTTCCATGCTTGTTAGTATCTACTTTGCTTTGCTTTGTCTACACTTTGAGGTGCTTTTTACATGTTTTCTGGTACTAACCTATTAACAAGTTGCCACAGTGCCAGTTGCCTGTTTTCTGCTGTTTTTGGTTTTAGAAAAGCTAGTAAGGAAATATTCTCGGAATTGGACGGGACAACGTCAAAGTCAATAATTTTCCGTGGGGAACTAGAAGTCCAGAGGGGAGACGGAGAGGCGTGCCAGGGCAGCCAGACCCCCCCCTAGGCATGGCCAGGGGTGGGCCCGCGCCTGGGAGGGGTGTGGCCCCTCTGGCCGCCTCCTCGGCCTCCCCCTTCGCCTATAAGAAGCCCCCGATGCAGAAACCCTAAGCAGCTGATCAAATCTCCACGAAACCGTCTGTAGCCGCTGCCACCATCGTCCCTAGATCGGGGGGGTCTGAAGTTCTTCCCAGCACCCTGCCAGAGGGAAGATCATCCTAGAGGCCTTCTCTCCGGTATGATGCATGAGTAGTTCCACCTTGGAATATGGGTCCATGTAGTAGCTAGATGGTTGTATCTCCTTCTTTGTGCTTTCATGTATAGATCTTGTGATCTCCGTTCATGATCAAGATCTAATCTATTTGTAATCATGCATGTTGTGGTTGCGGGGATCCGATGGATATTGATATTATTATGTTGGTTTGATTAATGGTTTTGTCTTTATGATTATATCATGTACGTGTTGTTTGTGATCTTGCATGCTCTCCGTCGTTAGTAGCTATCTTGGCCGAGTAGTTGCTAGTGACTCCAAGAGGAGGTATTTATGCTCGATAGTGGGTTCATGCCTCTAGTTTTCAAGGGAAGTGACAGAAATCTCTTCGGTTGTAGATGTGTTGTTGCCACTAGGGAGAAAACAATGGTCTCTTGTTCATGTAACATGTGGACTGTTTACCTTACACACTTTTCTTAAAGCAGTTGTCTGTTGCTTGCAACTTAATACTGGAGGGGGTTCAGATGATAACCTGAAGGTGGACTTCTAGTCATAGATGCAGTTGGATGGCGGTCTATGTATCTTGCTGTATTGCCCAATCGAATCTCATAGGATCTTTCTGACTAGTAATTGCATTGTTATGCCTTGCTCAGTTCCTGTCAATTGCCCTGCTGTAATTTGTTTACCCTTTATGCCATGTTGTTTATCTAAGGAGAGCACCTCTAGTGAACTATGGAACCCGGTCCAATCTTTACCATTGATACATCTTCCACTATTACTTGTTTACTTGCTGCAAACCATTACCTTCTACACCATATGTTTAATCCTTTGTTACAGCAAACCGGTGAGTTTGACAACCTCACTGATTTGTTGGGGCAAAGTCTTGAGTTTGTGTTGTGAAGGTCTCCACGTTGCTAGCAACACCTGTGTGACGTTTCCTTCCTCCTTCTGGTTCGATAACCTCGGTCTCTACTGAGAGAATACTTGCTGCTGTGCTCATCACATCTTGCTCTTGGGGTTTCCAATGAAGTCCTCTTTGTCAGGCAACAAGTTTTCTGGCGCCGTTGCTGGGGAGGCTAAGGATGTCTTCACAAGGGGAGTCCTCCACTTCCTTTCTCTTTACTTTGTTTTTAGTTTGCTTTGTTTCTTTTGCTTGGTTTTGTTTTCCTCTTTTCAAAAAACCCCAAAATATTAGTCTAGTTTGGTTTGCTTGCTTTATTCAAAAACACAAAAAAATTAGTTCCTACTGTAGTTGCCACCTTGCTCTAGCTCACCATGTTGCTCCCCAAGTTTGCCCTGAAGGATCTTTGCGGTGACCCAGCATACCACTGCATGATGTAGTACACTATAGTCGTTGACATAACACCAATGAAACACCGTTCACTAGTATTACATCCCTCAGAGTAGTACAACAGAAACATAGCAGGTCCAAGACATGACTATAGGTTACAAATCAACTCTTTACACAAGATCCAGAGAATACTCTAGGTTAAAGAGAGAGAAAGAAACTTCTTACAAAGAAGAATCAGGAATAAATAACTCATAGCTACCATACTTATAAAACTAGTAACTGAACTACTGGCTTGCATTGCTGCTATTGCAATACTCTACAGAAGTAGGTTCTATGGTTAGAAATTCTATTCTTATCTAATCAACAACTTCGTCTTCACTTGAGTTGATGTATATGTTGACTTTCTTGACTTCCTTTAAGAGCGTTAGCTTTTGATGATGATTCCTGGAGCATAACTTGATGTAGACGTCTTCTGTACTGGCTTTAGAACCTAACAAGGGTTAAGAAGATACTTTGAGTACGAGCGTACTCAGCAAGTCCACTAGAAAAGGAGTGTTTGATGCACTATAACTACAGCCACAGACCATAGGTCGTAGGCAATGCAGGTTTTCGTAAACATTTCTTCAAAGGTTGCTTTTATTCTGAAAAACTATGTCCGTCATCCTTCACGGGTTTACCAGAACATTCATGGGGTTCCTTTCCCGCCGCGTTCGCAGCTCCTTCCCGGAACAGGGAGTAACAAGTTACAGTTCTTACAGTCTGTAGAGGTGCGTCACTTTACCCATGAGAGATCTTAGCTTTGTTGCACATCCGAATTGCAGGTTCGTTCACACTTTCTTGGTGTGAGGCCCAGACTAAGATCCAAGCCAATCACTGCCTTCTCATGACATCAAGATGTCTCCTTGGTGTACGCCAGCCCACCTATTGAAATACGACAATGGCAGTACAGACCGTTCAGATGCCGGAACTATCGTGGGACGTTGAGGGCTCCCACCCATATGCTGCATATCCTCTATGAATTACCATAAATAATATGCACGCTACGAGTGATAACAGCAACCACCCGCACATCCAGCTCCATGCGAGAGGGAAAAGATACAGCTGACTTCTTCGTCCCATTCCAAATCTCATGGTCAACGCGTAATATACGACGCAAGAATCACTGGCGACATTGGTTGTTAAGTCCTAGATAATATGTTCCTTTACCACCGGAACTCTTATAGTAGGTTATTACCTTATGGTAAATAACCTATAATCACTTTATTGTGAAAATAGTGTTTTCTGTCCTTTTTCAAATGCAGGTGATGACAACACTGGATTTGTAAAATACTTTACATAAAATAATCAAAGGACATGAGCAAGTGTCAACTTGCCTTTTGTGATTGCAAGATTATGCACTCACGGTCTTCAAGACAATATAAGATTCAATAGCGGAAATCTGCATCATTGGTCTAGTAAGGACTAATGTTTAAAGAAGCAAGATACTTTTATGCATAAGTAATGTAATGCAAGTTGAGAAATACGAATCCAGAGAATAACGTTGTTCTAGGGTTTGGATACTGGAAAGGGTTTCCTTGGAATGTGTTGCCCGTTTAGATTAGGTTTCACACATGTGCTTCTTATTAAGGCTTGTGAGTGTGTGGAATACAACATATATTTATACAACAATAAAATACATATTATGGAATGCTACGTAAGGTTGCTTACGTCTTAATTGTTTATCTTCAAGTTTTACTTTACAAGTAATGTCACTTATAAGGAATTTAAGTATTAACAATCTTATGATACAAGTAAAGTATAAAGTAAGGTGTTTACTATTAATTGTCATATGTTAATTGAAGTGGCAAAATGAATAACTTTTGAAGAAAATCTTACTCAATTAAGCAGAAGCATTTAAGATTTTCTGTTACCCTTAGGAGGTGTTCTTTCTAGTTATAATTTTTAAGTAAGAAAGAATTACTCCATTTGAATAGTGACAGCATTTGTATTTGAGACTTATCTATCTTGGTTTTTAACTGGGTTGGTTTGGTATTAATATGCTTTATAATTTAATTGTAACATACCAAAGTTAACTATAAAGCATATAATAAAGTTTTTAGCATTATACTTAAAGCTTTGTAACTATAAGTAACTTTAAGAATGTAGATAGACTTAGGGTGTATTACTTATGATACTTGTATCTTGTTCACTATATATTGTTTCCTTAGAGTTACTTAAGAATGGCATTACTTCTATTGGAGTAGTGATTTATTTACATTATAATGGTATAAAGGAATTTACCTTCCTATAAGGGTGTGGTTAAGGTTTGTGAACAAGTAAACAATATTCTTTACTACTTATGAATTCACTTATAGTGTTTTGATTTGTTTATAAAATTTATGGTTAATATAAAGGAATGGTTTTTATCTTATTACAATTATTCTTGGAGATTTTGTATTAGATAATGATTCTTTTATAAAATAATTTATACTTATGGTTGAAGGATCATTCAATAAGATTGCATTTAAATGGTGTTAAATCATTTTGACATCATAATGTTAGTATTTAAGATTAATACTATTTATTACATTTAATTGGTTAATTTTTAGAATTATTTACAAGTTTTATTTACCTTTATATGAATTATTAATTAAGGAAATAGGTTTAAATTCAAGTTATAAAAGTGTTTAACGTTTTATTTAACTCAAAAGTGGAATATTACATTTTTAACATGTAGTTATTATTTTTGTGATCATTTTGGTATATTACATTTATTTTTCTGATTTATAAATAATAAGATGTGATTTTAATAAGGTTTATTACTTTAAAAATACTTAATAAATAATAAATATTTCAGTAAGTGAAATGATGATGCATGATTATAGTTTTAAACTCTAATTCTTATTTTTCTAAGATTTTTGGTATTTTATTTATATTTTTAACATTTACCATTATTAAAATATTAATTATCAAAGTACTAAAACTTTATAAAGTATTTCTTAAATAATATTTATTTAAATAATTATCATAATAATATTTAATAATATTTTTAAGTTATAGATTTTATTTTTCTAAACATTTTCATATATTATATGTATTTTTCTGATTTATAAAACAAAATATATTAAATTTACAAGATTTAATCATTTTATTTTATTTCTGGAATATTGAAATTTGAATTTATAATGTTTTCATTATTCCTAAACGGACACTAATCCTTTTTACACCCAGATGGGATCTACCCATGGTCACAGACATGTGGGGCACAGGGCCACGTCATAAGCCACATCAACAAAGACCAGTCAATAGAGTGGACTTAGTCAAGATGACGCAAGCATGACCTCACGATGACGTCATACGAACAAATCCTCTCAGGTTGCTAATCGATCCAATGATCTAGGGCGCACGCGGGACAGTGCAGGGTTGTGTTAGATTCAACACACGATGGTGAGTTGAACTAGGGTTGCGCCGCCTCTAAATGGTCATCGGAGCACTCGCTCCGACGAGCAACTGCGGCGGCAGACAAAGGTGAGCGTCGGTACGGCGTTGTGGTGTTCGAAAGACAAATCGGAATGGACCATTCGGTCGTGAAGCTTACTAGGAACGCGAAGAGCGTGTTGAAAAGGGCGGAGGAGGTTTGAGATGGTGGCAATCGACGATGAACAGCGACGTCTGGCGGCGGTAGACGCTTCGATCCCGTCGATTGGGGTTGCGCCGGCTTGCGTGATTCGTCGAAGATGAACAAGAAGAGCACGGCGAGCACGTTGGTGTCCTCCGTTGGTCCTAGGGTGGTCGGGAACGACGAGGTGGATGATCTCCGGCGAGCTTGGTTTATAGTGGATAAGGGAAAACGAGGGAGAAAGGGATTCGGGTTCGTTCTCTGCGGTTATGGGATCCTTATAGGCTCAAAGAGCGGTGGCTCGCTTCTTAGGGCACGGCGGTCATCACGGCGACGGCGAATGGCTCCGGCGGCGCCACGCAGATGCTGCTCCCCGACGGCCTTCTGTCTGAACGAAGAAGAAAGGAAGAAAGGAATGAAGGGGTACTGGGCTGCTGTTGGGCCTCCGTGGGCTGCTGCGGAGTGAGTGAAGAAGATTGGCTGTGACCAACGGGCGTTGAATAGAGAGAAGACTAAATGGGCCGTGGGCCAGATTGGGTGTTTCCTCTGTTTTTTCCTGGCTTTACTCCTTTTTCATTTTCTGTTTTGATTTCAGGTTTGTATATTACACATTTGATTGAAATTTCTTTATAGAATTATCTTCTGAATAATTGCAGTAATATTGAAGTTATTAAGAATCAATTTATGAACTTTTATTATATATTGTTTAGGTTTCTTTATTTTCTTTATATATATACCTTTTCTATTATTATTTGTGAGGGCCTTTAATATGAATTTAATTTGACAAAAATTGATAAACTTATCATAGAATGTATTACTACTAACTAATGAGATTTTATTCTTATTAATACATAATATTAAGGCAACTTTTATATTCATTGATACTTCATTATTATTTGATACATAAAGTTTTGAGTACTTAATAGGGTTAATATTATTCTCATAATTTAGGAAATGGCAATGTATATATATTTTTTTATTATTACTAACAAAAGAGTTAATGTTTAAACTGAAAATGCTTACCATAAGTTCTTAGAAGGTTTAATATTCTCATATTTATTTTACTGATGTGAATAAAGATTAATGGCTAAACATATTGTGTTTATGTTTATGATATTTAATGTTATCACCCTTTGAAGTAAAATAGTGGGATTGTTTTCTAGGCTATCTTATGAGAAAGAATTGATGAAGATGGTTCCTAAGCACCTATGATAATGATGGTTGAAAATGACAAAGATGTGCTCAGGTGATTTGATATAGGAAAATATTCCTCTGAAGCATTGTGGAAACAAAATGATAGATCAATTAGATGAAATGGATAATAGGTTTGGTTATAGAATTAGGTGTTAGTGTTTACCAAGAATTTCCTATCTTCCATAATTCACAATTCTGGACTTCTAATTAAGGAATTCATTTCCTAGATATACTACTTCATATCCATCATCATGTGCTAACATGATGAGCTTTGTTTCACAAGAATATTCTTATCCACCTTTTATCCTTCTAAATCCATTTTTAAATCCAATGAGCTTGACACTAAATCTTTTCATAATATTTTCATATTCATACTTGGTTATACCCACTACTCTGCTGTTGATAATCCCCAATTCAACAAATGGTTACTTCTAACTCCAATCATACTCTTCCTTAATCATCCTTCACTAATATCACTTCCATAGATGTATACATCAAATCCTACTTTACCTCAAGTGCTTAGTATTTCCAAAAAGGAAAATACTACTTCTTTAATCCAGTGTTACTCTAGCATCATTTTAATCATACTATCTTGTCTCTACTTGACTCCAATATCTAACATTCCAACCTCACATTAATTTAATGTGACTTGTAATGACTAATCTAGGATAATAAACCTATACTATGGTTCAATCATGTTTTATCCACCAATGTCACTTATACTTGGTATAAGCATTCAATATTGGTGAGTAAGGCATGATCATTATGATCCTTTGATCCTTTATGGTTCAGGTTTCCAGTTATCTAAACAAGGCTTCTTCAATACAACACTACAGTTGTATTCTAATTATCTTCTATATAGCTCTATTGGATTAAGAGATATAATTCATTGACTATACCTACTTGATCTAATAGGACTACTCCTGGTAACTATCTTTAGACTTCATCCTTGTAATCTTCTTTGTTACCATATTGATTGGATTTCCTCCAATCACTCCCATCCTATAGATAACATCTAAAACTAGCATCACTATTTACCTCTTCTGACTTCTTTCTTTATAAGCCTTAAGTGAATGCTATAATAAGGATAAGAGTTGATAGATCAAGAATTGATAGGTTAAGAATTGGTGAATCAATAGTGGATTACTCAATATTGATGAACAACAATTATAAGGATAGGATTCAATAGAGATGATAAAGATTGATATGGAAAGATATATGGAGAATGATCTTAACTTTGGTTTCTTTCATACTCAATCTCACTAGAGAGTTAAAGTTAGGTATTTCCATGATACTCATGGTATAAGTAGATGAGGTTAAGATATAGCTGTTACATTCTTATTATTTGTGTTATATTTATAATTTGGTATTCATGAGTGATTATAATGAATACTATGATATGATCTCCTAAGGATCAAATATAAATCATTAAGTAATGTATTAGGGTTTAATTTTATTCTATTTGATCTACCCTTAGATCAAATCATGTTTACCCAAAATAAGATTTTAGCAAAGGTCATATTGAAACTTATCGTAGTCAACTTGATGATCTACATCAATTCCATCAAGTTAAGAGAAGCTTCAATCACTTTGACAAGTTTTTATTTAAAAGCGCGAAAATTATTCAGATTTTCTATGCATGAATGCAATGCACACACCTGTGTTCAGCTTATTTCTAAGCTCTAATGCTGGGATGTTACAATCTTACAATAGGTAGTTGCTCCATAATTGGGAAAGATAATATTGAAGGATTTATTAATCATGTTAGCAAGCATGAAGACATTGAGGATAAATCTATAGCAGAACTTGCTCTTAATTATGAGATTGCTGCAGCTTCTTTAGTTCATATGTTGGAGGCTAGGTTTGTTAGCCTTAACCCCTTCATACAATTCTTGTTCCTAAAACTAAAAGAAGAATAGAATGCTGAAAAGAGAGAATTCATCCTTGAAACTTTATCAAAAGAATTTCATGACGTTGCTAGGGAAGCCAAAAAGGTCTTTGAGCGTTTCAATATGCTAGGGTCAAGTGTAGATGTTGTGGGTATTTCTGATAAAACTAAGCCTAGAGAAGAATTTAAGATACCCATACCCTGTAAGCTTGTTGGAATGGATGAAGCCTTTGAAAAGAATTTTGATTGGATTGCTCCTGAAAATCTTTTTGATGAAAGTAGTAGACCAAAGAGAGATGAGAAGGTATCCTCCAAAACCCATTTGGATGAGATACCTTTCATAGTTGAAGACTTTGCAAGTATTGATGTTAATGCTTCTTTATTTGAAAATACTTGATTCTTCTTGCTTCTTGTGCCTAATTTAAAGGCGTTAAAAAAAGTACTTATTGGGAGATAACCCAAGAGTTTTCTTTAGTCTTGGAAGTTATTACTTCAGTAATGACCTCTCCTTATCCTTTTTGTTTGATTTTTGTGCTAAGAATGACCTCTAATGAGAGGGAAGTAAGATTTGGGGAGTTGCTGTCCTGAAACAGATTTCTATCCTCCACCATAAAAATTCGTGACGAGTCTCTATAAGTCGGATTGATCTGACAATTTACGAATACATCCCCCTGTATGTTAGATAACTTTCGTTAGTTTAACACTTTTTGATTTGAGCAACAAAAGAGTTTCGAAAAAATCGGTTTCTACATGCTGGTCTGTTTTGACAGATTTCTGCCATTATTTGCATTTGCATCTTATTAATTCCTTTTTGAGTTATATTTTGGGGAATTGAGATTTTTGAAGGAGTTACTACAGTATCTTGTGTTTTTAGTGAAAAGACTTGCTGTTTCAAAGCTTTGCCAGAGATCTAATATCTTTTGAATAAACTAATGTTGCTAATGAAGACTGTGTGCACTTTTGTATGCAGGAAAAATTTCAGGTGTAGAGAGAGAATGATGCAATGAGAATAAGAATGGACAAAAGCTCAAGCTTGGGGATTCCACCATGGTATCACCCCAAGAAATATCCAATGGTACAAGAGTCAAAGCTTGGGGATGCCCAAGGCATCCCCTTCTTCATCAATAAAAAGTTCAGGTCTGTCTAGACACTTCGTTTTTTATTGTTTCATGCATAGTTGTGTTGTTCTTGGAGCGTATTAGTTTTTGTTTGCTTTGCTTAGATTTTTTAGCTCGCTTGAATAAAGTAGTTTGGAACCTGTTCTCGTTGTGTTGTTTTGCAAATAAGTTGCTTGGTGTTGGAAAGGAGTAGTAGGTTATTGCTTGAAGTGCAAGAGGAGCTTGCATTGACTGTGACTTAGACTTTAGCATGACATGCTAGGTGTTGTTTTGACCTTATGCTTAGTGATTATTGCTATAGCATGTCTTGTTCCAAACAATTGGGATTGCTTAGTATGCCTTGAAGAAATTATGCGTTGTTTTAGCATGCAAAAGCATAGTATTGTAGTATTCTCCTTTAATGCTTTGTTTGGATTGACTTGGCACATGCTCACACCATGTTATGACTATGACAAGTCACCATTAGCATCTATGATCATTTAGTCCTTGACTTGTATTACCACTCTATGCTTTGATTAGTAATGCTTTGTTGCTCTGCATGATTATGGCCATTATGCTCTCTTAGTTGGTTGCTCCCAGTCTTTTGCTAGCCTCCACTTGTATGAGTAAGCTATACTCATGCTTTCAACTAACAAGAAACCAAGTTATTCCAAAGTGTCACTATAAACTCATATGCATGGTGTGTTACACCATTCCAAGTATATGATTGTTTTCAGCTATCTTCCATAAAACTAAACAAACTAAGCAAAGAAAACGAAAACTAAGACGCTCCAAGAACAACACAACTGTGCATGAAACAATAAAAACGAAGTGTCTAGACAGACCTGAGCTTTTTATTGATGAAGAAGGGGATGCCTTGGGCATCCTCAAGCTTTGACGCTTGTACCTCTTGGATATTTCTTGGGGTGACACCATGGTGGCATCCCCAAGCTTGAGCTTTTGTCCATTCTTCATCTCATTGCATCATTCTCTCTCTACACCTGAAATTTGTCCTTCATACAAAACTTCGCACAATCTTCATTAACAACATTAGCTTATTCAAAAGATAATAGACCACTGTCAAAGCTTTGGAACATCAAGGATTTTCACTAAAAACACAAGCTACTGTAGTAACTCCTTCAAAGAAACTCAATTTACCTGAAGAGATCTCAAAAAGGAATCAATAAGAAGCTAATGCAAATAATGCCCGAAATTTGTCAAAATAGACTAGCAGATAGAAACGATTTTTTTTCGAACATCTTCTGTTGCTCAAATCAAAAAGTGTTGAACTAATGAAAGTTATCTAACATACTGAGGGATTTATTCGTCAATTTTGAGATCAATCCAAGTTACAGAACCTCCTCATGATTTTTTTGGAGGACAGAAATCTCTTTCGGGACAGCAACTGCCCAAATCTTACTTCCCTCTTATTAGAGGTCATTCTTGGCACAAAAAGCAAACAAAAAGGATAAGGAGAGGTCATTACTGAAGTAATAACTTCCAATACTCAAGAAAACTCTTGGGTTATCTCCCAACAAGTACTTTTCTTTAACGCCTTTAAGTTAGGCATGATAGCTTGAGAAGATGCTCACATAAGAACTATGAGTTGAAGTAAAAGAGAGCATCAAGAAGCAAATTCAAAACACATTTAAGTCTAAACCTCTTCCTATGCATAGGAATCTTGTACACAAATAAATTCATGAAGAACAAAGTGACATGCATAGGAAGATAAGACAAGAGTAACTTCAAAACTGTCAGCACAAAGAGAGGTGTTTCAATACCATAAAAAATTCTACAACCATACTTTCCTCTCTCATAATAATTTTTAGTAGCATCATGAATAAACTCAACAATATAGCTATCACATAAAGCATGCTTTTCATGATCTACAAACATAAAATCTCTATCAGGCTAAAAAATAGTGGGATTAAAACCTTCACATGTTTTACCCAAAGTAGATATTTCAAAAGGATCCACAAGAACATAACATTCATCCTTCTTTGGTAAGCATGGGGGACAATCAAATAATATAAGAGGTAAAGAGTTACTCTCATTAGAAGGTAGGCATGGGTAGATCCATTCTTCCTCCTTTTGTTCATCACTCTCCTCCTCTTTTTCATCTAATGAGCTTCCAGTTTCAACAATTTCTTCTTCCATAGGCTCCTGCAAGGCATTGGTCTCTTCCATTTGTGGAAAGCATCTATTAAAATATTCAAGAATATAGCCATTTGCTTCCTTGTAATTATCAAAGCAAAATTTAAGTATCTCATAAACCTCATATTCATAAGGTGCATTATCGGTATTTTCAAGCAAACTGGCAAGTTCAAATGCACCCTTGAAAGCAATAAATTCTTCAATTTGTTCCACATCATAAAAGTCATAATTTCCTTTAAAATAAGAAGATATGGTAACATTATCATTATACTCACATTGAAAAGGAAGGTGTTTATACCTCCTACAACAATAAGATTTATCAAAGCAATAAGTAACATTATAAGTAGAGCACACGTCTCTAGCAATAGTATTCAACTTATCAATTTGTTCCCATAAGTGCTTCCCTTTTTGTGACAACCGGTGTTCATTATAATAATACTTTTGTTCTTCCATGAACCCACCTTGCCAATAAGCACTAGTTTCAAAGAATCCATCCATTGATGGAAAGCATGACCAAGGAAGGTAATGACATACCACCAACTAGAGTAAGAACTAATTTTTTGTGTTTTTGAATAAAGAAAGCAAACCAAACTAGACTAATTTTGTTGGGTTTTTTGAAAAGAGGCAAACAAAACCAAGCAAAAGAAACAAAGCAAACTAAAAACAAAGTAAAGAGAAAGGAAGTGAAGGACTCCCCTATTGAAGATGTCCTTAGCCTCCCTGGCAATGGCGCCAGAAAAAGCTTGATGGAGCCCACCACTTGTCGTGGGACGCTTCGTTGGAAACCCCAAGAGCAAGGTATGAAGCAGCACAGCAGCAAGTTTCCCTCAGTAAGAAACCGAGGTTATCGAACCAGTAGGAGGAAGGAAACGTCACACAGGTGTTGCTAGCAACGCGGAGACCTACACAACACAAACTCAAGACTTTGCCCCAACAAATCAGTGAGGTTGTCAAGCTCACCGGTTTGCTGTAACAAAGCATTAAACGTATGGTGTGGAAGGTAATGGTGGTTTGCAGCAAGTAAATATTAACAGTGGAGGATGTATCAATGGTAAAGATTGGACCGGGGTCCATAGTTCACTAGAGGTGCTCTCCTTAGATAAACAACATGGCATGAAGGGTAAACAAATTACAGCGAGCAATTGACAGGAACAGAGCAAGGCATAACAATGCAATTACTAGCCAGAAAGATCCTATGAATTTGATTGGGAAATACAACAATATACATAGACTGTCATCCAACTGCATCTATGACTAGAAGTCCACCTTCAGGTTATCATCCGAACCCCCTCCAGTATTAAGTTGCAAGCAACAAACAACTGCTTTAAGCAAAGTGTGTAAGGTAAATAGTCCACATGTTCCATGAACAAGAGACCATTGTTTTCTCCCTAGTAGCAACATCACATCTACAACCGAAGAGATTTCTGTCACTTCCCTTGGAAACTAGAGGCATGAACCCACTATCGAGCATAAATACCCCCTCTTGGAGTCACTAGCAACTACTTGGCCAAGATAACCACTAGCAACGGAGAGCATGCAAGATCACAAACAACACAGACATGATAGAATCATAAAGACAAAACCATTAATCAAACCAACATAATAATCTCAATATCCATCGGATCCCTGCAAACACAACATGCATGATTACAAATAGATTAGATCTTTATCATCAACGGAGCTCACAAGAACTATACATGAAAGCACAAAGGAGGAGATACAATGATCTAGCTACTACATGGACCCATAGTCCAAGGTGGAACTACTCACGAATCATACCGGAGAGAAGGCCTCCGGGATGATCTCCCCTCCGGCAGGGTGCCGGGAAGAGCTTCATATCCCCCCGATCTATGGACGATGGTGGCAGCAGCTACAGACGTTTTCATGGATTTCTGATCGGGTACTCAAGGTTTCTGCATCGGGGGCTTCTTATAGGCGAAGGGGCGAGACCGGGAGGTGGCCAGGGCCACCAAACCCTAGCTGCGGGCCCACCCACCTGCTCGGGTGGGTCTGGCCGGCCCCTCCGGCTCTCCTTTGGACATCTTGTTCCCCTACGAAAAGTAATTGACTTTGACGTTTGTCCCGTCCAATTCCAAGAATATTTCTTTACTAACTTTTCTGAAACCAAAAACAGCAGAAAACAGGCATCTGGCACTGTTGCAACTTGTTAATAGGTTAGTACCAGAAAACATGTAAAAAGCACCTCAAAGTGTGGAAAATAAAGTAAAATAGATACTAAACAAGCATGGAACATCAAAAATTTTAGATATGTTTCGAATGTATCAGCCCCAGGCCTCCCTTGACTTGGTGACGACGGCCAGCATCATGGACATCCATGCAGCATGGAGGCCGCCCTTGTGGGTGATTGCGATGTCCACCCCCACCACCATAGCCACCTGGACCAGCATGTGGGCGGTAGCCACCACCATCGCCATAGCCATATCGGTTGCCACCTGCACCACCACCCCGACAAGCAGCAACATTAGCCGAAGAGGTGAATGGGGTGGCAACTTCCTCCAACTCAGAGAGCATCTTTTGACGATGATCATAGGCTAGGATCGGATTGCAAACATCGGCGGAGGTGGAGGAGGGATTAGCATTAACTGCAGCAACAAGGCCATTTTACTCACTTGGTAGACCGGAGAGAAGGGCTTATTTCAAATCGTCATCGGGAACAACCCATCCCGAAGAGGCGAGTTCGGAGGCGACGGCCTTCTTTTTGTTGATGTAGTCGGTGGAGGAGAGGTCTCATTTCTTGATGTTGATGAGAGCAGCCCGCAGCGATCCGACCTGCACCTTGGTTTGAGTGGAGAACTTGGTGTCGAGAGCCTCCCAGATCTCGGCTGCGTTATCCAGGCCAAGGACATCCGCGAATAAATCTGGTGAGATAGCCTTGACGAGGTAGCTCACGAGCTGCTGATCCTAGGCGATCCAAGCCCCAAAGGCCGGATTCGGAACCATTACCTTTTTCTTCTCTTGATCTTCAACCTCCACGTTCTTGGCGGGCGCGGGATCGGTGCCATCGAGCAGCCCCAGGGCCTGCGCGCCACGCACAGCCGGCAAGACTTGCGCCTTCCAGTAGAGGAAGTTTTCCAGCGATAGTTTTTCCGATGGGGGGCCACCGAGAGCCGCCGCCCGAGATGTTTCTGGATTCATCATCGTGGGAGGGAGGGTGGCTTCGATCAGTACGATCGGTTCTGTTTGAAGAGTTTTTTTAAGCGAGAGACGTCGGGGAAGAGAAGTGCTCTGGATACCATGTTGGTTGAACGACTGCCTCTACCTGGCGTCATTTGCGTGTTAAATACTGATGGGAAGAGCCCACATCGTGGCTGAGTACAAGGAGCGATTACAGAGTCAAGAAAAGGAAGGAAATTAGGTCCATTACCGTGGTGTACTACACCATCGGGAGGACCTGGTATACGTCAGTTACAAAGTAACAAGGAAAGAAACAAATCTCCTATTTATTTGTCTAATACCTACATTAGTTTTATTCTGACAACTCAAGCTTTGTGATAATAACTCAAGCTTAAGCAACTGAATTAGTTTAGCTCACATTTGAATGGAATGTTGGTACTGGTAGATAAAGGAATGAAATGTTGGAACTGACAGACATAAAGAAATAAATTATGTCAATGTACAATGCTTATACCCATGTTATGTTTAATTTCCAGCAAACAATCAACCGTGGTTTCTAGTCTTGGATAGATAAAGTGTGGCCTGACACTCTCAAGAATGCACTAAGAAAATTGTGGTCAATGTATGATGACTGCAGTAGCACTATGATGTTTGAGAGATATGAGAGAAGGAGCAGTGAGCTGTAGGAGCAGAAGCACATACAAGCTTTGAAGAATAAGGTTGAGGTGCTGAAAAATGCAAAATAAGAACTGAAGAATGTGTTGAAATCCTAGGCTGGTGTGTTTAAGGTCAAACAAAAGAAGGTAGAGGCTGAAAGAGATGCCCTGCTGGAAGATAAGAAGAAGTGGGAGGCAGAAAGAGCTGCCCTGAAAGAAGAGAACAAGAAGTGGGAGGCAGAAAGAGTTGCCCTGAAGGAAGAAAAGAAGAAGTTGGTTCATCATGCAGCTGCTGCCCTTCTTTCATGTAGCATAGAAGACTAGACAACCGCATGTTCGGTTGCTCTTTTACCTGCATGTCCAAAAGCATATGTGCAGGCAAAACCTATTTCATGGCAGGAAACGACACCTTCCCTAGGAACTACAGTCAAGGACACATCCAACATTCCAGGGCCAATCATCTTCATAGATGTTGCATGGTTGCCAGGGCGTGATGGCCAACATTCCAGGGCCGGTCATCTTCATAGATGTTGCATGGTTCCCTAGGTATCTTCATATAGTTTGGTAAAGACAGGCCCTGCTCACAGGTTTACGTCTCAGCTGTCTCTCTACCGATGTCTTCAACAATTCAAGCTGAAGCCTTCGGCCTGCTGTTTGCAACGAAGGTTGCAGAAGTACTTCAAATCAAACGTGCTACATTTCTGACAGATAATACTACTTTGGCAATAGCGGTAGCCTCACAGGATCTTCTCAATGACCCAGGTCACTGGCAATCACACCATAGCTTGCAAAAATAGCAGCCACCTCTTCCTTTAGTGCAACCAGGATATTTCACATATCCAGAAGCCTCAACTTCAAAGCTCACCATCAGGCCAAACTTGCTGTTAAGTTTCAGGGTGTATCTTTATATTCCAGATGTCTAAACTCTACAAGTGGATTTTGTCTAAACTCGGATGTAATATCTGTATGCACCGAGCCTAAATGTAGGATACTCTTTGTAAAGTTTTGTTAAAATTAATAATAAAATAAATGGTTCCACTGGTGGCAAAGGGCCTGCAGTCCCGGGCCGCAACTGGCTTTAGTCCCGGATTTAGGCCCGGGACTGCGAAAACGGGACTAGAGGCCCCCCCTCTAGTCCCAGATCGCTACGGCCCACGACTGATAACAGCCACGTGGCTATTTCAGCACCGCGGGGGGCGGAAACCCTCTAGCCCGGGCCATAGAATCACCCGGGACTATAAGGTTTCCTGTCGTGACAGAGAATTGTGTGTTTCTCTGCCGCGACAGAGATTGTGTATTTCCTTTTTTTTGCCACTTCGTTCCTTTTTCGTTTTGTGTTTCACTATAATTCAAACATATATTTCAGTATATATATTATACGCTACTACATACGCACTACACGTCGATGCATTTATATAATTAATCGATCCCTTGCAAGCATACATATAATCAATCATATCAAAAGGAAGAAATGTTTTGAAATTACATGGTCATTGATGAATATATATATCATATCAGCTACATGGAGATGACTAAGGAAAATTGAGTTCCACGTCATCCGCATAATGCTCTCCATGTACATCAAGGACTTCCTTCATCATAAATCCCGCCAGCTCCTCTTGAATTGCTCTTATGCACTGGTCTGGCTCTAGTTTCTCCCGCAAATCATAAATATAATGTGAGTCAACTTTCTGCTCACTGGTCAACTCGTGGATGTACTCGCAGACGTAGTATCCATATAAATGAGTTCCCGGTGGCTGTTGTAAACTCTTCACCATTTTATAAGTTAACTCCTCTTTGAATGGACCTAGTATCCAACACCTGCTCGGCAAAGAAAATGAACAAAGGATTTATTAGTTACTTGATATCAGGAAATGAATGAAAGAGGACGATATAATGCGATAATTATTGAAATTACTTATGGAGCATTGCTTTCATGTCGCTTCACTGCTCTTGGTCCCAACTTACTGAGTCATGGACTTCAACTAGGGAGTTGTCAACTTGAATATTTAGCAAGATCCAGTGGAATCTGCGGACGTTTACATAAGCATACATGCATAGCTCATCCAGTAAGCAAAAATAAAATGTGTACAAGATATAAACACTCACTTGAAGTTGTAAGGAAATAGTATTTCCTTAACAAAATTATTCTCCGTTAAGAACCTGCACAGGTCTTCCTCCACGTCCTTGGGGTGATTCTTTAACGTATATTCATTAACAATATATGGGTCAATGAACACAACGTCGTATCGTCTAGCTCTTTTGCATTCAAGCATCTTCATTCTGCAGAATATAATATCATCATACAAAAGGATATATAGTTAGGATAATATATTAAATGCAATGAACGAGCTGAGCTACAAACTTAATTATAGCAATAAATCACTTACAGACAGTAGCAACCAATGATAGATTTGTCGAGGGCGCGCTAGTTGTATAACTGAAACAGTTCGGCCATTTAAACCTGTATCGAGTATGGTTTGAAGTGATGCTCCTTTCTAACGTCCACAGGAAACCAATCTTTCTGATACTTTTTTTTTCTGTTTGTGACATGTACCATTCGTGCAGATTTCGCATATGTGTGGATAGACGCGCGAACTCCTCATTACTGACTAGAGGCTCCCCTTGGACATACTGCCATACTATCTGACCCACTGGCGTATCTTCATAGCCTAAATATTGACCAAGAGACATATTTTCTTCGATAGCAAGTGCTTTGGCCTGCGATACAGTGATTCCCATAAGTGCAGCATTATTACGGGCTCTGGGGTCCATTATTTGCATGTCCATATCCATTTCAGCTCTAAAGGCCTTGTCGAGGTCTGAAATGACTTTGAGCGGGGCGACCGGTTGATTCTTCTGTGCTCCGAGCTAGGCAACTTGCTTCCCGCTTTTTGCACTTGTGATTTTTCTTCTGTGCTTGCTTAATAATCTCCCGGTCATAGTCTGATTCCAGATTCATCGATATCTGGGATGGTTGCTCAAGAAAGGACTTAGCCCACTTTTTGGTTTTTTCATTATATACCGGCTTCGGCTCAGGCTTTTTGGGTGCAAAATGCGCCTTAACTTGGGCAGCCACATCCGCGTTAGTTTCCTCATCGGTCTTGTCATAAGGTCTCTTTGGAAGAGCTGGCGGGATGTCGACTATCTTCGCCGTTTGACCTTTCTTCGATGTAGGGCACGGGGGACCGTCGAACTTCCATTTCTTTGACAAGGTAGTAGTATTGCACGAAGGCGGAGGCGGAGATCAAGTATTGCGCGGAGGCGGAGATCAAGTTGATGTACTCCTGCTGCGGCGATCATCAGCGGGGCGGGGTGGACTTGGAGGTGGCGATAATCGGGTTGGGGTGGACTTGGAGGTTGACGATATTCGATGCGGGGTGGACTTGGATTCCTCGGAGTCGGTGGCCTTGGTGCCGAGCCTGGAAACTTGATGTACTTCTTATTCTATAGAATGATGTTGCGCTTGACATCTCCTAGTTTCGTAAGGCCTTCAGGCGTAGCGATTTCAATCTCTAGGTCCGCAAAATCCTCCACTATGTCATCCACCGTGACACGAGCATAGCTTGGTGGAATCGGAAGTGAATGGTGGAGTGCTCCAGGTAGACAAGGTAAAGCAGTGCCGATCACCACCTTGAAGGACAGGTTGTTCATTGGCTGATGTAGCTCACATTGTGCCATCTATCTTACATCATCCACGGGGTAGTGAGGAGCTGGTGCATCATCCAGCAGTGCTTGATCATCAGCCCGGACCTCCGTGGAAGCCACGCTGCTTCTCTGCTGGCTAAGATCCAATGCAGGATCATCAGCCCGCGGGTGAGTTGACGACGGCAGCCTTTGGCTAATTTCATGCATGAGGTTCTTCAGATCATCTAGGTCCTTGTCAACACCCGGATTTTTAATCCTAGATGCCTGTTATGCCATACATCGCAATCCCAGGATTACCATTTTTGCGAAACATAACAGAATTGGATACCATAGTACATCATCCATTACAAACCATACATAAGTTCTTACACAAATAGGGATCTCATGATCCAGTTCTTAATACAACATCAAGCAGCAGAATACGTAATAATAACGATAGCGTAGGCGAAGCTCCATCTTCGGGGTCACAGGCAATGCTGACGATGGGAGATGATCCTAGTTGTCGTAACCTTCCTGGGGTCCATCCTCCAGGTACTCCTCTTCATAGTCTGGCCATGGGAATAGCCAGGGACAAAGCCATGAGTACTCTTTAAGTACTCGCAAACTAATACTAACAGGAAAAAAGGGTGTTTTGATAATAGGTCACTAGGCTCTAGGGTTATTTTGCAAAAGCCAGATTTATCTCTACGAAGTTCCAAAGCTAATCACAATTTTATAACTCCTAAGTGGGATCTTGTAACTCATGTCACAACTCTGTTGTGGTCAAGTCAAAGTCTCAATTCATTTCACAAGTCATTTTGAAAAGTCTGATGAGGGAACAGTATGGCCACTCCAACTGTCCATAACCGCGGACGCGGCTATTCGAATAGTTTGACACTCTGCAAAGATTGTACACTTTCACCACAACATTCGATACATCCGTCAGGAACAAATCCTGAATTCACCATACTCAGTATGCGGTTAATCAATCCTAACCTTTCAATTACACGCCCTAGTATAAGCACCTTTCCTGTGAGTTTGGCCTCCCAACCATGACCAACTGTCATCTTGGGTACTGCACATGTGGACAATCTTCACAAGGTATCCTCAGCTCAGACCTTGGCCGTGAGGGAACTAATACTAAGGTATATAAGTTTCCAGTCAAGCCCTACCCAATCTTCGGGTATTGTGGTTGTACGATAAAATTGGAATGGTATCGCATCCAGACAACCATCAGTTTTATAAAGGGCTAAGGCTCATGCCTCATCATTTTCATCACCAAAATCATCAAGTGTTCGGAAACACATGTCCACAACATTTCAATAGAATGATCCATCATTCCAAGGTTTTCATAACCATTTTCACCAAGTATTCCCATCTAAAGTTGATCAAGTTTTATGCTTAGCACTAGCATCTACAGGTGGGGGTAAGTACTAAATAGGGGTGATGGACTGGTGGAGTTTCAACTAAGTACAACCTTATGTCTTAGGCTGATATCAAGGTTTCTAACTTAGGCCAAATTTTATGCTCTTTATGCAACCTTCACATATCTTTCTAGTATCTACCATTCTCTTAAGTAAACTCTAAGTAAGAGCTTTGATAAATAAATAAAGTAATAAGCTTGCAAGAAAAACTAGGATTGGTTTATCAAGTGGGTATGATCACATATGCTTATGGCATATAGTGGTCATGGTAACAAGTAGTGGTTTGTTGCATCAGTAGAGTATCTTGCAAGTGTTAGCTTGCACATTCACTAATAGTATTAGGCTTGCATTAGTGTCAATATAAGCTTGCTAAGTTAATAGCTTGCAAGTATTGGCTTGCATAGGTATAGTATCAGCTTGCCTTGTGCAGAGCAGTGGTTGAAGTTCTCCTCGGCTTCTTCTTCGTAGAATCCTCCTTCTTCCTCGTATCCTTGGTCGGTACTAGCGTCTATGAATAAATACGAGGTACACAATCACCAAACAATACTTAACTACTTGCAATCATCACACAAAAGGGTCCTATAGATGATCTAGCATCATCTACAACATTACAAGGTTAAGGCTTGGTTTAATTCTTTTTATTTTTAGAAAAGTAATTTCTACTCATTGAAAAACTACTTAAGATTTAATATTCTCCAAACCAAACATGGGATCATGTTGACACATGTCATCACCACATATTTTAGTCCATGGGAATATGATTTAAAGTGGTGTCATAACTTAATAAGGTTTTACCCTTTTATTTTAATTAAATAAAGTGACTAGAAATGCCTATGGGGCATTCTTTTATTACTTGAACATTATTTTTTTAAGTAATCCTATATATTTTTATATATTCTGAAAGGTATGGTTAAATATGATTTTTGAGAGTTGGAATCAACTCAAAAGCTATTATGGTTTAAATTTGAAAAATGTTTGAATGCAGAAAAGGTTCTGCCTTGTTATTTTTACCAGGGGTGATCTATAGATCCAATGACTTGAATCCAACGAGCTTGGATTCAGCATTCCCAGACCTTTCTAACAAAATTGGTTTCATTCAATTTGCTGCACTAAATCGATCTGGATTGATTTTTGAAACTGGGTACAGAAGTGTGTTTGAAATAAAATGGAAAAGGTTTAATTCAAATAACTGGGTCAAGGAAAAGTTAACGGGCCGCTGCTAAGCGCTCCTGGTTGCTTAAGTGGCTGTCCCCACACGTCAGTGAGACAGGGGATGCGAAGTGGTATGGGACGATGTGGGTCGTTCGATCTGATTCTAATCCAACGGCTGGGAGTCATCGTCGACGTTGAGCACCGCCGACGAGATAGAAACGTAGCGCGGCCAGTGGGGGTTGCTGGGGGCTCACCGGTGACATGGTTATACCTCGCGGGTGCATGACCTCAGCATACCTAGTCCAGTCCAAGAAAGGCCCACGGCAAAAGTACGTCGACCCATGAAGACTTTCGGGTGGCCCAGGCCCATGGTGCCTTCGGATCCTTGGAGAGCAAGACTAGAGTAGATAGGAAATTCAAAGGGGTAAAACCCTAGAACTCAGAATCGACTAGGTCTATGCCTGTGACCTGCCTAAGTCTATATAAAGGCCGAGGGCACGACCTAGATCTCTTGACTCATACTTTCGATACACACCTCCACGCCAGATTATGCGCTCACAAGACCCTTTAACCTTCGGTTCCGCCAGAATCAAGAGCAGGCAAGTGAGTAGGGTTTTCTCCTCGGGGCTGAACCTTGGTAAACCTTGTGTCCCCGTGTTGCTTGTTTGCTAACTGTTCCACGATCTCCAGCATCCCCATCTTCTCCAAAACCCAAGTCCATAACAATGGGCATTGATGAGATCAAACCTCGTCAATTGGCGCCGTCTATGGGAAGTGGGGGTGCTGATTGTGCGATCGTGATGGTCCCAACCCGATCGATCTACAACTCTGCAGCAACGGAGAGTCATCTCCTCTTCGGCGCTTTCGACTTCACCGCCCACTCGCCGGCCACCATGAAGGACTTCGAGCCTATAGGCGACGGACTCGAAATCCTGTTCGGGAGCTTCGCTTCAGGTGGGCAACCGCACCCCACGCCTCGAGCGGATGCCCTACCATCAATCAGGCCCGCCTATGGGCCCTACATCCTGCGTACACAACATCATCAGCAGATGACTCTACGACAAAGAATGTAAGTCCGATTCAGGCGATCTGCCATCGGATACAGGGACCTACGGTTCCGGATCTGAAAGCTGCGGCAGCAGCGGACCAATCTACGAGCGCTACCAATGCGCCGCAGTCATCGAAAGCGACGTGGATCAGCAAGCACCCAACCCGCCGCCTAACCCGCCAGAATGAAACGGTGGGAACAGAAGAAGCCAATCTCCCCCACCCGAACGGGAAAACAACGGCGGCCACGTCATCCGCCTTAGCAAAGAAGGATGGACCCAGGTCCGCTGCCGCGGGTGCAACATAGTACTGCCCGCAGACGCCTCGCGGGATATGCTGATGGCCTACCACCTTCTCCTGATCAAGGAGCACAAGAAGCAGGTCAAGATGCAAGAGGTGCTTTGCAAACGCAAGCAAGCAGCCTCAGAGTCCAGCGCACGACGAGCCGCGCTCTCCGCCATGGGCATCGTCTCAAGCTCGAACGCCAACCCAGGCAACAAGCACCGCTCTCGGATGGAGAACATGGATCCCCAAGAGCGCCGCGAGTTGACGCGAACTCTCCACACATCCTTCATGGAGATGGACGCCGACGACAACGTCATCCCGAAAACGCCGCAGGCTGCGATCATGGCCGCCACTGCATATCTCGCGGCCCACCCACCTCCCGAGGGGGACCCGAAGAGGGCCATGCACAAGTCCGCACTTACCGGACTCGGACTCGTTGGAGCCGCGCTCCACCAGGAAGCTCCCAAGGAGCCGAAGAAGAAAGCTCCGGTCAGGTTCGACCGCAGCCCCACCCCTTCATCCGAAGAGGAGGAACATGACCTTCCCCGAAGGAAGAAGAGTTCGCGACACTACGACCGCGACTACGACGCTAGAGACGCGCTCACACAGCGCAAAATCGACAAAGCGCGAGCTAAGCGCGCATGCTCGTCTGAATCCGAGATGGACGAAGACGAAGGAGAACTCTGCGAAGCCCGATGCTTCAGCAGATCCGTCCGGCGGACACGGATGCCGTGAAATTTCAAGCTTCCTTCGGATACTCCGAAGTTCGACGACACTCAAGACCCAAAGGCTTGGCTTAGCGATCACTTATCATCCGTCAAACTGCACGGTGGAAACAAGGAGACCGCCATGCAATGCCTTCAGCTGCAGCTGACAGGCGCAACCCGGATCTGGCTCAGCAGCCTATCCTTAGGGTCCATCTGAAGCTGGGATGAGCTAGCTTACAGCTTCATCCGAAACTTCAAGGGTACCAGCAAAAGGCCCGCCTCAATCGAAGAATTGCGAGCCTGCACTCAGCGAACGGGCGAATCCATTCGCTCGTACATACTACGCTGGTCCAACACAAAGAATTCCGCAGCCCACATCTCCGAAGAGAGGGCCATCGATGCCTTCCGGGACGGCGTCAAGCGCCAAGACTTCAAGGAGGAACTTGGGCGTGTCAAACCCAAAACGCTCGATCACCTCATGGACATCGCCAACCGGTGGGCTGACGGAGAAGACTCCATTCACCGAGCACAATCGGAAGAAGAGGACGACTATGGTCGACGGCGAGAGCGCCGTAGCAAGAGAAGATCGTGCGTGTACGACGATCGCGATGGACCCGACATGGTCGCGGTCGGCTACGCCGATCGCCGCAACGACGCCAACCGCAACAGCGGAGGATACCGCGGAGGAAACTTCCGCGATGGAGGACGCCCAGCGCAGTCGTGGCAACGCCGCGATAACGACCTCAAAGATACGAAAAACTTTCGGGTCCATGCACCATCCATTTCTACATCGACAAGCAGGATGGCAAAAAAAAGGCGAGCCACATGCTCAAGGATTGCCGCGAGTTCCAGAAGCTCAGCGAAAGCATGGTGCAGATGAGGCAGCAAGCTCCAATCACTGCGTTCGGAAACACACCCGCGCCAGGTGAGATAGCGCATGGAGCTCCTCCACCGCCACCTGTAGGAGGCCCGAACCAACCGGTCGCACCAGCACAGAACAACGCTGGGAACAGGTATCCCCCGCCGAAAGGAGCACTGATGATCCAGAAGGGGCTCCCTACGAATAGGGTGCAAAAGAAAATCACCCAACAGATCAACCTGGCCGTGGCAACTCCACCCGCCATCCCTGAGTACCTCAGCGGATCAGAGTCCTGCATCATGTTCACTCGTTTGGATCACCCTTGCCAGATCCCTCGCCCAAGTCATGCTGCCCTGGTGCTGGAGGCGCAGATCGGAGGTTTCGAGATGAGTCGCGTCTTCATGGACGGTGGCAGCAACATCAACCTGATGTTCGCAAGCACTCTAGCAGCAATGCGGATCCCGCAGTGCAGCCTGGAACAATCAGACACACTGTTCCATGGCATCGTTCCAGGGAAGGGCATATTTCCCCTGGGCAAGATTTGGCTCGACGTCATCTTCGGCAAGCCGGACAACTTCCGACTGGAATGGCTCGAATTCGAAGTGGTGGACTGTCCATCACAGTACCACGCCATCCTCGGGAGTGTAGCATTCGCAAGGTTCCTGGCTGTCCCACATTATGCATACCTGCTACTCAAGATGCCAGGACCGAAGGGCGTCATCACAGTCCACGGGAGCTTCACCCGATCGGACCAATGCGACAGAGATTTCAACAGAATCTCCCAATCATTTGGTATGCAGGAGGATCTCCTTAGGCTCCGCGAGGTGACGGACAATGGGGCACCCCCAGTCGCACGACAAAACGCACCTGACATGTCTTTCGACTCCACAGTCAACACAAAGAAGATGCAGGTCCACCCGACGGATGCCTCCAAGACGGCGATGATCGCCAACGACCAGCCTCAAGATAGAAGGCGCGCCATCGAATTCCTCCGTGAGCGCTGGAAAATCTTCCCCGGTGTCCGCGGACATGCCAGAGTTCCTGTGGAATTCGCCGAGCATGCACTCAACGCCTTTCCGCACACCAAGCCCGGCCAAGGTCCATCCAAGACCGCCCAAGCCACGAGCCGAAGCTATAGGCAAGGAAATCAACAGAATACTCGTTGCAGACTTCATCAGGGAAATCAAAGAAAGCGAGTGGCTTGCAAACACAGTCATGGTCCCAAAGAAGGACAGGGACATCCTGCGGATGTGCGTGGATTTCACGTCGCTAAACAAGCACTGCCCAAAGGACCACTTCCCCCTTCCTCGGATCAACCAGATCATCAATTCGACAGCAGGTTGCGAGAAACTCTCCTTCCTCGACGCCTACTCAGGCTACAACCAGATTCGACTCAAGGTTGAAGATCAGGAGAAAACGGCGTTTATCACACTGCTTGAGTATTCTCACATAACACAATGCCTTCGGCTAAAGAACGCAGTGCCACGCATCACCGATGCATGCAGCCTGCCTCAAGGACCAGATCGGTCGCAATGTTCAAGTCTATGTTGACGACATAGTCATAAAACCAGGGAGGCAGGACACTTATCGACGATCTCCGCGAGACGCTCGACAACCTTGATCGCTACAGATCAAGCTCAACCCGAAAAGTGCGCCTTCGGCATCCCATCGAGTCACCGCTTGGGTACTTCATCTCAGAGGGATCGAGGCGAACCCAAGAAAATCAGAGCCATCATGGCGATGGAGAAGCGAAAACATCAAGGGTGTCCAAAGACTCGCAGATTTAATAGCGGCATTGAGCAGATTCATCAGCCGCATGGGCGAGAAGGCCTTGCCATTCTACCAGCTGCTACGCAAGGCAGATAAATTCGAGTGGACGCCCGAAGCCAACGATGCATTCGAAAGCCTCAAGCGGCTCCTCTCCACCTCGCCCGTCTTGGTCATGCCAAAGGAGCGCGAGACTCTGCTGCTGTACATAGCAGCCACACACCAGGTGGTCAGCACCGTACTAGTGGTCGAACGACCCGAAGAAGGCAAGACCCACGGGGTCCAGTGCCCAATCTACTACCTTAGCGAGGTACTGACACCAACAAAGCAGAGGTACCCTCACTACCAGAAGCTCGCCTACGGCATGTTCATGACGGTTAGACGGCTGAGCCATTACTTCCAGGAGCACCAGGTGATGGTCGTCAACGAGGCACCCCTGAACATCATCCTGAATAACCCAGAAGCCACAGGACGCGTGGCCCTATGGGGCATCGAGCTGTCACCCCTGGACATCATCTACGAGAAGCGACTCGCAATCAAGTCTCAAGTCCTCCCGGACTTCCTCGTACATTGGATGGAGCTGCAACTGCCAAACACCCTAGACATGTCGCAGTCATGGACCATGCACTTCGACGGCTCCAAGCGCGAAGCTGGAGCAGGAGCCGGGGTCATACTGACCTCCCCGCAGGGAGACCAGATGAAGTACGTCCTCCGGATGAAATTCCGAGCCTCCAACAATGAGGCCGAATACGAAGCCCTCATCCACGGCATGAGAATGGCAAAGATCTGCGGCGCAACGCGCCTGGTCATATATGGTGACTCCAACCTCGTCGTCCAGCAGACGATGAACGAGTGCGACGCACACGCTGAAAACATGATCGCGTACTACACACTCTACAATGCACTCGAAGGAGAATTTGACGGCTGCGAGGTTCGGCACATTGGAAGAGAAAGCAACGAGGAGGCCGACAGACTCGCCAACATCGGCTCCACCTGTGCAAAGGTGCCACCGGGTGTGTTCCTCGAACAGATCTGCGTGCCATCCATCAAGCGGAAATTCCCCAAGGGATCACCCGAAGAAGCAGAACACTCGGGGGCTACGCTGCCCGAAGGACATGAAGGACCCGAGAAACTGGACACAGAGGTCGCCATGGTCAACGTAATGCAGGTCATGGCAGTCGAAGAAACTTGGACGCGACCATACCTCTAGTTCTTGATAAACGGAGAACTGCCTGACAGTCCGACAGATGCCCGGCGCATATCTCGTCGGTCAAGCGCAGTATTACGGGTGTACTACAAAGGTGCGTCACCATCGGTGACGGGAAAGCCATCCTCCAAGACATCCACGAGGGCATCTGCGGCCATCACGCAGGCAACCGCTCCCTTGTCGCCAAAGCTCTACGGGCCGGATTCTACTGGCCAACGGCCATGAGCGACGCAAAGGACATCGTCCGAAGATGCAACGGGTGCCAACGGTTCACCGACAAACCGCACGCACCCGGGTCAGAGCTCAGACCCATACCTATAGCCTGTCCCTTTGCTCAATGGGGCCTCGACATGATCGGCAAACTGCCAAAGTCCTCAAAAGGGGGACACATTTACCTCCTGGTCGCAGTCGACAAATTCACCAAGTGGGTCGAGGCCATGCCCGTCACCAACCAAAAGGGCAAAACTACCGTCAAGTTCTTCAAGTCCATTGTCTACAGGTTCGGCGTACCACACAACATCATCACCGACAATGGATCGAACTTTATCTCCAAGGAGTTCCAGGACTTCTGCGAAGGCCTCGGGATCAACATCACGTATGCCTCAGTGGCACACCCGCAAACAAACAGGCAAGTGGAAAAGGTCAACGGCCTAATCGGCGCTGGTATCAAGAAGTGCCTCATGAGTCCACTTGAACGGAAAGCTGGAGCCTGGACGAAAGAGCTACCATCTGTACCATGGAGCTTACGGACTATGCCAAACAGCTCCACCGGCTACACGCCGTTCTTCATGGTACACGGAGCCGAGGGCGCATACCAGTACACCACCAGGCTCCTCGGTCGCCGCTTACAGCCGAATCCACGGCTGCACTCAAGATGCCGTCGACACACTCGACGAAGCAAGAGACGAGTAGCAGCTCGATCGCGGTGTACCCAGAGTCTCCGCAACACTACCACAGCCGGCCACGCCCAAGGTCTTCGTCGAAGGAGACCTCGCCTTTGCGACTCAAGCAAGAGCGATCGAAGAAATTCGAGTCGCCATGGAAGGACCCTACATCATCACGAAGTCATCCTGTGGCGCCTATCGCCTCAAGCACGTGGAGTCTGGAGTCGCATACTCCAACCCATGGAACATCGCACACTTACGGCGATTCTACCCATAGTTACCTACCACTTTACTTTCAATAAGGCTTTTCAGCCAAGGCTATTCAGCCGAACAATGTACTTCCTCCATTACGATATAAATAAAGCTAAGTGTCTTGCCCCAAAATTTCGTTTTGTTATCTGCAACTTTACTTTATGCTACAAACGCACTCGGGGGCTCCCCCACCTCACGATTTTCATCAACTGAGAATCACACGTGTACACCCTGACAACGTCAGGCAAACGAAAAGGACACGATTAAACAAAGTAATCGCGTGCTCACAATAAACATAAACCTTTATAACACAGGGCACAACACGCCCAGTCAAAATATACAAATTTTACATCTACCTCTTTTACAGGTACTACCTATTCTGAAGAATAACTTGAGCACGCTGCTCAAACAAATCTACTACCTGTTCGGCGTACTGCCTTACAGCCGCATAATGCGGACGCATATCCCACTCGCCACCATCCGGACGAAGAGGTGGCCCAGCTGCTACAACAGACAAATCTACATCAGGCCGGTGCAGCCTCACAAGGGACAAAGCAGCCTTCACGCCCGCAACAAGCTGTTGCCGCACCAACTCCTTGACATTGCTCACACTTCGAAACTTCGACAGAAGACCCGCAAGGCTTGTTGGTACAGCATCCAATGGAAACATGACATGCAAAACTGAGGCAAGTGACATCTGCACCTGACGAAGCACCCGCGAAACCTGGTGCACACGATCTTGCACCGTCGCCAGCGCCATGGCGCGGTCACGATCCATCCAGAAGAAGCCGCCAGCCTCCATGTCCTGTTGAGTCAAGCAATTGACCCGAACAGCGACACGCTCCTTCTCTTCCTGAGCAAGGTTAGCACCGCGACAATTGCACAAAATAAGAGGCAAGGCCAGCAGGCTCATTCAAGAACTGAGCTGCAGCTCAAACAAAGAACAACTTACATTGAAGCTGCCAGACACCAAGCAGTTCCGCCATCAAGTACTCCTCTGGCTGCACCGCCATCCGCCTTGGACTTCAAACATCGGCGTGACTCGCAACCAAAGCAACTCCTCTCAAGACTACGAACACGATCCTCAAGAAAAGCGAAGGCGAGGAATCATCCAAAGATGGACGAACTACCGCAGGCGTAGGTGTCAACGGGTCAAGACCAAGGAACCTAGCTCAGCAGAAAAGCAAAGGAAATAAACATTCAGACAGAGAAGAGCACAACTCAGAAGAGTTCATTATGCATATAAAGGCCAATACATTGGCACAATGATTGCTCCTCACAAATATTTACAACAAAAGAAGACTACAAACTATCCTACATCTACAACGCTTAAGACGCTGCACTGAGTAGCCTCGAGCCGGATTGCCTAAATCTGGCTCTCCCCTTGCGTCGCAGCGCATACTCGACAGCAGATCAATGAGCTTTGGCCATATCGCTGGCGAAAGCAGAATAGGCAGCAAAAGCTACCTCGGATCCATCCGCGGTTGTCGGCATCCGGGAGGTGATCTGGGGAAGGTCCAGCTCCGCTCCTGCCGCCAAAGCCATCGCCAGCCCGACGGACGCGCCGATGCCTTCGCTTCGCTTATCGCCGCAGCGCCGGTGACAAGGCCTGCGCCAGAGGCCAACATCATCAAGGGCCGCGCCCTTAGGGACAAGCTCCTTGTAGAAGCGGCCAAGGATTTCCTTCGCCTTGGCAAGGGAGCCGACGACGGTGCTGCGACGATCTTCGACCGCTGCAGTAGCATCATCTAGGGCACTCCGGTGCTCCAGAGCGCAGCGGTCAAACTCGATGCCTGCGGCATTTGAGGCAAAACAAAAAGAGAAGACTAAGGATAGTAACAAAGAAGAAAGGCAAGAAAACGAAAATACAGAAGCAAAAATAAGGCACTCACCCGAAACAGCCTTGGCAGCGGCCATGAGCTTGTCAGCCACCCTCTTCAAGGCAGCAAGATCCATGGTAAGCTGCTCCTCGCGGTCCGTAGCCTCCTGCTGCAGACGCTCCTTCGCTTCAGCTGCCTTGGCCAGCTCCAGCTCAAGGCGCTCCTTCGCATCAGCGGCGTCCTCAGCCTTCTTCTCCGATTGACCAAGGCTCTTCTTGAGAGCGTCGATCTCACGGAGAGAAGTATTATGCTCCTCTGCATCCAAAACAATCAAACATCAGAAAGCAGGACAGAAATAAAGGAAAGAAGCACCCAAAGTATACGGGTACCTTGAAGCTGTTGGAGGTTGGCCTCCAGCACCAGGCGCTCCTGCACCAGCCGCTTGGCTTCCTGCACAAAAGGCTGCAGGAAGAAGAACCACCATTCAGAAAAAGGACTCAGGGGCTACGCCCAACAGGAGAAAGCAGAAGAAAACGACTCACACAAAAACACTCGGGGGCTCCCCCAGTGATAGACGACTTACATGATCCAACGGTGATGCTGAAGGCCCGCTAGCGAAATTCTGAGGCGCAACTGTAGGGTTTCGTAGCATGGAAAACAAAAAATTTCTACCGCATACAAACAAACAAGCCAAGATCTATCTACTAGATTGTAGCAACGAGTCGATGGAATAACTCACCCTCGAAGATTCCAAAGTGTTTAACGAGAGCGGATTCTCGTGGGTGATGTAGTCGTACTCTTCCCGATCTCAAGATCGCGTAGACGATCCTTCCGGCGCTGCGTTTCGGCAGCGCTCCCGCAGTCGTTCACACGTTCGGTACTCGACGAAGACCTTCCTCTCCCTTGTTCCAGCAGGCAGCGGAGGTTGTAGCACTCTCCTCGTGATTCCGGCAGCACAACGGCGTGGTACCGGAAGTAGAGCGAGTATGGTGGACGATGAGAGAGCCCTCGGTGTTCTAGGGTTTAGACACACCAAGGAGGGGGCTAGGCCGGCGGCTAGGGTTTGACCTAGGCGGCAGCGGCGGTTTGCCCTAGGGCGGCGGCGACAGCAGGAGGTGGTGGCGCCAGCGGCTAGGGTTTAGAGGTGGAGGAGTTGTGTGTCTAGGAGGGGAGCCCTACCCCTCCTTATATAGGTGAAGGGGCCGGCCAAGGGGAGGGGAGTCCCTCCCCAACTCGGCTACAAGGTGGGCCGGCGGTGGAGGGAGGAACTCCTCCCCCAACTCGGTTTCCACCTCCCTCTCCACTTCCCAAAAATAGCCGTTTGACTTTCAAATTGCCGTTTGACTTTTTCAAACTAGGATTTGAATAAACCCTCTATTTTGTTCAGCGATGACACCTAGTACATTATGCAATCACACCAACTTGATATGACACATTCATGTACCCTTCCCCTCTGGAGTGCCGGACATTCCGGAACCTTCTAGAACATTCCTGATGAAAACACCGGAACCATTCCCCAACTTCGAAACAGGACTTTCCTTATATAAATCTTATTCTCCGGACCATTCCGGATCTCCTCGTGATATCCCGGATCCCATCCGAGACTCCGAACAACATTCGGTCTCTTTCTCATCATTCCATAACTACTCAAACAACGTCGAATCCTTAAGTGTGTCTCCCTACGGTTCGTGAACTATGCGGACATGATCGAGACACTTCTCCGAACAATAACCGATAGAGGAATCTGGAAATTCATATGGCTCCCACATATTTCTACGATTACTTTGTGATCGAATGAACCACTTACATATGATACCAATTTCCCTTTGTCTCACGATAGTTTACTTATCCGAGGTTATGATCGTCGCTATCTCTGCATACCTAGTTCAACCTCACATCGATAAGTACTCTTTTCTCGTTCCTGATATGTGATCCCTCAGAGCTACCACATGCTTGCAAGCTAATTGGATGACATTTCACCGAGAGGGCCCAGAGTATATCTATCCGTCATATGGATGGACAAATCCCACTCTTGATCCATGTGTCCCAACCAATGCTTTCCGAACACTCAATGCCACCTTTATAGCCACCCAATTACGGTGTGGTGTTTGATGTCATCAAAGAATCCTTCTGGTAAAGGTGACATGCATGATCTCATGGTCGACGGAATTAGGTTACTATGTATCAGAAAGCATATAGCAATTGAACTATTAAAATGACTTGATCTTTATGCTACGCTTACCTATAGGAGTATGTCCACCATATCATTCTCCTAACGATATGATCTTGTTGTTAATAACATCTCAATGTTCATGATAGGGAAACCACAATCATTTATTAACCAACAAGCTAGTATTATAAAGAGGCTTTACTAGGGACTCTATTTAGTTTACAAATCACACAAGTATTAATGTTTCCTTGTTAATACTATTATAGAATGAATGTAAACATTTATCATAAACACAAAGATATAATAATAACTATATTTATTATTGCCTCTAGGGCATATCTCCAACAGTCTCCCACTTGCACTGGAGTCATCTAATCTAGATTACATGGTAATATACCGAACACCCATGGCAGTTTGGTGCTGGTCATGTTTTGCCCTCGGGAGAGGTTTAGTCAATGGATCCGCCACATTCAGATCTGTGTGTACTTTGCAAATCTTTATGTCCCCATCTTGGACATGTTCTCCAATAGCGTGAAAACGTAGCTTGATATGCTTCAGCTTCTTGTGTGACCTTGGTTCTTGCGCATTGGCTATGGCGCCCATGTTATCATAGTAGATAGACATTGGGTCCAGCGCACTAGGAACCACACCCAGCTCTGTAATGAACTCTTTCATCCATATCGCTTCTTGTGAAGCCTCTGAAGCAGCCATGTATTCCGATTCAGTTGAAGATCTCGCCACAACGCTTTGCTTTGCACTCCTCCAGCTAACTGCTGCACCATTCAAAGTAAATACGTATCCAGATTGTGATTTAGAATCATCCGGATCGGTGTTCCAACTAGCATCGGTGTAACCATTAACAACGAGCTGTTCATCACCTCCATAAGAAAGAACCATATCCTTAGTTCTTCTCAAGTACTTAAGGATGTTTTGATCATTGTCCAATGATCCACTCTGGATCACTTTGATATCTGCTAGTTAAACTAATGATATGCAATGTCGGGTCTAGTACATAGCATGGCATACATTAGAGATCCTATGGCTGAGGCATAGGGAGTCTTACTCATCCTTTCTCTATCTTCTGCCGTTGTCGGACTTTGAGTTTTACTCAAGGTCGTACTGGGCAACATGGGCAAGAACCCTTTCTTGCTATCTTCCATTCCAAACCTCTTTAGAACTTTGTCCAAATATGTACTTTGTGACAATGATATTAGACGTCTTGATCTATCTCTATAAATATTTATGCCTAATATGTAAGCTGCTTCGCCAAGATCCTTCATTGAAAAACTATTATTCAAATATTCCTTGACACTATTAAGAAGGTCTACATCATTCCCAATCAACAATATGTCATCTACATATAGTATTAAGAATGCTAGAGAGCTCCCACTCACTTTCTTGTAAATACAAGCTTCTCCATAAGTTTGTATAAAACCAAAACTTTTGATCACCTTATCAAAACGTTGATTCCAACTTCGGGATGCTTGCTTCAATCCGTAGATGGACCGTTGAAGTTTGCATACCTTGTCAGCATCTTTAGGATCGACAAAACCTTTGGGGTGCATCATATACAACTCTTCATCAATGTCTCCATTGAGGAATGCTGTTTTGACATCCATATCTCATAATCATAATATGCAGCGATTGCTAACATAATCCTCACAGACTTTAGCTTCGCTACAGGTGAGAAAGTCTCATCGTAGTCAACTCCTTGAATTTGTCGAAACCCCTTTGCGACAAGTCGAGCTTTATAGATAGTAACATTACCATCAGCATATGTTTTCTTCTTGAAAATCCATTTGTTCTCGACAGCCTTCCGGCCATCCGGTAAGTCCACCAAAGTCCATACTTGGTTTTCGTACATGGATCCAATCTCAGATTTCATGGCTTCTTGCCATTTATTGGAATCTGGGCTCATCATCGCTTCCTCATATGTCGCAGGGTCATCGGTGTTGTCCACCAACATGACACTCATAACGGGATCATACCAATCTGGGGTGGTACGAGTTCTAGTTGACCTGCGAGGCTCTGTAGCAACTTCAACCGAAGTTTCATGATCATCATCATTAGCTTCCTCTCTTATTGGTGCAGGCACCACAGGAACTTCTTTCGGTGCTGCGCTACTCGCAATTTCAAGAGAAGGTTCGACAACCTCGTCGAGTTGTACTTTCCTTCCAGTCACTTCTTTCGAGAGAAATTCCTTCTCTAGAAAGGATCCATTCTTGGCAACGAAGATTTTGCCTTCGGATCTATGATAGAAGGTATACCCAATAGTTTCCTTCGGGTATCCTATGAAGAAGCATTTTTTCGCTTTGGGTTCAAGCTTGTCTGGCTGTAACTTCTTTACATAGGCTTCGCATCCCCAAACTTTAAGGAACGACAATCTAGGTTTCTTCCCAAACCATAATTCATACGGTGTCGTTTCAACGGATTTAGATGGTGCCCTATTTAAAGTGAATGCAGCTGTTTATAATGCATAACCCCAAAATGATAGCGGTAAATCTATAAGTGACATCATAGAACGAACCATATCTAAGAGAGTTCGATTACGACGTTCGGACACACCATTACGCTGTGGTGTTCTCGGCGGTGTCAATTGTGAAAGTATTCCGCATTTCTTCAAATGCTCGCCAAACTCGTAACTTAGATATTCACCTCCATGATCAGAACGTAGAAATTTAATCTTCTTGTTACGTTGATTCTCTACCTCACTTTGAAATTCCTTGAACTTCTCGAAAGTTTCGGACTTATGTTTCATGAAATAGATATAACCATATCTACTCAAGTCATCCGTGAAGGTAAGAACATAACGATAACCACCGCGCGATGCTACACTCATTGGACCACACACATCGGTATGTATGATTTCCAATAAGTCCGTAGCTCGCTCCATCATACCAGAAAATGGAGTCTTAGTCATTTTACCCATCAGACATGCTTCGCATCTTTCAAGTGATTCAAAATCAAGTGATTCAAGAAGTCCATCGGAATGGAGTTTCTTCATACGCTTCACTCCAATGTGACCAAGACGACAAAGGTTACATGTAGGTCGAGTTATCGCCGATTTCAAGCGTTTAGCCTCAATGTTATTAATATGTGTATTTCCACTATCGAGATTCAATAAGAATAGACCATCTATCAAAGGTGCATGTGCGTAAAACATATTACTCATATAAATCGAACAACCATTATTCTCGGACTTAAACAAGTAACCGTCTCGCAATAAACAAGATCCCGATATAATGTTCATGCTTAACGCAGGCACCAAATAACAATTATTTAAGTATAAAACTAATCCCGATGGTAGATGAAGGGTAGCGTCGACCGCGATCACATCAACCTTTGATCCGCTTCCCACGCCATCGTCACCTCGTTCTTTGCTAGCTTCCGTTTATTCGCAAAGACCTGTTTGAGTTACAAATATGAGCAACCGAACCAAAGATCAAATACCTGTGCACTACTACGGTACTAGTGAGATACACATCAATAACATGTATATCGGATATACCTTTCTTCTTGATGTTGCCGTTCTTCAAATCCGCCAAGTACTTTGGCAATTCTGCCCAAAGGACCTTCTCCCTTGCAAAGAAAAGCACTCAAGATCGGGCTTAGGTCCAGCCTTGGTCTTCTTCGGCGTGGTAACTTTCTTACCACCCTTCTTGAAGTGTCCCTTTTGCTTAGACTTGCCTTTCTTGAATTTGGTGGTATTATTGACCAACAACACTTGGTGCTCTTTCTTGATCTCCACTTCAGATTTCAACATGGCGAAGAGTTACGCAATGTCTTGTTCATGTTCTGCATGTTGTAGTTCATCACAAAGTTCTTGTAACTTGGTGGTAGTGATTGGAGGACACAATAAATCCCCAAAGCATTAGGAATCACTATACCCAAGCTTTGAAGTTTGTTTGCGCCTGCACATCTTAAGCACATGCTCACTGACGGAGCTTCCCTCTTCCATCTTGCAGTTAAAGAACTTTTCAGAAGCCTCATAGCTTTCAATTGCCGCATGAGTCTCAAAGATCAATTTGAGATCCTCGACAATATCATATGGGTCTGAATTCTCAAACCTTTTAAAGCTCGATTCTAAACCATACAAGATAGCACACGAATCGTGGAGTATCGAGTCTTCCGAGTGAGGTAAACATTATTTACTTCATCGGTAGCAGTAGCAGGTGGGTCACCCAATGTGCATCCAAAGACATAGGTCAAATTAGCAGCTGTGAGGACAATCCTCAAATTGCGGAACCAATCCGCGAAGTTGCTTCCATTGTTTTTCAACTTTTCTTTCTCTAGGAACGCATTAAAATTGATGGTAGGGGCCGCCATTGATCTACAACATATTTGCAATAGTTTAGACTAAGTTTATGACAAATTGAGTTCTAGTTAATAGTTAAATTAATCTAGGTGAACTACCACTCAAAACAATATCCCTCACATTGTTTTAGTGATCACATGAACCAAATCCACCACATGACACCGATCATCACGAGAGTTGATATAGTTTCAATGGCGAACAATCGACATGTTCATCATATCTACTATATGATTCATGCTTTACCTTTCGGTGATCCGTGTTCCGAGACCATGTCTGTACATGCTAGGCTCATGAAGATCAAACCTTAGCTTCCGCATGAGAAAATCTGGCTTGCTCACGTTGTATACACTTGCGGAATCTAACACACCCGATCATCACGTGGTGCTTCGAAACAACAAGCTTTAGCAAATGTGCTAACTAAGGGTGAACACTTTATGATTTGAAATTCATGTGCATGAGGGATCATCTTATAATGCTACCGTCGTCTACTAAGCAATACAAGATGCATAAAGGATTAACATCACATGCAATTCATAATATGTGATATGATATGGCCTTTCTTCTTTGTGCTTCCGATCTCCATCTTCAAGCACGAACATGATCTCCATCATCACCGGCATTGCATCAAGGTCAATGACGCTTCTCCATGGTTGTCGTCCACCGGCTTCAACTATTACAACTACTTTGAATAGACACGCGGGTCTTAACATAAATTAAAGACAACCATATGTTCTCGCGGTTGCCAACTTACAATAAGGATCATTGCATACATCAAATATAATCACAATCTTGGCCATATCACATCACTGCACACCCCTGCAAAACAAAGTTAGACGCCTCTACTTTCTTTGCATGTTTTACATGGTTTGGGGCTTTCTGTAAGTGTCGTTCTAACTTACGAACAAGAACCACAACATTTATACTAGTATTGTCAATCACCCATTGTAAATTGGATCTTAACTATGCTAGGAGAAACAGGCACCCCCAAAGCCACTTTATGCAATACAAGTTGCATGTCAAGCGTGGAGCAAGTCTCATGAACGATGTCATGTAAGGTTAGCCCGGGCCGCTTCATCCCAACATCCCGCAAGATGCAAAGTACACAAGAAGCAATCGACAATAAAAGCATCAACGCCCACAATGACCATTGTGTTCTACTCGTGCAACAGATCTACATATATACACGGCTCTGATACCACTGTTGGGGTTCGTAGCATGGAAAACAAAAATTTTCTACCGCATACAAACAAACAAGCCAAGATCTATCTATTAGATTGTAGCAACGAGTCGATGGAATAACTCACCCTCGAAGATTCCAAAGTGTTTAACGAGAGCAGATTCTCGTGGGTGATGTAGTCATTTTCCCGATCTCAAGATCGCAGAGACGATCCTTCCGGCGCTGCTCGGCAGCGCCTCCGCAATCGGTCACACATTCGATTTGACGAAGACCTTCCTCTCCCTTGTTCCAGCAGGCAGCGGAGGTTGTAGCACTCTCCTCGCGATTCCGGCAGCACAACGGCGTGGTACCGGAAGTAGAGGGGAGATCTCGCAGGGCTTCGCCTTAAGCCGGAGCGAGTATGGTGGACGATGAGAGAGACCTCGATGTTCTAGGGTTTAGACACACCAAGGAGGGGGCTAGGCCGGCGGCTAGGGTTTTACCTAGGCGGCAACGGCGGTTTGCCCTAGGGCGGCGGCGACAGCAGTAGGTGGCGGCGCCGACGGCTAGGGTTTAGAGGTGGAGGAGTTGTGTGTCTAGGAGGGGAGCCCTACCCCTCCTTATATAGGTGGAGGGGCCGGCCAAGGGGAGGGGAGTCCCTCCCCAACTTGGCTACAAGGTGGGCCGGCGGTGGAGGGAGGAACTCCTCCCCCAACTCGGTTTCCACCTCCCTCTCCACTTCCCAAAAATAGCCGTTTGACTTTCAAATTGCCGTTTGACTTTTTCAAACTAGGATTTGAATAAACCCTCTATTTTGTTCAGCGATGACACCTAGTACATTATGCAGTCACACCAACTTAATATGAAACATTCATGTACCCTTCCCCTCCGGAGTGTCGGACATTCCAGAACCTTCTAGAACATTCCCGATGAAAACACCGGAACCATTCCCCAACTCCGAAACAGGACTTTCCTTATATGAATCTTATTCTCCGGACCATTCCGGATCTCCTCGTGATATCCCGGATCCCATCCGAGACTCCGAACAACATTCGGTCTCTTTCTCATCATTCCATAACTACTCAAACAACGTCGAATCCTTAAGTGTGTCTCCCTACGGTTCGTGAACTATGCGGACATGATCGAGACACTTCTCCGAACAATAACCAATAGAGGAATCTGGAAATTCATATGGCTCCCACATATTTCTACGATTACTTTGCGATCAAATGAACCACTTACATACGATACCAATTTCCCTTTGTCTCACGATAGTTTACTTATCCGAGGTTATGATCGCCGGTATCTCCGCATACCTAGTTCAACCTCAAGCATCGATAAGTACTCTTTTCTCGTTCCCATGATATGTGATCCCTTGTGAGCCAGTCACATGCTTGCAAGCTAATTGGATGACATTTCACCGAGAGGGCCCAGAGTATATCTATCCGTCATATGGATGGACAAATCCCACTCTTGATCCATGTGTCTCAACCAATGCTTTCCGAACACTCAATGCCACCTTTATATCCACCCAGTTACGGTGTGGTGTTTGATGTCATCAAAGCATCCTTCCGGTAAAGGTGATATGCATGATCTCATGGTCGAAGGAATTAGGTTACTATGTATCAGAAAGCATATAGCAATTGAACTATTAAAATGACTTGATCTTTATGCTACGCTTATCTATAGGAGTATGTCCACCATATCATTCTCCTAACGATATGATCTTGTTGTTAATAACATCTCAATGTTCATGATAGGGAAACCACAATCATTTATTAACCAACAAGCTAGTATTATAAAGAGGCTTTACTAGGGACTCTATTTAGTTTACAAATCACACAAGTATTAATGTTTCCTTGTTAATACTATTATATCATGAATGTAAACATTTATCATAAACACAAAGATATAATAATAACTATATTTATTATTTGCTTCTAGGGCATATCTCCAATAGCAACCACCTCCACCTCCTGCATAGGAGGGTTCGGAGCAGCGCCCCCCGACGTTGCCACCGTCTGAGGAGGAGGAGACGCAACCTTTGACTCTCCCATCATCTCCCGAGCACCAGCGCTGGAGGAGTCGTGGGAGGAGTGCCTGCACACGAAATATTTAGCACAAGAACAAAAAGTCAACAGCAGAAAGACAACAGTATAAAGGAAACTGACGAGTCCAACGAGCTTAGGTCGAAGACAGGAGGAGTCCTTCGGGCTCTCTTCTCCACCTTCTTCTCTTCCTTCTTCTCCTCCTTCTTTTCTTCCTTCTTCCGCTTCGCTGGCGGGTGCGGCGTTACAGCCCGCACAGGAATGGCAATAATGGGAGAGGAAGAGCCTCCATGCCCGTCATTGTGACGCTCAAGGCACAGAGGGTTTCTGGGAGTTGGAGGAGTCGAGGCATCCGAAGACTCGCTGGAGCTCCGTGATTGTTTGCGCGTATGGTCCTCGCTCGACTCGTCGGCATCTTCCGCCGGAGATCACGCCGACGGCAGCTCGGACACGGAATCCACCACATCATTATCCGGGGCATTCGGATACTTTTCAGGCAATGGCGGTACCATGCCCGGCACCTTGAAGCTCTGCAAAACCATAAGGGACTTTGTTAGCAAACAAAGGAAAATAAATACGATGACGAAAGCGCTACGCCGACAAATCTACACTGTGGAACAGCCAACGCCAAGAAAGCGGAGTCGGCCGACTTCCCGGATTTCTTCTCCGGCCTTGAACTTCAAACGAAGAGGTCTGTCAAGATCCCCCTCGGAGATCTTCTCAGCCGAAACCCTCGTCGGATCACGGCGCCCAGAATAAAGAAACATCGGGTGCGCCCTAGCCTGGAGAGGCTGCACCCGACGCTCGAGAAATGTGCGGATGATATCCACGCCGTTCACTTCCTTCTCCGGAATCGACTGGAGATCCTCCACCCGACGGTAAAGGGCCTCTATTTCCACCACCTCGCCATCCAAGATCTTGTTTTTCCAAGACCTTTTCGGCTCAATCTTTTGGGAGGGGTCAAAAGGAACAGGACCAAAATCTTGCCCAGGCACTACGGAGTCGCGGATATAAAACCATCGCCTCCGCCAGTACTGGACAGATTCGGACATGGAAAAGGAAAAGAAGATTGGGACTGAGGGAGATGATGCAACCCCCAATGGGATAAACACCATCTGAACCAGACTGCCTCTTCACGGAATAAAGTTTCCGGAAGAGGCCAAAGTGCGGCTCAATGCCGAGCCAGCACTCGCAGAAAGTGATGAAACAAGCAATGTGAAGAAGAGAATTGGGCGAAAGATGATGAAGCTGGATGCCATAGAGAAAGAGCAGTCCACGGAGGAAGTTGTGGACTGGAAAGGAAAACCCATGCATAACGAAGGCGAGAAACATAACCCGATACCCAGCTGGGGGACGGGGGATTACCTCGTTGCCGGGGAGTCTGACGGCCTCCCTATCCTGCGGGATCAAGCCCCGCTCGTGAAGTTTGCGGAGATCACTCTCCCGCGTCTCTGATTGCCGCCAACCACCATCGGTGACACGGGTCGCGGTGGCGCTTTTCTTTCCTCCGGCGGCGCTGGTACCAACCGCATATGATGACTTCTTTGATTTCCCCATCGCGCTACGGCGACGCCGGCGGTGAGAGCGCAGAAGGGAAGATGGAAATGTGGAAGGAAATTCCAGTGCGCAGCAAGAATCGATGGAGCACAAGGAGGCAGTGAAAACAAGAACTGATGGGGTGAAAACAAACTGCAACTTTCCCCAATGATTATAACGATGAGGACGATGCACGGCAGCCGTCCATCCGGAAGACCTAACGCCAATGGCAGATCTGACCATACACGTGTCAGCATCACAACGAACCGTCATTACCACGCCGTCCACTTCGCACGGAAATCGAGGCGACGCCGTAATTATCTCCACGCCGCACGTGACCGGTCAATTCAAGGTCAGCAAGTGGGACCCATGTTCATCCAGTCAAGTCATCTCTGGCGCAGCAGACGTTTGAGGTCATTTGATCGTCAGCACTGATGTCATCAAAAGCTATACTAGCAGCAACTACAATTTTATGGCCTGGCAATGCACACGACTGCGCTCTGCTAAGTATGAACCCGTGCCAACAGGCGCGATGAAAAATCCCGACGGACGCGTTGGGTACATCAATTAAATTCACTGGAATTCTACTCCTGTAAGTCCTCCACGGCCTGAGTCGAATTACGCCAGCGTATGTTCCAGTTTCGAGTTGAGGGACTCGAACCTGAGGAAGATCATGTCGTTTCGTCCTAAGACAGTTAACTGACCCTGATCCGTCGGATGAGTCAGGCACACACATCAACAATCCCTACACACGAACTATTGAAATACATAGTTGCACCCGAAATATTAAAGAGTCCTCAGCCGAACCTACTATTCAACTGATCACTCGGGGGCTACTGACATGGTTATACCTCGCGGGTGCATGACCTCAACATACCTAGTCCATCCCAAGGAAGGCCCACGGCAAAAGTACGTCGGCCCATGAAGACTTTCGGGTGGCCCAGGCCCATGGTGCCTTCGGATCCTTGGAGAGCAAGACTAGAGTAGATAGGAAATTCAAAGGGGTAAAACCCTAGAACCTGTAACCGACTAGGTCTATGCCCAGGACCTGCCTAAGTCTATATAAAGGCCAGGAGGGCACGACCTAGATCTCTCGACTCATACTTTCGCATACACACCTCCACGCCAGATTGCATCTGCGCACCCCTGTAACCTTCGGTTCCGCCGTAATCAAGAGCAGACAAGCAGGCGTAGGGTTTTCCCTCTGGGGGCCTGAACCTAGGTAAACCTTGTGTCCCCGTGTTGCTTGTTTGCTAACCGTTCCACGATCTCCAGCATCCCCATCTTCTCCAAAACCCAAGTCCATAACAATGGGCATTGATGAGATCAAACCTCGTCAACCGGGGTGCAGGCGAGGGTCGGCGAAACGGGCGAACGACGAACTCAGGGGTGGTCGCGGCAGCTCCTGGGGTGGACGAAATCAATGGCCCCCTTCTTCTCCAGAGGCGGCGGGCTCCGGTGAAATTCCGGCGATGCGCTGCTTGCCTTGCTCTGGGACTGAGGTGGGGTGGTTCTGGGTGAGAGAGGAGTGGAATGGTGTGAAGAATTCAAGCGGGGGAGTACTCTACTTATAGTCTCGACGGTGAGACCGAACGGCATGGTAAGGCGATGGTGGCGACATGGCTACGGGCTGCTAGATGCATGGCCGGCGGTGGCGATCGCTTGGTGGTCTCCTGGCGATGCTCTACGGCTTTAATGCGCTTGTAGGGGCGGTGCGGTTCGGTCGGGAACACGCCACGCTCTGTGCGGCAGAGGCGGCGTCTTCGACGGCGAGCGGTGGCTGTGCGTCACGGGGCGGCGAACGGGGATGTCTGGCGGTCTCCTGGGACGGTGGTGATCGTGTATGCACGCGGCGAGGGCGGCGCGCGATCTGTGGGATTTGGTCGAGGGTGGCGCTCTGGCGCATGCTCGGCATGGTCGCCGGGCGCGGGTCGCGCGGCGTGGTCCAAAGGCTGGGTGTGGTTCGAAAGCGCTGTGGAGTGGCGGTGGACGTGGCACGCCTCAGACATGTTGTTTTGGCTTGGTGCTTGCTCTGGCTAGCTAGCCATTGTCGGCTGGCAAGGGGGTGCTCGGGTTGGCATGGCATGGAGCAAAGGGTAGGGGCTAGGGTTGGTCCAAGCACTGGTTGGCATTGTGGGAGACAAGGGTGATCAATGGTGAACATTGCTTAGCCAAGTTACTGCTCAAAACAGTGAAGTTAGGCCAGTTTGATTTGAATCTGCCAAGTGTTTGATGAAATGGCCGCATGAATTCAAGTTTTGAATTTTGAAAAGATTTTTGGTGGGTGTGCGAGATTGGTGCTGGTGAGTCTGCAGATGCTTGGGTTTTGAAAGTTGAGCTTGTTTGAGTGGTTTTTGAAAAAGTGAGATCTTCCCATATGATAAAGATTCAATTTTGAATTGTCATTTAAACAATGCATTTGAAAGTTTCTAGATGATCACAAAGTGGGACTTGATACTTTGTTATGAGTACATTCAAGGGGTGCAAAGATCCAGAGAAGTTTCTGTTAGGTTCTGAAAGTTTGAGACAGCCAAAGTAGGCTTGGGAGTTAAATTGGTCAAAATGACCATTCCTTTATTTTATTTGTTTTGATTTACTTGTCTTTGGGAAAAGTGTGGGAAATGTTTAGATGATGTTTATTTCACCTAAGAAACATTTTACAAGCAAAGGAACACACAAACAAGTTGGTTCAAAAGAATTTCAAATTCAAGGCATACTCATATGCATGCTTTCACAATTTTATTTAGAAAAGTTTTTGTTAACCCAAATTTTGATGATTAGAGTTTGATGATTTAAGTTTAGTATTTTTGGGATGTTACAAACCTTCCCCCCTTAAACAAAATCTCATCCTGAGATTTGAAAAAGGACGAAAAGATTACCTAGGATTTGAAGAGATCGGGAAACTCCGTCCTGATGTGATCTTTGCGCTCCCAGGTAGCTTCCTCTTCTGTGTGGTTGCTCCACTGAATATTGAGAAACTTGATGCTTCGGGTTCGGGTAGTTCTGAAAGCTTCTTCCAAAATACGGATGGGTACTTCGGGATAGGTCAGGTCATCGTTGATCTCTATGGTCTGGTGATCGATATTCTTGAACACCTCCGTCTTCTCCGGGACTTCAAGACACTTGCGAAGTAACGAGATATGGAACACATTCTGCACGGCTGACATCTCTTCGGGTAGTTCCAATTGATACGATACTTCTCCTCGACGGTTCAGAATCTTGAAAGGTCCGATATATCTAGGGTCTAACTTTCCTTTGACTTGGAAACGTTGCATTCCCTTCAATGGCGAAACTTTCAGATAAACAAAATCTCTTATGTTGAAGGTGAGGTCTCTACATCTCTTGTCGGGTAACTCTTTTGTCTGGATTGGGCTGTCTTGAGGTGCTCACGAATCTTGTGAACCTTCTCTTCTGCTCCTCGTAGGATGTCGGGTCCAAAAATATGACTCTCTCCTACTTCCGACTAGTTCAAAGGGGTACGACACTTCCTTCCGTACATGAATTCAAATGGGGCCATTTGCAAACTGGATTGATAACTGTTATTGTAAGAAAATTCTGCAAACGGCAGACAGTCTTCCCACTTGGATCCATATTCTAACACACATGCTCTAAGCATATCTTCGAGTATTTGATTTACTCGCTCCGTTTGTCCATCGGTCTGAGGGTGATATGCGGTACTGAAATCTAAGCGGGTTCCTAAAACTTCTTGGACTTTCTTCCAGAAACTCGAGGTAAACTGAGTTCCTCGATCCGACACGATGTTCTTGGGGACTCCGTGCAAACTAACGATTCTAGCGATGTACAACTCTGCTAGCTTCGAACTCTGATATGTGGTCTTGACGGGTAAGAAATGGGCGACTTTGGACAATCGGTCCACTATGACCCAGATAGAGTCATTTCCCCTACTAGAAGTAGGCAGTCTAGTGATAAAGTCCATTCCTACAGAATCCCATTTCCATTCCAGAATCTGTAAGGGTTGTAACAATCTAGCGGGTCTTTGATGTCCTGCCTTGACTCGCTGACAAATATCACACTTGGCGATATATCTTCCGATTTCTCTCTTCATCTTATGCCACCAAAATTGCTCTTTCAAATCTTGATACATCTTAGTTCCTCCGGGATGGATAGAATAAAGAGTATCATGAGCCTCCTTCAAGATAACTTCTTTCAACTCAGAATCTGCTGGTACACAAAGACTTCCTTTGTACCACAAAACTCCTTCTTCGTCCTCGGTGAATCCAGGTACTTTGCCGGTACCGATATGACACTTGATTCCGTCAATACTAGCATTTTCCTTCTTCGCCTCTTTAATCTGACTGATCAAAGTGGGCTGGAGTTCTATGCTAGCCAAAAATCCTTCACTTACTAATTCCATTAGAAAATCTTCCATCTCTTTGTGCAAACTTGGTTGCTCCTTCAAAATCATGGAGTTCAAGCGGCACGACAATCTGCTAAGGGCATCGGCTACCACGTTGGCTTTACCAGGGTGATAGTGAATGTCCAGGTCGTAATCCTTGATTAGCTCTATCCATCTTCTCTGCCTCATATTCAGCTCCTTCTGAGTGAATATATACTTTAGGCTCTTGTGATCCGTATAGATCTCACAACGGTTTCCCATCAGGTAATGTCTCCATGTTTTCAGGGCTAGAACTACGGCTGCGAGTTCGAGGTCATGGGTTGGGTAGTTTTGCTCATGTTGCTTCAGTTGTCGAGACAGATAAGATATAACTTTGCCTTCTTGCATTAGCACACATCCGAGACCGATCTTGGATGCGTCACAATACACATCGAAGGGCTTCGTGATATCCGGCATGATCAAGATTGGGGCTGAAATCAATCTCCTCTTGAGTTCTTGAAAACTCGCTTCACATTTGTCGGTCCATTCAAACTTCTTGTCCTTCTTCAGCAATTGGGTCATGGGTCTGGCGATACTAGAGAATCCTTCTACGAATTTGCGGTAATATCCCGCCAATCCGAGAAATGCACGAACTTGGGTTTGAGTGGTTGGGGCTTGCCAATCTTCTACATCTTTCACTTTGGCAGGGTCAACGGCAATTCCTCCGGCTGATACAATGTGACCGAGGAATCCTACCTCCTGCAACCAGAATTCACATTTGCTAAACTTTGCATACAACTGATGCTCTCTAAGGGTTCCAAGAATGGTCCTTAGGTGTAGCTCACGTTCTTCTTATGATTTGGAATAAATCAGAATGTCATCGATGAAAACAACGACAAACTTATCCAGGAAGTCCATAAAAATCTTATTCATGAGATTCATGAAATAAGCGGGGGCATTGGTTAATCCAAAAGACATGACTGTATACTCATACAATCCGTATCTGGTGGTAAACGCAGTCTTTGGAATATCCTCTGCACGAATTTTGAGTTGATGATAGCCAGTCCTAAGATCAATCTTAGAAAACACTTTGGCACGGTCAACTGATCAAACAAATCTTCTATCTTGGGCAAGGGGTACTTGTTCTTGATGGTGACATCATTCAACTTCCTATAATCCATACACAAACGGTTACCAACATCCTTCTTGTCCACAAACAAGACAGGTGATCTCCATGGGGACGCACTTGGTTGAATTAATACAATTTCCAACATGGAATCCAGTTGCTTCTTCAATTCTGCTAGCTCTGACGGGTTCATACTATATGGTCTCTGGGCTATGGGTCCAGTTCCGGGGATTAGTTCGATGATGAACTCGATATCCCAATCTGGGGGCATACCGGGCAAAACATCTGGAAATACATCAGGGTATTCACAGACATACGGACTTGGTCAATGGTAGGTTGGGCTATACTCTTGTTGCATTTGAATTGACGAGGTAAGGTTTCAGATATATGCTCAATCGATATTCCGCTATCTTGGTCATGGTTATGGCTTTCTTAGCACAGTCAATCAATCCTTTATGTTTGGACATCCAATCCATTCCTAGTACTACTTCCAAACCTTTAGTTCCGAGTACTATCAGATTTGCATAAAAATCTATGCCATGGATTCGGATAGGGACGGCTTTGCAAATTTGCCTAGCCTTAGTGGTTGATCCGGGAATTTGAACAATCATTACATGCTTCAGTTTGGTTGGTTGAATCTTACTAGTGCATGCAAATTCTTCGGTGACAAATGAATGCGATGCACCCGAGTCAAACAACACTCTTGCAAGTACCGAATTAACAGAAAACATACCCAGCACGACGTCTGGCGCTTCCTGATCTTCTTTAGCATGCATGAGAAAAAGACGGCCATTGCGGTTGAGTGAATTCCCTGGGGAAAACCTTCTTCCGGGCTGAACACGACGCTGCTGCTGAGCTGGGGCATTGGCATTGGGGGCTGCCGCATTCTTATTGTTGGGGCACTCGTTGGAGTAGTGACCCTTATTTCCACAGTCATAACAAGTCACTTGCGACTTGTCCTTTGCTGCAACAGGCACAACATTGCTTCCAGTCCTAGGGGCAGTGTTGGTGTTGGCGGTAGCATTGTTGTTGTTGAACTTGGGTGGGGCACGGTTGAAATTATTAGAGTTGTCGGGGTTGTTGTGATTTCCTCCGGGCCTAGGGTTTCCACGGTTGGGATAGGTCGGACGGTTCATCGAGGGTCTGTTGGTTCTTGGGGCAAATCCTGGAGATGGGTTGGGGCGATACTTTGGGGTCTGATGGGTTCCTGGTTGGTGCATCATGCGACGCTTGCGGTTCTCATTGGCTTGGTTGACCTTTCCTTCCATCTGGATAGCTGAGTCGACAAGGGCTTCAATATCAGCAAAGGGCATATTGACTAACACTGTCTGCATTTGGTCATGCAGACCATTCAGGAATCTTTCTTTCTTCTTGGCTTCGGTGTCGATCTTATCCGGGGCATACCTAGCTAATGACAAAAATTTGTCACGGTATTCAACTATAGTCATCATTCCTTGCTTCATCTCTCTGAACTCGTCTCTCATTCTCTTGATCAAACCTGGTGGCACATGGGTTCTGCTAAACTTGACCTTGAATTCCTCCCAGGTCATCATCTAGCCTCCGGTCATTGTGCGAACACTGTTCCACCATGCCCTGGCATCTCCGGCTAGATAGTGGGTGGCGAACAGAACTTTCTCGTTGGCTTCCACTCTGGCAACTTCTAGGTTATTTTCCATGGTTTGCAGCCAATCATCGGCGTCTAGGGGTTCTTCCGACTTAGTGAAAACAGGTGGGTTGGTATTCTGGAAATTCTTGAGCTTAGATCCATGGTTGTCCTGATTTCCGTGGCCTTGGTTATTATGGGCTAGCTGGGCTATTTGCTGAAGGGTGGCTAGGTTGGCTTGACGTTCCGCTCTTTCAGCTTCACGGTCAGAAGTCAACATTTGCAGAATCTGCAACATCGTGTCCGGGGATGAACCACTTCCTCCACGTGGCATCTGAAGATTGAGATAGATCATGAGAAAAGAGGGAAATTTCTAAAGTTTTGGGTCTTTAAATTTTTTTTTAAAGTTTGACTCAGATTTTCTAGCAACTTGCTTTTTCATTCATTCATTCATTCATTCATAGCACACAGTACAACACACACCACAACAAAGAAAAGCAGATGGTTTTAAGAACCATTCTGGAAACTACGATACAGTGGGACCGAATACTACTCACTACGCTAGTGCTCAAGTGCTACTACTCCTCGGAATCTGTGGCCTCATCATCCTCATCATCATCGATGAAGGCGAAATCGTCCTTATCAGTGAAGAAGTCCATAGCCCGATCCTCCAGAAAATCATCGTCATCGCTGAGATAGGAATAGGGGTCTCCACGAAGATCCTCTCCGGCATTCTCCCTTTCCTCCAACTGCATGTCTCTCTCGTGGATGGTCTCCTCTAAAGATGAGATGCGTTGGCGAAGACGGGCAATAATGCGCTCCTTCTTGTCGAGCTGACAGCGGCGAGACTTGCGATCCTTTGCTAACATGGCGAGGGTCTGATCCTTCGTCTTGATGATGGCAGACTTGTGGTTGGAGTAGTCACGGCCGTTATCCAACTCTTGCTGACGATCGTACATCATGAAGCTAAGGTGGTCCAATTGAGTCTTTAGTTCGGGGTGGTATGGGGCTTCCAGGGGTTGTCCATTTTCATCACGCCTTGGGCAAAACTCAAAGCGAGTACCCTAGATCTGATTGATGCTCTGCCCACACAGACGGGAAAGAGCTTCCTGCATGGCCCTGGCGAGTCCATCGAGCCAGTTGTTCTCTCTTAAGGTAAACTGAATTCCCTCCGTAGTGGGAGGTTCAATCTTTCCTCGGAGACTTGCAACAATTAGCCACTACAGATCTTCTCCTCCTTGATCATTGAGCTGAGCTCCGAAGAACTCGTGGTGCGGACGCTCCAGAAGTTCCGAAAGCTGGTCCAAATCCCTCTCAAAGATAAGGTCTCCTCCATTCCCCAACTGATAAAACTTGCTGTACTTCACGTCCATCTATAAGAATAGAGGATGAGTAGGTTAGACGAGTGATCAAGTGTGTCAAAATTTTAGGTATTTTGCAAGGGTTTTTTGAGGAACATGATTTTTTATGAAAGAATCAAAGGGATAAGAATGAGAATAAGTTTTTGTAAATATTTGTTTTCTTTGGTTTTGAAACTAAGTTTTTGATTCAAACGCCCAGTCTAACTAGGGTCTCCTATGGTCAGGATAGCTCTGATACCAACTTGTCAACACCCAGATTTTTAATCCCAGATGCCTGTTATGCAATACATCACAATCCCAGGATTACCATTTTTGCGAGACATAACAGAATTGGATACCATAGTACATCATCCATTACAAACCGTACATAAGTTCTTACACAAATAGGGATCTCATGATCCAGTTCTTAATACAACATCAAGCAGCGGAATACGTAATAATAACGGTAGCATAGGCGAAGCTCCATCTTCTGGGTCACAGGCAATGCTGACGATGGGAGATGATCCTAGTTGTCGTAACCTTCCTGGGGTCCATCCTCCAGGTACTCCTCTTCATAGTCTGGCCATGGGAATAGCCAGGGACAAAGCCATGAGTACTCTTTAAGTACTCGCAAACTAATACTAACAGGAAAAAAGGGGTTTTTGATAATAGGTCACTAGGCTCTAGGGTTATTTTGCAAAAGCCAGATTTATCTCTACGAAGTTCCAAAGCTAATAACAATTTTATAACTCCTAAGTGGGATCTTGTAACTCATGTCACAACTCTGTTGTAGTCAAGTCAAAGTCTCAATTCATTTCACAAGTCATTTTGAAAAGTCTGACGGGGGAACAGTATGGCCGATTGTCCACAATCATGACGCGGCTATTCGAATAGTTGGACAGTCTGCAGAGATTGTACACTTTCACCACAACATTAGATACATCCGTCAGGAACAAATCCTGAATTCACCATACTCAGTATGCGGATAATCAATCCTAACCTTTCAATTACATGCCCTAGTATAAGCACCTCTCCTGTGAGTTTGGCCTCCCAACCATGACCAACTGTCATCTTGGGTACTGCACAGGTGTACAATCTTCACAAGGTAGCCTCAGCTCAGAACTTGGCCGTGAGGGAACTAATACTAAGGTATATAAGTTTCCAGTCAAGCCCTACCCAATCTTCGGGTATTGTGGTTGTACGATAAAATTGGAATGGTATCGCATCCAGACAACCATCAGTTTTATAAAGGGCTAAGGCTCATGCCTCATCATTTTCATCACCAAAATCATCAAGTGTTCGGAAACACATGTCCAAAACATTTCAATAGAATAATCCATCATTCCAAGGTTTTCATAACCATTTTCACCAAGTATTCCCATCTAAAGTTGATCAAGTTTTATGCTTAGCACTAGCATCTACAGGTGGGGGTAAGTACTAATGAGGGGTGATGGACTGGTGGAGTTTCAACTAAGTACAACCTTATGTCTTAGGCTGATATCAAGGTTTCTAACTTAAGCCAAATTTTATGCTCTTTATGCAACCTTCACATATCTTTCTAGTATCTACCATTCTCTTAAGTAAACTCTAAGTAAGAGCTTTGATAAAGAAATAAAGTAAGAAGCTTGCAAGAAAAACTAGGATTGGTTTATCAAGTGGGTATGATCACATATGCTTATGGCATATAGTGGTCATGGTAACAAGTAGTGGTTTGTTGCATCAGTAGAGTATCTTGCAAGTGTTAGCTTGCACATTCACTAATAGTATTAGGCTTGCATTAGTGTCAATATAAGCTTTCCAAGTTAATAGCTTGCAAGTATTGGCTTGCATAGGTATAGTATCAGCTTGCCTTGTGCAGAGCAGTGGTTGAAGTTCTCCTCGGCTTCTTCGTAGAATCTTCCTTCTCCTCGTATCCTTGGTCGGTACTAGCGTCTATGAATAAATATGAGGTACACAATCACCAAAAAATACTTAACTACTTGCAATCATCACACAAAAGGGTCCTATAGATGATCTAGCATCATCTACAACATTACAAGGTTAAGGCTAGGTCTAATTCTTTTTATTTTTAGAAAAGTAATTTCTACTCATTGAAAAACTACTTAAGATTTAATATTCTCCAAACCAAACATGGGATCATATTGACACATGTCATCACCACATATTTTAGTCCATGGGAATATGATTTAAAGTGGTGTCATAACTTGATAAGGTTTTACCCTTTTATTTTAATTAAATAAAGTGACTAGAAATGCCTATGGGGCATTCTTTTATTACTTGAACATTATTTTTTGTAAGTAATCCTATATATTTTTATATATTCTGAAAGGTATGGTTAAATGTGATTTTTGAGAGTTGGGATCAACTCAAAAGCTACTATGGTTTAAATTTGAAAATGTTTGAATGCAGAAAAGATTCTGCCTTGTTATTTTTACCAGGGGTGATCTATAGATCCAAATGACTTGAATCCAACGGGCTTGGATTCAGCATTCCCAGACCTTTCTAACAAAATTGGTTTCATTCAATTTGGTGCACTAAATCGATCTGGGTTGATTTTTGAAACTGGGTACAGAAGTGTGTTTGAAATAAAATGGAAAAGGTTTAATTCAAATAACTGGGCTTCCACGGGTTGCTTAAGTGGCTATCCCCACACGTCAGTGAGACAGGGGATGCGAAGCGGTATGGGACATTGTGGGTCGTTCGATCTGATTCTAATCCAACGGCTGGGAGTCATCATCGACGTTGAGCACCTTCGGCGAGATAGAAACCTAGCGCGGCCAGTGGGGGTTGCTGGGGGCTCACCGGGGTGCAGGCGAGGGTCGGCGAGGCGGGCGAACTCAGGGGTGGTCGCGGCAGCTCCTGGGGTGGACGAAATCAATGGCCCCCTTCTTCTCCAGAGGCGACGGGCTTCGGTGAAATTCTGGCGATGCGCTGCTCGCCTTGCTCCGGGACTGAGGTGGGGTGGTTCTAGGTGAGACAGGAGTGGAATGGTGTGAAGAATTTGAGCGGGGGAGTCCTATATTTATAGTCTCGACAGTGAGACCGAACGGCATGGGAAGGCGACGGTGGCGACATGGCTACGGACTGCTAGAGGCATGGCCGGCGGTGGCGATCGCTTGGTGGTCTCCTGGCGATGCTCTACGGCTTTAATGCGCTTGTAGGGGCGGTGCGGTTCGGTCTGGAACACGCGGCGCTCTGCGCGGCAGAGGCGGCATCTTCAACGGCGAGCGGTGGCTGTGCGTCATGGGGCGGTGAACGGGGATGTCTGGCGGTCTCCTAGGATGGTGGTGATCGAGTATGCACGCGGCGAGGGCGGCGCGCGGTCTGTGGGCTTTGGTCAAAGGTGGCGCTCTGGCGCATGCTCGGCATGGTCGCTGGCGGTCTGGGCACGGTCCGTGCGTGTGGTCCAGTGGCTGGCAGGGTTCAAGCGCTCGACAGGGAGTGGCGGTGGACGGTGGGCTGCCTCCCAGACATGTTTTTTTGGCTTGGTGCTTGCTTTGGCTAGCTAGCCATTGTCGGCTGGCAAGGGGGTGCTCGGGTTGGCATGGCATGGAGCAAAGGGTAGGGGCTAGGGTTGGTCCAAGCACTGGTTGGCACTGGGGGAGACAAGGGTGATCAATGGTGAACAGTTCTTAGCCATGTTACTGCTCAAAATAGTGAAGTTAGGCCAGTTTGATTTGAATCTGCCAAGTGTTTGATGAAATGGCCGCATGAATTCAAGTTTTGAATTTTGAAAAGATTTTTGGTGGGTGTGCTAGATTGGTGCTGGTGAGTCTGCAGATGGTTGGGGTTTGAAAGTTGAGCTTGTTTGAGTGGTTTTTGAAAAAGTGGGACATTCCCATATGATAAAGATTCAATTTTGAATTGTCATTTAAACTATGCATTTGAAAGTTTCTGGATGATCACAAAGTGGGACTTGATACTTTGTTATGAGTACATTCAAGGGGTGCAAAGATCTAGAGAAGTTTCTGTTAGGTTCTGAAAGTTTGAGACAGCCAAAGTAGGCTTGGGAGTTAAATTGGTCAAAATGACCATTCCTTTATTTTATTTGTTTTGATTTACTTGTCTTTGGGAAAAGTGTGGAAAATGTTTAGATGATGTTTATTTCACCTAAGAAACATTTTACAAGCAAAGGAAGACACAAACAAGTTGGTTCAAAAGAATTTCAAATTCAAGGCATACTCATATACATGCTTTCACAATTTTATTTAGAAAAGTTTTTGTTAACCCAAATTTTGATGATTAGAGTTTGATGATTTAAGTTTAGTATTTTTGGGATGTTACAGTCCTGCTCTACACTGGAGATCCGGTCTGCCTCCCGGTCCTTCTTTCTCTGACGGCTTCTATAACTGGCATCATACTGAGGAAACCCTTTCTTCCACGAGACACCGGCGCCTTTGCCTCGTGTTCGTCCTCCCTTTTCAGGATTCCCTAGGGCGCGTGTCACCTCGTCGTTCTCTCTCTCGGGACGGAACAATCCCAATTGAGCATCATTCATTGCATGAATAAGGTCTTGGGAGGGTTTTAGAATTTTATCATGAAATAATGTCTTCCCTGTTTCTGGGTCCAAGGATCCCTCGTGCCCGTACCACCAGTGCTTTGACCTCTCGGGCCATCCATCTGTACCAGGAGTGACGCCTCTAGCCCTCATGTCCTTCTCCATAGTTTCCCACTTAGGGACGGCACTCTTCTAGCCACCTGTCCCTATTTTATGATGGTATTTCTTGTTGGCAGCATTTAACGCGTTCTTTGCCGACTTTGCCTTTGCTTTATCAGATTGCTTGTACTGTACAAAATCGGGCCACTATTCTCTCAACTTCTCGTTTACTCCTTTGAAGTCTGGAGTTTTCTTTTTCGCGACATATTTCGCGTATAAACTTTTCTTGTGGTTCCGGTACAGTTCAGCCATCTTGCTCAGAGCCCACTCCTTCACTTTCGCTCTATTTTCAAGCCCACCCGGCCTTGGGTTAATACCATCTACCTCAAATTCTTCATACTCTGGAGGTAGTATGAAATGCGCTATGAGCTTCTGCCAAAGGTCATCTTTGGCATCATCGCTGACATAGCTAGATTCTTCACCGGATTTCTTTGACTGATTCCATTCTTGGATGGCGATCGGCAGGTTGTCCCTAACAAGCACCCCGCATTTATTTATAAACATCCTCCGGTGCTTCTCTAGAGAAATCGGTTCACCATCATCATCTATTTCTTCGATGGTGAACCTCTGATTACCATCCAAATTTTTGTTCGGCCCTCGTTTCGTTCGAGCTGTCGATTGCTTCGATCCGGTGGGCTAAAAGAATAAGAGAGAGTGATTAATATATATATAGATCAGTTAATGAATAGAGGTAACATGAGACTTTATATATATGTACCTCGCCGGATCCTGTCGAGGGGCCATCATTATTGTTGTTATTTGTTTGCCCTTCGTCCATCCGGTCTTTCCCTTGGTATATTAGGTTTTCCTCTAGTCCATCACCACATGGATTCAGATATGAGGATATCTCTTCCTCGAGCAAAATATCTTCACCGGTATTAATATTAAGAGGAATTTCAGATTTTATATACAATTATATATTCCTAAAAAATTATATAAACAATTATATATTCCTAAAAACAACTAAAAACAATTATATATTCCTAAAAAAGGAAACTAAAAAAATTATATAAACAATTATATATTCCTAAAAAATAAACTAAAAACAATTATATAAACAATTATATATTCCTAAAAATAACGAAAAACAATTATATATTCCTAAAAAAGAAACTAAAAACAATTATATAAACAATTATATATTCCTAAAAACAATCATATAAACAATTATATATTCCTAAAAAAAGAAACTAAATGCTAAGATACTAAAAATGCTAAGATACTAAAAAAAGAAACTAAAAATTCCTAAAAAAACCGTGCAGTGTGGTGGTTGTGTGAGCCATGTATGAGTGCAGGTGGAGGTGGTGGCGTTGCAGCGTCTTGTGTGTTTAAAAATACACGTCGAAGTATGCAAGGTTGCGAAACTGGCACGTAGGTATGGAAGCCATGTTATGGGTTGCCAATTACACGCCGGAGCACAGCGGGTCTTGTGGGCAACGGCATGACGGCAGTTGCGTGCAGCATGCGGGCGGCGGCAAAGCGCTGCGTGGCGGAGGCGTGAGGCGGGAGGCGACGGTGGAATCGGCGGAACCTCCTGCGTCGATCGACCTCTCGCCGTCGTCTGTTCGTCTGCTCGTCGATTTCGCTAAGTCTTTGGGTGGGGAGGCCGAGTGGCGAGGTTACTTGTACCCCCCTTTAGTCCCATTTAAGCCACGGGGACGGGACTAGAGGTCATTAGTCGGCCGTGGTTAAACGCGACTAAAGACCCCCTTTAGTCGCTGGGTTAAGCCACGGCCGGGACTAATGTGTTTTCCGCTTGGTTTCATACAAGACGCACCCTCTAGTTCCGGGTCCAGCCACGACCCGCGACTAGTTTACATTTTGTAATTTTTTTTAATTCAAATCAAATATAAAACTTTGGAAAATCATATCTTTTATTGTAAAAATCCAAATAAAACAAATAATATGTGAATTATAATCAGAAAAATATAAGGAATCTTAATATAATATCCATTTATCTGTTTGCATCATTTATAAATTATTTCATTTGTAAATTTTTTTTAATTCAAATCAAATATAAAACTTTGGAAAATCATATCTTTTATTGTAAAAATCCAAATAACACAAATAATATTCTATTATTATCAGAAAAAATAAAGAATCTTAATATAATATCCATTTATATGTTTGCATCATTTATAAATTATTTCATTTGTCAATTTTTTTAATTCAAATCAAATATAAAATTTTGGAAAATCATATCTTTTATTGTAAAAATCCAAATAAAACAAATAATATGTCTATTATTATCAGAAAAATATAAATAATCTTAATATAATATCCATTTATCTGTTTGCATCATTTATAAATTATTTCATTTGTAAATTTCTTTTTTAATTCAAATCAAATATAAAACTTTGGAAAATCATATCTTTTATTGTAAAAATCCAAATAAAACAAATAATATGTCTATTATTATCAGAAAAATATAAAGAATCTTAATATAATATCCATTTAGTCCCGGTTGTAGTCACAAAACGGGACTAAAGATATTTCCCGCCATTTCCCACCGCTTCACGCCAAGTTTTCCCGCCTTTTCCTTTCTACGAGAGCTTTTCACTAACCGGGACTAAAGATATTTCCCGCCATTTCCTAAAGCTTCACGCCAAGTTTGCCCGCCCTTTCCCTCTATATCTAGGGCGATCACGCCATGGCTATCCACACATCCACACCTTCCTCTCTTAGAACAATGGACAGTACCTACTGGGCCATTTTGACCCTCGAGGAGGCGTTAGGCGCCTCAACTACCCTGTCCATTGGCTACCGCCCGCCGGCTGGATGCTGAGAACTAGAGGGGTTCCTGTCCCTCCTGTCCCTCAAGGTTCCGCACGCCAGGTGGCCATCACGAACAACTTCTACCACGAGCTCACGCCGGAGCAGCGGATGGATCCCCAGTGGGATCCCGACAACTACGACACCTGGAATGCCTTCTTCTCTAATAGGCGGGAAAGGGAGCTCGCCAGTGCAGGGTGATGGCCTGCCCCGGTGAACCACAAACGGCCGCCGTAAATGCGTGGTGGGCGAACCGTACTATCATCAGAGTGATGCGCTACATCGCCGGGGGAGACCATCCTCGCCTGCGGTGCCCACAAGTCCACTCGCCACAGAGCCACAAAAAGGCCCCACCCCTGTCCGGCGGTAGCGACATCGTCTTCCAGGAGACCCCTCCCCCGCCCGCCGTGAATCTGAGGCCGGAATGGCCCCTGGTATATGCCATGGCTGGGCTGAGGATCCCCGGAGTGGCAGGTGATGATGACGATGATGATGACGATGACGAAGAAGACCCTGAAGCTGCGTACTATAGGACTAGGCATGATTATGACTAAAGGGGGCGGCTTTAGTCCTGAGTGTTAGCTAGTCCCGGTTTGTCCCGGTTTTTAATATTAATAAATGTCTTGAGTGTTACCTAAATATGAAGATGTTGTATTTAGAGGAAAAGGCCTATAAATAGAGCAGGCTGGATCGAGCAGCCTATAAATAGAGGGAAATGCCTATAAAGAGAGGGTTCATCTTTAGTCCCAGTTAGAGAAACCAACCGCGACTGAAGGGATTGCGGCAGACTGGGCCAGGCAGCACTAATAATAGGGGTGAGTATCGACATTATGTCGTGCGGCTTGTACCTTGTCCCGGATGGTGTCACCAACCGGGACTAAATATGAACCTTTAGTCCCGGTTGGAGACACCAACCGGGACAAAACATGAGTCAACATGTCGACATTATGTCGTGAGTGTCGACATTATGCCGAGCTGCTTGTACTATAAATAGGCATCCTTGTGAGTCCAGTCCTCCAGCCAGTTTGAGGCATCTCCAAGATGGTTTTCGAGAGCAGGAACACCACTACGGCCAGTTTCAGGGAGATGCCACCGGAGCCCAGTCCTCCGGCATCTCCAAGAAACTGGTCATAGAGGCACTCCCTAATATGTGAATTAGTTAGCTTCCAGGCGTATTGATCTAGTTAGAGAAGTTACAAGCTGCAAGATGGTTTTCGAGAGCAGGGACACCACTACGGCCAGTTTCAGGGAGATGCTGCCGGAGCCCAGTCCTCCGGCATCTCCAAGAAACTGGTCATAGAGGCACTCCCTAATATGTGACCTCACGCGTTTGGAGATCAGATCTTAATGGTAAGTATGAATCAGGTCATAGAGGCATCTCCAAGAAACTAGTCATAGAGGCATCTCCAAAAAACTGGTCACTCAAGATTGTTTGCAGATAACACTATAAAAATGGACACATGGAGCATCTTCACTCATAAAATGTTACAATTATTACACATCATTTCTTCGCGTGTGTTCCTTTCTGATCTCGCCGTATCCATGGAGCATCTTCATTCATTAACATGATGCTTGGGTCATCCTTCACCGCGAAGGGCGGAATTTCATGAAACTTATCACAATCTTTTGACATGTCTGTCTTGTCCTCCACTCCCACGATGTTTCTTTTTTCTGAAAGAACTATGTGGCGCTTTGGATCATCGTCTGATGTATTCTTTTTCTTATTTTTTCTTTTTCTAGGTTTGGTAGACATGTCCTTCACATAGAAAACCTGAGCCACATCATTGGCTAGGACGAATGGTTCGTCTAAGTAGCCAAGATTGTTGAGATCCAACGGTGTCATTCTGTATTTCTTGTCTACCTCAACCCCTCCTCCTCATCGACTTGACCCATTTGCATCAAACAAGGGGACCTTAAAAGTAGGTCCATAGTCAAGTTCCCATATCTCCTCTATGTAACCATAATATGTGGTCTTTGACCCATTGTTGTCTGTTGCATCAAAGCGGACACCACTGTTTTGGTTGGTGCTCTTTTTATGTTGGGGTATCGTGTAAAATGTATACCCATTTATCTCGTACCCTTGGAAAGTCGATATAGTCGAAGCTGGTGACCTAGACAACAAGTATAGTTGATCTCCAAGAGTGTTGTTTTTAATGAGATGTTGCAACCAACCGCCAAAACTCTTCATGTGTTCATCTCTAATCCAAGAGTCATGCTTTCCAGGGTTGTTGGAGCGTAAGATTTTCTTGTGTTCCTCGATATATGGGGCTGCCAAGATAGAATTTTGTAGAACGGTGTAATGTGCTTCGGTGTAAGAATGTCCATCTCTACATATTATTGATTTCCTTCCTAGAGTACCCTTTCCACTCAGTCTCCCCTCATACCGCAATTGAGGAAGACCAATCGGCCTAAGGTCAGGAACAAAGTCAACACAAAATTCAATGACCTCCTCTGTTCCATAGCCCTTGGAGATGCTTCCTTCTGGCCTAGCACGGTTACGAACATATTTCTTTAAGATTCTCATGAACCTCTCAAAGGGAAACATATTGTGTAGAAATACAGGACCGAGAATGGAAATCTCTTTGACTAGGTGAACCAGCAAGTGCGTCATAATATTGAAGAAGGATGGTGGGAAGACCAACTCAAAACTGACAAGACATTGGACCACATCATTCTGTAACCATGGTAGATCTTCAGGATTGATTATCTTCCGAGAGATTGCATTGAGAAATGCACATAGCTTCACAACGGGTACTTGAACATTATCTGGTATAAGCCCCCTCAATGCAATCGGAAGCATTTGTGTCATAATCACGTGGCAGTCATGAGACTTTAGGTTTTGGAACTTTTTTCTGCCATATTTATTATTCCCTTTATATTTGACGAGAAGCCAGACGGGACCTTAATACTGCTTAGGCATTCAAAAAATATTTCCTTCTCTTGTTTGGTAAGAGCATACCTGGCATGACCTTGAAACCATTCTGGATGCAGGCCATCCGGGTCTTTCATACATTGATGGTCCTTTCGTGCTTCCGGTGTATATTTTGTCTTCCCACACACGCCCAAGAAGCCTAGCAGGTTCACGCAAAGATTCTTCGTCACATGCATCACATCGATTGCAGAGTGGACCTCTAAGAATTTCCAATATGGTAGCTCCCAAAATATAGATTTCTTCTTCCACATGGATGCGTGTCCTTCAGCGTCCTTCGGAACAGATTTTCCGCCAGGACCCTTTCCAAAGGTTACCATTTGATCCAAATCTTTGACCATATCAAATATATCAGCACCAATACGTTCCTAAGGCTTCGTCTGGTGACATGCTAGACCGTTGAAATGCTTGCCTTTCTTTCTTAAGGGATGCTTGGCCAAAAGAAATCGACGATGCTCATTGTATACATTCTTCTTACAATGTTCCAAATATATACTTTTAGTCTCATCTAAACAGTGTGTGCATGCATTGTATCCCTTGTTTGACTGTCCTGAAAGGTTACTAAGAGCAGGCCAATCATTGATTGTTACGAAAAGCAATGCTCAGAGGTTAAATTCTTCCTGCTTGTGCTCATCCCACACGCGTATCCCGGGTTCGTGCCACAACTGTAAAAGTTCTTCCACTAATGGCCTTAGGTACACATCAATGTCGTTGCCAGGTTGCTTCGGACCTTGGATCAACACTGGCATCATAATGAACTTCCGCTTCATGCATAACCAAGGAGGAAGGTTATAGATGCATAGAGTCACGGGCCAGGTGTGTGGATCGAGCTCGCCTCCCCAAAGGGATTCATGCCATCTGTACTTAGACCAAACCTTAAACTCCTTGCGTCATCTGCAAAGTTCGGATACTGTCTATCGATTTTTCTCCATTGCGACCCATCAATGGGGTGTCTCAACATCCCGTCTGACTTATGTTCCTCTTTATGCCATCGCAAAAACTTGGCGTGCTCTTTGTTTCTGAATAAGCGTTTAAACCGTGGTATTATAGGAGCATACCACATCACCTTGGCAGGAACCCTCTTCCGGGGGGGGCTCGCCCTCAACGTCACTAGGGTCATCTCGTCTAATCTTATACCGAAGTGAAGTGCATACCGGGCATGCATCCAAATTCTCATACTCCTCACCGCGGTAGAGGATGCAGTCATTATGGCATGCATGTATCTTTTGAACCTCTAAACCTAGAGGGCAGACAACCTTCTTTGCTCCGTACGTACTGGCGGGCAATACGTTATCTTTTGGAAGCATATTCTTCATCATTTTCAGCAACTTTTCAAATGAGGAGTCAGGTATAGCACACCCAGCCTTCCATCACAGCAATTCCAGTGTGCTGCCTAGCTTTTTTAGACCATTTTTGCAATTTGGGTACAACAACTTTTTGTGATCCTCTAACATGTGATTGAACTTCTCCCTATCCTTTTCAGTTTCACAATCTCTTCGTGCATCGGCAATGGTCCGACCAAGATCATCAGCGGGTTCATCATGTGTCTCTTCTTCATCCTCCCCTTCAGCATCCCCCATGGAAGTATATCCATACTCAGGGAAACCATGATAGTTGTCCTCCTCCTCCTCTTCTTCATTGTCTTCCATTATAACTCCTCTCTCTCCGTGCTTGGTCCAACAATTATAACTGGGCATGAAGCCGGACTTCAACAGGTGGCTGTGAAGGGTTTTTGAGTCAGAGTAATTCTTCTGATTCCTACATCCATTACATGGACAGAATACAAAACCATTGCGCTTATTTGCATCAGCAACACAGATGAATTCATGCACGCCATTAATGAACTCGCCAGAGCGTCGGTCAGTACCGTACATCCATTCCCGGACCATCTGCATTATAGTAGAAGTATATCAAAAACCATTACACAACATGATAAAATTATTACAAGTTATATTGAGAGCTTCTAGAGCATGAATTTTGAATTTTGAAAAATTTACATGCACCAATTTGTGAATTGGAGAAAACAATCAACATGATAAATGTGGAGTTTCTTATTATTGTTCTATCAGTGAAAACCTCATTCTATTCTAAGCTCTGAAACTCTAAAATTACACATTTCAATTTTCAGTAACTATATGCCTAATCAAAATTTGTTACACATATATATCAAAATCCTTCTAGCTACTTCTAGAGCATGCATGCATTGATCCATATCTCTATACTTCTAGAGCATTATAGAGCTAAAGTAGCAATAAGAGATGAAAGAATGAAGTTCTAACCTTTTAAAGCTTTGGATTTAGGTGTTGCAAACTAAATCTTGAGAAAAAAAAGGCGTGAACTCTCTTGCTTCTTTGAGAAAAATGGCCACCATATGCTTTAGAGCAGCAGGACAGGAAGCAGAATATATAGTGGTGGACAACTAGTCCCCGGTCGTTATACGACCCGGGACTAATAGTCCACGAAAAGACCAGCTGGCCTGCTCCAGGTCATTAGTCCTGGTCCGTAATGACCTGGTCCGGCCTGGGACTAGTAACTACGGCCGTTTCTAGCCGTTAGAGGCCTCATGGCCCGGGACTAGTGCTTCCACTAGTCGCGGGCTGTGCCAGGCCGGGACTGCTGGCCTTGTTCACGAAGATGGTTTTTCCAGTAGTGTTAAAAAAAAGAAAGATCGGCCACTTTCTCCTACTTTGCAGGCACCTTCTCTTGCGGACTACAGGCTTCAAACACAGCCGCTGGTGCTCCTCTGGAATCTGGAAGTACTATACAAACAGACCTAATAATTATGGGGCCCAAGATTTACTCGGATGCACAGAGTGGAAGGGAAGAAAAGCGATCGACGAGAGCGGATGGAACAGTAATTGGAATTTTCTGCGACATTCTAGATGTCCAACACACGACGAAAGTCCTCATTCAAGCTTCCACAACTTTGTTGCCTTCTTCTCTACAGTACATGCAGAAGCTTCGGCATTGATACTAGCGAGAAAAATTGTTGCTGCCCTCTAGCTTGCCCAGCCAACTTTTCCAACTGATAACCTCTGGCTGTAGCGAGAGCATCTCGACAACTGAACTGCAGGTACTATGGGAGATTCGAAGCCTTATCTCTGAATTTAAACAGGATGTCAAGACACACTTCACCCGGCGATCCATCATGTCAAAAGAGATTTGAACGGGGTAGCACATAATTGCTCTAATCAGGAACTTTTCTTTCTGTGCCTATTTTCAGTTGCATCTCTTTAGCTCACTTAAAATGGTCCATGTTAACTTACACAGGGCTTTGTACTCCGGCGCCTCTCTATGTTAAATTGTTTTCTAATTTGATGTATCATGAGAGAGGAAGACGTAAAAAATTGAAACTACCTCCCGCATAATGGCGCATGAATGCACATAATTTGAATGTATCATGAATGCATGCACACCTCCCGCAGGCGGACCGGCCGTGTTAATAAATTTCTCCGAGATAAGCTAGGAGAGTCACTAGTGAGGTAAGCTGACGCAAGCATCCCAATCGAGTGGATGGGATAAATTTGTCAGCCTGATTGACCGTTAGAGCATGCATGCATGGTGGCAGCACGCATGAATGAGATGCGACGTACACGTACGGGTACACCAATTCAAACCCCTGATCTGGCGCAGAGACCATAGGCGGGGGCACACCTCCACACGCCAAAAAGGCCGATCGAGATGGATCCAGCGCCTAGTACGTACATATGTGAAACTGTTGCACCTACGTAGGTCGGTCTGGATCGGATCGTACTTGGATGGAGAGGCTGGCAACCATCCTCATGGCTACATGCAGTAACTTTTCCAGAAGTTGCACTAATCGTTGCATTCATGCGTACGTACATAGGCTTCCTGTAGTACGTATATACTGTGGCCAGCCTAGCGGCGATCAATCGATCTCTGCCCCGAGCCCCGACAGGACTATAACGCAGCACCAAAGGCTATGACGGGGATCAATTCCCGTGGTCGGACTAACGGACAAAATGCACATCCCGAGCAAGGAGAGACTCAGCCTGGTCATAGTGCTAACTAACTTAAACTAGTAACTTACACATGTTACTAGTTCATGTTACTAGTCTGATGAGTGGTAATATGTGTGTGGTGTGCTTTTCCCAAAGATATTTTCAGAGTTGGTACCAAAGATATTTTTAATATAAAAGTGATGTGCTTTTCCCAATCATGATCACTAATATAGGTAATAGGCATAGGAACATCATCTAGTTCAGACTCATCAGCAAAAACTATGATAAGAGCAACATGCTTAGAGGAAGATACCGTTTCCTCTATCATTTTAATCCACTTCTTCTTCTTCTTCTCCTCTTTAGGAGGGAGAGGCTTGAAAGGAAGCTTCTCCACATACACCGGTTTATTGTTAGAGATAATAGAAGAAACTTTGGAGGATTCCTCCTTTTCATTAATAAGATCAAAACTCATATCAGACCTGTCATATTTTGGTAAAATATCATATTTTATAAGATTTTATATGTAAGTATTTGCGTGGCAATTATCAACACAATAAAGATGACACCCATGCAGGACACAATTCATACCAAAAGCACTCATGTCTACCAAAGAAGTTTTTCTTGATAACTCTTCACACCCCAAAAACAATGTAAGTTCATCATGTTCATCACGTTTGCAGTACTCATTCGATTAGAAGAGTTATTCTTATGGCCAGAGCATTGAAAATTGAAATGACCCACTTCATAGCAGAGTTCACAAATAAAAGGATAGAGGGCATAAACTTTTTTACCAAGATCATTTAGAGCCTTATACCACGTTCTAATTCTTTCATTCCAGTGGGTGATACAATAATCTTCTTCATTTTGATTCTTTTTACAAGGTCTATGCATACCACAAATATTAACATGCTTATAAGAAATAGTACTTTCAGAAGTTTGAGCATGTTTATTGCAATCAATAATAACATTTTCATTTTCCATGAAAGTGTCTTTAAAAGGTTCATGATACATGTCCCATTTTTATTTAGGAGCATTAATATGGAAAGCAAAGGCTCTATAATGTCTAACAAGAATTTGAGGATCAAGACCATATTTAGCACTAAGCTCTTGAAAATCAGCAGTTTCAGCGAAATACTTAATGCAATCATACTCATAGTTTATACCTGGTTCTTTAACTTTGTCATTATCCCAACCTTTAGTATTGCTTTGAATTGTTTCAAGAAGATCCCACTTAGCTTTGACCTCCTTACTTGTGAAGGATCCCTCTAAACATGTATCCAGATAGTCCTTGTAATGTCCTGAAAGTCTTGCATAAAAATTATTGATAACAAAATTACTGGGGATCTCATGAATGGGACATTTGTGCATTAGTGATTTCAATCTCCCCCAAACTTGGGCAATACTTTCTCCCTCATGAGGATGAAAATTATAAATATAATTCATATCTTTATGAATTTCATGAGGAGGATAAAATTTAGAATAAAAGAGAGATTCAAGTTCCTTCCACTCCAAGTGATGAGGATCATCTAGTAGCTCATACCACTCCCTTGCTTTGTCCCTAAGTGAGAAGGGGAATAGCTTCCTCTTAACTCGGTCCACTGAAATACCTGCACACTTTAACAACTCGCATAATTCATGTATAAAGAGTAAATGATCACTAGGATGGACAGTTCCATCTCCAAAATAGCAGTTATTTATAACATGTTCAACAATTTCAATAGGTATTTTAAAAGGGACACTTTCAGTATGTGGATTTAAAATATCACAAGTATCATTAGAATTACCACATATGGGAGATAAAGTATCATAAGAGCAAATTTTCTTCCCTAAAGCTGGGGAACTAAAAAGATTATTTTCATAAAAGCTAGCTTCCCCAAACATAGACGTTTCCATACCATTAGTAACAATGGTGTTCAAAAAATTCACACTAATAACATTGATGTTAGCATGCAAATAAAGTTCCATAGGTTTTTTAATTTTCTCTTCAAACCACTCAAGTTCTAACTTAGGAAAAATACTAAAAAGCTCTCTAATTTTGTTGTTGTTTGCCATTAAGCCTAACTAGTGAAAACAAGAAACAAAAAGACAAAATTGCAGAATCTAAAGGAAATAACTTCGAGCACTCACACCGGAGGATGTGAGTACCTTTTACCTTACCTTCACGGCAACGGCGCCAGAAAAGAGCTTGATGTCTACGTACTTCTATTCTTGTAGACAATTGTTGGGCCTTCAAGTGCAGAGGTTTGTAGAACAGCAGCAAGTTTCCCTTAAATGGATCACCCAAGGTTTATCGAACTCAGGGAGGAATTGGTCAAAGGTATTCCCTCTCAAGCAACCCTGCAATCAAGATACAAGAAGTCTCTTGTGTCCCCAACACACCCAATATAGGTGCACTAGTTCGTAAGAAGAGAATACAAGTGGTAACAAGTGCTGTAAAATAGTTTGACGGTGAGGCAAAGACTAAAGGCAACAAGAAGGAAGCAAGCAAACATGCAACAGATCTAGTAGCAAATGGTGTTTCAATGCTTAGAAACAAGGCCTAGGGATCATACTTTCACTAGTGAACACTCTCTCATATAAATATCCTCTCTTCATGATACTACTCTTAACTACTCTCCGGTTGGACACTCCAATCCATGGTAGGGCTATAACAGCACACCTCAAAGTCAGCCTTCCCCAATCTAGATAACCCCACACTGTCACCTTGAGCGCTAGATGGTTCCAACAAACACCACAATTTCATAGACACATCCAACTCCAAATATAACTCATAACAAATTTTCAATCTAGCCAAAGTGCCACACACACAGTATGTCCGCTGTCACTTTCATACACGTGGGGAAAAGCATAGATCTATTAAAGCACAAAGAGTATTTATGTAGACTCAAGCCTAAGTGCCACCATGGCATGCACGCTGTCACTTTCACACACATGGGGAGAGAGATCTAATGAAGCAGTTGAGTAGCAAGGTAGATCTACTTGATTACGAAGCTCATGACCACAAGATCATGCATAGAGAGAGAGATGAACACATAGCTACTGGTAGAGCCCTTAGCCTCGAGGAAGAACTACTCCCTCCTCATCATGGGAATCAGCAACGGTGATGGAGATGGTGGTGGAGATCGATGGAGATGGCATGGCACTTCTTTCCCCCCCCCGGGTGGGTGAACAAGAGACTTTTTGTCCCTCGAATCTCCCCTTCGATGGCGGCGGCTGTACAGAGGTTTTTGTGGATTTCTTCTGGATGTCCTAGGATTTTTGGGTCGGAGGCTTCTTATAGGCACAGGAGTCAAGGTCGGTGGGGGTCCAGGGGGCCCACACCTCCGGGGCTTGCAGCGCTTAGGGTGCGGCCACCACTGGCCCCCTCGCTCTCGCTCGTGGTTCTCTGTTGCTCGGGAAAAATAATGACTTTGTCTTTTGTCTCGTCCAATTCCGAGAATATTGATTTTCTGCCTTTCTAGAACCAAAAACAGAAGAAAACATGCAACTGACACTATGGCAACTTGTTAATAGGTTAGTTCTAGAAAAGATATAAAAACACCTCAAAGTATAGACAAAGCAAAGCAAAGTAGATACAAAACAAGCATAGAGCATCAAAATTATAGATACGTTTCTGATGTATCAATCACCATGGTCATCTCGTCTGATCTTATACCACAGTGCAATGCATACCGGTTATTTATCTAAATTATCGTACTCCTCACTGCGGTAGAGGATGCAATCATTAATGCATGCATGTATCTTTCGCACATCTAATCCTAGAGGGCAGAGAGTCTTCTTTGCTCCATACGTACTCTCGGGAAATTCATTATCCTTTGGAAGCTTTGGCTTCATTATTTTTAGTAACTTGTCAAATCCCTTGTCTGATAAACCAGTCTCTGCCATCCATTTCAGCAATTCCAGTGTGGTACCAAACTTTGTGCTGCCATCTTTGCAATTTGGGTACAACAATTTTTTCTGATCCCTCTAACATGCCCTCCAACTTCAACTTCTCCTTTTCTTTTTCACAGTCTTGCTTTGCATCAGAAATGACCCGACCAAGATCATCAGCGGGCTCATCTGATGCCGTTCTTCACTATGAACTCAGATGAGTAGTTCATGTTACACCACATGGGTGGTAATATGTGTGTGGTGTCATGCAAGGTCTAATAAATTAGGTTATAGACTCATATTATCTTGGTTTGTGTGATGTTATGGTAACTAATAGCTAAGTTACCACCTCCCTTTCTTTCTTCATTAATTAGCATGCCATGTCACCAATTTGCTTAGTTGGCATTGCATGTACATGTATGTTACTAGCTAAGTTACTCCCACTATGACTAGCCTCACTCGGTAGCCTACCAGGGGACTGCTAACTCCGAGATGCCGACGAGGGGCACCCCGGTGCCAAATTCATACGCCCTCCGTGCATGCATGTCGGAGGAGCATACTAGGGATGTATCGTAGCCTGTAAGGCCTCCTTTGATTCATAGCATTTGCTCAAGATTTTTATAGGATTGGGAACCTATGGATTTTTTTTCTTTTTGGAGTTGTTTGATTCACGGGAAGTAATCCTATAGAAATTAATCGTGTAAGAACTCGTAGTGCAATTTTGCAGGAAAAGGTACATGAAGTCTAACCTCATGGAAAATTCCTTCGTTGCAATCCCGTGTCCATAGGATCAATTTGGATAGGACACTCCAATCCTATCTAGATAATTTCTTTTCTTTTGGGTTTCCTACCCCATGAATCAAAGGAGGCCTAAATATAACTTTTAAAAAGTTTGTCTTGCCATAGTACACATATGCAACTTTTGCAACCAAACTTTGAAGAAATTGGTGGCAACGGCCACTATTAGAAAAAGAGCCTTTCGTTCGGGAACATCTAGAGCTATTGTCCCGGTTCGTAAGGGACTATCGTTCCGGTTTGTGATATAAACCGGGACTAAAGGTGTTGCATCAGACACATGTCCTGCCACATACCTTTAGTCCTGGTTTGTGTTATAAACCGGGACGGATAATGTGCCTATAAATAAGTAGCCAACCCTCTCTCTCTCCTCTGTTTTTGTTTGGTGTAAGGTGTAAGATGTGTGTGCTAGTTTGTTTTTTTCCTATGCATGTGCAGTGTTCGATTTGATTTCACACAAAACAAAAATGATATGAGGTGCCCGAGTCACATTTGAGCTTTCTCCTCTTTCTTTTCTCCTCGATGAAGGTTAGCAATCTTATCATTTCATCTGTCATTGATACAATGCATGCGTCGATGTAAAGTGGTCATTTGACTATTCATGATGTTCTGTAATGTTTTTTGATAAACTTAATTATATGGTGCAGATGAACTGTCGGGGATGGATGTACGGTGACCGACGTAAATCCGAGTACATTAAAGGCATGGATAAATTTATCGATGTGGCTAAGGCAAAGAAAGAGAATGGTTTTATGCGTTGTCCATGTGTTAAATGTCGAAACGTCAAGGAGTACTCTTCCTCAAAAATCTTTCGTGGCCACCTGGTTCCGAGTGGTTTCATGTCCGGCTATAATTGCTGGACCAAGCATGGAGAAAGAGGGGTTATGATGGAAGACAATGGAGAAAAAGAAGATGATTACAATTATCCTATGTTTCTTGAATAAGGTGATACTGCAATGGAAGACAATAAAGAAGAAGGAGGTGAAGAACGACATCAGATGAGCCCGCTGATGATCTTGGTCGGGTCATTTCTGATGCAAAGCAAGACTGTGAAAAAGAAAAGGAGAAGTTGAAGTTGGAGGGCATGTTAGAGGGATCAGAAAAAATTGTTGTACCCAAATTGCAAAGATGGCAGCACAAAGTTTGGTACCACACTGGAATTGCTGAAATGGATGGCAGAGACTGGTTTATCAGACAAGAGATTTGACAAGTTACTGAAAATAATGAAGCCAAAGCTTCCAAAGGATAATGAATTTCCCGAGAGTACGTATGGAGCAAAGAAGACTCTCTGCCCTCTAGGATTAGATGTGCAAAAGATACATGCATGCATTAATGATTGCATCCTCTACCACAGTGAGGAGTACGATAATTTAGATAAATAACCGGTATGCATTGCACTGTGGTATAAGATAAGACGAGATGACCATGGTGATTGATACATCAGAAACGTATCTATAATTTTGATGCTCTATGCTTGTTTTGTATCTACTTTGCTTTGCTTTGTCTATACTTTGAGGTGTTTTTATATCTTTTCTAGAACTAACCTATTAACAAGTTGCCATAGTGCCAGTTGCATGTTTTCTTCTGTTTTTGGTTCTAGAAAGGCAGAAAATCAATATTCTCGGAATTGGACGAGACAAAAGCCAAAGTCATTATTTTCCCGAGCAACACAAAACCACAAAGCAGAGCCGGAGGGGGGCCACAGGGTGGCCGCACCCCCCTAGGCGCGGGCCAGCCCTGGAGGCGCCCACAGGGGGTGTGGGCCCCCTAGACACCCACCGACCTTGACTCCTGTGCCTATAAGAAGCCTCCGACCCAAAAACCCTAGGACATCCAGAAGAAATCCATGAAAACCTCTGTACAACCGCGCCATCGAAGGGGAGATTCGAGGGACAAAAAGTCTCTGTTCCGGCACCCTGACGGGACAGGAAAGTGCCGCCGGAGCCATCTCCATCGATCTCCACCACCATCTCCATCACTGTTGCTGATTCCCATGATGAGGAGGGAGTAGTTCTTCCTCGAGGCTAAGGGCTCTACCGGTAGCTATGTGTTCATCTCTCTCTCTCTCTCTATGCATGATCTTGTGGTCATGAGCTTTGTAATCAAGTAGATCTACCTTGCTACTGAACTGCTTCATTAGATCTCTGCTCTCCCCATGTGTGTGAAAGTGACATCGTGCATGCCATGATGGCACTTAGGCTTGAGTCTACATAAATACTCTTTGTGCTTTAATAGATCTATGCTTTTCCCCACGTGTGTGAAAGTGACAGCGGACATACTGTGTGTGGCACTTTGGCTAGATTGAATATTTGTTATGAGTTATATTTGGAGTTGGATGTCTCTATGAAATTGTGGTGTTTGTTGGAACCATCTAGCGCTCAAGGTGACAGTGTGGGGTTATCTAGATTGGGGAAGGCTGACTTTGAGGTGTGCTGTTATAGCCCTACCATGGATTAGAGTGTCCAACCGGAGAGTAGTTAAGAGTAGTATCATGAAGAGAGGATATTTATATGAGAGAGTGTTCACTAGTGAAAGTATGATCCCTAGGCCTTGTTTCTAAGCATTGAAACACCGTTTGCTACTAGATCTGTTGCATGTTTGCTTGCTTCCTTCTTGTTGCCTTTAGTCTTTGCCTCACCATCAAACTATTTTCTGGCACCGTTACCACTTGTATTTAACTATCTCTTCGCCGAACTAGTGCACCTATATTGGGTGTGTTGGGGACACAAGAGACTTCTTGTATCTTGATTGCAGGGTTGCTTGAGAGGGAATACCTTTGACCAATTCCTTCCTGAGTTCGATAAACCTTGGGTGATCCATTTAAGGGAAACTTGCTGCTGTTCTACAAACATCTGCACTTGGAGGCCCAATAATTGTCTACAAGAATAGAAGTACGTAGACATCAAGCTCTTTTCTGGAGCCGTTGCCGTGAAGGTAAGGTAAAAGGTACTCACATCCTCCGGTGTGAGTGCTCGAAGTTATTTCCTTTAGATTCTGCAATTTTGTATTTTTGTTTCTTGTTTTCACTAGTTAGGCGTAATGGAAAACAACAACAAAATTAGAGAGCTTTTTAGTATTTTTCCTAAGTTAGAACTTGAGCGGTTTGAAGAGAAAATTAAAAAACCTATGGAACTTTCTTTGCATGCTAACATCAATGTTATTAGTGTGAATTTTTTGAACACCATTGTTACTAATGGTATGGAAACGTCTAAGTTTGGGTAAGCTAGTTTTTATGAAAAAAATATTTTTAGTTCCCCAGCTTTAGGGAAGAAAATTTGCTCTTATGATACTTTATCTCCCATATGTGGTAATTCTAATGATACTTGTGATATTTTAAATCCACATATTGAAAGTGTCCCTTTTAAAATACCTATTAAAATTGTTGAACATGTTATAAATAACTGCTATTTTGGAGATGGAACTATCCATCCTAGTGATCATTTACTCTTTATACATGAATTATGCGAGTTGTTAAAGTGTGTAGGTATTTCAGTGGACCGAGTTAAGAGGAAGCTATTCCCCTTCTCACTTAGGGACAAAGCAAGGGAGTGGTATGAGCTACTATATGATCCTCATCATTTGGAGTGGAAGGAACTTGAATCTCTCTTTTATTCTAAATTTTATTCTCCTCATGAAATTCATAAAGATAGGAATTATATTTATAATTTTCATCCTCATGAGGGAGAAAGTATTGCCCAAGCTTGGGGGAGATTGAAGTCACTAATGCACAAATGTCCCATTCATGAGATCACCAGTAATTTTGTTATCAATAATTTTTATGCAAGGCTTTCAGGACATTACAAGGACTATCTGGATACATGTTTAGAGGGATCCTTCACAAGTAAGTAGGTCAAAGCTAAGTGGGATCTTCTTGAAACAATTCAAAGCAATACTGAAGGTTGGGATAATGACAAAGGTAAAGAACCAGGTATAAACTATGAGTATGATTGCATTAAGTCTTTCGCTGAAACTGCTGATTTTCAAGAGCTTAGTGCTAAATATGGTCTTGATCCTCAAATTCTTGTTAGACATTATAGAGCCTTTGCTTTCCATATTAATGCTCCTAAATAAAAATGGGACATGTATCATGAACCTTTTAAAGACACTTTCATGGAAAATGAAAATGTTATTATTGATTGCAATAAACATGCTCAAACTTCTGAAAGTACTATTTTTTATAAGCATGTTAATATTTGTGGTATGCATAGACCTTGTGAAAAGAATCAAAATGAAGAAGATTATTGTACCACCCACTGGAATGAAAGAATTAGAACGTGGTATAAGGCTCTAAATGATCTTGGTAAAAAAGTTTATGCCCTCTATCCTTTTATTTGTGAACTCTACTATGAAGTGGGTCATTTAAATTTTCAATGCTCTGGCCATAAGAATAACTCTTCTAATCGAATGAGTACTGCAAACGTGATGAACATGATGAATTTACATTGTTTTTGGGGTGTGAAGAGTTATCAAGAAAAACTTCTTTGGTAGACATGAGTGCTTTTGGTATGAATTGTGTCATGCATGGGTGTCATCTTTATTGTGTTGATAATTGCCACGCAAATACTAACATATAAAATCTTATAAAATATGGTATTTTACCAAAATATGACAGGTCTGATATGAGTTTTGATCTTATTAATGAAAAGGAGGAATCCTCCAAAGTTTCTTCTATTGTCTCTAACAATAAACCGGGGTATGTGGAGAAGCTTCCTTTCAAGCCTCTCCCTCCTAAAGAGGAGAAGAAGAAGAAGAAGAAGTGGATTAAAATGATAGAGGAAACGGTATCTTCCTCTAAGCATGTTGCTCCTATCATAGTTTTTGCTGATGAGTCTGAACTAGATGATGTTCCTATGCCTATTACCTATATTAGTGATCATGATTGGGAAAAGCACACCACTTTTTATATTGAAAATATCTTTGGTACCAACTCTGAAAATGATGATATTAATAGTTGTTGTGCTATTAGTGCTATCCATGTTCCTTCCAATGATGATATGTTTACAAATGAACACACTTGGAAATATAGCTATTCTATTGCTTATGATGATACCAAACGTCCCATATATGATGATTACAATGATGAGTATGATATTTTTAGTCCACCTACTATTGAGGATAAAATTAATTATGATTATAATATGCCTCCTATATTTGATGATTATGGTGATGAGAATATTAATGATAGCTATTTTGTTGAATTTGCTCCCTCTATGATTAATAAGCATGACTATGCTTATGTGGAGAGTAATAATCATTTTATGCATGTGTCTCATGATAAGAATGTTTTATGTGATAGTTATATTGTTAATTTTATTCATGATGCTACTGAAATTTATTATGAGAGAGGTAAACATGGTTTTATGTATCTCAATAATATTAAGTTTCCCCTCGTTATCTTGAAAATTTTGAAGTTGCACTTGTTTTGCTTTCCTATGCTTGGTGCTTTGTGCTTTAATGACTTATTTCTTTACAAGATTACTATGCATAGGAAGTGGGTTAGACTTAAATGTGTTTTCAATTTGGTTCTTGATGCTCTCTTTTACTTCAATTTATATTTCTTATGTGAGCATCTTCTCAAACTATCAAGCCTAACTTAAAGGCGTTAAAGAAAAGTACTTGTTGGGAGATAACCCAAGAGTTTTATTGAGTCTTGGAAGTTATTAATTCAGTAATGACCTATCCTTATCCTTTTAGTTTGCTTTTTGTGCCAAGAATAACTTCTAATGAGAGGGAAGTAAGATTTGGGGAGTTGTTGTCCCGAAACAGATTTCTGTCCTCCACCATAAAAATTCGTGAGGAGTATATATAAGTCGGATTGCGCTGAAAATTTACGAATAAATCCCCCAGTATATTATCTAACTTTCGTTAGTTTAACACTTTTTGATTTGAGCAACATAAGGGCTTCGAAAAAAACAGTTTCTACCTGCTGATCTGTTTTGACAGATTTCTGCCATTATTTGCATTTGCTTCTTATTGATTCCTTTTTGAGTTCTCTTTTGGGGAGTTGAGATTTTTGAAGGATTTGCTATAGTAGCTTGTGTTTTTAGTGAAAAGTTTTGATGTTCCAAAGCTATGCCTAAAGGTCTATTATCTTTTGAATACACTAATGTTGCTAATGAAGATTGTGTGATGTTTTGTATGAAGGAAAAAATTTCAGGTGTAGAGAAAGAATGATGTAATGAGATGAAGAATGGACAAAAGCTCAAGCTTTGGGATGCCACCCTGGTGTCACCCCAAGAAATATCCAACAGGTACAAGCGTCAAAGCTTAGGGATGCCCAAGGCATCCCCTTCTTCATTAATAAAAATCTCAGGTCTTTCTAGACACTTCATTTTTATTATTTCATGCATTGTTGTGTTATTCTTGGAGCGTATTAGTTTTTGTTTTTGGTTTTAGTTTTCTTATTTTGATTGAGTAAGTTGGTTGTTTACATCACACTTCTTTTGAAGAGAGACACACTCTGTTTTTATTGCCTAGAACACTCTAGTTTTCACTCTTATTGTTTTGTGAGTGTTCTCTTTTGCTAGCACTACATTCAGCCTTAGTTTTCTTGTGCTTTCAGCTTAGAACTTTTTAGTTCTTCTTTGTGAATTTGTGAGACAAGCTCACTGATCTTTATTGATTATTATCTTTGTGAGTTGTTTCAAATAAGTTGTTTGGTGTTGGAAAAGACTAGGAAGCTTCATCCTTATAGTGGTATAATAGGGAGCTTGTTTTGACTGTGACATAGACTTTAGCATGTCATGCTAGATCTTGTTTTGACCTTATGCTTAGTGATTTTTTCTGTAGCATGAATTGTTCCAAACAATTAGGATTGATTAATGTGCCTTGAAGGAATCATGTGTTGTTTAAGCATACAAAAGCATAGTATTGTGGTATTCTCCTTTGATGCTTTGTTTGGGTTGACTTGGCACATGCTCACACCATGTTATGACTATGAACAAGTCACCATAGCCTCTATGATCATTTACTCCTTGACTTGTAGTACTACTCTATGCTTTGATTAGTAATGTTTTGTCGCTCTGCATAATTATGGTCATTATTGCTCTCTTAGTTGGTTGCACCTAGTCTTCTGCTAGCCTCCACTTGTATGAGTAAGATCTACTCATGCTTCCAACTCCCAAGAAACCAAGTTTTTCCAAAGTGTCCACTATAAACTCCTATGCATGGTGTGTTACACCATTCCAAGTATATTCTTGTTTTCAGCTATCTTCTAATTAAAAACTATTTTGTTATGTGAAAACTTAGTGATTAAAGCCCTCACAAACTTGATGGCACACTTTATATTTTTTGCCCCTAATAAACTTGAACCATTATGTCATCTATGTTGTATATGCTTACACTTATACGTTGGAATTAGCAGAACTGTGCTGTCACGGGGAACGTGTTCAACATTGCACTTGTACTTTGTACTCAGTTGATATCATGCTCTTTTGTCTATGGATGTCACCGTTGTGAAATAAAGAGGGAACTTGTAAGTCCATGGAGTTTGTATCCTGTGTTAGAGAAACGCCTGGGCTGCTAGCCTAGGCCCTGCCTAATCATGGTGGAAACTTGCAGCATCACCATAGTGACATCTATGAAGCATTCTTCTTATAAAAAAAGAGACACATTGAGAAAAGAAGAAAGAGAGAAAAACGCACCATATTCCCATGGTAAATAAGAAGATTGCTGAGATGCTCCTTGTCTGCTTGCCTTGTCATTTTGGTTATGGGATAGCTCCTGTACCATGTGCAAGGGGTACCCGTTGGTGGTTCTCTATGATATGAAAATACTTACAATGACATGAACTTACAAGTGACTAAAGTTGAGTAGCATGAGGTGTGGACCCTCGTATTCAAGGGACTTGAGATTGCCAACTTATACTTCGTCAAGCATATACTCCATCTTTATTCACTTTAACCTTAATCACTTCAAGATGCTTATGATAGGGGCAATGAGGGCTGAAAGCTAATAAGTACCATAATTTTTGGAACCTCTTTTTGAAACTTGAAATCCCTGCTTCCCTTTATGAAGGGCCTTTCTTCCACTATTATATTGAGTCTCCACCTTCTACCTTTAGGCACCATTAAGAGAGCATAGTTGTCATTCTTAGTTCTATGTGCATTGTCCCAAAACAAATTGATTTATGCATATTGTTGATATTACTTGTTCTTGTGCTATTTGTTTCTAGTCACCCTTGTGAACTTTTAAGGTGTCCTATGCATCTATTTGCTACTCTATGAGGGACAAGCTGATTGCCACTATGTCATGTTTTCTGTATATGAAACAAACAAACGTTTTTCAATGCATGTTATTCATGATCTTTGTTTGTAGATTTTCATGTTGCATGCATAGTTACTTTGTCCTATTGTTATAACTCCATCTTTCATGCACATGTTTAGAGTTCTTTGATCCCAGCTTTCAATGCTTGCAAATGGTTTGATCTTGATTTTGATGGTGCATGTCACCTCAAAAATTATTCTTTTATCACTTACCTACTCGAGGACGAGCAGGAGTTAAGCTTGGGGATGCTTGGTACATCGGAAACGTACTTATAATTTTTTATGCTCTATGCTTGTTTTGTATCTACTTTGCTTTGCTTTGTCTATACTTTAAGGTGTTTTTATATCTTTTCTGGAACTAACCTATTAACAAGTTGCCACAGTGCCAGTTGCCTGTTTTCTTCTGTTTTGGTTCCAGAAAGGCACAAAATCAATATTCTCGGAATTGGACGGTACAAAAGCCAAAGTCATTATTTTTCCCGGAGCAACACGGAACCACGAAGCAGAGCCGGAGGGGGGCCACAGGGTGGCCGCACACCCCTAGGCGCGGGCAAGCCCTGGAGGCGCCCACAGGGGGTGTGGGTCCCCGTGGACCCCCACCGACCTTGACTCCTATGCCTATAAGAAGCCTCCGACCCAAAAACCCTAGGGAATCCATAAGAAATCCATAAAAACCTATGTATCGCCGCCCCAAGGAGATTCGGGGATAGAAATTCTGTTCCAAGACCTGGACGGGAAGTGCCCACGGAGCCATCTCCATCGATCTCCACCACCATCTCCATCACCGTTGCTGATTCCCATGATGAGGAGGGAGTAGTTCTTCCTCAAGGCTAAGGGCTCTACCGATAGCAATGTGTTCATCTCTCTCTCTATGCATGATCTTGTGGTCATGAGCTTTGTAATCAAGTAGATCTACCTTGCTACTCAAGTGCTTCATTAGATCTCTGCTCTCCCCATGTGTGTGAAAGGGACAACATGCACACCATGGTGGCTCTTAGGCTTGAGTCTACATAAATACTCTTTGTGCTTTAATAGATCTATGCTTTTCCCCATGTGTGTGAAAGTCATAGCAGGCATACTGTGTATGTGGCACTTTGGCTAGATTGAATATTTGTTATGAGTTATATTTGGAGTTGGATGTCTCTATGAAATTGTGGTGTTTGTTGGAACCATCTAGCGCTCAAGGTGTAACACCCTCGCCTGATAAGGCTGAGTTCGTGTGTATAGTGCCAATCCCTGGATCGGTTCACTGGCACACACAGTACAAAATGATACCAAATATAACTGTGCATCATAAATACAACGAGTATGATCCAGAATTTACATTATTTATTCAAGTACATGGCCGAAAACGAATACAAGGTAGATCTCCATCCTTCAAATGTGCCACAGGCGAACAATTGTTGAGTGGAGTCTCGCGACCTATGAACGATCACTCAGATACGATATAACCTGCAACATGAAACGTTGCAGCCACGAATGGTCAATAAATTGAATGTATGGCAAGTAGTCTAAAGTGGTTAACAACAGATCTATCAACTACATGCTTATTTGGCCAAGTGGAGTTCAGGCTCATTTGCATAAAGCAACAGTTTTATCCTAACATTTGTAACAAAGTAGTTTTCCAATATGATAAATAGGACACTCTGGTTCACTCCCAGGTGCTTCTACCCAATTATGTTCACCCAACAAGTTTTAAGCAATTAATAAATAAGGACGAGTGACAAATATCATAGCATCAGTATCAGGTCACTCAAATTGTTTGCTTGGGGTTTAGGGTTTAGGGTTTTTACACTTAGTTTATACACCCTGCAGGGGTTAGTACACTTTACCCATGTGACTTGGCCAGCCCAGCTCGTACCACCACTCTCATATTGGGTGATGATAGGGAGAAGTGCAAGAAGGAACCGTTCGGGAAGTAGCTCCCCAATCCCGACGCGCACCGGTCCAACCTACACTATCTACATCTCTAGATACGCGGGTTCGAGTTACCACAACCTACTGAGTTCAACCAACCGCCCATTTCATTATTGGCACATGGTTGCACACGAAAGCTTCGAAACAAAGAAACCAATCATTTCTCAGTGTCCTGGGTGCCTTTCCGCAATGATACCACCAAAAATTATCAATCCCATCACACCCAGGAGATTCAATGATTAAGTTGTTTTAGTTTTCACAAACCAACACATTTAGAAACAACTTCAGTGATGTAACCCAGCCCTCGTTCATCATAGCATGGCTAAGCACATCTACCAACGGTGGCTCATAAACAAGGAATGCTAGGGAATAATATGGGACATAGCATAGCATGTATACATCAATTCCTACATATGCAATTCTACAAAAACATCTATAATGCATAGGAAAACAATAGGACATTTATGACCAAGATAGCACCACTTGCCTTTGTTGTAGATTTAGTCGATTAGATAATCCTCACAATTCTCATAGATATGGTGGTTGGACTCGTCATAACCACAATACTTGTAATCATACTAGTTGCAATCACACACGTTGCACTCCTCGCAATCTATCGAGCAAACAATTGCATACAATCATAAACAATAGCATATAGAGATCAAACAAATGCATGCATGACAATTTAATAAGTCACAATGGTTGTTACTTTAGTTCTCTAAACAATATTGAAGTATATGATGCATGCAAGTGGCCAATTAATGCAATGGAGTAATTGTTATTAATAATTACTTGCCAATATAGGGGTTTTAATAGTTCTGCTATAACGCCTGTTCTAACTGTCGAATTAAATTTGTTTCTTCGGTTTACTGGATAGAGGACGTTAATACGAACCATTAGACGTTGGATTCAACCTAATTGGAGTTATAGCTCTTTTTGTATGATTTAAATAGTGTTTAATGGGTTTTAAATTATTCATATAGTTTCTCTCTCCTAAAAATCAAAATAAAATTATGTCTGTAATCTCCACGGAATTGTGAATCCAGGGACATATTATTTGCAATTTTCTTAATAGTAATTATTTTCTTATGAATTTATTACTCTAAATAGGCCATTAAACCATTTAAATCTTCACGGCAAAACCTTACAGTCCAAGGCTGAAATAATTGCATATTGATGATCTACATGGAACCAGCTTTCCATCGGTATATTATTTATATTTTTGTGACAAGCAATTAATTTTTAATGAATTTAATGATTTATAAAGCCATTAAAACTAATTAAATTGCTACGGGTTAAATAGTGGGCAAAGGCTAGATCCAACCAGATATTATTAATATAAATTAAAGTAGATTCAATTTCATATATTGTTCATATTTTTCGGAGTTACAGATAATTTCTTATGAATTTATTAACCTAAAATTCCATTAAAACTAATTAAATTACTGCAGTAACCACGTACAGTAAAAGTTGGATCTATTCTGATAAGATGATTCTACGTAAAATTATCTTCAATTTGGTATATTATACGCAATTTTTGGACGTGGTATGAATTTCTAATGAATTTTACAAGTTAGATCTATAATATGCAATTTTAAATTCGAACGGAATATTTCAGGGAATATGCCGCTGACTGGACAGGTTGACTTTGCATGCTGACTGGGACTAGATGTTGACCTTACGTTGACGTGTCGTTGATGAGGAAGATGACCGGGATGACGACATGGCACGCACCGGTTTGATTGGATCTCGATCGTCTGGATAGGATCCGGTGGCTAGAAGAAGAGATTGACCCGATTTTGGCTCAGAATAGACAAGAAACAGATCCGTGTTAGAGAGACAAATCCGTAGGTCAAATTGAAAAACTCAGAACATGAAAGTTGTGGGGAATCATTATTCCTACCTTCTCACCAAAGGAATTTGTATTTGAAGAAACGAGCACGAGTACATCTTGGATTTACACCGTAAGATCTAAAATATTGCGATACGAAATTCTCCAGCTGTGGTAGATGAAAAGAGGTGAGGTTTGTCGGGATTGAAAGATTTCAACGATTCCTACAACTTTTCTTTTTTGACCGTAGGCAAACGATGAAGTCTAGATGGGTTAAAAAGCGAAATAAGATTCGGGCATGTGTAGATTCGGGATTTCGAGAAGAAAAACTCGTACAGCTGTGGCTCCACAAGTTTATATGGAGATTTAGGATGTTGTAGAGATAGGTATTAAAGTAGGGAACAAGTAGAAACAAGCGGAAGTCGATTCGGAGTTGTAGATAAAAAGTTATAGCAGTTTGAGTAGAGATAGGTTTGATAAAAACTGATTCGCACGGTTTTTAAAGCACCTGGCACACACCGATGGTGATGGTCACGTACGTGCATGCTGCTCGGTCGGCTGGTTCGGTCCGCCTGGGCCGCCGGCCCATTAGGTTTTTTCTATTTACTTGTTTCCCTTATATCTTTTGCATACGAACTTCAAATGACATGATTTTTGTTTCTCAATTTTTTTAAAATCGAATAGATCATTATAGGATCAAATTTGTAATATTTTTACTAGTTTGGAAGTAGTGGATTTATAAATCCTTGTATATTCCATTTTATTTATATCTTTATGTGTTTGTATTTGTTCCATAACTTTTTCATACTAGCTCCAAATAAGCTCAATTTTGTTTCTAAAATTTTGTAATATTAATTGGATCTTTTAGGCTATAATTTAGCAATAATCGCTGTCTTAGCAATAGTGGGTTTTATAAAGTCAATTTAATTCCTTTAGGAACATTTGGGCAAATCAACTATAGGATTTAGATACCAGGATTTGGATTCAGTTTGTGAGATCTTTGCATGGATGTAATAAAATGCTTATGAAGGCTTCATGATTTTCATTTTGAAATCTTGCACACCAATTCTACAATCCATAATCAATCCATGCCCTTTTGACTATATGGCTACTTAGGTCATAACAAAAGAATATAGGATTTTGAATTCAAGGTTGAGAGGATTTTCTATTCAAAAAGTTTCTTCTCTTTGAGAATTTTCAACAAAGTCAAACAATCAATCAATCTTATTTATTTATTTCACATTCCCAAATTAGGAGAATTTTGGGATGTGACAGACTACCACCCTTAAAAGAAATCTCGTCCCGAGATTTGGGAAGGCTAGAAAGAAAGAAAGGTTCGGGATCCATTAGGATGCTACCACCCTTAAAAGAAAATTGACTAGGTCACTTCTCGAGGATTCACTTAGCTCAGATTGGTTCTCCTTTAGACTTTTATTGGCACAATGTCTCTAGCACATTCTAGACATCATGATTGATAGTTTCCGAGAAATATCTTCTTAAACTAGCAAAACTCTCAGGGTGGTCAATTAGGGGATGTTTACTTCACGATACCCATTAATCATGGAATCATGGTTGAGATTTATTCTTACCGTATATTCCTACGCTAAGCACTGAGTGCTTTTATAAAGGGGGAAATATACCATTCTAAGGTCTAGGCTTAACGCCGGCTCTTTGCTAAGGTGGAAAAGACACTCAAGATCCGCAAAGCCAACAGTACAAGAGCGAATAATAAGAGTAGTAGGAATGGTGATCAATCCATCCTGCACCCAAATCACTACCCTGTATGAGGAAATGTGAATCACGTTTTTCTATCACTCGGGCATTCTCACTTGCCTTGAAGAATGTTTCCATGTGCACGAACTTATGCTCTATGTATACTCCCATGTATTTAATCAACAAAGCTACTACTAAAACTAAACTATCGATACTTCAACTTTCAGGTTGCGTAATCTACTACATAACATCATTTCAACACTTCATACTTCTACATCCTTTTTCCATTAGGTGAAGCATTCTCTCTCCTAAATGCATTGTGTTGTCAAACCTTCCACTTAACACATCATTATATCTCCATGGGTTCAAGATAGGGAAGAATAGATTCTATAGGAAAGAAACGACTAAGAAAATAATCCTACATATAACTATATGAAGCATTCAATGTCACAAACAAGCAAACAATCATAAGGAATCAACACACAAGCAAACACTTGTATAATAACATTACAGGGGTCTAAATATAGCAGTATATAACCACAAAATAGTTCGAAAGCATTGGGAACAATACTAGAGTAAAATAGAGCAACATATAAGCACTAAACTAAATCTGTCAAAATGGTACAGCAGACTTCACGAATTTTTCTGACCTACTTAAACTCGCCAAGAATTTTAGCCAATTTTTTTTGCATGTACTACAGGTAATTATGCTCCAGATCCTATTTTTTTGGATTTTTCTGAGTTATCAGTAAAATATGAAAAATCACGCGGTACAACAGGTCATGCAGAAAACTGCAGCAGTAATCCCACGGATTTCAATCAAATTACACCATTAAAATAATTTTAAAACCACACGAAAACTCCAGCAATTTTAGAGTTTCAAAACAACAGATCCTAAACAAGGCATCACACAATATGGTTCAGTACAACAATCAAGCAACCTATATTGTCATACCACATCAGTTGGTAAGAATAATATGCTAACACGATAGCGATGATCTCCTAAAGAGATAGAACATGGTGGTCTAGACCTAACCAAACTTGATGAGATGTTTATTTATGTCATACTATTTGTTCTTTTACTTAGCTAACTCTCATATAGGTATCATAAGAATGGAAAACTACAAATTTTGAACAAGAAGAGGTTATAGAAAAGATAGACAAGGAATATAAGAACTCTAATAAGTATAAAATATGATAGTTCTTGTAATAGAGGTCTCCTATTGCTAATCCATTTCTAAGGTCACGATCCTACAGTCAACACATAGCTCTGATAACATCTTGTAACACCCTCGCCTGATAAGGGTGAGTTCATGTGTATAGTGCCAATCCCTGGATCGGTTCACTAGCACACACAGTACAAAATGATACCAAATATAACTGTGCATCATAAATACAACGAGTATGATCCAGAATTTACATTATTTATTCAAGTACACGGCAAAAAACGAATACAAGGTAGATCTCCATCCTTCAAATGTGCCACAGGCGAACAATTGTTGAGTGGAGTCTCGCGACCTATGAACGATCACTCAGATACGATATAACCTGCAACATGAAACGTTGCAGCCACGAATGGTCAATACATTGAATGTATGGCAAGTAGGCTAAAGTGGTTAACAACAGATCTATCACTACATGCTTATTTGGCTAAGTGGAGTTCAGGATCATTTGCATAAAGCAACAGTTTTATCCTAACATTTGTAACAAAGTAGTTTTCCAATACGATAAATAGGACACTCTGGTTCACTCCCAGGTGATCCTACCCAATTATGTTCACCCAACAAGTTTAAGCAATTAATAAATAAGGATGACTGAGAAATATCATAGCATCAGTATCAGGTCGCTCAAATTGTCCATAACCGGGGACACGGCTAAGCACTTAGTTTATACACCCTGCAGGGGTTAGTACACTTTACCCATGTGACTTGGCCAGCCCAGCTCGTACCACCACTCTCATATTGGGTGATGATAGGGAGAAGTCCAAGAAGGAACCGTTCGGGAAGTAGCTCCCCAATCCCGACGCGCACCGGTCCAACCTACACTATCTACATCTCTGGATACGCGGGTTCGAGTTACCACAACCTACTAACTTCAACCAACCGCCCATTTCATTATTGGCACATGGTTGCACACGAAAGCTTCCGAACAAAGAAACCAATCATTTCTCAGTGTCCTGGGTGCCTTTCCGCAATGATACCACCAAAAATTATCAATCCCATCACACCTAGGAGATTCAATGATTAAGTTGTTTTAGTTTTCACAAACCAACACATTTAGAAACAACTTCAGTGATGTAACCCAGCCCTCGTTCATCATAGCATGGCTAAGCACATCTACCAACGGTAGCTCATAAACAAGGAATGCTAGGGAATAATATGGGACATAGCATAGCATGTATACATCAATTCCTACATATGCAATTCTACAAAAACATCTATAATGCATAGGAAAACAATAGGACATTTATGACCAAGATAGCACCACTTGCCTTTGTTGTAGATGTAGTCGATTAGATAATCCTCACAATTCTCATAGATATAGTGTTTGCACTCGTCATAACCACAATACTTGCAATCATACTAGTTGCAATCACACACGTTGCACTCCTCGCAATCTATCGAGCAAACAATTGCATACAATCATAAACAATAGCATATAGAGATCAAACAAATGCATGCATGACAATTTAATAAGTCACAATGGTTGTTACTTTAGTTCTCTAAACAATATTAAAGTATATGATGCATGCAAGAGTGCAATGGAGTACTTGTTATTAATAATTACTTGCCAATATAGGGGTTTTAATAGTTCTGCTGTAACGCCTGTTCTAACTGTCGAATTAAATTTTTTTCTTGGGTTTACTGGATAGAGGACGTTAATACGAACCATTAGGCGCTGGATTCACCCTAATCGGAGTTATAGATCTTTTTGTATGATTTAAATAGTGTTTAATGGGTTTTAAATGATTCATATAGTTTCTCTCTCCTAAAAATCAAAATAAAATTATGTCTCTAATCTCCACGGTATTGTGAATCCAGGGACATATTATTTGCATTTTTCTGAATAGTAATTATTTTCTTATGAATTTATTACTCTAAATAGGCCATTAAACCATTTAAATCTTCACGGCAAAACCTTACAGTCAAAGGCTGAACTAATTGCATATTGATGATCTACATGGAACCAGCTTTCCATCGGTATATCATTTATATTTTTGTGACAAGCAATTAATTTTTAATGATTTATAAATCCATTAAAACTAATTAAATTTCTACGGGCTAAATAGTGGGCAAAGGCTAGATTCAACCAGATATTATTAATGTAAATTACAGTATCTTCAATTTGATATATTGTTCATATTTTTCGGAGTTACAGATAATTTCTTATGAATTTATTAACCTAAAAGACCATTAAAACTAATTAAATTACTGCAGTAACCACGTACAGTAAAAGTTGGATCTATTCTGATAAGATGATTCTATGTAAAATTATCTTCAATTTGGTATATTATATGCAATTTTTGGACGTGGTATGAATTTCTAATGAATTTTACAAGTTAGATCTATTATATGCAATTTTAAATTCGAACGGAATATTTTAGGGAATATTCCGCTGACTAGACATGTTGAGTTTGCATGCTGACTGGGACTAGATGTTGACCTTACGTTGACGTGGCGTTGATGAGGAAGATGACCGGGATGACGACATGGCACGCACCGGTTTGATTGGATCTCGATCGTCTAGATAGTATCTGGTAGCTAGAAGAAGAGATTGACCCGATTTTGGCTCAGAATAGACAAGAAACAGATAGGTGTTAGAGAGACAAATCCGTAGGTCAAATTGAAAAACTCAGAACATGAAAGTTGTGGGAAATCATTATTCCTACCTTCTCACCAAAGGAATTTGGATTTGAAGAAACGAGCGCGAGTACATCTTGGATTTACACCGTAAGATCTGAAATATTGCGATACGGAATTCTCTGGCTGTGGTGGATGAAAAGAGGTGAGGTTTGTCGGGATTGAAAGATTTCGACGATTCCTACAACTTTTCTTTTTTGACCGTAGGCAAACGACGAAGTCTAGATGGGCTAAAAAGCGAAATAAGATTCGGGCATGTGTAGATTCGGGATTTCGAGAAGAAAAACTTGTACAGTTGTGGCTCCACGAGTTTATATGGAGATTTAGGATGTTGTAGAGATAGGTATTGAAGTAGAGAATAAGTAGAAACAAACAGAAGTCGATTCGGAGTTGTAGATAAAAAGTTATAGCAGTTTGAGTAGAGATAGGTTTGTTAAAAAACTGATTCGCACGGTTTTTAAAGCACCTGGGACACACCGATGGTGATGGTACGTACGTGCATGCTGCTCGGTCGGCTGGTTCGGTCCTCCTGGGCCGCCGGCCCATTAGTTTTTTTTTCTTTTTCTATTTACTTGTTTTCCTGATATCTTTTGCATACGAACTTCAAATGACATGATTCTTGTTTCTAAATTTTTCTAAAATCGAATAGATCATTATAGGATCAAATTTGTAATATTTTTACTAGTTTGGAAGTAGTGGATTTATAAATCCTTGTATATTCCATTTTATTTATATCTTTATGTGTTTGTATTTGTTCCATAACTTTTTCATACTAGCTCCAAATGAGCTCAATTTTGTTTCTAAAATTTTGTAATATTAATTGGATCTTTTAGGCTATAATTTAGCAATAATCGCTGTCTTAGCAATAGTGGGTTTTATAAAGTCAATTTAATTCCTTTAGGAATATTTGGGCAAATCAACTATAGGATTTAGATACCAGGATTTGGATTCAGTTTGTGAGATCTTTGCATGGATGTAATAAAATGCTTATGAAGGCTTCCTGATTTTCATTTTGAAATCTTGCACACCAATTCTACAATCCATAATCAATCCATGCCCTTTTGCCTATATGGCTACTTAGGTCATAACAAAATAATATAGGATTTTGAATTCAAGGTTGAGAGGATTTTCTATTCAAAAAGTTTCTTCTCTTTGAGAATTTTCAACAAAGTCAAACAATCAATCAATCTTATTTATTTATTTATTTCATATTCCAAAATTAGGAGAATTTTGGGATGTGACAGACTACCACCCTTAAAAGAAATCTCGTCCCGAGATTTGGGAAGGCTAGAAAGAAAGAAAGGTTCGGGATCCATTAGGATGCTACCACCCTTAAAAGAAAATTGACTAGGTCACTTCTCGAGGATTCACTTAGCTCAGATTGGTTCTCCTTTAGACTTTTATTGGCACAATGTCTCTAGCACATTCTAAACATCATGATTGATAGTTTCCGAGAAATATCTTCTTAAACTAGCAAAACTCTCATGATGGTCAATTAGGGGATGTTTACTTCATAGTACCCATTAATCATGGTTGAGATTCATTCTTACCGTATATTCCTACGCTAAGCACTGGGTGCTTTTATAAAGGGGGAAATATACGATTCTAAGGTCTAGGCTTAATGCCGGATCTTTGGTAAGGTTGAAAAGACACTCAAGATCCGCAAAGCCAACAGTACAAGAGCGAATAATAAGAGTAGTAGGAATGGTGATTAATCCATCCTGCACCCAAATCACTACCCTGTATGAGGAAATGTGAATCACGTTTTTCTATCACTCGGGTATTCTCACTTGCCTTGAAGAATGTTTCCATGGGCACGAACTAATGCTCTATGTATACTCCCATGTATTTAATCAACAAAGCTACTACTAAAACTAAACTATCGATACTTCAACTTTCAGGTTGCGTAATCTACTACATAACATCATTTCAACACTTCATACTTCTACATCCTTTTTCCATTAGGTGAAGCATTCTCTCTCCTAAATGCATTGTGTTGTCAAACCTTCCACTTAACACATCATTATATATCCATGGTTTCAAGATAGGGAAGAATAGATTCTATAGGAAAGAAACGACTAAGAAAATAATCCTACCCATAACTATATGAAGCATTCAATGTCACAAACAAGCAAACAATCATAAGGAATCAACACACAAGCAAACACTTGTATAATAACACTACAGGGGTCTAAATATAGCAGTATATAACCACAAAATAGTTTTAAAGCATTGGGAACAATACTAGAGTAAAATAGAGCAACATATAAGCACTAAACTAAATCTGTCAAAACGGTACAGCAGACTTCACGAATTTTTCTGACCTACTTAAACTCGCCAGAAATTTTAGCCAATTTTTTTTGCAAGTACTACAGGTAATTACGCTCCAGATCCTATTTGTTTGGATTTTTTTGAGTTATCAGTAAAATATGAAAAATCGCGCGGTACAACAGGTCATGCAGAAAACTGCAGCAGTAATCCCACGAATTTCAATCAAATTACACCATTAAAATAATTTTAAAACCACACGAAAACTCCAGCAATTTTAGAGTTTCAAAACAACAGATCCTAAACAAGGCATCACACAATATGGTTCAGTACAACAATCAAGCAACCTATATTGTCATACCACATAAGTTGGTAAGAACAATATGCTAACACGATAGCGATGATCTCCTAAAGATATAGAACATGGTGGTCTAGACCTAACCAAACTTGATGAGATGTTTATTTATGTCATACTATTTGTTATTTTACTTAGCTAACTCTCATATAGGTATCATAAGAATGGACAACTACAAATTTTGAACAAGAAGAGGTTATAGAAAAGATAGACAAGGAATATAAGAACTCTAATAAGTATAAAATATGATAGTTCTTCTAATAGAGGTCTCCTATTGCTAATCCATTTCTAAGGTCATGATCCTACAGTCAACACACAGCTCTGATAACATCTTGTAACACCCTCGCCTGATAAGGGTGAGTTCATGTGTATAGTGCCAATCCCTGGATCGGTTCACTAGCACACACAGTACAAAATGATACCAAATATAACCGTGCATCATAAATACAACGAGTATGATCCAGAAATTACATTATTTATTCAAGTACACGGCAAAAAATGAATACAAGGTAGATCTCCATCCTTCAAATGTGCCACAGGCGAACAATTGTTGAGTGGAGTCTCGCGACCTATGAACGATCACTCACATACGATATAACCTGCAACATGAAACGTTGCAGCCACGAATGGTCAATACATTGAATGTATGGCAAGTAGGCTAAAGTGGTTAATAACAGATCTATCAACTACATGCTTATTTGGCCAAGTGGAGTTCAGGCTCATTTGCATAAAGCAACAGTTTTATCCTAACATTTGTAACAAAGTAGTTTTCCAATACGATAAATAGGACACTCTGGTTCACTCCCAGGTGCTCCTACCCAATTATGTTCACCCAACAAGTTTTAAGCAATTAATAAATAAGGATGAGTGAGAAATATCATAGCATCGATCAGTCGCTCAAATTGTCCATAACCGGGACACGGCTAAGCACTTAGTTTATACACCTGCAGGGTTAGTACACTTACCCATGTGACTTGGCCAGCCCACTCGCACCACCACTCTCATATTGGGTGATAATAGGAGAAGTCCAAGAAGGAACCGTTCGAAGTAGCTCCCCAATCCCGACGCCAAGACCGGTCCAACCTACACTATCTACATCTCTGGATACGCGGGTTCGAGTTACCACAACCTACTGAGTTCAACCAACCGCCCATTTCATTATTGGCACATGGTTGCACACGAAAGCTTCCAAACAAAGAAACCAATCATTTCTCAGTGTCCTGGGTGCCTTTCCGCAATGATACCACCAAAAATTATCAATCCCATCACACCCAGGAGATCCATTGATTAAGTTGTTTTAGTTTTCGCAAACCAACACATTTAGAAACAACTTCAGTGATGTAACCCAGCCCTCGTTCATCATAGCATGGCTAAGCACATCTACCAACGGTGGCTCATAAACAAGGAATGCTAGGGAATAATATGGGACATATCATAGCATGTATACATCAATTCCTACATATGCAATTCTACAAAACATCTATAATGCATAGGAAAACAATAGGACATTTATGACCAAGATAGCACCACTTGCCTTTGTTGTAGATGTAGTCGATTATATAATCCTCACAATTCTCATAGATATAATGGTTGCACTCGTCATAACCACAATACTTGCAATCATAGTAGTTGCAATCACACATGTTGCACTCCTCGCAATCTATCGAGCAAACAATTGCATACAATCATAAACAATAGCACATAGAGATCAAACAAATGCAACAAATGCATGCATGACAATTTAGTAAGTCACAATGGTTGTTACTTTAGTTCTCTAAACAATATTGAAGTATATGATGCATGCAAGAGGCCAATTAATGCAATGGAGTACTTGTTATTAATAATAACTTGCCAATATGGGGGTTTTAATAGTTCTGCTGTAACGCCTATTCTAACTTACGAATTAAATTTGTTTCTTGGGTTTACTTGATAGAGGACGTTAATACGAACTAGTAGGCGTTGGATTCACCCTAATCGGAGTTATAGATCTTTTTGTATGATTTAAATAGTGTTTAATGGGTTTTAAATGATTCATATTGTTTCTCTCTCCTAAAAATCAAAATAAAATTATGTCTGTAATCTCCACGGAATTGTGAATCCAGGGACATATTATTTGCAATTTTCTGAATAGTAATTATTTTCTTATGAATTTATTACTCTAAATAGGCCATTAAACCATTTCAATCTTCACGGCAAAACCTTACAGTCAAAGGCTGAACTAATTGCATATTGATGATCTACATGGAACCAGCTTTCCATCGGTATATCATTTATATTTTTGTGACAAGCAATTAATTTTTAATGAATTTAATGATTTATAAATCCATTAAAACTAATTAAAATGCTACGGGTTAAATAGTGGGAAAAGGCTATATCCAACCAGATATTATTAATGTAAATTACAGTAGCTTCAATTTGATATATTGTTCATATTTTTCGGAGTTACAGATAATTTCTTATGAATTTATTAACCTAAAAGACCATTAAACTAATTAAATTACTGTAGTAAACACGTACAGTAAAAGTTAGATCTATTCTGATAAGATGATTCTACGTAAAATTATCTTCAATTTGGTATATTATACGCAATTTTTGGACGTGGTATGAATTTCTAATGAATTTTACAAGTTAGATCTATAATATGCAATTTTAAATTCGAACGGAATATTTCAGGGAATATTCCGCTGACTGGACAGGTTGACTTTGCATGCTGACTGGGACTAGATGTTGACCTTACGTTGACGTGGCGTTGATGAGAAAGATGACCGGGATGACGACATGACACACACCGGTTTGATTGGATCTCGACCGTCTGGATAGGATCCGGTGGCTAGAAGAAGAGATTGACCCGATTTTGGCTCAGAATAGACAAGAAACAGATCTGTGTTAGAGAGACAAATCTGTAGGTCAAATTGAAAAACTCAGAACATGAAAGTTGTGGGGAATCATTATTCCTACCTTCTCACCAAAGGAATTTGGATTTGAAGAAACGGGCGCGAGTACATCTTGGATTTACACCGTAAGATCTAAAATATTGCGATACGAAATTCTCCGACTGTGGTGGATGAAAAGAGGTGAGGTTTGTCGGGATTGAAATATTTCGATGATTCCTACAACTTTCGTTTTTTGACCGAAGGCAAACGACAAAGTCTAGATGGGTTAAAAAGTGAAATAAGATTCAGGCATGTGTAGATTCGGGATTTCGAGAATAAAAACTCGTACAGCTGTGGCTCCACGAGTTTATATGGAGATTTAGGATGTTGTTTAGATAGGTATTGAAGTAGGGAACAAGTAGAAACAAACGGAAGTCGATTCGGAGTTGTAGATAAAAAGTTATAGCAGTTTGAGTAGAGATAGGTTTGTTAAAAACTGATTCGCACGGTTTTTAAAGCACCTCGGACACACCGATGGTGATGGTCAGGTACGTGCATGCTGCTCGGTCGGCTGGTTCGGTCCGCCTGGGCCGCCGGCCCATTAGTTTTTTTTTTCTTTTTCTATTTACTTGTTTCCCTTATATCTTTTGCATACGAACTTCAAATGACATGATTCTTGTTGTTAAATTTTTCTAAAATTGAATAGATCATTATAGGATCAAATTTGTAATATTTTTACTAGTTTGGAAGTAGTGAATTTATAAATCCTTATATATTCCATTTTATTTATATCTTTATGTGTTTGTATTTGTTCCATAACTTTTTCATACTAGCTCCAAATGAGCTCAATTTTGTTTCTAAAATTTTGTAATATTAATTGGATCTTTTAGGCTATAATTTAGCAATAATCACTGTCTTAGCAATAGTGGGTTTTATAAAGTCAATTTAATTCCTTTAGGAACATTTGGGCAAATCAACTATAGGATTTAGATACCAGGATTTGGATTCAGTTTGTGAGATCTTTGCATGGATGTAATAAAATGCTTATGAAGGCTTCATGATTTTCATTTTGAAATCTTGCACACCAATTCTACAATCCATAATCAATCCATGCCTTTTTGCCTATATGGCTACTTAGGTCATAACAAAAGAATATAGGATTTTGAATTCAAGGTTGAGAGGATTTTCTATTCAAAAAGTTTCTTTTCTTTGAGAATTTTCAACAAAGTCAAACAATCAATCAATCTTATTTATTTATTTCACATTCCAAAATTAGGAGAATTTTGGGATGTGACACAAGGTGACAGTGTGGGGTTATCTAGATTGGGGAAGGCGGACTTTGAGGTGTTCTATTATAGCCCTACCATGGATTAGAGTGTCCAACCGGAGAGTAGTTAAGAGTACTATCATGAAGAGAGGATATTTATATGAGAAAGTGTTCACTAGTGAAAGTATGATCCCTAGGCCTTGTTTCTAAGCATTGAAACACCGTTTGCTACTAGATGTGTGTTGGGGACACAAGAGACTTCTTGTATCTTGATTGCAGGGGTGCTTAAGAGGGAATACCTTTGACCACTTCCTCCTTGAGTTCGATAAACCTTGGGTGATCCACTTAAGGGAAACTTGCTACTGTTCTACAAACCTCTACACTTGGAGGCCCAACAACTGTCTACAAGAATAGAAGTGCGTAGACATCAGTGATGTTGAGGGTGATGACATGCCCCCCGGGAAGAGGGTTCCTGCTAAGGTTATGTGGGATGCTCCTATAATACCATGGTTAAAACGTTTGTTCAAAAACAAAAGAGCATGCCAGGTTGTTGCGATGGCACAAAGAAGACCGTAAAAAAGACAGGAAGTTGAGACACCCCGCTGATGGGTCGTAGGGGAGAAAAGTCGAGAGAGACTTCCCGGACTTTATAGGTGACGCAAGGAACTTATGGTTTGCTCTAAGTACAGGTGGCATGAATCCTTTTGGGGACCGGAGCTACAGTCACAACACCTGGCCTGTGACTATATGTATCTACAACCTTCCTTCTTGGTTGTGCATGAAGCGTAAGTTCATTATGATGCCAGTGCTCATTGATGCATGCACCCAATGTTGACGTGGGACGCTTCGTTGGAAAACCCAAGAGCAAGGTCTGATGAGCACAAAAGCAAGTTTCCCTCAGTAGAGACCGAGTTTATCGAACCAGAAGGAGGAAGGAAATGTCTCAAAGGTGTTGCAAGCAACATGGAAACCTGCACAACACAAACTCAAGACTTTGCCCCAACGAATCAGTGAGGTTGTCAAGCTCACCGGTTTGCTGTAACAAAGGATTAACTGTATGGTGTGGAAGGTGATGAATGGTTTGCAGCAAGTAAACAGTGGAAGATGTATCAATGGTAAAGATTGGACCGGGGTCCATAGTTGACTAGAGGTGCTCTCCTTAGATAAAAAACATGACATGAAAGATAAACAAATTACAGCAGGGCAATTTACATGAACTGAGCAAGGCATAACAATGCAATACCAGACAAAAAGATCCTATGAGATTCGATTGGGAAATACAACAATATACATAGACCGCCATCCAACTGCATCTATGACTAGTAGTCCACCTTCAGGTTATCATCCAAACCCCCTCCAGTATTAAGTTGCAAGCAATAGATAGCTGCTTTAAGAAAAGTGTGTAAGGTAAACAATCCACTTGTTCCATGAATAAGAGACCATTGTTTTCTCCCTAGTGGCTACAACACATCTACAACCAAAGATATTTATGTCACTCCCTGGGAAACTAGAGGCATGAACCCACTATCAAGCATAAATACCCCCTCTTGGAGTCACTAGCAACTATTTGGCCAAGATAGCTACTAATAACGGAGAGCATGAAAGATCACAAAAAACACAGACATGATAGTATCAAATAGACAAAACCATTAATCAATCTGACATAGTAATCTCAATATCCATCGGATCCCCGCAAACACAACATGCATGATTACAAATAGATTAGATATTGATCATGAACAGAGCTCACAACATCTATACATGAAAGCACAAGGAGGAGATACAACCATCTAGCTACTACATGGACCCGTAGTCCAAGGTGAAACTACTCACGCTTCATACCGGAGAAGAAGGCCGCCGGGATGATCTCCCCTCTGGCAGGGTAGCGGGAAGAACTTCAGATCCCCCCGATCTAGGGACGATGGTGGCGGCAGCTACATAAGGTTTCATGGAGTTTTGATTGGGTGCCTAGGGTTTTTGCATCGGAGGCTTCTTATAGGCGAAGAGGCGAGGCAGGGGGCCGCCAGGGGGGCCACACCCTGCCTAGGCGTGGGCTGGGCCCACCCGCGCCTAGGGGGTCTGGCCGCCCTGTGGCGCCCCTCCGTCTCGTCTTCTGGATTCGTGTCGCCCACGGTAAAATATTGACTTTGGCTTTTGTCCCGTCCAATTTCGAGAATATTGATTTTTGGCCTTTCTGGAACCAAAAACAGAAGAAAACATGCAACTAGCACAATGGCAACATGTCAATAGGTTAGTTCCAGAAAAGATATAAAAACACCTCAAAGTGTTGACAAAGCAAAGATCTAAAAACACCTCAATAGTGTAGATACTAAACAAGCATGGAACATAAAAAATTATAGATACGTTTTCGACGTATCAAGCATCCCCAAGCTTAACTCCTGCCCTTCCTCGAGTAGGTAAGTAATAAAAGAATAATTTTTGAGGTGACATGCACCATCAAAACCAAGATCAAACCATTTGCAAGCATTGAAAGATGGGATCAAAGAACTCTAAACATGTGCATAAAAGATGGAGTTCTAACAATAAGACAAAGTAACTATGCATGCAACATGAAAGGCTACAAACAAAGATCATGAATAACATGCATTGAAAAACGTTTGTTTGTTTCACATACAGAAAACATGGCATAGTGGCAATCAGCTTGTCCCTCATAGAGTAGCAAGTACATGCATAAGACACCTTCAAAGTTCATAAGAGTGACTAGATACAAGTAGCACAAGAACAAGTAATATCACAATATGCATCAATCAATAAGTTTTGGGACACTACACATAGAACTAACAATGAAAACTATGCTCTCTTAATGGTGCCTAAAGGTAGAAGGTGGAGACTCAATATAATGGTGGAAGAAAGGCCCTTCATAAAGGGAAGCAGGGATTTCAAGTTTCGAAAAGAGCTTCCAAAAATTATGGTACTTGTTAGCTTTCAGCCCTCATTGCCCCTATCATAAGCATATTTAAGTGATTAAGGTTAAAGTGAACAAACTATGGAGTATATGCTTGACAAAGTATAAGTTGGCAATCTCGAGTCCCTTGACTACGAGGGCCACACCTCATGCTACAGAACTTCAGTCACCTGTAAGTTCTTGTCATAGTAAGTACATGCGTATCATAGAGAACCGTCAACGGGGTACCCCTTGCACATGGTATAGGATCTATCCCATAACCAAAATGACAAGGCAAGCAAACAATGAGCATCTTAGCGATCTTTTTATTTACTATGTGCATAGCTTTTTATTGAGGATGCTTCACAGATAGCTCATTGTGGTGATGCTGCAAGTTTCCACCATGATTAGGCATGGCTTAGGCTAGTGGCCCAGGCGTTTATCTAACACAAAATACATAACTCCATGGACTTACAAGCTCCCTCTTTATTTCACACCGGTGATATCCATAGACAAAATAGCATGATATCAACTGTGTACAAAGTTCAAGTGCAATGTTGAAATCGTTCCCCATGACAGCATGGTTCTGCTAATTCCAACGTATAAGTGCACGCATATACAACACAGATGACACAATGGTTCAAGTTTATTAGGGGCAAAGAATATAAAGTGTGCCATCAAGTTTGTGAGGGCTTTAATCACTAAGTTTTCCCATAACAAAGTAGTTTTAATTGGAAGATAGCTGAAAACAAGAATATACTTGGAATGGTTTGACACACGATGCATAGGAATTTATAGTGGACACTTTGGAATAACTTGGTTTCTTGGGAGTTGGAAGCATGAGTAGAGCTTACTCATACTAGTGGAGGCTAGCAAAATACTAGGTGTAACCAACTAAGAGAGCCATAATGACCATAATCATGCAGAGCGATAAAACATTACTAATCAAAGCATAGAGTGGTACTACAAGTTAAGGACTAAATGATCATAGAGGTTGTGGTGACTTGTTCATAGTCATAACATGGTGTGAGCATGTGCCAAGTCAACCCAAACAAAGCATCAAAGGAGAATACCACAATACTATGCTTTTGCATGCTAAAACAACGCATAATTCTTTCAAGGAACACTAAGCAATCCCAATTGTTTGGAACAAGACATGCTAGATAAATAATCACTAAGCATAAGGTAAAAACAACACCTAGCATATCATGCTAAAGTCTAAGGCACAGTCAATGCAAGCTCCTCTTGCACTTTCAAGCAGGAACTTCCTACTCCTTTCCAACACCAATTGACTTATTTGAAACAACACAGCGAGAACGGGGGTCCAAACTACTTTATTCAAGCAAACTAAACAAACTAAGCAAAGCAAACGAAAACTAAGACGCTCCAAGAACAACACAACAGTGCATGAAACAATAAAAACAAAGTGTCTAGAAAGACCTTAGCTTTTTATTGATGAAGAAGGGGATGCCTTGGGCATCCCCAAGATTTGACGCTTGTACCTCTTGGAAATTTCTTGGGGTGACACCGGGGTGGCATCCCCAAGCTTGAGCTTTTGTCCATTCTTCATCTCATGACATCATTCTCTCTCTACACCTGAATTTGTTCCTTCATACAAAACTTCACACAATCTTCATTAGCAACATTAGTGTATTCAAAAGATAATAGAACTTTAGGTTTAGCTTTGGAACAGCAAAACTTTTCACTAAAAACACTAGATACTGTAGCAACTCCTTCAAAAAGCTCAATTCCCCAAAAGAGAACTCAAAAGGAATCAATAAGAAGCAAATGCAAATAATGGCAGAAATCTGTCAAAACAGACCAGTAGGTAGAAACCGATTTTTTCGAAAATCTTCTGTTGCTCAAATCAACAATTGTTGAACTAACTAAAGTTATCTAACATACTATGGTATTTATTCGTAAATTTTCAGCTCAATCCGACTTATAGAGACTCCTCATGAATTTTTATGGTGGAGGACAGAAATCTGTTTCGGGACAACAACTCCCCAAATCTTACTTTCCTCTCATTAGAGGTCATTCTTGGCACAAAAAGCAAACAAAAAGGATAAGGAGAGGTCATTACTGAAGTAATAACTTCCAAGGCTCAAGGAAACTCTTGGGTTATCTCCCAAGAAGTACTTTTCTTTAACGCCTTTAAGTTAGGCACAAGAAGCAAGAAATCAAGTATTTTCAAATGAGGAAGCATTAACATCAAACCTTGCTTTCAAAGGAGGAGAAAAAAGCAACTTATCTCTCCTCATAGGGAAGTGTTTAATACCTTTATTGAATGAGAATTGATATTTAATGGTGCCTTCTTTCATATCAATGATGGCACCAATAGTTCTAAGAAAAGGTATTCCCAAAGTAATAGGACAAGAAGCATTGTACTTCCTCCATCACGGTTTGGAGGGCGTCTTATAAAAGCCATGCGTTTCCAAAACTCCTCTCCTTCTAGGAGCGTTAGACTTAATTATAGAATTAATGCTCTCCTTTTTACTCCCACTTCCCACTCCATGCAGCCAAGGAATTAATTCTTCCATGCAACTCCACCAATACATGCTCCTAAACTTCTCGTTTTTATTAAGTAATTACGTTTAATAGGGCGCCGAATAATTAATTGGTGCATGTTTTTGGCACAAATTTGGCCCCAATCAGCATCCACCTAGGTTCCAACAATCTCTCTAAAACGCCCTCCAAACCGTGATGGAGGGAGTATTCAACATCCAAAACATAGAAACCAACAGGGACATAAGCATTGTTAACCATAATGAGAACATCATTAATACTCCCCATGAGTTTCTTCTTAGCATTATCATTAAGTGGGACATCGAAATAACAATCTTCCAAAGGTGGAAAATCAAGCATTTCATAAATCTTCCTAGGTTTAATAGAGATACTAGAACCAAGATCACATGAAGCTTTGAGATCAAAGTCATTCACTTGCACATTAAAAATGGGTTCCAACTATCTTCTACTTTCCTAGGAATAGAAGTTTTGTGTTTAACTTCTCTTCCTTAATCTTAACAAGAGCATCTGTAATATGTTTAGTGAAAGCAACATGCATATCACTAGCATCTGGACTTCTAGCAAGTTTTTGCAGGAACATAATCACTTCAGAAATATTGCAGCCATCTATATCAAAATCAAACTTAGCATCACTAGTAGTAGACTCATTAGGCTTAGGCACTGTAGGAGGAGGAATAGGGAATTCTTGTGGTTTAGTAGTATCCATTCTAGTGATGGTGCACACACTATTGTTTCTATCAATTTCAGCTTCCCTTTCCCACTTAGCATGAAGTTGGGCCAACAGTCTAACATTTTCATCAATAGTAACTTGTATGGCATGAGTGGCAGCAAGGGTACTTTCCATGGTTTCAGGTTTAGCAGCCATTTTATTAATCAAGGAAGACCGTGCTTCAGACAAAGAGGATATATTTTTCTCAACATTCAAAATCTTTTCCTCTATAGTCTTGTTGAAAGTGGTTTGTTTACTAATAAATTCTTTGAGCATGAATTCAAGTTCAGAGGGGGCACTTCTAGCATTGTTGTAGGAGTTTCCATAGGTATTGCCATTATTAGGAGGATAGGGCCTATAGTTGTTACCACCAAAATTACTCTTAGAGGCTAAGGGAACATTATTTGGACATAAAGGAGCTTTCCCATTAACAAGCATAGCCATAATGACATCAATCTTATCACTCAAAGAGGAGGTTTCTTCAACAGAATTTACCCTCTTACCATGTGGAGCTCTATCAGTATGCCATTCAGAGTAGTTAACCATCATATTATCAAGGAGTTTTGTTGCAGCACCCAAAGTGATGCCCATAAAGGTACCTCTAGCAGCTGAATCCAATAGGTTTCTTGAAGAGAAGTTCAAACCTGCATAAAAAGTCTGGATAACATCCAAGCAGTGAGTCCATGAGTGGGACAATTCTTAACCAAATTTTTTATTTTTCCCAAGCTTGAGCAACATGTTCATTATCAAGTTGTTTAAATTTCATAATGTCACTTCTCATAGATATAATCTAGGCAGGAGGATAGTACTTTCCAATAAAAGCATCTTTGCACTTAGTCCAAGAATCAATATTATTTCTAGGCAAGGATAGAAACCATTATTTAGCTTTTACTCTCAAGGAGAAAGGAAACAACTTGAGCTTAATAATATCTCCATCTACATCCTTATACTTCTGCATCTCACAAAGTTCAACAAAGTTATTGAGATGGGCAGCAGCATCATCAAAACTAGACCAGAAAATTGCTCTCTCATCACAAGATTCAACAAAGCAGGCTTAATTTCATAAAAGGTAGCATCAGGAGCAGGTGGAGAAATAGGAGTGCTAAGAAAATCATTGTTGTGTGTGGTAGTGAAGTCACCCAACTTGGTGTTCTCAGCAGAGTTCATTTTGGCAAACGTGGGCAAGCCAAAAACAGCAGCAGCAGCTAGAGCAGGAACTAATTTTTTTGTGTTTTTGATAAGAGAAAGCAAAGCAAACTAAACTAATTTTTTGATAAAAAGAGGCAAACAAAAAAACTAAGAAAACTAAAAACAAAGTAAATAGAAAGTTTGAGGAGGACCCCCCTTGTGAAGACGTCCTTAGCCTCCCCGGCAACGGCGCCAGAGATCTTTGATGCGTGCACCCAATTTTGACGTGGGATGCTTCGTTGGAAACCCCAAGAGCAAGGTGTGATGATCACAACAACAAGTTTCCCTCAGTAGAGATCGAGGTTATCAAACCAGAAGGAGGAAGGAAATGTCTCAAAGGTGTTGCAAGCAACGTGGAAACCTGCACAGCACAAACTCAAGACTTTGCCCCAATGAATCAGTGAGGTTGTCAAGCTCACCGGTTTGCTGTAACAAAGGATTAACTGTATGGTGTGGAAGGTGATGAATGGTTTGCAGCAAGTAAAAAGTGGAAGATGTATCAATGGTAAAGATTGGACCGACGTACATAATTCACTAGCAGGTGCTCTCCTTAGATAAACAACATGGCATCAGGGTAAACAAATTACAGTAGGGCAATTGACACAAACTGAGCAACACATAACAATGCAATACCAAATAAAAAGATCCTATGAGATTCGATTCGGCAATACAACAATATACAAAGACCGCCATCCAACTGCATCTATGACTAGTAGTCCACCTTCAGGTTATCATCCGAACCCCCTCCAGTATTAAGTTGCAAGAAACAGACAACTGCTTTAAACAAAGTGTGTAAGGTAAACAATCCACTTGTTCCATGAACACGAGACCGTTGTTTTCTCCCTAGTGGAAACAACACATCTACAACCGAAGAGATTTCTGTCACTTCCCTTGGAAACTAGAGGCATGAACCCACTATCGAGCATAAATACCCCCTCTTGGAGTCACTAGCAACTACTTGGCCAATATAGCTACTAACAATGGAGAGCATGCAAGATCACAAACAACACAGACATGATAGTATCAAATAGACAAAACCATTAATCAATCTGACATAGTAATCTCAATATCCATCGGATCCCCGCAAACATAACATGCATGATTACAAATAGATTAGATATTGATCATAAACGGAGCTCACAAGATCTATACATGAAAGCACAAGGAGGAGATGCAACCATCTAGCTACTACATGGACCCGTAATCCAAGGTGGAACTACTGACGCTTCATACCAAAGAAGAAGGCCTCCAAGATGATCTCCCCTCTGGCAGGGTGCCGGGAAGAACTTCAGATCCCCTCGATCTAGGGACGATGGTGGCAGCGGCTATAGAAGGTTTGGTGGAGTTTTTATTGGGTGCCTAGGATTTCTGCATCGGGGGCTTCTTATAGGCGAAGAGGCGAGGCAGGGGGCCGCCAGGGGGCCACACCCTTCCCAGGTGCGGGCTAGGCCCACCCGCGCCTAGGGCGGGGGTCTGGCCGCCCTGTGGTGCCCCTCTATCTCGTCTTCTGGATTCATGTCGCCCACGGTAAAATATTGACTTTGTCTTTTGTTACGTCCAATTCCGAGAATATTGATTTTCTGCCTTTCTGGAACCAAAAACAAAAGAAAACATGCAACTGGCATTATGGAAACTTGTTAATAGGTTAGTTCCAGAAAAGATATAAAAACACCTCAAAGTGTAAACAAAGCAAAGCAAAGTAGATATTAAACAAGCATGTAACATCAAAAATTATAGATACATTTCCGACGTATCACTCATCCAAGGCCCGAAGCAACATGGCAACGACATTGATGTGTACCTAAGTCCATTAGTTGAAGAACTCTTACAGTTATGGGGCAAACCAGGTGTACATGTGTGGGATGAGCACAAATAGGAGCCATTTGACCTACGAGCATTGCTTTTCATAACCATCAATGATTGGCCTCCTCTTAGTAACCTTTTAGGACAGACAAACAAGGGATACAAGGCATGCATGCACTATTTAGATGAGACTGAAAGTACATATTTGCATAAATATAAGAAGGTTGTGTACCTAGGGAATCGTCGATTTCTTCCGACCAATCATCCCATAATAAAGAAAGGCAAGCATTTCAAAGGTGAGGCAGATTATCGGAAGAAGCCTGACCTCCCTTCTGCTGATGATGTATTTGGTATGGTCAGGGATATAGAAGTAATCTTTGGAAAGGGTCCTGGCGGTCAATCTGTTCCGAATGGTGTCGCTACCGTACACGCACCCATGTGGTAGAAGAAATCTATATTTTGAAAGCTACCCTATTGGAAAGTCCTACATGTCCGCTCTTCAATCAACGTGATGCACGTGATGAAGAACCTTTGCGTGAACCTGCTAGGCTTCCTATGCGTGTATGGGAAGACAAAACATACACCAGAAGCACGGGAGGACCAACAAGGTATGAAATACCCAGAGAACATGCATACACAGAACAAGACGGATAAAGGACGACACTTAAGTCCTGCCAACTATGCTCTTACCAAAGCAGAGAAGGATATCTGTTTTGAAGTCTTTTATAGTATCAAGGTGTCGTCTGGCTTCTTATCTAATATAAAGGGGATAATAAACATGGTAGAGAAAAAATTCTAAAACCTGAAGTATCATGACCGTCACGTGATTATGTAAGATCCCTCCTTTATGAAGGAAAAGGATCCCTGTGATTGCAATGCTAGTCCCTGGATCAATGCTACCATCCACAGTTTAAGATGAAGTACACAGATACAAAGGTCATTATTACAGTCATTCCAGAGACAACATAGTCTTTACAACTCCAAGGCCACAGGCCTAGTACAAGAGTTTGAATAAGTAAATAAATAAAAGTCTTCATCTTCATGTGCCACAGGCAAACATGTTGAGTGTAGACTCATGACTCCTAATCCTCATCAGAGTATCCTGCAACATCACAAGTTACAGCCACTGTGGGTCAATACATTGGAATAGTATTGGCAAGTGATACCTTAGTATAATTTAGGTGGACTAGATACTATATGCAATTTGGCTAAGTGTAGCTTGGCTTGCTTTGCTCAAAATAGGTTTTGCCTATTAGTTGAAATCACTAAGTTTTTCTTTGTCAAAACTTTTCCCAAGGAACCACCAATAGACATTGAGGTCCTTCACCCTTGTTCACCCACAAGTTTTTACTTAGAAATTGGGATGAGGAGATTCTTGATAGCTTCCATGTCTTGATGCTCAAGTTGTCCTTTTCCAGGGACATGGCTAAGTACTTAGATTTTTCCATCTGCAGAGGTTGTGCACTTTCCCCACCAGACTTGATTTTCACCAAGACAGGACCTTTCAGAATCCTTCCCTTAGAACAAATGGACGCGTTCCAACCTATCATCCCACTACCACCAACTGCCCAAATGGCTAAGTTCTAGCAACCTATGTGATCCAGGCAGAGCCCATATTGCCAAGTGGCTGCACTAGAAGCTTCTTAACACTTGGCCTCTAAAATCTCTTTGTTTCTGGGTGGCTTACCGCTTACCACAAGTGAGATACACAAGGTAAACCATAGAAATGGGCCTTGTGTAACCACTCAACATAAACCATTCCTTCCATTCCACCCAGGTGTTTCATTAACTTAGTTGTTTTATTAGGCAAAACACAAGTCCAAAGACTTAGAATATTTTCATCATAGCATGTATATTTCACCAACCCTTGGTTGCTTCTAGCTAGGCTAAGCATGGCATAGATAAGCATCTTAACTTAGAAATTTCCTAGCAATTCTACAACTACTAGGATTTCCCAACATGGCATAAGCAAAATATAACATGCAAGTCTAGCAGAATAATTCTAATGCTTAGTAGAAAACATAGGGGTAAAAATATTCATGAAGCACCACTTGCCTTGGTAGTTTGGAGAGTAGCTACACTCCTCACAATCACTAGCACCAAAATCTACACAAAGAATCATAGCCACAAATCACATACAAAACATATACAAACAAAAATATATGAATGCATGCAATATGATATGTGATGATTTTTAAAATTCAACAAAGCAAGTGTACAGTATAGGTTCATAAACAAGTTAAAAACTTGCCAAACAGCATTTATTTAAACCCTAAAAAAATTCTTAAACAATTCATATACTCAAATTAGCCCTACACAAGTTTCTGCAAATAAAACCATTTTAACAGAAGAAAAACGTTAAACACATTGCATATTTAGAAAGGGCTTGCTCTCCTGATTCCAATGATATAAAATTTGTCAAATTCTAACGTGGGGATCAAAAGTTATAGCCAAAACAAAATCAAACTTCTAATAGATTCAAATCCTGTTTTTAAATCCAAACAGCTGCCACGCGTCTTAACCTGATTGGCTGGTATCGCTTCGCTCAGGATCGCATCTGTGAGCCGTTAGATCTACTTAACCTGCACGGCCCAGATCTACTTGTAATGGTTCGTTAAGTGATCTAATCTCGCACGCTGGATCCAGATCCAGCGGCCCTGGATCAAACAACCAAAGCTGGGCGGTGCTGGCGGTGGCTAATGGCGGCGGCGAGCTCTGCCTATGGCGGCGCGGCGCTACAGGTGGCTATGGGGTCGTCGGATATGCTTACCAGGATCGCGACGAAGCACTGATGCTCAACCTGGCAACGACTTGGTAAGGGGCGCACGGACACGATCGCTGGAGCTCGTTGGAGTTGCGGGCGGCGTCTGTTGCTTGCTGTTGAAGAAGTTGCCGAGGCTCTGCGTCGTCCTAGAACAAGCCAGAGGGTTTAGGAGATGCGCAAGGGCCTGGCAAACAAGACAGTACCAAAGGGGAGGCAAGGGGCGGTCTCGTTTTACCTGAATCGCACGTCGGAGTCGAGCGGCGGCTCAGGTGCTCGCGGGTGAGAACGAGGACGTCGCTCTGGGTCATGAGAAAGCAAACAGAGGGCATTAGCGGATGCGCAAGATCATGCTGGTCATAGTGGTTTAAACTAGAGGCAAAGGGGCGGTCTGTTCTTACCGAGATTCGTCGCCGGAGTGCGTTTGTCTGCGGCGGCGCAAAGGCAATTGAGGGCAGCCTGGGGGCATAGAGGTGGCGCTAGGTGAGGGGAAATGGCCGCGGTGCAGAGGGGGTCTTATAGCCAGAGCGGGGGCGAGGATCACGCGGCGTATCAATGGCAATTAAGCCCGCAGTAACAGCGGCGAGGTAACGGCGGAGCGAGCGTCGCAGCCGCGCGTGATTGACGACGAAGACGACGTGGTCGCAGGGTCCACTCGTCAGCGAGTTAAACAGCGAGGGGGTGGGGTCGTGCAGTCAGTGACCTGGGGGGTGTGTCTGTGGGTGAGCGAGACAGAGGGAGACCCCGGGTGGGATTAGTGGGATGGATTGGCAGTTGGGCCAGATAGGTAGCGCTGGCCTTTTTCTATTTCTTTTCTCCTTTTCTTTTTCTGTTTTGATTTTATGAAATGGTTTTCAAATCCAAATCAAATGAGTTTGAATTCAACTCTTCCCTAGGTTTTTATACTGCAAAACTTGCACTCAAATGTGTGCCAAACACTACTGTCTAATCCAAACACTTTGATCAAATGAAAATAAAAATAAAACCAAGCCTTTATGATATATATTCAATAGGCATAATATTGGTTTTATTTACTTATTTTGTTTTGAAACTTTGTTCAAACTTTGGATGGTGCCTAAGTTTGAATTTCAAACCTTACTGAGTCAAAACAAGTACTCTTCTCATTGGAAGATCGCACTAAGGCTAGAGCAAACTTACATGAAATAATAAGCATAAAAGCTTCTGTTTTGAAATGATTTGTTTGAAATGAGATTCATATGATCATGGATGCATGCATGATTTTGAAACATGATTTTAGGGATGTTACAAATCTAACCCCCTTAAGGTGAATCTCGCCCTCGAGATTCGGATTGGCTAGCAAAGAGGTGAGGGTGGTCTTTTCGAAGATCATCTTCTCTTTCCCATGTTGCTTCCTCTTCGGAATGATGGTTCCACTGCACTTTGCAAAACTTGATAGTCTTAGTCCGTGTGACTCTTTCTGCAGTCTCAAGAATCTTGATAGGCTTCTCCTCATAAGTGAGATCACTTTCCAATTGCACCTCCTCCAAAGGTATAGTATCCTTCAAAGAAGTTTCTTCCATTTCTGGATGACATTTCTTAAGCTGACTCACATGAAACACATTATGAACAGCTGACAAAGACTCTGGCAGTTCAATTTCATAAGCAACTTCTCCTTTACGACTCAGAATCTTGAATGGTCCAACATATCTTGGGGCCAACTTCCCTTTGACTCCGAACCTCTTCACTCCACAAAGTGGTGACACTCTAAGATAGGCTCTATCACCCACTTCATAGGTGACTTCTCTACGCTTAGGATCTGCGTAGCTTTTCTGTCGGGACTGTGCTATCTCCAATCTGTCTTTGACCAACTTGACCTTCTCTTCGGCTTCTTTGATAAGTTCTGGTCCGAACAAACTTCTTTCTCCCACACCATTCCATAACAATGGGGTGGTACATTTTCTCCCGTAGAGAAACTCAAATGGTGCCATCTCAATGCTGGCTTGATAGCTGTTGTTATAAGAAAATTCTGCGTAAGGCAGACTTTCATCCCAACTGGCTCCATAGTCTAGGGCACATGCCCTCAACATGTCTTCAAGAATCTGATTAGTCCTTTTGGTTTGTCCATCAGTTTGAGGATGAAAAGCAGTACTGAATTCCAACCTCGTTCCCAATGACTCATGTAGAACACTCCATGTAGACATACAATTCTACTCATATAGATTTTGGCCAACTTAGCACTCGTATAGGTTGTCTTCACGGGTATGAAATGAGCCACTTTAGTTAGGCGATCCACTACTACCCAAATAGAATCATATCCTGACCGGGTCCTTGGTAATCCGATAATGAAATCCATACCGATCTTGTCCCACTTCCAATCCGGAATAGGTAGTGGTTGAAGCAAACCTGCTGGTTTCTGATGTTCCGCTTTCACTCTACTACACACGTCACACAAAGCAATATGTTCTGCGATGTCCTTCTTGAGATTATTCCACCAAAATATTTCCTTCATGTCCATGTACATTTTGGTATTACCCGGATGAATGGAATACGGTGAGTTGTGTGCTTCTTGCAAAATCAATTTCCGAAGCTCCGGATCTTGTGGAACACAGATATGTTTCCCATGCCATAAAGTTCCCTGTTCATCTTCATGGAATCCTTTGGCTTTTCCTTTGCCAATCTTTTCCTTAATCTCTTCAATTTCCTTATCAGTCTTCTGGGCTTCTTTGATCTTGTCCAACAGAGTGGGTTGAACATCCAAAGACATGAGATGTCCTTCAGGCACAATCTCCAATCTGAGATCTCTAAATTGGGCACACAAATCATCGGGCAATTCTCCCTTGGTAAGGCCATTCACAAAAACCTTACGGCTTAGAGCATCTGCTACAATATTTGCTTTACCGGGATGGTATTGCAAACTTAAGTCATAGTCCTTGATGAGTTCTAGCCATATTCTTTGTCTCATATTAATTTCCTTCTGGGTGAAGATATACTTCAAACTCTTGTGATATGTGAACACTTCACAACGCTTTCCCAAAAGATAGTGTCTCCATGTTTTGAGTGCATGGACAACAGAGGCTAACTCTAAATCATGAGTTGGATAGTTCACTTCATGAGTTTTGAGTTGTCTCGAGGCATAAGCCACAACTTTTCCTTCTTGCATAAGTACTGCACCCAAACCATGATGAGATGCATCACAATATACTTGGATATCTTTTTCCAAGTCTGGAAAACACAATACTGGTGTTGTCACAAGTCTCTTCTTCAATTCCTGAAAACTGAGTTCACAACCTTCAAACCAAGCAAATTTCTTGTCTTTCTTTTGCAATTCTGTCATAGGCTTAGCTACCTTGGAGAAATTCTCAATGAACCTTCTGTAGTAACCTGCTAAGCCAAGGAAACTATGAACTTCCTTCACTGACTTGGGAGATTCCCATTCAGTTACAGCTGAAACTTTAGCAGGATCAACTGCTACACCATCTTTTGCCATAACATGTCCAAGAAATCCAACTTGTTTCAACCAGAATTCAGACTTGCTGAATTTGGCATGCAGTTTATGCTCTCTAAGCTTCTCAAGTATCAAACGCAAATGTCCTTCATGCTATTCTTTGCTCTTGGAGTAGATTAAAATGTCATCGATGAAAACGACAACAAACTTATCAAGGAATTCCATGAACACCTTGTTCATCATATTCATCAAGTATGCTGGAGCATTGGTCAAACCAAATGGCATCACAGTATTACTCATACAATCCATACCTTGTGGTGAAAGCTGTCTTAGGTATGTCTTGCTCCCTTATCTTGAGTTGAAAATAGCCTGACCGGAGATCAATCTTGGAGAACACACAAGCTCCTTCCAGCTGATCAAACAAGTCATTGATTCTAGGCAAAGGGTATTTGTTCTTGATAGTTACCTCATTGAGTGAACGGTAATCTATGCACAACCTTTGACTTCTATCTTTCTTCTCCACGAACAAAACTGGGGCTCCCCAAGATGAAGAACTTGGTTGAATAAATCCTTTCTGCAACTGTAAGATCCCTCCTTTGTAAAGGAAAATGATCCCTGTGATTGCAATGCTAGTCCCTGGATCATTGCTAGCATCCACAATTTAAGATGAAGTACACAGATACAAAGGTCATTTATTACATCCATTCCAGAGATAAACATAGTCTTTACAACTCAAAGGCCACAGGCCTAATACAAGAGTTTGAATAAGTAAATAAATATAAGTCTTCATCTTCATGTGCCACAGGCAAACATGTTGAGTGTAGACTCATGACACCTAATCCTCATCAGAGTAACCTGCAACATCACAAGTTACAGCCACAGTGTGTCAATACTTTGGAATAGTATTGGCAAGTGATACCTTAGTATATTTTAAGTGGACTAGATACTATATGCAAATTTGGCTAAGTGTAGCTTGGCTTGCTTTGCTCAAAATAGGTTTTTCCTATTAGTTGAAATCACTAAGTTTTTCTTTGTCAAAACTTTTCCCAAGGAACCACCAATAGACATTGAGGTCCTTCACCCTGGTTCACCCACAAGTTTTTACTTAGAAGTTGGAATGATGAGATTCTTGATAGCTTCCATGTCTTGATGCTCAAGTTGTCCATTGCCATGGACTTGGCTAAGTACTTATATTTTTCCATCTGCAGAGGTTGTGCACTTTCCCCACCAGACTTGGTTTCACCAAGACAGGACCTTTCAGAAGCCTTCCCTTAGACCAAATGGACGCGTTCCAACCTATCATCCCACTACCACCAACTGTCCAAATGGCTAAGTTCTAGCAACCTATGTGACCCAAGCAGAGCCCATATTGCCAAGTGGCTGCACTAGAAGCTTCTCAACACTTGGCCTCTAAAATCCCTTTGTTCCTGGGTGGCTTTCCACAAGTGAGATACACAAGGTAAACCATAGCCATGGGCCTTGTGTAACCACTCAACCAAAACCACCAATCAAGTCCCTTTCCACCCAGGTGATTCATTGACTTAGTTGTTTTATTAAGCAAAACATAAGTCCAAAGACTTAGAAATATTTTCATCATAGCATGTATATTTCACCAACCCTTGTTTGCTACTAGCTAGGCTAAGCATGGCATAGATAGTAACTTAACTTAGAAATTTCCTAGCAATTCTACAACTACTTAGGATTTCCCAACATGGCATTAGGCAAAAATATTAACATGCAAGACTTAGCAAAATATTTCTAATGCTTAGTATAAAATATAGGGATAGAAATATTCATGAAGTACCACTTGCCTTGGTAGTTGGGAGAGTAGCACTCTTCACAATCACAATCACTAGCACCAAAGTCTACACAAAGAATGGTAGCAACAATTACACACATAACATATACAAACAAACAAAAATAAATGCATGCATGCAAAATGCTAAGTGATGATTTTTAAAACTCAACCAAGCAAGTGCATAGTACTGAATCTTAAACAAGTCAAAAACTTGCCAAACCAAGTTTATTTGACACTAAAACAATTTCCTAAACAATTCATATAACCAAATAAGCCCTACACATATTTTTGCAAAAGAAACCATTTTAAGAGATGCAAAACATTAAACACATTGCATAATCTGAAAGGGTTTGTTCTCCTGATTCCAACGGTATAAAATTTGCCAAAATCTAACATGGGAATCAAAAGTTATAGCTAATTTAAATTTGAACACAAATCAGATTCAAAATCTGTTTTAAATCCAACTCCCTGCCACGCATCCTAATCTTACTGGCGCATACCGGTTCGCATTGGATCACGCATACGAGCTGTAGGATCTAAGTGGCGATGCACGGTTCAGATCAAAACGTAACGCTTCGCTAAGTGATTCCATCGCACGCGTTGGATCTAGATCCAACGGTTCTTGATCAAACGACCAAGGTCTGGCGGCGCACTCAGTCTACGGCGTCGCGGTGGATACAGAGAGGGCTGGGGTAAGTGGGTCTGCTTACCAGACTCGCAGCAACGCACTGAAGCTCAACGTGGTGATAACTTGGCAAGGGGCGTGCTGTAACGACCGCGGGATCTCGTCGGAGTGGATGACAGGGTCGGGCTCGGGTGGACGGCGACGTTGACGACGTTCTGCTTCGCCCTAACGCAAATGGAGGGCATCAGTGTGTGCGCATAAGTCGGGCAAACAAGTGAGCGTCAAAGGGAAGGCACGGGGCGGTCGGATTTTACCTTAATCTCTCGCCAGAGTTGGAGACGGCGTCGGTTGCTCACAGTGCTCGTCGAAGTCGAAGCTTTGGGTCACAAACAGACGGTCAAAGGGGATCAGGAGGTGCGCAAGGAAGTTGCGAAGTGGCTCGTATGAACCAGAGGGAAAGGGGCGCACGAAGCTCACCGTAATCGATCGCCGGAGATGCTCTGACTACGGCGGTGCAACGCGAATTTGAGGCAGCCTGGTGGCGAGAAGAGTGTGCAGTGTGGGGGAAAATGACCGCGGAGGGGTGTGGTTTAAGTAGGCCGAAGCGCGACAGGAAACGCTCGCAGTAACAGGGCTAATTACGCCGCGCCATTACCGGCATCAATGGCAGCGGCGACGTGGTCTGCGGGCGCGATTTGGGGAAGAAGGAGTCATCGTGGATGGGTCCACTTGTCAGCGAAATAAAACAGAGGGTGACTGGGGTCCGGGTGTCAGCGGCTCGCTGGGTGCGTCTGCGCGTGAGAGAGAGAGAGAGGACCCGGGTGGGCTAGCTGGGCTGGTTTCACTGTTGGGCCCAAAGTCTGGCGCCGACCCTTTTCTTTTCTTTATTCCTTTTCTATTTCTGATTTGATTTTCTAGATTGATTTTCAAATGATTTTCAAAAGCTTTTGAATTCAAACTTTTTCCAGGATTTTGTAGGGTGCAACATTCACATTTCAAGGCATAAAAACAAGTGGTCTCTCTGTTCAAGCTTGTTTCTTTTGAATAAACAAAATAAACAGTGCTATGGCACTTGTTATGCAAATGTTTTGAAATTGGTTTTGAAACCATTTTTATTTTGTATAATTTGTTCAAAAACTCCACACTCAATCCAATCAACAAGGAAGCAAACAAACTTGGTTTAAAACTCTTAAGCTCTCAAATGGGGATGACCATTTGATTTAAGTTTGCTCACATAAAATGATAGCACTATGTGCTTCTGTCTTCTTGAATTTGGTTTGAAATTGATCTCAAAACTATATGCATGCATGAATGATATGCAATCTTTGAAATCATGATTTTAGGGATGTTACAAATCTAACCCCCTTAAGGTGAATATCGCCCTCAAGATTCGGATTGGCTAGCAAATAGGTGAGGGTGGTCTTTCCGAAGATCATCTTCTCTTTCCCATGTTGCTTCCTCTTCGGAATGATGATTCCACTGCACTTTGCAAAACTTGATAGTCTTAGTCCTTGTGACTCTTTTTGTAGTCTCAAGAATCTTGATAGGTTTCTCTTCATAAGTGAGATCACTTTCCAGTTGAACTTCCTCCAGAGGTATAGTATCCTTCAAAGAAGTTTCTTCCATTTCAGGATGATATTTCTTAAGCTGGCTCACATGAAACACATTGTGGACAGCGGACAGAGATTCTGGCAGTTCAATTTCATAGGCAACTTCTCCTTTGCGACTCAGAATCTTGAATGGCCCAACATATCTTGGTGCCAATTTTCCTTTGACTCTGAATCTCTTCACTCCACGAAGTGGTGACACTCTAAGATAGGCTCTATCACCAACTTCGTAGGTGACTTCTCTACGCTTAGGATCTACGTAGCTTTTCTGTCGGGACTGTGCTATCTTTAACCTGTCTTTAACCAACTTGACCTTGTCTTCGGCTTCTTTGATAAGATCTGGCCCGAATAAACTTCTTTCTCCCACACCATTCCATAATAATGGGGTGGTACACTTTCTTCCGTAGAGAAACTCAAATGGTGCCATCTCAATACTGGCTTGATAGCTGTTTTTATAAGAAAATTCTGCGTAAGGCAGACTTTCATCCCAACTGGCTCCATAGTCTAGGGCACATGCCCTCAACATGTCTTCGAGAATCTGATTAGTCCTTTCTGTTTGTCCATCCGTTTGAGGATGAAAAGCAGTGCTGAATTCCAACCTCGTTCCCAAAGACTCATGTAGCTGTCTCCAAAAATGGGTAGTGAATTGGGTTCCCCTATCAGACACAATACTCTTGGGCACTCCATGTAGACATACAATTCTACTCATGTAGATCCTGGCGAACTTAGAACTCGTATAGGTTGTCTTCACGGGTATGAAATGAGCCACTTTAGTTAGGCGATCCACTATTACCCAAATAGAATCATATCCAGACTTGGTCCTTGGTAATCTAGTAATGAAATCCATACCAATCTTGTCCCACTTCCAATCAGGAATAGGTAGTGGTTGAAGCAAACCTGCTGGTTTCTGGTGTTCCGCTTTCACTCTGCTACACACATCACACAAGGCAATATGATCGGCGATGTCCTTCTTGAGATTATTCCACCAAAATCTTTCCTTCATGTCCATGTACATTTTGGTGTTACCCAGGTGAATAGAATATGGAGAGTTGTGTGCTTCCTGCAAAATCAGTTTCCGCAACTCCGGGTCTTGTGGAACACAAATATGTTTCCCATGCCATAAAGTACCCTGTTCGTCTTCATGGAATTCTTTGGCTTTTCCTTCGCCAAACTTTTCTTTAATCTCTTCGATTTCTTTATCTACTTTCTGAGCTTCTCTCATCTTGTCCAACAAAGTGGGTTGAACATCCAAAGACATGAGATGTCCTTCAGGCACAATCTCCAACCTGAGTTTTCTGAATTGGGCACACAAATCATCTGGCAATTCTCCTTTGGTAAGGCCATTCACAAAAACCTTACGACTTAGAGCATCTGCTACAACATTTGCTTTACCGGGGTGGTATTGCAAACTTATGTCATAGTCCTTGATAAGTTCTAACCATCTTCTTTGTCTCATATTAATTTCCTTTTGGGTGAAGATATACTTCAAACTTTTGTGATGTGTGAACACTTCACAACGCTTTCCCAAAAGATAGTGCCTCCATGTTTTGAGTGCATGGACAACAGAGGCTAACTCTAAATCATGAGTAGGATAGTTTACTTCATGAGTTTTGAGTTGTCTTGAGGCATAAGCCACAACTTTACCGTCTTGCATAAGTACTGCACCCAAACTTTGATGAGATGCATCACAATATACTTGGAAATCTTTTTCCAAATCTGGCAGACACAAGACTGGTGTTGTCACAAGTCTCTTCTTCAACTCCTGAAAGCTGAGCTCACAACCTTCAGACCAAGCAAACTTCTTGTCTTTATTTAACAATTCAGTCATGGGCTTAGCTACTTTAGAGAAATTCTCAATGAACCTTCTATAGTAACCTGCTAAGCCAAGGAAACTACGAACTTCTTTCACGGACTTGGGAGATTACCATTCAGTCACAGCTGAAACCTTAGCAGGATCAACTGCTACACCATCCTTTGTCATAACATGACCAAGAAAACCAACTTCATCCAACCAGAACTCGCACTTGCTAAACTTGGCATAAAGTTTATGCTCTCTTAACTTCTCAAGTATCAAACGCAAATGTCGTTCATGCTCTTCTTTGCCTTTGGAGTAGACTAAGATGTCATCGATGAAAACGACAACAAACTTGTCAAGGAATTCCATGAACACTGTTCATCATATTCATGAAGTATGCTGGAGCATTGGTCAAACCAAAAGGCATTACGGTATACTCATACAATCCATACCTTGTAGTGAATGCTGTTTTTGGTATGTCTTGTTCTCTTATCTTGAGTTGAAAATATCCTGACCCGAGATCAATCTTTTAGAACACACAAGCTCCTTCTAGCTGATCAAACAAGTCATTGATTCTAGGCAAAGGGTATTTGTTCTTGATAGTTACCTCGTTGAGTGAACGGTAATCTATGCATAACCTTTGACTTCTATCTTTCTTCCCCACGAACAAAATTGGGGCTCCCCAAGATGAAGAACTTGGTTGAATAAATCCTTTCTGCAACTGTTCTCCAAGTTGCTTCTTGAGTTCTTTCAGTTCATCAACTGACATTTTATAAGGTATCTTTGCTATTGGTCCAGACCCTGGCACCAAATCTATAAGAAATTCCACATCTCTATCTGGTGGCATTCCTGGTAATTCTTCCGAAAACACATCCGCATACTCACTCACAATTGGCACACTGTCCATGCTAACCCCCTTAAGAGAATTTAGCATACTCCTTTTTTGCTTCAAAGTTGGTCTTGAATCTGATCCTTTTATTTTCTGGAGTCGTGAGTGAGACAGTATGGTTGGCACAATCTATCACTCCTTTGTACTTAGTCATCCAGTCCATTCCCAGAATGACATCCAATCCTTGGAAGTTTAGAATTATCAAGTTAACGGGAAACTTATACTTCCCAAACTCTATAACTAGATCATAACATCCTGAATTCACTATCAGTTCTCCGCTAGGAGAACTTACTTTTATAGGACACCCAATAGTTTCTACCGGCAGTTCATTTCTTTCAACAAATGCTCTTGATATGAATGAATGAGATGCACCAGTATCAAAGATTACAAATGCTGGAATAGAACTGAGTCTGAACTTACCAGCAACAGCATCAGGCTCCTCATAGACCTCCTCCACATTGATGTGGTTAACTTGTCCCTTCTGAAAAGGGTTGGGCTTGTTAGGTCCTTCAACTTTCTTTTCAGGGCAGTCATTTGCATAATGCCCCATCTTCTTGCATTTGAAGCATTCAACCTGACTAATGTCTCTCTTAACCGGCTGACTTCCACTTCCATTTCCACTATGGTGGTTCTTATGTCCACTCTTGTGGTTTTTGTACTTGTCATTGTCATGACTACGGTGATGCTTGTTGTCATGACGGTTGTGGTTGTGGTGCTTGTTGAATTTCCCATGCTTGTGGGATCTTGAGCTTCCGCTGTCATCATAATGAGATTGTTTGTGAGACGATCCCGAGCTGTGCTTGTCGGAGTGCTTTCTTTTTCTACTCTCAACTTGCTTCATTTTGTTCTCCAAAATAGCAGCCTTGTCACAGAGCGACTGATAAGTGGGAACATATGCCATAGGCAACTGCAGATTTAGCTCATCATTCAAGCCCTCAAGAAATTTTTCCTTTCTCTTGGCATCGGTGTCAACTTCATCCGGTGCATAATGCGCCAGATTGTTGAAGTCCTCAATATAATCAGCCACGCTGCAGTGGCGCTGCTTCAGATTATGGAATTCTTTCTTTTTCAGACTCATCACTCCTGATGAGATATGAGAAGCGCGAAAGCCATCCTCAAAGATAGCCCATGTCACTTCATCTATGGGAGTGGTGATCTGGAAGTTGTCCCACCAAGTGGCGGCTGGTCCTTCCAGCAGATGTGCTGCAAATCTGACCTTTTCAGCATCCGTACAGCCTACTGTTACCAAGTCCTTGTTTACCGAGCGTAGCCAGTCATTGGCCACCATGGGATCAGTCGTCCCCGAGAACTTAGCTGGCCTCAATCTCAAGAACCTGGTGAGCATACCAAAGCCCGGAGGGTTGTTGTTGTTGTTATTGTTGTTATTGTTGTTGTTGTTGTTTTGGTTCTGGATGAACATTGTCATCATCTGCATCAGCTGTGTTTGAGCAGTCATGATTTGTTGCATTTCTGGAGTGATGTTGTTGTTGTTGTTGGGGTTGGGGTTTGCACGACGGGGAGGCATCTGTGGTTTGTTCAATAGAGATAAGAATGAGATACCCATAGATGCTTTCATGCACAATACATCACATAAGCAAACACAAGTATGCAACACAAAGATAAAAGTTCAACAACAAGATAACAAGTTCGTAAAGTAAAACACACAAGTAGCAAGCCATCCACATGTCGGATGGTCCAATAACAAGTTCTCAAATAACAAGTACGATAATAAAAGATAAATGAGTAGTCAAATCTACTCCTCGGCATCAATCTCCTCCTCGACAAAGGTAAGACATGCGTTCTCCATCGCGGTCTTGTTCTCCTCGATGCTAGTGGTCAAGGTCTCTATCTTGGCCTTGAGAGCCCTCTTCTAGGAACGAAGCCTCTCAATCACCGTCTGCTGCTGCTCTAGCTCGAAGTCCTTGGACTGCAGTTCTTCAGTCATGTCCCGGATCTTCTTGTTCCTATCCTGGACACGCTTCTCCTGACTCTTGAACTTCCTGTCCTGGGTCTCGAACTTCGCCTCCATTTCCTTGACTATCTCGTCTTGCTGCGCGAAGAGCTTATCCTTCTCGCGAAGCTGCACCTGGAGCTCGTCATTGCTGAGCATGACATTGGTCCTGTCAGTGTCCACGTGCCTAATGAGAGACTCTAAGTCCAGGAGGTACAGGCATATCGGCTCTGCTGCGTCCCTCGAATCATCCTCGAAGTCGATGGACTCTCCATCCTCATCATGTCTTCCGAAGACGTGGAAGTGGGTACCTCTAACCTGTCGGGAGTGTCGCCCTAGCAGACGTCCTATCAGATCCTGCATAACTACCTCAATGCCTCTCTCCCAGTCATCGTGCATGAGCTTGAAGACGATGGCCTCCGTAGTAGGCTGCATGCGGCGTTGGGCTGGTTCACCTTGAAGCCCCAGAGATCCTTCCTCTCAAACTTGGTGAGGGGATGCACCATGATGGTGGGAAGAGGGGGATTGAGCAAAGTAGTAAGCTCAACGATACGAGGACCAAAGCGGGTAACCTGGAATTCCTCAACAGTGCTGATGGTAATAGGCATCTATTTATAAGATAGAAAAGTTAGAACAACACAATTCAAGATAAAACAAAAGACAAAACATCACATACATATCCTTGGGAAGCAAAACACACAAGTCATGCATACATGAAACCATTACAACAACCAAGGTTCATTCTTATTTTAAAGTAACATTTTGGAAAATAGGGTGATAGGTGGTGGTCCAGCTAACGAAATACGTTTACCATCCTATTTCACTAGATCTGTTGGCTAACACAATGTTTCTAGAAGCAATCAGCCTATCTTGCTCACATGATTCCATCACTAAGTCTATAATGTCTCCTCTTAAGGTTTGGTTGGTAGCCTCCAACTCTTGGGTATGTTCCTTCTCTTTCCTTAGATCATTTTGGAGGTTGAGCATTTTGCACTTGACTCTATCACCAAGTTCTTTGATGGTCTTCCAAGCTGCATCCCTTGCTGATTCAAAGAATGTAGGGTGCACCACTGAATTGGTGAACATGCAGAATCCTTTTTCCTGATGGTTGTCTTCCTTGTTTTTATACAAGTGAAGTTGCACCCACCAGTATTCCACTCCTTCATCCATCACTGGAAAACCCTTGTACACATCTGCACCTTGTATCTCTAATGCAACCATGAGGTCCTTGAGAGCCTTGGGGAATTCTGTCTCACACTCCAAAGTCATTGTCATGAGTGGTCCTTTCCTTATGGCTTCCTTGATGGAATTCATCTACAAATAGAGATGAGAAAGAAGATTAGAAAAGTTTACGAGAAGAATAGACAAGTGTAGTAGTAGTGGAAATTTTTTCCTTAGTGGTTTCCAATCCTAGGGTCATAATCCTACAAGCAACACAGTGCTCTGATACCATCTGTAAGATCCCTCCTTTGTAAAGGAAAAGGATCCCTGTGATTGCAATGCTAGTCCCTGTATCATTGCTAGCATCCACAGTTTAAGATGAAGTACACAGATACAAAGGTCATTTATTACATCCATTCCAGAGATAAACATAGTCTTTACAACTCAAAGGCCACAGGCCTAATACAAGAGTTTGAATAAGTAAATAAATATAAGTCTTCATCTTCATGTGCCACAGGCAAACATGTTGAGTGTAGACTGATGACACCTAATCCTCATCAGAGTAACCTGCAACATCACAAGTTACAGCCACAGTGGGTCAATACTTTGGAATAGTATTGGCAAGTGATACCTTAGTATATTTTAAGTGGACTAGATACTATATGCAAATTTGGCTAAGTGTAGCTTGGCTTGCTTTGCTCAAAATAGGTTTTTCCTATTAGTTGAAATCACTAAGTTTTTCTTTGTCAAAACTTTTCCCAAGGAACCACCAATAGACATTGAGGTCCTTCACCCTTGTTCACCCACAAGTTTTTACTTAGAAGTTGGAATGATGAGATTCTTGATAGCTTCCATGTCTTGATGCTCAAGTTGGCCATTGCCATGGACTTGGCTAAGTACTTAGATTTTTCCATCTGCAGAGGTTGTGCACTTTCCCCACCAGACTTGGTTTCACCAAGACAGGACCTTTCAGAAGCCTTCCCTTAGACCAAATGGACGCGTTCCAACCTATCATCCCACTACCACCAACTGTCCAAATGTCTAAGTTCTAGCAACCTATGTGATCCAGGTAGAGCCCATATTGCCAAGTGGCTGCACTAGAAGCTTCTCAACACTTGGCCTCTAAAATCCCTTTGTTCCTGGGTGGCTTTCCACAAGTGAGATACACAAGGTAAACCATAGCCATGGGCCTTGTGTAACCACTCAACCAAAACCACCAATCAAGTCCCTTTCCACCCAGGTGATTCATTGACTTAGTTGTTTTATTAAGCAAAACATAAGTCCAAAGACTTAGAAATATTTTCATCATAGCATGTATATTTCACCAACCCTTGTTTGCTACTAGCTAGGCTAGATAGTAACTTAACTTAGAAATTTCCTAGCAATTCTACAACTACTTAGGATTTCCCAACATGGCATTAGGCAAAAATATTAACATGCAAGACTTAGCAAAATATTTCTAATGCTTAGTATAAAATATAGGGATAGAAATATTCATGAATACCACTTGCCTTGGTAGTTGGGAGAGTAGCACTCTTCACAATCACAATCACTAGCACCAAAGTCTACACAAAGAATGGTAGAAACAATTACACACATAACATATACAAACAAACAAAAATAAATGCATGCATGCAAAATGCTAAGTGATGATTTTTAAAACTCAACCAAGCAAGTGCATATTACTGAATCTTAAACAAGTCAAAAACTTGCCAAACCAAGTTTATTTGACACTAAAACAATTTCCTAAACAATTCATATAACCAAATAAGCCCTACACATGTTTTTGCAAAATAAACCATTTTAACAGATGCAAAACATTAAACACATTGCATAATCTGAAAGGGTTTGTTCTCCTGATTCCAACGGTATAAAATTTGCCAAAATCTAACGTGGGAATCAAAAGTTATAGCTAATTTAAATTTGAACACAAATCAGATTCAAAATCTGTTTTAAATCCAACTCCCTGCCACGCGTCCTAATCTTACTGGCGCGTACCGGTTCGCGTTGGATCACGCATACGAGCCGTAGGATCTAAGTGGCGATGCACGGTTCAGATCAAAACGTAACGCTTCGCTAAGTGATTCTATCGCACGCGTTGGATCTAGATCCAACGGTTCTTGATCAAACGACCAAGGTGCGGCGCGGCGGCGGCGGCGCTTCTCCACGTCGCGGTGGATCTGAGAGGGCTGGGGCGGTGGTGCCTTACCGGACTGCAGACGCATCAAGCTCAACATGGTGGTAACTTGGCAAGGCGTCTTTAACGACCGTGGGATCTCGTCGAGTGGATGATGTGGTCGCTTGGGTGGACGGCGATGTTGACGACGTTCTGCTTCGCCCTAACGCAAATGGAGGGCATCAGTGTGTGCGCATAAGTCGGGCGAACAAGTGAGCGTCAAAGGGAAGGCACGGGGCGGTCGGATTTTACCTTAATCTCTCGCCGGAGTTGGAGGCGGTGTCGGTTGCTCACAGTGCTCGTTGAAGTCGAAGATCTGGGTCACAAACAGATGGTCAAAGGGGATCAGGAGGTGCGCAAGGAAGTTGCGAAGTGGCTCGTATGAACCAGAGGGAAAGGGGCGCACGAAGCTCACCGTAATCGATCGCCAGAGATGCTCTGACTGCGGCGGTGCAACGCGAATTTGAGGCAGCCTGGTGGCGAGAAGAGTGTGCAGTGTGGGGGAAAATGACCGCGGAGGGGTGTGGTTTAAGTAGGCCGAAGCGCGAGAGGAAACGCTCGCAATAACAGGGCTAATTACGTCGCGCCATTACCGGCATCAATGGCAGCGGCGACGTGGTCTGCGGGCGCGATTTGGGGAAGGAGTCGTCGTGGATGGGTCCACTTGTCAGCGAAATAAAACAGAGGGGGAGTGGGGCCCGGGTGTCAGCGGCTCGTTGGGTGCGTCTGCGCATGAGAGAGAGAGAGGACCCGGGTGGGCTAGCTGGGCTGGTTTCACTGTTGGGCCCAAAGTCTGGCGCCGGCCCTTTTCTTTTCTTTATTCCTTTTCTATTTCTGATTTGATTTTCTGGATTGATTTTCAAATGATTTTCAAAAGCTTTTGAATTCAAACTTTTTCCAGGATTTTGTAGGGTGCAACATTCACATTTCAAGGCATAAAAACAAGTGGTCTCTCTGTTCAAGCTTGGTTCTTTTGAATAAACAAAATAAACAGTGCTGTGGCACTTGTTATGCAAATGTTTTGAAATTGGTTTGGAAACCATTTTTATTTTGTATAATTTGTTCAAAAACTCCACACTCAATCCAATCAACAAGGAAGCAAACAAACTTGGTTTAAAACTCTTAAGCTCTCAAATGGGGATGACCATTTGATTTAAGTTTGCTCACATAAAATGATATCACTATGTGCTTCTGTCTTCTTGAATTTGGTTTGAAATTGATCTCAAAACTATATGCATGCATGAATGATATGCAATCTTTGAAATCATGATTTTAGGGATGTTACAGCAACTGTTCTCCAAGTTGTTTCTTGAGTTCTTTCAGTTCATCAACTGACATCTTATATGGTCTCTTTGCTATTGGTCCAGATCCTGGTAGCAAGTCAATAAGGAATTGCACATCTCTATCTAGTGACATTCCTGGCAATTCTTCCGGAAACACATCCGGATACTCACTCACAATTGGCACACTGTCTATGCTAACCCCCTTAAGAGAATTTAGCATACTCCTTCTTGCTTCAAAGTTCATCTTGAATCTGATCCTTTTATTTTCTGGAGTTGTGAGTGAGACAGTATGGTTGGCACAATCTATCACTCCCTTGTGCTTAGTCATCCAGTCCATTCCCAAAATGACATCCAATCCTTGGGAGTTTAGAATTATCAAGTTAACGGGAAACTTATACTTCCCAAACTCTATGACTAGATCATGACATCCTGAATTCACTATCATTTCTCCGCCAGGAGAACTTACTTTTATAGGACACCCAATAGTTTCTACCGGCAGTTCATTTCTTTCAACAAATGCTCTTGATATGAATGAATGAGATGCACCAGTATCAAAGAGAACAAATGCTGGAACAGAATTGAGTTTGAACTTACTAGCAACAGCATCAGGCTCCTCATAGATTTCCTCCACATTGATGTGGTTCACCTGTCCCTTCTGAAAAGGGTTGGGCTTGTTGGGTCCTTCAACTTTCTTTTCTGGGCATTCATTTGCATAATGCCCCATCTTCTTGCACTTGAAGCATTCAACCTGACTAATGTCTTTCTTGACAGGCTAGTTTCCACTGCCACTTCAATTACCACTATGGTGACTCTTATATCCACCCTTGTGGTTCTTGTACTTGTCATTGTCATGACTACGGTGATGCTTGTTGTCATGACGGTTGTGGTTGTGGTGCTTGTTGAATTTCCCATGCTTGTGTGATCCTGAGCTTCCGCTGTCATCATAATGGGAACGTTTGTGAGACAATCCCGAGTTGTGCTTGTCCGAGTGCTTTCTCTTCCTGCTCTCAACTTGCTTCATTTTTTTCTCCAAAATAGCAGCCTTATCACAAAGAGACTGGTATGTGGGAACATATTCCACAGCCAACTGCAGATTCAGCTCATCATTCAACCCTTCGAGGAACTTTTCTTTCCTCTTAGCATCAGTGTAAACTTCATCCGGTGCATATCGCGCTAGATTGTTGAACTCCTCAATATATTCAGCCACGCTGCGGTGGCGCTTCTTCAGGTTATGAAACTCTTTCTTTTTCAGACTCATCACTCCAGATGAGATATGAGCAGTACGAAAGCCATCCTCAAAGATAGCCCATGTCACATCTTCTATGGGAGTGGTGATCTGGAAGTTATCCCACCAAGTGGCGGCTGGTCCTTCCAGCAAATGTGCTGCAAATCTGACCTTTTCTCGATCAAGACATTACCAGTTACCAAGTCCTTGTTCACAGAGCGTAGCCAATCATTGGCCACCATGGGATCAGTTGTTCCTGAGAACTTTGCTGGCCTCAATCTCAAGAACCTGGTAAGCATGTCAAAACCCAGTGGGTTGTTGTTGTTATTGTTGTTGTTGTTTTGGTTCTGAATGAACGTCGTCATCATTTGAATCAGCTGAGTCTGCGCTGTCATCATTTGCTGCATTTCTGGAATGATGTTGTTGTTGTTGGGATTTGCACGACGGGGAGGCATCTGTGGTTTGTTCAATAGAGATAAGAATGAGATACCCATAGATGCTTTCATGCACAATACATCACATAAACAATCACAAAGCATGCAACATAATGATAAAAGTTCAACAACCAGATAACAAGTTCACAAAGTAAAACACACACAAATAACAAGCCATCCACATGTTGGATGGTCAAATAACAAGTTCCCAACAACAAGTATGATAATAAATGATAAATGAGTAGTCAAATCTACTCCTCGGCATCAACCTCCTCCTCGACGAAGGTAAGACCTGCGTTCTCCATCGCGGTCTTGTATTCCTCGACATTGGCGGTCAAGGTCTCTATTTTGGCTTTGAGAGCCCTCTTCTGGGAACGAAGCCTCTCAATCACCGTCTGCTGATGCTCGAGCTTGAAGTCCTTGGCCTGCAGTTCTTTAGTCATGTCCTGGATCTTCTTGTTCCTATCCTGGACTCGCTTCTCCTGACTCTTGAACTTTCTGTCCTGGCTCTCGAACTTTGCCTCCATCTCGTTGACTTTTTCATCTTGCTCCGCGAAGAGCTTGTCCTTCTCGCGAAGCTGCACCTAGAGTTCCATTGTTGAGCATGACGTTGGTCCTATCAGAGTCCACGTGCCTAATGAGAGCCTCTAAGTCCTGGAGGTATAGACGAATCGGCTCCGTTGTCTCTCTCGAAGTGTCCTCGAAGTCAATGGACTCTCCATCCTCATCACGTTTATCGAAGACGTGGAAGTGAGTACCTCTAACCTGTCGAGAGTGTCTCCCTAACAGACGTCCTATCAGATCCTGCATGACTACCTCAAGGCCTCTCTCCTTGTCATCGTGCATGAGCTTGAAGACGATGGCCTCCGTGGTAGGCTCAGTCTGGCGTCCGGGCTGGTTGACCTTGAAACCCCAGAGGTCTTTCCTCTCAAACTTGGTGAGGGGAAGCACCATGATGGTAGGAAGAGGGAGATTGAGCAAAGTAGTAAGCTCAACAATACGAGGACCAAAGCAAGTTCCCTGGAACTCCTCAACAGTGCCGATGGTAACAGTAGGCATCTATTTACAAGATAGAAAAAGTTAGAACAACACAATTCACGATAAAACACAAGGCAAAACATCACATACATATCCTTGGAAATCAATACACACAAGTCATGGCATACATGGATCCATTACAACAACCAAGGTTCAACTTATTTTAAAGCAACATTTGGAAAATAAGGTGATAAGTGGTGGTCCAACTAACGAAGTACGTTTACAATCCTATCTCACTTGATCTGTTGGCTAACATAATGTTTCTAGAAGCTATCAGTCTATCTTGCTCACATGACTCCATCACTAAGTCTATAATGTCTCCTCTTAAGGTTTGGTTGGTAGCCTCCAACTCTTGGGTATGTTTCTTCTCTTCTTTCAGGCTATTTTGGATATTGAACATTCTGCACTTGACTCTTTCACTAAGTTCTTTGATGGTCTTCCAAGTTGCATCCCTTGCTGAGTCAAAGAATGTAGGGTGCATCACTGAATTGGTGATCATGCAGAATCCTAAGTCCTTGTGGTTGTCTTCCTTGTTTTTATACAAGTGAAGTTGCACCCACCAGTACTCAACTCCTTCATCCATCACAGGAAAACCTTTGTACACAGCTGCACCATGTATTTCCATTGCAACCATGAGGTCCTTGAGAGCCTTGGGGAATTCTGTCTCACACTCTAAAGTCATTTTCATGAGTGGTCCTTTTCTCCCGGCTTCATTGGTGGAGTTCATCTACAATTAGAGATGAGAAAGAAGATTAGAAAAGTTTACGAGAAGAATAGACAAGTGTAGAAGTTGTTGAAAAAATTTCCTTAGTGGTTTCCAATCCTAGGGTCATAATCCTACAGACAACACAGTGCTTTGATACCATCTGTAAGATCCCTCCTTTATGAAGGAAAAGGATCCCTGTGATTGCAATGCTAGTCCCTGGATCAATGCTAGCATCCACAGTTTAATATGAAGTACACAGATACAAAGGTCATTATTACAGTCATTCGAGAGACAACATAGTCTTTACAACTCCAAGGCCACAGGCCTAGTACAAGAGTTTGAATAAGTAAATAAATAAAAGTCTTCATCTTCATGTGCCACAGGCAAACATGTTGAGTGTAGACTCATGACTCCTAATCCTCATCAGAGTATCCTGCAACATCACAAGTTACAGCCACTGTGGGTCAATACATTGGAATAGTATTGGCAAGTGATACCTTAGTATAATTTAGGTGGACTAGATACTATATGCAATTTGGCTAAGTGTAGCTTGGCTTGCTTTGCTCAAAATAGGTTTTGCCTATTAGTTGAAATCACTAAGTTTTTCTTTGTCAAAACTTTTCCCAAGGAACCACCAATAGACATTGAGGTCCTTCACCCTTGTTCACCAACAAGTTTTTACTTAGAAATTGGGATGAGGAGATTCTTGATAGCTTCCATGTCTTGATGCTCAAGTTGTCTTTTTCTAGGGACATGGCTAAGTACTTAGATTTTTCCATCTACAGAGGTTGTGCACTTTCCCCACCAGACTTGATTTTCACCAAGACAGGACCTTTCAGAAGCCTTCCCTTAGGCCAAATGGACGCGTTCCAACCTATCATCCCACTACCACCAACTGTCCAAATGGCTAAGTTCTAGCAACCTATGTGATCCAGGCAGAGCCCATATTGCCAAGTGGCTGCACTAGAAGCTTCTTAACACTTGGCCTCTAAAATCTCTTTGTTCCTGGGTGGCTTACCGCTTACCACAAGTGAGATACACAAGGTAAACCATAGAAATGGGCCTTGTGTAACCACTCAACATAAACCATTCCTTCCATTCCACCCAGGTGTTTCATTAACTTAGTTGTTTTATTAGGCAAAACACAAGTCCAAAGACTTAGAATATTCTCATCATAGCATGTATATTTCACCAACCCTTGGTTGCTACTAGCTAGGCTAAGCATGGCATAGATAAGCATCTTAACTTAGAAATTTCCTAGCAATTCTACAACTACTAGGATTTCCCAACATGGCATAAGCAAAATATAACATGCAAGTCTAGCAAAATAATTCTAATGCTTAGTAGAAAACATAGGGGTAAAAATATTCATGAATCACCACTTGCCTTGGTAGTTTGGAGAGTAGCTACACTCCTCACAATCACTAGCACCAAAATCTACACAAAGAATCATAGCCACAAATCACATACAAAACATATACAAACAAAAATATATGAATGCATGCAATATGATATGTGATGATTTTTAAAATTCAACAAAGCAAGTGTACAGTACAGGTTCATAAACAAGTTAAAAAATTGCCAAACAACATTTATTTAAACCCTAAAAAAATTCTTAAACAATTCATATACTCAAATTAGCCCTACACAAGTTTCTGCAAATAAAACCATTTTAACAGAAGCAAAACATTAAACACATTGCATATTTATAAAGGGCTTGCTCTCCTGATTCCAATGATATAAAATTTGTCAAATTCTAACGTGGGGATCAAAAGTTATAGCCAAAACAAAATCAAACTTCTAATAGATTCAAATCCTGTTTTTAAATCCAAACAGCTGCCACGCGTCTTAACCTGATTGGCTAGTACCGCTTCGCTTAGGATCGCGTCCGTGAGCCGTTAGATCTACTTAACCTGCACGGCCCAGATCTACTCGTAACGGTTCGTTAAGTGATCTAATCTCGCACGCTGGATCCAGATCCAGCGGCCCTGGATCAAACAACCGAAGCTGGGCGGTGGCTCTTGGCGGCGAGCTCGCCTCACGGCGTGGCGCTACAGGTGGATATGGGGTCGTCGGAGATGCTTACCAGGATCGCGACGAAGCACTGATGCTCAACCTGACGACGGCTTGGCAAGGGGCGCACGGACACGGTCGCTGGAGCTCGTCGGAGTTGCGGGCGGTGTCTGTTGCTTGCTGTCGAAGACGTTGCCGAGGCTCTGCGTCGTCCTAGCACAAGCCAGAGGGTTTAGGAGATGCGCAATGGCCTGGCGAACAAGACAGTACCAAAGGGGAGGAAAGGGGCGGTCTCGTTTTACCTGAATCGCACGTCGGAGTCGAGCGGCGGCTCAGGTGCTCGCGGGTGAGAACGAGGACGTCGCTCTGGGTCATGAGAAAGCAAACGGAGGGCATTAGCGGATGCGCAAGATCATGCTGGTCATAGTGGTTTGAACTAGAGGCAAAGGGGCGGTCTGTTCTTACCGAGATTCGTCGCCGGAGTGCGTCTGTCTGCGGCGGCGCAAAGGCAATTGAGGGCAGCCTGGGGGCGTAGAGGTGGCGCTAGGTGAGGGGAAATGGTCAGCAGTGCGAGGGTCTTATAGCCAGAGCGGGGGCGAGGATCGCGCGGCATATCAATGGCAATTAAGCCCGCAGTAACAGCGGCGAGGTAACGGCGGAGCAAGCGTCGCAGCCACGCGTGATTGACGACGAAGACGACGTGGTCGCATGGTCCACTCATCAGCGAGTTAAACAGCGAGGGGGTGGGGTCGTGCAGTCAGTGACCTGGGGGGTGTGTCTGCGGGTGAGCGAGAGAGAGGGAGACCCCGGGTGGGCTTAGTGGGCTGGATTGGCAGTTGGGCCAGATAGGTAGAGCTGGCCTTTTTCTATTTCTTTTCTCCTTTTCTTTTTCTGAAATGGTTTTCAAATCCAAATCAAATGAGTTTGAATTCAAATCTTCCCTAGGTTTTTATACTGCAAACCTTGCACTCAAATGTGTGCCAAACACTACTGTCTAATCCAAACACTTTGATCAAATGAAAATAAAAATAAAACCAAGCCTTTATGATATATATTCAATAGGCATAATATTGGTTTTATTTACTTATTTTGTTTTGAAACTTTGTTCAAACTTTGGATGGTGCCTAAGTTTGAATTTCAAACCTTACTGAGTCAAAACAAGTACTCTTCTCATTGGAAGATAGCACTAAGGCTAGAGCAAACTTACATGAAATAATAAGCATAAAAGATTCTGTTTTGAAATGATTTGTTTGAAATGAGATTCATATGATCATGGATGCATGCATGATTTTGAAACATGATTTTAGGGATGTTACAGATTATGACATAATTGCTTTCGGTTGCATTTAGGGGGCTTCTACCGAAAAATGTTCGATTACCCGTTGTGAAGCTATATGCATTCCTCAATGCAATATCTCAAAAGGTAATCAATCCAGATATTCCGCCAAGGTTACAGAAGGATGTGGTCCAATGTCTTGTCAGTTTTGAGTTGGTGTTCCCATCATCCTTCTTCAATATTATGACGCATCTCCTGGTTCACCTAGTCGAAGATATTTCCATTCTTGGTCCTGTATTTTTACACAATATGTTCCCTTTTGAGAGGTTCATGGGAGTCTTAGATAAATATGTTCATAATAGTGCTAGGCCAGAAGGAAGTATCTCCAAGGGCTATGGAATAGATGAGGTCATTGAGTTATGTGTTGAATTTATTCCTGACCTTAAGACGAATGGTGTTCCTGAATCGCGGCATGAGGAGAGATTGAGTGGAAAAGGCATGCTGATAAAGAGAGCAATGATATGTAGGGACGGACAATCTTTCACTCAAGAACACTACACAGTTCTACAAAATTCCACCTTGGCAGCTCCGTATATCAAGGAACACAAGAATATTGTATGCTCCAACAACTCGGGGAAGCCTGACTCCTGGATTAGAGAAGAACACATGAAGACTTTTGGCAGTTGGTTGCGAACACATCTCATGAATGACACCACTATTGGAGATTAGCTCTACTTGTTGGCCGGTTCACCATCTTCTACTATATTCAATTTCCAAGGTTGCGAGATAAATGGGAATACATTTTACACGATCACTCAAGATAAAAAGACCACCAACCAAAACAGTGGTGTCCACTTTGATGCAACAAACGAGAATGGGCAAGAGAATACATACTATTGTTACATAGAGGAGATATGGGAACTTGATTATGGAGTTTCTTTTAAGGTCCCTTTGTTTCAGTGAAAATGGGTCAGCCTAAATAGAGAAGGGATAAAGGTAGACTAGTTATACGGAATGACAACAGTGGATCTCAACAATCTTGGTTACGGAATGACAACAATGGATCTCACTACCATGTCGTAGTTCTGTTGGAGTTCCCAAGGATCCACTACTTCAGCTACCCAACTGGAGCAAGGGACAGAAGTCGTCGGTACACTATACGTGTGATCGATTATGGAGGCGTTGCCCCTTATTTATGGCGCTGATCATCTTCGTGTCCTTGAGGACGGTCGTGTACAATCTACACCAACCATGTTTGTTTGCAGGAACGTTATCCCTCTTATGGTATTTAAGGGTGAGTCCTTGTGTAACCGTTACAAGTATCGCCTAGATTTGATCTTGATAGTTGCAGTCATAGATTTTTTTTTGTTTTCTATATGTCTATGCGTAGATGCTTTGTACGGTTAGAACACATGGAGATGTGGGCATTGATGATCGTGTTATTTCATACTTTCATTTACTTTGGATATTAGTGGCATAGTGGGATGAAGCGGTCCGGACAAACTTTACATATCCTCGCACATGAGACGTGTTTCACGCTTGACTTGCAACTAGTTTTGCATAAGTGGCTAGCAGGTTTTTGTCTCTCCCACTATAGTTAATATATGATTTACAACGGTCTTCTAATAACTTGATTACATCGTTGTGGTTGAAGTTCGTAGGTAGAACGGTTCTTTCTTCGAAAGTCGTAATCCGCGTAAAACTTGCAAAAGATAAATTAGAGGCGTCTAGATTTATTTTTTCTAGGCATGTGTCATGATATTGTAAATGTTATAATTTTACTATGGTAATATACACTTGGGAATTATAACAAATAAGTGAAAGTGCCATAGACCTTGGCATTATACAAATGGAATGATAGAGATCAAGGGCAAGAACCATATCATATCACTTTATGCATATGATGTCTGTTTGCATCTTATTTATGCTTATGTCTAGCTTAGAACTTAGCGGTAGCATTATAAGATGACCCCTTTCACCGAATATCAAGATAATAATATGTTCTTCCTTAGTATACACCGTTAAGAAAGTTTGTCGTTTCGAAGCACCACGTGATGATCGGGTATGATATACTTTACGTTCACATACAACGGGTGTAAGACAGTTTTACACACGAGAGTACTAAGGTTCTACTTGACGAGCCTAACATGTACAGACATGGCCTCGGAACATGAATCGAAAGGTGAAGCTAGAGTCATATGAATAATATGATGTCCATATGATGCTCTCCATTCGAGCTGCACCGCCTCACGTGATGATCAGACATGGTGTAGTGGAACTGGTTCATGTAATCAGCAAAACAACTCGAGGGATGTTGATTTGAATGGGAGTTTATTTAGTAATTTAGATTAATTTGAACTCATTTTATCAATAACCTTAATCGAAGTGAATTTGCATAGTTCATTGTAGTTACTGGCATGCGTTTACTACCTTATATTTATCTATAATTGAGATAATAGAACTATAGAATTCTGTATTTTTACTTTACGAACTAGTATCGTATTGTTTTATGAGTGTCAATCTAAAGTTTAAAATACTATTGCAAACTTTCTGCAAAACCTCAATTACTCCGCGAAATTCAATAACTAGTATTGAATCAAGAGTAACAAATTCCAGCGTTAGTATCCAAATATCATGCTTGCCTCCATGATCTTTGATATGCGAAAGTTGTTTCAGTATCAACGTTATCTAGGAGCTAAAAGAATTGTTTCAGAAACCATCATGCATGAAATATATTATGATATCTGAAACAATGTTTGGTTGAAATATGATAGAATATAATTTTATTAAGGTACATGTTATCATATTGTATGAGAATTTGCAAAGGATGGAGACGCCTAGGCCTCCCGGTCACCCAAAAGGTTTTGGGAATTAACATTATATTCGCGATTCATCCTTATGATCTATAGTATCTTGATCATGAAAGTTGTCATGATAAGGATGGATAGAAGATGTAGGTAAATTGTTTACTATATTAAAAGGATTACTAAAAGAAATGAATTTTAGAAGAACGCCAAACATTTGATGATGGTGATCTACATCAAAAGTGCAAGTCTAAGGATATTAGTGCTTGACTAACAGGATTTGGACTATGTGTCATGTGTATGGCAACACTATTGATGTTGATAGATTCTTTTAATGTTAGGTTAGGGGGCTAAACAAAATTGTTTGGAAGATGAATGGATGCAGTTTTCTTTCTGCGGCTTCTTGTTCTGCGTTTTAAGAGAATTTCACCTTGTTTTGATCTTAGAGCGGTATCGGAGCTCATGGAAGCGTTGCCTTGACCCAAATTCTGTGTTATTTTAAATTCGAAATTTGAAAATAGGGGGTAGTTCTATGCATTGTATATGGCTTACTTAATAATACTTAAAAATAGAGTGAATAACCGGGATTCCTTCCTGACACTCGAATAAAAAAGAAATCTATTCTAAAATAATATCCATTGAGTTCTCTACGCACTCCTTTGGGAAAGATTAAATGAGAAAGCTAATGAATGTTAAATTGATAAAAAGGAAAAAAGAGAATAAATACTATAGTTAGCGAATAAAAGAGGGTTTGGGGATAGAGGGACTTGAACCCTCACGACTTATAAAGTCGACAGATTTTCCTCTTCATTGCTCTTTTCCGATCAAACCATCTTCGACTCGATTTTTGTTTCAGCCCGACGACAAAATCTGCAGCACGCCTCTCCAAGCCTTAGTGAATTCTCCACTGCCCCCAAAAGTTTCCAGGGCAGTCTGATACACGCTTTTTACCGGTGTGGGTGTGGTCCACCAACCAAAAGTCTAACCGGAGAGTAACATGTACCTACATCAGCTCTAAATAAGGACCTCTCTCCCAAAGACTGTTTATTATGGGGTCACCCATAGCTTTACAATTAATGTCGCTCATTGTCTCCTCACACAATCGACGTGGGGTGGGACTTACCCAACAAGCTGCAATGATTTCCGCTTTCCTTTTAGTCGTATCACATCTTGACCCGTTCTGCATGCCTTTTCAATTTGAGGCTTACCTGAACTGTAAACGTTGGATTGTGACATTTCGTTTTAAATAAGACTGGAATGGGGCGGAAGCCATTTGATCTAAAAAAATATGTCCCAGATGTATCGATCGATGCAGAGGCCATGTGCTTTCAATTTTCAAAAACAGATGCCAGCACTATGCAATGATTTTAGGCCGTACATGCGACTGTTGTATGGACCAAACCCAGGAGTAAACGTGAGGAGATGGATAGAAGAATGAGGAGCGAGAGAGAGAGAGAGAGAGCTCGTGAGAGAGATGACTTCCCAGCCCAACCGGCCGGCTCCGTTTCCCAAGAATTCACCATAGAACATTACCATGCATGGACGATGTATTCACATCTCCTCTCCTAGTAGTACCATATAGCAGTACTAGCTAGTAATAACCACCAATGATAGTGTATGGTGACACACTTACCCGGCCCCATCCAACATCTTCTTGCACTTTGTATTCACTCCCCATCTTCTTGCACTTTGTGTTCACTCCCTAGCTACTCGTAGCTTGTGCTGTGCTGCCCTTGCTAATTCTATTATATCAAGGGGCCGGGTTCCTCTTCCTCATAGCATCTGCCCAGTGCTGGTAGACCATCTGAATTTGGGTTCTACGTACTTGGTAAGGAGCCTTAGAGTAAAGCAAATTCTTGATCCGGCTATTAGTTTCATGGGCGGTGGCGGCGGTAGTGCAGCTGCAGCCGGCAGGGCGAGCTCTCCGGATGAGCCCCATGACTCTGCCAGCGTCACGTCCTTCTCCGAGTTGCCTTTCCTGCTGTCGTCTGCCCGTCCACGCGAAACCCTCAGTACTTGTGGCATTCGCCTCTTCGGCATTGATGTTGTTAATCATGCATCACCTTCACTTGAGGGCATGGGCATGACGAGGGATGCCCATGCAAAGCAGCAGCCGCAACTTCTTCCAATGCAACTACTGCAGCAGGCACTTCCCGACGGCCCAGGGGCTCGGCGGCCACCAAAACGCGCATAAGCGCGAGCGGCAGCATGCCAAGGGGTTGCTGATGCTGCCCGCTACCGACAACCCGAACCACCGCTCTGGCGCCGCATTGTACCCGTCGTGGACCAAGGTGAGTGATGGTCCAGGCGGCAGCAGCAGCAGCACCGGCTTCTCCTACAGCCAGCAGTTCTGCCGAGGGATTGGGGCGGACACTCAACCTGGGCCGCTGCCTGACACGGCCATGCAGTTGGCTGGAGAACGGCGGCCGCTCACGCTCTACTTGTTTGGAGAAGACGAGACCAGAGCATCCGCTTCCCTTGAGGCGCCCTGCTCCTCGTCATCTTTGCTGCTGCCCCCGCCAGGTCAGCGTGCTTGCGAGCAGTCCGACACTGGCGAGGGTGTCAGCTTAGATTTGCATCTGTAATAAGTGTGCTTTTACAAGTAATCTTCATTATTACTCGAGAGCTCATGTTAGAGTTGTTGCATGGATGTCCCTCTGAACTTCTAGTTAGTTTCCTAGCTCTAGTGTCTTTGTCTATTTGTTTGCCTCATCCGTGTGTTTCCTTGTCAGGAAAAGTACATGAGTGTTTTCTTTGAGGGAAATAACGAGCTAGTAGCTTTTCATGAAGGGTATCTAAATAGGAGTCCGGCATTATCTGATTTTGCTGCATTCTCGTGCGTCCACGTCACCTTTTAATTCCTGTGTTGCATAGCGTGTTGTTCGCTCACTTGGACGCTCACTCTCCCGCATTTTCTTGACATGGTCTGTTCGTCCCGTTTTGATAATTGGGCTGGACATACCTATCACTACAACAAGACCACCCCTTCGGCAACGCATCGATGCGTTGCCGAATGTCGATATAAGTGTTGGTAAAGTCTACACCAACGGATTTAGTATGCGTTGCCGTTGGTGGCGTTGCAAGTGTCTACAACAACACATGTACATGTGTTGGTAACGACAAGAAGAAGCGTTGTAACGTAGCAACGAATATATTAGATCCTAACAACACTTCATATGCGCTGGTGGTTACCATGCATGAATGGATTTTGAGATGGCCATACTGATCATCGCAAAAGCTTCGAAGAGCTGATAGGTAGCTCAACCATTTATGGTAGTTCATATATTTCAAGCAACGATTATTTGTTTAATGCTGAGATTGCACAGGGGACAGAATAGTAAAAAGGAACACCTTATATATTAATTCAACTTTGTAGCTTTACAAAGAACATAATCCATTGAATACAAGATGTGTATATCTGAAAATGGCATTGAAAAACATTATATATAACTATCTGGTAGTAGCACTGTTGTCAAACTTGCTCTGAGCACCTCAGCCATGCATCATCCATTTAGTTTTGGAATCTACAACACAATTGAGAGAATTAGTGAGACAAAAAAGGAAAGCTAATAAAGTAGTACAATTTAAAATAGCTGCAACGTACAAGGGTTGAAGTCCATGAGATAATTAATCTTCATGCATAATAGGGACCCAGTTAACCACAAGAAATGGAGAACCCTTTCAGTCATATATAAATTTTCTCTTTATTGCATCAGATTCGTGCAAGTCCTATTCTTTCCAAATCCTTCGATATTCCCAAGCTCTTGCACTCGTTGAGCAGAGCCTACTCAGAAGTGCAACTTTACTCATACGAAGTTGCTTAGTGATTGTCTAAACATGTCGTGGTTTTCAAAGTAAAAGTTTAACTCAATACGGAAGATAGAATGATGTAAGTGATTGTCTAAGCATTTCTTTTTACTGACCCTGTTAATGTTAACAGATTAAAAGATTTACAAGAATATTGCAGATAAAATAAAAGATGCAGCGTAGTAATTTGCTAAGCAAGCGTTCTTCTGGAATTAAAATTGATAGTAAATCTCAAGAGAATACAAAAGCAATACTATTCAGAAGTAGCTGAAATGAAACAAACGAAATGGATATGAAACTAAATTGGTACATAGCTGGAGGCCATACCACATACTCTAATTACGTTCTTCATATATACAAACAAGGCTTTATATTTCTCATAGTGGTAGCGCACAACTAGTGTGGATGTACCTCTCGTCTGAAACTGCACAAGAAAAAATCATTTTTTCATAAGGAACTAACATAAATGTCAGAACTAGCATGTATATCTCAATTTAACAATTACCTGACAAACACACCTATATAATATGGAATTTAGGAAGTTAAAGAATTTTAGATCTTGATCGAGTTTCCCCTATTTCTGCCGTCGACGAGTTATTCCTTCTACCAGGCCCAAAAGTTGCATAGAATTGACATCGACACACAATTATCTAAGGAAAGATGGGTACTTTGATATACTTCCTCCGACCCATATTAGTTGACTTAGATTCATCTAGATACAGATGTATCTAGTCAAGTTTTAGTGCTAGATACACCCGTATCTAGACAAATCTGAGTCAACTAATATGAACCGGAGGGAGTAGTAAATTATTTTGTTTGCACATGTATAGAAACAGACTTAAGCTGGTCTACAAGATAATAATTCTGTTGCACATATGGTAAAGAACACGACTGTGGCCTGACAGATAAAATCAAATGAATGCTAGGCACCTCTTAAGCATAGTAACTACTAATATGTATGGATCATTTGAACAAAACGAGATAGGCATAGTAATCTTTTTTTTTCACGGCTGTCAAATTAATGAAACCAGAAACACAAACCGAATTTCGATCATAACTTGCCTATCACAGGAGCACCAAAAAAGTTACAGAACCTACCATGGTGTACAATTTGGGGAACAGATCTGGTAGACTAGTAAAATTTGATAAAAGGAGCGACCACCTGCAGGACCTAGTGACCTGATTAAGAGAGACAAAGCCAGGTAAGGGCGGTGTTTGGGACCTGTACTCGTAGTAGGGGGGCCTGGGTGAGATCAGCCGCAGTTGAGGGGTGAGAACGGCAGGCGATGCACCAAGGATCCACCATTGACCAAGCAAGTAACCTAGAATCATGATGAACGGATCAAGCCAACCAAGAGCAACATGAAATTGAATGGGGTAAAATAGAAACCGAAAGATCTACAGATCTGAATAGGCTTGCGCCCCTGACCTCCGGCTGTATCGCTACTCACAGTGTTGTCCACAATGATACAATGGCGTCCGGCTCGCCCACGGAAATAGTTATCGAGCCCTTCGCATCTGATCTCTAAACGTACTGTGGGAAATCAGAGATAGCGATAGTGATAGATGAGTCAGGGATGGAGATGATAGCACGCGCAGCCATGGGTGGCTCCGGCGGCTGCGGGGTAAAACTGATGGGAGAAAATGAGTGGGATTGAGGGGCAAATATTCAAGGGGAAGTTACAGATCACGTGTTTATCTCTTTTTCTTATGACGTGGTCTTATCTCACTACTCACACGGGAAGTGGGGGAGTTGTTTCGTAGACACGCATGGTCTTATCGTTGCAAGATATACGTAGCTATAGTGAGGGTCACGTTGTAGTGTATATGGGCTTTCCATGGTTAGTCACTTCTTGGTAGTGCCGTCAGCCGCCTTGACTTCCGCTTCATGGCGACAAATACTTTACGACCTAATGCCTCCTCGCCACAAATGCTCCTGAAGTAAGACCGCCGGATGCAACTCACCATCTATCATCTTTACCCTACAAATACACAAGAAACTGACCAGATCAAATCTGCAGCCGCGCGCCTCCATGTTAAAATAGCTATATGTGGCTATGGAGATTGGCGATATGTTGGGTGAAGGTCTAGATGTCGATGTTGGGGAAGATGGTAGCGCCTTTGGTGAGTTCTTCCATGTTAAGGTTAGGATTAATATTTAAAACCTCTAATGAAAGGGTTTATGAGGCCAGTGACGGCCAAGCCGAGGCCGGCAGGAGTGCAAAGTGTGCAGTCGCATAAGGCCCATATTTTTTAGGGGCCCAAAAAACATATACAGGCCTAAATATCTATGCAGCAAAAAAATCTTTTTTTTTCTAGATTCTGGCCCGTGCCCCGTGTCTATGTGGGAATTAAAAGGCCGGCCTTTACATGGCCCTTATCGGCCCATGGGAAACCAAAATGCAGCAATTGATCCCTTCGATCCATCACGAGTTCGTGTTCTCGAGGAGCGACTCGCCACATGTTGGCTGTTTTGGTTCTGGTCTTTTGCCTTCTTTCTCCCGTCACCAAAATCTCAATTTATGAATTGAATCCATCAATCAACATGTATATAAATAGCAGGTGCGATCCCTGATTCATTGTCCCTCATTCTTGCATATTTTCTTCTCTTTGCGTCCTAGCCCCCCTAGGCCCTAGCCCTAGGTGTAAACAAATTCAATCCTAAATTCCTTTAATTCGACTATTCATCTCGGGGAGCAAGAGTCTGTTTACCAAAAGACACTAAGAAAAAAGTAAAGGAAGAGGAACTAATCCAATTTCAAAGAGGGGAATGGACAAGTTTTTTAAAATAAACCACAAGTGTCCTCCAATAATTAGTCATCTCATCCTTCAACCCTTGGATTTGTTATTATTCCTTATAATGATCTTAAAGATGGTCATACTGAGACATAAAATAATTCATTATATCATTGAAGATTGCATTTTGAAAAACACTAAGAGAATGATGGTTTTCAAATAAACATTATGCAAGCGGGAATTTAATAGGCATGCTTATTCATATATCCAATTACTATGTAAGATAGTATGGCATATACCGTAAATTATAAATGTTGAATAGTTATGTTTAATTTTCTAGTGTCATAGGGCACATTTTAGAGTTTCGCACAGGGCCTCGGATTTTGTTGGCCCGGCCCTGGTGACGGCTGCAGGCGAGTCCAAATGGTGCCCATTTGAATACGAATACCTCTCGGAATTTTGTTACATTTGTGGCATCATTGGGCACGATGACAAAAACTGTTCCATCCAGCTGATGAAAGGAGAGGAAAAACAGTATGGTGGTTGGCTACAGGCATACATTCCGAAGAAATCCAGTGGGAATGACATATAGGCTAGGAGTGAAGGAAAGTCATGGAGTCGTGGGAGGGGGTATGGCTGGAAATCTCGGAGTGGGGGTGGAGGAAGTCTAGAGAGAATACATGCACATATAGTAATACAAAATCTGAATCTGGATGAAGTGTGGAGGTAACGAGCCCTCCAAAAGAAGCGACGGATACTAAGAGGAGTGGATCGCAGAAACGTCTTGAGTTCTCTGCAAAGGATTTGGGAAAGGATAGGAACACAGATGCCGTGATTTCAAATTATGTAAACCTTGCAAAGGGGACTATCCCTATTGGTTCTCGTGGGCCGACTGATAGTGGGCTACCTGGTGTTGGGCTAAACTTGGATGAGGTACCTTCAGTGGGGGATGCTACTGTTCTGCATGATGAGGTTCACGTCGATCAAGTGGAAGTTGTGGTTACAGAAGCGACGGAGGACAAGAAAATTGGTAAATTTAAGAGGAAGCGGAGAAGCATTGCGGGGAACGACAGTGGAGGTAGTTGTGGCCTCGGCCTGGAAATAGCCCTGGCCGGGGGTGGGGTTGGGGATAAAAGGGGCCTTGAGGCAGTAAACAAGGATCAACTGACTAGGGGTGATAAAAAGAGGGGGGTGAGGATGGTGTGGATATGGAAGTGGATGTGCCTGTTCTTCATGTGGACGCGGGGCTGTCAGAACAGTCCTGTGAGAAGAAATGGGAGTTGTATCTTAGAACTGTCGGGGGCTCGGGAACCAGTCGGCAGTTCGTGGCCTTCATGAACTAAAGAAGGTGGAAGAGCCCGGCATCCTCTTCCTTTCAGAGACAAAGATGACGGAGGGGGAGATGGACAATTTTAGGTGGATTCTGGATATGCTGAACATGATCATGGTAGACTGTAAGGGGAGGAGTGGTGGTTTGGCGCTATTTTGGAAAAGGGGTGTGGACGTAAAGCCGAGGTGGAAAGGGAGATACCACATTGATGTAAATGTGACTGTGGAGAATGGGACGGATTGAAGGTTAACTAGAATTTACGGCGAGTCAAAGACTGTGGAAAAATAAAACACCTAGAAATTGTTGCGTACTCTACAACACCAGGATGATCGTACATGGATGGTGCTGGGAGATTTCAATGAGATTCTTTTTCTCATGAAAAGGAGGGGGGCTGGTTCGGGCCCCTATGGATGCCTTTCGCGGGGAATGGGAGGTGGCCAAGCTCTCGGACTTAGGATTTGTAGGTGATCCTTTCACCTGGCGCAATAACTGGCATTTAGACCAAGGGTATGTCCGAGAGAGACTCGATAGAGCGGTGGATAATGTGGACTGGGGATGCCTTTTCCCGTTGTACAAGGTGATTAATGGCGATCCAAGACATTCTGATCATAGACCAATAATTGTGTTGCTGAATGAGCATGCACCACCGATGAATAGGGATACCGGTGCTTGATCTTTCAAATTTGAGGCGGCATGGCTTGACGAGGATGAATGTGGGGGAGTGGTAGAGGAAGCTTGGAACTCAGATTTTGAGTATGGAGTGGTGTCGGTTAGTGAGGGGGTCAGGAGGGTGGGGTGTAGCCTTTGGAAATGGGATAAGGAAGTTTGGTGGGGGGAGGCTGAAGGGTCGTATGAAGAAAGCTAGGAAGGATCTGGAGAAATGCAGACATGCGCCAATCTCGCAGGAAAGTGTGTCACAAGAGCAGCTCCTGAAGTATGAACTAGGCAGATTGGACGACAACATAGTATCTATTGGCAGCAGCGTGCCCATGCCAATTGGCTGAAGTATGGAGACCGAAACTCTAGATATTTTCATGTCCTTGCCTCTAAAAGAAAGAAGTTGAATGCTATTAAAAGTTTGAAGATGGAGGGGTGGAGTAGTGGAGGGGGAGAAGGATCTAGGATCTTTTATCACTAATCACTACAAAAGTTTGTTCATGTCTTTTGATGGTCCACAAAATGATGAGCTGCTACAACATGTAAAGAGCTCGGTTACAAGTAATATGAACATGATGTTGACGTGGTCTTTCTCGGTTGGGGAGATTGATGAAGCTATTGAGTCCATTGGGGACCTTAAGGCGTCTGGCCCGGATGGGATGCCGGATTTGTTCTACAAAAAATTCTGGCATATGGTGGGTCCCAAAATCCAACAAGAAGTTCTTGATGTCCTGAATGGTGGCCAGATGCCCGAGGGATGGAATGAGACTATGATTGTGTTGATCCCTAAAGTGAAGACACTGGAGAAGATCTCGGAGTTTAGGCCAATTAGCCTATGTAATGTGCTGTACAAAATCATTTCCATGGTGCTAGCTGGCCGGCTAAAGATTGTGTTGCCCCATGTTATCTCATCGATGCAATAGGCATTTGTCCTGGGACGTATAATCATGGACAATGTTCTTCTGGCGTATGAAATCACCCACCGGATGCATATAAGGAAGGGTGCCCATGATGGCTTAGTTGCTGTAAAGCTTGACATGTCTAAGGTGTACAACCGGGTTGAATGGAACTTTATGGAGAGGATTATGAGAAAGCAAGGGTTCTCGGATACGTGGGTGCAGCTAGCCATGAAATGTGTGAGATCAGTATCTTATCGGGTCAGGCTTAACAAAAACTTGCTGGATGCTTTTACACCTGAACGGGGGCTTCGTCAAGGGGATACACTGTCCCCCTATCTCTTCATTTTATGTGTGAAAGGTCTTTCGGCTCTTCTCAGGCAGGCGGAGGATGATGGAACAATCCAGGGCATCCAGCTATGTGCAGAGGATCCCAAGATAAACCATCTCTTCTTTGCCGATGATTCAGTTATTGTGATGAAGGAGAATGCTGCCAATGCATCTAAGCTACAGGATATCCTAGCCTTGTATGAAGCAAAATATGGCCAAATGATTAATAAAGGAAAATCAGCAGCAATGTTTAGCAAGGGTACTAAAGATAACATGAAACAAGCGGTTTTGCAAAAACTCGGTATCCCTAGGGAGTCTAGGAATGAACGATATCTGGGGTTCCCTCTACATCTTGGAGCATCAAAAACAAAGGAGTTTGAATACCTGAAGGAGGAGGTGTGGAATAGGATACAAGGGTGGAAAGAAAGGTTTCTTTCGAAGGCAAGGAAAGAAATTTTGATAAAGGCAATTGCACAGGCTATACCAACCTACGCCATGTCCTGCTTCGACTTAACAAAATCGTTATGTGAGGAGATTAGTGCTATGATTTGTAGATATTGGTGGAGTCAATAAGATGGGAAGAATAAATGACACTGGGTGAGCTGGGAGGTGATGTCTAAACCCAAGGAGGAGGGTGGTATGGGTTTTATGGACCTGCATATATTCAACTTAGCCATGCTAGCTAGACAGAGCTGGCGACTTCTTCAAAATCCTAGCTATCTGTGTTGTACCATGCTCAAGGCTTTATATTTTCCTACAACATCAATTCTGGAAGCAAGGCCCAAACCTGGCACGTCGTATACTTGGAGGAGCATCCTTCGAGGGTTAGAGCTTCTAAAACATGGCGTCATTTCGAGAGTGGGCTCGGGAGAAACAATTGATGCTTGGAGGGATCCCTGGATTCCCTGGGGTTCTAATCGTTGGCCTAGTACCCCTAACGAAATGGACGAACCGATCTATGTTTCTGAGTTGATGGATAAAGAGACTGGCCAATGGGACGAAGAATTGATTAGGGTAGTATTTAATCATGAGGATGCAGAGGACATTTTGTCTATCCCTTTTCGGAAGGATGTGGAAGATGCTGTAGCGTGGCACTATGACAATAAAGGGGTGTTCTCAGTCAAATCATCCCATTGTCTAGGTGTTAAAGTTTGTAATGAGAAGCTTGGTCGGGATGCTGGACCGTCTAACTCTCCCGCAGGAGCATCACCAATCTGGAAGAAAATATGGTCTATGAAAATTCCAAACAAGGTGTGGATCTTTCTGTGGAGATTGAGTCATAATAGCCTCCCTACGCATATGAATATCTCTCGCAAGCATGTTTATTTGGTTACGAGATGACTGATGTGTAATCGGTGCGATGAGGATGGCGGCCATCTATTCCTGAAATGTAAAATGGTAAAATAGGTGTGGTGCAGCCTGCTTCTCAAAAGTATCCGTCTTAAGATTGTCGAAGCTCCAAACCCAATGGTTATGATGAGAATGATCTGTGATTTGCCGTCAGAGGAGAAGGTGAAGACTGCCATCTTGCTATGTGACTTGTGGACTTCTAGAAACAAAACAAATGCGGGGGAGAAAAGGCGATCCACCGATGAAACTTGTCATGTTGTTCTGAAGCACATTGGAGACTTCTCTGCAACTGATCTCTTCCCCTCGGCATCAGATGCTGGAGGGAGTCGGACCTACATGGTATAGACTTGGGCATGAGCTTTTGAAGGTGAATTTCGATGCATCCTTCATCGACAGCTCCAAGTCTGGAGCCTAGGGTTTTGTTGTGAGGTCTGATACTAGAGAATTCATAGGAGCTACGGCGGGAAAACTAAAGTTTCTGAAGTCTGCTCTACAGGCAGAAACTGAGGCATGTGGTGTGGTGGTTGAAGGAGCGGCCGCATTGGGGCTATACAGAGTGGTGTTTGAGTCTGATTCTCAAACTTTAGTAAATGCACTAAAGGGCAGTAGGTTCGATCTGTCCGAGATTGGGATCTTGCTTCGTGAAATCAGAAGTGTTTGCATCACTTCTTTCGATGTTTTTGAGTTCAGTTTCTGTCCTCATTCTTGTAACAAGGTAGCTCATGATCTGGCCCAATTCGGTCTGCGAACCGATGAGGGTTGATGATGCCCCAGAATTTGTATCTGCTTTAGTTGCCAGCGAGTCTCCTGAGCACAAGGTATAATAAAGCAGTGTTTTACCCCTAAATAAATAGCTACATGTATCATGCATCGTCCACAACCAGCGCGTCCGAATGCTGGCGACGCCTTCCTCTACTTTGGTTCGTGTCTGCTTCAGATTTTCCTTCTCCCTTTCTATTTTTATTATCCCCTCTCATGTTTGTCAATCCATTAGGTTGCGATCTGGCTCCAAATCTGCTCAACATTTTGCCTATCCCGCGATTTGCATGGATTTTCACTTTTGCTTTGGTCCCCCCCATTCTTTCAAACTTTGACAAACAAAAACTCGATACCAATTGTTTAGAGGACCGTACGAACCCACCCGAAGTCCATATGGTAATGTTAGACGTATACTCACCGTATGTATATACTCATGTGCCTACGGAAGGCGAAAATCAGAAGTTATATAACAGCAAAAAAAAAATTTAAAATATGACATGAAAAGACGTAGATCGCGATAATGGGAGGTGGCACTAGTGGAAATAGAGCCTCTAGTCCTGGTCCTCAACATCCTCTAGTCCCGGTTTTGTAACCGGGACTACAAAATCGGTACTAGAGGTCTCAGCCTCTAGTCCCGGGTCTGTTATGAACAGGGACTAGAGGCTCTGCATGTGGTCGCATAGCAGAGCGCGTGGTGGAGTGCGACACCCCCGGGATTAGGGCTAGACAAATCTCAGACCTTCGTCTGATATAAGCCTAACCTAAATCTCGAAGGCGTACAGAGAGAGTTGATAACACAACAGTGACCCTACAACACAAAAAATATTATAGCAAGCCCATAACTGAGCGAAGAACCAAAATATTACAAGCAGAGGTCACTAACCACAAACATCAAACACGGAAGGCAAATTATGCTATTAAGTATACCAAACTTAAGAAATGGCCTAAGAGGCCTGAAGCATAACGATGACGTCCAATCCATACATCCCAGACTGCCGGATGGGAACTCCAAACTACTCGTCGATGTCGATGACGTGAAGAAACTCATCCTTAATGGTAACACCTACTATGCTGCAAAAGTATCAACGAAGCAAGGGTGAGTACACGGTGTACTCCGCAAGACTTATGGCCGATGGAGTTGTTTTGCATAAAGCCATCTTTGTTTTGTAAAACAAGAGGGAGAAGAATCTCGACTAATCAGAATATTTTAAAAAGGGGATAAGAGCGCGGTAACACTAGATTTGATCATCTTTTGATATTTGAATCTGGTCTCCAAGTTCGTCCATAACCGTGGACACGGCTTTTCGAAAAGATTTAACCCTGCAAGGGTGTACAACTTTACCCACACGTATCAATCGATTCTTAATGCTAGTTAACATTAGCCCTCTTCCTGGGAAGGCCGGCAGAGAGTGGTTGACCACGACCTTTACCTTGCTTTCGCCGAGACCATGAGTCACGCACTAGGGAGATGCCGCCGTAACAGTTCGAGTCCTGAAGTCGGTCCCTAATGATGTGAACAGGGTTTGAGATTACGGATGTCGGGCATCTCCCATTCCCTGCCACGCTTACCTACCTGTATGAATGCACCTCCTTCGAGAAGAGACAGAATGCATATGTCGAATGGAACGCCCGAACTATGTGACTCATGGAATCTACTAGGCAAGTTAGTTGGTCGAGGCGGTTTCCAGGCCCCTGTGTGGCTGTACGCTCGTCTTGAACCATAGGCAAGAACTCAGGTCCTAGTAGTGGCAAGTATGGGACTACAAAAACCACAACCCACCGTGGCCTCCCATACAAGCCTTAGCATGTTTATTATCCATCTCTGATCATACCACGTCATCCTGTCAAACTAGGTTCATTCGCAGCTATGATTCATCAACCGGATGGAACAGTGGTAATAGCTAAGCATGGCTAAGCACAACAGAGGTAACAGCTCTAGCAACGCTTCACAAGCTCAAACCCTAGTTATGCTAGGAGCAGTGGATCAGGGAATATAGGCTTCAAAGGAAACATGCATCCAATAGGGTTACTCTATCTATCAATAAATACTTTGGAATTGTATGCACATGGCAAGAATTGAAATGCTCGAAAACATAGGATTGTATCATGTGTGGGGCTTCACTTTCCTTTGCCAGTTGATATCCAGAAAAAGCAGAGTTCCGGACATCTGGTACTTAACTTAATTATAGTTGGTCAAGTATTTCTCTTCGAGCTTCGATGGTGTTGACCTCGACCTTTGATGGTGTTAACCTTGATCATCGATCTTGATCTTGTTATCGTATTCTACCAGAGAAGAACCAAATACCGGAAATACAGGAAACAATCAACACATGGCATCGATGCAATGCTCAATCAAGGATGATGATATGACAAGTTGAATTTCATTGAAATAAACCCCTAAGGCATTCTTGATCATTTTAATCGGGGTCCGAGGGGTCCAAACCCTAATTCGGAGAAACTCCGGATTTATATGAGAGGAGTACATTTAGTTCTCTAATCAAACTTGTCATGTGAGTTGTTTAACAATGCATGATGATAGCTTAAAGAGGTAGAGATCATTTTTTTGAACATTTTGATATATTATTTGTATTTTTCTGAATTACAGAATAAAAGTTATTGATTTTATAAGTTTTATTCATTTTCTGGAATTATTTAATTAAATAAAACCTTTACTTCGTCACACTGACGTCAGCACAGGGGGTTGGGTGTTTTCTTACTGGGGCTGGGTCTAGCCCCAGTCACAGACAGGTGGGGTCTGGGACACGTCACTGCCATGCAGGAATGACCTGGTCAGCGCCCATGTCAGGCACACGCAGGCGCCACATCGATGCCACAGTGGCGCCACATGGGCTCGTCGGAGAACGGCCAGGCGGTGGCGGTTGGCAGTGCTAGGGGGCTCGCTGGGCTACGCGGCTGCGTGCGTTCGATCAAGCAGAGCCAGGCGAGCAGGAGAGAGGCGGCGCCGCCCGGATTTGGTCACCGGAGCGATGTCTCCCACGACGAGCGGCGGCGGAGCTTGCAGTTACTCGCGGGGAGGAAGAACCAGGACGAGAGGAAGCGAGAGAGAAGGTCCACCGAGACTAGCAGCTCACCAGGAGTGCGGTGGTGGTGTCGGGGAGGCGAGGCGAGGTCGGGAGCCGGTGAATCGACAACGGCGATCATCGGGCTCGAGGGAGACGGTGACCTTGGCGGCGATTGGGAACAAGCGAGGTCGATTCCGTTGGCGAGGTTGATCCACGCGACGAGGAGGATCTCGTAGCACTATCGGCAGGGCACGCAGTGGTCGGAGGCGACGACGACGAGCAGCAAGCGGCGGCTAGGGTTTTGGCTAGGGGAGGATAACGCGAGAGGGAGGTCATCTAAGAGTGGGAGAGGATAGGGATGGGAAGCAGACGTGCTAGTGCAACTCTTATCCTTCTCCACGTGGCGGAGGACGGTGGGATGCAGGCGGCACCGATCGATGGCCGGCGGCGCGACAGGGAGGAGCTTGCCTGAGAGGAGGAAGACGACGAAAGGGAGGGCGATGCAGGGCGGCTCGGGCTGGCTGGGCCTTCTTTGGGCGAGTTGGTTGTGGCGAGCAAAGAGAGTGGCGAGAGAGATGGGCTCGGCCCAGGTTAGGTTAGATAGATGTTTTTCTTCTAGAAATGTTTTTTTCTTTTTTTTGTTTTGCTTTCTCCTTTGTAAATTCAAATCCAAATTTATTTTTGTATAATTTCAAAATACCAAGGCTTTTGTAATATTTTGAAATATTGCAGGGGCCCTTTTTGAAGGGTTTCGCGGCATAGTAAATCAAAATTTTCTACGGATGCGAACAAAGGGAAGCTAAAATCTAATCTAGGAGATGCAAACAACGAGAGAGATTGGATTAGATCTTCATACCCTTGAAGATTCGCACAGCGGAACATTCGTCGGAACGTGGGTGATGTAGTCGTACTCGCTTCTCCTCCTCGCGATCCGATCCGATCTAGCACCACAAGTGGCGATGCCTCCATGAGATGCACACGTGCGGCACCTCGACGTCTCCTCCTTCCTTGGTCCAGCAAGTATGGTTGAGAGATGGGTTGGATCTACAACGCGACGGCGCGGTGCAATTGGTGGAGAATTTCTGCAGAGGCTTCGCCTACAAGCAGCCGGGAGGAGAGAGGGCAGCAGGGGCGGGGAGGCTAGGGTTGGAGGGAAGGTGTGGGGGTGGTGCGCCCCAGCCCTCTTTATATAGAGGGGTGGGCAGCCCCTAACCTCCCAAGCCCCAGGCAGCGGCCAAGGAGGAGGAGTGGGGGCAAGGAAACCCCCTCTAGAAGCCCTATCTAGGTTTTACCCTCTTGGCTGGGCCCAATGGGGCCTTGTGCCCCCCATTGCAGCCAGGGCACTCCTCATAGGCCCATGCCCCCTCCGGAAGGTGGGGCAACGTTGGTCCCCTTCCGGAAGGTTCTAGAAGCTTCGATGCGATACCGATTAACTTGGAACAATTCGAACTCCAAAAACTGCCTTATATGAATCTTATTCTCGGACCATTTCGGAACCTCTCGTGATGTCCCGGATCCCATCCGAGACTCCGAACAAAAACTCATAAACCAAATATCCAATCTATCCTAGCGTCGAGACACGTTAAGTGTGTGACCCTGCGGGTTCGAGAATATGCGGACATGATCTTCTATCAATAATCAACGGGTCCGAAACCCATATTGACTCCACACATTCATCGATGATCATATCGGATGAACCACGATGCCAGGATTCAATCAATCCCATATATATATTCCCTTCGTCTCGCGATATTTTACTTGCCCAAGATTCGATCGTCGATGCCATACCTAGTTCAATCTCGTTCACAGCAAGTACTTTACTCGTTCTGTAATCCGATATCACTTTGTGATTAACTCCTTAACCACATGCTTGCAAGCGGTGTTGATATCGATTACCGAGTGGGCCCGAAGTATATCTCTCCGACTTGGGAGGGACAAATCCCATCTCGATACATACAACCCAACAGGTACTTTCCGATCACCTGAGAGACACCTTTATGATCACCCTCTCATAGGATGACGTTTGATGACCTCAAAGCTTTCTTCCTATACCAGGGAGTTGTATTATCTCATGGTCTAAGGAATACAATATTTGACATAAGAAAAGCTTCGCAAAGATGAACACAATGACACGATCTAATTGCTTCGCTTAGTTTGGGTCTGTCCATCACATCATTCTCCCAATGATATGATCTCATTATTAATCGACAACTCATGTCCATGGTTAGGAAACCTTAACCATCATTAATCAATGAGCTAGTCCATAGAGGCGTACTAGGGACACGGTGTTGTTCACAAACCACACAAGTATTAAAGTTTCCGCTTAATACAATTCTAGCATGGAATATAAACATTATCATGAACAGGAATTATAATAATAACATCTTTATTATTACCTCTAGGAATAATTCCAATAGTCTCCCACTTGCACTAGAGTCAATAATCTAGTTTACATTTGGCAACAATCTCACACCCATGGCACTGAGGTGTTGATCATGTTTTACACGTGGAAGAGGTTTAGTCAATGGATCTGCGACATTCAGATCTGTATGTACTTTGCTAATCTTCAGATCTCCATCTGCTATATAATCTCGAATTATATGAAACTTGCGGTTGATATGCTTGGTCTTTGGATGATATCTTGGTTCCTTAGCGAGTGCTATGGCGCCAGTGTTGTCACACAATATCTCCAGTGGGTCCAATGCACTTGGAACCACGCCGAGCTCAGTGATGAAGTTCCTGATCCAAACTCCTTCACTTGACGCTTCTACAGCAGCCATGTATTCCGCTTCTACTGTAGATCCCGCGATCACGCTTTGCTTGCAGCTTCTCCAGCTCACAGCTCCTCCATTCAAAATATAAACGTATCCTGTATGAGATTTAGAATCATCCTTGTCGGTGTCGAAACTAGCATCGACGTAACCCTTTACGACGAGCTGTTCATCACCTCCATAGACTAAGAACATTTCTTTAGTCCTATTTAGGTACTTTAGGATGTTCTTCACGGCTGTCCAGTGTTCCACTCCTGGATCACTTTGATATCTGCTCGTCAAACTAAGAGCATTGGACACATCCGGTCTAGTACACAACATGGCATACATGATAGAACCTATGGCCGAGGCATAAGGCACTTTGCTCATAGCTTACCTATCATTTACCGTAGCTGGACACTGAGCCTTGCTCAATATCTTACCTGACAACATAGGCACTGAACCTTTCTTTGCCTTATCCATTCTGAACCTTTTCAGAACTTTGTCTAGGTATGTACTCTGGCTTAAAGCTATCAGGCGTCTTTGTCTATCTCTATAGATTTTGATGCCCAATATATAAGCAGATTCACCTAGGTCTTTCATTGAAAAACACTTGTTCAAATAACTCTTCACATCGTTAAGCATGTTAATGTCATTTCCAATAATCATATGTCATCCACATATAGTACCAGAAATGTCACCGAGCTCCCACTCACTTTCTTGTAGATACAAGCTTCGTAGCAATTTGGAACAAATCCAAAGCTCTTGATCACTTGAGCAAAATGAAGGTTCCAACTCCGAGATGCTTGCTTCAGTCCATAAATGGAACGCTCAAGCTTGCATACTTTATCATCATCCTTAGGATCGACAAAACCTTCGGGTTGCATCATATACAACTCTTCATCAATGTTGCCATTGAGGAACGCAGTCTTGACATCCATCTGCCATATTTCATAATCATGAAACGCAGCAATTGCTAATAAAATCCGAATGGACTTAAACATCGCTATGGGAGAGAAAGTCTCATCGTAGTCAACACCTTGAACTTGTCGAAAACCTTTGGCGACAAGCCATGCTTTATAGACGGTAACATTACCATCCGCGTTCGTTTTCTTCTTGAAAATCCATTTGCACTCAACGGCCTTTCAGTCGCTAGGAGGGTCCACCAAAGTCCATACTTGGTTTTCGCTCATGGATCCCAATTCAGATTTCATGACCTCTAGCCATTTCTCAGAGTCTGGGCTCATCATCGCTTCCTCATAGTTCGTAGGTTCACTGTCTTCTACTAACAAGACAGTTAAGACAGGGTTGCCGTACCACTCAGGAGGGGCACGCGACCTTGTCGACCTGCGACGTTCGATGACATCGTCAGCTTCATGATCCTTGTCACTAGCTTCCTCTATCGTTGGTGCGGTGACCTTTGGAACAATTTCAGGTGCTGCGCTACTCTCCAATTCAAGAGAAGGTTCAGTAACCTCGTCTAGCTCTACTTTCCTCCCACTCACTTCTTTCGAGAGAAACTCCTTCTCAAGAAAGGAACCGTTCTTTGCGACACACACTTTGCCTTCGGTTCTGTGATAGAAGGTATACCCAATAGTTTCCTTAGGGTATCCTATGAAGACGCATTTCTCCGGTTTGGGTTCGAGCTTGTCCGGCATCAACTTCTTGACGTAAGCTTCGCATCCCCAGACTTTAAGAAACGACAACTTTGGTTTAGCACCAAACCACAGTTCATACGGTGTCGTCTCAACGGATTTAGATGGAGCCCTATTTAAAGTGAATGCAGCGGTTTCTAATGCATAACCCCAAAATGATAACGGCAAATCAGTAAGAGACATCATTGATCGGACCATATCTAATAGGGTTCGGTTCTGGCGTTCAGACACACCATTGTGCTGTGGTGTTCTGGGTGGCGTGAGTTGCGAACAATTCCGCTTGCTTTAAGATGCATGAGAAAATCATAACTTAAATACTCGCCCCCACGATCGGATCGTAGAAACTTGATCTTTCTGTTATGATGGTTCTCCACTTCATTTTGAAATTCCTTGAACTTTTCAAATGTTTCAGATTTATGTTTCATTAAATAGATATACCCATATCTACTTAAGTCATCGGTAAAAGTGAGAAAATAGCGATATCCACCGCGCGTCGAAACACTCATCGGTCCGCACACATCGGTATGTATGATTTCCAGCAAGTCCGTTGCTCACTCCATCATTCCGGAGAACGGGGTTTTGATCATGTTGCCCATGAGGCATGGTTCGCATGTGTCAAATGATTCAAAATCAAGAGACTCCAAAAGTCCATCAGAATGGAGTTTCTTCATGCGCTTTACACCAATATGACCTAGACGACAGTGCCACAAATAAGTAGTATTATCACTATCTACTTTGCATCTCTTAGCCTCAATGTTATGGATGTGTGTTTCATCCCTTTCAAGATTTAGAAGAATTAAACCATTCACAATAGGTGCATGACCATAAAAGATGTTACTCATATAAATAGAACAACCATTATTCTCCGATTTAAATGAATAACCGTCTTGCAATAAACACGATCCAGAAATAATGTTCATGCTCAACGCAGGCACATAATAACATTTATTAAGGTTTAAAACTAATCCCGAAGGTAAAACCAAGGAGAGCGTGCCGACGGCCATCACATCAACTCTTGATCCGTTGCCAACGCGCATCGTCACCTCATCCCTCGCAAGCCCCCGTCTATTCCGTAGCTCCTGTTTCGAGTTACAAATATTAGCAACTGAACTAGTATCAAATACCTAGGCACTACAACGAGGGCTAGTAAGGAAAACATCAATAACATGTATATCAAATATACCTTTGATGGTGCTAGCCTTCTTGTCCGCTAAGTACTTAGGACGATTTGCTTCGATGACCCTTGTCCTTGCAATAGAAGCACTCAGTGTCCGGCTTAGGACCAGACCTGAGCTTCTTCTCAGCAGGGGCAACGTGCTTGCCGCCGCCTTTCTTGAAGGGCTTCTTTGCACCCTTACCTTTCTTAAAGGTGGGGGGCTTGTTGACCATCAACACATGATTATTTTTCTTAGTATCCACCTCCGCAACTTTCAGCTTAGCGAAGAGCTCAGTGATCATATCAGTGGAACCAATCTGATTGTGAGCAACTACAAAACTTTTGTAGCTAGGAGGGAGTGATTGCATAACTCTGTCAATCTTGAGCTCTTCTGGAATCTTGCAGTCCAGTTGCTCAAGGCGTTGAGTGTAGCCCGACATCTTAATGGCGTGCTCACTAACAGAACTCCCTTCCTCCATCTTGTAGTTAAAGAATTTCTTAGAGATCTCATATCTCTCAGAACGGGCTTGAGTCTGAAACATGTTTTTCAGCTCCTCGAGAATCTCAAAGGGCCCGGCGAACTCCTCAAAACAATTTTGAAGATCCGATTCCATAGCATACAACATGGCGATCTTAATCAAATCATAATCATCCTTGACTGATAGACAGCTTTCTCATCAGCCGGCGCAGTAGCAGCAAGGGCGTCACCTAATGCATTCTCAAGGACATAGTCCTTTTGACCGCCAGAGAGAATGATTCTCAGAATGCGGAACCATTTGGTGAAGTTAGACCCATTGTTTCTAAGCTTTTCTATCTCAGCAAAAACGTTGAAGTTGAAGTTGGACTTAGCCATGTGATCTACAGTATTTGCAAGTACAATTTAGACTATGTTCATGATAAATAGTTCAACTTAATCAAATTACTAGATGAACTCCCACTAAATTCAACATCCCTCAAGTTGTTTAGTGAACATGATCCAAATTCACCACACCTAATCCGATCATCACGAGAAGAGATGTGGCTTCAATGGTGGACAACGAAGTGTCGATCATATCATTCATATGACTCATGCTTAACCTTTCGGTTCATGTGTTCCGAGGCCATGTCTGTACATGCTAGGCTCGTCAAGTTAGACCCAAGTATTTCCGCGTTTGCAAAACTGGCTTGCACCCGTTGTATTTGAGCGTAGAGTCTATAGCACCCGATCATCACGTGATGCTTGGACACGACGAACTTTCGCAACGGTGCATACTTGGGGAGAACACAGATTTATCTTGATCTTTAAGTGAGGAATCATCTTATAATGCTACCGTCGCGATCTAAGCATAATAAGATACATAAAAGGATAAACATCACATGCATATAACTTTATGTGACATGGTATAGCCAATCTTCGCGCAATGATCTCCATCTTGTGCGTGCCAGCATGATCTCCATCACTCCACCATGATTGCCTCCACCACGAATAGCAACTACAACTATTGCTAACTACTTAGCGATAAAGTAAAGCTATTACATGCCGTATAAGAAGTTGACTCGCAGGTCATACACAATTATAAAGACAGCCATATGGCTCCTGCCGGTTGTGTACTCATCGACATGCAAGTCGTGAAACATTACAAAACATGATCATCGCATACAATATACACATCACATCTTGGGCCATACCATATCACAGAAAACACTCCCTGCAAAAACAAGTTAGACGCCTCTACTTTGTTGTTGCATGTTTTACGTGGCTTATGGGAGTAGATGATAAGAACGATTGTTACCTACGGAAAGCCACAACGGTGATATTATGGTTGCCAAACTCCGGTGTAGATCCCATGACAACTATAGTGAGAGAAACTGGCATCCACCAGCCGCATGTGTGGAACAAGCCACACGTCAAGTGCGGAGTCGGTCTCGCGAACGACGTCGCGTAAGGTTGGCCTGGACCGCTTCAATCTCACTATCCCGCATCATAAGAAGAACACAAACAAGAGGCTTGCAACAGAAAACATCAACGCCCGCAACAATCATGTTGCGTTCTACTCGTGAATCACATCTACGCATAGATCTAGCTCTGATACCACTGAAGGGTTTCGCGGCATAGTAAATCAAAATTTTCTACGGATGTGAACAGAGGGAAGCCAAGATCTAATCTAGGAGATGCAAACAACGAGAGAGATTGGATTAGATATTCATACCCTTGAAGATTCGCATAGCGGAACATTCGTCGGAACGTGGGTGATGTAGTCGTACTCGCTTCTCCTCCTCGCGATCCGATCCGATCTAGCACCACAAGTGGCGATGCCTCCGTGAGATGCACACGTGCGGCACCTCGATGTCTCCTCCTTCCTTGGTCCAGCAAGTATGGTGGAGAGATGGGTTGGATCTACAACGCGACGGCGCGGTGCAATTGGTGGAGATTTCTGCAGCAGGGCTTCGCCTACAAGCAGTCGGGAGGGAGAGAGGAGGGCAGCAGGGCGGCTAGGGTTGGAGGGGAAGGTGTAGGGGGTGGTGCGCCCCCAGCCCTCTTTATATAGAGGGGTGGGCGCAGCCCTAACCCCTCCCCCAAGCCCTAGGCCGGCGGCCAAAGGAGGAGGAGTGGGGGGCAAGGAAACCCCCCCTTCTAGAAGCCCTATCTAGGATTTTACCCCTCTTGGCCGGCTGGGCCCAATGGGGCCTTGTGCCCCTGGCCCAATGCGGCCAGGGCACTCCCTCATAGGACCATGCCCCCTCCCGTAAGGTGGGGCCATGTTGGTCCCCTTCCGGAAGGTTCTAGAAGCTTAGATGCGATCGATTAACCCGGAACAATTCCGAACTCCAAAAACTGCACTGCCTTATATGAATCTTATTCTCCGGACCATTCCGGAACCTCTCGTGATGTCCCGGATCCCATCCGAGACTCCGAACAAAAACTCATAAACCAAATATCCAATCTATCCTAGCGTCGAGACACATTAAGTGTGTGACCCTGCGGGTTCGAGAATATGCGGACATGATCTTCTATCAATAATCAACAATGAGTGCGAAACCCATATTGACTCCCACACATTCATCGATGATCATATCGGATGAACCACGATGCCAGGATTCAATCAATCCCATATATATATTCCCTTAGTCTCGCGATATTTTACTTGCGAGATTCGATCGTTTGCACCGTCATACCTAGTTCAATCTCGTTCACGCAAGTACTTTACTCGTTCGTAATCCGATATCACTTTGTGATTAACTCCTTAACCACATGCTTGCAAGCGGTGTTGATATCGATTACGAGTGGGCCCAAAGTATATCTCTCCGACTTGGGAGGACAAATCCCATCTCGATACATACAACCAAACTTGTTCTTTCCGATCACCTTATAGAAACCTTTATGTTCACCCTCTCATAGGATGACGTTTGATGACCTCAAAGCTTTCTTCCGATACCAGGGAGTTGTATTATCTCATGGTCTAAGGAATACAATATTTGACATAAGAAAAGCTTCACAAAGATGAACACAATGACACGATCTAATTACTTCGCTTAGTTTGGGTCTGTCCATCACATCATTCTCCCAATGATATGATCTCATTATTAATCGACAACTCATGTCCATGGTTAGGAAACCTTAACCATCATTAATCAATGAGCTAGTCCATAGAGGCGTACTAGGGACATGGTGTTGTTCACAAACCACACAAGTATTAAAGTTTCCGCTTAATACAATTCTAGCATGGAATATAAACATTATCATGAACAGGAATTATAATAATAACATCTTTATTATTGCCTCTAGGGCATAATTCCAACACTTTTAACTGTTTGGGCTCCAAGATTTTTGGTAGTTTTCAAGATATTTCAAACCATTTGGAATGTTTCAAATAAAGAGGGGACGGTTAAGGTTTAGGGTTTTGAATCTATTTCTCTTGCATGCATTTTAGAATGATGTTCATGAATGCACAATCAAACCCTAATGTCTATTTAGTAAAACTAGGGTTGTTACAATTCTATCCCCCTTAAAAGAATCTCGACCCGAGATTCCTAGGTAGGAAGATGGAAGGAATAGGGTTGCACTAAACTTCGACGATCTTCTCGAAGAGGTTGATCCATGCCACCATGACAAGTGGATGAAGCGCTTCATAATCTTCAAGGTGGGTGCTCCCACTAAAGAAGAGAGGGAATGACACAGAACCACGAACTGAGTATCTCATGGTTAACTCATGGATAGATATTTCACAAACATCTCTAGAGCCAACGACATGAAATACATCAAGGTAATGGAGGAACAAAAGGAGAAGGTTTCAAGGTAACAGGTAATTGGTCTTCATAAGGATGGAGACCATGGAGTTTGCAGAAGGGTTTTTTGAATTCTGAGATAAGGAAATTTCCCACAGATGATAAGGGACACACACTTCAAGAGATAAACCTCTACTAAACAGCTTAATAGAGCTTTACAAGTGGAAACGATAGATACCAACAAAACCAAGTTGTTGAACTACTTTTGACGTAGAAGGATCATTCTTTGGTTCAACAAAAGGCCAAGACAGAAAGGTGTTTTAGTGGAGAGAGCTCTTAAGAGTCACAAGGAACATGTAACAAGAGAAACTATTGATTATCAAAATCATGGCCGCTCTTCGAACATGTTTAATGAAGTGAGAAGGAAACTCTTTATTCATCCAAAGCTATCAAAGTCTTTGCCAGCGATTTTGATATCACTTTACACCACCAAGATGAATAGTTGAGAAGATTCCTGATGACATGAGAAGAAAGAAACTTCATTCTCAGACTCCAAGTACTTGGCATAACAAGACACTTGCCATCATAAAAGGGTCTGGAGGATCAACCGAGAGACATTTAGCAACACTTCTTTAAATGTTTTCCTTGAGGTTCGATATACCGATATCAAACGTTTAACAAGCCTTCAATCAGTCATCAAGTAAAGGTCAGACTTCGGTTACAGGAAACCATAAGCACAACTCCTATAATAAAATATAGAAGAGGCCTCATGAGGAGTGATTGTTATTGCTGATTCAAGGGAGTATGGCAATAGGTCTTCCGGCTGATTGTGCCAACCATTACATCAACCTTGCCGGATGTATGGAGGGATCTATGTCATAACCTTGAGGAACACCAACCATCATTGCTGCTTGAGATTCAGCTTTGGTTAAGTGGGGAGATACTTCAGACTCAGCATGTCTGAATAGAAAGGGTGCAACATTTACCACAGAGGTAAAGTCACCAAATTCTTAAGACATGGACTTCAATGTCAAGCTCCAAAAGATGAGAGTGATTGCAAAACCTATGTGATAGCAATTTATCAAAAGATAATTGCATCTACATGAATTGTTTGCAACGAAACACATCTAAATCCTATTTAGGAAACATTTAGGAGGATATCAAAGTTTTGTTAGACTTCTTATCTTCCATGACAAATCAGTCAGTGGCTTGGTGTGCTTGGAGGATTTTCTTGATATGTGAAGGTATCAATCTACCATATCAAGAATACTTTGCACATGCTTGACTAACTTGTAAATGTGTAAGATCCCTCCTTTGTAAAGGAAAAGGATCCCTGTGATTGCAATGCTAGTCCCTGAATCATAATTGCATCCACAGTTTAAGATGAAGTACACAGATACAAAGGTCATTTATTACATCCATTCCAGAGATAAAACATAGTCTTTTACAACTCAAGGCCACAGGCCCAATACAAGAGTTTGGAATAAATAAATAAACATAAGTCTTCATCTTCATGTGCCACAGGCAAGCATGTTGAGTGTAGACTCATGACACCTAATCATCATCAGAATAACCTGCAACATCACAAGTTACGGCCACAGTGGGTCAATACTTTGGAATAGTATTGGCAAGTGATACCTTAGTAAATTTTTAAGTGGTCTATTACTATATGCATTTTGGCTAAGTGTAGCTTGGCTTGCTTTGCTCAAAATAGGTTTTTCCTATTAGTTGAAATCACTAAGTTTTTCTTTGTCAAAAACTTTTCCCAAGAAACCATCAATAGACATTGAGGTCCTTCACCCTTGTTCACCCACAAGTTTTACTTAGAAGTTGGAGTGATGAGATTCTTGATAGCTTCCATGCCTTGATGCTCAAGTTGTCCATTGCCATGGACTTGGCTAAGTACTTAGATTTTTCCATCTGCAGAGGTTGTGCACTTTCCCCACCAGACTTGGTTTCCCAAGACAGGACCTTTCAGAAGCCTTCCCTTAGCCAAATGGACGCGTTCCAACCTATCATTCCCACTACCACCAACTGTCCAAATGACTAAGTTCTAGCAACCTATATGATCAAGGCAGAGCCCATATTGCCAAGTGGCTACACTATAAGCTTCTCAACACTTGGCCTCCAAAATCCCTTTGTGCCTGGGTGGCATACCACAAGTGAGATACACAAGTTAAACCATATCCATGGGCCTTGTGTAACCACTCAACCAAAAACCACCATTCAAGTCCCATTCCACCCAGGAGATTTATTGACTTAGTTTTTTTATTAAGAAAAACATGAGTCCAAAGACTTAGAAATATTTTTATCATAGCATGTATATTTCACCAACCCTTGTTTGCTACTAGCTAGGCTAAGCATGGCATAGATAGTAACTTAACTTAGAATTTTCCTAGCAATTCTACATCTACTTAGGATTTCCCATCACAGCATTTGGCAAAAGTAGTATGCAAGACTTAGCAAAATATATCTAATGCTAGTACAAAATATAGGGGTGGAAATACTCATGAATTACCACTTGCCTTGGTAATGGGGAGAGTAGCACTCTTCACAATCACAGTCACTAGCACCAAAGTCTACACAAAAATGGTAGCACACAATTTACACACAATTCATATACAAACATAAATATATGCATGCATGCAAAAGAAAAAGCTAAGTGATGATTTTGAAATCTAACCAAGCAAGTGCACAGTACTGAACTATAAACAAGTCAAAAGCTTGCTGAACCAAGTTTATTTTATACCTAAACAATTTTCCAACAATTTCTATACTCAAAATAGCCCTAAACAAGTTACTGCAAATAAAGTCATTTTAACAGAAACTTTTCATTAAACACATTGCAGATTCAGAAAGGGCTTGTCTCCCTGATTCCAACGGTATAAAGTTTGCAAAAATCTAACGTGGGAATCAAAAGTTATAGCCATTTCAAAACTGAACCTAAATCTGATTTCAAATCTGTTTTTGATTTAAACTCTAGCCACGCGTCATGTTCTTACTGGCCCGTACCGTTTCGCTCCGGATCGCGCTTGCTAGCCGTAGGATCTAACTAACGATGCACGGTTCAGATATAGCATAACGGTTCGATTAGTGGTTCTATCGCAAGCGTTGGATCTAGATCCAATGGCTCTCGAGCATGCGACCATGTTCTGGCGGCGCGCGGCATCAGCGAGCGGCGGAGCGCTCAGTCAGCGGCGGCGCTGGTGTTCTAGGTCACGCGCGAGAGGGGGAAGGGTCTTACCAGAACCGCGGTGGCGTGCTGAAGCTCAACGTGGCGTTGGTTTGCGAAGGGGCACGTGGGCACGGTCGCTGGGGCTCGTCGGAGTTGCGGGCGGTGTCAGTCGCTTGCAGTCGTGGTTCTTGCCGAGGTTTGGCGTCGCCCTAGCAAGAACCAGAGGGGTCAGGAGTTGCACAAGATGCAGGCGAACAATCTCGTATTAAAGAGGGGGCAAGGGGCGCTCGGGATTTACCTCAATTGGTCGCCGGAGTCTAGCAGCGGCGCAGGTGGTTGCAGGCACGAACGGGGATGATGGCCTGGGTCACGAGAAAGTAAACGGAGGGCATCAGGGGGTGCGCGAGATCAAGCTGGTTGCAGTGGTTTGAACGAGAGAGAGGGGGGCGGTCGAGGCTCACCGGAATTAGTCGCCGGAGCCGTCAGTACTGCGGTGCTTCGAAGACAAATGCACGCAGCCTGGTGGCGGAGTGAGCGAGGAAAGTGGGGATAAATAGGCCCAAGCGCGACAGGAAACGCCTGCGGCATCAAGGCTAATTACGCCGCGCCATTACCGGCATCAACAGCAGCGGCGACGTGGTCTGCGGGCGCGATTTGGGGAAGACGAGGGTGACGTGGGGAGGGCCCGCTTGTCGGTGAAACGCGCAGAGAGGGAGTGGGGTCTGGTTGTCAGCGGCTGAGTGGGTGCGCTTGCACGTGCCAGAGGGAGAGAGGAAGGCCGGGTGGGATAGTTGGGCCAGTTCTGTTGCTGGGCTAGAATACTGGCGCCGGCCCTTTTCCAATTCTTTCTTTTTTTTTCTTTTTCTGTTTCAATTTTCTGAATTGGTTTTCAAATGAATTCAAGTTCCATTTGAATTCAAATCTTCTTGGGATTTTTGCAGTGGGCCATAGTCTCAATACTAGGCATAAAATCAAGTGGTTGCTTTGGAAAGGCTTGGTCAAACTTGGAGAACAAAATATCAGAGACTTGGCACTTGATTTGCAATGTTTGAAAAATGGTTTTTGAAACCATTTCCAATTTGTAAATCTTGGTTTAAATTCTACACTCAAACCTTTCAACTAAAGAGGCAAACAATCTTGGTTCATAAACATTCAAACTTTTAAATGGGGATGGCCATTTGATTTAAGTTTGCTCACATAAAATCATAGCACTAAGTGCTTCTGTTTTTCTGAAATGAGTTTGAAATTGATCTCAATTCTATATGCATGCATGAATGATATGCAATCTTTGAAATCATGATTTTAGGGATGTTACAAAATGATTCCCGAGGAAACAAAGACAACTCTACTCAGATTCATGGTGACATCTTTCGACAATTGCTCATGAACCAGAGAAGGTTACTTATAACATCCAGAACACATACTTTGAGATAACACGAAGATGGTTCTCAAAATTTTCCAACATTAATGCCAAATGTTCCATACGAATCTCATATAACATGGAGAAGATAAGGATGTCATCGATGGGCTCAATAACAAACTTGTCTATACACTCCAAGAAGATGGATTCACATGTGGTGTGAATGAGGCATAGACATTGGTCAGACGAGAGGACATGAAGATGTACCTAGGTGAAACATCACAAGTAGATACACCATCAAGATTGTCCTTGGAACTGAGTTTGGTTTGACGATTGCCCAAATCAAATCAAAGGTGTGGAAAGATAACATATCCATGAAGGACACAATATCTTACTTCAGCACGAACAAAACTAGACATCCTTTTAAGGAGGAACAAAGTTGAATAGAACTTTTGTCTTACAACTCTCCAAGTTGTTGTTTAAGCTCAACCAACTAGTTCAGAGTTATCCAGTACGGATCCTTGGCGAAAGGAGCAGTTCATAGAACCTACTTACTCAAGAACTTGACATCACGATTATGTGGCAACATGGCAATACTTCTAGTAGACATCTAGAATATCACGTACCATCGATATGTCACCTAGTTCGAGAGGGAAACTTGCTTGGTAAGGCAAGATGACATAGTCTTAAAGATTCGGCACAAGCCTAACATTTTGACCGAAGAGGGTGCACTAGAATAACAGACTTGATAGCACAACCATCCTTTGCTTAGTGATAGGGTTAACCAATCACGCTATGGATAATACAAATGTCCTTCAAGTTCGAAGCAATAAGAATTGCTAAGAATCTTAAATGGCCACATCAATACACACACGCATCATTCACGAGCACGAAAGCTGAAGAAAGGGTGGTTAAATATGTGTTAGAGCATCACTTCATTAAGGAGTCATGGATCTCAGCACGACCTCTTAGTATAAAAGACTGTGATACTTTAAGGTAGAACAGAACATAAACTAATCAATGCTCATTGATGTGTGGATTACAACACTTTGACCTGGTCTTAGAAATGACGTGGTACTGGAGTTTGTTTCTCCTAGACATCCCAAAATGTTTTGTCTTAATGGACCACAAGTGTATCTTGCGTCGGAATACACCAATGCACATTTACTACTTGGCTACCAAATGGTATACAAAGGTCGGAAAGCAACAAGGAAAAAGGAACATGCTCAGGATAGAATCCCGAGATGTGGATGCATAAGTCAACAATCTTCCGAAAACCGATGCATAGAAAAGGAAGTTGTGGCAGAGTCACGAGTATAGAAGCGAGATTCATGAGGAGCACTCTTGTCGTGATCTATTTGGTTCCATTAAAGAACATCTGCCGAAGCATGTGGTAGGAGAAGTCCTTTATCGTCACTGTTCAATAGTGACAATATCCACAAGCTTGAAGGCTATACTAGAAGGTACTAGCCATTCTGAGGTAATGTGTAAACATTAACCACAGGGGTCAATAAAATGGATCTTGGGTTAAAGGTCAGCTTCATGTACAAGATTCACAAAACCAGAATCCAGCACAATCGGGGATCTTACGTTCAAGTCCGAGGGTTAAAACCCAAAGAAAGGAATAACTACTACTTGAGTGACACAGCGTACGCTACAAGATAGTAATCACGAGGTAGCTTCCAAAAGAAGATACAACTTCTGAAGTACCCAAACAAATAAAAAGGAGGCACACGAGGCGAAAGGAAACCTCGAAGCCTAGAACAGAACATTGTGGAACCATCAACATGATGTTGTGGACCCTTAAGGTAGGGAAATTATGATAGAAAGAAATCTCTCCGAAGAAGCAGAACAAATGGAAACAAGTTACACACAACTAACTATGGAGAACTCAACACTAGGTCAAATGGTCAAGAACCGACATGCCTGGAAAGGCACCTAAGCTTTGAAGGAAGAGATGAGATAACAAAACTTTTCCAAATCAACACAATGTAAGATGACCTAGAGCTAGAGCGAAACTGGATAAGGAGAAAAAGAAGCATACCAGAGTTTTCGAACATAATTTTTATTTTTGAAAATAGTTTTCACAATCACTAGACTCAACATGACCAATAAAAAGGTTTCCTACAGTCGGTACTTCTCTAATACCAAAACCTGTGACACCCCCGGTATTAGGGCTAGACAAATCCCAGACCTCCGTCTGATATAAGCCTAACCTAAATCTCGAAGGCATACAGAGGGAGCGTTGATAACACAACAGTGACCCTACGATACAAAAATTATTACAGCAAGCCCATAACTGAGCGAAGAACCAAAATAGCAAACTTAACAAATGGCCTAAGAGGCCTAAAGCATAACAATGACGTCCAATCCATAGATCCCAGACTGCCGGCTGGGAACTCCAAACTACTCATCGATGTCGATGCCATGAAGAAACTCATCCTTAATGGTAACACCTACTCTGCTGCAAAAGTATCAACGAAGCAACGGTGAGTATAGGGTGTACTCCGCAAGACTTATGGCTGGTGGAGTTGTTTTGCATAAAGCCATCTTTGTTTTGTAAAACAAGAGGGAGAAGAATCTCGACTAATCAGAATATTTTAAAAAGGGGATAAGAGCGCGGTAACACTAGCTTTGATCATCTTTTGATATCCACCGAATCATCATCAACTGAACCTATCTAGGATCACCCCCTCGATCCTGAGGAAGCATCCTTAAGCACACATTACTTATCTTGCCAAGTTTTATGATTAGGTTCAAGTTCTCTATGCTCTTTGAATCTGGTCTCCAAGTTCGTCCATAACCGTGGAAACGGATTTTTGAAAAGATTTAACCCTGCAGGGGTGTTCAACTTTACCCACACATACCAACATATTCTTAATGCCAGTTAACATTAGCCCTCTTCCTGGGAAGGCCGACAGAGAGTGGTTGACCACGACCTTTACCTTGCTTTCGCCAAGACCATGAGTCACGCACTAGGGAGATGCCGTCGTAACAGGTCGAGTCCTGAAGTTGGTCCCTAATGATGTGAACAGGGTTTGAGATTACGGATTCAGGCATCTCCCATTCCCTGCCACGCTTACCTACCTGTATGAATGCACCTCCTTCGAGAAGAGCCAGAATGCATATGTCGAATGGAACGCCCGAACTATGTGACTCATGGAATCTACTAGGCAAGTTAGTTGGTCGAGGGGGTTTCCAGGCTCCCGTGTGGCTGTACGCTCGTCTTGGACCATAGGCAAGAACTCAGGTCCTAGTAGTGGCAAGTATGGGACTGCAAAAACCACAACCCACCGTGGCCTCCCATACAAGCCTTAGCATGTTTATTATCCATCTCTGATCATACCACGTCATCCTATCAAACTAGGCATTCGCAGCTCTAATTCATCAACCGGATGGATTAGTGGTAACAGCTAAGCATGGCTAAGCACAACAGAGGTAACAGCTCTAGCAACGCTTCACAAGCTCAAACCCTAGTTATGCTAGGAGCAGTGGATCAGGGAATATAGGCTTCAAAGGAAACATGAATCCGATAGGGTTACTCTATCTATCGATAAAGACTGGAATCGTATGCACATGGCAAGAATTGAAATGCTCGAAAACATAGGATTATATCATGTCTGGGGCTTTGCTTGCATTTGCCATTTGATATCCAGAAAGCAGAGTTCCGGACATCTGGTACTTGACTTGATTATAGTTGGTCAAGTATTGGTCTTCGAACTTCGATGGTGTTGACCTCGACCTTCGATGGTGTTGACCTTGATCTTCGATCTTGATCTTGTTCTCATATTCTACCGGAGAAGAACCAAATACCGGAAATAAAGGAAACAATCAACACATGGCATCGATGCAATGCTCAATCAAGTATGATGATATGACAAGTTGAATTGTATTGAAATAAACACCTAAGGCATTCTTGATCATTTTAATCGGGGTCCGAGGGGTCCAAACCCTAATTCGGAGAAACTCCGGATTTATATGAGAGGAGTACATTTAGTTCTCTAATCAAACTTGTCATGTGAGTTTTTTAACAATGCATGATGATAGCTTAAAGAGGTAGAGATCATTTTTCTGAACATTTTGATATATTATTTGTATTTTTCTGAATTACAGAATAAAAGTTATTGATTTTATAAGTTTTATTCATTTTCTGAAATTATTTAATTAAATAAAACCTTTACTGCGTCACACTGATGTCAGCACAGGGAGTTGGGTGTTTTCTTACTGGGGCTGGATCTAGCCCGATCAGCAGCAGGTGGGGTGCAGGACACGTCAACGCGCCACGTGAACCACGACCTGGTGGCGCCACGTCGATGCCATGGTGGCGCCACATGGGCTCGTCGGAGAACGACCAGGCGGTGCGGTTGGCGGCGCTAGGGGGCTCGCTGGGCTACGTGGCTGCGTGCGTTCGATCAAGCAGAGCTAGGTGAGCAGGAGAGAGGCGACGCCGCCAGGATTTGGTCACCGGAGCAACGTCTCGCACGGCGAGCGGCGGTGGAGCTTGCAGTTACTCACGGGAGGAAGAACCAGGACGAGAGGAAGTGAGAGAGAAGGTCCACCGGGACCAGCAGCTCACCAGTAGTGCGGTGCTGGTGTCAGGGAGGCGAGGCGAGGTCGGGTGCGGTGACCCAGCATACCACTGCATGGTGTAGTACACTATAGTCGTTGATATAACACCAATGGAACATCGTTCCATCCGCATTATATCCCTCAGAGTGGTACAACAGAAACATTGCGGGTCCAAGACAACACTTTATATTACATATAGCATATGACAAAAGATCCAGATAGCTTCCTTGGACAGTGAGGAATATTATACATAAAGAACCAGAAAGATCCACTCGGAGTTACTTTAGAAGTACTACTATTAATATATGTATAAGGCTTAAAAGTACTACTATAGTATTATTCTACAGAAGTAGGTTCTAGATTCTAGGAGTTTTATTTCTATTCTACGCTTTAGCTTGTCTTCGATAGATTCTGGTAAGGTCTTCGACTCCGTTGATCTTTCTTAGACATCTTCAACTCTTCAAGTGACTTATTTCCTGGAAACGCCATTGTTTTCTCCGAGATCTAGCAAGGGTTAAGAAGATACTTTGAGTACGAGCGTACTCAGCAAATTCACTAAAGAGCAGTGTTTGATGCACTATCTACAGCCACAGACCATAGGTCGTAGGCAATGCAAGTTTTCGTAAACATTTCTTCAAAGGTTGATTTTATTCTAAAAAGCTATGTCCATCAGCCTTCACGGGTTTACCAGAACTTTCATGGAGTTCCTTTCCCGCAGCGTTCGCAGCTCCTTCCCGGAATAGGGAGTAACATGTTACAGTTCTTACACTCTGCAGAGGTGCGTCACTTTACTCATGAGAGATCTTAGCTTTGTTGCACATCCGAGTTATAGGCTCGTTCACACTTCCTTGGTATGAGGCCCAGACTAAGATCCAAGCCAATCACTGTCCTTCTCCGCGACCCTGCATACACCACAATTGTTGGATGACCAAACTCAAGGTAGACTTTTCCCCGTATAAAAACAGCTATACCTTAATTGGATACACACAACAACCATTAACACTAGATATCTGTCTTTTGTAAGCCTAGATCGACGGTATACTTCCCCCGTATAAAACAGCTATACCCATGATCTGCAACTTACAAATGCCCAAAACAGTGTCCAATGCATGTGAAAGGGAGCCGATCCAGCTGACTTCTCCGTCCCATTCCAAATCACATGGTTAACGCGTAATATACGGCGCAACAATCACTGGTGACATTGGTTGTTAAATCCTAGATAATATGTTCCTTACCACCGGAACTCTTATAGTAGGTTATTACCTCATGGTAAATAACCTATAATCATATTATTATGAAAATAGTGTTTTCTGACCTTTTTCAAATGCAGGTGATGACAATACTGGATTTGTAAAATTCTTTACAGAAAATAATCAAAGGACATGAGAAAGTGTGAACTTGCCTTTTGTGATTGCAAGATTATGCACTCACGGTCTTCGAGATAATAGAAGATCCAATATCTGAAATCATCATCATTGGTCCGGTGAGGACTAATGTTTAAAGAAGCAAGATTCCATTATGCATAAATAATGCTATGCAATTTTATAATTCCCAAAGTGAAAACCTTAGTACTTTGAATAAGTTGATCTTAGGTATGTTCTTTAAGATTGGGTTTATCTTTAAGTTTATTTTATAAGCAATGATATTGATAAGGAACTTAAGTGTTAACAATCCAAAATATACAAATACGGATAGTGTAATGTGATTATGATTAGTTGTTTTCTGGTGACTAGGATAAAAAGTCCTTGAGTTGAGTTCCTAAGAGCTGAAGAAACTAATATAGACTTGTTTGTGTGAAGTGGCAACCCTATCTCTCGTGCGTTCCTCTCCGTGCGCGATGCGCCGCCAGCGCCGCCGCTTGTCGCCCCGGCCGCCTCCGGCATGGACGCAGGCTGGTGATGTCTCGCCACCTCTTCCTTCTTATTTTACCCCTTTGACTTGGCTTGCATGCCCCCTGTTGCGCACTCGTCGGGAACCCTAGATCTACCATGGTGTGATGGCTATCGATTCTGGCGGTGTTGCTATTCGTCCGCGACGTTCTCTGTGCTACTGCCACATATGAGACGGCTCGGTGCAGTGCAGGTGCCTCGGTGCCCACCGTGCCGCCGTACTGCTACCCTCGTCGTCGACCTCTCTGCTTCCTCGTCGGCGAGCTTCGACTCGTCCCAGGTAAGTTGCTCCTTCTACCCTCTGTATAGTTGGTACTGCTACCCTATCTACTAAGGATTGTAGATCCCTAGTATCATCTGTTGAAGATTTATGTGGTGAAAATTCCCCTTATCTTTGATCTGTAAGATCTGTTAGAGTGTGTCAACAATGATTCACTATTGTTAAGTGCTTGTGTTTAGATTTCTGGAAATGCTTGTGAGACAGAGATCATGTGATATTCAAAGGTTCCTCTTTGAATGTTCTCTCTTGATTAGTAGATAAACCAAGCATGTGTAATTGTGCCTGGACTATCACCGTTGTGCTCAACTATGTGAGAAATATAATTAGTTGGATAATACTTTGACTTCCTGTTATTTTGGGCATTAAGTACATATGTGCTTAATTCCTGAATTTGCAGTTATGTTCTATACTGACCAACTGATTCAGTATAGGTTCAGGTTGATCATGCTCTGTCCTTTATTGATAGTTAGCAATTTTCTAACTGATTCTTGGGTATAATGCTTAAGGAAATGATGTGTTTTATATTGGTTATTGTTTATGGATGAAATGGTATATCATCTATGCCAGGTCCATATGGTAGTGATGCTTTTAGAATGATTCCTAATCTTGATACTTAGGAAAATGATTTAAAAACCACATTTTTTTTAAATGAATGTTGCCTATAAAGTAAATAATGGCTTCTGCTATTTTTGTGTTGTTACTATGGTACATTATAATATGAGTGTAACCTGAGTGGTAACATAGGGAAATAGTCTTATAGTTAGTGATGCAAAAGCCTGAAGCTATAGTTGTTTTAAATTGGCTGGGTATATAGAATGAAACCTTCCTTCCTATGATTTAATAGCTAGATCAGATGATCCACCACACAGCTGATCTATCTGATGAACTACATACATAGGAATGTATGCAAATGTGCAAAGTGACCCCTACTGATCTCCTAGACTAGATCCGGAGGATGTTTAGTTGGATTAGGTTGCTTGTACACTCTGGTACCAATTCCTTGTGTGTACTACTGTATTGGGAGACAAGTTAAATAAAGTCAGATACTTTTCTTGCTTCATAAATCTTCCCATGATGCATTAGGCTGAGGCCAAATTGAATATAAGAATAAATACTAAAGTGTGGCTACCAGATTCTCTATGATGACTCAACATAGAATTTCTATGTGGATCTAAGAGAAATACTTTTACCAATCTCCTGTTTTACTTTGTAATTCATATGCAAATATAAACAGATACTATATGATGATCTTGGGGTTGGGTAGTAACCTGATGCTGATCTTGAGGTTTCTATGCTGGTACCAACACTTGATCAGTTAGCGTATTTTGCCCTTGTGATGTAATTGTTGCCTGCTCCTCCTGATGTGGATTTTTTTATAACCTTGCTTGTGCTCTGTAATGAGCTACTAACCAGTTCCTCCTGGTGTGTTGCCTTCCCTGTGAATTTCTCCCCTCCTAGATCTTGGATGGCTCCCGGGGAGAAACCAGAGCTAGAGATGGTGTGGTATGTAACTCTGATGGTAGTGTTGTGTATATTTTCTGCTGTGTTGATCTAGTACAATCTAGGACTACTTGTGGTGTTCTTGAGGAAGAGGAGTGTGGCTTTGAGAAGAAGATAGGACTATGGCGTGTCTAACCATTGATGGTGGCTGTGCTTTCCTTTTTCTAGTTCAGTGTCTTTGTCTTTACGTGTCGACAAGACACATTACGCATCTTGATCGTGTCTTTGCTTACAGTTCTTTGTGATGTGTGGATAAGATCAAGTGAATGCCTGATATTTCATTGTCTTATACTGTAGCTTTCCTTATTTCATCTTGATGGATACAACAGTCATTTGGTTCAGTTAAATGGGCTTTTTCCCTAATCAAATATTTGTGGCTTTTACATAGCAATTGAGCTATTGCTTACTTGCCATGTGACTTCAAGTACTTGGCAAGGATCAGGTTAACTATGAATCTTCTTAGCTGATTAGTGCTAAGACAGATTACTTGTTGTGTTGCTTTGATTTTTATTTTCTTGAACTTAGCCAGGCTTAGGAGGGTGCCATAGCATGCTTATTGTTGTCTTCAAATGATGGATCAAATATGCACTGGTTTCCTGGATTCTCATAGTTGCCTCTCATTACTCAAGTGTTTAGTTCTCAGATCCATATCCTAATTGTTGCCTAGATTTGGTGGTACCCTCCTAGGTTGTTAGTGGATTTTGGTAGTTCTTACCAAAATCCCTAAGCTATTTTCATATATCAAATTGCCTCACCTATGGTGGGGGAAAACATTTTAACATTAAACAATGTTTCTTTCTTTGTTGATTATCTTACAGGAATGAAGATCAAGAAGAAGAAAAGAAGTTTAGTTAGGTTTTCTTTTTTTTAATCTGGTTGTAATTTCCCTTTTATTCACATGTGTAAAGATTTTGTATAATTATTGTGTTTGTAAATAATAAACTATTTATTTATTATTTCTTCCTTTGTAAATCCTGATTGTAAAGACAATGTCATGTATATATAAATATATTGTTGTAATTAAGAATTCTTTTATTTATTATTAATGTAATCATTTTATTTCAAGTTATTAAAATATTTCTAATTTCCATTTGTGTATTCTATAAATTCATTTGAATTTCATAATTGAAATTCAAATACATATTTGAGCAAATTTCCTCTCGAATCAAAGAATTCTACAAAGGTCATGTCGAAACCTATCACACTTGCTCCGAAGTTTTCTTCAGTACAAGAGAGATCCCGATCCCTCTGTAGCTCTTTTAGTTTTGCGCGAAAATTCTCCGGATTTTCTTATGCATGAATGCAATGCACAAACCTGTGGCCTCTCTATTTCTAGGTGCTAATCCTGGGATGTTACATCGGGAGCCGGCGAATCTATGGCGACGGTCGTCGGGCTCGAGGGAGACGGTGACCTTGGAGGCGATTGGGAACAAGCGATGTCGATTCCGTTGGATAGGTTGTTCCCCGCGACGAGGCGGAGCTCGTAGCACTATCGGCAGGGCACGGGGTGGTCGGAGGTGACGACGACGAGCAGCGAGCGGCGGCTAGGGTTTCAGCCAGGGGAGGATAACGCAAGAGGGAGGTCGTCTGAGAGGGGGAGAGGATAGGGATGGGAATCAAACATGCTAGGGCAGCTCTTATCCTTCTCCACGTGGCGGCGGACAGTGGGATGTAGGCAGCGCCGATCGACGGTCGGCTGCGCGACAAGGAGGAGCTTGCCTGAGAGGAGGAAGACGACAAAAGGGAGGGCGAAGCGGTATGGGGCCGGCTCGGGCTGCGTTGGGCTGCTGCTGGGCCGAGGTGGGTTGCACGCGAGCGGCAGAGAGTGAGGGAGAGAGAGATGGGCTCGGCCCAGGTTAGGTTAGATAGATGTTTTTCTTCCAGAAATGTTTTTTTCTTTTTCTGTTTTGCTTTCTCCTTTGTAAATTCAAATCCAAAATTTGTTTTTGTATAATTTCAAAATTACCAAGGCTTTTGTAATATTTTGAAATATTGCAGGGGCCCTTTTAACTGTTTGGGCTCCAAGATTTTTGGTAGTTTTCAAGATATTTCAAACCATTTGGAATGTTTCAAATAAAGAGGGGAGGATTAAGGTTCAGGGTTTTGAATCTATTTCTCTTGCATGCATTTTAGAATGATGTTCATGAATGCACAATCAAACCCTAATGTCTATTTAGTAAAACTAGGGTTGTTACATGGAGTATGTTTAGTCCCGGTTCGTATCATAAACTGGGACTAGATATTTTCTGCCGCAGTAGCATTTTACCAATTCGGCTACCGCGGCAGCCGATGGGGGTTTCTGCCGTGGTAGAGTTTTGGGCCGTTATCTGCCACGACAGCTGATGGGGGTTTCTGCAGCGGTAGAGTTTTGGGGCCGTTTTCTTTCTACGGAGGTATCCGAATACGGGGTTCTGCCGCGGCAGGAGGATAGGTAGAGGAGGGTTGCGTTTGGCGTAAAGTGATATGCAACGAAGGAACCCATTACACACGACATCGTCATGATTATTGATGACCCACAAGTATAGGGGGTGTATCGTAGTACTTCCGATAAAGAGGAGTGTCGATCCCAACGAGGAGCAGAAGGTGCTGAACAGTGGTATGGAGCAGGAAATTCCTGTGAATACTTAGCAAGCAGATTTTTAGTGGTTTTCTGACAAGGCAACAAAACAAAGAGCAAGTAACAGAAGTAACAAACAAACGGAGCAAGTGGCCCAATCCTTTCTTAGCAAAGGACAAGCCGGTGGAAATACTTATAAGGACCAAACGTTCTAGAGGACACATGGCAATGCTGTCAAGTGCTTTCGCTTCAAATAACTGAGTACTCTTTTGTGGTGTTTGTAAGTGTTGTGTGGGTGAACCTGTGCTAACATACTTCCCTTCCTAGGACTAATACATACTTGTGATTAAACCCCGTGCAAACATCCGTAACTACAGGAAAGTAATTAAGATATAAATCTAACCACAGCCTTAAACTCTGAGATCCTACACTCCCTTATGCAAAGGTGTCCTAAGGGGGTTCAGGTTTCTGTTACTCCGGATCCCCATGATTAGTAGCCAAATACACAATGCATTCCTCTAGGCCCATAAATGGTGAAGTATCATGTAGTCGACGTTCACATGATACCACTAGAAGAATAGCACCACAACTTAAATATTAAACCATTGAATAATAACTCATCATAGATTTACTACTAACAACATGACTTCTCCCATGTCCTCAAGAACTAAACGAACTACTCACGAGACATCATATGGATCAAGATCAAAGATGATATGATAATGAATAACAATCTGAACATAAACAATAATCCAATGGTTCCACTCAAAAGCATAAACTACAATAGTAATCAACACCGGGGAAGTTTCCCCTAAGAACTAAAGCAATATCCAACACAATTGTTACAGCGGGACAGAGTGGTGGTGATGGTCCTGGTGGAGATGATGGCGTGGATGATGATGATCTCGATGAAGCCTAGCTTGATGATGGTGTTGATGGCGACGGTCTCCCCTCTCCAGGAAGGAATTCCCCCGGAAGAAATCTGTTTGCTGGAGAGATCTTTCTCTCTCGGTGTTTTCCGCCCCCAGAGGCGGCGGAAATCTATCTGTGGTCGCTCCTGAGGCTTAGGGTTCCAAAGGGAAGATATAGGCGAAGGGGCAGAGTCGGAGGCCGAGCAGGTGGGCCACACCTGCCCTAGGAGCGGCCTTAGGTGGGCCCGCGCCTAGGGGGTTGTGGGCCCCCTGCATTCTCCTCCTTAAGCCGTTCATCCTCAGGTAAAATAATATATTTCCATATTTTCTGGTATTTTTCTGATCTTCGCGAAATTGCACCGAAACGCCTTCTTTTCCATCAGAATCCAAACTCTGACAGTCCATCCTCCAAGAATCATCCAACATGCATAAACAGATGATAAGCCATAAGTAATACCTCATAATAAGACAAATATTAATGAATAGAGGTAAATTATGATATAGAATGGTGATGCAAATTGGGCATATCAACTCCCCCAAGCTTAGACTTCGCTTATCCCCAAGCAAATACTGAGCTCAGTAAACATGTCCACAGGTTTATGGAGTGAAGTGTCGATAAAAGAATATGAACAAGAAGCATCACACTTAACATTGCACAACTTATAAAATAAAACAACTTACCATTATATAAGTTAGCTTGGAGCCAAGTACAACAGTCACAATAGAGATGCATAAAGATAAATCATAATTGGAATTGCAAAACTTGTTCTTGGTCAGATAACACCTGGTAAACAGTTTCACAAAAAGTTTTTTGTAGAAGTTTCAAAACACGAACACTCTTTTCTCAAAAGGGTTTTTCACGAGTGAAAGCTTTCAAATTAATACTCAATAGATAAGAGTTTTGTGCAAACAAGGAAGATAAAGAACATGATTGAATAAATCACCATATGAATGCTTGAAACACAACTCAAAAGCTTGCTAGAGATGGAGAGGAAGTAGGTTCACTGACTCAAACTGGTAACTGGGAGAAAGGTCCCTTCTTAGAGGGTAGCAGGGATTACAAGTCATAAAGAGCTTCCAAAATATTATGTTACTTACTAGATTTGAGCCCTCATTGCCCCTATCATAAGCATCTTGAGATTATTAAGGTTAAAGTGAACAAAGATGGAATATATGCTTGATGAAATATAAGTTGGCAATCTCATGTCCCTTGAATATGAGGGCCACTCCTAATGCATACTCAAGTTTGGGTCCAGGTAAGTTCTTGTCATTGTAAGTATTTGCATATCATTGAGAATCGCCAACGGGGTACCCCTTGCACATGGTACAGGAGCTTTCCCATAACCAAAATGACAAGGCAAGCAGATAATGAGCATCTCAGTAATCTTTTTATTTAGTATGTGTATAGCTTTTTATTGAGGATGCTTCATAGATGACTCACTATGGTGATGCTGCAAGTTTCCACCATGATTAAGCATGGCTTAGGATAGCGTCCCAGGCGTTTCTCTAGCACAGAATACAAACTCCATGGACTTACAAGTTCCCTCTTTATTTCACACCGTTGACATCCATCAACAAAAGAGCATGATATCAACTGTGTATAGAGTACAAGTGCAATGTTGAAAATGTTCCCCGTGACAGCACGGTTCTGCTAATTCCAACGTATAGATGCAAGCATATAGAACTTCGATGTTCATAATGGTTCAAGTCTATTAGGGGCAAGTAAATAAAGTGTGCCATCAAGTTCGTGAGAGCTTTACTAACTAGTTTTCATATAACAAAATACTTTTTAATTTGAAAGGTAGATGAAGCTTGAGAATTTTCTAGGAATAGCAAAAGCTACTAGGTAGATATGGAGAACACAAGTGGCAAACGTTTTAGGTTTAAAGGATTTTGGAAACATGAGAAGTATGCCTTCTCAAAACAGGTTTTTGGCTAGCAAGGCTGGGTAGGAATCAAGATATTTGAAAGAAACAAGCAAACATACAAGTAATAAAGCCAAACATGCAATCTTCCTTGAAGACACAAAAGAATCTTAAATAAAGAATACTAAGCTTATGAGCCAACAAGAAAGAAAACAAATGATACCAAATACCTGTAACCTTTTTCTTTCTTTCTTTTTCTTTCAAATTAATGCCACTGACCACAACTCGGTTTGCCAAAACCAATTTAGATCCACTTGATGATCCCAAAGTGGTGCCAATACTGGACAACAAGATCCATCATATAATAGAGACTTCAAACTAAAATAAGAAGTGCAAAAGGGAAAAGATGAGACTTATCATTAATATTCAATAAAGGCACTCACACCAAGGGATACATAGATAATCAACTAAAGGGGAGATACTTCCACATGCAAACCAAACTATAAGATAACCCCTCTACCACATATATGAATCCACTAAAAAGGTAAAAGATAAAAGATAATGGTGGTGATACCGCGACACTCCCCCAAGCTTGGAACAAGCCAAGGGGATGCCAAACCTGATGACGAATTACTCCTTTAGTGGTGGTGGTGTTCTATTGATAAGGTCTTCAACAAGTTTCTTCAAATCCTCCACATCGAAGGCTAGAGTACGAATTAACTCCGAATTATGCTCAATGCAGCCCACGATCAACTCGAACCGAGGATCCCAATCCTTGCTATTCTTTCTCCATTCTTGCAAGTTAGAGTGTTTCTTCCCTGCACGGTTAGAACAAGGGGTACTAGGAGGAAGTGTGCATGGAGCGAGGATATGACGCGGGGTTCTCCCTTCTGTAGATATCCGTGCTGTCCTCCTAAGCTGGGCAGGCTGTGCCACCAAAACAATGCTTGCTACGGTAGCACGAGTGTCCGGTTGCTTGTCCTCCTGCATGTCTCCTTCATAACCTACCAGAATCTCCTCCTCCTTTGGAACTTGAGGTTCTTATTCTTCGGGCTTCTTCCCTTTGTCGTCGGCGGAGGCCATGGTGCTCTAAACTTGAGAAGATTTCCTGATAGAAACAGATCGAAATGAACATGATGCACGAACCTCGGGGGATCCGGGGGGTTATATATTATGAAGTTTCAATGCATAAGGAAGGTTTTGATAAGGAAACGAGGCGGAGACGGAGTTCGAGTGGGGGACACCCCCTCAGGCGCGGCCAGGCTGGGCCCGTGCCTGGGGTGGGTTTGTCCACCCCGGGCTCTGTTTACTCTTCAGTTTTGTATCGAAACTTCCCTTATGTATTAAAAACATCAAAAAGATTGGTGTTTCATGAACCTTTTGATTTCACCACTTTTACCTATTCAATGACGAACTCTGCAGATTCCTTCTCTCTTTCTCCTGCGAATTCCCTTCATACAAAAGTTTTTGCACAACCTCAATGACAACATTAGTGTAAGCAAAAACAATAAACCTTTGGTAAACACTTCAACTGAAAACCCATCAACACAAAAGCTTCAATAAGAGGCAAATGCAAAAGACGGCAGAAATCTGTCAAAATAGATGTAACATCCCAGCATTTAGGAACTAACAAAGGGTAGATTTAGGAATATGGAATGTTGCATGCATTCATTTGTGAAAATGTGGGTAAACTTTTCGCCAAATAAAACCTTGAGTGATCAATGTTTCTTTCTTACTTTGAGATTAGGTTTAGTCTTAAAGGAGGATTGTTATAAACTTTGATATGACCTTTAAGGAATTATGTGTGTTTTGAAATGAGTTTGAATTTTAAAACTTGAGTGTTTGAATAATAATTTAAATGAATTAGTTATAAGTTTGGATCTTAATTTAATTAAGTAATAAATATTACCACTTAAATTCTATCCAAAGAAAAACAATAATGAATATGAAACTTATTTCATATTACCAATATATAAACAAGTTACAAAGAATCTAACTTACTGAAACTATTTTCAAACTTCACAATTTACAAAAGAATAAAGAATAAGAATATTCTTTATTAATAATAATATAATCTTTATTACAATTGAAGAAAATGAAAATTACAAAATAATAAAATGAAAAGTTACAAAAGGATAAGAAAATTACATTGAAACATTCTATAACTATCCTATCACTAAACTTAAACTAAACCTTCATCTATATATCTGTACCTGCAAGACAAAAACTAAATAAAAACAAAAGAAGGTTAGTGTTAGTATTATTTCTCTCAGATATGTCAGTGAAATAAACTTGACAAATTCATCATTGAGAAATTTATATAAAAGGGGCAAGTTTCACCAATATGAAAGAATCCATCTTTCATAAATACAAAGCCAGAAGTCAAATGACAGCCAAGAGGGACAAATTCACCAGCCAGGTGAAAGTAACCTGGTAAGAGTAAGTTCACAATTCTGAACATATCCATAAGTGCACAGCAGGCACACAAGTAGGACACACACCAGCATGCATGTGGTGTGTTGTCGACCTCACAGAACAACCCATCTCACAAAACCACAAGCACAGCCGTGGGAGGCACCAGTGCATCACCCCAATGCACAACACACAAGAACAACCAGTGTAGACAGCAGCTAAACCAAGCACCACAGCCAGCAACCACACCAACCAAGGATCAACCAAACATCACCAGAATGGTGACATAAGGAGGGGATGGATCAGGTGGACAGCAAGATCAAGCCCATGAGCTAGGAGGAGCAGGTTAGCTCAAGATCAAGCATAGGAGTCCAGCAAGAACCAAATCAAGATCATCATCACCAACTTACTACACCATCATCAGATTCTGTGGTGAGTTTCATAAAACCTTCACATAATCTAATCATCTTATTTAGAGAAAAGCATGTGTTGTTTTATAAAACAAACCCTCATAAAGCATCCAAGTGGGGTGAATCCATCATAGGGTTTCTCAAACTCTAAAGGCAAACAACAAAGTACCAAGATCTAACCAGAGCTCAGAGCAACATCCTTGCTCTGGTTGTCAAACTATATTTTTTTAATTCAATCATAAATATACCTATGATTTATTCTAGGCACATCCCTAAAGGAAGGGTAGCACCTTAGAAACAAATCTTTGGATCCATAGATTGATCAAGCTCACTATCATTTTTTCCAAGCTTTGATCCAATAAAGAATAGCTAGTACCACTACCAGGACTATCTAGATGAACCAATTAGATAAGATCTAAATCCCTAAGCCTCAGACCAACATCATTGGTCTTAGGGAATTCAGATAAGAGCATTTCTATTTATCTTTAAAAGCCAAGATTGTCTTTAGCATAAACTAACCAAATCCATGGTTTAGAATTAAACTTGTGTGCCATACATGATGGTGTCATAAGAACAATCCATTATGAATCAGGATAGACATTAAATCATCATAAATCCAGACAATCAACCTATTAATCATTTTCCTGTTAACACATGAAACTTAACTAGGATTCTTATGATAACTTCACTGTTTGAGATCATGATAACCTCAAACCACATGTTAATTCCCAATCTAACAGCACTAAGATAGTAGTTGTACCCTATCATAATCATGACCATGAATCAAATAAATAGTGGAAAGCAATCAAGTCATTGGCTTTACCAAGCATATTTCCCAAACAATTACATCATCTGAATCAGATGCAATGCAAGCATCAAATCATCTAAGAAGCCACCAGAAACAGTATATATCATCTTAAGCAATAAGCCTCAGACCAATAATCATTTAGCATGTGTACAGACCATCCAAACATGAATCAATTCGTCCAGTACATGATCAAGCACATAACAGGAACACATAATAATTCTAGTCTGAATCAGACAATAGCTAGAGAGGGCACTGCCAACATCTAGCACCAAATCAGCAAGCACAGAGAGCACCAGGGGAGAGGAATCAAACTCACCGTAGGTCCTCGCTGAAGAATAGAAGAGGAAGCAAAGGGGTCGACGGCCATGGCGGCATACGGAGCACCCCAGCGGGGGCGCTGCAACCTGCACGGCGCCACGACAGCGACCCTGAACACGCATGGAGGTGCAGAGCATCACCTCGACGCACGACGACCACGGCAATACTTGAATCCATGCCAACCCCCAAACCCTAGGGTTCGGGACGTCATCGATCCATCGCAGGAGATTCCTTGGTCAAATTTAATTGGATAAAACAAACGAGCATCGTTGATAACCCCTTGTTACACCACGGCGGCGACCAGAACGGCCGACGACGGCGGGAATCGCTGGTGGCGGCATCGCCGGCCATAGGGTCGGGGTTAGAGGAGGAAGATGAACTCGAGAGAGAGAGAGGAAGTGAGGAGTGGGCCGAGCTGGGCCAGACCCTTCGCGATGGCTCTTTTGACCAGGACTAATGGTCCACTAGGGCCCAATAAGAATAACCAGCCCAGAAACATTTCCAGGTCTGTTCTAATAAAAAGGAAAAGACCAAAATACCCCTAGATTTGATAAAATTCTATAAAATAAAATAAAACTCCAAAAAATATAAATAAAATACTTTTGGATTCACAATAATTCATACTACCCAAATAAATTAAAATATAAAATTTTAGACATTTAAATTTTATTAGGAATTTTGTAAATTATATATTCCTTATGGAATTTTACAAAATTATTAAAAGTTGATAAAATTAATTAAAATTCACTTTCATTATGTATTAATATTGTAGTATTTTCTAAAAATACTAAATAAATATTTAATCACAATTTTTAATATTTAATTAGTAATTCCTAAAAGAATTATTAAATCAATAAAAATTTAAATAAAAGGGAAATAAATAAAATAATTCAATATATGTTATAAAATATTAAAAAGTAATATTTATAAATCCTTTATTACTAAAAAGTAACGTTTTGGGGTAAATGCATATAAAATTAAATAATGCATTACATTACTTGCATAATCATTTTTGCTTCTTTAAATATTGTCCTTACCGGGCAATAATGATGTTTTTTTAGAACTAGAAGCTCAAGGTCCAGTGCAAGCATCAGACTTCACTACCTTGCCATCACAAGGCAAGTTCATCACTTGCTCATGTCCTTTGAAGAGTCTTTATCAAAGTATTTGCAAATTGTGTGTTATCATATATGCTATAAAAGAAAGAAAATATTATTTTCACAAATAAAGAAATCATAGATATCATCCTAAGTGATGATATAATCGAGCAATAGAACTTAGGGTTCTAATTGAAACAATGATGGTCAAGTAGGGACTTAATAACCCCTGACATCAGTGATTCTAGCACCGTATATTACGCGTTAGCCATGAGATTTGGAATGGGACAGAGAAGTCAGATGTATCTCCTTCCTCTCGCATGAAGTCGGATGTGCAGGTCATGGCTGTTATCCTCGTAGCGTGCATATTAATTGGTAATTCGTCGAGGATATGCAGCATATGGGTGGGAACCCTCATGTACCACGATAGTTCTGGCATCTAAGGGTTTGTACAAACCATTGCCGTATTTCGTTATGTGGGCATGGTGTACACCAAGGAGGCATTCGGGGTCACGAAGGAGGCAGTGATTGGCTTGGACCAACTACTGGGCCCCACATCATGGAATTGTGGACGGGAAAGTACGCCCGGTTGTGCAACAAGGAGTTGATCTCTCATGGGTAAAGTAACGCACCTATGGAGAGTGTAAAAATTGTAACTTGTTACTCCCTGTTCCGGGAAGGAGCTACGAACGTGGCAGGAAAGGAACTCCATGAAAGTTCTGGTCAACCTGTGAAGGCTGATTGTCATAGTTTTTTAGAATAAAATCAATCTTTGAAGAAAGATTTACAAAAACTGCATAGTACCAAGGATTTATAATCCGAGGTGGTAGTTAGAGCATCAAACTTCCCACCTTGCATTTAATGAACTTGTTGGGTAACGCTGTTACTCATTCTTTCCTTTGATCCCTTGCTTAGACTCTGAGGATCCCGAAGACGTGCCAATGTGTGCAGCCGAATGTCAAGAAGATGTGTTCTACGAGGAACCTGATCTATCCGGAGGAGTTGCAGGAGTGGATTACAAGATCCGCTACGGTGTCGATGAGAACGAGTCCAACTAAGTAACTAGTTAGTAGTAATTAGCGGATCCGAGCAGCATGAACTCTACAGAATAAGATGCTGAGCTCAACTCCTAGTCGGAGTTGCTACTTTTAAATTCCGCTGAACACTTTATATTTTGGTTTGTAAGTTGGATCTTTTGGAAGTCTTGAACTTCCGGTATTGTAATAATAATAATGTGTGTACTTTTGTAATATGGACCCGCAATGTTTCTTTTGTACCACTCTGAGGGATGTGATATTTACGGAACGGTGTTCTGTGGATGTCATGTCAATGACTATAGTGTACTACACATGCAGTGGTATGCTGGGTCACCGCAACAGACCAGCAGGTAAAGATTGATTTTTTCGAAGACCTTCTGTTTCTCAAATCAAAAAGTGCAGAACTGATGAATGTTGCGTAACAACTTGGAGAACAAGCTCAGAAAAATGCAGCTCTATCCGAAGTACTGAGCTTGCTCACGATTTTTTACAATACAGCACAAAAATCTGTCCCAGGGCAGCCACTTTTCACAACTCCTCTACTTCACAAAAGTAGTTGAACTTGACACAAAAACCAAAACAAAAAGGATAAGGAGCGGTTATTACAGAGGTAATAACTTCCAAGACTCGACAAAACTCTTGGGTTATCTCCCAACAAGTACTTTTCTTTAATGCCTTTAAGTTAGGCTTGAAACTTCCAAAGATGCTCACATAGGATATATATATCTGGAGTGAAAAAGAGCATCAAGAAGCAAATAGCCAACACACTTGTGTCTAACCCGCTTCCTATGCATGGGGGTATCATGAGAAAACGAATTCTTGAAACAAAAGTCCACAAGCATTGGAAGACAAAACAGATGCAACTGTAAAGCTTTCAACATAAAAAGGGGAAACTTAACATCATTGAGATGCATAAAACCATGTTTCCCTCTCTCAAAATAACTTTTAGTAGCACTTTGAATAAAGTTGACAATATAAAAATCACTGGAAACAACTTTATCATCAGAATAAGCATACTTACAGTCATCAAAAAGAGGTCCAAGGTCATAGACTGGATCAATAGAAGCAAGTTGTTCCATCGTGAAATCTTTATTAGGCAAGCTATTTTCACAAGGAGCTTTAGAAAATTTGGAAAAGTTAAACTCATAAGAATCTCCGTAAAACTTAGTTAAACACTTTTACTTCTTACAATCAACAATAGCTCCACAAGTGTTCAAGAAAGGTCTACGAAAAATGACCGGACAAGTTTTGCTAGCTGCTGAATTAAGCACTAGAAAATCAGCAGGATACTTAATATTACCACAGAGAACCTCCACATCTCTTACAATGCCTATGGGAAATGGTATCCTTGTTAGCAAGGTGAATAATCACATCAATGTCCTCAAGCTCACAAGGACCAATCTCATGCATAATTTCCTTGTAAATCTCATAAGGAATAGCACTAGAACTACCATCAATATCACATAAACCATAGTAGCAATGATCACCAGTTTTAATAGCAAGCACAAGGACACTAGATTTTCTAGCCTTACCAGGATGAGAAATAATATTAGAAGCATCTTCACAAAAGACAATATGCTCATCCTCTATATTTCTAGTGACAGTGTCTTTCACAATAGCTACCACAGGTTCATCACTCAAATGCTTACCAGACTCTACAATTTTTAGTGTACCTTTGTTATTTGCACTAATAATCATAGAATACTCTGTTACCTTAGATGGTAAAGGCATTTTCTCAACATGGGGTTCATGCACAATATGATTAGTAGTACAAACTTGAGTACTTCCAACAGGAGCATGACTAACAACATCTTATTCCACTTCTTCTTGGGAATTTCAATCTAAGAGGCAAATTCCTTAAAATAGCTAGAAATACTTTGGGAATCAAGACCAAACTCATTGCTAATATCACGGAAGCTATCAGTTCCCATAAAAGATTTAATGCATTCATCATCATAGTTTATACCTGACTTTCTTCCTTTGTCATTCTCCCAAGTTTCAGTGTTCTCTTGAATACGGTCTAGTAGTGTAACATCCCTAAAATCATGTCTCAAAACTCATGCATATCATCCTTGCATCCATCATCATTTAGGGTTTCATCTCAAAATCATTTCAGAAACAGGAACATTTGTGGCTCATTATTTTATGTATGAAAACCCTAGCCTTTGTGCTACATGCTAATGACAAAGATGCTATTATTCATTCAGGATGTCTTGAATTCAAACTTAAGTGATTTCAAAAGCTTGAGCAAGGTTTCAAAACAAAATATGAAATAAAACAAAGTTATGCCTATTATTATATCTCCTAAAAGGCTTGGTTTTATTGTATTATTTTCAAATAACCTAAGTAGGTCTGAGTGAACAGAGGTGTGTTACACTTATTTGGATGCAAGGAACACTGTACAAAAAGCTAGATAAGATTTGAATTCAAAATTATTTGAAATAGGATTTGAAAACCATTCCAAGAAAAGCAATCAGAAAAAGAAAAGAAGTAAAGAAGAAAAAAATGACAACTGACCAATCGGCTGACCCAATAACACGGCCAGCTAGCAAGAGCTCCCACCCTTGAAACGTTTTTCTTCACCCGCTCCCGCACCCACCAGCTCGCTGACAGGAAGGACCCACTCCCTCTCCCCTCTCTCGCTGACAACCGCGGCCCACTCGGGTATCGTCGTCTCCACCCCCACGACTGGTTCATCCCCAAATTGACGCCGGCCGTTTCCTGTTGATTGCGCAGCTTCAATTCGCATTAATGCACGAGTAAATCTCGCTCGTATCCTGGCTACTAAAACCCCCTCTGCCCCCTCTCCCTTCTCCCCCAAACCCCGAGTCCAGAGCGCCCCCAGGATGCAAGAATTGCTCACCGCAACCCCGCTGTCTCTGACGAGCTGCAGCCACGATTCCGGCCAACTCCGACCACCCCTCTACTTCGGCTTCACACGAGCAGACTCCACTTGAACTTGCGCATCTCCCAGTACCACTGGTTCGCCCGCACGTGACCCAGGACGTCGGCAACACAAGCGACTGAGCGCCACCATCTTCGGCTTCAACTCCGTCGAGCTCCTCCGGTAAGACCAGACCGCCCCAAGCCTTCTCCTTCACCCACGCGTCTTCTCCGTGAACTCCTGCATCTGACCACATCCTTTGTTTGCCTTCTCGTGACCGACAGCGTCGCCTTCGACCTCGAACAGAGCCACCCGACGCCAGACCCTACTCCGGCAAGCAATCCACCGCAACCCTGAGCGCCCCTTGCCGAACCACCCATACGTTGAGCATCCCCACGTCCTTGCGATCACGGTGAGTACCTCCCCTACCCTTCTAGCTACCAGTATCGCCGGCGCCGCCACCATCTGACCATTGCCGCCGCGCGCAGTCGTTAAGAGCCGCCAGTTAGTGGCTTGCTGATTGTGTCCGTTGGATCTGTATTGTAGGGCTAGGATAGATTATAATCGAAGGGGTATCGCATGCCTCTGCGCCGCCAGATCTAAGTTAGATCCTACGGTCCGCGTCTGTCGATCCGACCGAATCGGTACGCGCCAGTAATATGGCGACGCGTGTCTAGGGTTAGCTCAAAAACAGATTTCAGAATCAGAATTAGATCAAATTTTCAAATGGCTATAACTCGAGTTTCCCACGTTAGAATTTTGCAAACTTTATACCGTTGAAATCAGTGAGTCAAGCCCTTTCTGAATCTGTAATGTGTTTAACAAAATGTTTCTGTTAAAATGACTTTTTATACAGGAACATGTTTAAGGACATTTTGAGTATAGTTTTAGTTTAGTAAATTGTATTAGTGCCAAATAAGTTGATTAGCAAACTTTGTGTCTTGTATGTTACTGTATCATGCATTTGATTGATAGGGTTTTCAAAATCATCACTTAGTAATTCCTTGCATGCATGCATTCATATTTTTGATTGTATATAAATTGTGTGTAATTATATGCTACAAATTTTGTATAGATTTTGCTAGTGACTGTGATTGTGAAGAGTGCTACTCTCCCCATTACCAAGGCAAGTGATACTTCATGATATTTCCAACCTTTATTTTGAATAAGCATTAGAATTGTTTTTTTCTAAGTCTTGCATGCTACTTTTGCCAAATGCTATGTTGGGAAATCCTATGTAGTGTAGAATGGTAGAATTGCTAGGGAATTTTCCTAAGTTAAGTTACTATGCCATGCTTAGCCTAGCTAGTAGAAAACAAGGGTTGGTATAATCTATACTTGCTATGATGAAAATATTTCTAAGTCATGAGACTTATGTTTCCCTAATAAAACAACTAAGTCAAATGAACCTCCTGGGTGGAATGGAAGGATTGGTTTGTGTTGAGTGGTTACACAAGGCCATGGATTTGGCTTGTGTATCTCACTTGTGGTATGCCACCCAGGCACAAAGGGATTTGGAGGCCAAGTGTTGAGAAGCTTATAGTGCAGCCACTTGGCAAAATGGGCTCTGCCTTGATCATATAGGTTGCTAGAACTTAGTCTTTTGGACAGTTGGTGGTAGTGGGATTGATAGGTTGGAACGCGTCCATTTGACTAGGGGAAGGCTTCTGAAAGGTCCTGTCTTGGGAAACCAAGTCTGGTGGGGAAAGTGCACAACCTCTGCAGATGGAAAATCTAAGTACTTAGCCAAGTCCATGGCAATGGACAATTTGAGCATCAAGACATGGAGGCTACAAGAATCTCATCACTCCAACTTCTAAGTAAAACTTGTGGGTGAACAAGGGTAAAGGACCCCAATGTCTATTGGTGGTTTCTTGGGAAAGTTTTGACAAAGAAAAACTTAGTGATTTCAACTAATAGGAAAAACCTATTTTGAAGCAAAGCAATCCAAGCTACACTTAGCCAAATTGCATATAGTAATATAGTCCACTTAAAATTTACTAAGGTATCACTTGCCAATACTATTCCAAAGTATTGACCCACTGTGGCTGTAACTTGTGATTTTGCAGGTTACTCAGATGATGATTAGGTGTCATGAGTCTACACTCAACATGCTTGCCTGTGGCACATAAAGATGAAGACTTGTGTTATTTACTTATTCCAAAACTCTTGTATTAGGCCTATGGCCCTGAGTTGTAAAAGACTATGTTTAATCTCTGGAATGGATGTAATAAATGACCTTTGTATCTGTGTACTTCATCTTAAACTGTGGATGCTAGCAATGATCCAGGGACTAGCATTGCAATCACAGGGATCTTTCTCCTTTACAAAGGAGGGGTCTAACAGATGGTATCAGAGCACTGTGTTGCCTGTAGGATTATGACCCTAGGATTGGAAACCACTAAGGAAAAAATTTCAACTACTTCTACACTTGTCTATTATTCTCGTAAACTTTTCTAATCTTCTCATTCTCCTATCTATTTGTAGATGAACTCCATCAACGAAGCCGTGAAGAAAGGACCACTCATGACCATGACCTTGGAGTGTGAAACTGAGTTTCCCAAGATTCTCAAGGACCTCATGGTGGCAATGGAAGCACATGGTGCAGCTGTGTACAAAGGCTTTCCGGTGATGGATGAAGGAGTGGAATACTGGTGGGTGCAACTTCACTTGTACAAAAACAAGGAAGACAACCACAAAGAAAGGGGATTCTGCATGTACACCAACACTGTGATGCACACCACATTCTTTGAGTCAGCAAGAGAAGCAGCTTGGAGGACTATCAAAGAACTAAGTGCTAGAGTCAAGTGCAGAATGCTCAATCTCCAAAAAGACTTGGAGAAAGAGAAGGAACTTACCCAAGAATTGGAAGACACCAACCAAACTTTAAGGGGAGATATTATAGACTTAGTGATGGAATCATGTGAACAAGATAGATGGATTGCCTCTAGGAACATTGTGTTAGCCAACAGATCCAGTGAGATAGGATTGTAAACACACTTCGTTAGTTGGACCACCACCTATCACCTTATTTTTCCAAAATGATACCTTAAATAAGTTTGGACCTTGATTGATGTAATGGGTTCATGTATGCATGACTTGTGATGATTTTGTGCTCAAATGATATGTATGAAATGTTTGTCTTGTTATATCATAAATTGTGTTGTCCTAACATTTCTATCTTATAAATAGATGCCTATTACCATCAGCACTGTTGAGGAGTTCCAGGTTACCCGTTTTGGTCCTCGTATTGTTGAGCTTACCACTTTGCTCGATCTCCCTCTTCCTACCATCATGGTGCACCCACTCACCAAGTTCGAGAGGAAGGACCTCTGGGGCTTCAAGGTGAACCAGCCCGGACGCCAGACAGAGCCTACTATGGAGGACATCGTCTTCAAGCTTATGCACGATGACAGGGAGAGAGGCATGGAGGTAGTCATGCAGGACGTCTGTTAGGCCGTCACTCCTGACAGGTTAGAGGCACCCACTTTCACGTCTTCGGAAGATGTGATGATGATGGAGAGTCCATCGACTTCGAGGACGACTCGAGGGACGCAGCAGAGCCGATACGTCTCTATCTCCAGGATTTAGAGTCTCTTATTAGGCACGTGGACACGGATAGGACCAACGTCATGCTCAGCAATGACGAGCTCCAGGTGCAGCTTCGCGAGAAGGACAAGCTTTTCGCACAGCAGGACGAAATAGTCAAGGAAATGGAGGCGAAGTTCGAGACCCAGGACCGTAAGTTCAAGAGTCATGAGAAACGTGTCCAGGATAGGAACAAGAAGATCCGGGACATGACCGAGGAACTGAAGTCCAAGGATTTCGAGCTAGAGCAGCAGCAGATGGTGATTGAGAGGCTTCGCTCCCAGAAGAGGGCTCTCAAGACCAAGATTGAGTCCTTGACCACTACTATTGAGGAGAACAAGACCGCGATGGAGAACGCAGGTCTTACTTTTGTCGAGGAGGAGATTGATGCTGAGGAGTAGACTTGACCACTCGGTTATCTTTTATTATCATACTTGTTATTTGTGAACTTATTATTGGACCATCCGACATGTGGATGGCTTGCCACTTGTGTGTTTTACTTTGAGACTTCATTATTTTGTTGATGAGCTTTTATCCTTGTGTTGCATGCTATGTGTTTGCTTATGTGATGTAATGTGCATAAAACATCTATGGGTATCTCATTCTTATCTCTATTTGAACAAACCACAGATGCCTCCCCGTCGCGCAAACCCCAACCCCAACAACATCACCCCGGAAATGCAGCAATTGATGAATGCACAAACACAACTTATGCAAATGATGACGACATTCATCCAAAACCAGAACAACAACAACAACAATCCCAATAACAACAACAACAACCCTCCGGGCTTTGACATGCTCACCAGATTTCTGCGTTTGAGGCCAGCTAAGTTCTCGGGGACGACTGATCCCATGGTGGCCAATGATTGGCTACGTTCTGTAAACAAAGACTTAGTGACCGTGGGCTGCACGGACGCTGAAAAAGTCAGATTTGCAGCGCATCTGCTGGAAGGGCCAGCCGCCACATGGTGGGACAACTTCGAAATCACCACTCCCATTGATGAGGTGACTTGGGCTATCTTTGAAGATGGTTTTCGCACTGCTCATATCTCATCAGGAATGATGAGCCTGAAAAAGAAAGAGTTCCACAATCTGAGGCAGCGCCACCGTAGCGTGGCTGAATACATAGAAGAGTTCAACAATCTGGCGCGTTATGCACATGATGAGGTTGACATAGATGCCAAGAGGAAGGAAAAATTTCTGGAAGGATTGAATGATGAACTAAACTTACAGTTGTCTGTGGCATATGTACCAACTTATCAGTCTCTGTGTGACAAGGCTGCTATTTTGGAGAACAAAATGAAGCAAGTGGAGAGTAGGAAGAGAAAGCACTCCGACAAGCATAGCTCGGGATCGTCTCACAAACGATCTCATATTGATGACAGTGGAAGCTCAGGATCCCACAAGAATGGGAAATTCAACAAGCACCACAACCACAACCGTCATGACAACAAGCATCATCGCAGTCATGAAAATGATAAGTACAAAAACCACAAGAGTGGACATAAAAGCCACCACAGTGGAAGTGGAAGTGGAAGCCAGCCTGCTAAAAAAGACATCAGTCAGGTTGAATGCTTCAAGTGCAAGAAGCTGGGGCATTATGCTAATGAGTGCCCTGAGAAGAAAGTTGAAGGACCTAACAAGCCCAATCCTTTTCAGAAAGGACAGGTTAACCACATCAATGTGGAGGAGGTCTATGAGGAGCCCGATCTTTTCTTTGGTAAGTTCAGACTCAATTCAATTCCAGCATTTGTACTCTTTGATACTGGTGCATCACATTCATTCATATCAAGAGCATTTGTTGAAAGAAATGAACTACCAGTAGAAACCATTGGGGGTCCTATAAGAGTAAGTTCTCCTAGGGGAGAAATGATAGTGAATTCAGGATGTCATGACTTAGTCATAGAGTTTGGAAAACATAAGTTTCCAGTGAACCTGATAATCCTAGATTCCCAAGGATTGGATGTAATTTTGGGAATGGATTGGATGGCTAAGTATGAAGGAGTACTAGATTGTGCCAATCGTACTGTTACACTCACAACCCCTGAGGGAAAACGGATAAAATTCAGGTCCATCTTTGAATCTAAGGGAAGTAAGCTGAATTCTCTTAAGGGGGTTAGCATGGACGCTGTGCCAATTGTGTGTGAGTATCCAGACGTGTTTCCGGAAGAGTTACCAGGAATGCCACCAGATAGAGATGTGGAGTTTATAATAGATTTGGTACCAGGTTCTGGACCAAGAGCAAAGAGGCCTTATAAAATGTCAGTTGATGAACTAAAGGAACTCAAGAAACAACTTGGAGAAGAATTGCAGAAAGGATTCATCCAGCCAAGTTCTTCATCTTGGGGAGCTCCAGTTTTATTCGTAGAAAAGAAGGATAGAACTCAAAGATTATGCATAAATTACCGATCACTCAACGAGGTAACCATCAAGAACAAATACCCTTTGCCCAGAATCAACGACTTGTTTGATCAGCTAGAAGGAGCATGTGTGTTCTCGAAGATTGATCTCCGATCAAGCTATTTTCAGCTCAAGATAAGAGAACAAGACATACCCAAAACAGCATTCACCACCAGGTATGGATTGTATGAATACACCGTGATGCCTTTTGGTTTAACCAACGCTCCGGCATACTTGATGAATATGATGAACAAGGTGTTCATGGAATTTCTTGACAAGTTTGTTGTCGTTTTTATCGATGACATCTTAGTCTACTCCAAGAGCAAAGAAGAACATGAAGGACACTTACGCTTGATACTTGAGAAACCGAGGGAGCATAAACTTTATGCCAAATTCAGCAAGTGCGAGTTCTGGTTAGAAGAAGTTGGATTTCTTGGTCATGTTATGAGAAAAGGATGGCGTAGCAGTTGATCCTGCCAAAGTTTCGACTGTAACAGAATGGGAATCTCCCAAGAACGTGAAAGAGGTTCGAAGCTTCCTTGGCTTAGCATGTTACTACAGAAGGTTCATTGAGAATTTCTCAAAGGTTGCTAAGCCCATGACTGAATTGCTAAAGAAAGACAAAAGTTTGCTTGGTCTGAAGGTTGTGAATTCAGCTTTCAAGAGTTGAAGAAGAGACTTGTGACAGCACCGGTTTTGTGTCTGCCAGATTTGGAAAAAGATTTCCAAGTATATTGTGATGCTTCACATCAGGGTTTGGGTGCCGTACTTATGCAAGGCGGAAAAGTTATGGCTTATGCCTCGAGACAACTCAAAACTCATGAAGTAAACTATCCTACTCATGATTTAGAGTTAGCCTCTGTTGTCCATGCACTCAAAACTTGGAGACACTACCTTTTGGGAAAGCGATGTGAAGTATTCACAGATCACAAGAGTTTGAAGTATATCTTCACCCAGAAGGAAATCAGTATGAGACAAAGAAGATGGTTAGATCTTATCAAATACTATGACTTAAGTTTGCAATACCACCCCGGTAAAGCAAATGTTGTAGCGGATGCTCTGAGTCGTAAGGTATTTGTGAATGGCCTTACCAAAGGAGAATTGCCAGATGATTTGTGTAAGCAATTCAAAGAACTCAGATTGGAGATTGTGCCTGAAGGACATCTCATGTCTTTGGATGTTCAACCCACTCTGTTGGATAAAATCAAAGAAGCCCAGAAGATGGATAAAGAAACCGAAGAGATTAAGGAAAGGATTAGCCAGGGAAAAGCTAAAAGTTTCCATGTAGACGAACAAGGTACTTTATGGCATGAGAAACGTATTTGTGTTCCACAAGATCCGGAGTTGAGGAAACTGATTCTGCAAGAAGCCCACAACTCTCCGTATTCTATTCACCCGGGAAACACCAAGATGTACATGGATATGAAAGAAAGATTTTGGTGGAACAATCTCAAAAGGGACATCGCCAAACATATTGCTTTGTGTGATGTGTGTAGTAGAGTGAAAGCGGAGCATCAGAAACCAGCAGGTTTGCTTCAACCACTACCTATTCCTGAATGGAAGTGGGAAAATATCGGTATGGATTTCATTACCGGATTACCAAGAACCAGGTCAGGATATGATTCCATATGGGTAGTAGTGGATCGCCTAACTAAAGTGGCTCATTTTATACCCATGAAGACAACTTATACAAGTGCCAAATTAGCCAAAATCTACATGAGCAGAATTGTATGCCTTCACGGTGTGCCTAAGAGTATTGTGTCTGATAGAGGAACTCAGTTCACTTCTCACTTTTGGAGACAGCTTCATGAATCTTTGGGAACGAGGTTGGAATTCAGCACTGCTTTTCATCCTCAAACCGATGGACAAACGGAAAGGACTAATCAAATTCTTGAAGACATGTTGAGGGCATGTGCCCTAGACTATGGAGCAAGTTGGGATGAAAGTCTACCTTACGCAGAGTTCTCTTACAATAACAGTTATCAAACTAGTATTGGGATGGCACCATTTGAGTTTCTGTACAGAAGGAAGTGTACCACCCCATTGCTATGGAATGGTGTGGGAGAAAGAAGTTTATTTGGACCTGATCTTATCAAAGACGCCGAAGAGAAGGTCAAGTTGATTAGGGACAGGTTGAAGATAGCACAGTCTAGACAGAAAAGTTACGCGGATTCTAAGCGTAGAGAAGTCACCTACGAAGTTGGGGATAGAGCTTATCTTAGAGTATCACCACTTCGTGGAGTGAAAAGATTTGGAGTCAAAGGAAAGTTGGCACCAAGATATGTTGGGCCATTCAAAATTCTAAATCGCAAGGGAGAAGTTGCATATGAAGTCGAATTGCCAGAATCTCTATCAGCAGTCCATAATGTATTTCATGTGAGTCAACTTAAGAAATGTCACCCAGAAATGGAAGAATCTTCTTTGAAGGATACCATACCTTTGGAAGAAGTTCAACTAGAAAGTGACCTCACTTATGAAGAAAAGCCTATCAGGATTCTTGAGACTGCAGAAAGAGTCACGAGAACAAAGACTATCAAGTTTTGCAAAGTACAATGGAATCATCATACCGAAGAGGAAGCAACATGGGAAAGAGAAGATGATCTTCGGAAAGACCACCCTCACCTATTTGCTAGCCAATCCGAATCTCGAGGGCGAGATTCATCTTAAGGGGGTTAGATTTGTAACATCCCTAAAATCATGTCTCAAAACTCATGCATATCATCCTTGCATCCATCATCATTTAGGGTTTCATCTCAAAATCATTTCAGAAATAGGAACATTTGTGGCTCATTATTTTATGTATGAAAACCCTAGCCTTTGTGCTACATGCTAATGAGAAATATGCTATTATTCATTCAGGATGTTTTGAATTCAAACTTAAGTGATTTCAAAAGCTTGAGCAAGGTTTCAAAACAAAATATGAAATAAAACCAAAGTTATGCCTATTATTATATCTCCTAAAAGGCTTGGTTTTATTGTATTATTTTCAAATAACCTAAGTAGGTCTAAGTGAACAGAGGTGTGTTACACTTATTTGGATGCAAGGAACACTGTACAAAAAGCTAGAGAAGATTTGAATTCAAAATTATTTGAAATAGGATTTTAAAACCATTCCTAGAAAAGCAATCAGAAAAAGAAAAGAAGTAAAGAAGAAAAAAAAATGACCCGACCAATCTGGCCGACCCATTAACACGGCCCAGCTAGCCCAGCAGCTCCACCCCATGAAACGTTTTCTTCACCGCTCCTGCACCCACCAGCTCGCTGGCGGAAGGACCCTCCTCTCCCCTCTCTCGCTGACAACCGCGGCCCACTCGGGTATCGTCGTCTCCACCCCCACGACTGGTTCATCCCCAAATTGACGCCGGCCGTTTCCTGTTGATTGCGCAGCTTCAATTCACGTTAATGCACGAGTAAATCTCGCTCGTATCCTGGCTACTAAAACCCCCTCTGCCCCCTCTCCCTTCTCCCCCAAACCCCGAGTCCAGAGCGCCCCCAGGCTGCAAGAATTGCTCACCGCAACCCCGCTGTCTCCGACGAGCTGCAGCCACGATTCCGGCCAACTCCGACCACCCCTCTGCTTCTGCTTCACACGAGCAGACTCCACTTGACCTTGCGCATCTCCCAGTACCACTGGTTCGCCCGTGCGTGACCCAGGACGTCGGCAACACAAGCGACTGAGCGCCACCGTCTTCGGCTTCAACTCCGTCGAGCTCCTCCGGTAAGACCAGACCGCCCCAAGCCTTCTCCTTCATGCACGCGTCTTCTCCGTGAACTCCTGCATCTGACCACATCCTTTGTTTGCCTTCTCGTGACCGACAGCGTCGCCTTCGACCTCGAACAGAGCCACCCGACGCCAGACCCTACTCCGGCGAGCAATCCACCGCAACCCTGAGCGCCCCTTGCCGAACCACCCATACGTTGAGCATCCCCACGTCCTTGCGATCACAGTGAGTACCTCCCCTACCCTTCTAGCTACCAGTATCGCCGGCGCGCCACCATCTGACCATCGCCGCCACGCGCAGTCGTTAAGCGCCGCCAGTTAGTGGCTTGCTGATTGTGTCCGTTGGATCTGTATCGTAGGGCTAGGATAGATTATAATCGAAGGGGTATCACATGCCTCTGCGCCGCCAGATCTAAGTTAGATCCTACGGTCCGCGTCTGTCGATCCGACCGAATCGGTACGCGCAAGTAATATGGCGACGCGTGTCTAGGGTTAGCTCAAAAACAGATTTCAGAATCAGAATTAGATCAAATTTTCAAATGGCTATAACTCGAGTTTCCCACGTTAGAATTTTGCAAACTTTATACCGTTGAAATCAGTGAGTCAAGCCCTTTCTGAATCTGCAATGTGTTTAACAAAATGTTTCTGTTAAAATGACTTTTTATACAGGAACATGTTTAAGGACATTTTGAGTATAGTTTTAGTTTAGTAAATTGTATTAGTGCCAAATAAGTTGATTAGCAAACTTTGTGTCTTGTATGTTACTGTATCATGCATTTGATTGATAGGGTTTTCAAAATCATCACTTAGTAATTCCTTGCATGCATGCATTCATATTTTTGATTGTATATAAATTGTGTGTAATTGTATGCTACAAATTTTGTGTATATTTTGCTAGTGACTGTGATTGTGAAGAGTGCTACTCTCCCCATTACCAAGGCAAGTGATACTTCATGATATTTCCAACCTTTATTTTGAATAAGCATTAGAATTGTTTTTTTCTAAGTCTTGCATGCTACTTTTGCCAAATGCTATGTTGGGAAATCCTATGTAGTGTAGAATGGTAGAATTGCTAGGGAATTTTACTAAGTTAAGTTACTATGCCATGCTTAGCCTAGCTAGTAGAAAACAAGGGTTGGTATAATCTATACTTGCTATGATGAAAATATTTCTAAGTCATGAGACTTATGTTTCCCTAATAAAACAACTAAGTCAAATGAACCTCCTGGGTGGAATGGAAGGATTGGTTTGTGTTGAGTGGTTACACAAGGCCATGGATTTGGCTTGTGTATCTCACTTGTGGTATGCCACCCAGGCACAAAGGGATTTGGAGGCCAAGTGTTGAGAAGCTTATAGTGCAGCCACTTGGCAAAATGGGCTCTACCTTGATCATATAGGTTGCTAGAACTTAGTCTTTTGGACAGTTGGTGGTAGTGGGATTGATAGGTTGGAACGCGTCCATTTGACTAGGGGAAGGCTTCTGAAAGGTCCTGTCTTGGGAAACCAAGTCTGGTGGGGAAAGTGCACAACCTCTGCAGATGGAAAATCTAAGTACTTAGCCAAGTCCATGGCAATGGACAATTTGAGCATCAAGACATGGAAGCTACAAGAATCTCATCACTCCAACTTCTAAGTAAAACTTGTGGGTGAACAAGGGTAAAGGACCCCAATGTCTATTGGTGGTTTCTTGGGAAAGTTTTGACAAAGAAAAACTTAGTGATTTCAACTAATAGGAAAAACCTATTTTGAAGCAAGCCAAGCTACACTTAGCCAAATTGCATATAGTAATATAGTCCACTTAAAATTTACTAAGGTATCACTTGCCAATACTATTCCAAAGTATTGACCCACTGTGGCTGTAACTTGTGATGTTGCAGGTTACTCAGATGATGATTAGGTGTCATGAGTCTACACTCAACATGCTTGCCTATGGCACATGAAGATGAAGACTTGTGTTATTTACTTATTCCAACACTCTTGTATTAGGCCTATGGCCCTGAGTTGTAAAAGACTATGTTTAATCTCTGGAATGGATGTAATAAATGACCTTTGTATCTGTGTACTTCATCTTAAACTGTGGATGCTAGCAATGATCCAGGGACTAGCATTGCAATCACAGGGATCTTTCTCCTTTACAAAGGAGGGGTCTAACAAGTAGATCCCATTTAGCTTCTTCCTTCATACATGTGAATGATCCAGCACAAGAAGCATCTAGTAAATCTTTATCATGAAGAGAAATCCTAGCATAAAAGTTATTGAGAATAATATTGTTAGGGAGTTCATGAATAGGACATTTAAGCATTAGTAACTTCAGTCTCCCCCAAGATTGAGATTTACTCTCTCCATCAAGAGGCCAAAAGTTATATATAAGATTTCTATCCTTATGAATCTCACTGGGAGGATAAAATTTAGAGTAAAAGAGAGATGACATCTCCTCCCATTCCATGGATTGTCCATTCTTCAACAGCTTATACCATTCTTCAGCTCTCCCTTTCAAGGATATGGAGAGTATCTTCTTCTTCACCTGTTCAATTGTGATACCTGCAGATTGAAACAACCTGCATAATTCATGGATAAAAAGCAAGTGATCACCAGGATGGACAGTTCCATCCCCAAAATAATAATTATCCATAACACAATTAGCAATACTTGTAGGTATCTTAAAATGACCTATCTCAACAGGTGGTGCTTCATCTACTACCCTAGTAGTGGTAGTAGTTTTCCCAAACAGAAAACCAAGTGGTTTATCCATATTGGAAACAAAGTAACAAGCAGTAACAAAAGCAATACTCACAGTAAAAGTTTCCCTTACCAGTTCCACTCTTCAATAGCGCTTCACTCCCCAGCAATAGCGCCAGAAAATAGTATTGATGACCCACAAGTATAGGGGTTGTATCGTAGTACTTTTGATAAATAGGAGTGTCGATCCCAACGAGGAGCAGAAGGTGCTAAACAGTGGTATGGAGCAGCAAATCCATGTGAATACTTAGCAAACGGATTTTTAGTGGTCTTCTGACAAAGCAACAAAACAAAGAGCAAGTAACATAAGTAACAAATGGAGCAAGTGGCCCAATCCTTTCTTAGCAAAGGACAAGACAGTGGAAATACTTATAAGGACCAAACATTCTCGAGGACACATGGGAATTCTGTCAAGTGCTTTCGCTTCAAATAGCTGAGTACTCTTCTGTGGTGTTTGTAAGTGTTGCGTGGGTGAACATGTGCTAACATACTTCCCTTCCTAGGACTAATACATACTTGTGATTAAACCCCCTGCAAACATCTATAACTACAGGAAAGTAATTAAGATATAAATCTAACCACAGCCTTAAACTCTGAGATCCTACACTCCCTTGTGCAAAGGTGTCCTAATGGGGGTTCAGGTTTCTGTCACTCCGGCAACCCCACGATTAGTATCCAAATACACAATGCATTCCCCTAGGCCCATAAATGGTGAAGTATCATGTAGTCGACGTTCACATGACACCACTAGAAGAATAGCACCACAACTTAAATACTAAACCATTGAATAATAACTCATCACAGATTCACTACTAACAACATGACTTCTCCCATGTCCTCAAGAACTAAACGAACTACTCACGAGACATCATATGGATCAAGATCAAAGATGATATGATAATGGATATCAATTTGAACATAAACAATAATCCAATGGTTCCACTCACAAGCATGAACTACAATAGTAATCAACATCGGGAAAGTTTCCCCTAAGAGTTAAAGCAATATCCAACACAATTGTTACAGCGGGACGGAGTGGTGGTGATGGTGCTGGTGGAGATGATGGCGTGGATGATGATGATGATCCCGATGAAGCCTAGCTTCATGATGGTGTTGATGGCGACGGTCTCCCCTCTCCGGGAAGGAATTCTCCCGGCAGAAATCTGTCTACCGGAGAGATCTTTATCTCTTGGTGTTTTCCGCCCCCAGAGGTGGCAGAAATCTATCTGTGGTCGCCCCCTGAGGCTTAGGGTTACGAAGAGAAGATATAGGCGAAGGGGCGGAGTCAGAGGCCAGGCAGGTGGGCCACATCTGCCCTAGGCGCGGCCTCAGGTGGGCCCGCGCCTAGGGGGTGTGGGCCCCCTACGGCCCCCTTCGCTCCTCCTTTTGGCTTCCTTCGTCCTCAGGTAAAATAATTTATTTCCATATTTTTCTGGTATTTTTATGATCTTCGCAAAATTGCACCGAAACGCCTTCTTTTCCATCAGAATCTAAACTCCGACAGTTCATCCTCCAAGAATCATCCAACATGCATGAACAAATGAAAAGCCATAAGTAATACCTCATAATAAGACAAATATTAATGAATAGAGGTAAATTATGATATAGAATGGTGATGCAAATTGGGCGTATCAATTATATAGATATAATTCTACATTAGATATATATACAATTTGATTAAATGGAGATCACAACTCGTATATTCAGTTACAAGATCATTAAATCACTAGAAGCGGGAGGTATGGTATTTTCCTTCTAGGTGTATGATATGGTCAATAATAAATCCTGCCAATTCCTCTTGAATTTCTACCAGCCGCTCCCTTGGTTGGAGATTCTCCCGCAATCTTTCCAACTATATATAAAAGAAGGAAGTCAATATGAATATCAATATTCATAAAAAATATTATGAATGACACTCAACACAATTTTTGAATATATTATTCACATAATTCTATAAATGTCCCTCCGTCCCGCTCACTGACCTCCGAGCGAATGTACTCGCACACGAAGCATCCACACAAATTATTCCCTCGTGGCTGCCTCTCGCATTTTACAAGAATAGAATTCAATCAAATAATAATCAAGCATGATATAGTGGTATTGAAACAAGAATTGAAGAGATGCGTGGATCTAGATCGTACTACTTACATCGATCCAATAAAAACTAAGCTCATATTTAAATTCACCAACCATAGCATTGGTGAAAGCTTTCCAAATCCTGCCCGGCAAAAATTAAAGAATAAATGAGTTATTAGTTACTTGATATCTCAGGATATATATATATATATGAACGAAAGAGACCGATATAGTGCGATAATGACTGAAATTACCTCTGGAGCGCATCTTTAATGAATGCATACTCTGGGTGCAAGTCCTTGATTTCAACTCTTCTAGCATCAAATTCAATGATTAGCAGAATCTAGTGATAGCTATGCATGTTTATATACATCAGTAACTCATCAATTACACTTAGCAGAATCAAGTGAATCTGTACAAGGTAGTAACACTCTTATTTGTAGTTGTAGGGAAACAATATTCTTCGTTTGTAATGTTGCCTCAATAAGGCTCTTAGCAAGTTACGCTCCGTCTCCTTGGGGTATTCCCTTAGCAATGCTTGATTAAACCGGTGTGGGTCGATGAACCCAATGTCAAAGATTTTCTTTCAGTCACATTCATCGCTCTTCATTCTGCATATTAGCATAGTGAAGATAATTGCATGCAATGAACGAGCTGAGTTAGAGACTTTATCATAGAAATAAATGAACCACTTACAAACAATAGGTAGTGAGGAGACTCAAGTCGAGAGCATCTTGTTTGAATAACATATAGAATTCCTCAAAATAAATTTGCAACTAGTATTCACCACTAAAATTCTCATTTGTAATGCTCACTAGCAGCGCTGACAGTCGATCTGCTTCATCGCATGTAGAGACTTTCTCGTACCACTCATGCAGTCTTACCATTTGTGTTGGTAGAAGTTAGACCTCACTAGGTCTAACCAGAGTCTTCCCGTATTCATATTTCCATACTATTTCCTCATGTTTGGGGATATGCTCGCCTAGAGCTTGATCAACTGTAATACTAGCAACTTTGGAAAATTCCATTTCTAAAATATTCTGATGATCAACATTGGGTAACACCTTGAGAGGGGCGATCGATTGGTTTGCCTACATTCCGAGTTGGGCAACATCTCTTTTCCTGTTGCTTGCAGTAGTACTTCCTGGATTTTTCCTATGAATTCTCATCAGAGAGTGTCTGTAGTCATCAGCCTTATTTATCTCATATTGCGATGGTTGCTCAAGAAAACCCTTAGCCCACTTTTTGGCTTCCGAATCAAATATTTTCTTTGGCTCAGGCACTTTGGGTGCAAAGAGGGCTTTCACTTGGGAATCGCTGATTGCTTTGGTTTCCTCATCAGTCATCTCGTAAGGTAACTTGGGAGGAGGCGACAGGGTTTTCTTCGCCCTTTTACCTTTGGCTTTCTTCTGAGTAGTATTACTAGTTGACTGAGAGGCTGCCTTCTTCGTCTAAAACGGCGGCGGTGGAGTGGGCTGACGCGGAGGTGGACTCACGCTATGGTGGTCGTCCCACTCCTCATGTGGACTTGTTGGAGGCGGCAGACTCAGCTGACGCGGAAGAGACGGTGGTGGCCTAGGTGCAGAGCCTGGAAACACGATGTATTTCTTGCGCCATAGAATGATAGAGCCCCTGACTTCTCCTAGCGTGCTCCCATATTTAGGTCCACGGATGTCAAGTTGTAGTGATTCATATTGAGGTAGAACCTCATCCACCCTGACACGAGCATAGCCATCTGGAATCTCTTTGCAATGACAGCGTGCTTCAGGTTCACAAAATAAAGCATAGCCGAGAGCCATCTTAAAGGATAAGTTCATCACTCCCACATGCAGCTCACACCTTGTCTTCTCAGTGATATTATCCACAGGTTAGCGATCTATCGGATCAGCCGCCGTGGAAGCAACACTGCTTCTCCGCTGAGATAGGCCACCGGCACTTTCTTCTAGCCGCTGATGAGTTGGCCCTTGCTGGCACAATTTTTCCAGTTGCTTCTGTTGCTCATTTAGCATGGCATATATTTCCTCACTCTTTCTTTCCACGCTACACAACCAGTCTTCCTCCTCTATCTCCTTCTACTTCTTTGCCCTCCCTCGGCTTCTATAAGATTCAGTGTCCTCAGGAAACCCTGTCTTCCATGGCACATAAGGTCCAAAGCATCGTGTTCGTCCTAGTTTTTCAGGATTCCCAAGGGCCTTTGTCAGCTCGTCGTTCTCTCTATCGGGTTTGAAGTTACCCTTTTTAACATCCTCGATTGTTTTAACAATTTATCCATGTGGTGTAGCAACATTGGACTTTTCATCAAATATTAACTCCCATGTTTCCATGTCATACTTTGCCCCATGCGCAAGTAACCAATTCCTTACTCTGATGGGCGAGTCCACTGTAGCTGGAGTGAGCCCTTGGGCATGCAAGGCTTTCTCGGCGTCCTCCCACTTAGGAACGGAAGTCCTGTAGCCACCTGTCCCCATGATACGTGGGAAGCGTATCTATAATTTTTGATGTTCCATGCTTGTTTAGTATCTACTTTTCTTTGCTTTGTCTACACTTTGAGGTGCTTTTATATGTTTTCTGGTACTAACCTATTAATAAGATGGCGCGGTGCTAGTTGCTTGTTTTCTTCTGTTTTTGGTTCTAGAAAGGCAGAAAATCAATATTCTTGAAATTGGACGGGACAAAATCCAAAGCCAATATTTTACCGTGGGGAAAACAAAGCCTGAATATGAGACGGAGGAGAGCCACCAGGGGTCCACACCCCCTGGCCGCGCAGCCAAGGTGGGCAGCGCCTAGGGGTGTGGCCGCCCTGGTGACCCCTGCCTCGCCTCTTCGCCTATAAATACCCCCCGATGACAAAACCCTAAGTACCTGATCAAGATTCCACGAAACCATCTATAGCCGCCGCCACCATCGTCCCTAGATCGGGGAGTGGGGGCGGGGGGATCTGAAGCTCTTCCCGACACCCTGCCGAAGGGGAGTTCATACCGGAGGCCTTCTTCTTCATCATGCCAGCCTCCGGTATGAAGTGTGAGTAGTTCCACCTTGGACTACGGGTCCATGTAGTATCTAGATGGTTGTATCTCCTCTTTTGTGCTACCATGTTTAGATATTGTGATCTCTGTTCATGATCAAGATCATCTATTTGTAATTATTCATGTTGTGTTTGCGGGGATCCGATGGATATTGAGATTACTATGTCAGATTGGTTAATGGTTTTGTCTTAGTGATTCTATCATGTCTGAGTTATTTGTGATCTTGCATGCTCTCCGTTTCTAGTATCTATCTTGGCAAATTAGATGCTAGTGACTCCAAGAGGGGGTATTTATGCTAGATAGTGGGTTCATGCCTCTTTTTAATCTAAGGGAAGTGACAGAAATCTCTAAGGTTGTACATGTGCTGTTGCCACTAGGGATAAAACAACGGTATCTTATTCATGAAACAAGTGGATTGTTTACCTTACACACTTTGCTTAAAGTAGTTATCTGTTGCTTGCAACTTAATACTGGAGGGGGTTCGGACGATAACCTAAATGTGGATTTCTAGTCATAGAGGCAGTTGGATGGCGGTCTATGTATCTTGTTGTATTGCCCAATCGAATATCATAGGATCATGAATGTCTAGTATTGCATTGTTATGCCTTGCTCAGTCCTGTCAATTGCCCCAGTGTAATTTGTTTACCTAGCATGCCATGTTTGTTTATCTTAAGGAGAACACCTCTAGTGAACTATGGACTCGGTCCAATCTTTACCATTGATACATCTTCCATTATTAGTGTTTACTTTCTGCAAACCATTATTACCTTCCACACCATACAGTTAATCCTTTATTACATCAATCGGTGAGATTGACAACCTCACTGTTCATTGGGGCAAAGTCTTGAGTTTGTGTTGTGCAGGTATCCAAGTTGCTAGGAACACCTTTGAGACGTTTCCTTCCTCCTACTGGTTCGATAACCTCGGTTTATTACCGAGGGAAGAATTGTTGCTGTGCTCATCACACCTTGCTTTTGGGGTCTCCCAACGAAGCGCTACTAGGCGCCATCAACAAGTTTTCTCGCGCCATTGCCGAGGAGGCTAAGGACATGTTCACAAATTGAGTCCTTCACAACCTTTCTCTTTACTTTGTTTTTGTTTTGCTTAGTTTATTTTGCTTGGTTTTGTTTGCCTCTTTTTAATAAAAACTCCAAAATAATTAGTTTAGTTTTGTTTGGTTTGCTTTATCTTATAAAAAAACATAAAAAAATTAGTTCCTGCTCTAGTTGCTGCTGCTGTTGGCTTGCTCCACTTTTGCCAAAATGAACTCTGCTGAGAACACCAAGTTGTGTGACTTCACTAGCACAAACAACAATGATTTCCTAAGTATTCCTATTGCTCCACCTTCTCCTGATGCTACCTTTTATGAAATTAAGCCTGCTTTGTTAAATCTTGTGATGAGAGAGCAAATTTCTAGAGCTAGTTCTGATGATGCTACTGCCCACGTCAATAACTTTGTTGAACTTTGTGAGATGCAAAAGTATAAGGATGTAGATGGAGATATTATTTAGCTCAAGTTGTTCCCTTTCTCCTTTAGAGGAAAAGCTAAAGAATGGTTGTTATCCTTGCCTAGAAATACTATTGATTCTTGGATTAAGTGCAAAGATGATTTTATTGGTAAATACTATCCTCCTGCTAAGATTATATCTATGAGAAGTGATATTATGTTAGACCCCTCCTTTGTAAAGGAAAAGGATCCCTGTGATTGCAATGCTAGTCCCTGGATCAATGCTAGCATCCACAGTTTAAGATGAAGTACACAGAAACAAAGGTCATTTATTACATCCATTCCAGAGATTAAACATAGTCTTTTACAACTCAGGGCCATAGGCCTAATACAAGAGTTTAGGAATAAGTAAATAAACACAAGTCTTCATCTTCATGTGCCACAGGCAAGCATGTTGAGTGTAGACTCATGACACCTAATCATCATCTGAGTAACCTGCAACATCACAAGTTACAGCCACAGTGGGTCAATACTTTGGAATAGTATCGGCAAGTGATACCTTAGTAAATTTTTAAGTGGACTATATTACTATATGCAATTTGGCTAAGTGTAGCTTGGCTTGCTTTGCTTCAAAATAGGTTTTTCCTATTAGTTGAAATCACTAAGTTTTTCTTTTGTCAAAAACTTTCCCAAGAAACCACCAATAGACATTGGGGTCCTTCACCCTTGTTCACCCACAAGTTTTACTTAGAAGTTGGAGTGATGAGATTCTTGTAGCTTCCATGTCTTGATGCTCAAATTGTCCATTGCCATGGACTTGGCTAAGTACTTAGATTTTTCCATCTGCAGAGGTTGTACACTTTCCCCACCAGACTTGGTTTCCCAAGACAGGACCTTTCAGAAGCCTTTCCTTAGTCAAATGGACGCGCTCCAACCTATCATTCCCACTACCACCAACTGTCCAAGTGACTAAGTTCTAGCAACCTATATGATCATGGTAGAGCCCATATTGCCAAGTGGTTGCACTACAAGCTTTCTCAACACTTGGCCTCCAAATCCCTTTATGCCTGGGTGGCATTCCACAAGTGAGATACACAAGCCAAATCCATGGCCTTGTGTAACCACTCAACACAAACCATTCCTTCCATTCCACCCAGGAGGTTCATTGACTTAGTTGTTTTATTAAGAAAGCATAAGTCTCATGACTTAGAAATATTTTCATCATAGCAAGTATAGATTATACCAACCCTTGTTTGCTACTAGCTAGGCTAAACATGGTATAGTAATCTTAACTTAGGAATTTCCCTAGCAATTCTAGTAACCTACAACTACTTAGGATTTCCCAACATAGCATTTGGCAAAAGTAACATGCAAGACTTAGCAAAATATTTCTAATGCTATACAAAATTATAGGGATGAATTAAGATGAAGTACCACTTGCCTTGGTAATGAGGAGAGTAGCACTCTTCACAATCACAGTCACTAGCAAAATCTACACAAACATATGTAGCACAAAATTACATACAACACAAATACAAACAAAAATATGAATGCATGCATGCAAGAAAATGCTAATTGATGATTTTTGGAAAACCCACCAAGCAAGTGCATGATACAGAAACATAACCAAGTCAAAGACTTGCCAACTAAACTTATTTAGCACTAATACAAAATACTAAACAAATTCTATACTTAAAATAGCCTTAAATAAGTTTCTGTATAAAAAGTCATTTTAACAGGAACATTTTGTTAAACACATTGCAGATTCAGAAAGGGCTTGACTCACTGATTCCAACGGTATAAAATTTGCAAAATTCTAACGTGGGAAACTCAAGTTATAGTCCTTTGAAAATTTGATCTAAATCTGATTTTGAAATCTGTTTTTGAACTAACCCTAGACACGCGTCGCAATAATACTGGCGCGTACCGGTTCGCACCGGATCACCCTTCCGCGCCGCAGGATCTAATCAATCGCACGGTCCTGAACGCGTACCCCTTCGCTGATAAGTGATTCTATCCTGTCGCTTGGATCTAGATCTAACGGCGCTCGAGCACACGACCATGTCCTGGCGGCGCGCGGCGTCAGCAAGTGGCGGAGCGCTCAGTCAGCGGCGTCGCTAGCGTTCTAGGTCGCCCCGAGAAGGAAGGAGATGCTTACCAGAACCGCAGGAGGCTGCTGATGCTCAAGGTGGCGATGGTTCGTCGAGGGCCGCGCGGACACGGCGAGGATTTCTCGTCGGAGTAGAGGCAGACGTCGGGCCGGGTCAGTCGTTGTTATTGGCGAGGTTCCTCTTCGCGCTAAGCAAAAATAAGGGTACTGTTAGATGCACACAACGATGAGGATTCTAGACGTATCAGTCAGAGGGCAAGGGGCGGTGGCTACTTACAGAGGGAGGTCGCCGGAGTTCGTGGAGAGAATGGTGGTGGCCAGTCGTCGATGTTGTGGAAGCTACGGGTCATGCGAGGGCAAATGGGGAGTGTCACTAGGTGCGCAGTGACTCACTGAACTTGATAGCATGAACTAGAGACAGAGGGGAACACGAGGCTCACCGGAATTCGCCGGCGTAGTCGTCGGAACAGCGGCGGCGTCGTGCGAGTTGTGGGCAGCCTGGTGGCGTGAAGGCAAAATTGTTTGGGGGAAAATGGGCACGAGGATGAAGGGATTTTATAGCCAGAGGCTCGACAAGAAACGCTTGCTGCATCAATGCCAATTAAGCTCGCGAAATCAGTGTAGCAACAGGCAGCGGCGGAGGTCGTGCGCGGAATCTAGGGAAGACGAAGCTGACGTGGAGAGGGCCCGCTCGTCAGCGTAGTGCGTGAAGTGGAGGTGGGGTCCGGTCGTCAGTGGCTGAGTGGGCGTGCTCGCGCGTGCAGAAGGAAAAGAAATTGCTCGGGTGGGCTAGTTGGGCCTGCTCAGATGCTGGGCTAGATTCCTGGTGCCTGGCCTTTTTATTTTGTTTGATCTTTTTCTTTTTTAATACAATTTTCAGGAATGGTTTTGATATGAATTCAAACTCCTTTTGAATTCAAACTTTTCTGGAGTTTTTGCAGGGTGTAGTAGTCTCCAATATAGGTATTAAGCATGTGGTTGCTTTGCATAGGCTTGGTCAAGCTTGGGGTATAAAAATAATCAGGGACTTGCATCTGATTTGCAAAAAGTTTGAAAAAAAAGGTTTTTGAAATTATTTCCAAGTTGTACACTTGGTCTAAATCCTTCACACAATCCTTTCAACAATGAAGGCAAGCAACCAAGTTCTTAAACTTTCAAACTTTCAAATGGTGATGGCCATTTGAATTAAATCTGCTTACATAAAATCATAGCACCATGTGCTTCTGTTTTTCTGATATGAGTTTGAAAATGATCTCAACTTTATATGCATGCATGAGTGATATGCAAACTTTGAAATCATGATTTTAGGGATGTTACATATTATGAAATTCAAACAACTTGATAATAAACATGTTGCTCAAGCTTGGGAAATAATAAAATCTTTGGTTAAGAATTGTCCCACTCACGGACTTATTGCTTGGATGATTATCCAGACTTTTTATGCAAGTTTGAACTTCTCTTCAAGAAACCTGTTGGATTCAGCTGCTGGAGGTACCTTTATGACCATCACCTTGGGTGCTGCAACAAAACTGTAAGACCTCACCATTTAAGGTAAAGGCCCTTATTATTGCAATGCTAGTCCTTGGATCGAATTGCTAGCATCCACAGTTTAAGATGAAGCACACAGATACAAAGGTTATTATTACCACGTAATATCCAGAGATACATAGTTCTTACAACTCATTAGCCCAAGGCTAATACATAGAGTTCACAATACTTAACAAAATAAATAAAGTCTTCATCTTCATGTGACACAGACAAACATGTTGAGTGTAGACTCATAACCTTAGTCACCATCAGAGTAACCTGAACATAATAAGTTACATCCACAGAGGGTCAATACATTTGGAATTGTATTGGCAAGTGATACCATAGTAGTATAGTAACATCTAATAACTATATGAATTTGGCTAAGTGTAGTTCAGGTTGGCTTTGCTCAAAGTAAGGTTTTTCTTTTTAGTTGAAAACACTAAGTTTTTGTTTGACAAAAACACCCAAGGAACCACCAATAGACATTGGTGATCCTTTACCCTTGTTCAACCATAAGTTTTAACTTAGATAAATAGGGATGAGGAGATCCTTGATCATTTCAATGTCTTTGATGCTCAAAATGTCCGTTACCGGGGACACGGCTAAGTACTTAGGTTTTACCCTCTCGAGAGGTGGTGCACTTTGCCCACAAGACTCAACATGCATCGAGACGAGACTTTTCAGAAGCATTCCTTCAGACCACCTTGGATGCGTTCCATCCTATCAACCCTACCACCAATTGTCCATCTGGCTGAATTCTTGCAACCTAGTTGGTCAAGGCAGAGCCCATATGCCATGTGGTTGCACTAGAAGCTTCTCAACACTAAACATCTCAAATCTCTTTGTTCCTGGGTGGACATCCACAAGTGTGATACACAAGGTAAAGCATAGACATGGGCCTTGTGTAACCACTCAACATAAACCATTCTACCCATTCCACCCAGGTGATTCATTAACATGTTGTTTTATTGATCAAAAACATAGTCATACACTTTGCATAGTATCATAACATGAATATTCCACCCTTTATTCTACTAGCTAGGATAAGCAATATCTATAGGATTTACCATAGCATAGCATATATCTAGAAAAATCCCCATGCAAATCCTACTCGAAATATCACTAGTGCATAGATAAAATAGTAGGAAAAAAATATGAAGCATCACCTGCCTTGGTAGTTGGGGGAATAGGCACAATCCTCACAATCACACTCTCCACAATCCACAAAATCTAGACATAAAATCATACCACAAAATTCACATTCAATATACAAACAAAAATATATATGAATGCATGCAAATGCAATGGAATGATGTGTCACACTTTTCAAATCAAACTAAACAATACTGAATACAAAGCATACTTCCTAAAGTCTAAATAAACCAAAATTTACTTTAAAACAATTTTCTAAATAAGTTTTATAGCCAAGATAGGCCTACAAATGCTTCTGCATAAAATCCTAATTTTACGGAAGAAAATGGCCAAACCAAGGCAATAGATGTAAAGAGCTTATTTTTTTTGAATCCATTGATATAAAATTTGTAATTTTTGTACTAACAGATCAAAAGTTATTGAATATACAAGTTTGAATATCTAATAGATCAAAATTCAGATATTAAATCGAAACCAGGGACACGCGGCGTGTTCTCATTGGCTCGTACCGCTTCACGCTGGATCATGCTTCCGTACCATTATATCTAAAGTGAATCTAGCGTCTCAGATCTAAACTTACCTCTTCCTCCTATTTCTAATCCTTACTGCTAGCTACAGATCCAACGAATCAGATCTAACTGACCATACGCGGGCGGTGTAAATGGCTCTGGTGGCGGCGACACGGCTGACAGCGACGCGCCGGCAGGGCTAGAGCGGTAGGGGGTGTGATGATGCTTACCACGTTCGCGTGAAGACGGTCAAGCTCAACGTGGTCGTGGCTTGGATAGGGGCGCATGGACACGGCCGTAAAACCTCGTCGGAGTTTGTACTGGCGTCAGGTGCGCACGAACAGAGACGGAGACGACGACCTAGGGAGAGATAAGGCAAACGGTGGGAATTACAAGCTACGCAAGGTCACGGCAAAAACAGTCGCATGAAGCAGAGGTCAAGGGGCCTGCGGGTTTTACCATGATTGCTCGTCGGAGTTGAAAGGAACCTCGGGTGCTTGTAGAGGTTGATGGGGGCGATGACCTGGGGCGATTTAGAAAAAACCAAAGTCATGAGAAGATGCGCAAGGCGATGGTGAAGCAGGTCGTGTGAACCAGAAGATAAGGCGCGCTCGAGACTCACCGTGATAGCTCACCGGAGGTCCTCGGTGTTGCAGCGGTGCAAGGTAAAATTCGTGGATCCTGGCGGCGCTTGGTGTTGGCAAGGTGAGGGGAAATGTTCGCAAGGGGGTGGGGAGTAAGTAGCCGGAGCAGTGCTGGAAATAACTTGGCGAATCAATGGGATTTACACCACGAATCAATCAGAAGTGAAGGGGGAAGAAACGGGCAGCGAGCTGGTCGTCGCACGGGGTTTGGGAAAGAAGAGGTGAGGTGGAAGCGGGGCCACTGTCAGTGAGAGGGGGGTGTGCGCGAGTGGGTGAGAAACAGATAGGAGAGGGGTTTCTCGGGTGGGCTTAGTGGGCCGTTGGGGCTTGCTGGGCCAAATAGTCTGCTGCTGTTATTTTTTTCTCCTTTTCTCTTTTTCCTTTTCTGTTTACATTTTCTAGAAAAAATTTGAATGCCCATTTCAAATCCAAATGAATTCAAACTTTCACCAAGTTTTTGTGTGGTGACCCTAGTGTCCAAAAGTGTGTCAAGCACATATAATCACTCAAAAATATTTTGGGTCTTTGAAAATAAAAATAAAACCTTGCCCCATATATATAATATAAGAAGGGGTTTAAATCTGGTTTTATTTAGGGTTTATCTTTGAAATTTTTTATGCAAGGTAATAATGCCATGATGATATGAATTCAACAACATGGTTTTGAATTTGATGAAATTTGGGATGTTACAAATCTAACCCCCTTAAGATGAATCTCTCCGTCGAGATTCGGATTGGCTAGCAAATATGTGAGGGTGATCTTTCCGAAGGTCATATTCTCTTTCCCAAGTTGCTTCTTCCTCGGTATGATGATTCCACCATACTTTACAGAATTTGATAGTCTTAGTATGAGTGGCTCTTTCTGCTATCTCAAGAATCTTGATAGGTTTCTCTTCATAAGTGAGATCACTCTCCAACTGTACCTCTTCCAATGGTATAGTGTCCTTCAATGAAGTTTCTCCCATCTCCGGATGACACTTCTTCAACTGACTCACATGAAACACATTGCGAACTGCAGACAGTAATTCAGGAAATTCAATCTCATAAGCTACATCTCCTTTGCGGTTCAAAATCTTGAATGACCCTACATATCTAGGTGCCAATTTCCCTTTGATTCTAAATCTCTTCACACCACAAAGTGGTGAGACTCTTAGATAAGCTCCATCACCTACCTAATAGGTGACTTCCCTATGCTTTGGATCTACATAGCTCTTTTGTCGGGATTGGTCTATCTTCAATCTGACCTTTACCATTCTAACTTTCTCTTTAGCTTCCTTGATCAGTTCTAGTCCGAATAAATTTCTTTCTCCTCCTCCATTCCATAGTAATGGCGTAGTACACTTCCTTCCATAAAGGAATTCAAACGGAGCCATCTCTATGCTTGCTTGATAGCTGTTATTGTAAGAGAATTCTGCGTATGGCAGACTTTCATCCCAACTAGATCCATAGTCTAGCGCACAAGCTCTTAACATATCTTCCAAAATCTGATTGGTCCTTTCTGTCTGTCCATCAGTCTGAGGATGAAATGCTGTGCTGAATTCTAGTCTAGTCCCCAATGATTCATGCAGTTGTCACCAAAAATGCGAAGTTGTAGCATCCCAATTGTCTAACAATTGCAATGCTACTAGCCTAGTCTAGATATATGCTACCTTCCTACATATAATTGTTGCATCATCATTATATCATGCTCATGTCATCATGCCACCTTGCATTTGAGCATCATATAAAACCCTTTTCGTTTGGTTCTTATCTCCTCTGCATTGTTAATTGTATTTGCCTCTTGATATTGTATTTGGTTCTTGATATATTGTGTAATGCCCAAGTTGAGTTGGGGGCATATCTCTTATTAACTCCACCACCTTTTCTTTCACCACCTTATAATTCCACCATCCAACTAAATATGAGCTTGGCACTTATTGGTTTTACCTCTAGCTCATGTGTGTTGGGATGGATCCAATGCTTTTCCACATGCTCTCATCTTGGCATCATTATGTTTTCACATTATTGATATATGAGAGCCACATGGCCACCTTTGCATGCCTTGTGAGAGGAACCCTTTTTCCTAGCTTCCATATGGATTACTATGGATTTATGCTCATGTGGGAATATTTTTGGGACTAGTAAGCAGCTAGTGGAATATACACACTAGCAAGTCCCAATTTTAATCAAATATGATCATCTCCATCTATTCCACTTGGGGCATTCTTTTAATTCTTTTGCTTGGCTTTATTCCAATTTTGGGAATGCATAATAATAATGCCATGGGATAATATTGTTTTCACGAGAACCCACATGGCAATAAATATTTTGCATGGGCCATGCAAGTACCCTTTAGCTTGTCATTTGGTTTTATTTGATTTACAGTGGATCATCTCTATCTCTATCCTTTCTTTTGGCTTGATCTAAGTTAATCTAGCTTAGACCCTATCATCACATCCCTCTCTTTTTCTTGTCTTGTTTTTGTTTGATCATTGGTTGATCTTGGCTTGACCTTGTCCATAGCAAACCCTAATCTACCATACCCCCATCTAACTCTAACCCTAAACCCGAGCCCATCTACCTACCCCTAGCACCATACCCACTCTCTTTCTTTCCCCCTAAACCCTAGCTACCCTCTAACTTAACCGAGACCACCCCATGATCTACCCCCTCTAAACCAAACCCTACCTCCACCCTCTCTCTCGGCCCTCCCCTTTTCTCTCTAGACCTAGCCAACCCGAGCCCATCTACCTACCCCTCCTCCCCTGGTCCTCCCTCTTCCCTTCTCTAGCTAAAGAACAAGGAAAGAGAGGAGAAACCTACCCTAACCGAGCCCCCTATTGCTTTGGCAAAAAGGTGGAAAACCCCCCATGTGCTCTCTCCTCCTCCCTCATCTACCCTCACCTCACCTAACCACCCAGATCGCATCCAGGAGGCGCCCAGCTCCCCACCCTTCTCCTTCTTCCTCCCTAGGCCATGGCCAGCGCGCCACCATGCCCCAAAAACCCTAGCCTCGGCCACTTCTCCCTCTAGACGTGCTGGAGCGAGCCAAGCCGTACCAGGAGTACCAGGGTGCCCTCTGCTTCCTCTTCTTCGCCCTGAAGCGCCGGAACCCGCTGGACCTCGCCGGAGAAGCCCCGCCGCCGCCGTGCCCGTGAGCACCAGGACGCCTCCGGCCTGCTGCCTCCTCGCCGATCTACGCCACCCCGAGCCTGCTCGCTGCACCTGAGGGTCGCAGGTGAGCCCACAGCCTCCCTGGACATCCTCTCCCTTCCCCTCTCGCCGTGCATCGCCGCCGCCTCCCGTCGAGCGCTCTGCGCGCGCGCCAGCCTTGGCTTGGCAGCGGCAGCGTTCCCGCCTGTTCCTCGCCACGCTGCCTACTGTAGACCTCCGTTGACGCACCTCCTTAAACGAAAGCTGTAGCCCGGAGTTTCCTCGTCATCTTTCGTTTTTACCGCGTCGTGTTTCGTCCAGCGACGGCGTCGCCTTCGTCGCCGGAAGACGGCCGGATCCGCCGCCGCATGGCCTCTGTCTGTCAGCGATCAGCAGCAGCGATGGCCGTTTTGCGGTTTACCCCCTGTAGTATTTCCCGCCTCAACCCGCGCTCCCTAGGGGCCCACCAGTCAGCCAGCCCGTTGGTTTTGCTAAAACAACCCCGGAAGATCTTGACCGCCACAGACCGATCCCCCCTTCCGCGCGCCTGGATCGCCCACGTGGCGTCACTGGACGCCACAGGTGGCCCACTGCTGTGGTCCCCACCTGTCATCGACGGTGGTTAGGTCAGGCCGCGGTGGAAAAAGTTTTTCTGCGCGCGCTTGGTCCAGTCAGCCAGTGGCCCCACATGTCTGTGTCTGCGGCTAGCTAACCCTGAGTATAAAAAGTATTTCAGTCTATCTGTTTTAATTCAAATCTTTTTAAATTTATTTCAAATTCAAAATTCAAATCTGTTTTAATATATCTTTTAAAATACAAATCCAAATAATACAAATAATATATGTTTTCAAATCTGAAAAATGTGAGGATTTCAAATATGCAATACAAAATATATTTTGAACACTTTATTTTCCAAGTTAAACAAAATTACAATAATTTGCCCTTTTATCTTAATTAATTAATATCTTTTGTTTTATAACTCCAAATTTAGCAAATGATATGTCTAAAATGATTAGCTCGACGAGACCTTTCTGTTTATGCATTCCATGGTTTGATTTGAAGCATGCATCATATAAATATAAAGAGTACAGCAACTAATATGAGAATAAAATGGGCCAAAACTCAATAAAATGGTTTATTCTGGTATTCCACACCTCACCCATGCCATGCTACTTTATTGCCATGCAAATTGTGCATCATCCATCATGGCATGATTGTTTGCTTGATGCATTTGTACATATGCTTGTGCACTTTATTTATGTTGGCCTTGTTTGTTTGGTTCTTCTTCGAATAGACGCTGAGCAGGGGATACATCAAGAGAACCAGGAGCACCACCCAGATCCATCCCTTGCTTCAACTGAGCTGCCAGGCAAGCACTACCACATGCTTGCATACATATAGTACCTATTGCCTCTATCTTATTCTTGCATCATTGAGTCGCGATTGCATTAAACTGAATCCCAAGTATTGCATAGCCTTTACTTTGAAACCCCACCGAAGCTTGTTCCTCCATCCCATGAGCCCTTACTACAGGAGTTGTTTGAGCCATGCGAGTCGTAGAACAGCATGTGTAGGGTATGTGAGAGTCTGATGGATAACGAGGTACCCAAACAACTTAACCTGAGTAGTAATGGGATAACTAATGAAAGTGGCACCGGTGAGCCATATCTGTTATTTGGTTTTTCAGGCTCACTTGTGTCCCGTAAGACCCCGAGTAATTGATTCCTGTTCCTTGAATATTCGCGCTATCCACATCCGGGAGGCTTATGAACCAGAGCTTGATTCATTCTTATTTCTTGGGGCCATAAACTAGTTTGAGGTTTTATTTACTATCCTGTACTTATGCCATGCTTTACCGCTGTATTTAAATTGTGCAAGGAGCACACTGTACTGTTTAGGAAAGCGGAGTGTTTTCGCGGTGTCGACAAGCCCAGTCACATTTTGGGTTCCCGATCGTTCACGCCATATGGCAAACCTTGAGGCCGTTTGAGTCATCTAACTTCGCTATGGTAGCTCAATGGGGTGGCCCCAAATATTTCTGAATCCTGTAATTGCTTTGTCGTGGCCTCGTTGGGTTTTGATTTGGTTTTTCGAGGCATATCAGTGTGTTGCTATTTGTGCACCCTGAGGTAAAACTTTCTGAAAGCCGTGTCCGCGGTTATGGACGACTTGGAGCACAGTTTCTCGATCATAGACAAGCATAACTAAAGTATCGCTTTTAATTTGACTAGACTAGGTACCTGACTAGTAAATAGTGCAACATTCACGGAATGGATAATAAAACTGCCAACGGATGGGGGGGTTGTTCGTCCGCTTCCTCGTCGGTAAGCGAGGAGGAGGATGGATCTGTTAAGATTACCATTATAACTGTTATAACTGTTGTTATTAATTAACGGACATCCGTCTATCTCTGGTTAGGCGGATGGTTAGCGAGTATCTATAGAATTGTTAGGGTTTATCTTCTGCTGCAATTGCGTCACCCCAGGTTGTGTCCCCTTTAGAGGCATAAAGACTTGCTGAGTACCCCTAGGGTCTCACACGATAAATTATTGGTTCAGATGAACAGGTACCCTCGCAAGATGGATACTGGGTGGAAGAGACGGACGATGTGGGCAACGATCATTCGGTGTAGAGATTCCGGGAACGGGGATCCGTGCGATCTGTGGGCGGGATCTGCTTATTTATGGGGCATCTTATGCCGATTTGCTTCTTATCCGTACTCGGATTCTGTCTTCCGCTTCCGCTTGATACTCTGATGTTTGATGTATGAGGAGATATCCTAAACTATTATATCTATCTAGGATATTTGGATCTTGCCGTATGGCGTTGCTATATTTCCTTTCTTTTTAGATGGAATGGCTCTGATGTACTATTGTATGGTGGCTTGCATACATACTCATTTGTGTATGTAGTTGATCCCTTCGCCTGCCGATTACGCCGCCCGTGCTTGTCCCGATGTTTGGAAATGGTTGGGACGGCCGAAAGGTCTACCTGTGAGTGGCATTTGGGCCCCACCGTACTATTTCAACCATTTCTGCTCATCCAGGCTTGTACTAGGAGCGTAATTCACCGAGGTAGTTACAATTGGTATCAGAGCCATCCCGACCTTCAGGGTCTCAGCCAAATGGTCGTTGTCTGTCTAGCAAATATTTTGGTAGTTATGTATACTAGGGAAAAACAAAACGTGAGAGTAGGACTGCTTCCACTTTTCTTCTTACCCACCCACCACCCTTTTCTGGTAAGGAAGTGTAACGTTTTCTATCCTCTTCTTAAAATTCAAACTAGGATTCACGTGTTCTGGGTTTCCGTAGTACCATAGAAAGTGTGTGTGTAATTCCTTGTCTATCTATTGCATCCAACCTTGTTCTCGCAATCTGCCTTTGGTTATCAGCTGTTGGTACATTCCATATTGACAGGCTTTTGGAAACCGGCGCGATCTATCTGACTCCTTGTTAACCGGTGCCATCTTCTTTAAGGGTGTTCTTCCTTCTAGCAACTCCACAATCTGAGCAAGCATCAGTTGCTAATCTCTATCTGATAAGTGATTTTGCGCATCTATTGGTATTTTAATGCCGAAAAATGCGGAAAATTTTTCTTTGATACATCTGTGTTTCCACACTCCTTTTCAGTCGTGTGTGAAACATTATCTATCTTCCTTTTATCAGCATGTCCATGCTAACTCCTTCTTTTGACACCGGCGCTTAATCCTGGAGTTTTCACTTCATCTTCAATTCTCTTGGGCTAATTACATAACATGTGTCGATCCGATGCTGGTGATTGTAAATTAGTTCTCGGCATAGCTATATGACACTCATCGTGAGTGTAATATGGAAAAATGCTATAAACCGTCACCATCTGGAGGATACGGTTATCTCCTGTGATTTTGAGTACACCGTGATCATATCTATGCATATTCAAGCATCTTTGGCAATCCGGAGCTTCTCAAGGCACTACGGCGGTCTATCATCTGTCCATCATGCTGCACATCTTTTTGAACTCCATATCTGCACATCTTTTTCGTCTCTGATAGCTCACACCATAAGCAAAGCTATATCATCGGTTCTTAACCAAGATCTCTTTATCTTTGTAACCGGTGATCCGATCAACAATGTGAACCAGGTGACATCTCTTTCTTTCGAAGGACCCGATAATCTATTCTGCCAGTGCATCTTCTTCAACACGAACCCGTGCTCTTAATGTTGATCTTTCAAAGAGCGTTGAGCTCAGAAAGTGTTTCGAGCATTTGTTCGTTTCTCCCGCCTCTTGAACTTGATATTCTGGGAATATCCTGTTAATCCATGGTGGTATATGTTGATAATATGCTTGCCTATTCGATATCAATGGAAGGACATGGAAGATCATCTGTGTCTCTTTCTCTCAATCTTCTTGAGCACTGCCTGTGTGCAAAGTTCTCCAAGCGTCAATTCTGGCTTCTTGAAGTCACCTATCTCGGCCACGTCCTTCTGCTAAATACATTGCTTCAATTCTGGAATCAGCAAGTTCATTGTTAATTCCATCTTCCATCTTCAATCAAATCCGGAGTTGTTCCTTGTTGGCAAGTTATCATCATCGTTTCGCTGAAGTTTTCCTCAACACCGCTAAATCTCTCTCAATCTTTTCAAGAAGAACATGGAGTTCTTTCACCTTTATCTCGTTAAGTAATCTCTTGAAACCCTCTCGATCTATTATCTATGCGCAATCCACCGGAGGCCATGAAGACCTTCCAGATCTTGTTTTTTTTCCTTCTGTTCAAGTCGGTGATATCTTTTCTGTAGCTGTTGAATCTTGCAGTTGTCTCCGTGACCTTCCTTCATATCTTTCTGGTGGCTTGGTACTTCCGACATGATTTACAACATCATCACCGTATCTATCTTGGATCCGTGAATCGCTTGCATCTATCCTTGTTTTCTAACGGAGTTCCATGAGCTCTTCTTATCAATACCTTCAGTCTGTTTCGGTAGTTGGGTTGCATGGTTTTCTTATTCATGTGCGGAGTAATGCTTTGAGTGCGGGATGGAGTAGCTACCATACCACTACTCTTATCATTCGCTCTCGTACATTGAATTGGTGAATTAATGTGATTTCACTCATTCCACGGAAGTTAGAAGTGGCCTTTATTCCTTGATACTTTTGCTTCCGTCCTTGTTTTTCCGGAGTGCTCTCTCGAAGAAAGTAATCAATAATATCTCGTTGGTGATCTCGCCTTTTCCTACATGGAGCAAATCTACAGATGTCTGGTGGAACAAACGCAAACTCCTTTTGATCCTCGTCTTTCTACCGGCGCTCTACATCCCCAATCAAGATGAAAGCAAACTATCTCTCTCTTTGTTTCATAAATTCTTTTTCTGTGGTAAAGCCAGTTATGGTTGATGCCATCGGTCGCAAATCTATTGCGTTAGCCTCAAGGCTAAAGAAAGCAATAAGTATCTCTACAATAAACTCCAGACCTTCCATATCCTTTGCTTCTCGAGATTCCACCATGATCTAGCTTCACATCCGTCTCTGGAAGTTATATCCGCGCACCTCAATTGCGTGATCCTTTGGGTCTTACCGGCGCAAGAAGAATCTAATCCGGCGATGTCTAGCTAAATCTTTCTGTTGATATCAAGGGACTCTATTGTTTGAAGGCAATATTGTTTCCGTACTTCATTTCTCAAATCCGAGAGAAGATACGATGCTATTGTCATAGAGGATCAAAACTCTCCAATCTAGCTCTTTTCTTTCGGCGAGATAAAGATCCATCCTCTCTAGTATCGGTAAATCTTTAATCTTAACGGTGTGCCTTTCTATATCCATGATGCATAATCTTGTCCTTTCTTTCACAAGTGGTTCTATTCTTTTATCATGTTTCTCGAGAAAACCGGAGCCATGTCCATCCTATCGTTCTTGTCTCACGACAATCCTTCAACTCTTCCAACCGTTGTTTCGCAAGCAAAACGCAAGACTCGCAACAAGTCTAGCAAGTTTTGCAAGGTGTAGTGGTCGCACCATTCCGTTCTTCATCTTCTTGGGAACGTGAGGGTCACCTTCGTTCCGGACACCCGTCTCTCCTTGTGTTGTTTTCTTTTCCTAGGAATCTCGGGGCGAGATTCTTGTTTAGTGGGGGAGAGTTGTAGCATCCCAATTGTCTAACAATTGCAATGCTACTAGCCTAGTCTAGATATATGCTACCTTCCTACATATAATTGTTGCATCATCATTATATCATGCTCATGTCATCATGCCACCTTGCATTTGAGCATCATATAAAACCCTTTTCGTTTGGTTCTTATCTCCTCTGCATTGTTAATTGTATTTGCCTCTTAATATTGTATTTGGTTCTTGATATATTGTGTAATGCCCAAGTTGAGTTGGGGGCATATCTCTAATTAACTCCACCACCTTTTCTTTCACCACCTTATAATTCCACCATCCAACTAAATATGAGCTTGGCACTTATTGGTTTTACCTCTAGCTCATGTGTGTTGGGATGGATCCAATTCTTTTCCACATGCTCTCATCTTGGCATCATTATGTTTTCACATTATTGATATATGAGAGCCACATGGCCACCTTTGCATGCCTTGTGATAGGAACCCTTTTTCCTAGCTTCCATATGGATTGCTATGGATTTATGCTCATGTGGGAATATTTTTGGGACTAGTAAGCAGCTAGTGGAATATACACACTAGCAAGTCCCAATTTTAATCAAATATGATCATCTCCATCTATTCCACTTGGGGCATTCTTTTAATTCTTTTGCTTGGCTTTATTCCAATTTTGGGAATGCATAATAATAATGCCATGGGATAATATTGTTTTCACGAGAACCCACATGGCAATAAATATTTTGCATGGGCCATGCAAGTACCCCTTTAGCTTGTCATTTGGTTTTTATTTGATTTCTGAGTGGATCATCTCTATCTCTATCCTTTCTTTTGGCTTGATCTAAGTTAATCTAGCTTAGACCCTATCATCACATCCCTCTCTTTTTCTTGTCTTGTTTTTGTTTGATCATTGGTTGATCTTGGCTTGACCTTGTCCATAGCAAACCCTAATCTACCATACCCCCATCTAACTCTAACCCTAAACCGAGCCCATCTACCTACCCCTAGCACCATACCCACTCTCTTTCTTTCCCCCTAAACCCTAGCTACCCTCTAACTTAACCGAGACCACCCCATGATCTACCCCCTCTAAACCAAACCCTACCTCCACCCTCTCTCTCGGCCCTCCCCCTTTTCTCTCTAGACCTAGCCAACCCGAGCCCATCTACCTACCCCTCCTCCCCTGGTCCTCCCTCTTCCCTTCTCTAGCTAAAGAACAAGGAAAGAGAGGAGAAACCTACCCTAACCGAGCCCCCTATTGCTTTGGCAAAAAGGTGGAAAACCCCCCATGTGCTCTCTCCTCCTCCCTCATCTACCCTCACCTCACCTAACCACCCAGATCGCATCCAGGAGGCGCCCAGCTCCCCACCCTTCTCCTTCTTCCTCCCTAGGCCATGGCCAGCGCGCCACCATGCCCCAAAAACCCTAGCCTCGGCCACTTCTCCCTCTAGACATGCTGGAGCGAGCCAAGCCGTGCAGAGTACCAGGTGCCCTCTGCTTCCTCTTCTTGCAGCCTTGAACCCAGCTGACCTCGCTGAGAAGCCCGCCCTTGCCGTGCCCGTGAGCACCAGACGCCTCCCGCTGCCTCCTCGCCGATCCACGCCACCCGAGCCTGTTTCACTGAGGGTCGCAGGAGCCCACCTCCCTGACATCCTCTCCCTTCCCTCTGCCGTGCATCGTCGCCGCCTCCCGTCGAAGGCCTACAGCAGCGCGCAGCCGCCAGCAGAAAGGCGTTCCCGTTTCCTCGCTCAACTGCCTTGTAGACCTCCGTTGACGCACCTCCTTAAACGAAATGTAGCGGAGTTTCTCGTCATCTTTTGTTTTTACTGCGTGTTTTCGTCTAGAGACGGCGTCGCCTTCGTCGCCGGAAGCGGCGGATCCGCCGCCAGATGGCCTCTCTGTCTGTCACGATCGGCAGCGATGGCCGTTTGCGGTTTACCCCAGAGTATTTCCCGCCTCAACTCAAGCGCTCCCTAGGGGCCCACCAGTCACCAGCCGTTGGTTTTGCTAAAACAACCCGGAAGATCTTGACCGCCACAGACCGATCCCCTTCCACGTCACGCGCTGGATGGCCCGCGGCTTGCTGCTGGACGCGCCCGCGTGTGGCCCCGCGCCTGCCGTGTCCCCACCTGTCATCGACGGTGGTTAGGTCAGGCCGCGTTGGAAAAAGTTTTTCTGCGCGCGCTTGGTCCAGTCAGCCAGTGGCCCCACATGTCTGTGTCTGCGGCTAGCTAACCCTGAGTATAAAAAGTATTTCAGTCTATTTGTTTTAATTCAAATCTTTTTAAATTTATTTCAAATTCAAAATTCAAATCTGTTTTAATATATCTTTTAAAATACAAATCCAAATAATACAAATAATATATGTTTTCAAATCTGAAAAATGTGAGGATTTCAAATATGCAATACAAAATATATTTTGAACACTTTATTTTCCAAGTTAAACAAAATTACAATAATTTGCCCTTTTATCTTAATTAATTAATATCTTTTGTTTTATAACTCCAAATTTAGCAAATGATATGTCTAAAATGATTAGCTCGACGAGACCTTTCTGTTTATGCATTCCATGGTTTGATTTGAAGCATGCATCATATAAATATAAAGAGTACAGCAACTAATATGAGAATAAAATGGGCCAAAACTCAATAAAATGGTTTATTCTGGTATTCCACACCTCACCCATGCCATGCTACTTTATTGCCATGCAAATTGTGCATCATCCATCATGGCATGATTGTTTGCTTGATGCATTTGTACATATGCTTGTGCACTTTATTTATGTTGGCCTTGTTTGTTTGGTTCTTCTTCGAATAGACGCTGAGCAGGGGATACATCAAGAGAACCAGGAGCACCACCCAGATCCATCCCTTGCTTCAACTGAGCTGCCAGGCAAGCACTACCACATGCTTGCATACATATAGTACCTATTGCCTCTATCTTATTCTTGCATCATTGAGTCGCGATTGCATTAAACTGAATCCCAAGTATTGCATAGCCTTTACTTTGAAACCCCACCGAAGCTTGTTCCTCCATCCCATGAGCCCTTACTACAGGAGTTGTTTGAGCCATGCGAGTCGTAGAACAGCATGTGTAGGGTATGTGAGAGTCTGATGGATAACGAGGTACCCAAACAACTTAACCTGAGTAGTAATGGGATAACTAATGAAAGTGGCACCGGTGAGCCATATCTGTTATTTGGTTTTTCAGGCTCACTTGTGTCCCGTAGGACCCCGAGTAATTGATTCCTGTTCCTTGAATATTCGCGCTATCCACATCCGGGAGGCTTATGAACCAGAGGTTGATTCATTCTTATTTCTTGGGGCCATAAACTAGTTTGAGGTTTTATTTACTATCCTGTACTTATGCCATGCTTTACCGCTGTATTTAAATTGTGCAAGGAGCACACTGTACTGTTTAGGAAAGCGGAGTGTTTTCGCGGTGTCGACAAGCCCAGTCATATTTTCGGGTTCCCAGTCGTTCACAGCCACTGGCGCAAACCTTGAGGCCGTTTCGGAGTCATCTAACTTCGTTGCGGGTAGCTCAATGGGGTGGCCCCCTGAAATATTTCTGAATCCTGTAATTGCTTTGTCGTGACTGCCTCGTTGGGTTTTGATTTGGTTTTTCCGAGGCATATCGAGTGTGTGTTGCTATTTGTGCACCCCTGCAGGGTAAAACTTTCTGAAAGCCGTGTCCGCGGTTATGGACGACTTGGAGCACAGTTTCTCGATCATAGACAAGCATAACTAAAGTATCGCTTTTAATTTGACTAGACTAGGTACCTGACTAGTAAATAGTGCAACATTCACGGAATGGATAATAAAACTGCCAACGGATGGGGGGGTTGTTCGTCCGCTTCCTCGTCGGTAAGCGAGGAGGAGGATGGATCTGTTAAGATTACCATTATAACTGTTATAACTGTTGTTATTAATTAACGGACATCCGTCTATCTCTGGTTAGGCGGATGGTTAGCGAGTATCTATAGAATTGTTAGGGTTTATCTTCTGCTGCAATTGCGTCACCCCAGGTTGTGTCCCCTTTAGAGGCATAAAGACTTGCTGAGTACCCCTAGGGTCTCACACGATAAATTATTGGTTCAGATGAACAGGTACCCTCGCAAGATGGATACTGGGTGGAAGAGAGACGATGTGGGCAACGATCATTCGGTGTAGAGATTCCGAACGGGATCCGTGCGATCTGTGGGCGGATCTGCTTATTTATGGGGCATCTTATGCCGATTTGCTTCTTATCCGTACTCGGATTACATCTTCCGCTTCCGCTTGATACTCGATGTTTGATGTATGAGGAGATATCCTAAACTATTATATCTATCTAGGATATTTGGATCTTGCCGTATGGCGTTGCTATATTTCCTTTCTTTTTAGATGGAATGGCTCTGATGTACTATTGTATGGTGGCTTGCATACATACTCATTTGTGTATGTAGTTGATCCCTTTGCACGCGATTACGCCCGTGCTTGTCCCGATGTTTGAAATGGTTGGGACGGCCGAAAGGTCTACGTGAGTGGCATTTGGGCCCCACTGCACTATTTCAACCATTTCTGCTCATCCAGGCTTGTACTAGGAGCGTAATTCACCGAGGTAGTTACAATTGGTATCAGAGCCATCCCGACCTTCAGGGTCTCAACCAAATGGTCGTTGTCTGTCTAGCAAATATTTTGGTAGTTATGTATACTAGGGAAAAACAAAACGTGAGAGTAGGACTGCTTCCACTTTTCTTCTTACCCACCCACCACCCTTTTCTGGTAAGGAAGTGTAACGTTTTCTATCCTCTTCTTAAAATTCAAACTAGGATTCACGTGTTCTGGGTTTCCGTAGTACCATAGAAAGTGTGTGTGTAATTCCTTGTCTATCTATTGCATCCAACCTTGTTCTCGCAATCTGCCTTTGGTTATCAGCTGTTGGTACATTCCATATTGACAGGCTTTTGGAAACCGGCGCGATCTATCTGACTCCTTGTTAACCGGTGCCATCTTCTTTAAGGGTGTTCTTCCTTCTAGCAACTCCACAATCTGAGCAAGCATCAGTTGCTAATCTCTATCTGATAAGTGATTTTGCGCATCTATTGGTATTTTAATGCCGAAAAATGCGGAAAATTTTCTTTGATACATCTGTGTTTCCACACTCCTTTTCAGTCGTGTGTGAAACATTATCTATCTCCCTTTATCAGCATGTCCATGCTAACTCCTTCTTTTGACACCGGCGCTTAATCCTGGAGTTTTCACTTCATCTTCAATTCTCTTGGGCTAATTACATAACATGTGTCGATCCGATGCTGGTGATTGTAAATTAGTTCTCGGCATAGCTATATGACACTCATCGTGAGTGTAATATGGAAAAATGCTATAAACCGTCACCATCTGGAGGATACGGTTATCTCCTGTGATTTTGAGTACACCGTGATCATATCTATGCATATTCAAGCATCTTTGGCAATCCGGAGCTTCTCAAGGCACTACGGCGGTCTATCATCTGTCCATCATGCTGCACATCTTTTTGAACTCCATATCTGCACATCTTTTTCGTCTCTGATAGCTCACACCATAAGCAAAGCTATATCATCGGTTCTTAACCAAGATCTCTTTATCTTTGTAACCGGTGATCCGATCAACAATGTGAACCAGGTGACATCTCTTTCTTTCGAAGGACCCGATAATCTATTCTGCCAGTGCATCTTCTTCAACACGAACCCGTGCTCTTAATGTTGATCTTTCAAAGAGCGTTGAGCTCGTAAAGTGTTTCGAGCATTTGTTCGCTTTCTCCGCCTCTTGAACTTGATATTCTGGGAATATCCTGTTAATCCATGGTGGTATATGTTGATAATATGCTTGCCTATTCGATATCAATGGAAGGACATGGAAGATCATCTGTGTCTCTTTCTCTCAATCTTCTTGAGCACTGCCTGTGTGCAAAGTTCTCCAAGCGTCAATTCTGGCTTCTTGAAGTCACCTATCTCGGCCACGTCCTTCTGCTAAATACATTGCTTCAATTCTGGAATCAGCAAGTTCATTGTTAATTCCATCTTCCATCTTCAATCAAATCCGGAGTTGTTCCTTGTTGGCAAGTTATCATCATCGTTTCGCTGAAGTTTTCCTCAACACCGCTAAATCTCTCTCAATCTTTTCAAGAAGAACATGGAGTTCTTTCACCTTTATCTCGTTAAGTAATCTCTTGAAACCCTCTCGATCTATTATCTATGCGCAATCCACCGGAGGCCATGAAGACCTTCCAGATCTTGTTTTTTTTCCTTCTGTTCAAGTCGGTGATATCTTTTCTGTAGCTGTTGAATCTTGCAGTTGTCTCCGTGACCTTCCTTCATATCTTTCTGGTGGCTTGGTACTTCCGACATGACGACAACATCATCACCCGTATCTATCTTGGATCCGGTGAATCGTTTGCATCTATCCTTGTTTTCTAACGGAGTTCCATGAGCTCTTCTTATCAATACCTTCAGTCTGTTTCGGTAGTTGGGTTGCATGGTTTTCTTATTCATGTGCGGAGTAATGCTTTGAGTGCGGGATGGAGTAGCTACCATACCACTACTCTTATCATTCGCTCTCGTACATTGAATTGGTGAATTAATGTGATTTCACTCATTCCACGGAAGTTAGAAGTGGCCTTTATTCCTTGATACTTTTGCTTCCGTCCTTGTTTTTCCGGAGTGCTCTCTCGAAGAAAGTAATCAATAATATCGCGTTGGTGATCTCGCCTTTTCCTACATGGAGCAAATCTACAGATGTCTGGTGGAACAAACGCAAACTCCTTTTGATCCTCGTCTTTCTACCGGCGCTCTACATCCCCAATCAAGATGAAAGCAAACTATCTCTCTCTTTGTTTCATAAATTCTTTTTCTGTGGTAAAGCCAGTTATGGTTGATGCCATCGGTCGCAAATCTATTGCGTTAGCCTCAAGGCTAAAGAAAGCAATAAGTATCTCTACAATAAACTCCAGACCTTCCATATCCTTTGCTTCTCGAGATTCCACCATGATCTAGCTTCACATCCGTCTCTGGAAGTTATATCCGCGCACCTCAATTGCGTGATCCTTTGGGTCTTACCGGCGCAAGAAGAATCTAATCCGGCGATGTCTAGCTAAATCTTTCTGTTGATATCAAGGGACTCTATTGTTTGAAGGCAATATTGTTTCCGTACTTCATTTCTCAAATCCGAGAGAAGATACGATGCTATTGTCATAGAGGATCAAAACTCTCCAATCTAGCTCTTTTCTTTCGGCGAGATAAAGATCCATCCTCTCTAGTATCGGTAAATCTTTAATCTTAACGGTGTGCCTTTCTATATCCATGATGCATAATCTTGTCCTTTCTTTCACAAGTGGTTCTATTCTTTTATCATGTTTCTCGAGAAAACCGGAGCCATGTCCATCCTATCGTTCTTGTCTCACGACAATCCTTCAACTCTTCCAACCGTTGTTTCGCAAGCAAAACGCAAGACTCGCAACAAGTCTAGCAAGTTTTGCAAGGTGTAGTGGTCGCACCATTCCGTTCTTCATCTTCTTGGGAACGTGAGGGTCACCTTCGATCCGGACACCCGCCTCCTTGTGTTGTTTTCTTTTCCTAGGAATCTCGGGGCGAGATTCTTGTTTAGTGGGGGAGAGTTGTAGCATCCCAATTGTCTAACAATTGCAATGCTACTAGCCTAGTCTAGATATATGCTACCTTCCTACATATAATTGTTGCATCATCATTATATCATGCTCATGTCATCATGCCACCTTGCATTTGAGCATCATATAAAACCCTTTTCGTTTGGTTCTTATCTCCTCTGCATTGTTAATTGTATTTGCCTCTTAATATTGTATTTGGTTCTTGATATATTGTGTAATGCCCAAGTTGAGTTGGGGGCATATCTCTAATTAACTCCACCACCTTTTCTTTCACCACCTTATAATTCCACCATCCAACTAAATATGAGCTTGGCACTTATTGGTTTTACCTCTAGCTCATGTGTGTTGGGATGGATCCAATTCTTTTCCACATGCTCTCATCTTGGCATCATTATGTTTTCACATTATTGATATATGAGAGCCACATGGCCACCTTTGCATGCCTTGTGAGAGGAACCCTTTTTCCTAGCTTCCATATGGATTGCTATGGATTTATGCTCATGTGGGAATATTTTTGGGACTAGTAAGCAGCTAGTGGAATATACACACTAGCAAGTCCCAATTTTAATCAAATATGATCATCTCCATCTATTCCACTTGGGGCATTCTTTTAATTCTTTTGCTTGGCTTTATTCCAATTTTGGGAATGCATAATAATAATGCCATGGGATAATATTGTTTTCACGAGAACCCACATGGCAATAAATATTTTGCATGGGCCATGCAAGTACCCCTTTAGCTTGTCATTTGGTTTTTATTTGATTTCTGAGTGGATCATCTCTATCTCTATCCTTTCTTTTGGCTTGATCTAAGTTAATCTAGCTTAGACCCTATCATCACATCCCTCTCTTTTTCTTGTCTTGTTTTTGTTTGATCATTGGTTGATCTTGGCTTGACCTTGTCCATAGCAAACCCTAATCTACCATACCCCCATCTAACTCTAACCCTAAACCCGAGCCCATCTACCTACCCCTAGCACCATACCCACTCTCTTTCTTTCCCCCTAAACCCTAGCTACCCTCTAACTTAACCGAGACCACCCCATGATCTACCCCCTCTAAACCAAACCCTACCTCCACCCTCTCTCTCGGCCCTCCCCCTTTTCTCTCTAGACCTAGCCAACCCGAGCCCATCTACCTACCCCTCCTCCCCTGGTCCTCCCTCTTCCCTTCTCTAGCTAAAGAACAAGGAAAGAGAGGAGAAACCTACCCTACCCGAGCCCCCTCTTGCTTTGGCAAAAAGGTGGAAAACCCCCCCATGTGCTCTCTCCTCCTCCCTCATCTACCCTCACCTCACCTAACCACCCAGATCGCATCCAGGAGGCGCCCAGCTCCCCACCCTTCTCCTTCTTCCTCCCTAGGCCATGGCCAGCGCGCCACCATGCCCCAAAAACCCTAGCCTCGGCCACTTCTCCCTCTAGACGTGCTGGAGCGAGCCAAGCCGTACCAGGAGTACCAGGGTGCCCTCTGCTTCCTCTTCTTCGCCCTGAAGCGCCGGAACCCGCTGGACCTCGCCGGAGAAGCCCCGCCGCCGCCGTGCCCGTGAGCACCAGGACGCCTCCGGCCTGCTGCCTCCTCGCCGATCTACGCCACCCCGAGCCTGCTCGCTGCACCTGAGGGTCGCAGGTGAGCCCACAGCCTCCCTGGACATCCTCTCCCTTCCCCTCTCGCTGCCGCATCACGCCTCCCGCTGGCAGCGCCATGCGCCTGCACAAGGTCAAGGCCCGGCGCAGCAGCGCTTCCCGCCTGTTTCGCCTCGCTCGCTGCCTTGTAGACCTCCGTTGACGCACCTCCTTAAATGAAAGCTGTAGCCCGGAGTTTCCTCGTCATCTTTCGTTTTTACCGTGTCGTGTTTCGTCCGGAAGAGCGTAAATGATGGCGCCGCATGGCCTCGCTCTGTCGGCTGTCATCGATCGCAGCGATAGCCGTTGGCGGTTTACCTGTAGTATTTCCCGCCTCAACCCGCGCTCCCTAGGGGCCCACCAGTCAGCCAGCCCGTTGGTTTTGCTAAAACAACCCCGGAAGATCTTGACCGCCGCTTCCCGATCCCCTTCACAGGCTGGATCGCCGTGGCGTGTGGGCCAGCGCTACCGTGTCCCCACATCCATCGACGGTGGTTAGGTCAGGCCGCGGTGGAAAAAGTTTTTCTGCAAGGCGCTTGGTCCAGACCAAAGTGGCCCCACATGTCTGTGTCTGGCTAGCTAACCACAGTATAAAAAGTATTTCAGTCTATCTGTTTTAATTCAAATCTTTTTAAATTTATTTCAAATTCAAAATTCAAGTCTGTTTTAATATATCTTTTAAAATACAAATCCAAATAATACAAATAATATATGTTTTAAAATCAGAAAAATGTGAGGATTTCAAATATGCAATCCAAAATATATTTTGAACACTTTATTTTCCAAGTTAAACAAAATTACAATAATTTGCCCCTTTATCTTAATTAATTAATATCTTTTGTTTTATAACTCCAAATTTAGCAAATGATATGTCTAAAATGATTAGCTCGACGAGACCTTTCTGTTTATGCATTCCATGGTTTGATTTGAAGCATGCATCATATAAATATAAAGAGTACAGCAACTAATATGAGAATAAAATGGGCCAAAACTCAATAAAATGGTTTATTCTGGTATTCCACACCTCACCCATGCCATGCTACTTTATTGCCATGCAAATTGTGCATCATCCATCATGGCATGATTGTTTGCTTGATGCATTTATACATATGCTTATGCACTTTATTTATGTTGGCCTTGTTTGTTTGGTTCTTCTTCGAATAGACTGAAAGGTGGGATACATCAAGAGAACCAGAGCACCACCCAGATCCATCCCTTGCTTCAACTGAGCTGCCAGGCAAGCACTACCACATGCTTGCATACATATAGTACCTATTGCCTCTATCTTATTCTTGCATCATTGAGTCGCGATTGCATTAAACTGAATCCCAAGTATTGCATAGCCTTTACTTTGAAACCCCACCGAAGCTTGTTCCTCCATCCCATGAGCCCTTACTACAGGAGTTGTTTGAGCCATGCGAGTCGTAGAACAGCATGTGTAGGGTATGTGAGTCGATGGATAACGAGGTACCCAAACAACTTAACCTGAGTAGTAATGGGATAACTAATGAAAGTGGCACCGGTGAGCCATATCTGTTATTTGGTTTTTCAGGCTCACTTGTGTCCGTGGGACCCGAGTAATTGATTCTGTTCCTTGAATATTCGCTATCCACATCCGGGAGGCTTATGAACCAGAGGTTGATTCATTCTTATTTCTTGGGGCCATAAACTAGTTTGAGGTTTTATTTACTATCCTGTACTTATGCCATGCTTTACCGCTGTATTTAAATTGTGCGAGGAGCACACTATACTGTTTAGGAAAGCGGAGTGTTTTCATGTGTCGACAAGCCGTCCACATTTTGGGTTCCCGATCGTTCACAGCCTGGCGCAAACCTTGAGGCCGTTTGAGTCATCTAACCGTTCGGGTAGCTCAATGGGTGGCCCCTGAAATATTTCTGAATCCTGTAATTGCTTTGTCGATCGCCTCGTTGGGTTTTGATTTGGTTTTTCCGAGGCATATCGAGTGTGTGTGTTATTTGTGCACCCTAGGTAAAACTTTCGAAAGCCGTGTCCGCGGTTATGGACGACTTGGAGCACAGTTTCTTGATCATAGACAAGCATAACTAAAGTACCGCTTTTAATTTGACTAGACTAGGTACCTGACTAGTAAATAGTGCAACACTCACGGAATGGATAATAAAACTGCCAACGGATGGGGGGGGGTTGTTCGTCCGCTTCCTCGTCGGTAAGCGAGGAGGAGGATGGATCTGTTAAAGATTACCATTATAACTGTTATAACTGTTGTTATTAATTAACGGACATCCGTCTATCTCTGGTTAGGCGGATGGTTAGCGAGTATCTATAGAATTGTTAGGGTTTATCTTTTGCTGCAATTGCGTCACCCCAGGTTGTGTCCCCTTTAGAGGCATAAAGACTTGCTGAGTACCCCTAGGGTCTCACATGATAAATTATTGGTTCAGATGAACAGGTACCCTCGCAAGATGGATACTGGGTGGAAGAGATGGACGATGTGGGCAACGATCATTCGGTGTAGAGATTCCGGGAACGGGGATCCGTGCGATCTGTGGGCGGGATCTGCTTATTTATGGGGCATCTTATGCCGATTTGCTTCTTATCCGTACTCGGATTCTGTCTTCCGCTTCCTCTTGATACTCTGATGTTTGATGTATGAGGAGATATCCTAAACTATTATATCTATCTAGGATATTTGGATCTTGCCGTATGGCGTTGCTATATTTCCTTTCTTTTTAGATGGAATGGATCTGATGTACTATTGTATGGTGGCTTGCATACATACTCATTTGTGTATGTAGTTGATCCATTCGCCTGCCGATTACGCCGCCCGTGCTTGTCCCGATGTTTGGAAATGGTTGGGACGGCCGAAAGGTCTACCTGTGAGTGGCATTTGGGCCCCACCGTACTATTTCAACCATTTATGCTCATCCAGGCTTGTACTAGGAGCGTAATTCACCGAGGTAGTTACAGAAGTGAACTAGATTCCTCTATCTGACACAATACTCTTAGGTACTCCATGTAAACATATAATCCTATTCATTTAGATCTTAGCCAATTTAGCACTTGTATAAGTAGTCTTCACGGGTATGAAATGAGCCACTTTAGTTAGGCAATCCACAAGAACCCATATAGAATCATATCCAGATCTGGTCCTTGGCAGTCCGGTGATAAAATCCATACCAATCTTATCCCACTTCCAATCAGGTATAGGTTGTGGTTGTAATAACCCTGCCAGTTTCTCATGCTCCGCCTTCACTCTACTACACACATCACACAAGGCAATATTTTCCACGATATCTTTCTTAAGATGTTCCACCAAAATATTTCCTTCACATCCATGTACATCTTGGTGTTACCCGGATGAATAGAATATGGTGAATTGTGTGCTTCTTGCAGAATCAATTTCTGAAGCTCCAGATCTTGTGGAATGTAGATACGCTTTCCATACCATAAAGTTCATTGTTCATCTTCATGGAATCCTTTCGCTTTTCCTTAACTAATTTTACTCTTAATCTCTTTTATTTCCTTGTCCAACTTTTGGGCTTCTTTGATCTTATCCAACGGTGTTGGTTGAAGTTCCAAAGACATGAGATATCCTTCAGGCACTATCTCCAATCTTAGTTCTTTAAATTGGGCACACAAATCATCTAGTAATTCTCCTTTGGTGAGACCATTCACATAAACTTTACGGCTTAAAGCATCTTCCACAACATTTGCTTTACCGGGATGGTATTGCAAACTCAAGTCATAGTCCTTGATGAGTTCTAGCCACCTTCTTTGTCTCATGTTGATCTCCTTGTGGGTGAAAATATATTTCAGGCTCTTGTGATTTGTGAACACTTCACATCGCTTTCCCAAAATATAATGTCTCCATGTTTTGAGTGCATTAACAACAGAGGCTAACTCTAAGTCATGAGTAGGATAGTTTACTTCATGAGTTTTGAGTTGTCTCGAGGCATAAGCCACAACTTTTGTTCCTTGCATCAAAACTCCACCCAATCCTTGGTGAGATGCGTCACAATAGACTTGAAAATCTTTCTCTAGATCTAGCAAACATAAGACTGGTGCTGACACTAGTCTTTTATTCAACTCTTGAAAACTGGTTTCACATCCTTCAGTCCAATCAAACTTCTTCTCTTTCTTAAGTAACTCCATCATTGGCTTAGCCACTTTCGAGAAATTCTCGATGAAACTTCTATTGTATCCTGCCAAGCCTAGGAAACTACGAACTTCTTTAACCGATTTGGGAGATTTCCACTCATTTACAGCTGACATCTTTGCGGGATCGACAACTATATCATCTACAGACACAATATGTCCAAGAAATCCAACTTCATTCAACCAAAACTCACACTTACTAAACTTGGCATACAATTTGTGCTCCCTGAGTTTCTCAAGGATCAAACGCAAATGTTCTTCATGCTCTTCATTGCTCTTGGAATAGATCAAAATGTCATTGATGAATACGACAACAAATTTGCCGAGAAACTCCATGAACACCTTGTTCATCATGTTCAAGAAATAATCTGGTGCATTTGTTAGTCCAAATGGCATCACCGTATACTCATACAATCCATACCTAGTGGTAAAAAAGCAGTCTTAGGTATGTCTTGTTCTCTAATCTTTAACCTAAAGTAGCCTAATCGGAGATCAATTTTTGAGAACACATGAGCTCCTTCTAGTTGATCAAAGAGATCGTTGATTCTAGGTAAAGGGTACTTGTTCTTTATAGTCACCTCATTCAGTGAACGATAATCTATGCATAGCCTTTGACTTTTATCATTCTTCTCAACAAACAGAACTGGTGCACCCTAAGAGGAAGATCTTGGTTGGATAAATCCTTTCTGCAACTGTTCTCCAAGATGTTTCTTGAGTTCTTTCAATTCATCAACTGACATCTTTTAGGGTCTCTTTGCTATTGGTCCAGATCCTGGCAGTAAGTCACTCAAAAACTCCACATCTCTATCTGGTGGCATTCCTAGTAATTCTTCCAGAAACACATCCGGGTACTCTTTCACTACTGGTACACTGTCTATGCTAACCCCCTTAAGAGAATTTAGCTACTCCCTTTGGATTCAAAGTTAGACTTGAACCTAATCTGTTTCTTATCTGGAGTTGTGAGTGTAATAGTACGATTAGCACAATCTATTATTCCCTCATACTTAGTCATCCAATCCATGCCCAAAATTACATCCAATCCTTGGGAATCTAGGATTAGCAGAACAACTGGAAACTTATACTTTCCAAACTCTTTTACTAGATCATGACATCCAAAATTCACTATAATCTCTCCACCTGGAGAGCTTACTTTAATAGGACATCCAATAGTTTCAGTTGGAAGTCTATTTTGGTCTATAAATGCTCTTGATATGAATTAATGCGATGCATCGGTATCAAAAAGGACAAGTGCTGGAAAGGAATTAATCTTGAACTTACCAGCAATAGCATCAGACTCCTCATAAATTTCCTCCACATTGATGTGGTTCACATGACCCTTCTGAAAAGGGTTTGGCTTGTTGGCTCCATCAGTCTTATTTTCTGGGCATTCATTTGCATAGTGCCCAGTCTTCTTGCACTTGAAGCATTCAACCTGACTGATGTCCTTATTTGCTGGTTGACTTCCATTGCCGTTTCCACCATGGTGGCTCTTGTACCCACTCTTGTGGTTTATATGTCCACCATTGTCATGACCACGATGTTTATTGTTATCGTCGTGACGGTTACTGTTGTGGTGGCTGTTATATTTCCCGTGTTTGTGGGATCCAGAACCTCCACTATCTGCAACATGGGAACACTTGTGTGATGATCCAGAACTATGCTTATCAAAGTGGTGCTTCCTCTTCCTATTCTCCACCTGCTTCATCTTGCTTTCCAAGATGGTGGCTTTGTCACACAGAGATTCATAAGTTGGAACATATGCAACAGATAGTTGCATGCACATCTCATCATTCAGTCCCTCAAGGAATTTCTGCGGTGACCCAACACACCACTACATGGTGTAGTACACTATAGTCGTTGATATAACACCAATGGAACACCAGTCCATCTGCATTATATCCCTCAGAGTGGTACAACGGAAACATCGCGGGTCCAAGACAACACTTTATATTACATATAGCATATTACAAAAGATCCAGAGAGCTTCCTCGGATAGTAAGGAATATTATACAGAAAGAACCAGAAAGATCCATTCGAAGTTACTTTAGGAGTACTACTATTAGTATATGGATAAGGCTTGAAAGCACTACTATAGGATTGTTCTACAGAAGTAGGTTCTAGATTCTAGGAGTTTTATTTATATTCTATGATTCAGCTTGTCTTCGATAGATTCCGGTAAGGTCTTCGACTCCGTTGATCTCCCTTAGATATCTTCAACTCTTCAAGGGACTTATTTCCTAGAAACGTCATTGGTTTCTCTGAGATCTAGCAAGGGTTAAGAAGATACGTTGAGTACGAGCGTACTCAGCAAATTCACTAAAGAGGAGTGTTTGATGCACTATCTACAGCCACAGACCATAGGTCGTAGGCAATGCAAGTTTTCATAAACATTTCTTCAAAGGTTGCTTTTATTCTGAAAAGCTATGTCCGTCAAGCTTCACGGGTTTACCAGAACTTTCATGGAGTTCCTTTCCCGCCGCGTTCGTAGCTCCTTCCCGGAACAGGGAGTAACAAGTTATAGTTCTTATACTCTGCAGAGGTGCGTTACTTTACCTATGAGAGATCCAAGCCAATCACTGTCCTTCTCCGCCACCCCGCATACACCACAATTGTTGGATGACCAAACTCAAGGTAGACTTTTCCCCGTATAAAACGGCTATTACCTTAATTGCATAGACACAACAACCACTAACACTAGATATCTGTCCTTTGTAAGCCCAGATCCACGGTAGACTTCCCCCGTATAAAACGGCTATACCCACGATCTGCAACTTACAAATGCCTAGAACAGTGTCCAATGCATGCGAAAGGGAGCCGATCTAGCTGACTTCTCCGTCCCATTCCAAATATCATGGTTAACGCGTAATATAGGCGCAAGAATCACTGGCGACATTGGTTGTTAAGTCCTAGATAATATGTTCCTTTACCACCGGAACTTTCATAGTAGATTATTACCTCATGGTAAATAACCTATAATCATATTATTATGAAAATAGTGTTTTCTGATCTTTTTCAAATGCAGGTGATGATAACACTGAATTTGCAAAATACTTTAAAGAAAATAATCAAAGGACATGAGCAAGTGTGAACTTGCCTTTTGTGATTGCAAGATTATGCACTCACGGTCTTCGAGATAATAGAAGATCCAATATCTGAAATCATCATCATTGGTCCGGTAAGGACTAATGTTTAAATAAGCAAGATGCCATTATGCATAAATAATGCTATGCAATTTTATAATTCCCAAAGTGAAACCCTTAGTATTTTGAATAATTTGTTCTTAGGTATCGTCTTAAAGATTGGGTTTAGTTTTAAGTTTATTTCATAAGCGATGGCATTGATAATGAACTTAAGTGTTAACAATCCAAAATATACAAGTACTAATAGAATAATGTGACTATGATTAATTGTTATCTAGTTATTGGGATAAAAAGTCCTTGAGTTGAGTTTTTTTAAGAGCTGAAGAAACTAATATAGACTTGTTTGTGTGAAGTGGCAAAAAGAATAACATTTTAAGAAACTAGTATTAGTTAAGGTTAATTAGCCTTAAGGGTTATTAGGTTTTATATTAGGGTTTGTGATGGTTATGATTGATGTTAAGTTTTCATCTTTTCCTTGATGGTACAAGTGACCAAAGTTAACTTTAAAAATATAAGTGAATTTTAAGATATAATGAGTTTTAGAATATCATCTAGTTTTAGGGTTTTGACAAATATGATTATGAATGATCCTTTTTAATGTAAGTGAAAGATGGGTTTAATAACATGCAATTTATTAATGGGAGCTTAATTAGATGATCTTATAATTTTATTTGAGTTTAAAGTCATTTTTAAGAGTGGTTGAGTGATGGACATTATTCACCCCCTTATACATGAGTGATATATAATATTTATTTAAAAGTAGTTTAATTTTGAATTTAAGATTTAAAAACATTTTAAGGCTAATAGTTATATTTAAGTTTTATTTTGCTTACGGATTTAGACTTAGTAATTGAAGTTCAATGGTTTTACTATTTGATAAGAAAATGTCATTATTTCTTAGTTAAGAAATAATTTTAAAAATTAACAAAGTTTGGGCATCTTATTTGAGTAATATAAGTAATGTTTTTTATTTATCTTAAAATGTTTTTGAATAATATACATAGTATTTTCTAATGAAATATACTTGTTAAAGATCTTAAAAATGAATTTTATTTATTTTTAAGTCTTACCTTTATTTTTATAAAATTCTTCAAAGAATTAAGTGTCTTTAAATATTTGATTTATATTTTATTTGTAAAAACTCTAAGTTAGTATTTTTATAAAATAGTAAAGTAATTTTTATACACAAAAATGATTTTTATTTATTTTTAGGATTTTTCCTTATTTAATAAAATTTCATTTAAGATTTAATAGGGTTAAATCTTTATTTGCATTTTATTCACTTAAATAAGTAAAGTTATATTTTTCTTAGGTGGATATTATTTTTGTGATAATTTTAAAATATTAAATGTTTTTTATGATTTTTTTTAATTTTCTATAGCTGAAAATTTTTAAAGGTTATTTTGGTAATTTATTTATTTTACTTTTATTTCATTTCTTATTTTATTTAACTTGGGCTATTTTGGGTTGGGTACATGGGCTGGCCTGGCCCATCTAGGTTGGCCCAGTCTGGGATCTGGCCCAACCAACTCACCCCTGACCCTTCTCTCATCCTTGTCTCACACACAGACACACCACACACTCTACACGCATACGCACTGACCTCTCCCCTCATCCTCTACTCGCTTGCGATGCCGCTGCCGCTAGCGCTGGTGCCGCTTCGGTCGGTCGCCGGCCAACTCCGGCACTGCCACCAGCCGACGAGGACCCTTTTTGCTCTCCGCCTTCAATCTCTGTCTCCCCGTTGCCGCTCGGCCTTCCCCGTATGCGCCCCTGTGAAACCCTAATTCCTCCCTGGCCGGACCGTTGTCGATCCCGACGGTGCTGCTGCTTGGCCGTGACCCCCCGCCGTGCTACAAATGTTGTTGGGACGGCTCGACGCGGTGCAGGCACCTTGGTGCCCATCGTGCCGACGTGCCGCTTCATTCATGGCCTCTGCTTCCTCGGCGAGCTAGGACTCGCCCCAGGTAGGTTCTCCTTCTACCCCCTCTCTCTCTCTGTGACCAGCCTTCGTGCTGATGAACTCTTTTGATATGGATTTGGGATCCCTATGGATTTAGATGTAAATTTGAGAAATCTCTGCCGTGGTTTGTAGTGATGGTTTCAGGTTGATTCAGGTTATACATAGGTTGTAAGTTTGTTATTTAACCACTAAGAATGTTGTACTAGCTCTGGGGCTAAATGGAATCGTGATGTCAGATAGAGAAATGATGTACTTGTTGCTGTGTTTACTTTAACCTGGGCTAATATCTTGGGCTTAGCTATATTGGGGATATTTCATCCCTAGTTACTGAACTTTTATTTCAATAGGATGATTTGATTAGTTTCTGACCATCTAGATAATAGAAAATTGGTAAGATATGTTTCCTGGATTCTTTACTAGGGAAATGATTTGAAATTGCCTCTCTGGTTATTTGTAGAAAAGGTTGTGAATTCCACAATGGTTAATGATCTGCATAAGGTTGCTTGCAGATGTTTTGAATGATCTACTGATGATCATCTCATGCAAAGACATGATTTTGAGCAAGCAGGAATTAAAAGATTTAAAGTAGATTTCTTTATCTACTTAATTGCTGGATAACTAAATAAATGATTCATAGATTTGGCTAGGAAGATGATTTTCTTTTATTTGGGCTGATGTGATTATTTCATTTAGCAAGGCTTTTGCTTACTAGCTACCACTGTGGTGCCTCCATGGGAGTGTGCATATTGGTTTCCTAGTATGCATGATCTGCTATGGTTAGTGGTTTTACTTTATAAGATTATATACCTGGTGATGCAGTGATGAAACAGTATGGTGAATTATTTCCTTGCCAATGATGTGAAAACTGAGGCTAGCATATGATAGAGAAACAGATGCTATGGTTGGCCTCTTATGTGCTCTATGATGATCCTTACATCCAAGTGTATGCAGATCTGAGGGCTATTCTTTGCACTACTATTTGCTCCTATCAAAATCTAATAAGAACAGATTTGACTTACTATCCTTGTTGATAGTAAACAAAGTATTCAATTGATTCCTAGAGACTTCTACTAGGAAAATGATAAATATGCTTTAGCCAAAATATCTTAGTGACCATTTAGTGTGAGGATACACTCTAATAGTTGTTGTGCATCAGACTGTCACTATGGTGCCTCCATTTTGGAGTATGCATAGTGATAAGTGGTGTTTACTTGAACTGTTGTGAACTAGATGATTTTATTTGATAAGATCATACACCTGGCCTGTGATGCAAAGGCTGAGGCATTGATCAAAATAAGAATAGATGCTATTATATGGCTTTTAATAACTCTATGATGATTTTGGCAAAGCACTTCTTTGCAATACTGATAGTATCACCCTAACCACTCCTCCTAGATGAAACTCTAGTTGAAGGAAAGTTGTAATTGGATGAGTTTGTATCACAAGTGCATTTCTACTTGAGCCTAATGATGCAGTTTAATAAGAACAGGTGCTATAGTATGAATTTGGTGGTTAACCTGTGATTTGTTGAGTTGTTGCAGCTGTTGGCTCGTGTTGATCTTGATCAACCACTATTGGTTTCGTATATTCTTTCCTCCCTTTTCTGAGGTATCTACTGCTGCTACTCTCCTTGTCACCTAGGCCTCCTCCTTATGCTCCTGACTTGACCTATTGAATCTGCTACTGCTTTTCCTTCTGCTGGTGCTCCTGGATCTGTCTTCCCTTGATTCTAGCTCTTGGATGGCTCTAGAAAGCAACCAGAGCTGGTTGATGGTGCTGGTCTTGATTTGTGACCTTGTGGTTGTTTATGTGTGGTCTTGTGAGCTCTAGTGCTAAGAAATGAGCTGGGGTAGAAGGAGTAGCTAGCAGTAGTGGCTGCCACGAGTGGTTCCTTCTTATCCTCCCCTGGTTTGCTCCTGTGTTGACAGCAGCTATTTGCATGTTGATGTGCAAGCTTCTTGCAAGTGGGACCTGCTGGTGTGGATGAGATCAAGTGAATACTTGATATTTGTGAAATCTTTATCTAATTACTTTAACTGTCATGGTCAAACTTTCCCCTCTCCAAGCCTATGATGTTGTACTGAGGCCCTTACTAGATAAGAACAGATGCTCAGTTTGGTGAAACTTGCCCCTTACAGATTAGCTCGATGATGAATTGAACATAGCATTTCTATGTCAAACCTGAGAGAAAAACACTAACCAATTAACCATTCTTTTGTTTTATTGTTGTTTTGTTTCCTTTTTCTTTTTGTTGTGCTTACAGGAAATGAAGATCAAGAAGAAGAAAACAAGCTTAGTTAGGTTTTATTTTTAATCTTGTTGTAATTTCTCTTTTTTTTATTCTCAAGTGTAAAGATTTTGTATTATTATTGTGAGTGTAATTAATGAACTATTTATTTATTAATTCATCCTTTGTAAATCCTGATTGTAAAGACAATGTCATGTATATATAAATATATTGTTGTAATTAAGAACTCTTTTATTCATTTCAATTATGTAATTATTTTTCCTACATACTTGTTTCCTAATACTTTAATTTTATTTATCTATTGTAAAAGTTCAATATAATACTATATGTATAATATATATAATCATAAATAAATATTCTTATATCATTTAAATTCAAGTTATTAAATGTTTTTGATTTCCATTTGTGTATCTTATAAATTCATTTGAATTTCACATTTGAAATTCAAATACATGTTTGAACAAATTTCCTCTCGAAACAAAGAATTCTAAAAAGGTCATGTCGAAGTCTATCGCACTTGCTCCGAAGTTTCCTTCAGTACAAGAGAAATCCCGATCCCTCCATAGCTCTTTTAGTTTTGCGCGAAAATTCCCTGGATTTTCTTATGCATGAATGCAATGCACAAACCTGTGTCCTCTCTATTTCTAGGTGCTAAATCCTAGGATGTTAGAATTTCTCCTTCCTTTTTGCATCAGTGTCAACCTCATACGGTGCATAGCGTGCCAGATTGTTGAAATCCTCAATATATTCTGCAACAATGTGGTGGCATTGCTTAAGGTTGTGAAATTCCTTCTTCTTCAAACTCATCACTCCTAAAGAGATATGAGCAGTGCGGAACCCATCCTCAAACATTGCCCAAGTCACTTCCTCAATAAGGGTGGTGATTTGGAAGTTATCCCACCAAGTAGCTGCTGGTCCTTCCAACAGATGTGCTGCAAACCTGACTTTTTCCTCATCAGTGCAACCAACCGTGACCAAGTCCTTGTTCACAGAACGTAACCAGTCATTTTCTACCATAGGATCAGTGGTTCCTGAAAAATTAGCAGGCCTCAATCTCAGAAACCTTGTAAGCATATCAAAAGCTGGTGGGTTGTTTTGATTGTTGTTGTTGTTGTTGTTGTTGTTGTTGTTGTTGTTGTTGTTGTTGTTGTTGTTGTTGTTGTTGTTGTTGTTGTTTTGGTTCTGATTCTGATTCTCCATGAACTGGGTCATCATTTGCATCAACTGAGTCTAGGTTGTCATCAGCTGCTGCATCTCATTGCCATTGTTGTTGTTATTATTGTTGGGATTGGCACGACGGGGCGGCATCTATGGTTTCAATAAGGATAAGAAAGGATAAATACCCCATATATGCTAACATGCACAATACAATACATAACAACAATCACAATAAGCAAGCATAAGATAAACTTAGAGTTTAAACAACACGAACAACAAGTTTGCAAAGTAAACACACTAGCAAAGTCATCCACATGTTGGATGATCAATGCGACTCGATAATTAAAATGATAGATAGATAGATAGATAGATAGATAGATAGATAGATAGATAGATAGATAGATAGATAGATAGATAGATAGATAGATAGATAGATAGATAGATAGGCAAGTAGTCAACACTACTCCTCCATATAGACTTCCACCTCCACTAGTGCAAGTCCTGCCGCGTCGATTCCTGACTTGTATTCCTCCATGCTGGTGGTCAAGGCATTGACCTTCGCCTGAAGCTTCCTCTTTTGTGAACACAGCCTCTCAATCACCTCCTGCTGTGTCACTAACTCAAGATCCTTGAGCTCCATCTCGGCCTTCATCTCATTGATCTTCTTGTTCCTATCCTTCACTCTCTTCTCTTGATTCTTGAATCTCCTATCTTGCTTCTCGAACCTAGCCTCCATCTCCTTGATGCTCTCCTCCTGCTCCTCGAAGTCCTTGTCCTTCTCCCTCAACTGGACGCGTAGCTCGTCATTGCTAAGCATGACGTTGGTCCTATCAGTATCGAGGTGCCTAAGAAGGCTCTCTTAGTCCTGGAGATAGAGACGCACTGGCTCAATAGTCTCCCTAGTGGCATCGTCATACACTATAGCCTCTCCCTCCTCGTCATGTCTCCCAAATGGGTGGAAGTAGAGGCCCCTGAGCTCGGTGGAGTGAAGTCCACATAGACGACCAAGTAGATCCTGCATGGCAACGTCGAGTACCTTCTCCTTGTCTTCATGGATTAACTTGAAAGCAATCTTATCGGTGGGTGGCTCCGACTGGCGCCCTGGCTGCGAGACTCTAAATCCCCATAGATCCTTCCTCTCGAACTTCCTAAGCTGAAGTCCCTTAATGTTAGGGAGGGGGAGATTGAGCACACTGGTGAGATACACAATACGAGATCCAAAACGAGTTCCCTTGAACTCCTCGGTGGTGCTGAGAACAAAGCTAGTCATCTATTGCATAGGATAGAGAAAATTAGAAACAACACAAGTAAAGGGAAAAACATAAGGTAGTGAGACAAAAGCCAAAAGCATACATGAAACACACAAGTCATGGCATACAATATTCAATCACAAACACCAAGGTTCAACATAACTTAGACAAATTTTTGCCATACCACATAGGTTGGTATGATCAAAACTATCAACGCGAGAAAATGACAAGTGTGGTGGTCCAACTATTGGTGTACGTCACAATTCTCACTCATATGCTAAGTCTATGATATCTTCCGTTAGATGTTTTATGGCGGTCTCTAAGTCTTGGGTATACTTCTTCTCCTCTCTAAGGTCATTTTGAGTGTTGAGCATTCTACATTTGAGTCTTTCACCAAGCTCCTTGATGGCATTCCATGCTGCATTCCTTGCAGAGTCAAAGAATGACATGTGCATTTCAGAGTTGGTGACCATGCAAAATCCTGACTCATTGTGGTTATCCCCCGTTTTTATACAAGTGGAGTTGTACCCATAAATATTCCTATCCTTCATCCATCACGGGAAATCCCTTGTACACAGCTTCACCATGTATCCCCAAGCTAACCATGAGGTTTTTGAGTGCCTTGGGAAACTCTGTCTCACATTCTAAGGTCATGGTCATGAGTGGTTCCTTCTTGACGGCTTCGTTGATGGCGGCCATCTACAAATAAAGATGAGAAAGAAGATAAGGATAGGTTTACGAGATGAAAGGAGACAAGTGTGGAATTTGCAAAGGGTTGCATTTTTCCTAGTGGTTTCCTTAGTCTAATCCATATTAGGGTCATAATCCTACAGGAAACACAATGCTCTGATACCATCTGTAAGACCTCACCATTTAAGGTAAAGGCCCCTGTGATTGCAATGCTAGTCCCTGGATCGAATTGCTAGCATCCACAGTTTAAGATGAAGTACATAGATACAAAGGTCATTATTACTACGTAATATCCAGAGATACATAGTTCTTACAACTCATTAGCCCAAGGCTAATACATAGAGTTCACAATACTTAACAAAACAAATAAAGTCTTCATCTTCATGTGCCACAGGCAAACATGTTGAGTGTAGACTCATAACCCTAGTCACCATCAGAGTAACCTGCAGCATAATAAGTTATAGCCATAAAGGGTCAATACATTTGGAATTGTATTGGCAAGTGATACCATAGTAGTATAGTAACATCTAATAACTATATGAATTTGGCTAAGTGTAGTTCAGGTTGGCTTTGCTCAAAATAAGGTTTTTCTTTTTAGTTGAAAACACTAAGTTTTTGTTTGACGAAAACACCCAAGGAACCACCAATAAACATTGGTGATCCTTTACCCTTGTTCAACCATAAGTTTTAACTTAGAGAAATTGGGATGAGGAGATCCTTGATCATTTCAATGTCTTTGATGCTCAAAATGTCCGTTACCGGGGACACGGCTAAGTACTTAGGTTTTACCCTCTCGAGAGGTGGTGCACTTTCCCAACAAGACTCGACATGCATCGAGACAAGACTTTTCAGAAGCATTCCTTCAGACCACCTTGGACGCGTTCCATCCTATCAACCCTACCACCAATTGTCCATCTGGCTGAATTCTTGCAACCTAGTTGGTCAAGGCACAGCCCATATGCCATGTGGTTGCACTAAAAGCTTCTCAACACTAAACATCTCAAATCTCTTTGTTCCTAGGTGGCCATCCACAAGTGTGATACACAAGGTAAACCATATACATGGGCCTTGTGTAACCACTCAACATAAACCATTCTTCCCATTCCACCCAAGTGATTCATTAACATGTTGTTTTATTAATCAAAAACATAGTCATAAACTTTGCATAGTATCATAACATGAATATTCCACCCTTGTATTCTACTAGCTAGGCTAAACATACAAGTATAACAAGTTTCTTAACTTAGGGAAAAACTACTAAGGTAATATCTATAGGATTTACCATAGCATAGCATATACTTAGAAAAATCCCCATGCAAATCCTACTCAAAATATCACTAGTGCATAGATAAAATAGTAGGACAAAAATATGAAGCATCACTTTCCTTGGTAGTTGGGGGAATAGGCACAATCCTCACAATCACAGTCTCCACAATCCACAAAATCTACACATAAAATCATACCACAAAATTCACATTCAATAGATAAACAAAAATATATATGAATGCATGCAAATGCAATGGAATGATGTGTCCATACTTTTCAAATCAAACTAAACAGTACTAAATACAAACGATACTTTCTAAAGTCTAAATAAACCAAAATTTACTTTAAAACAATTTTCTAAATAATTTTTATAGACAAAATAGGCCTACAAATGCTTCTGCATAAAATCATAATTTTACAGAAGCAAATGGACAAACCAAGGCCATATATTTAAATTGCTTATTTTTCTGAATCCATTGATATAAAATTTGTAATTTTTGGACAAACAGATCAAAAGTTATTGAATTTACAAGTTTGAATATCTAAAAGATCAAAATTTAGATTTTAAATCGAAACCAGGGACACACGGCGCGTCCTCATTGGCGCGTACCGCTTCACGCTAGATCACACTTCCGCACAGTTAGATCGAAAGTGAATCCAGTGGCTCAGATCTAAAATTACCCCTTCGTCCTATTTCTAATCCTGACCACTAGCTATAGATCCAACGAATCAGATCTGACTGACCATATGTGGGCGGCGTAAATGGCTCTGGCAGCGGCGACGCGGCTGACAGCGACACGCCGGTGAGGCTAGTGGGATAGGGGGTGTGATGATGATTACCACGTTTGCGTGAAGACGGTGAAGCTCAACATGGCCGTGGCTTGGACAAGGGCGCACGGACACGACCATGAAACTTCGTCGGAGTTGTACTGCCATCGGGTGCGCACGAACGGAGACAGAGACGACGACCTAGGGCGAGATAAGGCAAACAGTGGGCATTATAAGCTGCGCAAGGTCACGGCGAACACAGTCGCATGAAGCAGAGGTCAAGGGGCATGCGGGTTTTACCGTGATTGCTCGCCGGAGTTGAACGGCGCCTCAGATGCTTGCAGAGGTTGACATGGGCGACAACCTGGGGCGATTTAGAACAAACCAAAGGCATGAGAAGATGCGCAAGGCGATGGCAAAGCAGGTCGTGTGAACCAGAAGGCAAGGAGCGCTCGAGACTCACCGTGATAGCTCGCCATAGCTCCTCTGTGTTGCGGCAGTGCAAGGTAAAATTCGGGGAGCCTGGCAGCGCTTGATACGTCGGAAACGTATATTTTTGATGTTCCATGCTTATTTAGTATCTACATTGCTTTGCTTTGTCCATACTTTGAGGTGCTTTTTACATGTTTTCTGGTACTAACCTATTAACAAGTTGCCACAGTGCCAGTTGCCTGTTTTCTGCTGTTTTTGGTTCCAGAAAAGCTAGTAAGGAAATATTCTCGGAATTGGACGGGACAAAAGCCAAAGTCAGTATTTCATTGAGGAGAACATGGAGTCCAGAGGAGAGATGGAGGGGCGCCACAGGGTGCCACCCCCTAGGCGCGGCCTAGGGTGGGCCCATGCCTAGGCAGGGTGTGGGCCCCCTGGCCACCTCCCAGCCTCGCCTCTTCGCCTATAAGAAGCCCCCAATGCCGAAACCCTAAGCACCCGATAAATATTCCACGAAATCGTTTGTAGCAACCGCCACCATCGTCCCTAGATCGGGGGGATCTGAAGCTCTTCCCGGCACCCTGCTGGAGGGGAGATCATCCTGGAGGCCTTCTTCTTCATCATGCCTGCCTCTGGTATGAAGCGTGAGTAGTTCCACCTTGGACTACGGGTCCATGTAGTAGCTAGATGGTTGTATCTCCTTGTGATTTCATGTCTAGATCTTGTGAGCTCCGTTCATGATCAAGATCTCATCTATTTCTAATCATGCATGTTGTGTTTGTGGGGATCCGATGGATATTGAGATTACTATGTCAGATTGATTAATGGTTTTGTCGTATTGATTCTATCATGTCTGTGTTGTTTGTGATCTTGCATGCTCTCTGTTGTTAGTAGCTATCTTGGCAAGTAGTTGCTAGTGACTCCAAGAGGGGGTATCTATGCTCTAAAGTGGGTTCATGCCTCTACTTATCAAGGGAAGTGACAGAAATCTCTACGGTAGTAGATGTGCTGTTTCCACTAGGGAGAAAACAACGCTCTCTTGTTCATGGAACAAGTAGATTGTTTACCTTACACACTTTGCTTAAAGCAGTTGTCTGTTGCTTGCAACTTAATACTAGAGGGGGTTCGGATGATAACCTGAAGGTGGACTTCTAGTCATAGATGCAGTTGGATGGCGGTCTATGTATATTGTTGTATTTTCCAATCGAATCTCATAGGATCTTTTTGTCTAGTATTGCATTGTTGTGCCTTGCTCAGTCCTATCAATTGCCCTGCTGTAATTTGTTTACCCAGCATGCCATGTTTGTTTATCCAAGGAGAACACCTCTAATGAGGACCCCGGTCCAATCTTTACCATTGATACATCTTCCACTGTTACTGTTTACTTGCTGCAAACCATCATCACCTTCCACACCATACAATTAATCCTTTGTTATAGCAACAGGTGAGATTGACAACCTCACTGTTAGTTAGGGCAAAGTCTTGAGTTTGTGTTGTGCAGGTTTCCATGTTGCTTGCAACACCTTTGAGACGTTTCCTTCCTCCTACTGGTTCGATAACCTTGGTTTCTTATTGAGGGAAGACTTGCTGCTGTTCTGCATCATACCTTGCTCTTAGGATCTTCCGACGAAGCGCTCCACGTTGACGCAGCGCCATCACAACTTTTTCTGGCGTCGTTGCCGGGAAGGCTAAGGACGTTTTCACAAGGGGAGTCCTCGTCAATCTTTCTCTTCACTTTGTTTTTAGTTTGCTTGGTTTTGTTTGCCTCTTTTTATCAAAAACTCAAAAATAATTAGTTTAGTTTGGTTTGCTTTTTCTTATCAAAAACACAAAAAAATAGTTCCTGCTCTAGCTACTGCTACTGTTTTTGGCTTGCTCCACTTTTGCCAAAATGAAATCCGCTGAGAACACCAAGTTTTGTGACTTCACTAGCACAAACAACAATGATTTCCTTAGCACTCCTATTTCTCCACCTGCTCCTAATGCTACCTTTTATGAAATTAATCTAGCTTTGTTGAATCTTGTGATGAGAGAGCAATTTTCTGGTGCTAGTTCTGATGATGCTGCTGCCCATCTCAATAGCTTTGTTGAACTTTGTGAGATACAAACGTATAAGGATGTAGATGGAGATATTATTAAGTTCAAGGTGTTTCCCTTCTCCTTGAGAGGAAAAGCTAAAGAATGGTTGCTATCCTTGCCTAGAAAAAGTATTGATTCTTGGATTAAGTACAAGGATTCTTTTATTGGAAAGTACTACCCTCCAGCTAAGGTTATATCTATGAATAGTGATATTATGAAATTTAAACAACTTGATAATGAACATGTTGCTCAAGCTTGGGAAAGAATGAAATCTTTGGTTAAGAATTGTCCCACTCATGGACGCACTGCTTGGATGATTATCCAGACTTTTTATGTAGGTTTGAACTTCTCTTCAAGAAACCTATTGGATTCAGCTGCTGGAGGTACCTTTATGGGCATCACTTTGGGTACTGCAACAAAACTCCTTGACAATATGATGGTTAATTTTTCTGAATGGCACACTGAGAGAGCTCCACATGGTAAGAAGGTAAATTATGTTGAAGAAACCTCCTCTTTGAGTGATAAGATTGATGTTATTATGGCTATGCTTGTTAATAGGAAAGCTCCTTTAGATCCATATAATGTTCCCTTAGCCTCTTTGGTTGCGCTCAAGAAGAGAAAATTGATGTGAACTTCATTAGAAACAACAATTTCAACAATAATGCCTATAGGAATAATTTTGGTAGTAACAATAGTTATAGGCCTTATCCTCCTAATAATGGCAATACCTATGGAAACTCCTACAACAATGTTAGAAGTGCCCCCTCTAAACATGAAGTCATGCTCAAAGACTTTATTAGTAAAAAACCATTTTCAACAAGACTGTGGAGGCAAAGCTTTTAAATGTTGAGAAAAATATTTCCTCTTTGTCTGAAGCACAGTCCTCCTTGATTAATAAAATGGCTGCTAAACCTGAAACCATGGAAAGTACCTTTGTTGCTACTCATGCCATACAAGTTACTATTGATGAAAATGTTAGACTGTTAGCCCAACTTCATGCTAAGTGGGAAAGGGAAGCTGAAATTGATAGAAATAACAGTTTGTGCACCATCACCACTAAACCACAAGAAGTCCCCATTCCTCCTCAATGCCTAAGCCTAATGAGTCTACTACTAGTGATACTAAGTTTGATTTTGATATAGATGGTTGTTTCTGAAGTGATTCTGTTCCTGCAAAAGCTTGCTAAAAGTCCTGATGCTAGTGATATGCATGTTGCTTTCACCAAACACATTACATATGCTCTTGTTAAGATTAAGGAAGAGAAGTTGAAACACAAAGCTTCTATTCCTAGGAAAGTAGAAGAGAGTTGGGAACCCATTATTAATATGCAAGTGAATGACTTTGACCTCAAAGCTTCATGTGATCTTGGTTCTAGTGTCTCTATTATGCCTAGGAAGATTTATGAAATGCTTGATTTTCCACCTTTGGAAGATTGTTATTTGGATGTCCCACTTGATGATAATACTAAGAAGAAACTCATGGGGAGTATTAATGATGTTGTCATTATGGTTAACAATGCTTATGTCCCTGTTCATTTCTATGCTTTGGATGTTGAATACAATGCTTCTTGTCCTATTACTTTGGGAAGACCTTTTCTTAGAACTGTTGGTGCCATCATTGATATAAAAAAGGCACCATTAAATATCAATTTCCATTCAAGAAAGATATTGAACACTTCCCTATGAGGAGAGAGAATTTCCTTTTTGCTCCTCCTTTGAAAGCAAATTTGATGTTAATGCTTCTTCATTTGAAAGTTATTACTTGATTTCCTGCTTCTTGTGCCTAACTTAAAGGCGTTAAAGAAAAGTACTTGTTGGGAGATAACCAAGAGTTTCCTTGAGTCTTGGAAGTTATTACTTCAGTAATGACCTCTCCTTATCCTTTGGGTTTGCTTTTTGTGCCAAGAATGACCTCTAATTTGAGGGAAGTAAGATTTGAGGAGTTGCTGTCCCAAAACAGATTTCCGTCCTCCACCATAAAAATTCGTGAGGAGTCTCTATACGTCGGATTTAGCTGAAAATCTACGAATAAATCCCCCAGTATGTTAGCTAACTTTAGTTAGTACAACACATTTTGATTTGATCAACACAAGGTCTTTGAAAAAATAAGTTTCTACCCGCTGGTCTGTTTTGATAGATTTCTGCTATTATTTGCATTTGCTTCTTATTGATTCATTTTTCGGGTTTTTTTTTGGGAAATTTTTCTTTTTGAAGGAGTTGCTACAGTAGCTTGTGTATTTAGTGAAATTTTTTTCTATTCTAAAGCTAAAACCAAGGGTCTATTATCTTTTAAATACACTAATGTTGCTAATAAAGATTGTGTGAAGTTTTGTATGAAGGAAAATTTCAGGTGTAGAGAGAGAATGATGTAATGAGATGAAGAATGGACAAAAGCTAAATCTTGGGGATGCCACCCCTGTGTCACCCCAAGAAATAACCAAGAAATACAAGCGTCAAAGATTGGGGATGCCCAAGGCATCCCTTTCTTTATCAATAAAAAACTCAGGTCTTTCTAGACACTTCGTTTTTATTGTTTCATGCACTGTTGTGTTGTTCTTGGAGCGTCTTAGTTTTCGTTTGCTTTTCTTAGTTATTTAGTTTGCTTGAATAAAGTAGTTTGGACCCCCGTTCTTGTTGTGTTGTTTCAAATAAGTTGATTGGTGTTGGAACGGAGTGGAAAGTTCTTGCTTGAAAGTGCAAGAGGAGCTTGCAATGACTGTGACTTAGACTTTTGCATGACATGCTAGGTGTTGTTATGACCTTATGCTTAGTGATTATTTCTGTAGCATGTCTTGTTCCAAAAAATTGGTATTGCTTAGTGTGCCTTGAAGGAATCATGTGTTGTTTTAGCATACAAAAGCACAGTATTGGGGTATTCTCCTTTGTTGCTTTGTTTGGGTGGACTTGGCACATGCTCACACCATGTTATGACTATGAATAAGTCACCATAGACTCTATGATCATTTAGTCCTTGACTTGTAGTACCACTCTATGCTTTGATTATTAATGTTTTGTCGCTCTGCATGATTATGGCCATTATTGCTCTCTTAGTTGGTTGCTCCTAGTCTTTTGCTAGCCTCCACTTGTATGAGTAAGCTCTACTCATGCTTCCAACTCCCAAGAAACCAAGTTATTCCAAAGTTTCCACTATAAACTCCTATGCGTGGTGTGTTACACCATTCCAAGTATATTCTTTTTTTCATCTATCTTCCAATTAAAAAGTATTTTGTTATGTGGAAACTTAGTGATTAAAGCCCTCACGAACTTGATGGCACACTTTATATTCCTTTCCCCTAATAAACTTGAACCATTGTGTCATCTAAGTTGTACATGCTTGCACTTATACGTTGGAATTAGCAGAACCATGCTATCATGGGTAACGTTTTCAACATTGCACTTGTACTTTCTACACAGTTGATATCATGATCTATTGTATATGGATGTCGCCGGTGTGAAATATAGAGGAAGCTTGTAAGTCCACGGAGTTATGTATTTTTTGTTAGAAAAATGCCTGGGCCGCTAGCCTAAGCCATGCCTAATCATGGTGGAAACTTGCAGCATCACCATAATGAGCAATGTGTGAAGCATCCTCAATAAAAAGTTATGCACATAGTAAATAAAAAGATCGCTGAGATGCTCATTGTCTGCTTGCCTTGTCATTTTGGTTATGGGATAGTTGTTGTACCATGTGCAAGGGGTACGCCGTTGGCGGTTCTCTATGATACACATGTACTTACTATGACAAGAACTTACAGGTGACCAAAGTTGAGTAGCATGAGGCGCGACCCTTGTATTCAAGGAACATGAGATTGCCAACTTATACTTTGTCAAGCATATACTCTATAGTTTGTTCACTTTAACCTTAAATCACTTCAAGATGCTTATGATAGGGGCAATGAGGGCTGAAAGCTAACAAGTACCATAATTTTTGGAAGCTCTTTTTGAAACTTGAAATCCCTGCTTCCCTTTATGAAGGGCCTTTCTTCCACTATTATATTGAGTCTGCACCTTCTACCTTTAGGCACCATTAAGAGAGCATAGTTGCCATTCTTAGTTCTATGTGCAGTGTCCCAAAACTTGTTGATTGATGCATATTGTTGATATTTCTTGTTCTTGTGCTATTTGTATCTAGTCACTCTTATGAACTTTGAAGGTGTCCTATGCATCTATTTGCTACTCTATGAGGGACAAGATGAATGCCACTATGCCATGTTTTACGTATGTGAAACAAACAAACGTTTTTCAGTGCATGTTATTCATGATCTTTGTTTGTAGCCTTTTAATGTTGCATGCATAGTCACTTTGTCTTATTGTTAGAACTCCATATTCCATGCACATGTTTAAAATTCTTTGATCCCATCTTTCAATGCTTGCAAATGGTTTGATCTTGGTTTTGATGGTGCATGTCACCTCATAAATTATTCTTCTATCACTTACCTACTCGAGGACGAGCAAGAGTTATGCTTGGGGATGCTTGATACGTCGAAAACGTATCTATAATTTTTGATGTTACATGCTTGTTTAGTATCTACTTTGCTTTGCTTTGTCCACACTTTGAGGTGCTTTTTACATATTTTCTGGTACTAACCTATTAACAAGTTGCCATAGTGCCAGTTGCCCGTTTTCTGCTGCTTTTGGTTGCAGAAAAGCTAGTAAGGTAATATTCTTGGAATTGGACGGGACAAAATCCAAGAAGTCCCTATTCCTCCTACCACAATGCCTAAACCCAATGAGCCTACTACTAGTAATGCTAAGTTTGATTTTGATCTTGATGGTTGCAATATTTCTGAAGTGATTATGTTCCTACAAAAGCTTGCAAGAAGTCCTGATGCTAGTGATATGAATGTGGCTTTCACCAAACACATTACATATGCTCTTGTTAAAATTAAGGAAGAGAAGTTGAAACACAAAGCCTCTGTTCCTAGGAAAATAGAAGATAGTTTGGACCCATTATTAATATTCAAGTGAATGACTTTGATCTCAAAGCTTCATGTGACCTTGGTTCTAGTGTCTCTATTATGCCTAGAAAGATTTATGAAATGCTTGATTTGCCACCTTTAGAAGATTGCTATTTGGATGTACCACTTAATGATAATGCTAAGAAGAAACTCATGGGGAGCATTAATGATGATCTTATTATGGTTAACTGTCACATCCCAAGATTTTCCAAATCTTGTAATGTGAAAAATAAATGAATAAAATAAAACTTTATTGATTTTCAGGGTGAGAAGAAACTTTTTGAATTCAAATGGGAACCTTCAAACCTATTTTGATCAGGATAAATCCTAAAGGGATTTAAAAAAAGATAAACATTTAATAAAGGAAAATAAAAATATTTGGAATTACTACTTTAAATCTTTTAATAAAAGATTTGGTTTTCAAAAGCAAAGGATAGAATTATAAATAAGGAGTACTTTATAAGCCAAATTAAAACTTGGCCATGCCTTTGAAATAAAATATTTCTATTTGATAAAAATAGTAAAGGTTTATTTAAATAAAATAATAAGGATTTAATATCCAAGTTTATTAAAAATAAAGGTTTTACTATTTTAATTAAACATCAAAACTTATTTATTTATTTTAAATAAGTTTTCCAAGTATTCTTTATTTCCACATAAAATCTACTGGTTTGGTTTTGAAAATATTTAGATTTCAAATGGAGACTTTAAATAAATCAAATCCTATTTTGATTTAATAAACAAGGTCTATTTATTTAATTAATAATGGACCCTAAAATAAAAATATTTTTTTTTGTTTTTGGAACCTTGGTTTATGTTGTTAAATAGAACCAAAAAAAACTCAATACAAAATTTGGTGAAAGTTTGATGTGAGTTGAATGTTTGATTTGTTGTTTGAGTTTCAAAACAAAAAATAGAAATAGAAAAAGAAAAAGCATTTGGAAAGAAAAAAATGTGTAAAAGACAGCAGCCCAACAAGGCCCAACCAGCCCAGCTTCTCTCTCTCCCGAAGAAAACGATTCGCACCAACTTACTGACCCGCGCAGACACTGACCAGTGGACCCTCTTTCCCTCTCACTCCCTCGCTGACAGCAAGGTCCCACCTCTCCTGTTCATCGTCTTCAACCCCCCAAACCGCGCCCTGCCGTTGCAGCCAGTAACGTCGGCGATCAATTCGCGTTAACCGCGACCATAACTCCCCCTGCGACCACGCGGTATTAAACGCCTCCCTCTCCCCTCTCTTTTCCCCCAGACACCACCCCGCCGGAGCCACCAGGCTGCTCTAATTCTCTTTTGCACCGCCGCGGCTCCGACGCACTCCGGCGACAAATACGGTGAGTACACGCCGCCCCCTCCTCTCTAGTTCACGCTCACTAGATCCCCGTCACTTTGCGCATCCACTGACCCCAGCCACACATCCTCTGGTGACCCAGAACGTCGGCAACCACCTTGACTGAGCGTCGCCGCGTCTGTTTCCTTCTCCGGCGAGTTTTCCTGGTAAGAACCAACCACCCCGCGCCCTCTCAATCACGCACGCATCATCGCCTTGTATTTGCGCGTCTGACCATGCACTCCGTTTGCTCCCTCGTGAACCGTAGCACCGTCCCCGATGATGGCAGAGCGTGGCCGTCGACAGACGCAACTCCGGCGAGAAATCCCGCTGGAACCAGAGCGCCCCTCGACGAGCTGACCGTACCTTGAGCATCAGAGTGTCACCGCGATCACTGTAAGGACCCTCACCTTCTTCTTTGCTTCCTGTAGCTACCATAGCGCCACCGCCTGACCGTGCGCCGCCGCCAGCCACCGTCGGCGCCGCTCGTGTTTGGTCAAGTCAACCAGCACCGTTAGATTTCCATCTGGCGGCCTCGATAGATTCATTAAACGAAGGGGTACGGGCTAATCTGAACCGAACCGCCTCACTTAGATCCAACGGCTGTAGTTGCGTGATCCGTGCAAACCGGTACCGCCCAATAAGAATATGCCGCGTGGCACTGTTTGATTTAAAACAGATTTTAGAATCTGATTTAGATGCAAATTTGAAAACCTTGTAACTTTTGATCAACACGTCCAAAATTTGCAAACTTTATATCAATGGAATCAGTGGAACAAGCCCTATCCAAACATGCAATTTGTTTAGTAAAACGCTTCTGGTAAAGTGTTTGTTTTTGCAGAAACATTTGTATGCTTGTTTAGGTTATAAAAATTATTCCAAAATGAATTTTGGGTTGAAACCTTTGCAAAATGGTTTGTTTTGAACCTACTGACCCTAGGAACCAACTTATGGATTAAAAAATGTATTTGGTGAAGATTAGGATTGATTAATTGAATTAGTCCATTTCTAGTCAAATAAAAATATTGGTTTTGTTATGAAAATGATTATAGGCAAAAACCTTTGGAAAATGTTTTGATTCAAAGCTACTGACCCTAAACACCAAGTTTGGTGAATCAACAACTTGTTTGGTGAACAATATAAATTGTTGCCTTGATAAAAACACTTTCCACCACATAAAATAATGATTTGATTTAGAAATGACTTATTGATAAAACCCTTTTGCAAATGACTTTGCCACGTTAGGAAATGACTACCTTGAGCCTTACATTGTATAGAGCCTAGTAGAAACCATCTTTGCAAATAAAACTATCTTTTGCATGCTTGCATGCATGACTTAGTTTCTAATATTCTATGTGTGATGTTTTGTTTGATTGATTATTGGTTGGAATGCTAGTTGATATTGTGTTTGATTGATTGATTTGTAGTGAAGTTAGAAAAGTGTGAAACTAGCAAGATCAAGAAGTGAACCAACATTCCCTACCAAAAAGGCAAGTGACACTATCATCTAAAGTCCTACTATTTTCATTATACTTAGTGGATTTTGAAACATGCATGAAAAGGATTTCTATGCTTATTCTATGCTAAATCCTAATAGGATACCCTTATATATTCCTTAGTGAAAACAATGTAGTTGTAAAATGCTTAGCGATGCTAGATATTTTGAGAAGAGATACATGTTGAGATTTTATGAAGTTGAGAAAAGACTGATGTTTTATATAATAAAACAAGTACTTAGTGAACCACCTGGGTGGACAAGGATACTCAAGTTTTGGACAAGGTGGCAACAGAAGGAACCAAGTCGATGGCAATCTCTTTGTGTTGTGCACCAAAAGAAAACCACCCAGGGACTTAGAGATTGAACATGTTTCTCCAACTGTGGCTTTCGTGTACAGCCACATGCTATTATGGCTCTGGCTTAGTCAACTACATTGGGAAGACCCATGCATTGTCTTCAGGTTAACTGAAAATGAGGGAACTCGAAACCCTACATGGGTGCCTAAAGACAAGCTAGCAATGGTGTATGGGAGGACCCTCTGGAAAGACTTCGTCACATTCTCAATCTGCCAGTACTCCATCTTGGTGAGTACTTATCCAGCGGCCACTGGTGGCAACAAGATGAGAGTGTGTCATGTGGGTAAAGTGTACAACTTCTGCAAAAGATAAAAATTCTAAGTACTTAGCCGTGTCCCCGGTTATGGACAATACTGAGCAACTAAATCTTGAAGCTATGGGAAATCTTGACATTCCAATTTCTAAAAGCAAAACTTTAAGGTGACAACAAAGGACTTGAAGCACTTGGGGATTTACCAAGGAGCTCAAGAGATTTTGATAAAAACTTGAAGCACTTGGGGATTTACCAAGGAGCTCAAGAGACTTTGATAAAAACTTGAAGTACCTGGGGTGTACCAAGGAACTCAAGAAGATTTTGATAAAGGCTTGAAACAACTTGGGGATTTACCAAGGAGTTCAAAAGAATTTGACAAAAGATTAAAACCTTTTTGAAAAGATAGGATAAATTATTGCTTTCTGCAAAAGGAGCCTAAAACCCTACTTAGCCAAATATGCATGTAATGATAGGATCCACTTATTTCTACATAGTAGTGAAACTTGCCAATACAATTCAAATGTATTGACCCTTGTGGCTGTAACTTGTTATGTTGCAGGTTTGTTTGATATTAGTGAAGTTGATTGATTAGGATTACAAGTCTACAACCAACATGTTTTCCTGTGGCACTTTGAAGATGAAGGACCCCATGCTTATGGATTTTCTGCTGCAATGTATTGTAATAGCCAAATGAGCTATGCAGGATGTAATAAAATTATGTTATTCCTGGTTATAAATTTGTAATATGACCTTTGTTTCTTGATATTACATCTTAACTGTGGATGCTAGCTATTGATCCAGGGACTAGCATTGTAAACACAGGGGACTCTACCTTATTGAAAGGTTGGGACCCTTTACATTAACAATTCTTATGTCCCTGTTGATTTCTATGTTTTGGATGTTGAATACAATGCTTCTTGTCCTATTACTTTGGGAAGACCTTTTCTTAGAACTATTGGTGCCATTATTGATATGAAATAAGGCACCATTAATTATCAATTTCCATTCAAAAAAGATATTTAAAACTTCCCCATGAGGAGAGAGAATCTGCTTTTTGCTCCTCCTTTGAAAGCAAGGTTTGATGTTAATGCTTCTTCGTTTGAAAATACTTGATTCTTGCTTCTTGCGCCTATCTTAAAGGCGTTAAAGAAAAGTACATGTTGGGAGATAACCCTAGAGTTTTCTTGAGTCTTGGAAGTTATTAATTCAGTAATGACCTCTCCTTATCATTTTCGTTTGCTTTTTGTGCCAATAATTACCTCTAATGAGAGGGAAGTAAGATTTGGGGAGTTGTTGTCTCGAAACAGATTTTTGTGCTCCACCATAAAAATTCGTGAGGAATCTCTATAAGTCGTATGGAGCTGATATTTTGCGAATAAATCCCCCAGTATGTTAGATAACTTTCGCTAGTTTAACACTTTTTAATTTGAGCAACAGAAGGTCTTGGAAAAAATCGGTTTCTACCTGCTGGTCTGTATTGACAGATTTTTGTCATTATTTGCATTTGCTTATTATTGATTCCTTTTTGGGTTCTTTTTGGGAAATTGAGCTTATTGAGGGAATTGCTACAGCATCTTGTGTTTTTAGTGAAAGTTTTGCTATTGTAAAGCTAAACCCAAGAGTCTATTATCTTTTGAATACACTAATGTTGCTAATGAAGATTGTGTGGAGTTTTGTATGAAGGGAAAATTTCAGGTGTAGAGAGAGAATGATGTAATGAGGTGAAGAATGGACAAAATCTAAAGCTTGGGGATGCCAACCCATGTCACCCCAAGAAATATTCAAGAGGTACAAGCGTCAAAGCTTAGGGATGCCCAAGGCATCCCCTTCTTCATTAATAAAAAGCTCAGGTCTTTCTAGACACTTCGTTTTTATTGTTTCATGCACTGTTGTGTTGTTCTTGGAGCATCTTAGTTTTCGTTTAGTTTGATTAGTTTGCTTGAATAAAGTAGTTTGGACCCCGTTCTCGCTGTGTTGTTTCAAATAAGTTGATTGGTGTTGGAAATGAGTAGAAAGTTCCTGCTTGAATAGAACAAGAGGAGATTGCTTTGACTGGGACTTAGACTTTAGCATGTCATGTTAGATGTTGTTTTCACCTTATGCTTAGTGATTATTGCTGTAGCATGAATTTTTCCAAACAATTGGGATGGCTTAGTGTGCCTTGAAGGAATCATGCGTTGTTTTAGCATACAAAAGCATAGTATTGTGGTATTCTCCTTTGATGCTTTGTTTGGGTTGACTTGGCACATGCTTACACCATGTTATGACTATGAACAATTCATCATGGCCTCTATGATCATTTAGTCCTTGACTTGTAGTACCGCTTTATGCTTTGATTGGTAATTTTTTGTCGCTCTGCATGATTATGGCCATTATTGCTCTCTTAGTTGGTTGCTCCAGTCTTTTGCTAGCCTCCACTTGTATGAGTAAGCTCTACTCATGCATCCAACTCCCAAGAAACCAAGTTATTCCAAAGTGTCCACTATAAATTCCTATGCATGGTGTGTTACACCATTCCAAGTATATTCTTGTTGTCATCTATCTTCCAATTAAGAAGTATTTTGTTATGTGAAAACTTAGTGATTAAACCTCTCACAAACTTGATGGAACACTTTATTTTTCTTGCCCCTAATAAACTTGAACCATTGTGTCATCTATGTTGTATATGCTTGCACTTATACGTTGGCATTAGCAGAACCATGCTGTCATGGGGAACGCTTTCAACATTGCACTTGTACTTTGTACACAGTTCATATCATGCTCTTTTGTCTATGGATGTCGCCGTTGTGAAATAAAGAGGGAGCTTGTAAGTCCATGGAGTTATGTTTGTGTGTTAGAGAAACGCCTGGGCCGCTAGACTAAGCCATGCCTAATGATGGTGGAAACTTGCAGCATCACCATAATGACATCTATGAAGCTTTCTTCTTATAAAAAAGAGACATATTGAAAAGAGGAAAGAGAGAAAAAAGAACCATATTCCCATGGTAAATAAGAAGATTGCTGTGATGCTCATTGTCTGCTTGCCTTGTCACTTTGATTATGGGATAGCTCCTATACCATGTGCAAGGGGTACCCCGTTGGAGGTTCTCTATGATACACATGTACTTACTATGACAAGAACTTACAGGTGACTAAAGTTGAGTAGCATGAGGTACGGCCCTCGTATTCAAGGGACATGAGATTGCCAACTTATACTTTGTCAAGCATATACTCCATAGTTTGTTCACTTTAACCATAGTCACTTCAAGATGCTTATGATAGGGGCAATGAGAGCTGAAAGCTAACAAGTACCATAATTTTTGAAAGCTCTTTTTGAAACTTGAAATCCCTGCTTCCCTTATGAAGGGCCTTTCTTCCACCATTATATTGAGTCTGCAGATTCTACCTTTAGGCACCAGTTAAGAGAGCATAGTTGCCATTCTTAGTTCTATGTGCATTGTCCCAAAACTTATTGATTGATGCATATTGTTGATATTACTTGTTCTTGTGCTATTTGTATCTAGTCACTCTTATGAACTTTTAAGGTGTCCTATGCATCTATTTGATACTCCATGAGGGACAAGATGAACGCCACTATGCCATGTTTTCTGTTTGTGAAACAAACAAACATTTTTCAATGCATGTTATTCATGATCTTTGTTTGTAACCTCTCATGTTGCATGCATAGTTACTTTGTCTTACTGTTAGAACTCCATCTTTCATTCTCATGATTAGAGTTCTTTGATCCCAACTTTCAATGCTTGCAAATGGTTTGATGTTGATTTTGGTGGTGCATGTCACCTCAAAAATTATTCTTTTTATCACTTACCTACTCGAGGACGAGCAGTAGTTAAGCTTGGAGATACTTGATACGTCATAAATGTATCTATAATTTTTGATGTTCCATGCTTGTTTAATATATACTTTGGTTTGCTTTGTCTACACCTTGAGGTGTTTTTATATGTTTTCTGGTACTAACCAATTAACAAGATGCCATAGTGCAAGTTGCATGTTTTGTTCTATTTTTTGTTCCAGAAAGGCAGAAAATCAATATTCTCAGAATTGAACGGGACAAAAGCCAAAGTCAATATTTTACCGTGGGGAACACGAAGCCTGAATACGAGACGGAGGAGAGCCACCAGGGGGCCACACCCCCTGGCCGTGCAGCCAAGGTGGGCCTGCGCCTGGGGGGTACGGCCGCCCTGGCAATCCCCTTCCTCGCCTCTTTGCCTATAAAGACCCCCTGATGCCAAAACCCTAAGTACCTGATCAAGATTCCACGAAACCGTCTGTAGCCGCCGCCACCATCGTCCCTAGATCGGGGGGATCTAAAGCTCTTCCCGGCACCCTGCCGGAGGGGAGATCATCCCGGAGGCCTTCTTCTTCATCATGCCAGCCTCCGATATGAAACGTGAGTAGTTCCACCTTGGACTACGGGTCCATGTAGTAGCTAGATGGTTGTATCTCCTCCTTTGTGCTACCATGTTTAGATCTTGTGAGCTCGTTCATGATCAAGATCATCTATTTGTAATCATGGATGTTGTGTTTGTGGGGATCTGATGTATATTGAGATTACTATGCCAGATTGATTAATGGTTTTGTCTTATTGATTCTACCATGTCTGAGTTGTTTGTGATCTTGCATGCTCTCTGTTTCTAGTAGCTATCTTGGCCAAGTAGATGCTAGTGACTCCAAGAGGGGGTATTTATGCTAGATAGTGGGTTCATGCCTCTATTTAATCTAAGGGAAGAGACATAAATCTCTAAGGTTTTAGATGTGATGTTTCCACTAGGGAGAAAACAACGGTCTCTTGTTCAGGGAACAAGTGGATTATTTACCTTACACACTTTGCTTAAAGCAGTTATCTGTTGCTTGCAACTTAATACTGGAGGGGTTGGATGATAACCTGAAGGTGGATTTCTAGTCATAGATGAAGTTGGATGGCGGTCTATTTTTCTTGTTGTATTGCCCAATCGAATCTCATAGGATCATGAATGTCTAGTATTGCATTGTTATTCCTTGCTTAGTCCTGTCAATTGCCCCACTGTAATTTGTTTACCCAGCATGCCATTTTGATTATCTTAAGGAGAACACCTCTAGTGAACTATGGACCCCGGTCCAATCTTTACCATTGATACATCTTCCACTGTTAGTGTTTACTTTATGAAAACCACTATTACCTTCCACACCATACAGTTAATCCTTTGTTACAGCAACCGGTGAGATTGACAACATCACTGTTCGTTGGGGCAAACTCTTGAGTTTGTGTTGTGCAGGTCTCCAAGTTGCTGACAACACCTTTGAGACGCTTTCTTCCTCCTACTGGTTCGATAACCTCGGTTTCTTACTGAAGGAAGACTTGTTGTTGTGCTCATCACACCTTTCTCTTGGGGTCTCCCAACGAAGCGCTACTAGGTGCCATCACCCCATCTTATGGTGATATTTCTTTTTTGTAGCATTTTCTTTATTCCTTTCGGACCTTTTTTTCTACTGCTTATTTCTTGTAGTCCAGAAATCTTTCCTAGTGAGCCCGCTGCTTCTCTAGTGTGCCTATGAATTCTAGAAGTTGTTTTCCTCAAGATATTCATTGTATAATATTTTCTTATAGTTATTGAACTGTTCGACCATCTTCTTAAGAGCGAAATGCTTGACTTTGGACCTCATATTATCCGTGGCCTTCTGAGTCTCCAAGACCGGTAGGGTGAAATGTAAAATGAGCTTCTCCCATAGTATGTATTTGTATCTGTTCTTGAAAAAACTCATAGGTTTTTCATCTCCCTTTGTTGGCTTATTACAGTTGATAATGCTGATCGGGACATTGTCCCTAACAACAAATCCACACTGATGAATAAATATGTTTGCATTACTTATGGGAAGGAACGGTTTTCCCTCTGGAGAGACCTCATCAATTGTGATATGCGCATCAGCGACCATCCCTTTGGCCGGTCCTCGTTTACTATTTTTAACTGCTCTTGGTCCATGTGGAGGTCTAAAATAAGAAACATTTGTTAATATATATACACAAATCAATTAATGCATCTATCTAGTGATCAAGAGGCTTAATAATATACCTCGCTAGACTTTGTCAAGGTCGGTCCATCATTTTCCAAGCCTTCATCGAAATTAAAACTAGTCTGCGCTTCGACTAGAGGTTGGATCTCCATTCCATCACCGAACTCATTCAGAAACTGTGAGCCATCTTCTTCTCCACCCTGATCGACGAGCGCTCCACCCAGATAGAGGAGCGCTTCGTCCTGACAGGGGAGAGGTTCATTACCTCATATCATATCGAATAAAGTCTCTTCACCTTCTCTACCGTTAAGTCCATAGAATAACTGCTATGACATAATGTGCATTTGAGTAATAAAATTAATAATGTATCATATATAACAACAAGAAAGTAATAATAACACATCTCGTGTCGTGGTATTGCCGACGAGTACGCCATGGAGGGGTCCTCATAGTGCGTGTTTAGAGACGTGGGGTAAGGCGGACGGTTGACTGGTACGAGGTAACACAACTTACCCAGGTTCAGATCCCACAGCGGTGGCAGAATCCTACTCCTGCTATAAATCACTATAAGGGCAATACGCCGAGTTACAGAGATATCTTCGTTGTGCGAGGTTGTCTGAGATTGTCTATGAACGTACCCTAAAGGCTCCGACTTATATAGTCCCAGGTCCTAGGGTTACAGGGAAAAGTCCTAGCCGGACAGGTCACAGAGTCCTACACCTTCTATTACTAGTCTTGTGTATCTTGCACTCCAAGGCTCCGGGTACGCTGGTGACTCCACCATAGCCTTCCTTTATCCGGCATGGGCCTCCCTTCTTGATCCACCTAATCTGGGTCACGCCCGGCCATAGGCCATGCTACCGACTATGGGCCACCCGGGTTAGTCGGATAAGAGACATGCTATGAGGATACCCATATAGCATATCCCCAACAGTAGCCCTCGGAGAACTTCAAGATCTTGCACCGTCTTGCCTCTTCACGTGGAATGCTCCGTCTAGATGGATGTCGGCAAATCGTCAAGCAATATCTTGTAGTCCTCCCAAAGAACCCTGCAAGGTCTTCTCCGTCTTTGATTTGTAAGCTGGAGAAATGCTGAATCTTCCATCTTACTCTTCCGTAGTCGGATTAAATCCGTCCATGCCGGAATCTTCGATGCGACGGCTCATCTACCCGTGTAAGCTATGACGTTGTAGGCTTAGGTCAGCGACGCCTCATAACTCACACATGTAGAGAACGCAATCATATCCGATTTTCCCGCGCGAGCGATACGAACCGTTGGCGGCGGCGGTTGGAGACGTGGCGAAATTACCGCGCACGTTCACGAACACGTCGTCTACGCGGCAACCGTCCGATTAGCTGCACGAATCTTGACGCAGAGTATGATAAATAGTAAACATAGGGCATTTTCCACTTTTTACCTCATTCCTCTCGTGTCATCGTCTTCTTCCTCCAGCCGCAAGCCTCCTCGAGCTCTCCACGAGAAACCTCGAAAACCCTAGCCTCCACTTGTGTCAGTCGCATCCTTCCAACACTCCATGGATAGCAGCAGCTCCTCCCCATCGATGGCGGCGTTGAGCGAAGCCGCGGCGAAGCCGGCGAGCTCCGTCGTCGTGCCCCCAGAGGTCCTGGTCATCCCTGCATCGGTGGTGATCGAAACCACCGGCGGAGACCATAATCTGGCGGCGCTAGAGCCACTGGAAGAAGAGCCAGACTCGCATAAGAGCGATTGGCGAGGCTCGGACATCACCGACCGCGACATCCAAGAGATGGTCGCCGAAGGCTACCTCCCCGCGACGGAGGGGCTCTTTGGCCGCGGCGGCGCGGCGAGGTGTGACACCTTCTCCCAAGCCGGAGAAAAGGTGTACCTCAAGGCTCACTGGTATGCGTGGCTTCTTGCCCATCTCCCACTTCTTTCTCTCCGTCTTGAACCACTACAAGGTCCAACCCCATAACCTCTCCCGCAATAGCATCTTAGTGCTTAGCAACTTCGCGGCACTTTGTCAGGGTTACCTAGGGATAAGGCCTAGGTTAGACTTGTCCGTGTACTTCTTCACCGTCAAACGTGAAGCCGGACATATTAAGGAGGAGCTTAGGAACTGCGGCACCATAAGCTTCAAGATTTGACCTGGCCGGCGGTTCCCCGAGATCGTCGGCCACGAGTCCTACAAAAAATGGCAGCGGATGTACTTCTACGGCCCCGACATTCCTTTGGCGGGCCGAGAAATAACATACCCGGACTTCGCGGATGGAGCCGCCGCTGAAGTTTCCACATGGAGATCCCATGCCTCCCTGCCCTCCGACCTCGACGCTTCTCACGCAATAAGGCAGATCGAATGATTCGTAGAGACGGGTTTGACCGGCTTGGACCTATCCATGTGCTGGTTCATCAGGCGAATCCAACCTCTGCAGCACCGTGCGAAGTTCATGCACGAGTATACCAGTGATCAAAGGGATACCCTCCGGATCTCCGTGGATAACTTCTCGAGCGACTCCGTCAAGCTCCGCCTGAAGGACATCGTCAAGGTGAAGGATAAGAAGCGTGGCTTCACCATCACCTACGACATGTTCGTAGACGGCAAGTGCCCAAAGGTAGACATTTATTTCCCGTGTACGACATATGCTCCAGTTTCCCCGTCTTGCCAAAACCATTTTATCTAACACGGTGATTTCTTACTTAATAGCTTATCGATCTAGATGAGGACAACCTGGCTGCCCAAATCTACGATCCAAAGAATAAGGAAGTCACGGTCGTGTCCGACGACGATGTCCCGTTGGCGCGAAAGCAGAAGAGCTCCACCTCTGACATTGCCGACGGAGGCAAGAAGAAGACGGAGGGTGGAGCCTCCAAAAAGACTACCGCCACCCTGGAGGCGGAAAAGAGAAAAGCCGCCAGGATTTTTGCCAAAGCGCCCCCCTAGTGTAAGCTTCTCATTCTCTGACATTGCCTATTTATCTGTTTTGTTCCGTTCCATGTACTTATGCATTTTGCACGTTTTAGGAAGAAAGCCACGACCAGCCTCAAGAAGACCTCCAAAACTTTGGGGGCTTCTAGAAATATCAAGGATATGCTGCATCGCGATGCCTCCCCTGTCATCGCCCTTGCTACTCTTGCCGTCAAGCCTTCCTCTGCTCCGACAAGCTCTCAAGCCCAGGAGGCACCAGTCCCTATGGTTTTCCGTCTACATCCTCGGGGTCTACAGTGGGATACTCATATGAAATGCAAAAGGTAAAGAAAAACTTACAAGTGCAATAATCTTGAGGTTTGTAGCACTCTCGTCTAGGAGCTTGCCAAAGGAGATGCTATTTCCTTGCAAAATATCCGCTTGTCGGAGAAGCTCCTCAATACCGCACGTCAGAGACGACGACACTCCTCCAGGAACCAGAGTCGTGTTACTCGGCGTGAGCGCCGGGTAAACTATCTTAGGAAACTCGAAGGGCTTTTGGGGAGCGGGGGCGCCTCCTTCGACAGAGGTACCAGATCCCACTACCACCTTGCCGCTACCGATGGCATCCTTAGCTGGAGCTTCAGCCATTTGTAGAGCAGCGCTCTCCTGCGTCGCCTGCTTGCCGACAACAGCGAGTTTGCTTGTAGCCGGACTTCGGGTCTTCCTTGAGGTCGTTGACGAACTTGTAGTGTGTATTGGTATGGGTGGCTTTGCCGTTGACGTCGAGGTGTACGAAGCATGGCATATCACGGTACTCCTCGTAGGTTTGGGGAACACAGAGCGGCGCCGAGGTGGTTTCACTTCCTCGCTGCTGCTCACGACCAGCTCCCCTTCCTCGGCTGTGTTGTCCGCCCTCTCCTCGTCCTGTAAAAGTCATAGCGACCATGTCGGTAGATTGCTTTTCTTCTGGGGCGGTCCTCTGCTTTGTACTGCTGTTCCTCCGAGCTTGAGTTGGAACGGCTGTTGCCGGCAAGGAGCCACAAGCATCGTCGTCGGCAGCTGCGAACTCACTAGCCAACTGAATCATCTGGTTCAAGTCAAGCTGGTGATTGTCCTGCAAGCGCTTTAGCTTATGTCGGAGCAACATGCCCCTTTCCAACCCATCGATGAAGGCGGCCATGGCGGTCTGAGCGTGCACTCCTGCGCAGGAATTCTTCATGTCCAGCTAGCGGGAGAGGTAGGCGCGAGATGTCTCGTCTTTCTCTTGCACGCACTGGCTGTAGATCATACAGTGCAGGGACGCTTGTATGTACCCTCAAAGTTCTTGGTGAATGCTTCTTGCATGTCCAACCAGTTGTAGATAGATTTCTGCGGCAAGTCGTCGATCCATTGACGGGCCATACTAAAGGGGATATGCCCGAGAGGCAACAATAAAGTGGTTATTATCATATTCCTTATTTATGATAAATGTTTATTTTGCATGCTATAATTGTATTAATACGGAAACGTTAATACATGTGTGTTTAATAAACAAAAAGGAAGTTCCTAGTTATGCCTCTCTTATAAACTAGCTCGTTGATTAACAAGATCATCAAGGTTTCCTGATCATGGACATTGGATGTTGTTAATAACGAGGTCACAACATTAGTTTAATGATGTGATGAACATTCATCCGAAGTATAGCATTACGATCAAAGTCATTGAGTTTATATTGCTATAAAAACTTACGAAGTGATCCTAATCCTTAGACCATGAGATCATGTCAATCACTAACACCGGAAGAGTTTCTTGATAACATCAAACGTCACACCATAACAGGGTGATTATAAAGATGGATTCAGAACTAATAAAGTGTTATGTTGAGGCCCATGGATCTAGAGTGGAATTTTTTCATCCCGATGACGGATAGATATACTCTGGGCCCTCTCGGTGATATCACATTGGTTAGCTTGCAAGCAAGTGATTCGATCACTAGAATGTTATATCACGGGAATGAGAAAAGAGTGCATGTCAGTAACGAGATCAAACTAGGTATGGAGATACCGATGATCGAATCTCGGACATGTAATATATCGCGAAACAAAGGGATTAAGATACTAGCGTAAAAAGGTTCCGACGATCACAAGAAAGTCATCGTTGAATGTGTGGGAGTCAGTATGGGTCTCCAGATCCCGCTTCTGATTATTGATCCGAGAGGGGTCTCGATCATGTCTGCATTATTCATGAACCGTAGGGTGACACACTTAAGAGACATCGACATCCATTTGGAGCAAAAGTTTCATGCCGAAAAGAATAACAAGCGCATGAATTTATTTCACTAGATACCGAAACGAGTTTTCGGGTGAAATTGCAGAAAGTGTGTTTGCATGTGAAATGAAATACTAGCAAGGGGTTATATGTGAATGTTTGTCATTAAAGTAATTGACAAAATTCTGAATAAATAAAAGGAGTTTTATTTAATGAGAGTTTGCATTAAATTTGGTGGAAATTTAATGGGAATTTGAGTGGGTTTTTGAGTGGAGGGAATTGAAAGGCATTTGAGTGAGTGGAGTGTCCACCCACATGAATGTGGAAGAGGTGGGGGAAGCCCCATGGCTGGGCGCATGGCCCCTTGTGTGCCCCCACTCTCCCTATAAAAGGAGCCCCCTCCCTCTCTCTCACTCACACCTCCTCGTGAAGGATCTCTCTCCCCCTCTAGAATTTATCCCCCATGGTCTCGGACTAGCGAGATACATGTTTCGGGTGGCTATTCGGCAAGAAAGAGTTGTGCTTCCGCTGCATCGCTGGAGCGAGGAGGCGGAGGTTGCTCGGTGCCTCGAACGTGTGTGCGAGCACGGATGCGCTGCTGTTTTGCGGCGCTAGGACTTCGTTTCGATCTTGAGATCGACAAGAGATCGTCTACATCAACCACGAGTTTGGACTCGTTAAGCTTTGTCGGTCTTCAAGGGTATGTTCTCTACGGATATACATCCGCCCGTTGTTTGTATCTAGTAGATAGATCTTGGTACATAGTTGTCCCCATCGTAGGAAAATTTTTGTTTTCTATGCTGCGAACCCTACAGTGGTATCAGAGCCGGATCTATGCGTAGATACTTTGCACGGGTAGTACAGATATGAGTATGTGGGCGATAATGATCATTTTGTTGCTTCTTATTTGTACTTTGGATATTGGTGTCATAGTGGGATGAAGCGGCCCGGACAAACTTTACATGTCCTCGCACATGACACCTGTTCCACGCTTGACATGCAACTAGTTTTGCATAAGTGGCTAGCGGGTGTCTGTCTCTCCTACTGTAGTCAATATATAATTTGCAACGAGTTGTCAACAATTTGGTTATCCTCGTTGTGGTTCATGTTCATAGGTAAGAGCGGTTCTATCTTCGAAATCCCTAAGCCACGTAAAACTTGCAATGGATAAATTAGAGGCGTCTAGTTTAGATTGTTGCTGGGCTAGTGTTATGATATGGTGATGTTGTAAGTAGAAGTATGAGATGATACTCTTACAGCACACATAGCGTGTAAGTTCCATAGACCTTGGCCTTACACATAAAGGTATGATAGAGATCATACCACGGTGCACATGATGGAGATCATATGCGGGAACCATATCATTTCACTTATAAACATGTGATGTTTTGATTGCGTCTTATATTGCTTGTTTGGCATTTTATTAGCATAATAAGATGATCCCTCATTTATATATCAAGATAAGAATGTGTTCTTCCTTAAGTATGCACCGACAATGTTTCGTCGCTTCAAGACATCACGTAATGATCGGGTGTACTTGAATCCACGAGCATATCTCGGGTGTAAGAGCGATTACATGCGAATACTAAGGTTCTTACTTGGCGAGCCTAGCATGTACAGACATGGCCTCGGAACACGGACCGAAAGGTTAAGCATGAGTCATATGTTTTGATATGATGACCATATGGATGCTCGCCTTTGAAGCTACACCGACTCACGTGATGATCGGACTTGGTGTAGTGGATTTGGTTCATGTAATCACCAAAAAGACACGAGGGATGTCGTTTTTGAGTGGGAGTTCATTTCTAATTTGGATTAGTAGAACTCAATTTATCATAAATTAAATCAAAGTGAATTTGCATAATTTGTTGTAGTCATTGGCATTCGTTCACCACCTTATGCATAGTTATAATTGAGATAATAGAACTATAGAATTCTGGATATATACTTTACGAACTGGTATCGTATTGTGTTGAGTGTCAATCTAAAGTTTAAAGTCCTATTGCAAACTTTCAGCAAACTCTATTTACTCCGTGAAATTTAATAGTTGGTCTTAAATCGAGAGTAATAATTCTAGTGTTAGTATCTTAAGTATCATGTTTGCCTCCACGATTCTTGATTGTTTTAATATCAAGTTTATCTAGGAGCTGAAAGAATTGTTTCAGAAACCATCATGTGTGGCAGATATAACGATATCTGAAACAATGTTTTGGTTGCAATATGATAGAGTATAATATATGTTCTCATATTGGATGAGAATTTACGAAGGTTGGAGATGCTAGACATCCTAATCATCCAAAAGGGTTTTGGAAAGTAATGTTATACTCACGATTCACCTTTATAAGCTACAGTAGCTTGATCATGAAATTCGTCATGATAAGGATGAATAGAAGATGTATGTAAAGTGTTTACTACACTAAAAGATTACTAAAGAATGGATTTTGAAAGAATACCGATCATTTGATGATGGTGATCTACTTCAAAGTGCAAGTCCAAAGGTATTATTATTTGAATATACACGCTTTGGACTATGTGTCATGTATATGGCGCCACTGTTGATGTTGATAAATTCTTTTAAAAAGGAAAAGGAAATGCTGAAAGAGAATCTATAAAATATATTTGGCAGAAAAGAAAAGATTGGAAATATCCAATTTAGGTATATGGATGATATACATGTTATGGTTGTATTCTTTGCTTGTTAAACAATGTGGTTCTTGGGTATTGGATACCGAATTGGTTGGTATGAAATTTCATACAGAACAACGCAATTCATGAACCCTAATGGCCTAAGTAACTAGCAAGAGAATATGTGATGATGTTCATCGAAAACAAACAAACCGTTGTTTGTATTTCTCATTGACATCAAAGCTTGACTTCAAGATTTGTTTTAATAATTGTTATTTGAATCAGGTATTATGAGAACAAAGGTTGTTCAAATAATTACTGTATTCCATATAATATGGATGATTTACAAATCTAGTTGAAGAAATCACATCCATAAAGCCTAATGCTAAAATGTCGCAAGACAAATGATTGGAAGATCACTTACGAAGTGACATCGCCGTTTAAATTATATTGGAAAGAAAACATGAAGAAACTCCATTTTCATGGATTTTTGGAGTCTTTGATTTGATCAAGTGACGCTTGTAAGACTTTCCTCGGGATAATTAAAACTTCGTTCAAAGGACAAAGAAGAACGATCGACTAAATTATTGGAATTTATACATATCGATGTATGTAGTCCATTATGTATAGTCGTAAGTGATGGATTTCAACTTCATATACTTTCTCCGGATATTTGAGTGAATATTCACTTAATGAGAAATAAGTATGAAATATTTGAAAATGTTTCAAAGACTTTCAAGATGAAGTGAAAAATCATTATGGCAAGAAAATAAATGGTTTATGATTTTATCATAAGGGATTTATTTGAGTTACAAGTGTAACAAGAAAATAAAAGAATTATGATTTTATCATCAAGGGATTTATTTGAGTTACAAGTTTAGCAAAACACCTAGATTTACATATCCCGAAACATAGGAATATGGAGTGTTTGAGATTTGTAATGAAACCTTGTTTGACATGGTTGGATCAAAGGTGTTATTGATAAAACTGCCATTATGTTTTAAAAGATTAAAGCTTTAGAGACTTCCGCTTTTTACACTGAAAAGAGCTCCATCTTGATCCGTTGAAATGACACCATGGAAATTATGGTTTGGGGTAAAACCCTGAAGGGAATATGCCCTGAGAGGCAATAATAAAATGTTTATTATGTGTATTCCAAGTATATGATATATATTTATTTTGCATGCTATAATTGTATTAATACGGAAACGTTAATACATGTGTGTTTAATAAACAAACAAGAAGTTCCTAGTTATGCCTCTCATAAACTAGTTCGTTGATTAACAAGATGATCACAGTTTCCTGATCATAGACATTGGATGTTGTTAATAACGAGATCACAACATTAGTGTAATGGTGTGATGAACATTCATCCGAAGTATAGCATTACGATCAAAGTCATTGAGTTTATATTGCTATAAACAAACTACGAAGTAATCCTAATCCTTAGACCATGAGATCATGCCAATCACTAACACCGGAAGAGTTTCTTGTTGACATCAAACGTCACTCCGTAACTGGGTGATTATAAATATGGCTTCAAAGCTACAAAAGTGTTATGTTGAGAATCATGGATCAAGAGTGGAATTTGTTCATCCCGATGACGGATAGATATGCTCTGGGCCCTCTTGGTGATATCACATTGGTTAGCTTGCAAGCAAGTGATTTGATCACTAGAATGTTATATCACGGGAACGATAAAAGAGTGCATGTCAATAACGAGATCAAACTAGGTATGGGGATACCGATGATCGAATCTCGGACATGTAATATATCATGAAACAAAGGGATTAAGATGCAAGCATAAAAGGTTCCGACGATCACAGGAAAAGTCATCGTTGAATGTGTGGGAGTCAGTATGGATCTCAGTCCCGCTCGATTATTGATCGGAGAAGGGTCTCGATCATGTCCGCATTATTCGCGAACCGTAGGGGGACACACTTAAGGGATACTGGCATCCAGTTGGAGCAAATGTTTCATGCCGAAAGAATAAACAAGCGCAGGAATTTATTTCACTAGATACGAGGTCACAACATTCTGTGAATTTTTGACATGGAATTCTAGCAAGGGGTTATTTGTGAATGTTTGTCATTAAAGTAATTGACAAAATTCTGAATAAAATAAAAGAGTTTTATTTAATGAGAGTTTGCATTAAATTTGGTGGAAATTTAATGGGAATTTGAGTGGATTTTTGAGTGGAGAAAATTGGAGGGCCATTTTGTGAGTGGAGTGTCCACCCACATGAATGAAGGAGGGGAGGGGGTAGCCCCCATGGCCGGCGCCCACCCCCTTGGGTGCCCCCCCTCCTCCTATAAAAGGAGCCCCTCCTCTCACTTGTCTCTACACCTCCTCGTGAAGGATCTCTCTCCCCCTCTAGAATTTATCCCCCATGATCTAGGACTAGCGAGATACATGTTCCCGGTGGCTATTCGGCAAGAAAGGGTTGTGCTTCCACTGCATCGCTGGAGCGAGGAGGCGGAGGTTGCCCGGTGTCTTATACGTGTGTGCGAGCACGGATGCGCTGCTGCTTTGCGGCGCTAGGACTTCCTCTCGATCTTGAGATCGTGTAACATCCCTAAAATCATGATTTCAAAGATTGCATATCATTCATGCATGCATATAGAATTGAGATCAATTTCAAAACTCATTTCAGAAAAACAGAAGCACATAGTGCTATCATTTTATGTGAGCAAACTTAAATCAAATGGCCATTCCCATTTGAGAGTTTGAATGTTTTAAACCTAGATTGCTTGTCTTCGTTGTTGAAAGGATTGAGTGTGGAATTTGAACCAAGCTTTACAAAATGGAAATGGTTTCAAAAACCATTTTTTCAAACATTTGCAAATCAAGAGCAAAGTCCCTGTTATTTTGTTTCTCCAGAAATGATCAAGCCTTTGCAAAGTAACCACATGGTTTTATGCCTAGATTTGAGACTGTTGCACACTGCAAAAACCCCAGAAAGGTTTGAATTCAAAAAGAGTTTGAATTCATTTGAAAACCATTCCTGAAAATCAAAACAGAAAAAGAAAAGGAATAAAGAAAGGAAAAGGGCCAGGCGCTCCTATTCTAGCCCAGCAGCAGAACCGGCCCAGCTAGCCCACCCGGCCTCTCTCTCGCTCGCTCGCACGCGCAGACGCACCCACACAGACACTGACACTCGGACCCCACCCCCTCTCCGTATCATTCGCTGACCGGTGGACCTCGACAGCTCACCCTCGTCTTCCCCAAATCGCGCCCGACCACGTCGTCGGCCGTTTCCTCCGCCCATCACTGCCGCGTTGATTCCTCGCTTAATTGCCCTTGATTCCGCGCTTAATCGCTGCTCCCCTCTCGCCTACATAACCCCCTCTGCACCGCGGTCATTTCCCCCCACTCTCCTCGCTCACTCCGCCACCAGGCTGCGCGCATCTGACCTCGAAACCCCGCAGTACTGACGCGCTCCGGCGACGAATCACGGTAAGCTCAGACCGCCCCGTTGCCTCTCGTTCAAACCACTGCAACCAGCATGATCTTGTGCATCTGCTAACGCCTCTGGTTTGCTTGCTCGTGACCCAGGTCATCGTTTCCGTTCACGCCCGCAACCACCAGCGCCGCCACTCGACTCCGGCGAGCAATAGCGGTAAGAACTGAGCGCCCCTTGCCTTCCCTTTGTTACCAACTTGTTCGCCAGTCACTTGCGCATCTTCTAAACCCTCTGCCTTGTGCTAGGACGACACGGGGCCTTGACAGCGACCTCGACAGCAAGCGACAGACGCCGCCCGCAACTCCGACGAGCCCCAGCGACCGTGCCCGTGCGCCCCTCGCCAAGCCGCTGCTAAGTTGAGCTTCACCTCGACGCTACGAACCTGGTGAGCATCCTCCTGCCTCTCCGGACGACCTGTAGCGCCGCGCCGCCGCAGACAGAGCTCGCCGCCGCCAGCGCCGCCCCGCTTTGGTCGTTTGATCCAGAGCCGTCAGATCTGGATCCAGCGTATAGGATTAGATCATTTAGCGAATCGTTATGGGTAGATCTGAGCCGTGTGTTTTAAGTAGATCCGACGGCGCGGGAGGGTGATCCTGAGCGAAATGGTATCAACCAATAGAATTAAGACGCGTGGCTAGGGTTAGAGTTTAAAATAGGATTTAAAACAGATTTGGATTCAATTTTGATTAGGCTATAACTTTTGAATCCCACGTTAGATTTTTGCAAATTTTATACCGTTGGAATCAGGGAGACAAGCCCTTTCTGATTATACATTGTGTTTAGTGTTTAGTTTCTGTTAAAATGACTTTATTTGCAGAAACTTGTTTGAGACTATTTTGAGTATAGAATTTGTTTAGAAAATTGTTTTAGGGTAAAATAAACTTGGTTTAGCAAGTTTTTGACTGGTTATGGTTCAGTAGTATGCACTTGCTTGGTTGGGTTTCAAAAATCATCATTTAGCATTTTGCATGCATGCATATATTTATGTTTGTATATGAATTGTGTGTAATTTTGTGCTACCATTTTTGTGTAGACTTTGGTGCTAGTGATTGTGATTGTGAAGAGTGCTACTCTCCCAACTACCAAGGCAAGTGGTACTTCATGAATATTTCCATCCCTATATTTCATACAAGCATTAGAAGTATTTTTGCTAAGTCTTGCATGTGTTAATATTTTGCCAAATGCCATGTTGGGAAATCCTAAGTAGTGTAGAATTGCTAAGTAATTCCTAAGTTAAATTACTATGCCATGCTTAGCCTAGCTAGTAGCAAACAAGGGTGGTAAAATATATACATGCTATGATGAAAATATTTCTAAGTCTTTGGACTTGGGTTTTCTTAATAAAACAACTAAGTCAATGAATCACCTGGGTGGAATGGGACTTGATTGGTGGTTTTTGGTTGAGTGGTTACACAAGGCCCATGGATATGGTTTACCTTGTGTATCTCACTTATGGTATGCCACCCAGGAATAAAGGGATTTTAGAGGCCAAGTGTTGAGAAGCTTATAGTGCAGCCACTTGGCAATATGGGCTCTGCCTGGATCACATAGGTTGCTAGAACTTAGTCATTTGGACAGTTGGTGGTAGTGGGATGATAGGTTGGAACGCGTCCATTTGGCTAAGGGAAGGCTTCTGAAGGGTCCTGTCTTGGTGAAACCAAGTCTGGTGGGGAAAGTGCACAACCTCTGCAGATGGAAAATCTAAGTACTTAGCCAAGTCCATGGCAATGGACAACTTGAGCATCAAGGCATGGAAGCTATCAAGAATCTTATCACTCCAACTTCCAAGTAAAACTTATGGGTGAACAAGGGTGAAGGACCCCAATGTCTATTGGTGGATTCTTGGGAAAAGTTTTTGACAAAGAAAAACTTAGTGATTTCAACTAATAGGAAAAACCTATTTTGAGCAAAGCAAGCCAAGCTACAGTTAGCCAAATTGCATATAGTAATATAGTCCACTTAAAATTTACTAAGGTATCACTTGCCAATACTATTCCAAAGTATTGACCCACTGTGGCTATAACTTGTGATGTTGCAGGTTATTCTGATGATGATTAGGTGTCATGAGTCTACACTCAACATGCTTGCCTGTGGAACATGAAGATGAAGACTTATGTTTATTTACTTATTCCAAACTCTTGTATTAGGCCTGTGGCCTTGAGTTGTAAAAGACTATGTTTTATCTCTGGAATGGATGTAATAAATGACCTTTGTTTCTGTGTACTTCATCTTAAACTTTGGATGCTAGCAATGATCCAGGGACTAGCATTGCAATCACAGGGATCCTTTTTCCTTTACGAAGGAGGGATCTTACAAATGGTATCAGAGCACTGTGTTGCCTGTAGGATTATGACCCTAGGATTGGAAACCACTAAGGAAAACTTTCAACTACTTCTACACTTGTCTATTCTTCTCGTAAACTTTTCTAATCTTCTTTCTCATCTCTATTTGTAGATGAATTCCATCAACGAAGCCGTAAGGAAAGGACCACTCATGACCATGACCTTGGAGTGTGAGACTGAGTTCCCCAAAATTATCAAGGACCTCATGATGGCAATGGAAATACATGGTGCAGCTGTGTACAAAGGCTTTCCAGTGATGGATGAAGGAGTTGAGTACTGGTGGGTGCAACTTCACTTGTACAAAAACAAGGAAGACAACCACAAAGAAAAAGGATTCTGCATGTACACCAACACTGTGGTGCACACCACATTCTTTGAGTCAGCAAGAGAAGCAGCTTGGAGGACTATCAAAGAACTTAGTGCTAGAGTCAAGTGCAGAATGCTCAATCTCAAAAAAGACTTGAAGAAAGAGAAGGAACATACCCAAGAATTGGAAGCTACCAACCAAACCTTAAGAGGAGATATTATGGACTTAGTTCTAGAGCCATGTGAGCAAGATAGGCTGATTGCTTCTAGGAACATTGTGTTAGCCAACAGATCCAGTGAGATAGGATTGTAAACGTACTTCGTTAGTTGGACCACCACCTATCACCCTATTTTCCAAAATGTTGTCTTAAAATAAGATTGAACCTTGATTGATGTAATGACTTCATGTATGCATGACTTGTGTGTTTTGTTTCCCAAGGATATGTATGTGGTGTTTTGTCTTTTGATTTATCTTGAATTGTGTTGTTCTAACTTTTCTATCTTATAAATAGATGCCTATTACCATCAGCACTGTTGAGGAGTTCCAGGTTACCCGTTTTGGTCCTCGCATCGTTGAGCTTACTACTTTGCTCAATCTTCCTCTTCCCACCATCATGGTGCACCCCCTCACCAAGTTCGAGAGGAAGGACCTCTGGGGCTTCAAGGTGAACCAGCCCGGACGCCAGACAGAGCCTACTACGGAGGCCATCGTCTTCAAGCTTATGCACGATGACAGGGAGAGAGGCATGGAGGTAGTTATGTAGGACCTGATAGGACGTTTGCTAGGGCGACACTCCCGACAGGTTAGAGGCACTCACTTCCACGTCTTCGGAAGACGTGATGAGGATGGAGAGTCCATCGACTTCAAGGATGGTTCGAGGGACACAGCAGAGCCGATACGCCTGTACCTCCAGGACTTAGAGTCTCTCATTAGGCACGTGGACACTGACAGGACCAATGTCATGCTCAGTAATGACGAGCTCCAGGTGCAGCTTCGCGAGAAGGACAAGCTCTTCACAAGCAGCCAGAGATAGTCAAGGAAATGGAGGCGAAGTTCGAGACCCAGGACAGGAAGTTCAAGAGTCAGGAGAAGCGTGTCCAGGATAGGAACAAGAAAATCCGGGATATGACTAAAGAACTGCAGTCCAAGGACTCCGAGCTAGAGCAGCAGCAGACGGTGATTGAGAGGCTTCGTTCCCAGAAGAGGGCTCTCAAGGCCAAGATAGAGACTTTGACCACTACTATTGAGGAGAACAAGACCGCGATGGAGAACGCAGGTCTTACCTTTGTCGAGGAGGAGATTGATGCTGATGAGTAGACTTGACTACTCGTTTATCTTTTATTATCAGACTTGTTATGTTGAGAACTTGTTATTGGACCATCCGACATGTGGATGGCTTGCTACTTGGGTGTTTTACTTTGTGAACTTATTATCTTGTTGTTGATCTTTTGTCTTTTGTTGCATGTTTGTGTTTGCTTATGTGATGTAATGTGCATGAAAAACATCTATGGGTATCTCATTCTTATCTCTATTTGAACAAACCACAGATGCCTCCCCGTCGTGCAAACCCCAACTCCAACAACATCACTCCAGAAATGCAGCAAATGATGACTGCCCAAACTCAGTTGATGCAGATGATGACAACGTTCATCCAAAACCAAAACAACAACAACAACCCTCCAGGCTTTGATATGCTCACCAGATTCTTGAGGTTGAGGCCAGCTAAGTTCTCGGGGACAACTGATCCCATGGTGGCCAATGATTGGCTACGTTCTGTAAACAAGGACTTAGTAACCGTAAATTTGCACGGATGCTGAAAAGTCGATTCGGCAAGACATCTGGAAGGGCCAACCGCCACTTGGTGGGACAATTTCCAGATCACTACTCCTATAGATGAAGTGACTTGGGCTATCTTTGAAGATGGCTTTCGCACTGCTCATATCTCATCAGGAATAATGAGCCTGAAAAAGAAAGAGTTCCACAATCTGAAGTAACGCCACCGCAGCGTGGCTGAATACATTGAAGAGTTCAACAATCTGGCGCGCTATGCACCGGATGAAGTTGACACTGATGCCAAGAGAAAGGAAAAATTTCTTGAAGGCTTGAATGATGAGCTGAATCTGCAGTTGTCTGTGGCCTATTTTCCCACTTATCAGTCTCTGTGTGACAAGGCTGCTATTTTGGAGAACAAAATGAAGCAAGTTGAGAGTACAAAGAGAAAGCACTCCGACAAGCACAGCTCGGGATCGTCTCACAAACGATCTCATTATGAGGACAGTGGAAGCTCAGGATCCCACAAACATGGGAAATTCAACAAGCACCACAACCACAACCGTCATGATAACAAGCATCATCGCAGTCATGACAATGATAAGTATAAGAACCACAAGAGTGGACATAAGAGCCACCACAGTGGTAATGGAAGTGGAAGTGGAAGTCAGCCTGCTAAGAGAGACATCAGTCAGGTTGAATGCTTCAAATGCAAGAAGCTGGGGCATTATGCAAATGAGTGCCCTGAAAAGAAAGTTGAAGGACCTAACAAGCCCAACCCTTTCCAGAAGGGACAAGTTAACCACATTAATGTGGAGGAGGTCTATGAGGAGCCTGATGCTGTTGCTGGTAAGTTCAGACTCAATTCTATTCCAGCATTTGTACTCTTTGATACTGGTGCATCTCATTCATTCATATCAAGAGCATTTGTTGAAAGAAATGAACTACCGGTAGAAACTATTGGGTGTCCTATAAGAGTAAGTTCTCCTGGTGGAGAAATGATAGTGAATTCAGGATGTCATGACTTAGTCATAGAGTTTGGAAAGCATAAGTTTCCAGTGAGCCTGATAATCCTAGATTCCCAAGGATTGGATGTAATTTTGGGAATGGATTGGATGGCTAAGTATGAAGGAGTACTAGATTGTGCCAATCGTACTGTTGCACTCACAACCCCGGAAAGAAAACGGATTAAATTCAAGTCTAACTTTGAACCAAAAGGGAGTAAGCTAAATTCTCTTAAGGGGGTTAGCATGGACAGTGTGCCAATTGTGAGTGAGTATCCGGATGTGTTTCCGGAAGAATTACCGGGAATGCCACCAGATAGAGATGTGGAGTTTCTGATAGATTTGGTACCAGGTTCTAGACCAATAGCAAAGAGACCTTATAAAATGTCAGTTGATGAACTGAAGGAACTCAAGAAACAACTAGGAGAACAGTTGCAGAAAGGATTCATCCAACCAAGTTCTTCATCTTGGGGAGCCCCAGTTTTGTTTGTAGAGAAGAAAGATAGAAGTCAAAGGTTATGCATAGATTACCGTTCACTCAACGAGGTAACTATCAAGAACAAATACCCTTTGCCAAGAATCAATGACTTGTTTGATCAGCTAGAAGGAGCATGTGTGTTCTCGAAGATTGATCTCCGGTCAGGCTATTTTCAACTCAAGATAAGAGAACAAGACATACCTAAAACAGCGTTCACCACAAGGTATGGATTGTATGAATATACCGTAATGCCCTTTGGCCTGACCAATGCCCCGACATATTTCATGAATATGATGAACAAGGTGTTCATGGAATTTATTGACAAGTTTGTTTTCGTTTTCATCGATGACATCTTAGTCTATTCCAAGAGCAAAGAAGAACATGAAGGACACTTACGTTTGATACTTGAGAAATTGAGGGGGCATAAACTTTATGCCAAATTCAGCAAGTGTGAGTTCTGGTTAGAGGAAGTTGGTTTTCTTGGTCATGTTATGACAAAGGATGCTGTAGCAGTTGATCCTGCTAAAGTTTCAGCTGTGACTGAATGGGAATCTCCCAAGTCTGTGAAAGAGGTTTATAGTTTCCTTGGCTTAGCATGTTACTACAGAAGGTTCATTGAAAATTTCTCTAAAGTAGCTAAGCCCATGACTGAATTGTTAATGAAAGACAAGAAGTTTGCTTGGTCTGAAGGTTGTGAAATCAGCTTTCAAGAATTGAAGAAGAGACTTGTGACAGCACCAGTTTTGTGTCTGCCAGATTTGGAAAAGGATTTCCAAGTATATTGTGATGCTTCTCATCAAGGATTAGGTGCAGTACTTATGCAAGACGGTAAAGTTGTGGCTTATGCCTCGAGACAACTCAAAACTCATGAAGTAAACTATCCCACTCATGATTTAGAGTTAGCCTCTGTTGTCCATGCACTCAAAACATGGAGACACTATCTTTTGGGAAAGCGTTGTGAAGTGTTCACGGATCACAAGAGTTTGAACTATATCTTCACTCAGAAGGAAATTAATATGAGACAAAGAATATGGCTAGAACTTATCAAAGACTATGACTTAAGTTTGCAATACCACCCCGGTAAAGCAAATGTTGTAGCAGATGCCCTAAGTCGTAAGGTTTTTGTGAATGGCCTTACCAAAGGAGAATTGCCAGATGATTTGTGTACCCAATTCAGAAAACTCAGATTGGAGATTGTGCCCGAAGGACATCTCATGTCCCTGGATGTTCAACCCACTTTGTTGGATAAGATCAAAGAAGCCCAGAAGACTGATAAAGAAATCGAAGAGATTAAGGAAAAGATTGGCCAAGGAAAAGCCAAAAGTTTCCATGAAGACAAACAAGGTACTTTATGGCATGGGAAACGTATTTGTGTTCCACAAGACCCGGAGTTACGAAAACTGATTTTGCAAGAAGCACACAACTCTCCGTATTCTATTCACCCGGGTAACACCAAAATGTACATGGACATGAAAGGAAGATTTTGGTGGAACAATCTCAAAAGGGACATCGCCGAACATATTGCTTTGTGTGATGTGTGTAGTAGAGTGAAAGCGGGGCATCAGAAACCAGCAGGTTTGCTTCAACCACTACCTATTCCTGATTGGAAGTGGGACAAGATCGGTATGGATTTCATTACCGGATTACCAAGGACCAGGTCAGGGTATGATTCCATATGGGTAGTAGTGGATCGCCTAACCAAAGTGGCTCATTTCATACCCGTGAAGACAACTTATACAAGTGCCAAGTTGGTCAAAATCTACATGAGTAGAATTGTATGTCTACATGGTGTGCCCAAGAGTATTGTGTCTGATAGGGGAACTCAATTCACTTCCCATTTTTGGAGACAGCTACATGAGTCATTAGGAACGAGGTTGGAATTCAGCACTGCTTTTCATCCACAAACCGATGGACAAACAGAAAGGACTAATCAAATTCTTGAAGACATGTTGAGGGCATGTGCCCTAGACTATGGAGCAAGTTGGGATGAAAGTCTGCCTTACGCGGAATTTTCTTATAACAATAGCTACCAAGCTAGTATTGAGATGGCACCATTTGAATTTCTATACGGAAGAAAGTGTACCACCCCATTGCTATGGAATGGTGTGGGAGAAAGAAGTTTATTTGGACCAGATCTTATCAAAGAAGCCGAAGAGAAGGTCAAATTGGTTAAGGACAGGTTGAAGATAGCACAGTCCCGACAGAAAAGCTACGCGGACCCTAAGCGTAGATAAGTCACCTACGAGGTTGGTGATAGAGCCTATCTTAGAATATCACCACTTCGTGGAGTGAAAAGATTCGGAGTCAAAGGAAAGTTGGCACCAAGATATGTTGGGCCATTCACGATTCTGAGTCGCAAAGGAGAAGTTTCTTATGAAATTGAACTGCCAGAATCTCTGTCAGCAGTCCATAATGTGTTTCATGTAAGTCAGCTTAAGAAATGTCACCCAGAAATGGAAGAAACTTCCTTGAAAGATACTATACCTTTGGAAGAAGTTCAACTAGAAAGTGATCTCACTTATGAAGAGAAACCTATCAAGATTCTTGAAACTGCAGAAAGAGTCACAAGGACAAAGACTATCAAGTTTTGCAAAGTGCAGTGGAATCATCATTCCAAAGAGGAAGCAACATGGGAAAGAGAAGATGATCTTCAAAAAGACCACCCTCACCTATTTGCTAGCCAATCCGAATCTCGAGGGCGAGATTCACCTTAAGGGGGTTAGATTTGTAACATCCCTAAAATCATGATTTCAAAGATTGCATATCATTCATGCATGCATATAGAATTGAGATCAATTTCAAAACTCATTTCAGAAAAACAGAAGCACATAGTGCTATCATTTTATGTGAGCAAACTTAAATCAAATGGCCATCCCCATTTGAGAGTTTGAATGTTTTAAACCTAGATTGTTTGTCTTCCTTGTTGAAAGGATTGAGTGTGGAATTTGAACCAAGCTTTACAAAATGGAAATGGTTTCAAAAACCATTTTTTCAAACATTTGCAAATCAAGAGCAAAGTCCCTGTTATTTTGTTTCTCCAGAAATGATCAAGCCTTTGAAAAGTAACCACATGGTTTTATGCCTAGATTTGAGACTGTTGCACACTGCAAAAACCCCAGAAAGGTTTGAATTCAAAAGGAGTTTGAATTCATTTGAAAACCATTCCTGAAAATCAAAATAGAAAAAGGAAAGGAATAAAGAAAGGAAAAGGGCCAGGCGCTCCTATTCTAGCCCAGCAGCAGAACCGGCCCAGCTAGCCCACCCGGCCTCTCTCTCGCTCGCTCGCCTTGGCAGAGCCTTACAGAATCGACACTCGGACCCCACCCCCTCTTCGTATCATTCGCTGACTGGTGGACCTCGACAGCTCACCCTCGTCTTCCCCAAATCGTGCCCGACCACGTCGCCGGCCGTTTTCCTCCGCCCATCACTGCCGCGTTGATTCCTCGCTTAATTGCCCTTGATTCCGCGCTTAATCGCCGCTCCCCTCTCGCCTACATAACCCCCTCTGCACCGCGGTCATTTCCCCCCACTCTCCTCGCTCACTCTGCCACCAGGCTGCGCGCATTTGACCTCGAAACCCTGCAGTATTGACGCGCTCCGGCGACGAATCATGGTAAGCTCAGACCGCCCCGTTGCCTCTCGTTCAAACCACTGCAACTAGCATGATCTTGTGCATCTGCTAATGCCTCTGGTTTGCTTGCTCGTGACCCAGGTCATCATTTCCGTTCACGCCCGCAACCACCAGCGCCGCCACTCGACTCCGGCGAGCAATAGCGGTAAGAACTGAGCGCCCCTTGCCTTCGCTTTGTTACCAACTTGTTCGCCAGTCAGTTGCGCATCTTCTAAACCCTCTGCCTTGTGCTAGGACGACACGGGGCAAATGACCACGGCGGCGACAGACACCGCCCATAACTCCGCGAGCCCCGCCGTGCCCATCGCGCCGCCAAGCCGCTGCTAAGTTGAGCTTCACCTCGACGCTACGAACCTGGTGAGCATCCTCCTGCCTCTCCGGACGACCTGTAGCGCTGCACCGCCGCAGACAGAGCTCACCGCCGCCACTAGCCGCCGCCAGCGCCGCCCCGCTTTGGTCGTTTGATCCAGAGCCGTCAGATCTGGATCCAGCGTATAGGATTAGATCATTTGGCGAATCGTTATGGGTAGATCTGAGCCGTGTGTTTTAAGTAGATCCGACGGCGCGGGAGGGTGATCCTGAGCGAAACGGTATCAACCAATAGAATTAAGACGCGTGGCTAGGGTTAGAGTTTAAAATAGGATTTAAAACAGATTTGGATTCAAATTTGATTAGGCTATAACTTTTGAATCCCACGTTAGATTTTTGCAAATTTTATACCGTTGGAATCAGGGAGACAAGCCCTTTCTGATTATACATTGTGTTTAGTGTTTAGTTTCTGTTAAAATGACTTTATTTGCAGAAACTTGTTTGAGACTATTTTGAGTATAGAATTTGTTTAGAAAATTGTTTTAGGGTAAAATAAACTTGGTTTAGCAAGTTTTTGACTGGTTATGGTTCAGTAGTATGCACTTGCTTGGTTGGATTTCAAAAATCATCATTTAGCATTTTGCATGCATGCATATATTTATGTTTGTATATGAATTGTGTGTAATTTTGTGCTACCATTTTTGTGTAGACTTTGGTGCTAGTGATTGTGATTGTGAAGAGTGCTACTCTCCCAACTACCAAGGCAAGTGGTACTTCATGAATATTTCCATCCCTATATTTCATACAAGCATTAGAAGTATTTTTGCTAAGTCTTGCATGTGTTAATATTTTGCCAAATGCCATGTTGGGAAATCCTAAGTAGTGTAGAATTGCTAGGTAATTCCTAAGTTAAATTACTATGCCATGCTTAGCATAGCTAGTAGCAAACAAGGGTGGTAAAATATATACATGTTATGATGAAAATATTTCTAAGTCTTTGGACTTGGGTTTTCTTAATAAAACAACTAAGTCAATGAATCACCTGGGTGGAATGGGACTTGATTGGTGGTTTTTGGTTGAGTGGTTACACAAGGCCCATGGATATGGTTTACCTTGTGTATCTCACTTATGGTATGCCACCCAGGAATAAAGGGATTTTAGAGGCCAAGTGTTGAGAAGCTTATAGTGCAGCCACTTGGCAATATGGGCTCTGCCTGGATCACATAGGTTGCTAGAACTTAGTCATTTGGACAGTTGGTGGTAGTGGGATGATAGGTTGGAACGCGTCCATTTGGCTAAGGGAAGGCTTCTGAAGGGTCCTGTCTTGGTGAAACCAAGTCTGGTGGGGAAAGTGCACAACCTCTGTAGATGGAAAATCTAAGTACTTAGCCAAGTCCATGGCAATGGACAACTTGAGCATCAAGGCATGGAAGCTATCAAGAATCTCATCACTCCAACTTCCAAGTAAAACTTATGGGTGAACAAGGGTGAAAGACCCCAATGTCTATTGGTGGATTCATGGGAAAAGTTTTTGACAAAGAAAAACTTAGTGATTTCAACTAATAGGAAAAACCTATTTTGAGTAAAGCAAGCCAAGCTACACTTAGCCAAATTGCATATAGTAATATAGTCCACTTGAAATTTACTAAGGTATCACTTGCCAATACTATTCCAAAGTATTGATCCACTGTGGCTGTAACTTGTGATGTTGCAGGTTATTCTGATGATGATTAGGTGTCATGAGTCTACACTCAACATGCTTGCCTGTGGCACATGAAGATGAAGACTTATGTTTATTTACTTATTCCAAACTCTTGTATTAGGCCTGTGGCCTTGAGTTGTAAAAGACTATGTTTTATCTCTGGAATGGATGTAATAAATGACCTTTGTTTCTGTGTACTTCATCTTAAACTGTGGATGCTAGCAATGATCCAGGGACTAGCATTGCAATCACAGGGATCCTTTTTCCTTTACGAAGGAGGGATCTTACAGATCGGCAAGAGATCGTCTACATCAACCACGAGTTGAACTCGTTAAGCTTTGTCGGTCTTCAAGGGTATGTTCTCTACGGATATACATCCGCCCGTTGTTTGTATCTAGTAGATAGATCTTGGTACATAGTTCCCATCGTAGGAAATTTTTTGTTTCTATGCTGCAAACCTTACAGTGGTATCAGAGCCGGATCTATGCGTAGATACTTTACACGGGTAGTACACATATGAGTATGTGGGCGATGATGATCATGTTGTTGCTCCTTAGTTGTAATTTTGGATATTGGTGGCATAGTGGGATGAAGTGGACCGAACAAACTTTACATGTCCTCGCACATGAGACCTGTTCCACGCTTGACATGCAACTAGTTTGCATAAGTGGCTAGCTGGTGTCTGTCTCTAATACTATAGTCAATATCTATTTTGCAACGAGTTGTCAACAATTTGGTTATCCTCGTTGTGGTTCATGTTCATAGGTAAGAACGGTTCTCTCTCGAAAGCCCTAAGCCACGTAAAACTTGCAATGGATAAATTAGAGGCGTCTAGTTTAGGTTGTTGCTGGGCTAGTGTTATGATATGGTGATGTTGTAAGTAGAAGTATGAGATGATACTCTTACAACATACATAACGTGTAACATCCATAGACCTTGGACTTACACATATAGGTATGATAGTGATCATACCACGGTGCACATGATAGAGATCATATGCGGGAACCATATCATTCCACTAATAAACATGTGATGTTTGATTGCATCTTATATTGCTTGTTTAGCGCTTTGTTAGCATAATAAGATGATCCCTCATTTAAATATCAAGATAAGAATGTGTTCTTCCTTTAGTATGCACCGATTATGTTTTGTCGCTCCAAGACATCACGTGATGATCGGGTGTTCTTGGATCCACGACCATATTTCGGGTGTAAAACAGTTACACACGCGAATACTAAGGTTCTAACTTGGCGAGCCTAGCATGTATAGACATGGCCTCGGAACACGGACCGAAAGGTTAAGCATGAGTCATTTAGTAGATATGATTCCCATTTGATGCTCGCCTTTGAAGCTACACCGACTCACATGATGATCGGACTTGGTGTAGTGGATTTGGTTCATGTAATCACCAAAAAGGCACGAGGGATGTCATTTTTGAGTGGGAGTTCATTCGTTATATGGATTAGTTGAACTCAATCTATCATACACTTAGTCTAAACTTTACAAATTTTGTTGTAGATGGCACCACCTGCTTTTAATTTCAATGTGTTCATGGAGAAAGAGAAACTTGCAACGAACGGTAGCAACTTTACCGAATGGGCCATGAATTTGAGGATTCTCCTCTCTGCTGCACAAAAGCAATATGTGCTAGAAGCGCCGTTAGGCCCCCCACCTTTTGAGGATGCCCCTGGCGAGGAGAAGAATGTCTATCAGACTCGTCAGGAGGACCACAACTTAGTTCATTGCAGCATATTGTATGGGCTAGAGCCAGAACTTCGAAAGCGTTTCGAAAATGGCAATGCTTTTGATACCATGGGTGAGTTGAAAATGATTTTCGACACACATGTTGTTGTAGAGAGCTACAACGCTTCAGAAAAGTTCTTTAGCTGCATGATGGAAGGGCACAACTCCGTTAGTGAGCATGTACTCAAGATGTCGGGTTACGCCGATAAGCTTGTGTCCTTGGGAATATCGATTCCCATTGACTTAGGCATCCATCATGTTCTGCAGTCTCTGCCACCTAGCTATAAGAGCTTCGTGATGAACTATAATATGCAAGGCATGAAGAAGTCTCTCCCCGAGCTTCTCTCAATGCTTAAAACTGCAGAAGTGGAGATCAAAAAGGAACATCAAGTGTTGATGATCAATAGGAACACTGATTTCAAGAAAGACAAGAAGGGAAAATGAAAGGGAAGTAAGGGCGGCAAGCTTGTTGTCGTGCCTGAAAAGAAACCCCGAGTTGGACCTAAGTTTGATACCGAGTGCTACTATTGTAAGGGGACTGGCCACTGGAAGCGCAACTGCCCCAAGTATTTGGCAGACAAGAAGGCCGACAAGGCAAACAAAGGTATATATAATATACATGTTATTGATGTATACTTGACTAGTGCTCGCAGTAGCACCTGAGTATTTGATACCGGTTCAGTTGCTAATATTTGTAACTCGAATTAGGGGCTACGGAACAAGCGACCGCTAGCAAGGGTGAGGTCAAAATGCGTGTCGGCAATGGATCAAGCATTGATGTGATCGCCGTCGGAACGCTGCCTCTCCACTTGCCGTCGGGATTAGTAATAAACTTGAATAATTGTTATCTGGTGCCTGCACTGAGCATGAACATTGTATCTAGATCGTGTTTGATGCGAAGTGGTTATTCATTTAAATCCGAGAACAATGGTTGTTCCATTTATATGAATGAAATCTTTTATGGTCATGCACCGATGATGAATGGTTTATTTATTTTGGATCTCGATAATAATGTTACACATATTCATAATGTTGATGCTAAAAGGATTAAACTAAATGATGATATATCCGCATATATGTGGCACTGCCGTCTAGGTCATATTAGCGTTAAACGCATGAAGAAGCTCCATTCGGATGGACTTTTGGAATCACTTGATTATGAATCATTTGATACATGTGAGCCATGCCTTATGGGCAAGATGACTAGAACGCCGTTTTCCGGTTCAATGGAACGGGCGACAGATTTATTGGAAATCATACATTCTGATGTATGTGGTCCAATGAGTGTGTCAGCGCAAGGTGGATATTGTTATTTTGTTACTTTCACATATGATTTGAGTAGATACGGTTATATCTACTTGATGAAACACAAGTCTGAAACCTTTGAAAATTTCAAGGAATTTCAGAATGAAGTGGAAAATCATCGTAATAGAAAGATCAAATTTCTATGGTCCGACCGTGGAGGTGAGTATCTAAGTTACGAGTTTAGCACTCACATGAAAGAGTGTGGAATTGTTTCACAACTCACACCTGCCGGAACACCACAGAGAAATGGTGTGTCGGAACATCGTAATCGTACTTTATTAGATATGGTTCGATCTATGATGTCTCTGACGGACTTGCCGTTGTCATTTTGGGGCTATGCACTAGAAACTGCTGCATTCACTTTAAATCGGGCACCATCAAAATCCGTTGAAAAGACACCGTATGAATTGTGGTTTGGAAACAAACCTAAGCTGTCATTTCTTAATGTTTGGGGATGCGATGTTTATGTGAAGAAACTTCAACCGGATAAACTCGAACCCAAAGCGGAAAAATGCGTCTTCATAGGATACCCTAAGGAAACTATTGGGTATTCCTTCTATCACAGATCCGAGGGCAAGGTTTTTGTTGCCAAGAATGGATCCTTTCTAGAGAAAGAGTTTCTCGCGGAAGGTGTGAGTAGTCGGAAGGTAGAACTCGAAGAGGTTATTGAACCTTCTCTTCAAAGTATGGCGAGTAGCGCAGCGCCAGAAGTTGTTCTGGAGTTGGCTTCACCTGTTGAAGAGGGAACTAATGATAATGATCATGAAACTCCGAAAGAGAGTACTACCGAACCTCGCAGGTCTAGCAGGACGCGTGCAGCTCCCGAGCTGTACGAAAATCCTGTCATGAATTTCATGGTTGATGAAAATGATGACCCTGCGACGTATGAAGAAGCGACGATGAGCCCGGATTCCAACAAATGGTTAGAAGCCATGAAATCCGAGATGGAATCCATGTATGAAAATCAAGTTTGGAACTTGGTGGACTTACCTTACGACCGAAAGGCCGTGGAGAACAAATGGATTTTCAAGAGGAAAACTGATGCTGATGGTAATATAACCGTCTATAAAGCTCGACTTGTCGCAAAGGGGTTTCGACAAATTCAAGGAGTTGACTACGATGAGACATTCTCTCCTGTAGCGATGCTAAAGTCAGTTAGGATTATGTTAGCAATTGCTGCATATTTCGATTATGAGATATGGCAGATGGATGTCAAAACCGCGTTTCTCAATGGTAATATTGAAGAAGAGTTGTATATGATACAACCAAAGGGTTTTGTCGATCCTAAGGATGATAACAAGGTGTGCAAGCTTCAGCGATCCATCTATGGATTGAAGCAAGCATCACGAAGTTGGAATCTCCGCTTTGATGAAGTGATCAAAGAGTTTGGATTTGTCCAAACTTATGTAGAAGCTTGTATTTACAAGAAAGTGAATGGGAGCAATGTGGCATTTCTGATATTATATGTGGATGACATATTATTGATCGGAAATGATATAGATCTTTTAAACAGTGTTAAAAGTTATCTAAACAGCAAATTTTCAATGAAGGACCTAGGTGAAGCGTCATACATATTAGGCATAAAGATCTATAGAGATAGATCTAGGCGCCTAATAGGGCTATCGCAAAGTACATACCTTGATAAGATTTAAAAGAAGTTTAAAATGGAAGATAGTAAGAAGGGGTTCTTACCTATGACACAAGGCACGACATTGAGTAAGACTCAAAGTCCGGCAAGGAAGAAAGAGAGATAATGGACAAGGTCCCTATGCTTCAGCCATAGGCTCTATAATGTACGCCATGCTATGTACAAGACCGGATGTGGCACATGCTATTAGTTTGACTAGTAGGTACCAATCGGATCCAGTTGTAACATCGGAAGCGGTCAAGAATATCCTTAAGTACTTACGAAGAACTAAGGATATGTTTCTTGTATCTGAGGTGAAGAAGAGCTCGCTAAGTGTTATGTCGACGCTAGCTTTGACACCGATCCGGATGACTCTAAGTCTCAATCCGGATACGTATTTCTCATGAATGGCGGAGGCGGTTAGTTGGAGGATCTCCAAACAACTGTGGTGGCGGGATCAACAACGGAGGCGAATATGTTGCTTTGCTTGAGCGGCTCAGGAAACAGTTTGGATGAAGGAGTTCATATCCGAACTAGGTGTGGTTGCAAACGCGTTGTACCCAATGGTGATATATTGTGACAACAATGGTGCCATTGCTAATGCCAAAGAGCCAAGGTCTCACAAGCATTCCAAGCATATTAAGCGCCGGTTTCACTCCATCCGCGAGCATGTCAAGGATGGAGATATAAAGATTTGTAAAGTACATACTGATCTCAATGTAGCAGATCCGTTGACTAAAACTCTCCCTAGAGCAAAACATGATCTACACCAGAACTCCATGGGTGTTAGATACATCACAATGTAACTAGATTATTGTCTCTAGTGCAAGTGGGGACTGAAGGGCATATGCCCTGAGAGGCAATAATAAAATGTTTATTATGTGTATTCCAAGTATATGATAGATGTTTATTTTGCATGCTATAATTGTATTAATACGGAAACGTTAATACATGTGTGTTTAATAAACAAACAAGAAGTTCCTAGTTATGCCTCTCTCATAAACTAGTTCGTTGATTAACAAGATGATCACAGTTTCCTGATCATAGACATTGGATGTTGTTAATAATGAGATCACAACATTAGTGTAATGGTGTGATGAACATTCATCCGAAGTATAGCATTAATATCAAAGTCATTGATTTTATATTGCTATAAACAAACTACGAAGTAATCATAATCCTTAGACCATGAGATCATGCCAATCACTAACACCGGAAGAGTTTCTTGATAACATCAAACATCACACCGTAACAGGGTGATTATAAAGATGGATTCAGAACTAATAAAGTGTTATGTTGAGGCCCATGGATCGAGAGAGGAATTTGTTCATCCCGATGACGGATAGATATACTCTGGGCCCTCTCGTGATATCACATTGGTTAGCTTGCAAGCAAGTGATTTGATCACTAGAATGTTATATAACGGGAACGAGAAAAGAGTGCATGTCAGTAACGATATCAAACTAGGTATGGAGATACCGATGATCGAACCTCGGACATGTAATATATCGTGAAACAAAGGGATTAAGATACAAGCATAAAAGGTTCCGACGATCACAGGAAAAGTCATCGTTGAATGTGTGGGAGTCAGTATGGATCTCCAGGTCCCGCTACTGATTATTGATCGGAGAAGGGTCTCGATCATGTCCGCATTATTCGCGAACCGTAGGGTGACACACTTACGGGACACTGGCATCCAGTTGGAGCAAATGTTTCATGCCGAAAGAATAAACAAGCGCAGGAATTTATTTCACTAGATACCGAAACAGGTTTTCGGGTGAAATTGCATAAAGAGGTTATGCATGTGAAATGGAATTCTAGCAAGGGGTTATTTGTGAATGTTTGTCATTAAATTAATTGACAAAATTCTGAATAAAATAAAAGAGTTTTATTTAATGAGAGTTTGCATTAAATTTGGTGGAAATTTAATGGGAATTTGAGTGGATTTTTAAGTGGAGAAAATTGAAGGGCCATTTTGTGAGTGGAGTGTCCACCCACATGAATGAAGGAGGGGAGGGGGCAGCCCCCATGGCCGGCGGCCACCCCCTTGGGTCCCCCCCTCCTCCTATAAAAGGAGCCCCTCCTCTCACTTGTCTCTCACACCTCCTCGTGAAGGATCTCTCTCCCCCTCTAGAATTTATCCCCCATGGTCTCGGACTAGCGAGATACATGTTCCCGGTGGCTATTCGGCAAGAAAGGGTTGTGCTTCCGCTGCATCGCTGGAGCGAGGAGGCGGAAGTTGCCCGGTGTATTGTACGTGTGTGCGAGCACGGATGCGCTGCTGCTTTGCGGCGCTAGGACTTCCTCTCGATCTTGAGATCGGCAAGAGATCGTCTACATAAACCACGAGTTGAACTCGTTAAGCTTTGTCGGTCTTCAAGGGTATGTTATCTACGGATATACATCCGCCCATTGTTTGTATCTAGTAGATAGATCTTGGTACATAGTTCCCATCGTAGGAAACTTTTTGTTTTCTATGCTGCGAACCCTACAAACCCAAGTTGTCATTTCTTAAATTTTGGTATGCTAAACATAATTAAGATGTTTACAACCGAAGTCAGATGAGAATGTCTTTGTAGGTTATTTTGAATAACAATTGGTTATTCCTCCATAACACCAATGACAAAAGGGTTTGTCACTTGAAACGTGAAGTTTCTTGAAGAAGTAATTTTTCATAAAAGTTAATTGGAAGGACAATAGAACTTTGATAAGGTTAACGAACCTTAGCTAAATGTGTTGAGTTGTGCAGCACCGTAAATCGTTCCGGAGGCTGCCATAATGCTCATAGATTATGTGCCTCAAAGGTTGTGGTCACGGAGATCTATGTTCTTATTTTACCAAGTCGGTCGGATAAACAATCAAATACTGAGATTTGAGAGTAAATCATTATTGTTTGACAATGATGAACCGAATACATACAAAGAAGCGATGATGGGCCCTGACGCCGTCAAATGGCTTGAAGCCATAAAATCCGTGATAGTTCTATACACGAGAACTCAAGTTTTGAACTTGGAAGACCCTCCGGAAAGGTCTAAAACCTATCGGTCGTATTTGGATCTATAAAGAAACAGACATGGATGTTTCACATCTATGAAATAGTCGACATGTCGTAAAGTATTTTACGACAATGTTCAAGGAGTTGACTATGACAAGATTTGATCTTTCATAGCGATATTTAGTCTGGACGGATTAAAGTAGCAACCACTACATATAATTTGGTATATGGTAGATGAATAAACAAAACAAAATTCTTCTAATAGAATGGTTACCTAGGACTTGTACATGACACGATCCAAAGGGTTTTGTTAAATTCAAAGGATTGTAAAAAGGGCATGCAAACTTCAATGGTTGAAGTAAGCATCGCGGAGTTGGAATCTTCACCGTGATGAAAAAGAGTTTTCATCAGGAGACGATGAAGATGCTTGCATTTGCAAGAAATTAAGTGGGAGCGCTAAGACATATTTCTAATACATTATGTGGATGACATCTTGTTGATTAGAAATGATGTATATTTTATTGAAAAAGGTTAAGAATTTCATTTCGATGAAATACTTAGGCAAAACCTGAATATTTAGCGTGAATGTCTATAGTGGATAGACTCTGACGCCAATATGGTTGTGCCAAACGTTCATATATGAGATATTGAAGGAGTTCAATATAGAAACGACAAGAAACAGTTCTTGTTGCATGGAAAGGAATTGAATCAAGATTCAAGTGTATCGACACTTGATAAGTGGAACAAGATTCAAGTGTTTTGACACTTGATGAGTGAAATCACAAGAATGTTTTGATCAATCGTCCCATGATATGTACACATCCAGATATGTCCTATGCTCTAAGTGTTATGAGCATATACCAGAATGAATCATAAAATGATCATTGGACGATAGTGAGGATATTCTTGTGATCTTTTGGAAGAACTAAGAATATATTTGTGTAGAAGTGACAAACAATTACAAGTAGTTCATTGTAAAGCGTTACATTGATACTAGTTTTGTCACAAGATACAAATTAAGTTTATCTCAATTTAAACTATGGGTGGCACAATGTAATTGAAAGGAGTTTCCATGATGGATTTGGAAGAGTTCCAAAGTTAAGACATTGTGATGAATACTACAACAAAAGGCTAAGTATTTGTCTACTATAGTAGCAGCAAAGGAGGGAATTTGTGTCAAGAAGTTTGTTATCAAACTAAGGTGTGGTTCGCAACGGGCTAACACTAAAGATATATTGTATGACAATAGTATTGACATGATTTAACCCCAAGGAACTAAAGGTCTCACCGAAAGACCAAATTTATACAATGCCATCTCATTGGAGAATGAGTGATGTGTGAAGACGCAAATACATGCAAATACACACGGATCTGAAGCGTCGGAACCGTAGATTATGTTAACCACTTGCAATTGCATATATGGAACACCGGAAAGCCATAAGTGTTCAATACGCAAAGTTTTCAAACTAGATTATTGTCTCTAGTGCAAGTGGGAGACTGAAGGGAATATGCCCGAGAGGCAATAATAAAGTGGTTATTATCATATTCCTTATTTATGATAAATGTTTATTTTGCATGCTATAATTGTATTAATACGGAAACGTTAATACATGTGTGTTTAATAAACAAAAAGGAAGTTCCTAGTTATGCCTCTCTTATAAACTAGCTCGTTGATTAACAAGATGATCAAGGTTTCCTGATCATGGACATTAGATGTTGTTAATAACGAGGTCACAACATTAGTGTAATGATGTGATGAACATTCATCCGAAGTATAGCATTACGACCAAAGTCACTGAGTTTATATTGCTATAACAACTTACGAAGTGATCCTAATCCTTAGACCATGAGATCATGTCAATCACTAACACCGGAAGAGTTTCTTGATAACATCAAACGTCACACCGTAACAGGGTGATTATAAAGATGGATTCAGAACTAATAAAGTGTTATGTTGAGGCCCATGGATCGAGAGTGGAATTTGTTCATCCCGACGACGGATAGATATACTTTGGGCCCTCTCGGTGATATCACATTGGTTAGCTTGCAAGCAAGTGATTTTGATCACTAGAATATTATATCACGGGAACGAGAAAAGAGTGCATGTCAGTAACGAGATCAAACTAGTTATGGAGATACCGATGATCGAATCTTGGACATGTAATATATCGCGAAACAAAGGGATTAAGATACTAGCATAAAAAGGTTCCGACGATCACAAGAAAGTCATCGTTGAATGTGTGGGAGTGAGTATGGGTCTCCAGATCCCGCTTCTGATTATTGATCCGAGAGGGGTCTCGATCATGTCCGCATTATTCACGAACCGTAGGGTGACACACTTAAGAGACAGCGACATCCATTTCGAGCAAAAGTTTCATGCCGAAAAGAATAACAAGCGCAGGAATTTATTTCACTAGATACCGAAACGAGTTTTCGGGTGAAATTGCAGAAAGTGTTTTTGCATGCGAAATGAAATACTAGCAAGGGGTTATATGTGAATGTTTGTCATTAAATTAATTGACAAAATTCTGAATAAATAAAAGGAGTTTTATTTAATGAGAGTTTGCATTAAATTTGGTGGAAATTTAATGGGAATTTGAGTGGGTCTTTGAGTGGAGGGAATTGAAAGGCATTTGAGTGAGTGGATTGTCCACCCACATGAATGAGGAAGAGGTGGCGGCAGCCCCATGGCTGGGCACATGGCCCCTTGGGTGCCCCCCTCTCCCTATAAAAGGAGCCCCCTCCCTCTCTCTCTCACTCACACCTCCTCGTGAAGGATCTCTCTCCCCCTCTAGAATTTATCCCCCATGGTCTCGGACTAGCGAGATACATGTTCCCGGTGGCTATTCGGTAAGAAAGAGTTGTGCTTCTGCTGCATCGCTGGAGTGAGGAGGCGCAGGTTGCTCGGTGCCTCCAACGTGTGTGCGAGCATGGATGCGCTGTTGTTTTGCGGCGCTAGGACTTCCTCTCGATCTTGAGATCGGCAAGAGATCATCTACATCAACCACGAGTTTGGACTCGTTAAGCTTTGTCGGTCTTCAAGGGTATGTTCTCTACGGATATACATCCGCCCGTTGTTTGTATCTAGTAGATAGATCTTGGTACATAGTTGTTCCCATCGTAGGAATTTTTTTGTTTTCTATGCTGCGAACCCTACACGTACCCGCCAACATTAATGGGAGGTACTTGACGGCGACGTTTGGGTTGCCTCTGGCAATCTCCACCGCATTTCCATAGTCCTGCAACCATGTGGCTGGTTTGGCGGTGCCGTCATAGGGCTTGATGGTCTTGTCAATCCGGCAATCTCCACCGCATTACCTTTGGGGTAAGTTGCGGACCGTATTGCAGGTCCAAAGCAACGTGGTCCCAGGTATGGTCCTTCCCGGGCCTCGTGGATCTTATCGATCCGCAAACGCGCATCGTATAGCTCCGAGTTCTTCTTCTTCTTGTCAACAGGGGATGGGCTGCGTGAACGACGCGGGCCTCCTCCGCCATGGTGACTACTTGGTGGTGACGGACGCGGAGGTGGTGGTGGGTTAGCCTTCTTGCTGTTACCCTCCTGCGATGCCTCATGCCTGTCACGGTTGCTTGTCGGACGTGGAGGGTCATGGCGCGACCTGCTCTTATGTCCTTGGTTGCGCTCTCCGTCATGGCGGGTCTGCTCCGCGCTGTCGCGGATGACGATGCCACACTGCTTCGGTGGGAGCATATCCGTATGATGGTGAGCTTTGTAATCTTCGCGATGTCGGGGAGATCAGGGCGGTGGCGATGAGCGACGAGGTCGGTCCTTTTCTCCATGGTCGGAGGATATGGGGATAGCATCCTTCCTGTTGCATGCATCCCTCCGTCTTCGTTCTGATGAACCCGTCTGGGACCCGACATCAAGAGGAGATCTGTCCCTTGGCGGCCTGTACTGACTAGACTGGCAGAGCGATGGGTCGGACTCAAGCCTCTGAGAGGTGGCCTTCTCCTGCTTCTTCACCGCCTTGGCCACTAGGTCATAGACCTGTTCCACTGCCTCGGGCGATCTATCCTGCTCCAGAAGGGTCTTGGCGACGACAAGGTTAAGGAGTAGGGTGGGCATCACTTGCTTGCCTTCACTGTCAATGTATGGATTGGCCTGTGCCGGTTTAGAGGGAACCCATCCTAGGTTGCACCGTACACCAGGATCGTTGATAACGCGAGCTGGAGCTTTCTTAGCCTTTTGCTGTTGTAGCAAAGTCTTGTACTCGGCCTCCATTTCTCTAGCTTTTCCTATGGACTTCTGCGCGTTGACTAGATCTCGATCTAGCTTAGCGCTTGCTCCGTGATGGATTGCGCCTTCTCCAGCAGTTGCTAGCGCTTCTCATCAAGCTGGGTCACGTTCCGGATATGAGCAACGGTCAGTGGCTCGACGAGGAGATTGCCGTACATCACTCTATCAGCTGGAGTAACTTGGGCTGCGATGCACGTAGATCTTTGGGCGGCAAGTTTGTGGTGTTGTTGTTGCTCGGGCGGTGCCGAGTTCTTCTGCGTCACCTTTGGGTTAAGCGGAGGAGGCATGACTTTTGTGCGATCATTGTCGTGCAATAAGTGTCCCTTCCCTTTTCAGCGCCAGAGCTCTGCAGGTTGATCTTCATCCATCGCCGTCCCAATGGTGACGAACACCCCTCGGGACATGACGGTGTTGTTCGCTTGCTCTTAGCACGAGTACTCCTCCTCCATCTCCTGCATGGCGGAGTCTAGCTCTTCTGGGCTGAAGTCTATCTCCTCTGAATCTGCACTAAAGTCAGCATAAAGCACGTCAATGACAGAGTCGGAGGGTGCCAGGACTTCCTCGATGATGGGCGGTGGAGGTTTAATGGGCTCGACGATGACTGGAGGTGGTGGTGCTGCTACGACGATGGCGGCGGGAGGCGGTGGCGGCGGCTGCTGAGCTGGAGGTTCTCCGTCTCTGAGCGCGAGCTCCATCTGGGCTGCCGCGTCATCTGTCACGTAGCTGTTGACGGTGCTCACCATCTCTTCGAGGGTAAGGCGTCCTGTTGCCTGCTGCCGTCTTAAAGAATGTCGGAGAAGCGTGCCACGGTCCAGTCCTTCCACGAAGTGATACAAAGCGTTATCATCGGGGTAGTGGGCTAGATCAGCTCGTATACGGAGCCACCTAGCCAGGTAATCGCGGGGGGTTTCACCCTCTCTCGGAATGCAGCGCGCCAGATCGAAGATGGTAACCACGCCGATGAACTTGGATCTCTGATGTCGAGCATTTGACCCGGGCCGTTTGCAGTGATCTTCCACCTTTATATCCTGCACAGGGGCGGTTTGGGTGGGTCTTGAATTTTTCCGATCTTTGTCAGCAAACTCCGAAGAGAGATCTGACATTGATCCTTCTGGGAACATATCCCGCCCATAGGCGGTCCGTGCGGGTCTTGATGCTCCTCCGACTCCCAGGGAACTAGTGCCCGAGTCGGTTTCGCCGATGAAGAGGTGGATGTCTCTGATAGGAACGATCGAACACCGCGTAGGGTTCGTCTTCGCCAGGATCCAGAACTCGTCGGGAGGGACGATCGGAACGTTGCCGGAGAAGAGAACACGACCGATGGCTACGGTTTCACCAATTCCCGCGAAGATATTGGTCCTCGCCCGCTGAAGAGCCTGAAGCGCCTCTTGCCCCACGGTGGGCGCCAACTGTCGTGGTATTGCCGACGAGTACGCCATGGAGGGGTCCTCACAGTGCGTGTTTAGAGACGTGGGGTAAGGCGGATGGTTGACGGGTACGAGGTAACACAACATACCCAGGTTCAGATCCCACAACGGTGGCGGAATCCTACTCCTGCTATAAATCACTATAAGGGCAATACGCCGAGTTACAGAGATAGGTTCGCTGTGCGAGGTTGTCTGAGATTGTCTATGAACATTCCCTAAAGGCTCCCATAGGCCCGACTTATATAGTCGCCAGGTCCTAGGGTTACAGGGAAAAGTCCTAGCTGGACAGGTCACAGAGTCCTACACCGTCTATTACTAGTCTTGTGTATCTTGCACTCCAAGGCTCCGGGTACGCTGGTGACTCCACCGTAGCCTTCCTTTATCCAGCATGGGCCTCCCTTCTAGATCCACCTAACTGGGCCGCCCAGCAGGCCATAGGCCATGCTACCGACTATGGGCCACCCGGGTTAGTCGGATAAGAGACATGCTATGAGGATACCCATATAGCATATCCCCAACATCTCGAATCACAACAAAGTACTAATATCATATAACATCTCGAATAACATCTCAAAAAACAACAAAGTACTAATACATCTCGAATAACAACAAAGTAGTAATATCATATAAAGAACAACATCTTGTCTGATAACATCGGTCAAACTCAACGTCGACTCCCGGTTCCTGAGCCACGGGATGTGACCACCCAAATAGCCGGAACCATCACAGGAGTATAGCTAGGGTGAGATCCCTGAAGAACCTTCCAGGTATGGGGGCCACCCTGGCGTCCAACATCACCATATAGCGACGGACGTGCTCGTCCTCCTCCCTGACACGATGCCGGACCACCTCCTCGGGGGTCGGCTCCCTATGCACACTTCCTGGACCACATGACCTCCACCAAAGAAGATCTGGGTCGATGACGACAACTCGGATTCCACACCAAGATATTGTTGGAGATATGCCCTAGAGGCAATAATAAAAGTAGTTATTATAATATATTTGTGTTTATGATAAATGTTTGCATTCATGCTATAATAGTATTAACCGGAACCATTAATACTTGTGTGATTTGGAAACTAATTAGAGTCCCTAATAAAGCCTCTTTATAATACTAGCTTGTTGGTTGATAGATAATCATGGTTTCCTGATCATGAACATTGAGATGTTATTAACAACAAGATCGTATCATTAGGAGAATGGTGTGATGTACATACTCCTATAGATAAGCATAGCATAAAGATCGTGTCATTTCATTAGTTCGTTTGCTATAAGCTTTCTAATACATAGTAACCTAATTCCTTCGACCATGAGATCATACTAATCACTATCACCGAATGGATACTTTGATGACATCAAACACCACACTGTAACTGGGTGGCTATAAAGGTGGCATTGAGTGTTCGGAAAGTGTGTGTTGAGGAACATGGATCAAGAGTGGGATTTGTCCATCCATATGACGGATAGATATACTCTAGGCCCTCTCAATGGAATGTCATCCAATTAGCTTGCAATCATGTGACTGGCTCACAAGGGATCACAGATCACGGGAACGAGAAAAAAGTACTTATCGGTAACAAGGTTGAACTAGGTATGAAGATATACCGACGATCATACCTTGGATAAGTAAAATAACGCGAGATAAAGGTAAATTGGTATTGTATGTAAATGGTTCATTCGATTGCAAAGTAATCGTAGAAATATGTGGGAACCATATGAATTTCCAGATTCCTCTATTGTTTATTGATCGGAGAATTGTCTCGGTCATTTCTACATAATTCACGAACCGTAGGGAGACACACTTAAGGATTCGGTGTTGTTTAGTAGATATGGAATATAAGTAGGGATACCGAATGTTGTTTGGAGTCTCGGATGGGATACGGGATATCACGAGGAGATCCGGAATGGTCCATAGAATAAGATTCATATAAGGAAAGTCCAATTCCGAAGTTCGGGAATGATTCTGGTGTTTTCACCGGAATGATCTAGAAGGGTCTAGAAGGTTCGTCGGACCGAAAGGGGAAGGGTGGATGAATGTTTCATGACTAAGTCGAATGGTTGCATCATGTCCTAGGTCACAGGGCTATACAAAATTTAAAATCAAAAGGCAAGTTTGAAAAGTCAAACTGGGACATTGTTTCCTAGTGGAGGAGGAAGAGAATCCTTCTCTCCCTCCAGTACAAGCCTAGAAGGAGGGGGAGTTGGGGAAGGATTCAAACTCCCATATCCCTAGCTTCCCCTCCCTCTCATAAATAGAGGGGAGGGGGCTTCCCCTCCACACAAGACCACCACCACTGTCACATCCAAAATTTTCCAAATTTTGAGATGTGAAAAATAAATAAACAAAAATAAATAATTGTTGAAATTTAGGGTGAAAAGAAACTTTTTGTTTCTAAATGGAAACTTAAAATTCCATCTTGAACAAACTTTGAATAATGTTCGAATCCAACTAAATTCAAATCAAGTGAAATGCATTCTTCATAAATGCATCTTGAAATTTAAACACTTGGAAAATAAATCAAAACTCTAAAACTCTAATGGGAGAAAATCGTTTCCAAGATCTCTCTAAAACTATAGATTGATCCATATAAAATTTGTCAACAAAACATTTATAAGTGATCAAAAGGATAAATAAAAATATTATAAAGCCATAGAAATTGGTTTCACTTAATTTGGAGCCATAGATAAAATCTTATGAATTTAGTAAGATAAAGAAATTAAAATTTCCAAAGCTATTAAAGCTCCTATTAAAAATCCATACCAAATTGTGAGTAATTAATCCTAAGAGGATTTAAAAGGATAAATAAATATTAAACAAGATTTTACAAATTGGAATCACCAAGTTTGGACCTTTAAATAAAAAGATATGGATTTTATAAAACAAAGGAAGAAATAAATAAACAGGGACTATTTTAAAAAGCCAAATTAAAACTTGGCCAAGCAAATAAAATAAAATATTTTTGTTAAATAAAAAGAGTAAAGGATTATTTAATAAAATCATGATGATTTATTATTATCCAATTATATTTAAGTAAAGACATTCCCAATTTAAATATAAATCATATGAAAGTATTTTAAATAATAATTCAAAGTGAAATTATTTTGAATAAATAAAACCTACTGGAAAAGGTTTGGTAAAAATTTAGAATTCAAATAGAGTTTGAAAACATATTTAAATCTTATTTTAGAATAAAGACAAATGTCCATTTATAAATATATAATAGACCCTAAAAGAATAAATGAAATATTCTAAATTGGACTTTAGAATATGTTAATAAATAGTATTGAAATATGCTCAAGGTTTGGTAAAGATTTGATATTCAAATGGTTGTTTGATTTTTTTGAACAAATTCAAAACTGAATAAAAGAAAGATGGAAAAAGAAAAACAAACAGAACAAAAAAAATGAAAGAAGCAGCCCAGCAGTCAGCCCATCTCCTCCACCTCGCAGAAAAAGTTTTGCACCGTTGTTCGAACCCGCAGAGTCGCTGACATTTTGACCCCACCTTTCCTTTCTCTCTCTTGCTGACTAGCCAGCCCCACCCGTCAGTCGTCGTTTCCACCCACAGCGACCAGTTCTTTCTCTCTCCCTCCCATTTCTGGCTTGATTTTCGTGGCTTCAATTCGCATTAACACAGAGGCCATTACCCACCGTGATGAGGCCCTGCTAAACGCCTCCCTCTCCTCTCCATTTTCCCCCAGACGCCACACCTCGAGAGCCCCCAGGCTGCCCCGAATTCCGCTCAGACCACCGCTGCCTCCGACAAGCATCCGCGGCGACTCTGGCCAGCCACCGTCGCCCCTCGCCCCCTCGACCACACGAGCGCATTCCCCATCACCTGGTGAACCTCTTCGTAGCGCCAGCTCGCCAGCGCGTGCTCTGCATCGTCGACAACGTCATCACTGAACACCGCTGTCGTCCGTTTCAACTCCGTCGAGTCTCCCTGGTGAGCACAGACCCCCTCCCCCTTGCCCACCTTTTGATGCTCACTTGTTTGCAACTCACGTATGAAGCTAACAGTACCATCCGTTCGCTCTGCCGTGCCCTGTAGCGACGTCCCCGACAACGGCAGAGCGTACCCGAGGAGAAACACAACTCCGGCGAGCGATTTGAGCCAGCACCATGCACCCCTCCACTGACAGAGACCACCTTGAGCATCAGCACTTCGCGGTGACCTCGGTGAGCTACCTCTCTCCCTCTCTTTCTTCCTGAATCTCTGGGAACACCACAGTCTGACCGCGCGCCGCCACTCGCCGCCGCCAGCGCCGCCCATCGTTGGTCAAGCTCACAGCAGCCGTTGGATCGGGATCGCGTGGATAGGATAGAACCACTTAACGAAGGGGTACGAGTGATCCTGTGCCGCTCGATCTGTTTTAATCCAACGCACCACACGGCACGATCCAGCTGAACCGTTTTCGACCAATAAGAATTAGACGCGTGTCCAGAATTTTGATTTAAAGCCAGAAACATTTCTATTAGTTATATGAATTTGTAAATTGCATAACTTTAAATCTACACATCCAAATTTTGCAAATTTTATATCAATGGAATCAGCAGAACAAGTACTTTCCAACCATGGGCTTTGTTTAGTAAATTGCTTCTGTTGAATGGGTTGTTTTAACAGAAACTTGTATAGGCATATTTAGTGTATAAAATTTATTCTAGAAATGTTTTTAGGATAAATCTTTGACAAATGGTTTGTTTTGAACCTACTGACCATATAAAACAACTTGTGGAATGAAAAGTGTATTTGGTGAAGCCAAAGTATAAATATTTGGATTAGGACATTTCTAGTCAAGCAAAAATATTGTTTATGTGTTAAAATGCTTTTTGAGTAAAACCTTTGGGAAAATGATTTGATTTAAACTCGCTGACCCTAAACACCAAGTTTTAGGATTTAAAAATATATTTTATGAACCCTATAAATTATTACTATGCTAAAAAGCATTTTCAACAACATAAAATATTACTTTGGTATAAAAATGGTTTATAAGTAAAACCCTTTTACAAATGGTTTTAATAATAAACACTTGACCATAAAACACTAAAATTTGTGTTTAATAATGTATTTGTCAAACACTACAAAATATTACCTTGATTTAAACCATTTCTAGCAAAACAAAAATGACTTAAAGTGGCCATTTTCAGTAACTTGATATCCAATGGTTTTGCCATTTTTATTAATGACCAATATGTGTCTTAAAATGTTTATAACCTATTATAAACCACTTTTCCAAATAAAAAAATCTTTGGCAAGCTTGCATGCATTGCTTTGTTTTTATTATTTTATGGGATGATTGCTTGAATGGTAGATTGAATATTTGCTTGCTTGATTGAATTGTAGTGGAATTTGAAGAGTGTGACTATTGCAAGATCAAGGAGTGAACTTATATTCTCTACCAAAAAGGCAAGTGGTGCTACATACTTTTGTCCCATTATTTTCACTATGCATTGGTGATATTTCTAAGTAGGACTTGCATGGAATTTTTGATCAGTTGTAAGGTTCCTAACCTTTAATAAGGTAGAGATCCCTGTGTTTACAATGCTAGTCCCTGGATCAATAGCTAGCATCCACAGTTAAGATGTAATATCAAGAAACAAATGTCATAATACAACTTTATAACCAGGAATAAAATAATTTATTACATCTTACATAGCTCATTTGGCTATCTCATTACAATCCAGCAAAATATAACAATAGCATGGGGTCCTTCATCTTCAAAGTGCCACAGGCAGACATGTTGGTTGTAGACTTGTAATCCTAATCATTAAACTTCACTAAAATCAAACAAACCTGCAACATAACAAGTTACAGCCACAAGGGTCAATACATTTGAATTGTATTGGCAAGTGATACTATGGTAGTATAGTGGAGTCTATCATCTATATGCTTTTGGCTAAGTGGAGCTTAGGCTTGCTTTGCTCAAAATAGATTTTCCTTATCATTTGAAAACACTAAGTTTTTGCTTGATAAAAAATCTTTCCCAAGGCATCTCCCAATAGAAATTGGTGATCCTTCAACCCTTGTTCAACCACAAAGTTTTAACTTAGAAATTGGGATGAGGAGATTTTTGATAGCTTCCATGTCTTGATGCTCAAATTTTCCTTTACCAGGGACATGGCTAAGTACTTAGATTTTACACTCTGCAGAGGTGGTGCACTTTCCCCACAAGACTTGGTTTCACCAAGACAAGATCTTTCAGAAGCCTGTTAGACCAGAATGGACGCGTTCCAACCTATCAAACCCCTACCACCAATTGTCCATTTGGCTAAGTTATTGCAACCTATATGATCCAGGAAGAGCCCATAATACCAAGTGGCTGCACTTGAAGCTTCTCAACATTTGACATCTCAAATCTCTTTGTTCCTGGGTGGCATTCCACAAGTGTGATACACAAGGTGCACCAGTCTCCTGGCCTTGTGTAACCACTCAACACAAACCATTCCTTCCCTTCCACCCAGGTGATTCATTCACTTAGTTGTTTTATTAAACAAAACACAAGTCCTTGTCTTGGAAATATTCCATAGTATGAATATATATTCCACCCTTGTTTTCTATTAGCTAAGCTAAGCATGATAGTAGTAGGAATCTTAACTTAGGAAATTCTACTAAGGTTTCATCTACTAGGATTTCCCATGGCATAGTTTATACTTAGCAAAAATTCCATGCAATTCCTACTTAGAAATATCACTAATGCATAGTGAAAATAATGGGACAAAAGTATGTAGCATCACTTGCCTTTTTGGTAGAGAGTATAAGTTCACTCCTTGTACTTGCAACAATCACAATCTTCAAGTCACTACAATTCAATCAAGCAAGGCACAATGTCAATCTACCAATCAAGCAAAACATCACATAAAATAATAAAAACAAAACAATGCATGCAAGCATGCAAAAGGTTGTTTTATTTGTAAAAGTGGTTTCTAATAAGTTATGAACATTTGGAAACACCTATTGGTCATTTTATAAGTGGAAAAACCATTTGCAAAAGATTCTATCTCTAAACCATTTTTAAACCAAATCATTATTTCATGTGGTTGAAAATGCCTTTAGGAAAGTAATAATTTTTATAGGGTTCACAAAATACATTTTCAAATCATAAAACTTGGTGTTTGGGGTCATAGAGTTTAAATCAAAACATTTCCCAAAGTTTTTTCCTCCAAAATTATTTTTAAACCAAATCAACATTTTTAATTGGCTAGAAATGCTTTTATTCAAATATTTGTACCTTTGCTTCACCAAATACATTTTTGAATCCACCAATTTATTTCTAGGGTCAGTAGGTTCAAAACAAACCATTTGCCAAAGATTTTATCCCCAAAATCATTTTAGAACAATTTTTATATTCTAAACATGCATACATAAGTTTCTGTAAAAACAAACAATTTAACAGAAGCTTTATACTAAACAAAGTGCATGGTTGGATAGGGCTTGTCTTGATGATTCCATTGATATAAAATTTATAAAATTTGGACGTGTGGTTTGAAAGTAATGAATTTTTCAAATTGGAACAACTAATAGAACACAATTTCTGTTTTAAATCATCTCTGGGCCACGTGGCTTGTTCCTATTCGCCGGTACCGCTTTGGCTGGATCGCGCTCTCTGGTGCGTTGGATCTAAGTTTAATCGCTCGGCTCAGGTTCATCCTTACCCCTTCGATTAGTCAACCTATCCAAGCCATCAGATGAAAATCTAACGGTCCCTATTGCTTTGACCAATAGCGGTATTGGCCGTGTTGTGGCGAGGCTTAAGCGGTGGCGTTGCTGGCGATGCAGGAAGTGAGAGAGGGAAAGGAGATGCTCACCAAGTTCGCGGAGTGATGCTAAAGCTCAAGGTGCTCGCGAGGAGGCAAGGGGCGCATGGGGTGGTCGTCAATTGCTCGTCGGAGTCGGTGTCACCATCGGTTGCGCTCAGTCGTCGACGGGGGCGAGGCTACAGCGCACGAGAAGGCGAAATGACGGTAGCGTTAGATGCGCAAGGACGTGGAGAGGATGCGTGCGTGAAAGAGAAGGAGAGGGGCGGTCAGATTCTTACCAGAGGCTTCGCCGGAGGAAATGGCAGGCGGCGGAGATGTTTGGTGTCGTTGTTGCTGATGCTGGGTGCTCGCGCGGATGAACGGCAGGTACAGTGAGGTGCGCCAGAGGCTGGGGAAGGTGCTCGTGTGCTCAAGGGGGCAAGGGGCGACGCGGAGCTGCCGGAATTCCTCGCGGATCTTGTCGGAACAGTGTGTGGTATCTGGACGAATTATTGCAGCCCCGTGGCGAGGAGGGCGTGGCGACGGAGGGGAAAGAGAGAGGACACAGGCGAATAAGAGGGCATGGTCACGGGGTGGAGTAACGCAGGCAATAAAGCGTATTCACGCCGGCTTCAACGGCCAGAAACGACGAGGAGGAAAGAGGGGGGCGGGTTTCACGCGAGGAAGACGATGACATGGTGGTGGGGTCCGTCTGTCAGTGAGAGAGGGAGTGGGGAGATGGGGTCCATCGGTCAGCGACGCTATGGGTTCGGTCTGCGGTGAGAAAACGTTTCACGAAAGAGTGGGGGTGCGCTTGCTGGGCTAGTCTGGGCCTGGGGTCAGTTGGGCTGGTTCTTTCTCTCTTTTTTTTGATCTGTTTCCTTTTTCTTTTTCTTGATTTCTTTTTCTGTTTTGATTTTGCTCAACCAAAATTTGTGTAGGTTTAAATATTGATTAGTAATATATTCTGAAGTCAATTTTGGAATAAACTTTTATTCTTTTTGGGGTCTTTTTAATTATTCAAAAAGGCCCTAGTTTTAAATCAAATAAGTTTTAATAATATTTCAAACTCCATTTAAATTCTTTAAACTTTCCAAATCCTTTCAGTAGGTTTTTATTTGTTTAATAGGGTGTCAAATAATTCATCTTTGAATTATTTGGAAAGTATTTAATATGATTCATAAATCATTTGAATTGGGTATTTGTTTTAATTCCAATGGAATTAAATATAGTTTTAATTCCCTAAATTTTATTTGGAAGATTTATTTTATTTTATTTAAGTTGAATTAAACCACTTTTATTTCACTTGGGTAAATTCCAAAATAATATTTTCTCATGAATTATATAATTATTCCTATTAGAGATTTGTCTTTATTAAAATAGGGATAGAATGGTTAATGTTATTTTATTTTATTTTGGAAATTCTTTATCCTTTTATTTTATTTGGATTTGGATTCCATTCATTCCATTTGCTTAATGGATTAGGCCAAGATTTAATTTGGTCTTTAAATAATCCTTATTTAATATTTATTTCCCTATCTTATAAAATCCATATCTTTTTTATTTATAGATTCAAACTTGGTGATTCCAATTTGTAAAATCTTATTTAATATTTGTTTATCCTTTTAAATCCCTTTAGGATTATTTGCTCACCATTTTGTATGGATTTTAGATAAGTGCTTTATTATCTTTGGAAATTACTTTTCCTTATCTTATTAAATTCATAAGATTTTATTTATGGCTCCAAATCAAGTGAAACCAATTTATATAGTTTTATAATATTTCTATTTGTCTTTCTTGATAATTTATAAATGTTTGATGATAAATTTTTATATGGATCAAATCCATAGGCTTTGAGATAACTTGGAAATGATTTTTATTCCATTAGGGTTTAGGGTTTGGATTTATTTTCCAAGTGTTTAAATTTCAAGATACATTCATTGAGGAATGCATTACTCTTGGTTTGGATTTTGTTGAATTCAAACTTTTAATGAAAGTTTGTTCAAGATGGAATTTTAAGTTTCCATTTAGAAACAAAAGTTTCTTTTCACCCAAAATTTCAACAATTATTTATTTTGTTTATTTTTTTTCACATTACAAGATTTGGAAAATCTTGGGATGTGACATAAGTATAAACTATGCCATGGGAAATCCTAGTAGAAGATACCTTAGTAGAATTTTACTAAGTTAAGATACCTACTACTATCATGCTTAGCCTATCTACTAGAAAACAAGGGTGGATTATATTCATGCTATGGAATATTTCTAAGTCAAGGACTTGTGTTTTGTTTAATAAAACAACTAAGTGAATGAATCACCTGGGTAAGAAATAGAAATATTGCAACGCCATATGTCAAGATCCAAATATCCTAGATAGATATAATAGTTTAGGATATCTCCCCATACATCAACCATCAGAGTATCAGGCGGAAGCGGAAAACAAGATCCGAGTACGGATAAGAAGCAAATCGGCATAAGATGCCCCATAAATAAACACATCCCGCCCACAGATCTCACGGATCCCCGTTCCTGGAATCTCTACACCGAATGATCGTTGCCAACATCGTCCGTCTCCTCCACCCAGTATCCATCTTGCGAGTGCACCTGTTCATCTGAATCAAACAATTTATCGTGTGAGACCCTAGGGGTACTCAGCAAGTCTTTATGCCTCTAAAGGGGACACAACCTGGGGAGACGCAATTGCAGCAAAAGATAATACCTAACAATTCTATAAATACTCGCTAACCATCCGCCTAACCAAAGATAGACGGATGTCCGTGAATTAATATCAATAGTTATAACGGTAATATTAACAGATCCATCCTCCTCCTCGCTTACCAACAAGGAAGCGGACGAACAACCCCCCATCCGTTGGCAGTGTTATTATCCATTCCGTGAGTGTTGCACTATTTACTAGTCAGGTACTTAGTCAAATTAAAAGCGGTACTTTAGTTATACTTGTCTATGATCGAGAAACTGTTCTCCAACTCGTCCATAACCGCGGACACGGCTTTCAGAAAGTTTTACCCTACAGGGGTGCACAAATAGCAACACACACTCGATCAACCTCGGAAAAACCAAATCAAAACCCAACGAGGCAGTCACGACAAAGCGATCATAGGATTCAGAAATATTTCAGGGGGCCACCCCACTAAGCTACCATAGCGAAGTTGGCGGCTCAACGGACCTGGGTTTGCGCTGGCTGTAAACGACCGGGAACCCGAAAGTGTGACTGGGCTTGTCGATACCGCGAAAACACTCCGCATCCAAAACAGTACAGGTGCTCCTCGCACAATCTTAAATAAAGCAATAAATCATGGCATAAGTACAGGATAGTAATAAAGCCCCAAACTACTTTGTGGCCCCAAGAAATAAGAATGAATCAAGCTCTAGCTCAGGGGGGTTCATAAGCCTCCCGGATGTGGATAGCGCGAATATTCAAGGAACAGGAATCAAGTACTCGGGGTCCTACGGGACACAAGTGAGCATGAAAAACCAAATAGCAGATATTGCTCACCGGTGCCACTTTCATTAGTTATCCCATTACTACTCAGGTTAAGTTGTTTAGGTACCTCGTTATCCATCAGACACTCACATACCCTACACATGCTGTTCTACGACCCGCATGGCTCAAACAACTCCTGTAGTAAGGGCTCATGGGATGGAGGAACAAGCTTCGGTGGGGTTTAAAAGTAAAGGCTATGCAGTACTTGGGATTCAGTTTAATGCAATCGCGACTCAATGATGCAAGAATAAGATAGAGGCAATAGGTACTATATGTATGAAGCATGTGGTAGTGCTTGCCTGGCAGCTCAGTTGAAGCGAGAGAAGGATCTGGGTAGTGCTCCTGGGTTTCTTGATATATCCCCTACTCAGCGTCTATTCGAAGAAGAACCAAATAAACAAGGGCCAACATAAATAAAGTGCACAAGCATATGAATTAAAATGCGACAAGCAAACAATCATGCCATGATGAATGATGCACAATTTGCATGGCAATAATGTAGCATGGCATGGATGAGGTGTGGAATACAAGAATAAGACATTTTATGGAGTTTTAGTCACATTTTAATCTCAAATAAGTTGCTGTATACTTTATATTTATATGATGCATGCTGCAATTCAGAACATGGAATGCATAAACAGAAAGGTCTCGTCGAGCTGATCAATTTAGACATATTATTTGTCAAATTCGGAGTTATAAAACAAAAGTTATTAATTAATTAAGGCAAAGGGCATTTTATTTGTAATTTTAATAAACTCAAAAATTAAATGTTCAAAATCTATTTTGAAGGGCATATTTGAATTTCTCATATTTTTCTGATTTCAAAACATATATCATGTGTATTAAAAGGATTTATAATTTAAAAGTTATGTAAAAACAGATTTGTATTTATATTAACCATTTTCTGAAATTGTTTTTATTTATCTAAACAGAAAAGAGCAGGAACTTTTTGCACACTGCAGAGCAACAGACACGACGAGTGGGCCATGCGCTGACTCAGGAGCAGGTGGGGCGCAGCGGGCTTTTCTCACCACGGAGTTGTCTAGCCTGAGGGACAGACAGATGGGTCCTGCGGCAAAACGGGCCCACGAGCCAGTGGCTGGGCGAGCAGATGCCACGCGGCAGAGCCAGGGGCCGCGGGTTGTGATCCCCAAACTCGCGGTACCTTTTTGTAAAGTTTCCACTGAGGCTGACAGGTGGGGTCCTAAAGGACTGCGGGTTGCGAGACAAAAAGGTGGGGGGGTATCTGCAAGAATGCCATTGCTATTGTTTTTCTTCGCCCGTTTAAACAAAGCTGCGAAGGAAGCGGCAGCAGTGGGCTCGAACCAGCGACAGCAGTGCATCTGTGAAAGCGATTGTAACTACCTCGGTGAATTACACTCTTAGTTACAAGCCTGGATGAGCGGAAATGGTTAAAATAGTACGGTGGGGCCAAATGCCACTCACAGGTAGACCTTTCGGCCGTCCTAACCATTTCCAAACATCGGGACAAGAACGAGCGGCGTAATCGGCAGGCGAAGGGATCAACTACATACACAAATGAGTATGTATGCAAGCCACCATACAATAGTCCTCAGAGCCATTCCATCTAAAAGAAATAGAAATAGTGCAACGCCATACGGCAAGATCCAAATATCCTAGATAGATATAATAGTTTAGGATATCTCCTCATACATCAAACATCAGAGTATCAGGCGGAAGCAGAAAACAAGATCCGAGTCCGGATAAGAAGCAAATCGGCATAAGATGCCCCATAAATAAACACATCCCGCCCACAGATCTCACGGATCCCCGTTCCCGGAATCTCTACACCGAATGATCGTTGCCAACATCGTCCGTCTCCTCCACCCAATATCCATCTTGCGAGTGCACCTGTTCATCTGAATCAAACAATTTATCGTGTGAGACCCTAGGGGTACTCAGCAAGTCTTTATGCCTCTAAAGGGGACACAACCTGGGGAGACGCAATTGCAGCAAAAGATAATACCTAACAATTCTATAAATACTCGCTAACCATCCGCCTAACCAAAGATAGACGGATGTCCGTGAATTAATATCAATAGTTATAACGGTAATATTAACAGATCCATCCTCCTCCTCACTTACCAACAAGGAAGCGGACGAACAACCCCCCATCCGTTGGCAGTGTTATTATCCATTCCGTGAGTGTTGCACTATTTACTAGTCAGGTACTTAGTCAAATTAAAAGCGGTACTTTAGTTATACTTGTCTATGATCGAGAAACTGTGCTCCAACTCGTCCATAACCGCGGACACGGCTTTCAGAAAGTTTTACCCTACAGGGGTGCACAAATAGCAACACACACTCGATCAACCTCGGAAAAACCAAATCAAAACCCAACGAGGCAGTCACGACAAAGCGATCACAGGATTCAGAAATATTTCCGGGGGCCACCCCACTAAGCTACCCGCAACGAAGTTGGCCGGCTCCGAAACGGACCCTGGGTTTGCGTCCGTGGCTGTAAACGACTGGGAACCCGAAAGTGTGACTGGGCTTGTCGATACATAAAACACTCCGCATCCAAAAGCGATCTGGTGCTCCTCGCACAATCTTAAATAAAGCAATAAATCATGGCATAAGTACAGGATAGTAATAAAGCCCCAAACTACTTTGTGGCCCCAAGAAATAAGAATGAATCAAGCTCTAGCTCAGGGGGGTTCATAAGCCTCCCGGATGTGGATAGCGCGAATATTCAAGGAACAGGAATCAAGTACTCGGGGTCCTACGGGACACAAGTGAGCATGAAAAACCAAATAGCAGATATTGCTCACGGTGCCACTTTCATTAGTTATCCCATTACTACTCGGTTAAGTTGTTTAGGTACCTCGTTATCCATCGACACTCACATACCCTACACATGCTGTTCTACGACCCGCATGGCTCAAACAACTCCTGTAGTAAGGGCTCATGGGATGGAGGAACAAGCTTCGGTGGGGTTTAAAAGTAAAGGCTATGCAGTACTTGGGATTCAGTTTAATGCAATCGCGACTCAATGATGCAAGAATAAGATAGAGGCAATAGGTACTATATGTATGAAGCATGTGGTAGTGCTTGCCTGGCAGCTCAGTTGAAGCGAGAGAAGGATGCAGGTAGTGCTCCTGGTTTCTTGATATATCCCTACTGGCGTCTATTCGAAGAAGAACCAAATAAACAAGGGCCAACATAAATAAAGTGCACAAGCATATGAATTAAAATGCGACAAGCAAACAATCATGCCATGATGAATGATGCACAATTTGCATGGCAATAATGTAGCATGGCATGGATGAGGTGTGGAATACAAGAATAAGACATTTTATGGAGTTTTAGTCACATTTTAATCTCAAATAAGTTGCTGTATACTTTATATTTATATGATGCATGCTGCAATTCAGAACATGGAATGCATAAACAGAAAGGTCTCGTCGAGCTGATCAATTTAGACATATTATTTGTCAAATTCGGAGTTATAAAACAAAAGTTATTAATTAATTAAGGCAAAGGGCATTTTATTTGTAATTTTAATAAACTCAAAAATTAAATGTTCAAAATCTATTTTGAAGGGCATATTTGAATTTCTCATATTTTTCTGATTTCAAAACATATATCATGTGTATTAAAAGGATTTATAATTTAAAAGTTATGTAAAAACAGATTTGTATTTATATTAACCATTTTCTGAAATTGTTTTCATTTATCTAAACAGAAAAGAGCAGGAACTTTTTGCACACAGGCAGAGCCAGACACAGACACCGACGAGTGGGCCATGCGCTGACTCAGGAGCAGGTGGGGCGCAGCGGGCTTTTCTCACCACGGAGTTGTCTAGCCTGAGGGACAGACAGATGGGTCCTGCGGCAAAACGGGCCCACGAGCCAGTGGCTGGGCGAGCAGATGCCACGCGGCAGAGCAGGGGCATGGTTGTGATCCCCAAACTCGCGGTACCTTTTTGTAAAGTTTCCACTGAGGCTGACAGGTGTGGTCCTAAAGGACTGCGGGTTGCGAGACAAAAAGGTGGGGGGGTATCTGCAAGAATGCCATTGCTATTGTTTTTCTTCTCGCCGTTTCTGACGAAACTGTCGGCGGAAAGTCGCGGCGCGGTGGGGCTCGAACATGACAGCAGTGCATCTGTATGACGATTGTAACTACCTCGGTGAATTACACTCTAGTTACAAGCCTGGATGGCGGAAATGGTTAAAATAGTGCGGTGGGGCCAAATGCCACTCACAGGTAGACCTTTCGCCGTCTAACCATTTCCAAACATCGGGACAAGAACGAAGCGGCGAATCGGCAGTGAAGGGATCAACTACATACACAAATGAGTATGTATGCAAGCCACCATACAATAGTCCTCGAGCCATTCCATCTAAAAGAAATAGAAATAGTACAACGCCATACCAAGAAGATCCAAATATCCTAGATAGATATAATAGTTTAGGATATCTCCTCATACATCAAACATCGAGTATCGGAAGCGAAAACAAGATCCGAGTACGGATAAGAAGCAAATCGGCATAAGATGCCCCATAAATAAACACATCCCGCCCACAGATCTCACGGATCCCCGTTCCCGGAATCTCTACACCGAGTGATCGTTGCCAACATCGTCCGTCTCCTCCACCCAGTATCCATCTTGCGAGTTTACCTGTTCATCTGAATCAAACAATTTATCGTGTGAGACCCTAGGGGTACTCAGCAAGTCTTTATGCCTCTAAAGGGGACACAACCAGGGGTGACGCAATTGCAGCAAAAGATAATACCTAACAATTCTATAGATACTCGCTATCCATCCGCCTAACCAAAGATAGACGGATGTCCGTGAAATAATAACAACAGTTATAATAGTAATATTAACAGATCCATCCTCCTCCTCGCTTACCAACGAGGAAGCGGACGAACAACCTCCCATCCGTTGGCAGTTTTATTATCCATTCCATGAGTGTTGCACTAGTTACTAGGCAGGTACTTAGTCAAATTAAAAGCGGTACTTTAGTTATACTTGTCTATGATCGAGAAACTGTGCTCCAAGTCGTCCATAACCGCGGACACGGCTTTCAAAAATATTTACCCTGCAGGGGTGCACAAATAGCAACACACACTCGATCAACCTCGGAAAAACCAAATCAAAACCCAACGAGGCATTCACGACAAAGCGATCACAGGATTCAGAAATATTTCAGGGGGCCACCCCACTAAGCTACCCGCAACGAAGTTGGCGGCTCAAACGGACCTGGGTTTGCGTCGATGGCTAAACGATCGGGAACCCGAAAGTGTGACTGGCTTGTCGATACCGAAAACACTCCGCATCCAAATAAAGCAGTGCTCCTCGCACAATCTTAAATAAAGCAAGAAAGCATGGCATAAGTACAGATAGTAATAAAGCCCCAAACTACTTTGTGGCCCCAAGAAATAAGAATGAATCAAGCTCGCTGTGGGGTTCATAAGCCTCCCGATGTGGATAGCGAATATTCAAGGAACAGGAATCAAGTACTCGGGGTCCCACGGACACAAGTGAGCATGAAAAACCAAATAGCAGATATTGCTCACGGTGCCACTTTCATTAGTTATCCCATTACTACTCGGTTAAGTTGTTTAGGTACCTCGTTATCCATCGACACTCATACCCTACACATGCTGTTCTACGACCGCATGGCTCAAACAACTCCTGTAGTAATGGCTCATGGGATGGAGGAACAAGCTTCGTGGGTTTAAAAGTAAAGGCTATGCAGACTTGGGATTCAGTTTAATGCAATCATGACTAATGATGCAAGATTAAGATAGAGGCAATAGGTACTATATGTATGCAAGCATGTGGTAGTGCTTGCTGGCAGCTCGATTGAAGCGGGCGGATCAGGTAGTGCTCTGGTTTCTTGATATATCCCCTGCTCAGCGTCTATTCGAAGAAGAACCAAACAAACAAGGGCCAACATAAATAAAGTGCACAAGCATATGAATAAAATGTGACAAGCAAACAATCATGCCATGATGAATGATGCACAATTTGCATGGCAAAAGTGTAGCATGGCATGGGTGAGGTGTGGAATACAAGAATAAAGCATTTTATTGAGTTTTAGTCACATTTTATACTCGAATAAGTTGCTGTAAACTTTATATTTATATGATGCATGCTGCAATTCAGAACATGGAATGCATAGATAGAACGGTCTTGTCGCTCTGATCGATTTAGACATATCATTTTTCAAATTCGGAGTTATAAATCTAAAGTTATTAATTAATTAAGGCCAAGGGTATTTTATTGTAATTTTGATCAACTCGAAATTTTAAGTGTTCAAACATTATTTTGAAGGGCAGATTTGAATTCCTCACATTTTTCTGATTCAAAAACATATATTACATGTTTAATTTGGAATTATATTTTAAAAGTTATTTAAGAACAGATTTGAATTTGAATTTAAAACAAATTAGAAAAGTTTAAATTAAAACAGAAAACAGAAATCCTTTTTGTACTCACACAGATCTAGCCATAGACACAGACGGGTGGGCCAGGTGCTGACTGGACGATCTGGCGCGGTAAAGCTTTTCTCACCGCGGGGCTTCCTAGCCACAGAGGTTGACAGATGGGCCCGGTGGCTACGGGCCCACGGATAATGACTAATCCAGCAATGACAAGCGGGGGCGATGGAGTCTTGAGTTGGGTGTTCAAAACTGCGGGGATGTTTTTGTAAAAAGGACAGGGAGGCTGACTGGTGGGGCTCGGTGGACTGCGGGTTGAGCGAAAACAAAAGGGAGGGGCTATCTGCAAAACGGCGCCGCGACACTGTTGTTCTTCCTCGCGATCTGACGAGAGATCGGTGTCGTGACGGCGTGTGACAGGGTGAACCCGACCTGGTGCTTCTTGTGGCCAGCGACCGGCGCAGCTAGTGGGATTGGTGTCGGGAGGAGGTTCGCGGCTAGTTGAGGCACTACAGCGCTGGCACGTGCAGAACCAGGCAGCGCGGAGGCGCCTGGGCGAAACCAGCGGCCTTGACGAGCAGCAACGACGATGGCAAGGATGTCTGGGAGAAGGCTGGGCTTACCGCGAGGCTGCTGGCGGTGGCGGTTCGCAGAGGCGGGCGATCGTCGGCGTGAGCCGCGGAAATAGGGTTTGGTGGCGTCGGCGGCAGCGTCAGGCGGGTCTCCTTCTCGGCTCCGTGTACGAGGCGACACGGGATGCTCCTCCAGCTATCGCCGACAACCTCCTGCTCGCCTACGCCTCCTGGATCGACGGGAGATGGTGGAGGCCGACGGTGGCCGGCGATGGGGAAGATGGTGTCGGTGGAGAAAAGAGGGGAGAGGCAAGGCCCTGGGGTGGATCTGGGAGAGGCAGAGGTGCCGTGTGGAGGAGGAAAAAGTGAGAGGAAGAGAGAGGGAGCAGGCGTGGGCACGGGGTAGATAAAGTGGCCTCGGGTGCCACCTTTCCCTCCTCCTCACGTGCTGCTCGGCTGGGCAGCTAGGGCGAGGAGGAGGCTGAGGGGGGCCAGCAGAGGGGTGAGGCCAGGCTCGGCTGGGTCCAGCAAGGCAGGGAGAGAGAGAGAAAAGGGATGGAAGGCTCGGGTGAGCTAGGGTTAGAGGGATGGGGTGGCTCGGGTTGAGGCTCTAGGGTTGGGGTCAGGTAGATGGGTAGCTAGGTGGGGCTTGCTGGCGGGGAGAGGGGGGACTCCTCGGCTTGGTGAGAGGAGAGGGTGAGGTGAGAGAGGTGAGGTAGGGTTAGATTTTAGAATTTTAGGTTTTTATCACATGCTTAAAATCAAGCCTAGATAAAAGGAGGGCTTTGGTGGTGTGGAAAAGAGGAGTAAGGTGTGTAGGGTTTTGTGTTGCACCAACTAGCTCATGCCAAAGATGGAGGAGGTGGTGGTGAGGTGAGGCTTGCGAGAGAAAGGTTGGAGCTCAACAAAAGGGGAAACAATCAAAAATTCCAAGAAAACCAAGGGAGATCAAATAGAGGTGATGGTTGCATGGCCCATGCAAATGCATTAAATGCCATGTTTTAATATTGTGAAAACAAAATAATTATTCATGGCATTTATACATATGCATTCCAAAATATGGGGTAAAGCCAAGCTAAAAGAATTAAAGGAATGCTCCATGTGGAGTAGAAGGGGATGACCATATTAGAATAAAAATGGGACATGCTAGTGTGTATATGCCACTAGGTATTTAGTAAGCCCAAAAATATCCCAACATGAGCATAAACCCCAAAACAACCCATATGGAAGCTAGAAAAGGGTTCCACTCACAAGGCATGCAAAGGTGGCTCCACATATCACTAATGTGAAAACATCATGATGCTAATATGAGATCATGTGGAAAAATAGAATTGGATCCATCCCAACCCACATGAGCTAGAGGTAAAACCAAATCAGTTGCAATGCTCATATATGGTGGTATGGTGGAATGATGGGGTGACAAGGAAAGGTGATGGAGTTGAATAAAAGATATGCCCCCAACTCAACTTGGGCATTAAACAATATATCAATAACCAAATACAATATCAAGAGGCAAATACAATTAGTGATGCATATGAGAGAAGATCCAAATTGAAAAGGGTTTTATATGATGCTCAAATGCAAGGTGGCATGATGACATGAGCATGATATAATTATGATGCAACAATTATATGTAGGAAGTAGCATATATATAGACTAGGCTAGTAGCATTGCAATTGTTAGACAATTGGGATGCTACAACTCTCCCCCACTAAACAAGAATCTTGCCCCGAGATTCCTAGGAAAAAGAAAACAACCCAAGGAGAGACGGGTGTTTGAACGAAGGTGACCCTCACGTTCCCAAGTTGATGAACCATGGAATGGTGCGACCACTACACCTTGCAAAACTTGCTAGACTTGTTGCGAGTCTTGCGTTTTTGCTTCAAGAACAACGGATTAGAAGAATTGAAGGATTGTCGTGAGACAAGAAGGATAGGATGGACATAGCTTCGGTTTTCTCAAGAAACATGATAAAAGAATATAACCACTTGTGAAAGAAAGGACAAGATGATGTATCATGGATAAAGAAAGACACACCATTAAGATTAAAGATTTACTGATACGAGAGAGGATGAATCTTTATCTCGCCGGAAGAAAAAGAGCTAGATTGGAGAGGTTTTGAACCACTATGACAATAGCATCGTTTCTTCTCTCGGATTTGAGAATGAAGTTCGGAAACAACATTGCCTTCAAACAATAGAGTTTCTTGATATCAACGGAAAGATTTAGTTAGACATCGTCGGATTAGATTCTTCTTGCGCCAGTAAGAACCAAAGGATCACGCAATTGAGGTGCGCGGATATAACTTCTAGAGACGGATGTGAAGCCAGATCATGGTGGAATCCCGAGAAGCAAAGAATATGGAGGATCTGGAGTTTATTGTAGAGATACTTATTGCTTTCTTTAGCCTTAAGGCTAACGCAATAGATTTGCGGCTGATGGCTTCAACCATAATTGGCTTTACCACAGAAAAAGAATTGATGAAACAAGGAGAGAGATAGTTTCCTTTCATCTTGTTTGGGGATGCCGAGCATCGGTAGAAAGACGAGGACCGAAAAGAGTTTGCGTTTGTTTCCACCAGATGATTGAAGATTTTGCTCCATCTAGAATAGACAGACCACCAACAAGAGATTATTGATTATTTTCTTCGAGAGAGCACTCCGGAAAAACAAAGACGGAAGTAAAAGTATCGAGGGATAAAGGCCACTTCTAACTTCCGTGGAATGAGTGAAATCACATTAATTCACCAATTCAATGTACAAGAGCGAATGATAAGAGTAGTGGTATGGTAGCTACTCCATCTCGCACCCAAAGCATTACTCCGCACATGAATAAGAAAACCATGCAACCCAACTACCGAAACAGACTGAAGGTATTGACAATAACTCATGGAACTTCGTTAGAAAACAAGGATAGATGCAAACGATTCGCCGGATTCATAGATAGATAGATAAAGATGATGATGTTGTCGTCATGTCTGAAGTACCAAGCCACCAGAAAGATATGAAGGAAGATTATGGAGAAGAGCTGCAAGATTCAACAGCTACAGAAAAGATAGCACCAACTTGAACAGAAGGGATACAAGATCTGGAAGGTCTTCATGGCCTCCGGTGGATTGAGCATAGACGATAAAGCGAGAGGGTTTCAAGAGATTACTTGACGAGACTGAGGTGAAAGAACTCCATGTTCTTCTTGAAAAGATTGAGAGAGGTTTAGCGGTCTTGAGGAAAACTTCGGCGGAACGATGATGATAACTTGCCAACCAGGAATAACTCCAGATTGGTTGAAGATGGAGGATGGAATTAACAATGGACTTGCTAATTCCAGAATTGAAGCAATGTATTTAGCAGAAGGACGTGGTCGAGATAGGTGACTTCAAAAAGTCAGAATTCTAACTTTGAGACTTTGCACACAGGCATTGCTCATGAAGCTCGAGAGAAAGGGACACAGATGATCTTCCATGTTCTTCCATTGATATGGAATAGGCAAGCATATTATCAACATATACCACCATGGATTAACAGTATATTCCCAGAATATCAAGTTCAAGAGGCGGGAGAAACGAACAAATGCTCGAAACACTTTCTAAGCTCAAGGCTCTTTGAAAGATCAACGTTACGAGTAAGGATTCCTGTTGAAGAAGATGCGCTGGCAGAATAGGTTATCTGGTCCTTCGGAAGAGAACAGGAAATGCCACCTGGTTCACATTGTCGATCGGATCACCGGTTACAAAGATAAAGAGATCTTGGATAAGAACCGATGATAGCTCATACCTTAAGCAAAGCTACCAGAGACGAAAAGATGCAATTCCCTCGTCTCAAAGAGAATTTTGCAGATATGGAGTTCAAAAAGATGTGCAGCATGATGGACAGATGATAGACCGCCGTAGTGCTTTGAGAAACTCTGGATTGCCAAAGATGCTTGAATATGCATAGATATGATCACGGTGTACTCAAAATCACAGGAGATAACCGTCACCATTTGGAGGATAGTGTTGATAGCATTTTCCATATTCCACTCATGATAAGTGTCCTATAGCTATGCTGAGAACCAAATTACAATCACTAGCATCGGATCGACACATGTTATGTAATTAGCCCAAAAGAATTGGAGATGAAATGAAACTCTAGGATTAAGCGTCGGTGACAAAAGGATGAGTTAGCATGGACATGCTGATAAAAGGGAGATAGATAATGTTTCACACACGACTGGAAAGGAGTGTGGAAACACAGATGTATCAAAGAAAAATTTTCCGCATTTTTCGGCATTAAAATACCAATAGATGCGCAAAATCACTTATCAGGTAGCGATTAGCAACTCCACATTCTGTGAAAGCATGCTGGAAGGAAGAACACCCTTAAGAAGATGGCACCGGTTAACAAGGAGTCAGATAGATCGCGCCGGTTTTCAAGAGCCTGTCAGTATGGAATGTACCAACAGTTGATAACCAAAGGCAGATAAATATAACATGTTGGATGCAACAGATAGACAAGGAATTACACACACACACACACACTTTCTATGGTACTACGGAAACCCAGAACACGTGAATCCTAGTTTGAATTTTAAGAAGAGGATTGAAAACGTTACACTTCCTTACCAGAAAAGGGTGGTTGGGTGGGTAAGAAGAAAAGTGGAAGCAGTCCTACTCTCACGTTTTGTTTTTCCCTAGTATACATAGCTACCAAAAATATTTGCTAGACTGACAACGACCATTTGGCTGAGACCCTGAAGGGCGGGATGGCTCTGATACCAATTGTAACTACCTCGGTGAATTACGCTCTTAGTTACAAGCCTGGATGAGCGGAAATGGTTAAAATAGTACGGTGGGGCCAAATGCCACTCACAGGTAGACCTTTCGGCCGTCCTAACCATTTCCAAACATCGGGACAAGAACGAGCGGCGTAATCGGCAGGGGAAGGGATCAACTACATACACAAATGAGTATGTATGCAACCACCATACAATAGTCCTCAGAGCCATTCCATCTAAAAGAAATAGAAATATTGCAACGCCATATGGCAAGATCCAAATATCCTAGATAGATATAATAGTTTAGGATATCTCCTCATACATCAAACATCAGAGTATCAGGCGGAAGCGGAAAACAAGATCCGAGTACGGATAAGAAGCAAATCGGCATAAGATGCCCCATAAATAAACACATCCCGCCCATAGATCTCACGGATCCCCGTTCCCGGAATCTCTACACCGAGTGATCGTTGCCAACATTGTCCGTCTCCTCCACCCAGTATCCATCTTGCGAGTTTACCTGTTCATCTAAATCAAACAATTTATCGTGTGAGACCCTAGGGGTACTCAGCAAGTCTTTATGCCTCTAAAGGGGACACAACCTGGGGTGATGCAATTGCAGCAAAAGATAATACCTAACAATTCTATAGATACTCGCTATCCATCCGCCTAACCAAAGATAGACGGATGTCCGTGAAATAATAACAATAGTTATAATAGTAATATTAACAGATCCATCCTCCTCCTCGCTTACCAACGAGGAAGCGGACGAACAACCCCCCATCCGTTGGCAGTTTTATTATCCATTCCATGAGTGTTGCACTAGTTACTAGGTAGGTACTTAGTCAAATTAAAAGCGGTACTTTAGTTATACTTGTCTATGATCGAGAAACTGTACTCCAAGTCGTCCATAACCGCGGACACAGCTTTCAGAAAGATTTACCTAGGGTGCACAAATAACAACACACACTCGATCAACCTCGAAAACCAAATCAAAACCCAACGAGGCATTCACAACAAAGCGATCACAGGATTCAGAAATATTTCAGGGGCCACCCCACTAAGCTACCATAGCGAAGTTAGCCGCTCAAAGCGGACCAGGGTTTGCGTCTGGGCTGTAAACGATCGGGAACCCGAAAGTGTGGCGGGCTTGTCGATACCAAAACACTCCGCATCCAAACAAAGACAGTGCCTCGCACAATCTTAAATAAAGCAGTAAAGCATGGCATAAGTACAGGATAGTAATAAAGCCCCAAACTACTTTGTGGCCCCAAGAAATAAGAATGAATCAAGCTCTGGCTCAGGGGGGTTCATAAGCCTCCCGGATGTGGATAGCGCGAATATTCAAGGAACAGGAATCAAGTACTCGGGTTCCTACGGGACACAAGTGAGCATAAAAAAACAAATAGCAGATATTGCTCACCGGTGCCACTGTCATTAGTTATCCCAGTACTGCTCAGGTTAAGTTGTTTAGGTACCTCGTTATCCATCAGACACTCATATACCCTACACATGCTGTTCTACGACCCGCATGGCTCAAACAACTCCTGTAGTAATGGCTCATGGGATGGAGGAACAAGCTTCGGTGGGGTTTAAAAGTAAAGGCTATGCAGTACTTGGGATTCAGTTTAATGCAATCGCGACGCAATGATGCAAGATTAAGATAGAGGCAATAGGTACTATATGTATGCAAGCATGTGGTAGTGCTTGCCTGGCAGCTCAGTTGAAGCGAGGGACGGATCTGGGTAGTGCTCCTGGGTTTCTTGATATATCCCCTGCTCAGCGTCTATTCGAAGAAGAACCAAACAAACAAGGGCCAACATAAATAAAGTGCACAAGCATATGAATAAAATGCGACAAGCAAACAATCATGCCATGATGAATGATGCACAATTTGCATGGCAAAAGTGTAGCATGGCATGGGTGAGGTGTGGAATACAAGAATAAAGCATTTTATTGAGTTTTAGTCACATTTTATACTCGAATAAGTTGCTGTAAACTTTATATTTATATGATGCATGCTGCAATTCAGAACATGGAATTCATTGATAGAACGGGCTCGTCGCGCTGATCGATTTAGACATATCGTTTGTCAAATTCGGAGTTATAAATCTAAAGTTATTAATTAATTAAGGCCAAGGGCATTTTATTGTAATTTTGATCAACCCGAAATTTTAAGTGTTCAAACATTATTTTGAAGGGCAGATTTGAATTCCTCACATTTTTATGATTCAAAAACATATATTACATGTTTAATTTGGAATTATATTTTAAAAGTTATTTAAGAACAGATTTGAATTTGAATTTAAAACAAATTAGAAAAGTTTAAATTAAAACAGAAAACAGAAATCCTTTTTGTACTCACACAGATCTAGCCATAGACACAGGGCAGATTGGGCAGTCTTGTTGGACGATCTGGCCATCACCACTCGGGAGGGTGGGCGGTCGAGTGGATCTCATGCGGTAAAGCTTTTCTCACCGCGGGCCTTCCTAGCCACAGAGGTTGACAGATGGGCCCGGTGGCTACGGGCCCACGTGACAGCGACTAATCCCGCAGCGACTGACAAGCGGGGACGCGATGGAGTGCGGGTTGGGTGTTCAAAACTGCGGGGATGTTTTTGTAAAAAGGACAGGGAGGCTGACTGGTGGGGCTCGGTGGACTGCGGGTTGAGCGAAAACAAAAGGGAGGGGCTATCTGCAAAACGGCGCCACGACACTGTTGTTCTTCCTCGCGATCTGACGAGAGATCGGTGTCGTGAGCAGCCTTGACGCGGGTCGAACCACGACTGGCGCTGGCGCTGGCGGCGACCGCTGCGGCTAGGTGGGATTGGTGTCAGGAGGGAGGTTCGCGGCTAGTTGAGGCACTACGCGGCATGGGCACGTGCACACAATGACCGCGGCGCACGAGGGCGCGCCACGGCTGCGCAACGCAACCAGAACGCAGCAGCGATGGCAAGGATGTCTAGGAGAAGGCTGGGCTTACCGCGAGGCTGCTGGCGGTGGCGGTTCGGGCAGAGGAGCGGGCGATCGTCGACGTAGCAGACGCCGGCGGAAATAGGGTTTCGGTGGCGTCGGCGTGCAGCGTCTGCGGGGATGGTCTCCTTCTCGGCTCCGTGTACGAGGCGACGCGGGGTGCTCCTCCAGCCATCGCCGACAACCTCCTGCTCGCCTACGCCTCCTGGATCGACGGGAGATGGTGGAGGCCGACGGTGGCCGGCGATGGGGAAGATGGTGTCGGTGGAGAAAAGAGGGGAGAGGCAAGGCCCTGGGGTGGATCTGGGAGAGGCAGAGGTGCCGTGTGGAGGAGGAAAAAGTGAGAGGAAGAGAGAGGGAGCAGGCGTGGGCACGGGGTAGATAAAGTGGCCTCGGGTGCCACCTTTCCCTCCTCCTCACGTGCCGGCTCGGGCTGGGCAGCTAGGGCGAGGCAGAGAGGCTGCAGAGGGGGGGCCAGCAGAGGGGTGAGGCCAGGCTCGGCTGGGTCCAGCAAGGCAGGGAGAGAGAGAGAAAAGGGAGGGAAGGCTCGGGTGAGCTAGGGTTAGAGGGATGGGGTGGCTCGGGTTGAGGCTCTAGGGTGTGGGTGAGGTAGATGGGTAGCTAGGTGGGGCTTGCTGGCGGGGAGAGGGGGGACTCCTCGGCTTGGTGAGAGGAGAGGGTGAGGTGAGAGAGGTGAGGTAGGGTTAGAGTTTAGAATTTTAGGTTTTTATCACATGCTTAAAATCAAGCCTAGATAAAAGGAGGGCTTTGGTGGTGTGGAAAAGAGGAGTAAGGTGTGTAGGGTTTTGTGTTGCACCAACTAGCTCATGCCAAAGATGGAGGAGGTGGTGGTGAGGTGAGGCTTGAGAGAGAAAGGTTGGAGCTCAACAAAAGGGGACACAATCAAAAATTCCAAGAAAACCAAGGGAGATCAAATAGAGGTGATGGTTGCATGGCCCATGCAAATGCATTAAATGCCATGTTTTAATCTTGTGAAAACAAAATAATTATTCATGGCATTTATACATATGCATTCCAAAATATGGGGTAAAGCCAAGCTAAAAGAATTAAAGGAATGCTCCATGTGGAGTAGAAGGGGATGACCATATTAGAATAAAAATGGGACATGCTAGTGTGTATATGCCACTAGGTATTTAGTAAGCCCAAAAATATCCCAACATGAGCATAAACCCCAAAACAACCCATATGGAAGCTAGAAAAGGGTTCCACTCACAAGGCATGCAAAGGTGGCTCCACATATCACTAATGTGAAAACATCATGATGCTAATATGAGAGCATGTGGAAAAATAGAATTGGATCCATCCCAACCCACATGAGCTAGAGGTAAAACCAAATAAGTTGCAATGCTCATATATGGTGGTATGGTGGAATGATGGGGTGACAAGGAAAGGTGATGGAGTTGAATAAAAGATATGCCCCCAACTCAACTTGGGCATTAAACAATATATCAATAACCAAATACAATATCAAGAGGCAAATACAATTAGTGATGCATATGAGAGAAGATCCAAATTGAAAAGGGTTTTATATGATGCTCAAATGCAAGGTGGCATGATGACATGAGCATGATATAATTATGATGCAACAATTATATGTAGGAAGTAGCATATATATAGACTAGGCTAGTAGCATTGCAATTGTTAGACAATTGGGATGCTACACCTGGGTGGAATGGAAAGAAAGGTTTGTTGTTGAGTGGTTACACAAGTCCAGTATACTAGGGAAAACTTGGGCATCACCAAGTCCAGTATACTGGGGAAGACTTGGTATCTCACTTGTGGATTGCCACCCAGGAACAAAGAGATTTGAGATGTCAAATGTTGAGAAGCTTCAAGTGCAGCCACATGGCATTATGGGCTCTGCCTGAATCATATAGGTTGCAATAACTTAGCAAAATGGACAGTTGGTGGTAGGGGATGATAGGTTGGAACGCGTCCATTCTGGTCTAAGGGAAGGCTTCTGAAAGATCTTGTCTTGGTGAAAATCAAGTCTCGTGGGGAAAGTGCACCACCTCTGCAGAGTGTAAAATCTAAGTACTTAGACATGTCCCTGGCAAAGGACAATTTAAGCATCAAGACATGGAAGCTATCAAGAATCTCCTCATCCCAATTTCTAAGTTAAAACTTGTGGTTGAACCAGGGTGAAGGTTCACCAATTTCTATTGGTGGTTCCTTGGGAGTTTTTGCTAAACAAAAACTTAGTGTTTTTCAAAGGGTAAGGAAAAATCTATTTTGAGCAAAGCAAGCCTAAGCTCCAGTTAGCCAAATGCATATAGATGATAGTTACCACTATACTACCATAGTATCACTTGCCAATACAATTCAAATGATTTGACCCTTGTGGCTATAACTTATTATGTTGCAGGTTTTTTTGATGTTAGTGAAGTATGTTGATTAGGATTACAAGTCTACAACCAACATGATTGCCTGTGGCACTTTGAAGATGAAGGACTCCATGCTATATAGTTATTTCTGATGCATTGTAATGAGATAGCCAAATGAGCTATGTAAGATGTAATGAATTATTTTATTCCTGGTTATAAAGTTGTACTATGACCTTTGTTTCTTGATATTACATCTTAACTGTGGATGATAGATATTGATCCAGGGACTAGCATTGTAAAAACAGGGATCTCTACCTTATTAAAGGTTGGGACCTCTTCAACCACCCAAGCCGCCGCCGCGCCGCCGACAGCCACCACCTTGCGCTGCCGCCGCCCTAGTCGCCGCTCGATCCACCTCCTCCTCTCCGGCTTCTAAAACCTAGATCGCCGGGGAAACCATATTTCTCCACCATAACCTGCTCTGGCTTAGGCGAAGCCCTGCGGGATCTTCCCTCTACTTCCAACACCACGCCGTCATGCTGCCGAAATCGCGAGGATAGAACTACAACCTCCGCTGCCTACTGGAACAAGGGAGAGGAAGGTCTTCATCGAGTATTGAACGTGTGATCGACTGCAGAAGCACCGCCGGAATGTAGCGCCGGAAGGATCGCCTACGCGATCTTGAGATCGTCAAGTGTACGACTATATCACCCACGAGAATCTGCTCTTGTTAACCACTTTGGAATCTTTGAGGGCGAGTACTCTAATTGACTTGTTACTACAATCTAGTAGATAGATCTTGTCTTGTGTGTGTTCGTGCGGTAGAAATTTTTTGTTTTCCATGCTACCAACCCCTATAGTGGTATCAGAGCCGTGTCTATATGTAGATATGTTGCACGAGTAGAACACAGTGGTCATTGTGGGCGGTGGTGTTTTTATTATCAATTGCTTTTTGTGTACTTTGCATCTTGCGGTATGATGGGATGAAGCGGCCTAGGCTAACCTTACATGACATCGTTCATGAGACTTGCTCCATGATCAACATGCAACTTGTATTGCATAATTGGCTTTGCGGGTGTCTGTTTCTCCCATCGTAGTATAGATTCAATTTACAATGGGCACTTGATAGTTCAAGCATCAACGTTGTGGTTCTTGTTCGTAAGTTAGAACGGTACTTATTGAAAGCCCCAAACCACGTAAAATATGCAAAGAAAATTAGAGGCCTCTAACTTTGTTTTGCAAGGGTGTGCTATGATGTGATATGGCTATGATTGTGATTATATATGATGTATGCAATGTTCCTTATTGTAAGTCGGCAACCGACAGGAGCCTTATGGTTATCTTCTAATTTTGTTAAGACCCGCGTGTCTATTATTCAAAGTATTTTTAATAGTTGAAGCTGGTGTATGACAACCATGGAGTGGTGCCATTGACCTTGACGCCACAGCGTGATGATGGAGATCGTGTTCGTGCTTGAAGATGGAGATCGAAGGCACAAGAAGAAAGGCCATATCATATCACATATTTTGAATTGCATGTGATGTTAATCCTTTTATGCATCTTGCATTGCTTAGTTTGCGATGATAGCATTATAAGATGATCCCTCTCACAAAATATCAAGTTATAAAGTGTTCGTCCTTAGTAGGCACCGTTTTCAAAGCTCGTTGTTTCCAAGCACCACGTGATGATCGGGTTTGTTAGATTCTACGAGTGTATACAACGGGAGAAAGACAAATTTGCTCATGTGGAAGCTAAGGTTTGATCTTGATGAGCCTAGCATGTACAGACATGGTCTCGTAACACGGATCACTGAAAGGTAAAGCATGAGTCATATAGTAGATATGATGAACATGTTGATTGTTCGCCTTTGAAGCTACATCATCTCTCGTGATGATCGGTTTTGATGTGGTGGATTTGGTTCGTGTGATCACTAAAATAATGTGAGGGATGTTGTTTTGAGTGAGAGTTCACCTAGATTAATTTAACTATTAATTATAACTCAATTTGTCATAAACTTAGTCTAAACTATTGCAAATATGTTGTAGATTAATGGTGGCCCCTCCCATCAATTTTAATGCGTTCCTAGAGAAATAAAATTTGAAAAACAATGGAAGCAACTTCGTGGATTGGTATCGCAACTTAAGGATTGTCCTCAATGCTGGTAATTTGATCGTGCTGGATGCACCACTGGGTGACCCACCTGCAGTTGACGCTACCTATGAGGTGAAAAATGTTTTCCTTACTCGGAAGAATCAGTACTCCATAGTTCAGTGGGGTATCTTGTATGGTTTGAAATTGGAGCTTTACAAAAGGTTTTAGAACTTTGACCCACATGATATTGTCCGTGAACTCAAAATGATATTTGAGGCTCACGCTGCAGTTCAGAGTTATGAGGCTTCTAAAAAGTTCTTTAACTGCAAGATGGAAGAGGACAACTCCATCAGTGAGCATGTGCTTAATATGTCTGGGCACGCAAGTAAGCTCCAAAGCTTGGGTATAGCGATCCATAATGCTTTGGGGATTCACCGTGTCCTCCAATCACTACCACCAAGTTACAAGAACTTTGTGATGAACTACAACATGCAAAACTTGGACAAGTCGTTACCTGAACTCTTCTCCATGTTAAAGTCTGCGGAAGTGGAGATCTAGAAAGAGCACCAAGTGTTGATGGTCAATAAGACCACCAAATTCAAAAGGCAAGGCAAGTCCAAGAAAAAGGGAAACTTCAAGAAGGGCATTAAGAAAGTTACCGCGCCAGCGAAGAAGACCAAGGCTAGGCCTAAGCCTGATAATAAGTTCTTTTACTGCAAGGGAGAAGGTCACTAGAAGCGGAATTGCCCTATGTACTTGGTAGATTTGAAGAACGTCAACATCAAGAAGAAAGGTATATCTGATATACATGTTATTGATGTGTATCTCACTAGTAGTCGTAGTAGTTCCTGGGTATTTGATACTGGTTCGGTTGCTCATATTTGTAACTCGAAACAGGTGTTGCAGAATAGACAGAAACTAGCAAAGAACAAGGTGACGATGCACGTTGGAAATAGATCAAAGGTTGATGTGATCACGGTCGGCACGCTACCTCTTCATCTACCATCGAGATTAGTTTTATACTTAAATAATTGTTATTTGGTGCCTGTGTTGAGCATGAACATTATATCCGGATCATGTTTATTGCGAGATGGTTACTTGTTTAAGTTCGAGAATAATGGTTGTTCGATTTATATGAGTAATATGTTTTATGCACATGCACCTTTGATAGATGGTCTATTCTTGTTGAATCTCGATTGTAGTAATACACATGTTAATAAAATTGAAGCTAAACATTTGTAATTAAGACATAACTCAACCTATATGTGGCACTGTCGTCTTGGTCACATTGGAGTGAAGCGTATGAAGAAACTCCATTCCGATGGACTTCTTGAATCACTTGATTTTGAATCACTTGAAAGATGCGATGTCTGATGGGTAAAATGACTAAGACTCCATTTTCTGGTATAATGGAGCGACCTACGGACTTATTGGAAATCATACATACCGATGTGTGTGGACCGATGAGTGTATCATCGCGCGGTGGTTATCTCTATGTTCTTACTTTCACGGATGACTTGAGTAGATATGGGTATATCTATTTCATGAAACATAAGTCCAAAACTTTCGAGAAGTTTAAGGAATTTCAAAGTTAAGTAGAGAATCAATGTAACAAGAAGATTAAATTTCTACGATCTAATCGTGGAGGTGAATATCTAAGTTACTAGTTTGGCGAGCATTTGAAGAAATGCAGAATACTTTCACAATTGACACCGCCGGGAACACCACAATGTAATGGTGTGTCTGAACATCGTAATCGAACTATATTAGATATGGTTCGTTCTATATTGTCACTTGCAGATTTACCGCTATTGTTTTGGGGTTATGCATTAGAAACAGTCGCATTGACTTTAAATAGGGCACCATCTAAATCCGTTGAAACGACACCGTATGAATTATGGTTTGGGAAGAAACCTAAATTGTCGTTCCTTAAAGTTTGGGGTTGCGAAGCTTATGAAAAGAAGTTACAGCCCGACAAGCTTGAACCCAAAGCGGAAAAATACGTCTTCATAGGATACTGATATGTCGGAAACATATCTATAATTTTTTATGTTCTATGCTTGTTTAGTATCTACTTTGCTTTGCTTAGTCTACACTTTGAGGTGTTTTTATATGTTTTTTTTGGACTAACCTATTAACAACATGCCACAGTGCCAGTTGCATGTTTTCTTCTCTTTTTGGTTCTAGAAAAGGCAGAAAATCAATATTCTCGGAATTGGACGGGACAAAAGCCAAAGTCAATATTTTACCATCGGGAACACGGAGCTAGAGTACGAGACGGAGGGGAGCCACCAGGGGCCACACCCCCTGGCCGCACGACTAACCCTAGCCCGTGCCTGGGAGGGTGCGGCCGCCCTGGCTGCCCCCTGCCTCGCCTCTTCGCCTATAAAGACCCCTCGATACCAAAACCCCAAGTACCCGATCAATATTCCACAAAACCGTCTGTAGCCACCACCACCATCGTCCCTAGATCGGGGGGATCTGAAGCTCTTCCCAGCACCCTGCCAGAGGGGAGATCATCCCGGAGGCCTTCTTCTTCATGCCAGCCTCTGGTATGAAGTGTGAGTAGTTCCAACTTGGACTACGGGTCCATGTAGTAGCTAGATGGTTGTATCTCCTCCTTTGTGATACCATGTTTAGATCTTGTGATCTTCGTTCATGATGAAGATCATCAATTTGTAATCATGCATGTTGTGTTTGCGGGGATCTGTTGTATATTGAGATTACTATGTCATATTGATTAACGGTTTTGTCTTATTGATTCTATCAAGTATGTGTTGTTTGTCATCTTGCATGCTCTCCGTTTCTAGTAGCTATCTTGGCCAGGGGGTATTTATGCTAGATAGTGGGTTCATGCCTCTTTTTAATCTAAGGGAAGTGACAGAAATCTCTAAGGTTGTAGATGTGATGTTGCTACTAGGGAGAAAACAATGGTCTCTTGTTCATGGAACAAGTGGATTATTTACCTTACACACTTTGCTTAAAGCAGTTATCCGTTGCTTGCAACTTAATACTATAGGGGGTTCGCATGATAACCTAAAGGTGGATTACTACACATAGATGCAGTTGGATGGCGGTTTATGTATCTTGTTGTATTGCCCAATCAAATCTCATTGGATCATGAATGTATATTATTGTATTGTTATGCCTTTCTTAGTCCTGTCAATTGCCCTGCTGTAATTTGTTTACCCAGCATGCCATGTTTGTTTATCTTAAGGAGAAAACCTCTAGTGAACTATGGACCCCGGTCCAATCTTTACCATTGATACATCTTCCACTGTTATTGTTTACTTTATGCAAACCACGGTTACCTTCCACACCATACATTTAATCCTTTGTTTTCAGCAAACCGGTGAGATTGACAACATCACTGTTCGTTGGGGCAAAGTCTTGAGTTTGTGTTGTGCAGGTTTCCAAGTTGCTAGCAACACCTTTGAGTCGTTTCCTTCCTCCGACTGGTTCGATAACCTTGGTTTCTTACTGAGGGAAAACTTTTTGCTGTGCTCATCACACCTTCCTCTTGGGGTCTCCCAACGAATCTCTGTAATCAACTGAGCCATCATCCGATACCCGAAGGAAATTATTGGGTATACCTTATATCATAGATCTGAGGGCAACACCTTCGTTGCTAAGAATGGATCCTTTCTAGAGAAGGAGTTTCTCTCGAAAGAAGTGACTGGAAGGAAAGTAGAACTCGACGAGGTTGTCAAACCTTCTCTCGGATTTGAGAGTAGCGCAGCACCGGAAGAAGTTCCTGTGGCGCCTTCACCAATAAGAGAGGAAGCTAATGATGTTGATCATGAAACTTCGGTCGAAGTTACTACGGAACCTCGCTGGTCAATGAGAACTCGTACCACTCTCGATTCGTATAATCCCATTACGAGTGTCATGTTGGTGGACAACACCAATGACCCTGCGACATATGAGGAAGCAATGATGAACCCAGATTCCAATACATGGCAATAATCCATGAAATCCGAGATTGGATCCATGTACGAAAACCAAGTATGGACTTTGGTGGACTTACCGCATGACCAGAACGCTATCGAGAACAAATGGATTTTCAAGAAGAAAACAGATGTTTATGGTAATGTTACAATCTACAAAGATCGACTTGTCACAAAAGGGTTTCGGCAAATTCAAGTAGTTGACTACGATGAGACTTTCTCACCGGTAGCAAAGCTAAAGTCTTTGAGGATTTTGTTAGCAATCGCTGCATATTATGATTATGAGATATGGCAGATGGATGTCAAAACGGCGTTCCTCAATGGAGACATTGATGAAGAGTTGTATATGATGAAACCCAAAGGTTTTGTCGATCCTAAAGATGCTAACAAGGTATGCAAACTTCAACAGTCCATATATGGATTGAAGCAAGCATCCCGAAGTTGGAATCAACGTTTTGATAAGGTAATCAAAAGTTTTGTTTTTATACAAACTTATGGAGAAGCTTGTATTTACAAGAAAGTGAGTGGGAACTCTGTAGCATTCCTAGTACTATATGTGGATGACACATTGTTGATTGGGAATGATGTAGACCTTCTTAATAGTGTTAAAGATTATTTGAATAATAGTTTTTCAATGAAGGATCTTGGCGAAGCAGCTTACATATTAGGCATAAAGATTTATAGAGATAGACCGAGACGCTTAATATCATTGTCACAGAGTACATATTTGGACAAAGTTCAGAAGAGGTTTGGAATGGAAGATAGCAAGAAAGGGTTCTTGCCCATGTTTCCCAATACGACCTTGAGCAAAACTCAAAGTCCAGCTACGGCAGAAGATAGAGAAAGGATGAGTAAGACTCCCTATGCCTCAGCCATAGGATCTATCATATATGCCATGCTATGTACTAGACCCGACATTGCATATTCTGTTAGTTTAACTAGCAGATTATCAAAGTGATCCATGAGTGGATCATTGGACAGCGGTCAAGGACATCCTTAAGTACTTGAGAAGAACAAAGGATATGGTTCTTTCTTATGGAGGTGATGAACAACTCGTTGTTAATGGTTACATGTATGCTAGTTGGAACACCGATCCAGATGATTCTAAATCTCAATCTGGATACGTATTTACTTTGAATGGTGTAGCAGTAAGATGGAGGAGTGCAAAGAAAAGCATTGTGGCGATATATTCAACTGAATCGGAATACATAGCTGCTTCGGAGGCTTAACAAGAGGCGATATGCATGAAGGAGTTCATTACAGAGATCCGTGTGGTTCCCAGTGCGCTGGACCCAATGTCTATCTACGGTGATAACATGGGCGCCATAGCCAATGCGCAAGAACCAAGGTCACACAAGAAGCTGAAGCATATCAAGCTGCGTTTTCACGCTATTCGAGAGCATGTCCAATATGGTGACATAAATATTTGCAAATTAAACACAGATCTGAATGTGGCGGATCCGTTGACTAAACCTCTCCCGAGGGTAAAACATGACCAGCACCAAACCACCATGGGTGTTCGGTATTTACCATGTAATATAGATTAGTTGACTCTAGTGCAAGTGGGAGACTGTTGGAGATATGCCCCAGAGGCAATAATAAATTATTTATTATTATATATTTGTGTTTATGATAAATGTTTGCATTCATGCTATAATAGTATTAACTGGAAACATTAATACTTGTGTGATTTGTAAACTAATTAGAGTCCCTAGTAAAGCCTCTTTATAATACTAGATTGTTGGTTGATAGATGATCATGGTTTCCTGATCATGAACATTGGGATGTTATTAACAACAAGATCATATCATTAGGATAATGGTGTGATGGACATACTCCTATAGATAAGCGTAGCATAAAGATCAAGCCATTTCATTAGTTCGTTTTCTATAAGCTTTCTGATACATAGTAAACTAATTCCTTCGAACATGATATCATACTAATTACTATCACCGGATGGATACTTTGATGACATCAAACACCACACCGCAAATGGGTGGCTATAAAGGTGCCATTGACTGTTCGAAAAGTGTGTGTTGAGGAACATGGATCAAGAGTGGGATTTGTCCATCCATTTGATGGATTGATATACTCTAGGCCCTCTCGGTTCAATGTCATACAATTATCTTGCAAGCATGTGACTGGCTCACAAGGGATCGCATATCATGCGAACGAGAAAAGAGTACTTATCGGTAACAAGGTTGAACTAGGTATGAAGAGATACCGACGATCAGACCTTGGATAAGTAAAATATCGTGAGATAGAGGGAAATTGGTATCATATGTAAATGGTTCATTCGATCGCAAAGTAATCTTAGAAATATGTGGGAACCATATGAATTTCCAGATTCCTCTATTGGTTATTGATCGGAGAAGAGTCTCGGTCATGTCTGCATAATTCACGAACCGTAGGGAGACACACTTAAGGATTTGATGTTGTTTAGTAGATATGGAATGTAAGTAGGGAGAACGAATGTTGTTCGGAGTATCGGATGGGATCCGGGATATCACGAGGATATCCGGAGTGGTCCGGAGAATAAGGTTCATATAAGGAAAGTCCAATTTCGGAGTTCGGGAATGATTCTGGTGTTTTCACCGGAATGATCTAGAAGGGTCAAGAAGGGTCGCCAAACTGGAAGGGGAAGGGTGCATGAATGTGTCATGACTAAGTGGAATGGTTGCATCATGTCCTAGGTCAAAGGGCTATACAAAATTAAAAGTCAAAAGGCAAGTTTGAAAAGTCAAACTGGGACATTGTTTCCTAGTGGAGGAGGAAGAGAATCCTTCTCTCCCTCCACTACAAGCCTAGAAGGAGATGTAGTTGGGGAAGGATTCAAACTCCCCTCTCCCTAGCTGCCCCTCCCTCTCATAAATAGAGGGGAGGGGGCTGCCCCTCCACACAAGACCACCACCACCCAATCTGCCATCGCCTGCTGCCAGCGCTGCCGCCGCCTGCCACCTCCCTAGTTTTCGCCAGCTCCACCTCCTCCTCTCCGGCTTCTAAACCATAGATCGTCGGGGAAACCCTATTTCTCCACCATAACCCGCTCTAGCATAGGAGATGCCATGCGAGATCTTGCCTCTACTTCTGACACCACGCCGCCGTGCTGCCGGAATCGCGAGGAGAGAACTAAAACCTCCGCTGCATGTTGTAACAAGGGAGAGGAAGGTCTTCATCGAGTACCGAACGTGTGACCGACTGCGGAAGCGCTGCGGAACGCAGCGCCGTAAGGATCGTCTACGCGATCTTGAGATCGACAAGTGTATGACTACATCACCCACGAGAATATGCTCTCGTTAAACGCTTTGGAATCTTCAAGGGTGAGTACCCTAATCGACTCGTTGCTACAATCTAGTAGATAGATCTTGCCTTGTGTGCATTCAGACGGTAGAATTTTTTGTTTTCCATGCTACGAACTCCGTACCACGCTGCCTCAAGGTAGCACCTCCCAAAGGCCTGCCCACGGAGCCTGGGCCTCTGACAACTCCCTAGAGTGCACTACTCCCTCGTTTCCTCCGAGTTAACTACGAGGATGTGGTATAGGCATATCCTAAAGTAGCAAGTAATGCTAAGCAAATAATATAATAGTAATAATTCCTAAATCCCTAAATAATACCAAAATATACTAATACTATCAAATCCATAGATAATATACTACTCCCTCCGTCCGCAAATAGGTGTACTTATAGCCTTGCCCTAAATCAAACTTAATAAACTTTGACTAACTCTATAGAAAAGCATAGCAATATTTATGACACTAAATTGGTATCACTAGATTTGTTTTCAAATTTAATCTCATAATATGACAATTTCATATAATATATGTTGATATATTTATCTAAAAAGTTGGTCAAATTTAATAAAATATGACTTAGGCAAAATCTAGAAGTGCACTTATTTGCGGACGGAGGGGTAACAAATTATATACAAATCCCTAAATATTATACTAACAAAATTAATACAAATCCCTAAATTAAACAATATTGCTAAACTAAACAATATATATCTAACTAAAATAAAAATATGTTACAATATATATCTAACTAAAATAAAAATTAAACAATATATATGTAACTAAAATAATATATAATAACAAAACTAAACAATATGTAACTAATAAACTAATTAAACATTATCTAACTAATAAACTAATTAAACAATATCTAACTAATAAACTAATTAAACAATATCTATCTAATAAACTAATTAAACAATATCTAACTAATAAACTAATTAAACAATATATAACTAATTAAACTAAACTAAAAAACAAAAAAATCGGAACTTACTCTCGTGTGGGATAGGGGCGTGGGTGGGGCGGTGGCTGTGAGGGCGGGCCGGGTGGCTCACAGGGGGCTACAGAACGGCGTCGGCGGCGCAGTGACGTGTCGAGGGACAGGCATGCACGAGGCGGCGGCGCGGCGACACGTACGGGTCGGGAAAGAGCGCGAGGCGGCGACCGGTGATGGCGACATGGACGGACGGCGCGGGCACGGACGGGAGCTCCGGGGAGAGGCGATCTAGCGGTGGCATCGGCTTCGTCGGAGGTTATGAGGGCGTCCCGGTTCGTGGTTCGAACCGGGAGATAGAGACATCTAGTCCCGGTTCTAGCCACCAACCGGGACTAGAGGCCCTCTAGTCCCGGCTATAGCCTCCAACTGGGACTAGAGGTCTTTTTGGCCGAGCCGATTTGGTCGCGCGCCAAAACCTCTAGTCCTGGTTGGAGGCTTCAGCCGGGACTAGAGCTTTATTTTATTAATATTCTTTTTCAATATCGTTTATTATGTAATTATGAAAAATATGTATCATATATCAAAATTTGCTGAAAAAAAATCTATAATATAAATCTATTAACATACTTTGTTATAAAACTAATATTTTATTGAATTAAATAATATCTTTTGTATACTAGAGTTCTAATTTATTAATATTATTATTTCAATATCATTTATTCTGTAATGATGAAAAATATGTATCATATATCAAAATTTGCAGAAACAAAAGATCTAGAATATAAATATATTAGCATACTATATTATAAAATTACTGTTTTGTTGAATTAAATAATATCTTTTGCATACTAGAGTTTTAACTTATTAATATTATTATTTCAATATCTTTTATTCTGTAATGGAAAATGGCTTTGCCATGCGACAAAAAGAAAAACTTCTTCCTGCAACATTGTTTTCCATCCCAAGATCCACATGCATGCATAATATGGGCATAGTATCACAAACTATGCCGCGATTCTGCACATAACATCAGTCATTTGGACCGAAAGCCATGAAACCTCGAACAATGATAGGTCATTTTGTGAAGGTTTTTTGAGACATAATCAATATACCATGTTTGGTATTTTTCCTTGCAACTATGTTAGATAATATGACACCACCTGAAGAATTTACATTATTCGGACATATTTTAAATTTCTTATGCCCGTTTTGAATTTTTCCCGTTTGGAACTAAGGTCAAAACAGCGTGCATGAAGATACGGGACGAGCCTTGTTAGAACTTGCATTGGATCTATTAAGAAACAACATATTGTGAGTCTAAAAATGTTTTTTTCAAAAAATCACGGGCGTTAGATCATGTACCTGTAGTTCAAACCGGACCCACTTCCTACTAATTCGGCAGACATTTGTCTTTTTCACCCGGGAAGGACGGAAAGGTTTGAGATCTCCTGGTTGGGAGATCGTCCATGTAAGGAGGTCTAATATTTTAGAAAAATAGGACGGTAGCATTCTGAAATAGAATTTTGGTGGTTTCTTCACAAAACAACACGTTTTTTGCGCTCAGAAAATGGAAAATGGCTTTTTCGTGCGACGAAATGGAAAACTTCCTCCTTCAACATTGTTCTCCATCCCAAGACCCACATGCATGCACAATATGGGTACAGTATCACAAACTATGCCGCGATTCTGCACATAACATCAGTCATTTAGACCGAAAGCCATGAAACCTTGAACATGATAGGTCATTTTGTGAAGTTTTAATCAAGAAATAATAAATATACCAAGTTTTGTATTTTTCCTTACAACTATGTCAGATAATATGACACCACGTGAAGGATTTACATTGTTCGGACATTTTTGAATTTCTATGCCTGTTTTGAATTTTTCCCATTTGGAACTAAGGTCAAAACAGCGTGCATGAAGATACGGGACGAGCCTCGTTAGAACTTGCATTGGATCTCTAAAGAAATAACATATTGTGAGTCTAAAAATTATTTTTTTCAAAAAATCACGGGCGCTAGATCATGTACCTGTAGTTCAAACAGGACCCACTTCCTACTGATTCGGCAGACACTTATGTTTTTCACCCGGGAAGGACGGAAAGGTTTGAGATCTCCCAGTTGGGATATCATCCATGTAAGGAGGTCTAGTATTTTAGAAAAATAGGATGGTAGAATTCACAAAACCACCCTTTTTTGCGCTCGTAAAATGGAAAATGGCTTTTTCGTGGGATGAAATGATGGCGGGAAAGGTTCATCTTTAGTCCCGGTTGGAGAAACCAACCGGGACTGAAGGGATTGCGGCGGGCTAGGGCAGGCAGCACTAATGATAGGGTTAGTGTCGACATTATGTCGTGCTGCTTGTACCTTGTCCCGGATGGTGTCACCAACCGGGACTAAAGATGAACCTTTAGTCCCGGTTGGAGACACCAACCGGGACAAAACATGAGTCGACACTAATGATAGGGGTGAGTTTCGACATTATGTCATGAGTGTCGACACTATGTCATGTGGCTTGTACTATAGATAGGCATCCTTGTGAGTACTCAGGCATCTCCATGATGGTTTGTGAGAGCAGGGACACCAGTACGACCAGTTTGAGGGACATGCCGTTGGAGCCTAGTCCTCCGGAATCTCCAACAAACTGGTCATAGAGGCACTCCCTAATATGTCAAATTAGTTAGCTCCCAGGCATTTTGATCTATATAGATAAATACAAGCTGCAAGATGGTGTGCAAGAGCAGGGACACCACTACGTCCAACTTTAGGGATATGCCGCCGAAGCCTAGTCCTCCGACATGTCCCTAAAGTTGGTCATAGAGGCACTCCCTAATATGTGACCACGCGCATTTGGAGATCAGATCTTAATGGTAAGTATGAAATTGGACAACATCTTCATAGTTCAGGAAAGTCGTAGTACGAATCGGGACTAAAGGCTCGCCTTTAGTCCCGGTCCAGCCACAAAACGGGACTAACACTCAAGATAGTTTGTGGATAACACTATGCAGTCCCGGTTTCCTAACTGGGACTACAGAATAGGGACTAAAGGCCCCTTTAGTCTCGGTCCAGACAAAAACTGGGACTATAGAATCGGGACTAAAGGCCCCCCTTTAGTCATGCACATATCTAGCCCTATAGTACACAGCTTCAGGGTCGTCTTCATCTTCGTTGTCGTCATCGTGGTCGTTGTTAGGCGCACGCGGCTGGATCCTCAGCCTAGCCATGGCATATTGTGGGGGAACCTGCTACTCGGGCCTCGGATTCACAACGCGTGGGGGAGGGGGGCTCCCAGATGACGACGCCACTACACCCGCGACCTTCAAAACCGCCACCCTTCTTATGGCTCTGTGGAGGCTGCGGGTACCGCAGGCGAGGATGATCTCCCTGCGCAATGTAGAGCATCACGCTGACGATAGTCCGGTTCACCCACCATAGGCGGCAATCGTCTTCTTGTGGTTCACCGGAGGAGGGTCGTCACCCTCGTACCTGGCGAGCTCTCTTTCCTGCCGGTTAGCAAATAAGGCATTCTAGGTGTCGTAGTTGTCGGGATCCCAATAGGGATCCATCCGCTGCTCCGCCGTGAGCTCAAGGTAGAAGTGGTTCGTGATGGCCGCCTGGCGTGTGGAACCTTGAGGGATAGGAGGGACAAGAACCCCTCCAGTGCTCAGCATCCAGTCGGCGGGAAGCCGGTAATCCAACAGGAATGGGTAGCTACAGGCACACAACCCCTCGGTCTCCTCGAGGGTCAGAATTGCCCAGTATGTGTTGTCCATCGTTGTGAGGGACGAAGGTGTGGATGTGTGGATATCCACGGCGCGGTCAGACTAGATATAGAGGAAAAGGGCGGGAAAACATGGCACGAAGCGGTGGGAAATGGCGGGAAATATATTTAGTCCTAGTTAGTGGCTATAACTGGGACTAAAAGCTTCGGTCAGAAGGAAAGGGCGGGAAAACTTGGTGGGAAGCGGTGGGAAATATGTTAGGATGGCTTACGATGTGATTTGGCAAAACCATTAATAGTTTGACAAGTTAGTATAATTATTTTTATAAAACAGAAATAATAACAAACTTGGTAAATTGATTATATCTCAAAAAACCTTCACAAAATTATATACATGTACATATATATTGCATCTAAAAACGCCAAAGGCAAAATTCAGAATACATCATATGACTTGCTTATGACCGTGTGGCCTTAACCTTGGAGCATCTTTGTCAAGTATCCTGATGCTTGGGTCATCCTTCACTGCGAATGGCGGAATTTCATGAAACTTGTCATAATCTTCTGACATGTTTCTCTTGTCCTCCACTCCCATGATGTTTATTTTCCCTGAAAGAACGATGTGTCACTTTGACTCATCGTTTGATGATGTATTCATTTGCTTATATTTTCTTTTTCTTGGTTTAGTAGACATGTCCTTCACATAGAAAACCTGAGCTACATCATTGGCTAGGACGAATGGTTCATCTATATACGCATTATTGTTGAGATCCACTATTGTCATCCTGTATTTTTTGTCTACCTCAACCCCGCCTCCTGTTAGCTTGACCCATTTGCACTGAAACAAAGGGACCTTAAAAGCAGGTCCATAGTTAAGTTTCCATATCTCCTCTATGTAACCATAATATGTGTCCTTTGACCCATTGTCGTTTGTTGCATCAAAGCGGACACCACTATTTTGGTTGGTGATCTTTTTATCTTGGGCGATCGTGTAAAATGGATTTCCATTTATCTCGTACCCTTGGAAAGTCCATATAGTCGAAGATGGTGAGCTGGCCAACAAGTACAACTCATCACAAACAATGTTGTTATTCATGAGATGTGTTTGCAACCAACCGCCCAAAGTCTTCATGTCTTCATCTCTAATCAAGGAGTCAGGCTTTCCTGGTTTGTTTGAGCGTACAATATTCTTGTGTTACTTGATATACGGAGCTGCCAAGGTGGAATTTTGCATAAATGTGTATTGTGATTGAGTGAAAGAATGTCCATCCCTACATATTATTGATTTCCTTGCTAGTGTGTCTTTTCCACTCAGTCTCCCTTCATGTCGCGATTCAGGAACACCAATCGACTTAATGTCAAGAATAAAGTCAACACAAAACTCAATGACCTCCTCTGTTCCATAGCCCTTCGAGATGCTTCCTTATGGCCTAGCACGGTTATGAACATATTTCTTCAGCACTCCCATGAACCTCTCAAAAGGGAACATATTGTGTAGAAATACAGGACCCAAAATGGTAATCTCGTCAACTAGTTGTACCAGGAGAATGCGTCATAATATTGAAGAAGGATGGTGGGAACACCAGCTCAAAACTTATGAGACACTGGACCACATCACTCTGTAACCTTGGTAGAATTTCTCAATCGACTACCTTCTGAGAAATAGCATTGAGGAATGCACATAGCTTCACAATGGGTAGTCGAATATTTTTTGGTAGAATCCCCCTCAATGCAACCCGAAGCAATTGTGTCATAAGAACGTGGCAGTCATGGGACATTAGGTTCTGGAATTTTTTATCTGTAACATTTATTATTTCCTTTATATTCAATGATGAGAATCTAGACGGGACCTTCATACTACTTAGGACTTCAAAAAAATTTCCTTCTTTTCTTTGGTAAGAGCATAGCTGGCAGCACTTAGACGTCCTTTATCTGTCTTCATTGGATGCAGGATGTCTTAGTCTTTTATACCTTGCTGGTCATGCCGTCCTTCTGGCATATCTTTTATATTTCCATACACGCCCATAAAGCCTAGCAGATTCATGTAAAGATTCTTCGTCACGTGCGTCACGTCGATTTCAGAGCGGACCTTTAGAAATTTCCAATAGGGTAGCTCCCAAAATATAGATTTCTTCTTCTACATGGGCGCATGTCCGTCAGTGTCATTTGGAACAGATTGACCGCCATGACTCTTTCCAAATATTACTTCTAGATTCTTGACCATACCAAATATATCATCACCAGTATGATGGATAGGCTTCTTCCTGTGATCTACCTTACCATTGAAATGCTTGCCTTTCTTTCTCGCGGTATGTCTGGCCGAAAGAAATCGACGATGCTTCTGGTACACATTCTTCCTACCTTTATCCAAATATATACTTTCAGTATCATCTAAACAATGCGTGCATGCATTGTATCCCTTGTTTGACTGTCCTGAAAGGTTACTAAGAGCATGCCAACCATTGATGGTTACGAACAACAACACTTGTAGGTCAAATGGCTCCTGTTTGTGCTCATCCCACATACGTACACCTTCGTCGTGCTACAACTGTAGTAGTTCTTAAACTAATGGCCTTAGGTACGCATCAATGTCTTTTTCGGGTTGCTTCGGGCCTTGGATGAGCACTGGCATCATAATGAACTTTCACTTCATGCACAACCAAGGAGGTAGGTTATATATACATAGAGTTACAGGCCAGGTGCTATGACTGCAGCTCTGCTCCCCAAAAGGATTCATGCCATTTGTACTTAGACCAAACCTTAAGTTCCTCGTGGCATCTGCAAAGCTCGGGTACTCTCTATCGATTGTTCTCCACTACGACCCATTAGCGGGCTGTCTCAACATCGAGTCTTTCCTGTGGTCTTATTTGTGCCATCGCAACAACTTGGCATGCTCTTTGTTTCTAAACAAACGTTTCAATCGTGGTATTATAGAATCATAGCACATCACCTTTGCAGGAACCCTCTTTCTGGGGCGCTGCTTGCCCAAAATATCACCAGGATCATCTCGTCTGATCTTATAACACAATGCACCTCATACCGGGCATGCATCCAAATTCCCGTACTCCTCACCATGATAGAGTATCCAGTCATTAATACATGCATATATCTTCTGCACCTCTAGTCCTAGAGGGCAGACAACCTTCTTTGCCTCGTATATACTCACAGGCAATTCGTTATCCTTTGGAAGCTTCTTCCTCCAAATTTTCAGTAGCTTCTCAAATCCCTTGTCAGATAAATCATTTTATGACTTCCATTGCAGTAATTCCAGTGTGGTACTGAGCTTTGTGTTGCCATCTTTGTAATTTGGGTATAACAAGTTTTTTTGATCCTCTAACATGTGCTGACTTCTTCTTATTATTTTCATTTTTGCATTCGCTCCGTGCATCAAGAATGGCCTGACGAAGATCATCATCAGTCTCATCTAATGCACGTTCTTCACCTTCTTCTTGTTCATTGTCTTCTAGTGCAGTACCAGCGTATTTAGGAAACATTTAGTTGTCGTCGTTCTCTTCTTCTTTGTTGTCTTCCATCATAACCCTGCTTTCTCCGTGCTTTGTCCAACAAATATAGCAGAAGCTAAACCAAGCAGGAAGAAGATTTTCATGGCTACCTGCCTACTTCCCTGTTACGATCCTCCTACTAGTTGTACTCGATTTGATCTGGTATAGTTGTGATACAAGGGAATTGATCAGAGAAGGGGATCCGAGAGAGAGAGAGAGAGAGAGAGAGAGTCGGCTGCTAGTTCAGTCTAGTTTCTCCACACCCTCGACACATGCTCGGGATCCCACACATAAAGCTTTCCTCACTACTGTGTTCGCCCGGCCACCTCCATGGGCTTGGGCCTATTGGTACCTTGGATTGGGCCTCCGTGTTCGTGTCCCACGTCTTGGCGATGACACGTTCCTTGCATGTTGATTGGTTGGAACGGCATCGGTGGTAGATGACCTGGCCATGTCACGGTCTGTGACAATTCCCCCTGGTTTAGAAGCAGCTTGTCCCCAAGATGGAGCGTTGGGGAAGCGGTGCAGAAGCTTAGCTTGATCTTCCCATGTCGCCAAAGATGGTGGTTGCCCGCGCCATTGCACCTGCACTTGAGGGAGATCAGTTCCGCCCTTCTGGTACAATCTTGTTTCCGGCACAGCTACAGGTTCAGGTAGTATGGACACCGGTGCAGGTAGCTCTTGATAGACCACCGTTGATGGTGGCACTGCTCGGAGCAGTTGCGAGACGTGGATCACTGGATGTATCTTGCACGACTCCGGTAGCTTGTATGAAGTACCGCCCACTTTTTGCATGACCTGAAAAGGACCAAAGTAACGGAATGCAAGTTTGGGGTTAGCTCTTGTGGCCACCAATCTCTGCACATACGGTTGAAGCTTCAGGTACACCCGGTTGCCAACATTGAACACTCTATCAGTGTGTTTCCTGTCAGCATTCACTTTCATTTGTTGTTGGGCACGGTGTAAGTGTTGCTGAAGTAATGCCATAGTGTCTTGGCGATCCTGAAGCCATCCAGCCAGATCCGGGACTACACATGTAGCTGGATCGATGATACCGAAGTGGCGTGGACTGTGGCCATAGAGCACCTCAAATGGAGTCTTGCCCAAGATTGCATGAGGGGAAGTGTTATACCAGAATTCAGCAAGATGTAACCATGCGAACCATTTAGTTGGACAAGCATGAGAAAAGCATCAGAGATAGGTTTTGAGGCATTGATTGACCCTCTCCGTCTGCCCGTTGGTCTGTGGATGATAGGCGGAACTCATTTTCAGTTGGGTCTGCGATAGTCCGAAATAATCCCCTCCACAATGTTGAAGTAAACACCTTGTCATGATCAGATACAATTGCCACCGGCAGACCATGCAACTTGTAAATGTTGGACATGTAGACAGATGCCACTTGAGAAGTTCTAAACGGGTGAGTCAATGGCAAGAAGTGCGCATACCGCGATAGCTTGTCCACGACCACTAGAATGCAGTTAAAGCCAGACGAACGAGGTAAATCCTCTATGAAGTCCATTGTGACTGTGTGCCAAGTATGAGGAGGTATGGGCAGAGGCCCTAACAGTCCAGGGTAACGCACTCGCTCAGGCTTTGCTTGTTTGCATATCGCACAGTTATCCACGAACTTTCGAAACTGTTCTTTAAGCCCAAGCCAAGCAAACAAAGTACGGACTCTGCGGTACATTACATTGAACCCATAATGGCCTCCGAGGGCTCCAGCATGCAGAGCACTCAGAATTTTCTGTTGCACTATTGTATTGCAGACCACCCAGACATGACCCTTGATACGAAGAACACATTCATCTAGACTGAATTCCGTAGGACCTTCACGAGGGGTGGAAGTGATTTGTGATATCAACTTCTGTGCATGAGGATAAGCCCTATATCCCATTTGCACTTCCTATAGCCAAGTGGGTAAACATATAGAAATAGCCACCAATTCCCCTATAGCTGGCACTAGACAGCGAGACAAGGCGTCGGCTGCCATGTTCTTGGCTCCCTTTTTATATATCACACGATAATGAAGACCCAACAGCTTAACCATCACCTTTTGTTGCCAAGGAGTAGTGATTCTTTGATCTTCCAAGTGGATCAGACTCTTCTGATCCGTGTGAATGATGAATTCAGCGGGCTGGAGATAAGCGCGCCAATGATCAACAGCCATGAGTTTAGCCAATGCTTCCTTCTCATATGTTGACAGCATGCTAGTATGTGGGCCGAGAGCTTCACTGAGGAATGCAAGAGGATGCTTATTCTGTAGTAATACTGCTCCTATGCCATGATCTGATGCGTTTGTCTCAATTTCAAAGGTCTGATTAAAGTTGGGTAGGGCCAACACTGGAGCTAAGATGAGAGCTGCCTTGAGGGCCTCGAAAGCCTCGTTCTCCAAATCTGTCCAATGGAATGGGGTGTTCTTTTTTAGCAGATCTGTGAGTGGTCTGCTAGTGATACCAAAATTCTTTACGAACTTTCAGTAGTATCCTGCTAATCCCAAGAACCCCCTGACCTCTTTGGCATTACAAGGTGTAGGCCACTTCATAACAGCTGTAATGTTCTTCTGGTCAGTACGCACGCCATATGCACTGATTTCATGTCCTAGGTAGATCAAGTGAGACTGGAAGAATTTACACTTGCTCTTCTTGACTTTCAATTGATGTTGAGCCAGAATACTGAACACTTCTTTCAACAACTGCAAGTGACTTTCCAAATCTGAGCTGTACACAAGCATATCGTCAATGAACACTAAAACCCCTTTTCTCAATAGTGGCTGAAGTATTGTGTTCATAAGCCCTTGAAAAGTAGTTCGCGCACTTGTTAAGCCATAGGCCATCACTTTAAATTTGTAGTGCTCTTGGTGCGTTTTAAACGCTGTTTTTTGCTCTTGATGGTAACCGGCTCGAAGGTCTAAGCTGGTTAGCCACTTGGCACCTGTTAGCTCATCCAACAACTCGTCATCACTGGCAGAGGGTATCGATTTTTTATGGTGAGAGCATTGAGCTGATGGAAATCAACACAGAACCTCCAAGTTAAATCTTTCTTGAGGACAAGGATCACCGGCGAGGAGAACGGACTAGAGCTGACTTGGATCATCCCTTGCTCAAGCATCTGTTTGACTTGTCGTTCAATCTCGTCTTTTTGTGCTGGATTATAAAGGTAAGGACGTAAGTTGACAGGACGAGCCCCAGGACAGAGGGGAATGGAGTGATCAAAAGTCCGTTGAGGGGGTAAGTCAGAAGGCTCCTCAAACAAAGCTTGAAATTCTGTCAACAGGTGTTGAATTGGTTCAGACAGAGATTCTGGCGTTATCTTGCTTTGCTGATTCGGTTGCATAAGGCAGAGCTGCACCACTTGAGCCACTCGTGAATTTTGTAACAAAGAATGAAGTTGTTCAGCAGACACTTGTTTGCAGTTAGAGGCATCAGGTTTGACCCCTGATAAGAAAACTGTACGGCCATCCATTTCAAATGACATAATTTGATTCCCCCAATGTACTTACATTGGACTGTGTTCCGTTAGCCAATCAAATCCCAAGATGATATCATAGGAGCCAAGAGGCAGCACTTTGAAGGAAGTTGTGAACCGAACGCCTTGAGTCCACTATTCAACATCCACAAGTTCAGTATTACAGTGCATCAGTCCCCCATTAGCCACCTTGACACGGAGAGGCGCAATGTGGCGAGATGAACACTGTAATTTATCTACCAATTCTGCACTAATAAAGGTATGAGAGCTTCCAGAATCAACTAGCATCAGCACCTCTTGATTTTGCATTAAACCCTGCAAGCGATGGTGGTCGCAGCTACTCCTCTTTCCGCAGCAGCTTGAGATAAGTGCATCAGTTCACTGCCGGTATCGGTTTCAACTTTGGTAGATGTATTGGGTACTTCCTCATTGTCCTGGACCATAGCTAGCAATCTTCCACTACATGCAATTGGACTGTAGGGCACAACGATGATCTCTCCCCCAGCGCTCCCCACATATGAAACAGAGACCACGAGCACGGCGATATGCCCTGAGTGCCGCAATTTTATCTTCTTGAGGCTGCGGGCGCTGGACTTCCGTTCCTCGACGTTCCTCAGTTTTGGGTACTGGTGGAGGATTACCCCGAGGCCCTGGTGGTGGAGGAAGAGGGTGTGCTGTCCGTGGAATTGCCCGAGCTCCTGAATAGAAATCCATGCACCTAGTGTCCCGGCGATAGGAATCCAACACCTCCTCCTGTAAAATGGCCAAATCCACGGCAGTAGCTAGATCGATAGGACGGTGTAAAACAACAGCAGCACGAATATCACGTTGTAAACCATCAATATAGTGAGTAACAAAGAAAGAAGGATCCCAGGAATCATGATGTGTCGTGAGGTTGTGCATAAGAGAATTAAATTTGCTAGTGTACTCCACGACCGTGCCAGTCTGCTGGAGTCGATTGAATAGGCGTAAGTAGTGCTGAAATTTTGCTCTACCAAACTGTGCATAAATATTTTTTGTGAAGTCTTTCCACACGGGAAAATGGAGATGTGCTTCAGTTGCCTGTAACCAGGACAAGGCATCATCCATGAAGTACATAGCGGCACAACTAACCCAAGTCTCAGGATTCATAGAACAAACTTGGAAATACGCCTCGCATTTGAGACGCCACGCACGAGGATTCTCGCCGTCGAACAGCGGAAAATCAACCCGCGGCGGAGGAGGAAAACGACTAGAACCCCATCCCCGCTGGTACTGGTACTCAGACGAATCATAATCATGGCCAGATTGATGCTGCTTACCCTTGGCCGGGGCCCCTTCTGATACCCCGTGGACTCGATTCGTCGCCGTGGGCGAATTGCCTGTGGCCGTCGCCACCATTTCCTGTCGCACGCACGACGGAAAGGGACGATGCCGGTTTGGCAGACATCAGTGAGGTTATCAGATGTTAGTGTCCACTTGGCTAGCCTAGCACTTAGCCTACTTTCTGAACGTTCATGCGCTCACAGCCCAACAATAAGAAGAAAGCCCACTCCATCCCAAAAGCCCGGACTGAAAGGAGGAAGGAATCTCTCCCTTATAAGCTGGATGTGGCCTCCTCCCGTAGACAAGGTGGGACTAAACTAAACAGGCTCCACCGGTCAACAGAGGGGTCCTAACATCCCATCCTCCTGAGAAGCTCCTCAGGAAGGCATGGCGATGCTGGCTTTGATACCAGATTGTTACGATCCTCCTACTAGATGTACTCGATTTGATCTGGTATAGTTGTGATACAAGGGAATTGCTCAGAGAAGGGGATCCGAGAGAGAGAGAGAGAGCCGGCCGCTAGTTCAGTCTAGTTTCTCGACACACGCTTAGGATCCCACACATAAAGCTTTCCTCGCTACTGTGTTCGCCCGGCCACCTCCATGGTCTTGGGCCTATTGGTACCTTGGATTGGGCCTCCGTGTCCGTGTCCCACGTCTTGGCGATGACACGTTCCTTGCATGCTGATTGGTTGGAGCAGCATCGGTGGTTGATGACCTGGCCATGTCACGGTCTGTGACATTCCCTTTTGTGTGTGACGTTTCGATAGATGGATAACTCTGAATGTTCTGAAAATCCTGTCAATTCTCATGGTAGTCATTCACTACTTTCTGTCGTCGTGAGAGAAGAACCGCACATAGGCCAGGGATGGCGCTCACATGTACATGCCTCAAAATCATCGTCAGGCTGCTTGAGACAATCAACAAGAACATTCATCAGGTGCATTCCCGATCTCATGCACATAAGAACCTTTTAGTATAATGACATCTCTCTCTGTACTTGGATAACAATGTGTGAGATATTCTGAGTACATTCAGTACAGTTAATTGCAGGTAGTCCAATCGGAGATAGCAGGCAAGGTCCATGATGTTCTGTTGTTACTCATCCCCTCCCAACACCCACTTGCAGTATAATTGTGCTCTTTTTTTCAGCTTTGATGACACTAATTATGAGATTTTTGCTGGTGCTATCAATTTCATTAATGTAAACAAAAGATATAAATCCCGAAGCTGAGTCTTTGTTTTCATATTTGCAAATGGAGTTTCTTGTATCTTATATTAATTTTCGCATCTTAATGTACTTAATTGTGTCAAACTGTTACAATCAGAACATGGGCAAACGTACAATAAATTTATTCATCAACTATTAAGCTCCCCCTTTTCTGTTGTGCCACGGTTAGATTATACTCTAATGTTGTATATAATTTTATTGATTCGCATAAAATAGCTGAAACATCCTTATTTTTTGTTTAACCCGCAGCTCTAAAACTGTCATGAAATTGATTCTCGAAAAGAAATGCTAGAGATTCTCGAAAAGAAATGCTAGAAATTGATTAATTCAGAGGCAGAGGGAGGTCGCATACCTTTAACCATCATTTCGCATTTTAGGTTCCTTCTAAATGAAATTGGATATATATTGATTTGAATTCTTGTATTGAGTCGTTTTCACATGCGTTAGTCACTACATTGTAACTTTATTTTTTACGAGTCAATGTTACCAATCTTCTATATATTGATGTTTATTTCACCATCTACCATCATTTTGTTCTTATAGGCTTATGCTTGCAACTTCCACAATTCTCGAAGCAATACACGGGTAATCATCTAGTTTTGTATATTGCCAATCCTAGGGAGAAACCAAAATATGTCCCTACTCCCTCTAGTACAAAACATGCCTAGTCCCGGTTCGTAAGGGCTCTAGTCCCGGATGAGCATCCGGGACTACTGTATACCTTTAGTCCCGATTCTGGTACAAACTGTTGGAATTTGATGAGTTTTGGGCTGCTGGCCCGTTAGAGAAATTCTGAAATTCTCTTTGCCTCACTTGTGCATGGCAGCATATGGATGTGCTAGTGGTGCTAAAGTTTAGTCCCACATTGCTAGTTGAAGGAAGTTGGACCACCTTATATAGTACAGTGTTGCACCACTCACTAAGGTGTGACAAGGGGAGAATCCCTCGCGCAATCCTCCTCCGACGCGGCCTGCCTCGCCTCGCCTCGTCACGACGCGCGCGCCGCGGGTTGCGGGAATCTCGCCGAGCCGAGCTTTATTTTGCTGGTTGGAAAAACTGATTATAAGTCATTAACGGACGCGTTAATTACAGCCGTTTCCAGTTATTATGGACGTGGAGTGTTATCCACTCGGACGTGCGCCGAGCCCTACGATCTTCCTAACCTACACTATATAAGCGTCTGCGCTAAACCTAATCGGTGAATCAATCCACAACACGCACCTACCTCCAGAACCTTGCGTCACCACTTTCGTCTTTCCTATCATGGCTTGCGACGTGCACCACAGATCGGGACAGTAGGCCTCCGGAACCCTGCCTCTCGTGAACCTGTACGGGTAAGGGGCGATCAGGTTTTTGGGGAGCGCTCAAGCGCGACTACTAGCAATCACGACGTCGTCCGACGATGAGTTTCCGAACGACGACTTATTCCCGGATGTCAGCGACCTCTTCGGCAACCTCAACATGGGCGACAGCTCTGCTGCTGCTACCACTGCGGCTACTGCCGCAACTGCATCGTATGTGATCTCAATCTCTCTCTTTCAGATTATGTTAGAGTTTCTAGTTCTAGCGTTTGGCGTAGATGTGATAGGTTTGTCTTGTATAGATGTAATTTGTCCATCTACTTTATTGATCTCCATGATTGGTTTTAGTACTGTTTGTAGAATCATGTTTTATCAGTTTATTATTCAGATTAAATCATATGGATTATTTCTTATATTTTCAACAATTCAAAAACCTGATTATAGGCAACTGAATTTCACTGGTGTAGCCGCGGCTACTAGGCCGACTCCTTTTGATGGCATGCACTATAAGAGATGGCGCAAGAGAGCAATTCTCTGGTTTGAAAACCTAAACTACTATAGCGCCACCCTTGGCAAGTCTGAAGGAGATCTTTCTGCTGAGCAGGAAGCGCCTTTAAGAAAGTCGATACCATGTTTATGGCGGCTTTGTTTAGTGCTCTTGGGGAAAACATTGTTGACCCGTATATGTCATTTGATAATGGCAAGGACGCGTGGGAAGCGCTCGAGGCCAAGTTTGGGGTCTCGGACGCTGGCACTGAGTTGTATGTCATGGAGAAATTTTATGACTACAAGATGGTTGATGAGTGCTCCATCGTTGAGAAAGCTCATGAGATACAATCACTTGCCAAAGAACTTGAGCAGTTCAAGTGTTCCTTACCGGACAAATTTGTTGTCGGTGGCATTATTGCCAAGCTTCCTCCCTCGTGGAGGAACTTTGCTACTTCTCTGAAACATAAGAGACAAAAGTTTTCCGTTACGGATCTCATTGGGTCTCTTCATGTGGAAGAGAAGGCGAGAGCAAAGGACAAAACTGCTCGGGGGTTTGAGGGAGGTTCTACTGCCAATTTGGTGCAGAGGAAAAACTTCCAATCCCACAAGTTCAAGAATAAGAACAAAACTGAAGGAAAGGGGAAGTTTGATGGCAAGAACAAGGCCACACACTCAACCAACTTCAAGAAGAAAAATGATAAGAGGAAAGGCTCTTGCCACGTCTGTGGTGATCCTGGTCATTGGGCTCCTAGCTGCCCTAATCGCTTTGATAAGCTTCAACATAGGAACAGCGGCAAGGCCGCTAATGTTGTTATTAGCGATACTGAGATAAAGGATGTTGGGTATGGTATTTTACCTACTATCCTTTCAGTATGTCATTCTCCTGATTGGTGGATAGACACAGGTGCTAATACACAATGTATGTTCTAATATTTCCATGTTTTCCTCTTATCAGGTCTCAAGGACTTCTTTCGTGCTGATGGGAAACGGCTCACGTGCTTCTGTTCATGGTGTTGGTACGGTAAATCTAAAGTTTACTTCGAGGAAGACCGTACAGCTGAAGAATGTGCAGCACGTTCCCTCCATCAATAAGAATCTCGTCAGCGGATCGCTTTTATGTCGAGATGGCTTTAAGTTTGTTTTCGAGTCCAATAAAGTTGTAATTTCTAAGTATGTACAATTTGTTGGAAAGGGTTATGAGTGCGGAGGTCTGTTACGCTTGTCCTTGTCAGACTCATGTACTAAAGTTATTAATCATGTGTGCAATGATAATGAGTCCAATGTTTGGCATTCACGACTCTGTCATATTAACTTTGGTTGCATGACGCGGCTAGCCAATATGAGTTTAATTCCAAAATTTACCACTGTCAAAGGTTCTAAGTGCCAAGTTTGTGTGCAAGCAAAGCAACCCCGCAAGTCTCATACGGCTGTGGAACCGAGAAACTTAGCACTGCTAGAACTTATACATTCAGATCTTTGTGAGATGAATGGTGTGTTGACAAAAGGTGGAAAAGGATACTTTATGACGTTGATTGATGACTCCACTAGATACTTCTATGTTTATCTTCTAAAATCTAAAGATGAAGCTTTGAACTACTTCAAAATCTATAAAGCTGAGGCAGAAAACCAACTTGATCTTAAAATCAAGTGGCTAAGGTCGGATCGTGGTGGAGAGTACTTTTCAAACGAATTTGATTTATTCTGTACGAAACATGGTATTATACATGAGAGGACGCCTCCCTACTCACCTCAGTCAAATGGGGTGGCCGAAAGGAAGAACCGCACTCTAACTAATTTGGTTAACGCCATGTTAGATACATCGGGTCTTTCCAAGGAATGGTGGGGGAGGCGCTAATGACTGCGTGTCATGTCCTAAACCGTGTTCCTATAAAGTATAAAACCATGACTCCATTTGAGGAATGGGAAAAGAAAAGGCTTAAACTCTCTTACTTACGAACTTGGAGTTGTTTGGTGAAAGTCAATATTCCAATACCCAAGAAGCGAAAGCTTGGACCAAAAACCGTTGATTGTGTTTTTCTATGATATGCTTTTCATAGCATTGGCTATAGATTTTTGATAGTAAAATCTGAGGTATCCGACATGCATGTTGATACAATTATGGAGTCGAATGATGCGACTTTCTTTGAGGACATCTTTCCTATGAAAGGTATGTCTAGCTCATCAAATCAGGAGATGACTAGTTAATCTACTCAGGAATTTTCTATAATTCCTGAATCCACTATGCCGATAGAACACTCTGATGATCTTGTGGAGGATGACAATAAAGCTCCCAAAAGGAGCAAGAGACAAAGGACTGCAAAGTCATTTGGTGATGATTTCATTGTGTACCTTGTGGATGATACTCCCACTTATATTTCAGAAGCCTATGCATCTCAAGATCTTGACCTTTGGAAGGAAGTCATTCAAGTGATATGGACTCCATCTTAGCTAATGGTACTTGGTAAGTCACTGATCGTCCTTATGGGTGCAAACCTGTAGGATGTAAGTGGGTGTTCAAGAAAAAGCTTAGACCTGATGGTACTATTGAAAAGTACAAGGCATGTCTTGTGGCTAAGGATTATACCCAAAAGGAAGGTGAAGACTTCTTCGATACCTACTCACATGTAGCCAGATTGACCACTATTCAAGTACTAATTTCCTTGGCTGCCTCACATGGTCTTCTCGTTCATCAAATGGACGTTAAGACAATTTTTCTAAATGGAGAGCTAGATGAGGAAATTTATATGGAGAATCCTAGCGGATTTGTAGTAGATGGTCAAGAAGGAAAGGTGTGTAAGTTAGTGAAGTCTTTGTATGGTCTTAAGCAAGCTCCTAAGCAGTGGCACGAGAAGTTTGAAAGAACTTTAATTGCTGAAGGCTTTGTTGTAAATGAAGCCGACAAATGTGTGTACTGTCGCCATGGTGGGGGCGAGGGCGTTATTATGTGTCTCTACGTTGATGACATATTGATATTCGAGACCAACCTCGCTGTTATCAAGGAGGTCAAAGAGTTCCTATCTCACTGCTTTGAGATGAAGGACTTGGGAGTGGCTGATGTAATATTAAACATCAAGCTACTAAAGGATGATAATGGTGGGATTACATTGCTTCAGTCTCACTATGTGGAAAAGATATTGAGTCGTTTCGGGTATAGTGACTGCAATTCTTCTCTAACGCCTTATGATCCGAGTGTGCTACTTCGAAAGAATCGAAGGACTGCTAAAGATCAATTGAGATATTCTCAAATTATTGGCTCGCTCATGTATTTAGCTAGCGCTACTAGACCTGACATCTCCTTTGATGTAAGAAAACTGAGTCGATTTGTGTCAAATCCTAGAGATGACCATTGACATGCTCTTGAAAGAGTTTTGCGCTATTTAAAAGGCATTGCAAGTTATGGTATTCACTATACTGGGTATCCATGGGTACTTGAGGGTTATAGTGATTCAAACTGGATATTTGATGCTGATGAGATTAAGGCCACAAGTGGTTATTTGTTTACACATGGTGGTGGTGCTGTTTCCTGGAAGTCTTGCAAGCAGACCATCTTAATGAGGTCAACAATGGAAGCAGAACTCACAGCATTAGACACAGCCACTATTGAAGCAGAGTGGCTTCGTGAGCTCTTGATGGACTTACCTGTGGTTGAAAACCCAATACCGCCATCCCGATGAACTGTGATAATCAAACTGTGATCATCAAAGTAAACAGTTCTAAGGATAATATGAAGTCATCAAGGCATGTGAAGAGGAGATTGAAATCTGTCAGGAAATTGAGAAACTCTAGAGTTATTGCGTTGGATTATATCCAAACATCTAAGAATCTGGCAGATCCATTCAGAAAGGATTTATCACGCAATGTGATAGATAATGCATCGAGGGAGATGGGTTTGAGACCCACGCTATGAGTTGATCCCAATGGCAATCCACTCTATGTGATTAGAGATCCCGTGAATTAGAGCTGGGAGACAAGCTGTTGGTCAGCTAAGAGGAGAGTATCCCCATATTATATTTACATCTCCATAAAGATGCAATACTCTCTTAATCTGCATGGCAGGTTGATATTTATCTTAATGTGTTCCGAGTGGCTTTTTATAAGCGGAGATGTTGTCATGCAGAACATCTCTTGAGGAACACACTTATATGAGTCTAACTGTCAAACACCGCAGTCCATGGGAGTTGGGTGCTCTCTAATAAACTCATGAAAGGCCCTGGAGTGTGACGCATAGGCTCCAAACCGCGGGGAAGCCGATGGCAGCCCTGTACCGGTCTAGATTTTATGTGAAACTAGCGCGCAGAAAACTTGTAGTTCAAGGCATAGTCCACTATTCAAGTTGCTAGCTAGTGTAGCATGAAGTTTAACATGGAAGTTCAACTTAACAGTCTCCACTACACACTGGTATATAAAACAATGTTCTGGAATAAAAGTGATGTGATGTGCCAATGAGACTTTGTGGGGGATTGTTGGAATTTGATGAGTTTTGGGCTGGCCCATTAGACAAATTCTGAAATTCTCTTTGACCCACTTGTGCATGGTAGCATATGGCTATGCTAGTGGTGCTAAAGTTTAGTCCCATCTTCCTAGTTGAAGGGGAGTTGGACCATCTTATATAGTAGAGTGTTGCACCACTCATTAAGGTGTGACAAGGAGAGAAACCCTCGCGCACTCCTCCTCCGATGTGTTGGAGATATGCCCTAGAGGCAATAATAAATGTAGTTATTATTATATCTTTGTGTTTATGCTAAATGTTTATATTCATGCTATAACAGTATTAACCAGAAACATTAATACTTGTGTGATTTGTAAACTAAATTAGAGTCCCTAGTAAATCCTCTTCATAATACTAGCTTGTTGATTAATAGATGATCATGGTTTCTTGATCATGAACATTTGAGATGTTGTTAATAACAAGGTCATATCATTAGGAGAATGATATGATGGACATACTCCTATAGATAAGCGTAGCATAAAGATCAAGTCATTTTAATAGTTCAATTGCTATAGCCTTTCTGATACATAGTAACCTAATTCCTTCGACCATGAGATCATGCTTATCACCATCACCGGAAGGATGCTTTGATGACATCAAACACCACACCGTAAATGGGTGGCTATAAAGGTGACATTGAGTGTTCGGAAAGTATGGGTTGAAACACATGGATCAAGAGTGGGATTTGTCCATCCATATGACGGATAGATATACTCTGGGCCCTCTCGGTGGAATGTCATCCAATTAGCTTGCAAGCATGTGACTGGCTCACAAGGGATCACATATCACGGGAACGATAAAAGAGTACTTATCGGTAACGAGGTTGAACTAGGTATGCAGAGATACCGACGATCAAAACCTCGGATAAGTAAACTATCATGAGATAAAGGGAAATTGGTATCGTATGTAAGTGGTTCATTCGATCGCAAAGTAATCGTATAAATATGTGGGAGCCATATGAATTTCCAGATTCCTCTATTGGTTATTGATCGGAGAAATGTCTCGATCATGTCTGCATAATTCACGAACCATAGGGAGACACACTTAAGGATTCGATGTTGTTGAGTAGTTATGGAATGATGAGTAAGAGACCGAATGTTGTTCGGAGTCTCGGATGGGATCCGTTATATCATGAGGAGATCCGGAATGGTCCGGAGAATAAGATTCATATAAGGAAAGTCCTGTTTCGGTGTTCGGGAATGATTGCGGTGTTTTCATCAGGAATGTTCTAGAAGGGTCCGGAAGGTCCGGCACTCCGTAGGGGAAGGGTACATGAATGTGTCATGACAATGTGGAATGGTTGCATCATGTACTAGGTCACTTGGCTGGGCAAAATAAAGGGAGAAATCAAATCCTAGTTTGAAAGTCAAACGCCAATTTGAAAAAGTCAAACGGCAAGTTTGCTTGGTGGAGGGAGAGTAGGAAACCTACTTGGGGAGGAAGTCTCCTCCCTCCACCCGCTGGCCAAGGAGGCCGACTTGGGGGAGGAATCCCTCCTCCCAAGCCGCGCCCTCCCACCTATATAAGGAGGGGCAGGGCTGCCCCTCTCCCTCACACCCAAAACCCTAGCCCTCTCCTCCAAGTCTCCAGCGCCACCATCTCCTTGTGCCGCCGCCTAGGGCACCTCCAAATTGGCGAGTTGGGGTGTTCCCAAACCCTAGCCGCCGACTACACCCTCCCCTTGGTGCCCTCTAAACCCTAGATCACCAAGGCCTCTCTCATAGTGTACCATACTCGCTCCGGCTTAAGGCGAAGCCCTGCGAGATCTCCCCTCTACTTTCGGTACCACGCCGTCGTGCTGCCAGAATCGCGAGGAGAGTGCTACAACCTCCGCTGCCTGCTGGAACAAGGGAGAGGAAGGTCTTCATCGAGTACCGAACATGTGACCGATCGGAATCTTGCCGAATGCAGCGCCGGAAGGATCGTCTACGCGATCTTGAGATCGGCAAGAGTACGACTACATCACCCACGAGAATCTGCTCTTGTTAACCGCTTTGGAATCTTCGAGGGTGAGTTCCTCTATCGACTCGTTGCTACAATCTAATAGATAGATCTTGGCTTGTTTGTTTGCATGCGGTAGAAATTATTTGTTTTCCATGCTACGAACCCCGACAGTGGTATCAGAGCCTTGTCTATATGTAGATCTGTTGCACGAGTAGAACACAATGGTCATTGTGGGCGGTGGTGCTTTCATTATCAATTTCTTCTTGTGTACTTTGCATCTTGCGGTATGATGGGATGAAGCGGCCCGGGCTAACCTTACATGACATCGTTCATAAGACTTGCTCCACGCTCAACATGCAACTTGTATTGCATAAGTGGCTTTGCGGGTGTCTGTCTCTCCCATTATAGTATAGATCCAATTTACAACGGGCACTTGATAGTTCAAACATCAACATTGTGGTTCTTGTTCGTAAGTTAGAGCGACACTTATTGAAAGCCCCAAACCACGTAAAATATGCAAAGAAAATTAGAGGCGTCTAACTTTGTTTTGCAGGGGTGTGTTGTGATGTGATATGGCCATGATTGTGATTATATTTGATGTATGCAATGTTCCTTATTGTAAGTTGGCAACCGGCAGGAGCCATATGGTTGTCTTTAAATTCTGTTAAGACCCACGTGTCTATTCAAAGTAGTTGTAATAGTTGAAGCTGGTGGACGACAACCATGAAACGGCGCCATTGACCTTGACGCTATGTCGGTGATGATGGAGATCATGTTCGTGCTTGAAGATGGAGATCGGAAGCACAAGAAGAAAGGCCATATCATATCACATACTATGAATTGCATATGATGTTAATCCTTTATCCATCTTGTATTGCTTAGTTAACGACGGTAGCATTATAAGATGATCCCTCAAGCACACAAATTTCAAGTTTTAAAGTGTTCATCCTTAGTAAGCACTGTTGCTAAAGCTCGTTGTTTCGAAGCACCACGTGATGATCGGGTGTGTTAGATTCTGCGAGTGTATACAACGTGAGCAAGCCAGATTTTCTCATGCGGAAGCTAAGGTTTGATCTTGACGAGCCTAGCATGTACAGACATGGTCTCGGAACACGGATCACTGGAAGGTACAACATGAGTCATATAGTAGATATGATGAACATGTTGATTGTTCACCATTGAAGCTATATCAACTCTCGTGATGATCGGTTTTGATGTGGTGGATTTGGTTCGTGTGATCACTAAAACAATGTGAGGGATATTGTTTTGAGTGGGAGTTCACCTAGATTAATTTAACTATTAATTATAACTCAATTTGTCATAAACTTAGTCTAAACTATTGCAAATATGTTGTAGATCAATGGCGGCCCCTACCATCAATTTTAATGCGTTCCTAGAGAAAGAAAAGTTGAAAAACAATGGAAGCAACTTCGCGGATTGGTTCCGAAATTTGAGGATTGTCCTCAATGCTGGTAATTTGACCTATGTGCTGGATGCACCGTTGGGTGACCCGCCTGCAGCTGATGCTACCGATGAAGTAAAGAATGTTTACCTCACTCGGAAGAATCAGTACTCCACAGTTCAGTGTGCTATCTTGTATGGTTTGGAATCGAGCTTGTAAAAGGTTTGAGAACCATAACCCACATGATATTGTTCGTGAACTCAAATGATATTTGAAGCTCACGGCAGTTGAGAGTTATGAGGCTTGAAAAGTTCTTTAACTGCAAGATGGAAGAGGCGACTCAAATCGGTGAGCATGTGCTTAAGATGTGCGGCACGCAAACAAACTCCAAAGTTTGGGTATAGTGATTCCTAATGCTTTGGGGATTTATCGTGTCCTCCAATCACTGCCACCAAGTTACAAGAACTTTGTGATGAACTACAATATGCAAAACATGAACAAGATGTTGCCAGAACTCTTCTCCATGTTGAAATCTGCAGAAGTGGAGATAAAGAAAGAGCATCAAGTGTTGTTGGTCAATAAGACCACCAAATTCAAGAAAGTCAAGTCTAAGCAAAAGGGAAACTTCAAGAAGGGTGGTAAGAAAGTTGTCGCACCGGCGAAGAAGACCAAGGCTGGACCTAAGCCTGATACTGAATGCTTTTACTGCCAGGGAGAGGGTCACTGGAAGCGGAATTGCCCAAAGTACTTGGCGGATTTGAAGAACGGCAACATCAAGAAGAAAGATATATCCGATATACATGTTATTGATGTGTAGCTCACTAGTACTCGTAGTAGTGCCTGGGTATTTGATACTGGTTCGGTTGCTCATATTTGTAACTCGAAACAGGTGTTGCAGAATAAATGGAAGCTAGCGAAGAACAAGGTGACAATGCGCGTTGGAAATGGATCAAAGGTTGATGTTATCACGGTCGGCACGCTACCTCTTCATCTACCATCGGGATTAGTTTTATACTTAAATAATTGTTATTTGGTGCCTGCGTGGAGCATGAACATTATATCGGGATCATGTTTATTGCGAGACGGTTACTTGTATGAGTAATATGTTTATGCACATGCACCTTTGATAGATGGTCTATTCTTATTGAATCTCGATTGTAGTAATACACACATAAATAACATTGAGGCTAAACGTTTGAAATTGAGCGATAACTCGACCTATATGTGGCATTGTCGTCTTGGTCACATTGGAGTGAAGCGTATGAAGAAACTCCATTCCGATGGACTTCTTGAATCACTTGATTTCGAATCACTTGAAAGATGTGAAGCATGTCTGATGGGTAAAATGACTAAGACTCCATTTTCTGGCATAATGGAGCGAGCTACGGACTTATTGGAAATCATACATACCGATGTGTGTGGACCAATGAGTGTAGCATCGCGCGATGGTTATCGTTATGTTCTTACCTTCACGGATGACTTGAGTAGATATGGGTATATCTATTTCATGAAACATAAGTCTGAAACTTTCGAGAAGTTTAAGGAATTTCAAAAGTGAGGTAGAGAATCAACGTAACAAGAAGATTAAATTTCTACGTTCTGATCATGGAGGTGAATATCTAAGTTACGAGTTTAGCGAGCATTTAAAGAAATGCGGAATACTTTCATAATTAACACCGCCGGAAACACCACAGCGTAATTGTGTGTTCGAACGTCGTAATCGAAGTCTCTTAGATATGGTTCGTTCTATGATGTCACTTACAGATTTACCGCTATCGTTTTGGGGTTATGCATTAGAAACAGCCGCATTCACTTTAAATAGGGCACCATCTAAATCCGTTGAAACGACACCGTATGAATTATGGTTTGGGAAGAAACCTAAATTCTCGTTCCTTAAAGTTTGGGGTTGCGAAGCCTATGTAAAGAAGTTACAGCCGGACAAGCTTGAACCCAAAGCGGAAAAATGCGTCTTCATAGGATACCCGAAGGAAACTATTGGGTATACCTTCTATCATATTTCCGAGGGAAAAATCTTTGTTGCTAAGAATGGATCCTTTCTAGAGAAGGAATTTCTCTCGAAAGAAGTGACTAGAAGGAAAGTAGAACTCGACGAGGTTGTTGAACCCTCTCTCAAACTTGCGAGTAGCGCAGCACCGGAAGTAGTTCCTGTGGCGCCTACACCAATAAGAGAGGAAGCTAATGATGGTGATCATGAAACTTCGGTTGAAGTTGCTACAGAACCTCACAGGTCGACGAGAAATCGTACCACTCCTGATTGGTATGATCCCGTTATGAGTGTCATGTTGGTGGACAACACCGATGACCCTGTGACATATGAGGAAGCGATGATGAGCCCAGATTCCAATAAATGGCAAGAAGCCATGAAATCCGAGATTGGATCCATGTACGAAAACCAAGTATGGACTTTGGTGGACTTACCGGATGGCCGGAAGGCTGTCAAGAACAAATGGATTTTCAAGAAGAAAACAGATGTTGATGGTAATGTTACTGTCTATAAATCTCGACTTGTCGCAAAAGGGTTTCGACAAATTCAAGGAGTTGACTACGATGAGACTTACTCACCAGTAGCGAAGCTAAAGTCTATGAGGATTATGTTAGCAATCGCTACATATTATGATTATGAGATATGGCAGATGGATGTCAAAATAGCGTTCCTCAATGGAGTCATTGATGAAGAGTTGTATATGATGCAACTCAAAGGTTTTGTCGATCCTAAAGATGCTAACAAGGTGTGCAAACTTCAACGGTCCATATATGGATTGAAGCAAGCATCCCGAAGTTGGAATCAACATTTTGATATGGTAATCAAAAGTTTTGGTTTTATACAAACTTATGGAGAAGCTTGTATTTACAAGAAAGTGAGTGGGAGCTCTGTAGCATTCTTAATACTATATGTAGATGACATATTGTTGATTGGGAATTATGTAGACCTTCTTAATAGTGTCAAGGATTATTTGAATAATAGTTTTTTAATGAAAGATCTTGGCGAAGCAACTTACATATTAGGCATAAAGATTTATAGAGATAGATCGAGACGCCTAATATCATTGTCACAAAGTACATATTTGGACAAAGTTCTAAAGAGGTTTGGAATGGAAGATAGCAAGAAAGGGTTCTTGCCCATGTTGCCCAATACGACCTTGAGTAAAACTCAAAGTCCAGCAACGACAGAAGATAGAGAAAGGATGAGTAAGACTCCCTATGACTCAGCCATAGGATCTCTAATGTATGCCATGCTATATACTAGACCCGACATTGCATATGCTGTTAGTTTGACTAGCAGATATCAAAGTGATCTAGGAGTGGATCATTGGACAGCGGTCAAAAACATCCTTAAGTACTTGAGAAGAACTAAGGATATGGTTCTTTCCTATGGAGGTGATGAACAACTCGTTGTTAATGGTTACACCGATGCTAGTTGGAACACCGATCCGGATGATTCTAAATCTCAATCTGGATACGTATTTACTTTGAATGGTGCAGCAGTTAGCTGGAGGAGTGCAAAGCAAAGTGTTGTGGCGAGATCTTCAACTAAATCGAAATACATAGCTTCTTCGGAGGCTTCACAAGAAGCGATATGGATGAAGGAGTTCATTACAGAGATTGGTGTGGTTCCAAGTGTGCTGGACCCAATGTCTATCTACTATGATAACATGGGCGCCATAGCCAATGCGCAAGAACCAAGGTCACACAAGAAGCTGAAGCACATCAAGCTACGTTTTCACGCTATTCGAGAACATGTCCAAGATGGTGACATAAAGATTTGCAAAGTACACACATATCTGAATGTGGCGGATCCGTTGACTAAACCTCTCCCGAGGGAAAAACATGACCAACACCAAACTACCATGGGTGTTCGGTATATTACCATCTAATCTAGATTAGTTAACTCTAGTGCAAGTGGGAGACTGTTGGAGATATGCCCTAGAGGCAATAATAAATGTAGTTATTATTATATCTTTGTGTTTATGATAAATGTTTACATTCATGCTATAACAGTATTAACCAGAAACATTAATACTTGTGTGATTTGTAAACTAAATTAGAGTCCCTAGTAAAGCCTCTTCATAATACTAGCTTGTTGATTAATAGATGATCATGGTTTCTTGATCATGAACATTTGAGATGTTGTTAATAACAAGGTCATATCATTAGGAGAATGATATGATGGACATACTCCTATAGATAAGCGTAGCATAAAGATCAAGTCATTTTAATAGTTCAATTGCTATAAGCTTTCTGATACATAGTAACCTAATTCCTTCGACCATGAGATCATTCTTATCACCATCACCGGAAGGATGCTTTGATGACATCAAACACCACACCGTAACTGGGTGGCTATAAATGTGGCATTGAGTGTTCGGAAAGTATTGGTTGAAACACATGGATCAAGAGTGGGATTTGTCCATCCATATGACAGATAGATATACTCTGGGCCCTCTCGGTGGAATGTCATCCAATTAGCTTGCAAGCATGTGACTGGCTCACAAGGGATCACATATCACGGGAACGAGAAAAGAGTACTTATCGGTAACGAGGTTGAACTAGGTATGCAGAGATACCGACGATCAAAACCTCGGATAAGTAAACTATCATGAGACAAAGGGAAATTTGTATCGTATGTAAGTGGTTCATTCGATCGCAAAGTAATCGTAGAAATATGTGGGAGCCATATGAATTTTCCAGATTCCTCTATTGGTTATTGATCGGAGAAGTGTCTCGATCATGTCCGCATAATTCACGAACCGTAGGGAGACACACTTAAGGATTCGATGTTGTTGAGTAGTTATGGAATGATGAGTAAGAGACCGAATGTTGTTCGGAGTCTCGCAGGGGATCCGGGATATCACGAGGAGATCCGGAATGGTTCAGCGAATAAGTTTCATATAAGGAAAGTCCTGTTTCGGAGTTCGAGAATGATTCCGGTGTTTTCATCAGGAATGTTCTAGAAGGGTCCGGAAGGTCCGACACTTCGTAGGGGAAGGGTACATGAATGTGTCATGACAATGTGGAATGGTTGCATCATGTACTAGGTCACTTGGCTGGGCAAAATAAAGGGAGAAATCAAATCCTAGTTTGAAAGTCAAACGCCAATTTGAAAAAGTCAAACGGCAAGTTTGCTTGGTGGAGGAGAGTAGAAACCTACTTGGGAGGAAGTCTCCTTCCTCCACTGCGGACAAGGAGGCCGACTTGGGAAGGACTCTCCTCCCAAGACGCCCTCCCACCTATATAAGGAGGGGGGGCGCCTCTCCTCACACCCAAAAACCCTAGCCCTCTCTCCTCCAAGTGCCGGGCGCCACCTCCTTGTGCCGCCGCCTAGGGCACCTCCAACTCGGCGAGTTGGGGTGTTCCCAAACCCTAGCCGCCGGCTACACCCTCCCCTTGGTGCCCTCTAAACCCTAGATCACCAAGGTCTCTCTCATAGTCCACCATACTCACTCCGGCTTAAGGCGAAGCCCTGCGAGATCTCCCCTCTACTTCCGGTACCACGCCGTCGTGCTGCCGGAATCGCGAGGAGAGTGCTACAACCTCCACTGCCTGCTGGAACAAGGGAGAGGAAGGTCTTCATCGAGTACCGTACGTGTGACCGACTGCGGAAGTGCTGCCGGAACGCAGCGCCGGAAGGATCGTCTACGCGATCTTGAGATCGGCAAGAGTACGACTACATCACCCACGAGAATCTGCTCTCGTTAACCGCTTTGGAATCTTCGAGGGTGAGTTCCGCTATCGACTCGTTGCTATAATCTAGTAGATAGATCTTGGCTTGTTTGTTTGCATGCGGTAGAAATTTTTTGTTTTCCATGCTATGAACCCCTACACGATGCCGCCCGCCTCGCCACGCCACGCCTCGCCTCATCACGACGCGCGCGCGCCGCGGGATGCGGGAATCTCGCCGAGCCGACCTTTATTTTGCTGGTTGGGAAAACTGATTATGAGTCATTAACGGACACGTTAATTACAGCCGTTTCCAGTTCTTATGGACGTGGACTGTTACCGACTCGGACGTGGGCCGGGCCCCATAATCTTTCTAACCTACACTATATAAGTGTCTGCGCTAAACCTAATCGGTGAATCAATCCACAACACGCACCTACCTCCAGAACCTTGCGCCACCGCTTTCGTCTTTCCTATCCCGGCTTGTAGCGTGCACTGCAGATCGGGACAGTGGGCCTCCGGAACCCCGCCTCTCGTGAACCTGTACGGGTGAGGGGCGATCAGGTTTTTGGGGAGCACTCAAGCGTGACTACTGGCAACCACGACGTCGTCAGACGACGAGTTCCCGAACGACGACTTCTTTCCGGACGTTAGCAACCTCTTCGGCAACCTCAACATTGGCGACAGCTCTGCTGCTGCTACCGTTGTGGCTACTGCCGCAACTGCATCGTATGTGATCTCAATCTTTTTCTTTCAGATTATGCTAGAGTTTCTAGTTCTAGCGTTTGGCGTAGATGTGATAGGTTTGTCTTATATAGATGTAATTTGTTCATCTACTTTATTGATCTGCATGATTGATTTTAGTATTGTTTGTATATTTATGCTTTATCAGTTTATTATTCAGATTAAATCATATGGATTATTGCTTATATTTCCAACACAAACCGGGATTAAATAATATCCACGTGGCTGGCGGTAGTACGCTGAGCCGGAGGACTTTTAGTCCCGGTTCGCAACTCCGATAAATATTCGATCCCTACTAGACGGTTGCTCCGACTAGTACTACCTCGGTTCTGTAACATAAGATTATCTAGCAGTTCAAATTAAACTACAAAGGTAGTACTATATTGTTAAGCTAGTGGCACCACGTAAGTCCGGGCTGTAAACAAAGTGATTAACGCGTACTTGTAGTGATCTTGATGCGATTGCATGACACAGTGATTATGATAACTAAGCAAAAGAAGCAGAAGAAAAGGAACTCGTCGTCTGCAATTTTCCCCATTCCTTGCCAGTTGCCCCCGCGGTTCCTTTAATCAGCAGCAGGAGGATCTCACTCCTAGACATCAGAATTCAGAAAGGCTAGCTGTGTCCACAGATCATCACCAGAAGCAACGTCTCCATTATCCTGTGTAAACATATATGAAATTGTTGTCCGATAAGTAGGTGCAACTTAGTTTCTTACCACGAGATTATGATAAACAGAAATGCTTCACCAGTAGTAGTATGAAGCTGGCTTTACTGATTCTGTTCCTCAAGATGAATGATATATAGTACGGTAAAATGCATTAGAGTGAAAGAAAACTAGCCGCCTTACCACTTGGTTGATGATGGAATCCAAAAAACTGTCAAAACTGCAGGTGCTAGAGCTGAGATCGCCCATCAGCCTTGGAATGCTTGGTTCCGGGGCATCTCCTGAGAATACGACATCGATCTTGGTTTGTGGAACAACTGGTGAGGAACCTGCACTTGTCTGCCCAAGCCCAAACACTCTGCAATTGGTGGACCTTTGGGCGATGCAATGCTGGGCACCAACAGCGCTTCGCAGATGAGAGTAACTCTTCGGAACGATTGAACTATTTCCACCTGCCGCTGATGTATCATCCAATCTGGTTGCACCATTATTGTTGAATGAACCATGCACTGGCAACCTCAGAGCACTCTGCTGGTATGCAGGAGACTCCAACAGGCCAAAAGAAGATCCTACGACAGCTTCAAGAAGTTCTAAACTTGCAGAGCGAACTCCTATTGATGGCTGGATCGCCTCATTTGCTTGTGTGCGCTCCACGAGATCTTGAGGCAGCAATGGGCTGCTTGTAACACTTTTGACGGTGCCAGCAGTAGCGATGGCGGACAGATCACCGCTGTCGTCTGCACTCATCCACTTGTGTTGCAGTTGGACCTGCCCGAGAGATGGCACTAAACCTTGTGCCAGGTTTCCATGCTGGTTTCCTGCTAGGCTGAGACGATGATACATATTGGCACCAGGGCAACTGCCACCAACCTGTGCCACAACCGCTGACTGATTCTCGTTGCTAACACTATTTAGCAATCCTTGTGCACCGAATGATGATAGAGCTGGAGGAGAGGCGAAAGCTTGGTAATAACCTTGGAGTCCCAGAAATGCATTCATACATAGAAAGGGGTCTCTACCTCCCAAAGCAGCATAGATGCCAGCTTGTTGTGATTCCAAAGCATCTAACCGTCGGAGGTGGAGCCTGTATTTCTGGCATGTACAACAATGCAAATGGTCAGTATTTTACCTTTTTACAAACATCAAGCACTTTGTTTGTTTCAAATTGAGATATAGAAATTATTGTTGAGCTAATTTGCCGGTTTAGCAAACAAATGCTTGTTGAATCATGTAAATAGATGTATAAATAAGTGCTACAGAAAAAGGGCCCTTTTACATCGGAAAATCGATTTAGGTCCCGTCCTCCATGGAGGACTTCTAAATTTGTTTTAAAAATCATCAAAAAAAATTTAAAATACCTACGCGTAGCCAGCAATGCGAAATACATGTAAATTTATAATGAAAAATACCTTGTATTTGTTATGCAAAAAAAAGACAAATTTGAAAAATTCTGTGAAAACAGGGGGCCATTCAAGTTTGCACTGTTCACACCTAGATCTGAATTGTTCTCTTTTTTAGTGAGGCAAGAATACAAAAATTTTCACATGATCTTTTGCAAATGCGTATTATAAATCATTATCTATCTCTATATTTTTTTTGGAACTTTTGAATCTTTAAATTTTGGATTTTTCAAGAAAAAAAGTCCTACATGGAGCCGGTGCTCCAAATCGACGTACCCCTTTTACAGCTCTTACCAGATTACTTGTTTACTTGTTTCAGGAGTTGTTCATGACTGCAGTGTTTTACAGTGAAAATACCATGTTGTCCTTTCAACATCTAGCTTTAATACGGAGATTGAAAGTACTGTATATTTGTTCCAGGTCAACGCCCCCGTGGCAGCAATGATTTCTTTTGGAAAACTTTTACTAATGTTAGTCACTCAGGAATCAGCATATCGTTTGCTAGTATCATGTACACTTTTTATTGAAGAACTCACTTTCAATATTAATTCTTCTCTTAGTTATAACTTGTTCTAGGCACTACTCTATTTTAATATCTAGCTGTTGTGTGCGGTACAGATTTACGATCTGTATTATGGGAAATAGAAAGTATTGAACTAATGATGTATTGACAACTATACGATATAGTAAGCAAAGTGCCTTGCCTGGAGGTGACTTGCAATATGTTCTCTAGTGAGGTTCTTAACATCCATGAGCTCAAGTATCCTTTTTGGCACAGCTTCTGTATAAACAGAAAAAGGATCGTTTAGTGTTAGTATTATTAGCTGTAAGAATGCATAATGAAACATAAAAGGCAGGCCCTGATGAGTACTTACGGTTAATCCCAAGTTGGGTGACAGCGGTGACAAATTTCATATGCATTTCAACTGACCAATTAATTCTTGGTCTCTTTTGACCATTGCTATCCTCATTTTCATCTTCATCCACACTATCATATTCCTTCCTCTTGTTGTTGGGAATCTCACTTTGGTCATATGTAACTTGTCTGTATACATTGTCAGAATGGGTACTGAGTTTACCGCGCCTCCTAACAACATGCTGCCATATATTTTTAAGCTCTTCAATTCGAACAGGTTTTAGGAGATAGTCACAGGCACCACCAGTTATCCCCTTCATAACAGATTTCCTGTCTCCATTCACAGATAACACTGCATGGAAAAGAAATACTTTGCATTAATATTTTCCTGTGCCCCAATTAGAAATTGAAGATAATAGGATTCTGTGAGCAGAATTTATTCTTTGTATGTAAAAGAATATTCATCTTTGTATACACTGTGCATGCCTCCATGGCTCCTATTACCGAGAAAAGTAAGAGTTGGGCAGAACTTACTAATGACAGGAAGGTCCATTTCAACCCCCACAAGCTCGAGAAGCTGAAAGCCGTCCATGTATGGCATGTGGACATCACTGATAAGTAGATCAAACATGTCCCTGTTTTGCCGCAGCATTTTCAGTGCGATAACGGCCTGATCTGTCGTTGTCACTAGAAACACAAGAACAGATTACTCTTGCTCCCAAGCGAGTAACAATGCAGGAAATGGGAAATATCATTTTGCATGATAAAAGTGCATCTTAAAGCCCAAACTGATGCATCAGCATGGATTTGTTTATATGAAAAACAGTGGATGCATAAATTCAGAACTTACAATCTACTTATTGCGTACAGCCGACAGGTGCACATTGTTTTCACTTCGGCTAGCATTTATACATGATAGTACATCAAATATCAAAGTTTTAAATAGCCGGCTATAGCTCGGCTATAGCCGCGCTATAGCTTTTTGAGAAGTCTCCGGCTACGGCTATGCCCTTCGTAGGCTAAATGGGATAGCCGCTAATATCTAGCTATAGCCTGATTTAGCCTTAAATTAGCCTCCAATTTAGCCGCTAAACTTATGCTCTCTGAAGTTTTCTTCTTTTCCCCCTCTTTTTTAAACTTATGTTAAATATGATTCAATACAACTTGTGAGTTAATTGGTTCAATACTTATTTGTGTTCAATAGTTGCATGACTTGTAACTCGAATCTTGTTTGAGTCATAGTTTTTTTCATCTTTTGAAAAGATTTAACTAAAATTTACTCAATTTTTAAAAATACGCTAAAATGGAATAGCCCGCTATAGCTGCGCTATAGCCTTTCATAGCCTCTAAAAAAGCCGTGGTTGAATGGAATAGCCGGCTATTTTAAACTTTGCCAAATATGGTTGTAGGGTCCGCTAACTAACAGAAGTACAAACGAATTTTTTCCTACATACTTAGGAACACGAAATTCAAAACTTTTTTCGACCATGAGATATTCAAAACTAGATCGAATGTTGATGTGTTTTGACTACTGTTTTTTTAGCCTTCAATGTTTCGGCCCCATGATTTATAAAGGTGTGACCATGTTGAAAATAAAATTAAGAACTGGTAACAAAACTTGTCTCGTAAGAGATTATGGAGACATACGGACACGAGTTTTCAAATCCCGATCGATACGAAGGCAAGTGGAAACAGATTCGGACTAAGGTAGACAGTTTATGATTAAAACAGTTTAAATCGCCCAAACCGGCCCTTAATGTGATAATGTTCCCTTCTTGTGTGGTTCTATTATCACTTTGCACAGTCTATGTGTATCTAGACATGCTTATTACTTTCTATGATAAATTTGAGCATGCACCCCAACTAATATGAATCATATATTCTGTGCGACCAGACTGCGTGTACATACTACTAAGTCATACTTTCTCCGTTTAAAAATATAAGACGTTTTAGCTTTGTGAATCAAATTTATGAACCTATATACTAATATAGATGCATCTAGATACATTCATTTGACAAATCTAAAATGTGTTATATTTCTGAAAAGAGGGAGGGAGTAGTCTAGCGACAGAAAAGAGAGCAGAACCGAGATATGTCTCAGCGTCCAGCATGGATATATCTAGGTAGCAGCCCAGATCCGGATGAAAAGAGTGGCGGCGCCAGGCGAGGATGCGATGTGACACAAGGTGGATCCACGAGATTCTGGCTGATAACACTAGAGGTGTTATTAGTGAATGTGATCGATCGTCTGTACACGCAAATGCTTCAGCCGCCGCCGAGCAAAGATACATGTGAGACGGTGACCGACGCAACTTAATGGTATCGGTCTTACAAGCAGAAGCACTACAGTCAACTACTCTCTCGCTTCTCAAGTAACTGTACTTCTGAGTTGTTATCAGTCAGATATTTTTAAATTACACTAACTTTATTTAAGAAAGTAGCAACATATATGATATCAAATCGGTATATTATAGAACTTCATTCTAAATTTTATATAATGCTGATACTAATTTAGTACTATATAGTACATATAGATGTTCTATATATTCCCATATAGTTAGTCCAGTAATCGCACCGAACCATACCTAGCCGCCAGGGAGAGAGGTGATCCAGAGGAGCTAGCTAGAACTCATCTGGTGTTCCGTCCCTATCTTCGGCGATGTCCCCGTTTATCTTCACATTTGGTGGCCATAGGGCATTCAAGGTGTAGTGGACCACGGTCTCTCGCCGGCGGGAGGTTTTCCGTTATTTGTTTAGCATGTTTTTCCTTGCCTTCTTCAGGATGTTGATGTGGCGACTATGTCCTCAGGTTAGAATAAGGTTCTCCTCTCTCTATTCTTACTCTGGTAGTGCATCTAGTTCCTCCTACCCCTCCCGTAACCCCCTCCTGACTCCCACGGTCACCCTCCTCTAGGCGATCGGGGAATACTCCCTAGATCGCGCCGCCGGTAGCCTCCCCCTCCTCCTCTACCCCTCCGCACCCCTCCTAGAGGCTGCGGTAAAGCCTTGGTCACCGAAGAAGGGGGAGGGCGAGACCCTGATGCTATTGCTTTATGATCCCTACAGCAAGCTCGACGGAGGCAGTGAGGGCGATGTGCACGGTGGTCAACAGCAACGGGTCACCAGCGGCGGTGGCGAATCCTTGGCCAGCGCGCCGGCTACTCCGGTTGGGTTGGTCCTCGGCTCGACATGGCTTCTCCTTCTACGTCGGTGCAAGCCTTTGAAGGATTTCTACGGTTAGAGATCTTGTGGTTACGGAACAACCGCTGGGGAGAAATCCTTTGCCCGGATTTGCTGTCACAGACGATGCGGTGACATCTATGGGCGCCGCTAGCCTTCTTGGAGGGCATCGTCATGGTGGAAGTTTGGTCGGGCTCTGATGGAAACCTCAGGCTAGTCCGGATATTGGTGGCGCATGGCATCGTCTTCCTTGTTGGAGGCACGATTTTGGAGCTCATATCGACTAGGATCACGAAGGCATAGAGGCGTTGGACCACCACGTAGGCTACAGGAAGGGTCATCTGCTCTGGAGGAACCCTCAGACCTAGGTCTCCCGGATCGGATGATGATGGCATGATGCGTCTCTTCCCTATGGGGACATCATTTTTAAAGTTGATGCCAGCTGGAGGGGACCTGAGGCGGAGCGGCTTTCATCGACCTTGACGACTATGACGAGTCTAGATGTGCACTTTATTTATGGACAGGGAGTAATTGACAATAGAGCAGCTGCATGTTTATGGACCTCCTTTGCTAACATGCGCGTGTGAGTAAAGATGGATTGTACTATGGATATGCACATTATATTGTTGCTTCAAAGACAATACCGCCAAGACAGAGACACCACTCGTATGCGATACATTATTGTCGCATGTGGATCCATCTAGCTAAGACCATTCTAACCGATACACAATAACTTAGAGGAGTTTGGGCAGAAGAAAACGCTGGACTTAAACTTTAAGTCATCTAATCGCTGGCCGCCAGATTCAATCCCCAATAATTTAGAAGACTATAAATGATTTCAAATTAAATCCGGCCCAATTTCGATAGATTGTGACCGATTTTCATCCCGATTTCGAATGATTGCATACATACTTCAAACATTTTACTAAAACATTACAGAAATTTAACTAAACCACCCCGATTTCGACACGACGTTGTCGGGGAGGCCGCCGTTGAGCTCGCTGCAACGGCTTCACCCGCAGTTCGGCCCTAGATACCGCTTGATCTCCTTGTCGGTGTCGCTGTCGTGGACGATGCCGGGGAACTCATCCTCCTCGTCGATGTCCAGCTCGATGAAAACTATGGCCGCTACCGGAGCTGAGGAAGACGCCGCAGCCCCTGCCGGAGCTGATGAATATGTGGCCGCTGCCGGAGCTGATGAGGACGAGGCCGCGGCTGCTTTCTGGGCTGCGAACTGCGCGAATGCCCCTTCCTCCTCCACCACGAGCTCCAGGTTCAGCCGCCGGAGCTCGGCCATCCGCCACTCGTCTTCTCGCTCGGCCTCGAGGCGCTCCCATGCCCCGTGGTCCTCCCTTGCAATCCGGGCCGCGTGGCCGCGGGTGGGCGACGCGAAGAGCTCCGACACCGGCTCCGGGGTGCTGAGTGGGAAGTTGAGCGGGTTGCACTTGTCGCCGTGGAGGCCGACATTCTCGATGTCGTGCCTTTATGCCGCCTGCACCGCTCTCTAGAAGGAGCTAAGCCAGATGTGTCGACCGGTGTTTTGGTCGGTGATCTCGGCCACCCACGTCCCCTACTCCCGCTGTCGGACGCTGTGGTAGCGGGGATGCGGCGGCGGATGAAGCGGGAGGTCGCCGGAATGGCCACGCGAGCCATCGCGACCTCGGCTAGCGCTGCGGATGGGAGTTGGGGAGCGGCGGCAGGAAGGACCGGCCATCTCCAGCGTGGAAGCGGTGGTGGCGATGGATTTGGCGGCGGCAGAAGCAGGAGCGGTGGGCGGTGGGGATTTTAGTCCTCGGTTAGCGGCCGCTTAAATTTGGGAGAGGAGAGAGGCGGGTTTTAGTCCGTCGAATCATATATATAGTCCTCTAAGAACTTTTAGGGTTTCGGTTAGATGCGGTTTCAACCGTTAGCGGGCCAAAAATAGTTCTCTAAACATTTATTGGGATCAGTTAGAGTTGCTCTAAGGACCTAACAATTTCGAGGGTGCTTTATAAAGCTCCGTTGTAGAGAGACAGAGGTCGCATCATGTCAAGAGAGACAGCCTACATATGCATGAGTTCGTTGGAATGCCTTGTGATGAGAACACGATAAATAATCAACTCATCGCCGCAGATCAGGAAATGAGTCTGGCGCCGACGGCGTTTTGCTCCGTAGGTGTGGACGGTTTGGTCGTCGACGTAAGAATATAACTGTTGGCGCTGCCCCTACGGGGCCATATCGGCGGTTGACACCCGGTCTGGTGTAGCTATGCCAATCGCATTGCCGTCGGCCTAGTCTGTTATTATTTTTTTTAAAAAATAATTTTTTGAATTATTTGGCTCGTTAATCTTATAAGCATCTTTTTTTTATTGTTTGACTCGTTAAATTCACAAGCGTGTTTTTTAACTCTAAGTATGATTAATCACCGGTCAAATTATACTTATGGTCAAACTTCCCAATCGGTCACTCATCCTCATACTACTCTGGCCCGGGACGCTTAATTTCTCTTTTCCTTCCGCTATGAGGTTCCGATAAGAAAATTAGAATTTATTGATAATACTAACATATCAATCCTATTAACCCTTGAACGGTGTCACAAGTCTTTATTTTTTTAGTTTGAAACAACTATTTAAATAAAATAATAATAATAAGTAATAATATTCTTGAATTCAATTAACAATAAAATGATTTTTTCCCTTTTCTATTTAATAGGGAATAATTCATATCATTGAATCCATAAATCGGAATTTGATAAATAATATGTCTAAATCGATCAGAAAAATTAGAAGAATCCAAACATGACATCCTATCATATTTTTAATCATGCATCGTGTCCTTTTTTAATAAAATTCATTTAATAGTGTTCAAATCTTCAAAAAATCATATCAAAATTTTCCTTTTGAATTTGAGAATTCAAAAAAAATTAGCTCGGGGCTAAGCCTCGCTAAATTTGCAGTGGATCTCTGATAAAATAGCATATTTTGAACCTAAAAATGATTTTTCAAAAAAATCATGAGCATCAAATGATGTACCTGTAGTTCAAATCTGACCAACTTCCTATCTATTCGGCAGGAATTTGTCTTTTTCATGAGGGGTAAATGAAAAGGTTTAAGATATCCCGGTTGGGACATTGTCCATGTAAGGTGGCCTAATATTTTTGAAAAATAGGGTGGTACCATTTTGAAACTTTGGTCGCTTCACAAAACATCCCAGTTTTGGCACTCGGAAAATGAAAAATGGATTTTTAGTGTGATGAAAAGCAAAACTTCCTCGTCAAGCGATGAAAATGGTTGTTCCTATTGTTGTGGTGACTATGTGGTGATGCTAGTGTTGGGTGTTGTTGGTGTGACCCTTACGAAGATGGAGATAGTATGTCGTGGGCTACTAGGATATGATGCGGTAATGTTGACGCGATGCGAGAACTACAACCCGACAAACAGGATTGACACCGGGCACCGAACAAGTTCACCCTTGACCACCGATGTCAAACCAAGTTCTCCACAGACACCCGAAGCCGGAACCCCAAGGTCAATGACATGGAACCGAAGACCGTACCGAACCGGAGGTCCCCGAAGAATCACCGACAAGAATTTCATCACGGATCATCAAGCGCTCCTATATGGACCCAAGACCGAAACCGAGAATCCCATGAACCCAAGATCTTTTGACCCAGTGTGTGACCCTATGCCCCTATTTTTATAACATGATATTTAACTTGTGCATGTGGAATTGTTCATGTCGCATATTCTACTGTTTGCGGGAATTTTAGTCGATCCACCAACTATTATATGGAGCCTATATGTGGGCTATTCTTTTGCCTTATCTTGGCTCCGTTTAAATTTGAGTAGCGAACCGATATCTGTGTTTTGTCTTGTTAATATAACATTTAAATTGTAGGGTACCAAAACAACATGAATCTTCTATATAATTGTCGGGATCCTAATTCCGTTTAATATTGCTTAGTCACATCGCATCTTTGCCATGTCATTCATCATATCATGAACATGCTCAATCTTCTGTCGTAGTATTAAATAGTACATTCGGTGTTTCTTTTAGTGCTTTACTTCTTCACGTATTATTGAATTGGTGTGAGCTTTGACAAGTTCTTCGGATAAGTATCTTCGGCAGTGTTTTTCAGGAGAGCACCTCCCACTGATACCTACTTTCGATGTACGGATTTACTTCTCTCTATTGCTATTTGTGTTGCGATGCTTTAGTTTCTGCACCATTTACACTCCTTGCATCCTATATTGCGTTGGTCATTTCCTATTACATGTTGTTTTGGTAGATAGTTGACCTTGTGAGTCTTAGTTGCCCGCTCCGATGTTGGTTCGAGTCATCGAGTGCCACAGTTATTGGGAGGTTGCCACATGCTTAATGATGAAGATTTTCATGGTTCTAATTACAACTTGATAATTAAAATACTGGGAATAGTTATAATTAATAAAGAGGCACCGATAGACAATAGTTGAGATCTGATTTTTATCCCGCCCACTCGTGTCCACCTAGGACCTGAATACTTGATGCTTGTTTCTTGACTATCGCACTATTCACATGTGGACCCATGGATCCCCTTGGTATGAGCTTGATTCACATCTGATTTCTTGAGGCCACAAAGTAGTTTGGGGCTTTATTAAAATCATGTACTTATGCCATGCCTTACTGCTTTATTTACTAATGTTGCTCGAGGAGCGTTTACCTGTACTATTTTGGAACAACTGTGGAATGTTTACGTGGTATAGACATGAAGGGTTTCGCGGCATAGTAAATCAAAATTTTCTACGGAAGCGAACAGAGGGAAGCCAAGATCTAATCTAGGAGATGCAAACAACGAGAGAGATTGGATTAGATCTTCATACCCTTGAAGATTCGCGACGGAACGTTCGTTTAACGTGGGTGATGTAGTCGTACTCGCTTCTCTTCCTCGCGATCCGATCCGATCTAGCACCACAAGTGGCGATGCCTCCGTGAGATGCACACGTGCAGCACCTCGACGTCTCCTCCTTCCTTGGTCCAGCAAGTATGGTGGAGAGATGGGTTGGATCTACAACGACGGCGGTGCAATTGGTGGAGTTTCTGCAGCAGGCTTCGCCTACACGATCGGGAGGAGAGAGAGAGGAGGCAGCAGAGGCGGCTTGAGGGGAAGGTGTGGGGGGGTGGTGCGCCCCCAGCCCTCTTTATATAGAGGGGTGGGCGGCAGCCCTAGCCCCTCCCCCAAGTCCAAAACCGGCGGCCAAGGAGGAAGAGTGGGGGGCAAGGAACCCCCCCCCTTCTAGAAGGTCCAATTAGGGTTTATCCCTTCTTGGCCGGCTGGGCCCTATGGGGCCTTGTGCCCCTGGCCCAATGCGGCCAGGGCACTCCCTCATAGGCCCATGTACCCTCCCGTAAGGTGGGGCCACGTTGGTCCCCTTCCGGAAGGTTCTAGAAGCTTCCGGTACAATACCAATTAACCCGGAACAATTCCGAACTCCAAAAACTGCACTGCCTTATATGAATCTTATTCTCCGGACCACTCCGGAACCTCTCGTGATGTCTTGGATCCCATCCGAGACTCTGAACAAAAACTCATAAACCAATCATCCAATCTATCCTAGCGTCGAGACACGTTAAGTGTGTGACCCTTCGGGTTCGAGAATATGCAGACATGATCTTCTATCAATAATCAACAGCGGGGTCTGGAAACCCATATTGACTCCCACACATTCATCGATGATCATATCGGATGAACCACGATGCCAGGATTCAATCAATCCCATATATATATTCCCTTCGTCTCGCGATATTTTACTTGCCCGAGATTTGATCGTCGGTACCGTCATACCTAGTTCAATCTCGTTCACAGCAAGTACTTTACTCGTTCCGTAATCCGATATCACTTTGTGATTAACTCCTTAACCACATGCTTGCAAGTGGGGTTGATATCGATTACCGAGTGGGCCCGAAGTATATCTCTCCGACTTGGGAGGGACAAATCCCATCTCGATACATACAACCCAACAGGTACTTTCCGATCACCTGAGAGACACCTTTATGATCACCCTCTCATAGGATGACATTTGATGACCTCAAAGCTTTCTTCCGATACCAGGGAGTTGTATTATCTCATGGTCTAAGGAATACAATATTTGACATAGGAAAAGCTTCGCAAAGATGAACACGATGACACGATCTAATTGCTTCGCTTAGTTTGGGTATGTCCATCATATCATTCCCCTAATGATATGATCTCATTATCAATCGACAACTCATGTCTATGGTTAGGAAACCTTAACCATCATTGATCAATGAGCTAGTCCATAGAGGCATACTAGGGACACGGTGTTGTTCACAAACCACACAAGTATTAAAGTTTTCGCTTAATACAATTCTAGCATGGAATATAAACTTTATCATGAACAAGAATTATAATAATAACATCTTTATTATTGCCTCTAGGGCATAATTCCAACAAGACAAGCCCAATCACACTTTCGGGTTCCCAGTTGTTTATAGCCATTATCGTGAACCCTAGGTCCGTCTCAGAGCCGACCGACTTTGCAGGTAGCTTAGTGGGGTGGCCCCCTAAAATTATTTTTGAATCCTGCGAATGCTTTGTTGTGAGGATTGATTGCTCTTTATTTGGTTCTTTCGAGGTAGATCGTGCGCGTGTTTCTATTTGTACACCACTGCAGGGTAATTTTTTTAAAAAGCGATGTCTGCGGTTATGGACTACTTGGAGCATAGTGTCTCGACCGTAGACAACTATGACTAAAGTAGTGCTATAAATTTGACTTTGCCATGATTAGTAATCAGCTCCACTACAAAGGAATGGATAACTAAAAGTACCTACAGCTGATGGAATTGGGTTGTCTTATGTTATCTATATCTAATTAGTAATTACGACAACTCTAATGGAATGGTTAATAAAACTTCCAACTGTGTGAGCTCCTTAGAATGACTTCCTCATTTGGTCTCGAGGGGGAGATTATAGGATGTGTTACGTTGGTGTTAGTATCAGCTTGGTTCCGAATATGTCTCCCTTATCCCTCTTTGATAGCCGACCATTGTATTGAGTCTCTATAGGATTTTTAGTGTATGCTTTGCTACTTGAGCCCACCATACCCCTATAGACGAGAGCCACCGAATTCTAAGACTTGCCATGTACTGGCCTCAGTATTGACCACTCTCTTTTTCCTTTTCCCTTTGTCGGCACCCTTTTTGCTTGGCATGGGCAGGGTTATGGACGCCATTGGTTATTCTTCTAGACTCTTAGTCCAATTTCCATCTTGTATGTACTCGGATGTGTTTCGCTTTCAATGTGGTTTGGATCTTTGTGCTGTATATCTATATTCTTTACTCTCTGAGTCATTGTATATATATATATATTCTTATGGGTTCCATCGGAAACTATTGTGTAATGGCATTACTTCGTTTTTCACTCGCATGCAAGTGGCCATCATCAAATCATTTTGATGCGGGTTTGGCGGGCATCGCTAAAATCCACAGAGGGCCGAATCGAGGGTGTTACACCGTGTCCCCAGGAGTGTAGGGCTCTGTGATGATGTCGTCACATATCCTCCCCACGGTCCATCCAACGGACTAAAAGAATCGGGGAGACGTGGATAGTAGAATTGGACGAACCTTTCATGCGCTATTACTTACTCTGATTCATAGTTTTTCCAGGGTTTCTCTATCTCTATGAGAACAAGGGAAACTACTCACACATGGATACAATCGAGATCATCATGATAATATGAATGAAGTAATAATGGATAGACGAATACTTGTGCAAATCCATAATAGGGTTTAGGGATTACAACAAGATGAATGTAAATGACATGTAGGGGTTGTTGGTGATGATGGAGATGCAGTTCGTGATCATGGGGATGAATCCTAGGCCTCCAATGATCTTTGTGGTTGCGAGGATGAATGCCCTTCTACGAGCTTCACCTCTAGATCCCTTCCGGAGGTGAGGTTTCTGCTGGTTGTTGTGTCTCTAAATGTCTTATCTCGCATCCGTTTGCATGGGGTGAAAGTATTTGAGGAGGCGGCTTTGATGCAACCTGGTATGTCTGTGAGGTATGGGCAGAGCCCCGCCGTACCTATGGTCACTAAAACCTTGATTGCCCCTCTCGAATTGTTTTCTCTTTGGATTTTCTCCCAAGTGCATGAATACTTATTCGGAAGGCTTTAGTGACCTCCAATTATCTTATTTGTGCCCAAGAATGATTTCTTCTATTGCTTTCTCTATCAACTCCTTTAATTCCATGACCCTGGTGAAACAAGTATAAAAGATGCGCGCGAGCGCGATAAAATATAAAAATTCTATTACTACATATGGAAAAATTAAGGTCTGTTGCAAAAATGCACTCATCGGTGACACTGGAATCGAGGGAGCGGAGTGATGCCGGTGCGAGCTGTGTTTGCATTGTGGCTTCCTCCCTGGCCCTGCTACGCCTCCCGCCATCTTCCTCCTCCGGTGGCTAGGAGCGGGCTACGCGTCATCTTCTTGATCGCGCTACGCGTCATCTTCTTGATCGCGCCGACATAGAGGGAGCGGAAGAAGGTCTTGCGCCATGGCGACGCATCGGCATCCGCAATTGGGCGCGCGGAGCGGCTCTGGATGCGACAGACTCCACCTTGAAGATGTTGCTCTCGGCGCCTTTGTGTGCCCGGAAAGCGTAATCCACCCTGTTCGGAGCCGGCTGAGGAGGAAGCACAGGAAGACATGGGACATAAATGCGGTGCGGATGTTGTAGCCTCGGAGGCGGCCAGGACGTCGAGGTGGAGGTCGTGGAGCCGGCCAAGGAGGAGGACCAGCAAGTGGCGTGGGTGCGTGTGTACGGCTAGGTTCGGTCACGGGAAAGCTCTCCGGTGTAGGTAGCTAGGAGCGGACGTCGGCGTCGCCAGATTTGGGAGTAAGGGGAGCGGTGCATTCGTGGGGGAGACAGACTGACCGAGGGAGAAAGATGAGGAACAAGGTGGGTGATCCTCACCAATATACGCCGTACCGGTCAGCCCGACCACCAGTTAGTTCACAGGCGTTCAATAGAGAAGCAAGATTGAGGAGGGTCTTTTTTGCAAGGTTTCTGATGTTCAATTAATTACTACTACCAGGTTTGGAACGGAGGTGGTCCGATCGAGTAGCTCCTTTTTGATCCTGCCTTTCGAAAAAAAAGGTCCTTTTTGAACCGAGCGCGCACTGTATTAACTCTTGTTGCAAGTACTAGTACAACTGAAAGCTACTCCGAGTAGTAGTGTGTCTCGACGCGTACGTAGAACGTGCGTGCATGCATGCAATTGACGCTCGACAGCACGCAGCGCTGTAGTCACGCTCGGCGTTACTTCATTGGCAGCATAGATGCGTAGTGAATGCATGCCGCATAGTACTGCAAACCTGCGCGTGTGTAGGCTTTCGCATGTGCACACGTACTTCAACTACGCGATCGACAAAGTTCAAAAAAAAAACTACGCGATCGACAACCTACACACTGTGCATTTCCGAGAATATACTTTCCGTGTGCACAAAATAACATACTTTCAGAGAAAAGTCTAGTGGTTAACCGTCGTTTTAAGAAAGTTAAAGGGTTAGACTACTTGTGGCACATGGGATCGGCTTTCGCAAGAAACCACGATTTGGGGGTTCGAATCCTTTCAAAACTTGCATGTGTTTCAAATATACGTATATATGTGTCGTGGAAGTTCGGTAGAGCCAAGTTCACAGACATGCGCTATCACTTCGGAACATTCTAGGCCTTAAGCGGGAATCCCCCACATCGGGTAAACCGGAGGGAACATTGTGGTAGAATGGTCTCAACCGTGGTTCTCCATGTTAATAAAACCTAACCTAACACAAACAAAGAGAAAAGGAGAAAGTCAAAGATGTAGACCGTGTGTGTTTTATGGGCTAGGGTTACGCAAGAAACAACGCTTCGGGGTCAGAAATTCTCCAAAACTTGCATGTGTCCCAAATATGTATATGATCGTCGTGGAAGGTCGGTAGAATCGATATCCAACCCCAAGTGTGACCTACTTCACATACATGCGTTGTCACTTAGAAATAATGTTGTAGAGTTTAAACAAGAATCCCCCATGTCCTCTCCTTCGAACTCAATTCCCTTCACCTAACGCCGCCTCCCTCTCTCCCCTCACGCCTGTAGCTGTAGTCACGCTCGGCGTTATTACTTCATTGGCCGGCCGGGCAGCATAGATGCGCAGTGAATGCAGGCCGCATAGTACTGCGCGTACGTGTGTAGACTTTCGTAGTACTTCAACTACTACGCCGATCGCCAACCACACTGCTTTCATGCTGGCGACGTACTGTACAGAGAGAGAATGAAGCTAGCTACTCCCTAGAACCAGGTATGGGTCACAACTCACAACACACGACTTATTTATTAATTCAGGAGCATGCATGGCATTTTCTTTAAGGCCCACAGTATCTGAATGACACATTTCATGGCTTTACTCGCGTTATTAACGGCCTATTTATATCCTAGATCTTTTATATACCCGATCGAGATGTTCTTGTTCTACCATATTTCATTCATGTTTAAGTTCGTTCAATATTTTTGCAAAAGAAAAAAAGTTCGTGTAATGTTGTGGTGACAAAGTGATGCTGAAACCGTGCGCCCACGATCTAAATAAAAATTGGATCCTTTTACTGGACTATAGTTTTATCAATGTAGCAATCACGTTGTATGCGAAAATTATTTTTTAAAAGAGGGGTTTGGTGAAGCGGACTCGCTCGGCTAGGAAATCGAAGACACAAAGTATCTGGGCCTCGCTTTGCCTCACAGGTCATGTTTTTCTTCTCTATATATTCTCCTTGTCCAAGTAAACATTCTGATTACAAGTAGTACTCCCTCCGTTTTTTATTACTTCGCGTTCTAGGATTTTTTAGAGTCAAACTTTGTCAACTTTGATCAAGAATATAGAAAAATATATCAACATTCATTATTCCAAATGCATATATTATAAAAATATTACTTACAAAGAGTCTAACACTATAGGTTTTATATGATAGATATTTTTATTTTTTGCTAAATATTTGGTCAAACTTTAAAAAAATTGACTTTGACTAAACCCAGAATACGATCTAATTGTGAACTGTGGGAGTATTCTAAGTAGACCGAGACATGCATCCACTATACCACACCGGCCACTAACTCAAATAAACATGAATGCAGTCGCGCACTTACATGCATCTAACAAGCCCAGGACGCCGCGTCACAGGGCGGTACGGTCTTCTCCGGCATCTCACCATGCATGCATGCGCACCTTGAACCAAGCCAAAACTACATGCTGCAAACCAAACGCACAAGGAAATGAAGTATGCTGTCAATATTAGACCTAACAGGGTTAGTTGTAGGGGATTTTGCTGCAAGAGGTTTGAAGGGGATAATTGGTTGATTTGAAATGATGTTTTCACCCTAACCAGAGAACACTGATCTGGTTTAATTTTGACTTTTGAGTAATTAACCTCCGCAGCTCTTTCCACGTACGTATTGGTATTGAGACGATACCTGTACACGTACATCCGATGAAGCTGTGGAATGCATGTGAAGTACGTACTGCATGTGAAGCGTCAAGTCTATACGTACGCCTGTTACCACATGCCAGGAACCAGCCTCTAATGCAGGGACGTACGTACGTACGTGTTCCGCCCTGCAATGAGATGTAGTATCACCTGCATGCGACTACGCGTCGAGAGACACTAGATTCAAATAACCTAGAGTACCAGCTACAAGAGTCAACTACTACTACACTGCACGCCTAGCTAGCCACTTGCGGGGATGTCTTTGCCTAGGCAAAGAAATCACTGGAAGAGAGAGGTACAAGGAGGACGCCAGGTGGACTAGTATTGGCAATAAGCCAATAAATCTTACCTTACTAAGTTTGAGTTTAATCAGAAATTACTACTCGAGCCAGCTTGGGCTGGGCTCGGTGCGAGCCTGGGTTCAGCCCGTGAAAAACTCTCTCGGCTCCAGACTAACTCGTTTAGCCTTAGTTCCGTACCTAATAAACACTACTCGCTCCGTTTAGAAATATAAGATGTTTTAGACTTGTAAAGTAGACGTATTTAGACATCTTTTAGTGTATAGGTTCAAATGAATCAAGACAGTAAAAGATATCTAGATATATCTCATTCACAAACCTAAACATCTTATATTTCCAAACGGAGGGAGTACTGTACAGACATATAAAACTCTCCAATTCAAATTTGTGCAACAAAATCGAGAAAGTAATAAACATTCAAAGTTTTCCGTGAAACTTCACAGAATAACGATTAAACTATGTATGAATCCATTCCAATGAATATAATCAACAATTAAGAACCTAAATGTTTCACTATTAGGTAATGACACACGGCCCTTTCCAGTAGCATGGTAATAGCAGTTCTTTTTTTTTGAAATTTGAAAGATTTTGGACATGGGTAATAGTTCGGTGCATGGCTCATGATCGCGGGCAGTGACGGCTGGTGGTGTCTCGCGCGTGGTCAAGCTCGTCCTCGTGCAGCATTCGGTGCCATAGTCAGCGCTCAAGTGCAGCAGCCAGGACCGTGTTGACAGTCGAGGAAGCGGAGCCGGGCAGATCCCGAGCTGCTCCCGGCGGTGTTGCCGACCGAAGAGGACGGAGGAGATGCACCAGATTAGATATAGGTAGTAGTTGTAGGTTATTTTCCCGTGTTGTGGGTAAGTTTGGGAGTAGAGCACCAGGACCTGCCAGTCGGCTCTGGTGCGTGCCGAAGCTTCTCCTCGTTGTCCCGCTCCTCTAGTGGCAAGAGGTGTCGTGGGCGATAGCGAGGGCGACGGAGCTATAACGCGCTAGCGTCTGGGAGCGATGTTGGTCAAATGTCGTGGGATCTCAACGCGATGCTTCCGAGGTGGAAGATGGCGGCGGTGGTGATCTCTGCGACCTTCTTCTTCAATAAGAGCTTCTGCCTCGTTCTGATCAGCGCTCTACTTCTCCCGTGCCTGGCCGGTCGTGGCGGCGAGGGGCTGGGGGCAGCGGGAGTTGGGAAGGGCTTCTGCTCTGGGATGGGGAGGCCTGCAGCGGCGGGCCTCGATTCTGCAGTCTTCGAGCTTCCTAAGCGGCACCAGGTGGCGGCCGCTATCCATGGTCATAGGGTTGGCTGAACTTGGCTCGGCTCTGTTCCCAGGAGCTTCTTCCTCCACAGGGAGGAACTTCTCTGTCGTCGTCCTGGCGCTCCATGCTTGTGCAGGCCCAAGTGGTAAAGTCTCGGGTGCAGGCAGAGTTGGCCAGGTGCGGCGGCGCTTCATCGTCGGCGGTCAAGGACTTGATTACTTTCAGGCATTTGTTTGTAGGGTGCATAGTGCAAGTTTTCAGGCCCCAAGTGCAATTTTTATCTTCTTTAGGGGCTTCTCTGCAAAATTGTACCCACCGTTATTGTGCAGAATTTGAAACCTTCCGGTCCCTTCCTAGTTTAAAAAAAAGTGCAGCAGTTCATCTCCCTCAGGAAAAAAACCATGAGCTAACGGGCTGGACCAAACCGAGCCGACCAAACTTTTGGCCCACAACGGTTCAGGATTTTAGGCTCGACTCGGTCCATGACCATCTCAGTCGAAGCCGCCAGGCGAGCAGCCTGACCTGGACAGAGCCAAAAGCTCGCCTTCGAGGCCCAAATTGCAATACATACCTTTAACCATAGAGTCTTGGTCTGTCACGGACGCGCCCTCCATCGCAACCGCATTCCGGCTGCTCCGTCGAGACAGTGTCGCCGATGGTGGTGTAGCAGTCTCCTCCACGATGATACGTGGCAACAGCGGCAGAGGCAGGATTGCAGCTTAGAGGGGGCCAAAGCTGATAATTTTCAGTTAGGGGGTGGGGGGGGGGGCAAATAAGCTAATTCCTCTAAAAATTCTTCCTAATCTAGCCTTAAGCAAAAAAAAATTTCATGCTAATGAAAGCCATAGGGGGGCCAGGCCCCTGCTGGTCCCCCCTAGCTCCGCCACTGGTGGCAAAGAAAGAACATGAACATCCGTAGGTGATCAACAGGGTCGCAGGATCCACTTTTTGGCAGGGACAAAACGTTAGTTGGTGTAGGTGTATGGAAGCCCGCGGCGATGGCCCCTATGTCTTCGGCCCGTGCCCCGCCTCTGCAGTAGACAGCAGCCCAGCTGAGCGTTTTACTTGAAGCCCACGGCGATGGCCCCTATGTCTTCGGCCCGTGCCCCGCCTCTGCAGTAGGCAGCAGCCCAGCTGAGCGTTTTACTTTAAAGGCATCTCTATCTGGGTGATCTAAACGGTCTGTGCGTGTCTAAAACTGTCTATACGAACACGCGTGGCACCCAGCGTGGCGATCCATCCGGCAAAACGCGTCCGGCTCGACCCATTCATACATCTAACCTGTGGCTTGGTTGTATCGGCCCGGAAGCGCGCGGACAGCGCGGACGTCGTGCCAGTTAGCGACGCGGGTCCATATGTAAGAGAGACTTTAGTACTTAACGATAGTTTTGATTAGATTAAGCCCTTCCAGTTACAAAAAGGCCATTCTAACTAATTAGGGAGGTGCTATTGCTACTGCTGCTCATGCTCCTGCGGCTACGGCTATGTCTACTGCTGGAGGAGGACGGTGCGGCGGCTACTCGCCGCCGTTGCCACGACCGCCGTTTGACGCGGCCACCGGCCCCGTCGATCGCCGCCCTAACTTTCCAGATGGCCCGTTGCTGGACGCGTTCGCAGATACGGTCGCCTTGCCCTCCAGCTTCCGCCGGTCCTCCGCCGCTGGTCCGCCAGGCCTTGTCCATCTCGGCGGCCCAGTGGTCCCCCGCCTCCTGTTTGGCGAGCAGCTCCGCCGGAGAAGGAGCCGGAGCCGGAGCACCATTGGGGCCGAAGCCCAGCGCCTGTGCAATCTGCACGGGAACGGCAAGCGGCGCCTCCAGCTGGTCCACCTCCTCCCCCTCCTCGTCGTACATCGCATCTTCAGTGTCATTGGTGTCGACGAGACCCCACACGACCGTCGCCTCAGCGGCCAGAGCCACGCGCTCCTCCTCCTCCGCCGAGTCGGCGACGTGCTCGCGCCGCGCCTCTTCCGCGTCATTGCGCGCTTTGGCAGCCTGGCGGAGATCGTGGATGGCAGACTTGGTGGCCTCCTTGGCCACCTCCTCCAGCCTGGTCATGGCCACGCCGTGGCGAATCTCGCAAAGAGCCGCCGATGCGGCCTCCATGGCTAGTGCCTGTACCGCCTCCTTGGCAGCGACATGGTGTACGTTGGTCACCGCCCATTGGGCAGCCACCGTTGCCGCCGCGTCCACCACCTGCTACAGTGCACCCTCAGTGACCTCGCCTTCCTTCTCGAAGGCCAGCACCTGCGCATTGCCCATGCGTCGGGCCAGCACTGTGGCCTCGAGGTGCTCCTCGTCGACCTCCACGTCCGGGTAGCGGGTGTGGCACATCTCCCGGATCTTGGACCATGTGGCGATCTTGCGGCGAGGCATTGCTGATGGAGCTTTTTTGGCGGCTGGTTTTCTCTTAGTTTGGAGCTTGTTGTATCCCCCGCGTCGGCGGCCGTCTTTTATAGACCGCGGCAGAGGCGGGAAACAAACTAGGATGCGCGGGAAGTTTTCTCGCCGCGGGAAGCGAGGCGCGCGCGGGAAACGATGGCAGGAAACGCCGGCCACGCGGGAAGCTACCGGCGCTGAAAGCCGACGTCGCGTCGCCATTAACGTCCCATCGGGAGGTTGTCAACCGGTGACAGCGGGAGGGAGACGGACAAATGGGTCGGGCCGCTGTGCGCGGTCGGCCGGACAGGTCTGACCACGGCCCCAAATTGACCGGGCTGCAACCCAAACGGACAGGAATATACCGTTTGGGATGACCGTATGGGTCGGCCCGATGGAGATGCCCTAAGCTCTATGAGACCGCACGACATTGGCATGGACTAAGAGCATCTCCACTACTCACGAGTTCCCAGAAAGCCGAAATCAGGGAAAATTTTAGTTTCGGACGACGAAAATTGGCTCAAAGACCCCGGTTCCGTCCGGATTTGGGCCAACTTTGGTCCGGATTTCTCAGACCATTCCCAGCATCCCGGGAACGCCGGACGAAGCGAATTTGGTGAAAAAACACAGTTGGCAAGTGGACATGCCCAGTCAGCAACTGAAGCCGAGTCGTCATTATCCTCCGGGGTTGAACCCTGCGATGGACCGTCGGGCAATAACTGCTTGTATGTCGGCCCACGCGTCGTCATAATGGCGCGCCACCGCCTCCTCGGCTCGCCGGACGAAGCGAATTTGGCGAAAAAACAAAGTTGGCAAGTGGACACGCCCAGTCAGCAACTGAAGCCGAGTCGTCATTATCCTCCGAGGTTGAACCCTGCGATGGACCGTCGGGCAATAACTGCTTGTATGTCGGCCCACGCGTCGTCATAATGGCGCGCCACCGCCTCCTCGGCTCCTGCGACAGTCTGCTGGTCACTAATTTCCCTCCGTTTCCCCTTTTCCCGCACACGCCGCTACACCCCGCCTGCCCTCGCTACCCACTTCGGCCTATAAAATTCGGCGACCTCGCCGGCTCATTTCACCCACTTCCAACGCTCCTCCACTTCCCCCTCCACCGCAAACATCAACTCCGGCAAGAAGAGAGCCATGACCGAGAGGTACCTCGGTTACCCCGCGACAGCGAAATGGTTTCGGCCGGCGCACGCTCTAGACGTGGGAGGCGCGCATGCTCTACGACACTGGGTACATGGCGCCGCCGGACACGCGGAACGGGCTAGAAGCTTAGCGCCGGCGGCATCCCCATCCCGCCAGTGCCGACTGGCGACGAGCTGGCCGATGAGATCCAGGCCTTCATCGCGGCCATGGACGCCCCCGCCGCCACTGAGGGTCCCGACAACCTCCTCTACTAGGAGGATTTCTTTGCTGAGCGCCGGCTCCAGGAGCTCGCCCGGCACGGAGGGTCACCCGACACACCGCCGAAGTGCAACAACGCGGCGGGTCGCCGTCGTTGGTGGAGTGCGCCAGGCCGAACAATCGCGGCTGTGCTGGAGCACATCCACGTTGGCAACAACCCGCGACTCGGCATGTAGAAGCGACATCGGCATCGGCCTTTTTTAGTTTTTTCAGTTATAATTTAGCCTAAATGAGTTTAAATTCGGGTGTTCGCCTGAATTCTATATAATCTATATGTATTCGAATTAATGAAAACCGTCTATATTCGTCCAAAGTTTGCCGGAATTTTAGCCGAACGCGGAAACTCGGCCTGAGAACGTGACTGAGAAACTCGGCGTTGCCAGTCCAAAATCTAGTTTCGTACAACCATATTTAGGTCCGGATTTTGGCCTGAAAACGGCCAACGAGTGGGATGCGGAAGAGGAGGATGTAGGGGTAGGGGAAGAGAGAGAAAGGGCAGCAGATGTTCATCCTTTTTTACCGAATGAACTGTACATCTAGTAAAGATGCAACAATCCAACATTAAACGGGCCCAAGACGTTAGGGGGTAGAGAAATAAAACAGGTAAAGGTAACTCGCTACTGCCTACAAAACGGACGACCAAAGATGGCTAACATGCAGGATCCTACGAATGTAATTGCGTGCGGGGAGTAGCCTCAATTAGCTAGGTCATGACCAGCAAGCCTATAGATAATGAGGAACCGGAGAACTCAAAAAAGGCGCCCGCGCCTGGAGAACACTAGCAGATCTAGCGGATCCCCTAAATGCAAGGCCCATAAAACACATTTAAAAGCAGCCATAGAAAACCGTTTGTATGGGCCTGCATTCCACGTCCGTAAAATAGAATAAAAATAGAATATTCTTGCCAACAATGTTTTCTAGTTTAATCTGCGCTAGCCACCTTATCGATGGACACTTGTGACCATGCTCGCACTACGCAATTGTCTTCGATTTCAGTGTAGTTGACGACTTGTTTCTTCCTCGAAGTTCAAAAAGAATCAAACACCTTCTCGTCAATTTCTTCCAACTCATTCTCACTATCCTCTACCTCCTCAACCATTCATGTCGAACGAATCGAGTTACTCCTCCGTGCTCTCAATCATGCACTTGTTCAGAAGATTATAAACGAGCATGGAACCTCGTGCACATTGCATCTACACCAGAAAAAGACATATTATGAGGAGCAAACAATTTTCGCGACTACTTTGGGAAATGTTCGAGTTTGTACCTTTGGGAACTTTCGACGAACACGTCGCCAGCGGCATTGTGGTTGTCCTGCGGGGAGTCGATGACAGCCGGAGGCGGAGCGACAGGAGGAAGGCCGCTTCGGTGCATGACCTCCTTCTTCTACGACCTGTCCAGCCGGCCTCCGCGGGCACGGACGTGGCTTGGGCGTCGGAGCAACGGGAGGCGGCGGCTGACTAGAGTTAGAGATGAAATTTTGAAACCTTTAGGGTATCCTCTAGTTTAGTGTAGTTAGTTTTTTCAAAAGGTTACGTTTTGCCAAAAAGTTAGTGCATTTTTATTGTACTAAGTTAGTTCATTTTTCAAAAGGTTGTGTTTTAGCATAATTTTGTTGCTACACGGTCGCCGGCAAGATCTTCGGCAAAATCTCCGGCGAGGTCCAGTCTATTTTTCTATTTACTGGGTTAAACCGTTTTCTGCTACATATAGCAAAAGCGGGACTATTTGTAGCAAAAGCGGATATGTTTATAGCAAAACCGGAATTCTTGAACTTGAGACACGTGTCAGCAAGAGGACCCAGGGGATTTTGGGAAATTATCCCCGAGAACGCGTGGTACTCCCCTTTAGTTTAGCATAGTTCAAACAAATGAATAGTTTTTTCAAAAGATTGTGTTTTGCCAAAAGTTAATTTATTTTTTTACTAAGTAGGATAAAGGGTAGCCTAATGAGTACCCACTGCCATCCTTAACTAGAATTGCTCTTTCTCCAACTTGTGTAACTTCCCGGGAAGTGATTGAAGATTCAGTGTGAGATTAGCTAGTACAGACTACTGACGCGGCAACTCGTTGACGGCGCAACAGTAAGGCACCGGCCCCGACGAGACCTAGCCCTGATGCAGTGATGTGCGATCGAACGTGATAATCTCTCCTCCGCAGCGAGAGCGTGGATTAGAGCACGTACTGTACTGGCAGTAGGCTTTGGATCCATGCGGAAAGACTGGTTGCACGTCTTCCATGAGCACGTGGGGCAGAAAAGTCCATGAGACCTAACTTTGAACCACCCACGGCCTCAACCTCGCTGCGAGTACAGTACTTTTAGGTCGTAGGGCTTCGCTTCAAGCCTAGGGTTGCCCTTTCCTTTCTAGCTCTAAATTTTCTTTATTTTCCTTCGACTGTCTGCTGTGCCACTACTATTCATCAGTGCTCTTTTTGTCTAGCTTTTTACTCCTAGTAAATGAGAAAGCTTGCCTCTACTTTATGCGATACCAAGGACTCTTCTGCAGGAAATTGGTAACCATCTTACTATCGACGGCAAGCATCACGTGGTGCTTAATGACAAGCCAGTCCTCCTGATCTGGCATCGGAGGGGCCTGAGACACGGCGATCCCCTGTCGTCAATGTTGTTCGTATTATTCGTCAACACGCTCAATAGGTTGATGTCCACTACAAGAAAAATATCCTTTTATAACAGACTATTTTCGTGGCTGAAGGCCCGTTTTTCGTGGCTGAAGAGTCTTCTACGATGGATGCCTTCATGGTAAAAGCCCGCCACAAATAAATCTACTATTGAATAATAGAGCAATTTACCAAGCGAATTACCCATAATATACGCTAGATAAAATATGATTAGAATAAAAGACAAAATACTAATCATGTGAAATAGCGAAAACATATTAAGACAGGTAACCAAACAGACCGCAAGACATAAATTTTGAGATGCGATCAGAACAAGATTTATAAATAAAACATACAGGGCAGCGGCAGCAGAAGAGGAACCGCCGGTGTTCGTGTTGGCACCGTCGTTAGCCATGTCGTCGAGGAAGAGGGTGCTGATGTCGGGGAAGAAGTCCTCGTTGGGGAAGACGTCGGCGCAATCGGTATCCGAGAGGGAGTCTGTGATGAAGCAGGTCGCTACCGATAGCGCCCCCCAAAACCTTATCGCCTTCTCCGTGACAGACTCAAGCGTGGGGTCTTGAGGCTCTGTCCTGCTAGCGGTGCACGTCGCAAGACGGGATGGGGAAGATCTAGGTAGCGCAGTGCTCTGGAACTGGAGGCGCAAAGAATGTGTGGCCGTGTCTCTAAGAGGAGGCGCGACCTCTCTCTCCTATAGGCACGGAGGGGAAGGTAGATAGACTGCGCAGGAGATGAAACGAATGGACGGAAGATGAAGCGAACAGGCGGCAGCCCACCGGACAGCCTCCACTCAATTTGTATTCATTTAACTCGTATTAAAAGTCCACTCAAAGCAAACGTTTCATCTTCTGTACATCTGTTCATATACCATTCATGCGTGGCAAAATAAAGCTCGGCTCGTGAGGTTCCTCAGAATCTCAAGGCACGTGACGAGGCGAGGCGTGGCAAGGCGAGCGAGGAGGAGGAGCGCGCGTGTGGAACTCTCTCCTTCTCTTTCTCATCCTTTTACCAAGTGGTAAGAGAGCTCACTTTATAAGATGGTCCAACTTTTACTCAACTAGCAATATGGAACTAAATATTTGTTCCAGCTCTTTCCTTGCATGAATGGGCCAAATGGGCCTCTAGGATTTCAGGAATTTATTGGCATATAATAAATGGGTTGGGCGTATTTAGGCAAAAATTTCAACAATCCCCCACCAGATCCCAGAGGCACATGAAGTTTGCCTTTGGTTCCAAAACATTGTTTATATACCGATACTGTAGTGGAGACTGTTAAGTTGAACATCCACCTAGAGCTTTATGTTATATACTAGGCCGCAACTTGTACAGTGGACTATGCCTTGAACTGCAAGTTTGCTGCGAACCTAGCTTCACAGAAAGTCTTGACCGATACTGGGCTACCGTGGGACTTCCCCGCGGGTGGAGCTTATGCGTCATACTCCATGGCCTTTCACGAGTTTATTAGAGAGCACCCAACTCTCATAGACTGCGGCGTTTGATAGTCAGACTCATATAAGTGTGTTTTTCAATAGATGTTCTGCAAGACAACATCTCTGTTTAAGATTAAGCCATTTAGAACACATTAAGATAAAATCAACCTGCCGTGCAGAATAGGAAAGTATTTCATCTTTACGAAGTGATGTTCATTAAAGTGGGAATACTTTCCTCTCAGTCTGCCAACAACTTGTCTCCCAATTCTAATTCATGGGATCTCCGATCACATAGATTGATTTGCCACTGTGGAAAACTCATAGTGTGGGTCTCATACCCATCTCCTTCGATGCATTTTCTATCACATTGCGTGATAGTCCCTCAGTGAAAGGATCCGCCAGGTTCTTAGATGTTTGGATATAATCCAATGCAATAACTCCGGAGTTTCTCATTTTCCTGACATATTTTAGTTTCCTCTTCACATGTCTTGAGGACTTCATATTATCCTTAGAACTGTTCACCTTAATAATCACAGTTTGATTATCACAGTTCATTGGAATTGCGGGTATAGGTTTTTCAACGACATGTAAGTCCATCAAGAGTTCACGAAGCCACTGCTTCAACAAAGGGCCGTGTCTAGTGCGTGAGTTCTGCCCATAGTTGACCTCGTTAAGATGGTCTGCTTGCAAGACTTCCAAGAAACAGCGCCACCACCAAGTGTGAAAACATATCCACTCGTGGCCTTTATCTCGTCAGCATCAGATATCCAATTTGAATCACTATAACCCTCTAGTACCCTCGGATACCCGGTATAGTGTATGCCATAGCTCGCAGTGCCTTTTAGATATCGCATAACTCTCTCAAGAGCATGCTAATGATCATCTCCTGGATTTGAAACAAATCGACTGAGTTTGCTTACAGCAAAGGCGATGTCAGGTCTCGTGGCACTAGCTAAATACATAAGCGAGCCAATGATTTGAGAGTATCTTAGTTGGTATCTAGCATTTCCTCTATTCTTTCGAAGCAACACACTAGGATCATACGGTGTAGGAGAAAAATTGACGTCGCTATACCCGAAACGACTCAAGATCTTTTCCACGTAGTGGGACTGAAGCAGTGTAATCCCACCATCATCATCTCTCAATAGCTTGATGTTCAGGATGACATCAGCTACTCCCAGATCCTTCATGTCAAAGGAACGAGATAAGAAGTCTTTGACTTCCTTAATTGCATTAAGGTTGGTTCCGAAAATCAGTATGTCATCAACATACAAATAAAGGATGACTCCCTCACCCCCACCATGGCGATAGTATACACACTTGTCAGCTTCGTTTACAACAAAGCCTGCAGCGGTTAAGGTTTTATCAAATTTTTCGTGCCACTTCTTAGGTGCTTGTTTAAGACCATATAAAGACTTCAGTAGCTTGCACACTTTTCTTTCTTGACCATTTACTACAAAACCATTTGGTTGATCCATATAAATTTCCTCATCCAACTCTCCATTTAGGAAAGTCGTCTTAACGTCCATTTGATGAACGAGAAGACCGTGTGAGACAGCCAGAGATAGTAGTACTCGAATGGTGGTAAACCTTGCTACCGGTGAGTAAGTGTCAAAGAAGTCTTCACCTTCCTTTTGGGTATAACCCTTGGCCACAAGCCTTGCCTTGTACTTCTCAATAGTACCATCAGGCCTTAGTTTCTTCTTAAACACCCATTTACATCCTATAGGTTTGCACCCATAAGGACGATCAGTGATCTCCCATGTTTCATTAGCTAAGATGGAATTCATCTCACTATGAACAGCTTCCTTCCAGTAGTCAGCATCAGGAGATGCATAAGCTTCTGAAATGGAAGTGGGAGTGTCATCGACAAGGTACACAATGAAATCATCACCAAAAGACTTTGCAGTCCTTTGTCTCTTGCTCCTTTTAGGAATTTCATTATCATCCTCCTTAGGACTTTCAGAGTGTTCAATTGGAATGGTAGGTTTAGAGAATATAGCAAATTCCTGATTAGATGAACTAGGTATCTCCGAATTTGATGAGTTAGGTTTATCCTTCATTGGAAAGATATCCTCAAAGAAAGTCGCATCAGTCGACTCCATGATTGTACCGACATGAGTGTTAGGCACTTCAGATTTTACTATCAAGAATCTATAACCAATGCTATGAAAAGCATAGCCCAGAAAAACACAATCAATGGTTTTTGGTCCAAGCTTGCGCTTCTTGGGGATTGGTACATTAACCTTTGCCAAACAACCCCAAGTACGTAAGTAAGAGAGTTTTAGTCTTTTCTTCTCCCATTCTTCGAATGGAGTAATTTGTTTGTTCTTTGTGGGAACTCGGTTTAGGACATGACACGCGGTCAATAGTGCCTCCCCCCACCATTCCTTAGAAAGACCCGATGTGTCTAACATGGCATTAACCAAATCTGTTAGAGTATGATTCTTTTTTTCGGCTACTCCATTTGACTGGGGTGAGTAGGGATGCGTCCTCTCATGAATTATGCCATGTTTCGCACAAAAGGAATCAATCTCGTTGGAAAAATACTCTCCACCACGATCAGACCTAAGCCTCTTAATCTTTCGATCAAGTTGATTTTCTGCCTCAGCTTTATAGATTTTGAAGAAACTCAAAGCCTCATCTTTTGATTTCAGAAGATACACATGACAATATCTCTTAGAGTCATCGATCAAAGTCATGAAATATTTCTTTCCACCTTTTGTCAACACACCATTCATCTCACAAAGATCAGAATGTATGAGCTCTAGTGGTGTTAAATTTCTCATTTCTGCAGTCGTATGTGACTTGCGAGGTTGTTTAGCTTGCACGCAGACTTGGCACTTAGATCCCTTAACAGTTGAGAAATCAGGGATTAAATTCATTTTGGCTAGCCGTGTCATACAACCAAAATTAATATGACAACGACGAGAGTGCCAGACATTTGATTCAAAATTTGTGTAAATATGATTAACAACTTTATTACAAATGTCTGACAGAGATAAGCGGAACAAGCCTCCGCACTCATAGCCTTTACCAACAAAGGTTCCATATTTCAAAATTACAAATTTATTGGACTCGAGTACAATCTTGTAGCCATCTCGACACAGAAGAGATCCGCTAACAAGATTTTTATTTATTGAGGGAACATGATGCACGTTCTTCAGGCGCACGGTCTTTCCCGAAGTGAACTTCAGATCGACCGTACCAACACCATGAACAGAAGCATGCGAGCCGTTCCCCATCAGCATGGTTTGAGTCCCTCTGACCTGATATGAAGAAAACATGGAAATATCGTAATGCATGTACATTAGCCGGTCAATCCACCAATCAGAGAATGACATAATGAAAGAACAGAGGTAATATACCATACCCAACATCTTTCATCTCAACGTCGCCTATGACAACATTAGCGCCTTTGCCCTTCCCATGCTGGCGCTTGTCAAAGCGGTTGGGACAAGCAGGAGCCCAATGATTAGGATCACCGCACACATGACAAGCACCTTTCCTCTTATCAGTCTTCTTCTTGAAGCTGGTGGACTGTGAGGCCTTGTTCTTTCCACCGAACTTTCCTTTGTCATCAAACTTGCCTTTGTTCTTGAACTTGTGAGGCTGGAAGTTCCTTTTCTGTACCAGGTTGGCATTAGAACCTCCCTCGGTACCTCGAGCACATGTGTATTTTGCTCTCTCATTCTCTTCCACATCAAGAGTCCCAATGAGATCCGTCACGGAGAACTCTTGTCTCTTGTGCTTCAGAGAAGTAGCAAAATTCCTCCATGACTGGGGAAGTTTGGCAATGATGCCTCCGGCAACAAGCTTGTCCGGTAACACACAAGTGAAGTGCTCAAGCTCCCTGGCAAGTGATTGTATCTCATGAGCCTGCTCCACAATGGGGCGGTCCTCAACCATCTTATAGTCATAGAATTGTTCCATGACATACAGTTCACTGCCAGCATCGGAGACTCCAAATTTTCTCTCGAGCGCATTTCCACATATCCTTGCCATTGCTAAATGACAGATATGAATCGACAATATTGTCGCCAAGAATGCTGATCAAGGCAGCCTTGAAAGTGGTATCAAGTTTTTGGAACGCCTCTTCCTGAGCGGGATTAAGTTCTTCCTCAGGTGCGCCATAGATGGTGTTATAGTAGCTCAAGGTCTGAAACCAGAGCACTGCTCTCGCACGCCATCGTTTGAAATTCACACCTTCGAACACAGGTGGCTTCATAGAAGCAACAAAGCCACTTGGGGAAAATTGCCTGAAATAAGGTTTTTGGATTGTTGAATAATAGAGCAATTTACCAAGCGAATTACCCATAATAAACGCTAGATAAAACATGATTAGAATAAAAGACAAAATACTAATCATGTGAAATAGCGAAAACATATTAAGACAGGTAACCAAACAGACTGCAAGACATAAGTTTTGAGATGCGATCAGAACATGATTTATAAAGAAAACATACACGGCAGCGGCAGCAGAAGAGGAACCGCCGGTGTTCTTGTTGGCACCGTCGTTAGCCATGTCGTCGAGGAAGAGGGTGCTGATGTCAGGGAAGAAGCCCTCGTTGGGGAAGACGTCGGCGCAATCGGTATCCGAGAGGGAGTCCGTGATAAAGCCAGTAGTCGCGCCGATAGCGCTCCCCAAAAACCTTATCGCCCTTCTCCCTTACAGGACTCGAAGCAGCGGGGTCTCGGAGGCCTACTGTCCCGGCTAGCGGTGCACACCGCAAGACGGGATGGGGAAGATCTAGGTAGCGCAGTGCTCTGGAACTGGAGGCGCAAAGAATGTGTGGCCGTGTCTCTGAGAGGAGGCGCGACCTCTCTCTCTCTTATAGGCACGGAGGGGAATGTAGACAGACTGCGCAGGACATAAAACGAATGGACGGAAGGTGAAGCGAACAGGCTGCAGCCTACCGGACAGCCTCCACTTAATTCGTATTCATTTAACTTGTATTAAAAGTCCACTCAAAGCAAATGTTCCAGCTTCTGTACATCTGTTCATATACCATTCATGCGTGGCAAAATAAAGCTCGGCTCGGCCAGATTCCTGCAACCCACGGCGCACGCGCGTCATGACGAGGCGAGGCGAGGCGTAACAAGGCGAGCGAGGAGGAGGAGCGCGCATGTGGAACTCTCTCCTTCTCCTTATCATCCTTTTACCAAGTGGTAGGAGAGCTCACCTTATAAGCTGGTCCAACTTTCACTCAACTAGCAATGTGGGACTAAACATTTGTCCCAGCTCTTGCCTTGCATAAATGGGCCAAATGGGCCTCTAGGATTTCAGGAATTTATTGGAATATAATAAATGGGCTGGGCCTATTTAGGAAAAAATTCCAACATCTACCACGGTATTTTTTCGACCGTGGCGGATCGCACCCTTCAGCCATGAAAAATCGTTCCGTTGTAGGTGCGTTCGTCGGCCGCGTTAACTGCTGACATCATGCAAAGTACCACGTGGCGAGCACCGTTAATGACCAGTTAATACCGTTAACTGTCAATAAAACCATGGTAGAAGACAGGCCCAACCAAGACCTAATAATTATTAAGTGTGCCAGCCCATTAAGGAAGCCCAATAGGAGCGAGGCCCGTTACTGTTTCGCCATAAACTATTACAAATGGGCCCATTGGTGCAACCGTGGGCGGCCCGTAAACTTTTTGGTCTATTACTGTTTCCACATACACTGTTTGAAATACGCCCGTTGGCATGGCCCATAAATACACGGGCCCGTTAGTGTTCCACTCTGCACTGTTCGAAATGGGCCAGTTTGGCTAGCCCGCTTTGGCCCGTAACCTTTCTGGCCTATTTCTGTGTATCCACATACTGCTCGAACCTTCCCATATACTTTGGTCCCTACTATTCAGGCCCGTACCGGCCCATGTTCTAGCTCATCACTGTTTTAACCAGGTGAGTTCCTCGGCCCGTTACTGTTTCGGCCTGGTGCAAACTTAGCCTGTTACTGTTCTGGCCTGGTACGATCCTAGCCTTTTTCCTTGGCCAGGCCTGCTACCATTCTGGCCTGTTACCGTTTTGGCCATTTAATGTTTTGGCCATTTACTGTTTCGATAGTTACTGTTCTGGTCTGTTATCATCTCGGCCTGTTACTATTTTGGCATGTTACTGTTTAGAGCTATTGCTATTTTGGCCTGCCGTTATTTCACTATTACTGTTCGGCCTGCCACTGTTACGGCATGCCGTTGTTACGTACCGTTACTATTACTAATCTCCCCTGTGGGTCGGCCCCGTTACTTTTATAGTTTCTGCATTCCTAGAGTCCATAAAAGGTGTACAACTCGTGAGCATTTTTAGTGTTCATCGCCGGCCTAATACAGGACGGGCAAATGCAGAGCATGATACTATACCCTAATTGACCTGTCTAGCGCAGGTATGGTACCGGCTACCGCTATGTGTGGATGGCCAATGTGAATTATCTAGATATTAAATCAAATGCAAAGTACTTAAAATTATTACATATTATCAACTCAAGCGAAAGAAAATTCAGCATTTCAGTTGACAATCGAGTTGATAGCAGTCATCAATTTGCTTTCTCCATCCATCACATGCATCTCCCTTTTGAGAGTGACATCTACATTGGAAAACAACCTTGAGACATGATCTTGCAGCCGCCTCTTTGGTGGCGATACAAATAATTGCAGTCTGAAACTAAGTAATAACAAGTTAATACGTCAAAAAATGCAAACTAGTCATTTAACTGATACGAAAGGAGCTATGAACTGAAGTTTACTACTGATCAATGGTTAAAATATATTGACCATCACGTCAAACAAACCGGACAAGCAAGCATTAAACAAGTATGCCTACCGTGAAACGAGAAATATAACAACGTGTGTGGCTTAGAATTTCAGCAAATATAAACTAGTCAGGTCATATCAACAAATATATATAGAAGAATAAACCAGACAATGACATGCAGTGATACGTCGGAAACGTATCTATAATTTTTTATGCTCCATGCTTATTTAGTATCTACTTTGCTTTGCTTTGTCTACACTTTGAGGTGTTTTTATATTTTTTCTGAAACTAACCTATTAACAAGTTGCCACAGTGCCAGTTGCCTGTTTTCTTCTGTTTTTGGTTCCAAAAAGACAGAAAATCAATATTCTCGGAATTGGACAGGACAAAAGCCAAAGTAGATATTTTACCGTGAGGGACACGAATCCAGAAGACGAGACGAAGACGTGAACTAGGGCGGCCAGAACCCCCCTAGGCGCGGGTGGGCCCTGTCCCGCGCCTGGGTAGAGTGTGGAGCCCCTAGCCTCCTCCCGGCCTCGCCTCTTCGCCTATAAGAAGCCCCTGATACAGAAACCGTAAGTACCCGATCAATATTCCACGAAACCTTCTGTAGCCGCCGCCATCGTTGTCCCTAGATCGGGGGGATCTAAAGTTCTTCCCGGCACCCTGCTGCAGGGGAAATCATCCCGGAGGCCTTCTCTCCGGTATGATGCGTGAGTAGTTCCACCTTGGACTATGGGTCCATGTAGTAGCTAGATGGTTGTATCTCCTCCTTGTGCTTTCATGTATATATCTTGTGAGCTCCGTTCATGATCAAGATCTAACCTATTTGTAATCATGCATGTTGTGTCTGTGGGGATCCGATGGATATTGAGATTATTATGTCAGATTGATTAATGGTTTTGTCTATTTGATTCTATCATGGCTGTGTTTTTGTGATCTTACATGCTCTCCATTGTTAGTATCTATCTTGGTCCAGTAGTTGCTAGTGACTCCAAGAGGGGCTATTTATGCTCGATAGTGGGTTCATGCCTCTAGTTTCTAAGGGAAGTGACAAAAATCTCTTTGGTTGTAGATGTGATGTTGTTACTAGGGAGAAAACAACGATCTCTTGTTCATGGAACAAGTGGATTGTTTACCTTACACACTTTGCTTAAAGCAGTTGTCTGTTGCTTGCAACTTAATACTGGAGGGGGTTTGGATGATAACCTGAACGTGGACTTCTTGTCATAGATGCAGTTGGATGGCGGTCTATGTATATTGTTGTATTGCCCAATCGAATCTCATATGATATTTTTGACTAGTATTGCATTGTTATGCCTTGCTCAGTTCCTGTCAATTGCCCTGCTGTAATTTGTTTACCCTTCATGCCATGTTGTTTATCTAAGGAGAGCACCTCTAGTGAACTATGGACCCCGGTCCAATCTTTACCATTAATACATCTTCCACTGTTACTTGTTTACTTGCTGCAAACCATTACCTTCCACACCATACATTTAATCCTTTGTTACAACAAACCGTGAGCTTGACAACCTCACTGATTCATTGGGACAAAGTCTTGAGTTTGTGTTGTGGAGGTCTCCGCGTTGCTTGACCGACGCATGTCACTTCTGGAAGCTCAATAGATTTTCTAGACTAACCCCATAAACCAACACTAGTCTTTTTTGCGCACTTTGTCCTCACTCGTGAGCACCCGGTACCCACTTCCCGGTCGGTCACCCATCCTAAAATTGCTCTAGGCCAAGCACGCTTAACCTTAGAGTTCTTTTCGAATGAGCTTCTGAAAAAGAAGTTGCAACTTGTTGGTATGGGTTTCCTATCAATCCTATTGAGCCATGTGCCAGGGTCTCACATACACCCACCCATAGAAGATCGACGTCCTCGTCGATCAACCACAAGCCAGGAACGTCCCTTCTTAGCACATCGCTCAGGCGCCCGCTGACACATTGCCATGTCAGGTCCACTGGGCCACACGCGCCATGCTACACATGTCCGCCACTGATCCGCACACGCCCATGTAACCGCGAGAACCTGGCTCTGATACCACTTGTAACACCCCCGGTCACTCTGGACCGACGGCTGTCACTTCTGGCAGCTCAATAGGATTTCTAGACTAACCCCACAGACCAACACTAGTCTTTTCTACGCACTTTGTCATCACTCGTGCGCACCTGGTACCCACTTCCCGGTCGGTCATCCATCCTAGAATTGCTCTAGTCCAAGAACGCTTAACCTTAGAGTTCTTTTCGAATGAGCTTCCGGAAAATAAGTTGCAACTTGTTGGTGGGTTTCCTATCAATCATATTGAGCCATGCGCTAGGGTCTCATAGAGGCTAAGGACGTCTTCATTAGGGGAGTCCTCCACTTCCTTTCTCTTTACTTTTTTAGCATGCTTTGTTTCTTTTGCTTGGTTTTGTTTGCCTCTTTTCAAAAAAAACCCAAAAAATTAGTCTAGTTTGGTTTGCTTCCTTTATTCAAAAACAAAAAAATATTAGTTCCTACTCTAGTTGCCACCTTGCTCTAGCTCACCATGTTGTTCCCCAAGTTCGTCCTGAAAGATCTTGCGATAGGTAGTGGCTCCATAATTGGGAAAGATAATATTGACGAATTCTTTAATCATGTTAGCAAGCATGAGGATATTGAGGATAAATATATAGATGAGCTTGCTACTAATTATGAGATTGCTGCAGCTTCTTTAGTTCATATGTTGGAGGCTAGGTTTGTTAGCCTTAACCCCTTCATACAATTCTTGTTCCTAAAACTAAAAGAAGAAAAGAATGCTGAAAAGAGAGAATTCATTCTTGAAACTTTACTAGAAGAGTTCCATGATGTTGCTAGGGAAGACAAAAAGGTCTTTGAGCATTTTAATATGCTAGGTTCGAGTGTAGATGTTCTAGGTACTTCTAAGTCTAGAGAGGAATTTAAAATACTCATGCCCTTTAAGCTTGTTGGAATGCATGAAGCCTTTGAAAAGAATTTTGATTGGATCACCCGAAGAAATATCCAAGAGGTACAAGCGTCAAAGCTTGGGGATGCCCAAGGCATCCCCTTCTTCATCAATAAAATGCTCAGGTCTTTTTAGACACTTCGTTTTTATTGTTTCCTGCACTGTTGTGTTGTTCTTGGAGCGTCTTAGTTTTCATTTGGTTTGTTTAGGTTGTTTAGTTTGCTTGAATAAAGTAGTTTTGACACCCGTTCTCGTTGTGTTGTTTTGAAAATAAGTTGCTTGGTGTTGGAAAGGAGTAGTAAGTTCTTGCTTGTAATTGCAAGAGGATCTTGCATTGACTATGACTTAGACTTTAGCATGACATGCTAGGTGTTGTTTTTACCTTATGATTAGTGATTATTGCTATAACATGTCTTGTTCCAAACAATTGGGATTGCTTAGTCTGCCATGAATAAATTATGCGTTGTTTTAGCATGCAAAAGCATAGTATTGTGGTATTCTCCTTTGATGCTTTGTTTGGGTTGACTTGGCACATGCTCACACCATGTTATGACTATGAAAAGTCACCATAGCCTCTATGATCATTAAGTCCTTGACTTGTAGTACCACTCTATGCTTTTATTAGTAATGCTTTGTTGCACTTCATGATTATGGCCATTATTGCTCTCTTAGTTGGTTGCTCCCAGTCTATTGCTAGCCTCCACTTGTATGAGTAAGCTCTACTCATGATTCCAACTCCCAAGAAACCAAGTTATTCCAAAGTGTCCACTATAAATTCCTATGCATGGTGTGTTACACCATTCCAAGTATATTCTTGTTTTCAGCTATCTTCCAATTAAAAAAGTATTTTGTTATGTGAAAACTTAGTGATTAAAGCCCTCACAAACTTGATGGCACACTTTATATTCTTGTCCCCTAATAAACTTGAACCATTGTGTAATCTATGTTGTATATGCTTGCACTTATATGTTGGAATTAGCAGAATCGTGCTGTCACGGGGAACGTTTTCAACATTGCACTTGTACTTTGTACTCAGTTGATATCATGATCTTTTGTCTATGGATGTCACCGGTGTGAAATAAAGAGGAAACTTGTAAGTCCATGGAGTTTGTATTTTGTTTTAGAGAAACGCTTGGGCCGCTAGCCAAAGCCATGCCTAATCATTTTGGAAACTTGCAGCATTACCATAGTGAGCTATCTATGAAGAATCCTCAATAAAAAGCTATGCACATAGTAAATAAAAAGATCGCTGAGATGCTCATTGTCTACTTGCCTTGTCATTTTGGTTATGGGATAGCTCCTGTACAATGTGCAAGGGGTACCCCGTTAGCGGTTCTCTATGATACGCAAATACTTAGAATGACAAGAACTTACAGGTGACTAAAGTTGTGTAGCATGAGGTGTGGCCCTCGTATTCAAGTGACTTGAGATTCCCAACTTATACTTCGTAAAGTATATACTCCATAGTTTGTTCACTTTAACCTTAATCACTTTAAGATGCTTATGATAGTGGCAATGAGGGCTGAATGCTAACTAGCACCATTATTTTTGGAAGCTCTTTTTGAAACTTGAAATCCCTGCTTCCCTTATGAAGGGCCTTTCTTCCACCATTATTTGAGTCTACACCTTCTATCTTTAGGCACCATTAAGAGATCATAGTTGTCATTCTGTGGGCAGTGTTCCAAAACTTATTGATTGATGCATATTGTGATATTACTTGTTCTTGTGCTACTTATTTCTAGTCACCCTTGTAAACTTTGAAGGTGTCCTATGCATCTATTTGCTACTATAAGAGGGACAAGCTGATTGCCAATATGCTATGTTTTCTGTATGTGAAACAAACAAACGTTTTTCAATGCATGTTATTCATGATCTTTGTTTGTATCCTGTCATGTTGCATGCATAGTTACTATGTCCTATTGTTAGAAATCCATCTTTCATGCACATGTTTAGAGTTCTTTGATCCCAACTTTCAATGCTTGCAAATTGTTTGATCTTGGTTTGGATGGTGCATGTCACCTCAAAAATTATTCTTTTTATTACTTACCTACTCGAGGACGAGCAGGAGTTAAGCTTGGGGATGCTTGATACGTTGGAAATGTATCTATAATTTTTGATGCTCCATGCTTGTTTAGTATCTACTTTGCTTTGCTCTGTCTACACTTTGAGGTGTTTTTATATCTTTTCTGGAACTAACCTATTAACAAGTTGCCACAGTGCCAGTTGCCTGTTTTCTTCTGTTTTTGGTTCCAGAAAGGCAGAAAATCAATATTCTCGGAATTGGACGGGATAAAAGCCAAAGTCAATATTGTACCATGAGGGACATGAATCCAGAAGACAAGACGGATACGTGAACCAGGGCGGCCAGACCCCCTAGGCATGGGTGGGCCCTGCCCCGCGCCTGGGTAGAGTGTGGGGCCCCTGTCCGCCTCCCGGACTCGCCTCTTTGCCTATAAGAATCCCCTGATATAGAAACCCTAAGTACCCGATCAATATTCCACGAAACCTTCTGTAGCCGCCGCCACCGTCGTCCCTAGATCAAGGGGATCTAAAGTTCTTCCCGGCACCCTGCCGGAGCGGAAATCATCCCGGAGGCCTTCTCTCCGGTATGATGCGCGAGTAGTTACACCTTGGACTATTGGTCCATGTAGTAGCTAGATGGTTGTATCTCCTCCTTGTGCTTTCATGTATAGATCTTGTGAGCTCCGTTCATGATCAAGATCTAATATATTTGTAATCATGCATGTTGTGTTTGCGGGGATCCGATGGATATTGAGATTATTATGTCAGATTGATTAATGGTTTTGTCTATTTGATTATATCATGTCTGTGTTGTTTGTGATCTTGCATGCTCTCCATTGTTAGTAGATATCTTGACCGAGTAGTTGCTAGCGACTCCAAGAGGGGGTATTTATGCTCGATAGTGGGTTCATGCCTCTAGTTTCCAAGGGAAGTGACAGAAATCTCCTCGTCTGTAGATGTGCTGTTGCTACTAGGGAGAAAACAACGGTCTCTTGTTCATGGAACAAGTGGATTGTTTACCTTACACACTTTGCTTAAAGCAGTTGTCCGTTGCTTGCAACTTAATACTGGAGGGGGTTCGGATGATAACCTGAAGGTGGACTTCTAGTCATAGATGCAGTTGGATGGCGGTCTATGTATATTGTTGTATTGCCCAATCGAATCTCATAGAATCTTTTTGACTAGTATTGCATTGTTATGCCTTGCTCAGTTCCTGTCAATTGCCCTGTTGTAATTTGTTTACCCTTCATGCCATGTTGTTTATCTAAGGAGAGCACCTCTTGTGAACTATGGACCCCGGTCCAATCTTTACCATTGATACATCTTCCACTGTTACTTGTTTACTTGATGCAAACCATTACCTTCCACACCATACGTTTAATCCTTTGTTACAGCAAACCGGTGAGCTTGACAACCTCACTGATTCGTTGGGGAAAGTCTTGAGTTTGTGTTGTGCCGGTCTCCGCGTTGCTTGACTGACGCCGGTCACTTCTGGCAGCTCAATAGGATTTTTAGACTAACCCCACATTCCAACACTAGTCTTTTCTGCGCACTTTGTCCTCACTGCGTGCGCTTGCACTCCACTTCGATCGGTCACCCATCCTAGAATTGCTCTAGGCCAAGCACGCTGAACCTTAGAGTTCTTTTCGAATGAGCTTCCGAAAAATAAGTTGCAACTTGTTGGTATGGGTTTCCTATCAATTCTATTGAGCCATGCACCAGGGTCTCACATACACCCACCCTTAGAATATCGACGTCCTCGTCGATCAACCACAAGCCAGGAACGTCCCCTCTTGGCACACGTCTCATGCGTCCGGTCTTAAAGCACATTGCCATGCCGTGTGCACTCCGGGCCACACACGCCATGCTACACATGTCCGCCACTGATCCGCACACGCCCATGTAACCGCGAGAACCAGGCTCTGATACCACTTGTAACACCCCGGTCACTCTGGATCGACGGCTGTCACTTCTGGCGGCTCAATAGGATTTCTAGACTAACCCCATATACTAACACTAGTCTTTTCTGCGCACTTTGTCCTTACTCGTGTGCACCCGGTACCCACTTCCCGGTCGGTCACCCATCCTAGACTTTCTCTAGGCCAAGCACGATTAACCATAGAGTTCTTTTCGAATGAGCTTCCAAAAAAGAAGTTGCAACTTGTTGGTATGTGTTTCCTATCAATCATATTGAGCCATGCGCCAGGGTCTCACAGAGGCTAAGGACGTCTTCATTAGGGGAGTCCTCCACTTCCTTTCTCTTTACTTTTTTTAGTTTTCTTTGTTTCTTTTGCTTGGTTTTGTTCTCCTCTTTTCAAAAAACCCAAAAAAATTTAGTCTAGTTTGATTAGCTTCCTTTATTCAAAAACAAAAAAAAATTATTAGTTCCTACTCTAGTTGCAACCTTGCTCTAGCTCACCATGTTGTTCCCCAAGTTCGCCCTGAAAGATCTTGCGATAGGTAGTGGCTCCATAATTGGGAAAGATAATATTGAAGAATTCTTTAATCATGTTAGCAAGCATGAGGATATTAAGGATAAATCTATAGCAGAGCTTGCTCCTAATTATGAGATTGATGCATCTTATTTAGTTCATATGTTGGAGGCTAGGTTTGTTAGCCTTAACCCCTTCATACAATTCTTGTTCCTAAAACTAAAAGAAGAAAATAATGCTGAAAAGAGAGAATTCATTCTTGAAACTTTACTAGAAGAGTTCCATGATGTTGCTAGGGAAGCCAAAAAGGTCTTTGAGCATTTTAATATGATAGGTTCGAGTGTAGATGTTCTGGGTACTTCTAAGCCTAGAGAGGAATTTATGATACCCATACCCTTTAAGCTTGTTGGAATGCATGGAGCCTTTGAAAAGAAATTTGATTGGATCGCTCCTGAAAATCTTTTTGATGAAAATAGTAGACCAAAGAGAGATGAGAAGGGATCCTCTAAAACCAATTTGCATGAGATACCTTTCATAGTTGAAGATTTTGCAAGTATTGATGTTAATGCTTCCCCATTTGAAAATACTTGATTTTTCTTGATTTTTGTGCCTAACTTAAAGGCGTTAAAGAAAAGTAATTGTTGGGAGATAACCCAAGAGTTTTCTTGAGTCTTGGAAGTTATTACTTCAGTAATGACCTCTCCTTATCCTTTTTGTTTGCTTTTTGTGCCAAGAATGACCTCTAATGAGAGGGAAGTAAGATTTGGGGAGTTGCTGTCCCGAAACAGATTTCTGTCCTCCACCAAACAAATTCGTGAGGAGTCTTTGTAACTCGGATTGAGCTGAAAATTTATGAATAAATCCCGCAGTATGTTAGCTATCTGTCAACACCCGGATTTTTAATAACCGATGCCTGTTATGCCATACATCGCAATCCCAGGATTACCATTTTTGTGAGACATAACAGAATTGGATACCACAGTACATCATCCATTACAAACCATACATAAGGTCTTACACAAATAAGGATCTCATGATCCAGTTCTTAATACAACTCAAGCAGCGGAAATACGTAATAATAAAGGTAGCGTAGGCGAAGCTCCATCTCCAGGGTCACAGGCAATGCTGACGATGGGAGGATCCTAGTTGTCGTAACCTTCCTAGGGTCCATCATCCTGGTACTCCTCTTCATAGTCTGGCCACGAGAATAGCCAGGGACAAAGCCATGAGTACTCTTTAAGTACTCGCAAACTAATACTAACAAGTGAAGGGGGTTTTTGTAATAGGACACTAAACTCTAGGGTTGTTTTGCAAAAAGCCAGATTTACCTCTACTAAGCTTAGAAGCAAGAAAGCTAGTTGAATTTTTATAAGACCTATGTGGGAACTTGTATCTCATGCCACAACTCTGTTGTGGTCAAGTCAAAGTCTCACTTCATTTCACAAGTCATTTTCAAAAGGGTCTGACGGGGGAACAATATGGCCACTCCAACTGTCCATAACCACGGACGCGGCTATTCGAATAGTTTGACACTCTGCAGAGATTGTACACTTTCACCACAACATTCGATACATCCGTCAGGAACAAATCCTGAATTCACCATACTCAGTATGCGGATAATCAATCCTAACCTTTCGATTACACGCCCTAGTATAGGCACCTCTCCTGTGAGTTTGGCCTCCCAACCATGACCAACAGTCATCTTGGGTACTGCACAGGTGGACAATCTTCATAAGGTAGCCTCAGCTCAGACCTTGGCCGTGAGGGAACCAATACTAAGGTATATAAGTTTCCAGTCAAGCCCTATCCAATCTTCGGGTATTGTGGTTGTACGGTAAGATTGGAATGGTATCGCATCCAGACAACCATCAGTTTTATAAAGAGCTAAGGCTCATGCCTTAACATTTTCATCACCAAAATCCTCTGGTGTTCAGAAACACATGTCAAAACATCTCAGTAGAATGACTCATCATTCTAAGGTTTTCGTAACCATTTTCACCAAGTATTCCCATCTAAAGTTGTTCAAGTTTTATGCTTAGCACTAGCATCTACAAGTGGGGGTGAGTACTAATGAAGGGTGGTAAACTAATGGGGTTCTAACTCAGTTCAATCTCATGTCTTAGGATGACATCAAGATTATCTAGCTTAGGCCAAATTTTATGCTCTTTATGCAACCTTCAGTTATCTTTCCAGTATCTACAAATTACTTAAGTACACTCTAAGTAGAAGCTTTAATAAAGAAATAAAGTAGAAAGCTTGCAAGTAAAACTAGGATTGGGTTATCAAGTGGGTATGATCACATATGCTTGAGGCATATAGTTGGCATAGTCACAAGCAAGTATTAGCTTGCATAGGTCAACTTGATTAGTAAGGCTTGCTAAAGTGGAACATCTTGCAAGTGTTAGTTTGCTCAATCAACTAGTAGTATTAGGCTTGCCTTGTGCAAAGCAGTGGTTAAAGTTCTCCTTGGCTTCTTCTTCGTAGTATCCTCCTTCCTCCTCGTATCCTTGGTCGGTACTAGTGTCTATAAATAAATACGAGGTACACAATCACCAAACAATACTTAACTACTTTCAATCATCACACAAAGGGGTTCTATATATGATCTAGCATCATCACTAACATTACAAGACTAAGCATTTGGCTTAATGAATTTATTTTTAGAAAAGTAATTTCTACTCATTGAAAAACTACTTTAGATTTAATATTCTCCAAACCAAACATGGGATCATGTTGACACAAGTCATCACCCATATCTTAGTACATGGGAATGTGATTTAAAGTGGTGTCACAATTTAATAAGGTTTTACCCTTTTATTTTAATTAAATAAAGTGACTAGAAATGCCTATGTGGCATTCTTTTATTACTTGTACATTATTTCTGTAAGTAAACCCATATATTTTTATATATTCTGAAAGGTATGGTCAAATGTGATTTTTGAGAGTTGGAATCAACTCAAAAGCTATTATGGTTTAAATTTGAAAAAATGTTTGAATGCAGAAAAGCTTCTGCCTTGTTATTTTTACCAAGGGTGATCTACAAATCCAAATGATTTGAATCCAATGGTCTTGGATTAAGCATTTCAAGACATTTCTAGCAAAATTGGTTTCATTCAATTTGGTTCACTGAATCGAGCTAGGTTGATTTTTGAAACTAGGTACAGAACTGTGTTTCAATGAAAATGGAAAAATCTAAATTCAAACGAGTGGGCTACGCGGGAGACGATAATGGGCCGGCCTGCTACGCACAACGCTTACGCGGGCTGGTTAAGTGGCTGTCCCCATGCGTCAGTGAGACGGGGAGGTGCGAAGCGGTACCGGGCAATGTGGTGCGTTGGATTAGAAGTAAGATCAACGGCTGAGGGTCGGCGTCGATGATGAACTAGTCACCGGCGAGCTCGAACCCTAGCGGCTCAGTGGGGGTCATCGGAGGCTCACCAGGGCTCAGGCGAAGGTCGGCGATGCGGGCAAACGACAAAGTCGACGACGGCGAACTCAGGGGTGGTCGCGGCAGCTCCTGGGGTGGACGAAATCGACGGCGCCCTTCTTCTCCAGAGGCGGCCTGCTCCGGCGCAATTCTGGCGATGCGCTGCTCGCCTTGCTCCGGGACTAAGGTGGGGTGGTTCTGGGTGAGAGAGGAGTGGAATGGTGTGAAGAATTCGAGCGGGGGAGTCCTCCTTTTATAGGCTCGACGGCGAGACCGAACGGGATGGGCAGGCGACGGTGGCGACATGGCTACGGGCGGCTAGAGGCATGGCCGAGGGTGGCGATCGATCGGTGGTCTCCTGGCGATGCTCTAGGGCTTTAATGTGCGTGTAGGGGCGATGGCAAACGGTCGGGAACGCACGGTGCTTTGCGCGGCAGAGGCGGCGTCTTCAACGGCGAGCGATGGCTACGGGGTACGGGTAGTGAAATGGGCATGTCTGGCGGTCTCCTGGGACGGTGGGGAGCATGCTGGCGGGCGGCAAGGGCTCGAGGTGGTCGGGTTGCGTGGGAACGATGCGTGCTCTGCGGTGCGCGTCGGCATGGTCGAGAGCAGCGGTATGGGCGTTCTGGCGGTTCTAGTTCTTTGTCATGAGGCAGGGCTGGTCGAGAGGGGGCGGTGAGGCATGGGCTACCTCCCAGACAAGGTTGGCACGACTAGTTCTTCCCCTAGCTTGCTGTCCACACTAGGGTGACATGGTGCTCTCGGCCTTTTCACCATTGATGACATTGGCGAGTTTACAGTGGTGCTAGGGATTAGTTTGGGTTGTTAGATGATCTACTAAGGCTAGTGGTGTCCAGAGAGGGAATAAGTTAGGCCCAAAACACTGCACACTATAGTGTTTTGATTTTGTTTGATTTGAATCTGCAGGGTGTTTGATGAATGGCCACATGAATTCAAGTTTTGAATTTTGAAAATATTTTTGGTGGGTGTGCTAGGCATGTGCTGGTGAGTCTGTGGATGCTTGGGTTTTGAAAGTTGAGCTTGTTTGAGTGGTTTTTGAAAAAGTGGGATCTTCCCATATGATATAGATTCAATTTTAAACTGTCCTTTAAACTATGCATTTGAATGTTTTTGGATGATCACAAGGTGGGCCTTGGTACTTTGTTATGAGTACTATCAAGGGGTGCAAAGATCCAAACAAGTTTCTGTTAAGTTCTGAAAGTTAGAGATAGCCCAAGTAGGCATGGGAGTTAAATTGGCCAAAGTAACCATTCACTTATTTTGTTTGTTTTGATTTATTTGTCTTTGGGAAAAGTGTGGGGATTGTTTAGATGATGTTTATTTCACCTAAGAATCCTTTTACAAGCAAAGAAACACATAAGCATGGCAATTCAAAAGAATCCAAATTGGTAATGCATACACATATGCATGCTTTCATATTTTTAATTTGAAAAGTTTTTGTTATCCCTAATTTTGATGATTAGAGTTTGATGATACAAGTTTAGTATTTTTGGGATGTTACACTATCTTTCGTTAGTTCAACACTTTTTGATTTGAGCAACAAAAGATGTTTAAAAAAATCGGTTTCTACCTACTGGTCTGTTTTGACAGATTTCTGCCATTATTTGCATTTGCTTCTTATTGATTCCTTTTTGAGTTCTCTTTAGGTGAATTGAGATTTTTGAAGGAGTTCCTATAGTAGCTTGTGTTTTTTATGAAAATTCTTGTTGTTCCAAAGCTTTGCCAGAGGTCTAATATCTTTTGAATAAACTAATGTTGCTAATGAAGATTGTGTGAAGTTTTGTATGAAGGAAAAATTTTAGGTGTAGAGATAGAATGATGTAATGAGATGAACAATGGACAAAAGCTCAAGCTTGGGGATTCCACCATGGTGTCACCCCAAGAAATATCCAAGAGGTACAAGCGTCAAAGCTTGGGAATGCCCAAGGCATCCCCTTCTTCATCAATAAAAAGCTCAGGTCTTTTTAGACAGTTCTTTTTTATTGTTTCATGCACAGTTGTGTTGTTCTTGGAGCATCTTAGTTTACGTTTGGTTTGTTTAGGTTGTTTTGTTTGCTTGAATAAAGTAGTTTTGACCCCTGTTCTTGCTGTGTTGTTTTGCAAATAAGTTGCTTGGTGTTGGAAAGGAGTAATAAGTTCTTGCTTGTAAGTGCAAGAAGAGCTTGCATTGACTGTGACTTAGATTTTAGCATGACATGCTAGGTGTTGTTTTTACCTTATGCTTAGTGATTATTGCTGTAGCATGTCTTGTTCCAAACAATTGGGATTGCTTAGTGTGCCTTGAAGAAATTATGCGTTGTTTTAGCATGCAAAAGCATAGTATTGTGGTATTCTCCTTTGATGCTTTGTTTGGGTTGACTTGGCACATGCTCACACCATGTTATGACTATGACAAGTCACCATAGCCTCTATGATCGTTTAGTCCTTGACTTGTAGTACCACTCTATGCTTTGATTAGTAATGCTTTGTTGCACTACATGATTATGGCCATTATTGCTCTCTTAGTTGGTTGCTCCCAGTCTATTGCGAGCCTCCACTTGTATGAGTAAGATCTACTCATGCTTCCAACTCCCAAGAAACCAAGCTATTCCAAAGTGTCCAGTATAAATTCCTATGCATGGTGTGTTCCACCATTCCAAGTATAATCCTGTTTTCAGCTATCTTCCAATTAAAAAAGTATTTTGTTATGTGAAAACTTAGTGATTAAAGCCCTCACAAACTTGATGGCACACTTTATATTCTTTGCCCCTAATAAACTTGAACAATTGTGTAATCTATGTTGTATATGCTTGCACTTATACGTTGGAATTAGCAGAACCGTGCTATCACGGGGAACATTTTCAACATTGCACTTGTACTTTGTACTCAGTTGATATCATGCTCTTTTGTCTATGCATGTCACCGGTGTGAAATAAAGAGGGAACTTGTAAGTCCATGGAGTTTGTATTTTGTGTTAGATGCTTGGGCCGCTAGCCTAAGCCATGCCTAATCATGGTGGAAACTTGAAGCATCACCATAATGAGCTATCTATGAAGCATCCTCGATAAAAAGCTATGCACATAGTCAATAAAAAGATCGCTGAGATTCTTATTGTCTACTTGCCTTGTCATTTTGGTTATGGGATAACTCCTGTACCATGTGCAAGGGGTACCCCGTTGGCGGTTCTCTATGATATGCAAATACTTACAATGACAAGAATTTACAGGTGACTAAAGTTGAGTAGCATGAGGTGTGGCCCTCATATTCAAGGGACTTGAGATTGCCAACTTATACTTCGTCAAGCATATACTCCATAGTTTGTTCACTTTAACCTTAATCACTTCAAGATGCTTATGATAGGGGCAATGAGGGCTGAAAGCTAACTAGTACCATAATTTTTGGAAGCTCTTTTTGAAACTTGAAATCCCTTCTTCCCTTATGAAGGGCCTTTCTTCCACCATTATTTGAGTCTCCACCTTCTACCTTTAGGCACCATTAAGTTAGCATAGTTGTCATTCTGTGGGCAGTATTACAAAACTTATTGGTTGATGCATATTGTGATATTACTTGTTCTTTTGCTACTTATTTCTAGTCACCCTTGTAAACTTTGAAGGTGTCCTATGCATCTATTTGCTACTGTATGAGGGACAAGCTGATTGCCATTATGCTATGTTTTCTGTATGTGAAACAAACAAACGTTTTTCAATGCATGTTATTCATGATCTTTGTTTGTAGCCTGTCATGTTGCATGCATAGTTAATATGTCCTATTGTTAGAAGTCCATCTTTCATGCACATGTTTAGCGTTCTTTGATCCCAGCTTTCAATGCTTGCAAATGGTTTGATCTTGGTTTGGATGGTGCATGTCACCTCAAAAATTATTCTTTTTATCACTTACCTACTCGAGGACGAGAAGGATTTAAGCTTGGGGATGCTTGATACGTCGGAAACATATCTATAATTTTTGATGCTCCATGCTTGTTTAGTATATACTTTGCTTTGCTTTGTCTACACTTTGATGTGTTTTTATATCTTTTCTGGAACTAAACTATTAACAAGTTGCCACAGTATTAGTTGCCTGTTTTGTTCTGTTTTTGGTTCCAGAAAGGCAGAAAATCAATATTCTCGGAATTGGACGGGACAAAAGCCAAAGTCAATATTTTACCATGAGGGACACGAATCCAGAAGACAAGACGGATCGTGTGACCGTATGAACCAGACCCTAGGAATGGGTGGGCCACCAGCGCTTTGGGTAGGGTGTGGGGCCCCTGTCCGCCTCCCGGACTCGCCTCTTTGCCTAAAAGAATCCCCTGATATAGAAACCCTAAGTACCCGATCAATATTCCACGAAACCTTCTGTAGCCGCCGCCACCGTCGTCCCTAGATCAAGGGGATCTGAAGTTCTTCCCGGCACCCTTCCGGAGCGGAAATCATCCCGGAGGCCTTCTCTCCGGTATGATGCGCGAGTAGTTCCACCTTGGACTATTGGTCCATGTAGTAGCTAGATGGTTGTATCTCCTCCTTGTGCTTTCATGTATAGATCTTGTGAGCTCCGTTCATGATCAAGATCTAATATATTTGTAATCATGCATGTTGTGTTTGCGGGGATCCGATGGATATTGAGATTATTATGTCAGATTGATTAATGGTTTTGTCTATTTGATTATATCATGTCTGTGTTGTTTGTGATCTTGCATGCTCTCCGTTGTTAGTAGCTATCTTGGCTGAGTAGTTACTAGTGACTCCAAGAGGGGGTATTTATGCTCGATAGTCGGTTCATGCCTCTAGTTTCTAATGGAAGTGACAGAAATCTCTTCGGTTGTAGATGTGCTATTGCTACTAGGGAGAAAACAACGGTCTCTTGTTCATGGAACAAGTGGATTGTTTACCTTACACACTTTGCTTAAAGCAGTTGTCTATTGCTTGCAACTTAATTCTAGAGGGGGTTCGGATGATAACCTGAAGTTGGATTTCTAGTCATAGATGTAGTTTGATGGCGGTCTATGTATATTGTTGTATTGCCCAATCGAATCTCATAGGATATTTTTGACTAGTATTGCATTGTTATGCCTTGCTCAGTTCCTGTCAATTGCCCTGCTGTAATTTGTTTACCCTTCATGCCATGTTGTTTATCTAAGGAGAGAACCTCTAGTGAACTATGGACCCCGGTCCAATCTTTACCATTGATACATCTTCCACTATTACTTGTTTACTTGCTGCAAACCATTACCTTCCACACCATACGTTTAATCCTTTGTTACAACAACCGGTGAGCTTGACAACCTCACTGATTCGTTGGGGAAAAGTCTTGAGTTTGTGTTGTGCAGGTCTCCGCATTGCTTGCAACACCTGTGTGATGTTTCCTTCCTCCTACTGGTTCGATAACCTCGGTTTCTTACTGAGGGAAAACTTGCTGCTGTGCTGCTTCACACCTTGCTCTTGTGGTTCCCAACAGACTCCACAAGCCATCAAGGAGTCACCATCATGAAGTTACCGTCGTAGCTAAGAATGAACAAGACATAAATTATAACGACATCACGCGAGGACTTGTAGACCAGGAATGCAAACCACAAATGACTATATAGTAGAGATAGTTATGTTGTTGCTTAGGATGAACCAAAACCAGATATGAAATATAATGGCGTCGCTTGTGAACCTGTAGAACAGGACAGGCAAGAATTAGACAAGTGTGCCTACAATGAAATGAGCACTCAAACAAAGTGTTTCTTAGAATTTTAGCAAATATAAGCTAGCCAGGTTATTTCAACAAAAACATATATGGAAGCAATTGTATCCTGGAAAGCAAGAGATATTGGTTGACTCAGAATTTGCGGTGAGCGGCATAATGGCTCTAAGGTTCCCAACCTTTAATAAGGTAGAGATTCCTGTGTTTACAATGCTAGTCCCTGAATCAATAGCTAGCATCCACAATTAAGATGTAATATCAAGAAACAAAGGTCATAATACAACTTTATAACCATGAATAAAATAATTCATTACATCTTACATAGCTCATTTGGCTATCACATTACATTGCAGCAAAATATCTATAAAGCATGGAGTCCTTCATCTTCAAAGAGCCACAGGCAATCATGTTGGGTGTAGACTTGTAATCCTATTCAACACACTTCACTAACATCAATCTCGTCTTGATGCCACCAGTGGCCGCTGGATAAGTACTCACCAAAATGGAGTACTGGCAGATCGAGAATGTGACAGAGTCTTTCCATAGAAGTCCTCCCAATACACAATGCTAGCTTGTCAACCAGGCACCAATGTAGGGATATATTTCCCTTACACAATTCTAGTTAACCCGAAGATGCCAATGCATGGGTCTTCCACTATGTAGTTGACTAAGCCAGAGCCCATTTAGCATGTGGCTGTACACGGAAGCCACTGTACGAGAAACATGTTCAATCTCTAAGTCCCTGGGTGGTTTTCTTCTAGTGCACATACAAAAATATAGCCATATAAACATGGTTCCCTTTGTTGCCACCTTGTCCAAAACTTGAGTATCCTTGTCCACCCAGGTGGTTCATTGAGTACTTGTTTTATTATATAAAACATATATCTTTCCAACACTTCATATAATCATATCATGTATCCCATCCCCATATATAGCAGGGCTAAGCATACTACAACTACAATGTTTTCACTAAGGAAGATATAAGGGTATCCTATTAGGATTTAGCATATCATAAAATATAGTAGTCCTTATCATGCATGTTACAAAAATCCACTAAGTGTAATGAAAATAGTAGGAATTGGATGATAGTGTCAGTTGCCTTTTTAGTAGATAATGTTGGTTCACTTATTGATCTTGCAAATATCACACTCTTCTAACTTCACTACAATTCAATCAAGCAAACACAAATTCAACTAGCATTCCAACCATTTAACACATATAAAATAATAAAAACAAGGTCATGCATGCAAGCATGCAAAAGATAGTTTTATTTGCAAAAGTGGTTTCTACTAGGCTCTAAACATTTTAAAGTTCAAAGTGATCATTTACTAAAGTGGTAAAACCATTTGCAAAAGGTTTCACTCCAAAAACTAATTTTATACCAAAGTGATATTTTATGTTTGTTAGAAATGTCTTTTGTAAGGAAATAACTTTATAAGGTTCATAGAATATGTTTTTAAACCTCAAAACTTAGTGTTTAGGGTCAGAAGGGTTGAATCAAAACATTTCCCAAACATTTTACTCAAAATTCAATTCTAAACCAAAAACAATATTTTTATTTGACTAGAAATGGGATACTCAAATATTTATTCTTTTTCTTCACCAAATACATCTTTAAATCCATAAGTTGGTTCCTATGGTCAGTAGGTTCAAAACAATCCATTTGCCAAAGGTTTTATCTCAAAAATCATTTTAGAACAAATTTTATATTCTAAATATGCCTACACAAGTTTCTGAAAAACAATCAATTTAGCAGAAGCATGTTACTAAACAAAGCGCATGGTTGGAAAGTACTTGTTTTTCTGAATCCATTGATATAAAATTTGCAAAATTTGGACGTGTGGTTTGAAAGTTATGCAATTTTCAAAATTGAACATCTAATAGAACAAATACTGTTTTTAAAATAGACTCTGGGACACGCGTCTTGTTCTGATTCGTCTATACCGCTTCGCGCGGATCGGCCTACACGGTGTGTTAGATCTAAATAGATCGTGCGGCACAGGAGCAAGCGTACCCCTTCATTTAAGTTTCTATCCTATCCACGTGATCCAGATCCAGATCCGGCGGCGGCGACTGGCGGCGGTGCGCTCTGGTGGCGTCGTCACGGCGACTACATGAATCAAGGGAAGGAGGGGAGGGGTTTACCAGAATCGTCGTGCTTAACTGATGCTCGACGTGTTCAAGAGGAGGCAGGGGGCGCACGGGGACGATCGCAGTTGCTCGCCGGAGTTGCTCTCTTGCTCAGGCTCGCACGGTTGTCGACAGGGGCGAGGCTACAGGTCACCCTAAGGTAAGATAAAGGAATGGTTAGACGCGTACGACATCAGGGATCATGGGAGCATCAACGAGAGGGTTCGGGGTGGTCGGTACTTACTGGGAAAACTCGCCGGAGGAAATGGCAGACAGTGGTGGTTCTTGGTGTCGAGGTTGCCGACGTTCTGGAACGAGCGCGGCCGAGTTGGAGGTACTGGTGGATGCGCCTAGTGCTGGCGAGCTAGATCGTGTGAAGCAGGGATAGTTGGGAGGTTCGTGCTCGTCGGAATCGACCGGAAAGGTCGTCGGAGCCAGTGGTGGTGCGAGCGAAAATCAGCGCAGCCTGGTGGCTCACTGGGTATGGCGTGAGAGGGGAAAGAGAGAGAATAGACAGGCGATTTAAAGAGCGTGGACGTTGGAGAGATTAACACCTCCATTGATGCGAATTTAACTCGCAGAAATCAAAGCAGAAAAATGGCTGGCGTGGTTTGAGGATGAATCAGTCGCGGGCACGATGATGACGGGGCAGTGAGTCCGCTGTCAGCGAGAGAGAGAGAGGTGGGGTGGGTCCAACTCGTCAGTGACGCTGTGGGTGAGCGCGTGGGTGAAAAAGAACAGAGGAAGAGGGGTTCCCGAGTGGGCTCTTGCTGGGCCAGGTGCTTTGCTGGGCTAGGTAGGTTTAGTGGGTTGGGTTTGTTTCTATTTTTTTATACTGATTGTTTTTCTTTTTCTGTTTTGAATATTCTCATTTGATTTTCATTCAAACAATTCAAACTCCAAATCAATTCAAACCACCACCAAACTTTGTGTTGATTTTAATTCTGTTTATCAACATAATCCAAAGTCCAAAATAAAATAATTCTTTTATTCTTTTAGGATCTATTAATAATTAAATAAATAGACCTTAGTCTTTATTTCAAATAGGTTTTAATTTATTTTAAAATTCTATTTGAAATCTAAAATAATATCAAAATCTTTTCAGTAGGTTTCATTTGAAAAACAAAACACTTGGACTTCTTATTTAAAATACTTTAACAAGTTTTAGTGTTTATTTAAAATGGAAAAACCTTTACTTAAATAAAATTGGATATTAATAAATCCTTATTATTTTATTTAAATAAACCTTTACTCTTTTTATCAAAAAGAAATATTTTATTTCAAAAGCTTGTCCAAGATTTAATTTGGCTCTATAAAATAATCCTTATTTATTATTTCTACTTTGCTTTATAAAACCATATCTTTTTATTTAAAGATCCAAAAATAGTGATTCCAATTATTATAACTTTATTTATTATTTGTTTATATTTTTAAATCCCTTTAAGATTTTATTTGACCAAAATAGGTTTTGATGTTTCCATTTGGAATCAAAAAGTTTCTTCTCACCCTAAATTTCAACAAATTTTTATTTTGTTTATTTATTTTTCACATTTCAAAATTTGGAAAATTTTGGGATGTGACAATGGCATGCAGTTACTGTCGTACCTAAGAATGAACCAGATAGAAATTATAATGGCATCATAACAAAACTTGCAGAGCAGGAACACAAACCAAGAATGAACTACACAGTAGAGGATAGTTATGTCGTTGCTTAGGATGAACCAGCACCAAATCAGAAATATAATGGCGTCTCTGGCTAACCTGTAGAAGAGGAAAAGAAAGAATTAGACAAGTGTGCCTACAATCAAATTAGCAATCAATCAAAGTGTTTCTTAGAACTTGAGCAAATATAAACTAGCCAGGTCATTTCAACAAATATATATGGAAGCAGTCGTTTATCCTGGAATGCAAGAGACGTTGGGTGACCCAGAATTTGCGGTGAGCTACACAATGGGCATGCAGTTACTTTTGTAGCTATGAACCGAATAGAAATTATAATGGCATCATAAGAGAACTTGTCGAGCAAGAATGCAAACCACGAATGAACTATATAGAGAGGATAGCTATGTCGCTGCTTAGGACGAACCATTAGATATGAAATATAATGGCATTGCTTGTGAACCTGTAGAACAGGACAAGCAAGCATTACACAAGTGTGCCTACAAATGAATTGATCAACCATACAAAGTGTTTCCTAGAATTTCAGCAAATATAAACTAGTTAGGTCATTTTAACAAATATATATGGAAGCAGTAGTATATCCTAGAACGCAAGAGACGTTGGTTGACTCAGAATTTGCGGTGAGCTACACAATGGGCATGCAATTACTTTTTTAGCTAAGACTGGACGAGATGGAAATTATAATGGCATCTTGCGAGAACTTGCAGAGCAGGAACACAAACCACGAATGAACTACATAGTAGAGGATAGTTATGTCGTTGCTTAGGATGAACCAACACCAGATTAGAAATATAATGACGTCTCTTGTGAACCTGTAGAAGAGGACAGGAAATAATTTACACAAGTGTGCATACAATGAAATGAGCAATCAATCAACGTGTTTCTTAGAATTTCAGCAAATATAAACTGGCCAGGTCATTTCAACAAACATATATGGAAGAAATCATTTATCCTGGAATGCAAGAGACGTTGGGTGACTGCAGTGACCCAGCATACCACTGCATGTGCAGTACACTATAGTCATTGACATGACATCCACAGAACACCATTCCGTAAATATCACATTCCTCAGAGTGGTACAACAAAAACATTGCGGGTCCATATTACAAACATACACACATCATTATTATTACAATACTAGAAGTACAAGACTTCAAAAGATTCAACTTACAAACCAAATAGACACTGTTTTATCGAAAGTTTTAAAGTGACAACTTAATCTCTGAATTGAGCTCAACAACTTATTATAAGGTTCATGCTACTCGGCTCAATTGGTTACTAATAACTAAGGAAACTAATCTGACTCGTTGCCGTTCAATCCATATCTGTTCTTGTAGTCCACCCATTCCACACCGCCCGACAGGTCAGGATACTGATAGAAGACATCTTCTTGACATTCTGCTGCATATAGAGGAGTTCCTTCTAGACCCTCAGAGTCTAAGAAGGAGATCAAAGGAAAGGGTGAGTAACAGCGTTACCCAGCAAGTTCATTATATGCAAGGTGGAAAGTTTGATGCTCTATCTACCACCTTAGACTATTAGTCCTTGGCACTATGCAGTTTTCGTAAATCTTTCTTCAAAGATTGATTTTATTATTAAAAACTATGCCCATCATCATTCACAGGTTGACCAGAAATTTCATGGAGTTCCTTTCCTGCCGCGTTCGTAGCTCCTTCCCGGAATAGAGAGTAACAAGTTACAATTCGTACACTCTGCAGAGGTGTGTTACTTTACCCATGAGGGATCAAATCCTTGTTGCACAACCGGGTGTACTTTCGCATCCACAATTCCATGATGTGGGGCCCAGTAGGTGATCCAAGCCAATCACTACCCCCTTCGGGACCCCGCATGTTTCCTTGGTGTACACCATGCCCACTCATTGAATTACGACAATGGTTAGTACAGATCGTTAGATGTCAGAACTATCATGGGACATTGAGGGTTCCCACCCATATGCTGCATATCCTCTACGAATTACCAATTAATGCACTCTACAAGGATAACAACCACGACCTACACATCCGGCTACATTTGAGAGGAAGAAGATATAACTGACTTCTCTGTCCTATTCCAAATCTCATGGTTAACGCGTAATATACGGTGCTAGAATCACTGATGACATGGGTTGTTAAGTCCTAGGTGATTAATGTTATTGCAAATGGAAACCTAGGTTCCATTGCCCACCTTATACATATCATTACTTAGGATGATATCAACATTTATTGGTTTTGAGAAAATAATATTTTCCTTCTTCAAAACATAGATGATAACACACAATTTATAAATACTTTGATAAAGACTCTTCAAAGGACATGAGCAAGCAATGTACTTGCCTTGTGATTGCAAGGTAGTGAAGTCGGATGCTTGCACTGGACCTTATGCTTCTATGTCTACAAAACATCATTATTGCCCGGCCAGGACAATATTTAAAGAAGCAAAAAAATGAACATGCATAGTAATGTAATGCATTATTTGTTATTTATTTTCTTTATGTGTTTTATCCAATATTTTAGTTTTCTAGAGTTTCTTTAGGAACTTAAGAAATTCATTTTAAGGAATAACCTTAATATTTTATAAATATTATTTTCACTTATTTTTATAATGTAATATATTATTAATAGAGTTAAAAACTAATTTTTATTTAATTTTAACTCTTATATTTATTTACTTAATAATTCTTTTTAAGAATTAGGATTTAAATTAAAAAGATTTTATTTTGGTAACTTCAAATATTTATTTAGTATTTTTCTAAAATACTCTAATTACTAAATATGATAAAAGTCATTTTTATTTATTTTTATGTATTTTCTTGATTTTTATAAAATTATTTAAGGAATATATATATTATAAAATCCTTAACCAAGAATTCCTTTATTCAAAATGGTTTCTTGATTTAATTTAATATGTTATTTTATTATGATTCTAAAAATATATTGTTTGTATTTTTAAGACTTTTATTTTATTTTCTAGGATTTATTGAGGTATAGGGGTATTTTGGACTTTTACTTAATTATTAAAATCCCTGTTAGGGTTTAGGCCAACCCATTGGGCTATTTGGGCCCATCTTGGCCCAATTGGCCTGGTCAAAGGACCTCCCCGAAGGGGAACTGGCCTTATCGCCCCAGTTCACTGCCTCTACTCTCTCTCTCGATCTCACCTCTTCTCCACCTCGACCCCGTGGTCGCTGACACCGCCGCCATGCGATTCCCACCACCGTGGTCCTTTCTGGCTGCACCGCGGTGCATGGTGTAGATGTCGACTCTGCTCTTTCATCTAGTCCAATTCGATTTGGATTTGGAGCTCTTCTACTGCCATGCTAGCTCTGTCCTGAACCCTAGGGTTTGGGGTGGTGCCGGTGATGCCTCCGCCACTACTCCAGTGGTGCCGTGGGGTGTTCGTGTGTTGCGGTGGTGGTGCTGCTCATCCTCAAGCGCTACTGTGCCGCCGCCTCAGCTCGGTGCGGGTTGAAGCGCCTCTTGGGTGCTCCCCATGCCGTCGTGTGCTCGTCGGCCTCTCTGCTTCCTCTTCTAAACTATAGCGAGGACCTTTTGTGAGTTTGATTTTGATCTCCCCTTTGTGATTGCTGTCCTCTGCCCCTCCTGAGCTATGTCGTGTGTCTCTGTTGTGAATCCCTAATTAGGGCTTATATCCTATTTTAGGGCTCCTCCCTCTGTTTTAGTTATATAAGATTAACTGAAACTGGTGGTGATGACTGATGAGGATTGTGGTATATTCCACTAGATTTCTCACAGTTCTCATTTGATTATATGATACTAGTGGCCTTATAGTATTGATTACCAATTGGTAATTGGATCTGCTTTAGATGATAGTGCTCATGTGGAACTATTACTTGTGGATTCTGTTGATTTGGAAATTTACTACTGTCAAGATTGCAGTACTGACAGTAGTTCTGTCAGTGATTGTTCACTGTATCCATAAATGTTGGCTTGTATGGTTACATACAGACTAAGATTAATCATTTTATTCTACTGATGCTCTGAAGATGTATAGATAAGATTGTTGATGATTTCTAGGGTTTGATCCCAGGAAAATGATATCCAATGGCTTGCCATTTTATTTGTGAAAGCTAAGTAATGGTTTTGCTTGGCTTTTAGAACTTGTTCTTGTGACACCATCTTAGTATGGCACAGAAGTTGTTGGGTTCTACTACATGGCTTAATTATGATAGTGCTTGAAATTGGGTAAATGCCAAAGATAAGTTGAATCATAACTGCCTATGAAGTTGGTCTGAGGCATAGAAACTAGTTTCCTATCTTGTTGTCCCTAATAGAAATGTTCTGGTATTATTATTGTTACTGGATCTTGAATCCTAGTTCGTGAAATGATTGGTGTGCTTCTTAAGTTATATGGATCCATAAGGTCTAGGAATTCTGAGGTGCTACTCCTTTTAAGAGATGTGCCCAGAATTCTAGATCTTGGCTATGTTTATTCTTAGAGTATGGAATATAGCTTTATAGCCAGGATCAATGAGGTTGGTCTGAGATCCTGGTTTGATCTGTATAGTTTACTTATGGCTTTTGTATTCCAAAAATCCTCTATGATGGATTTGTAGGGGTTAGTAGCATGGAAAACACAAAATTTCTACCGCATGAACACAAACAAGCCAAGATCTATCTACTAGATTGTAGCAACAAGTCGATTAGAGTACTCACCCTCGAAGATTCCAAAGCGGTTAACGAGAGAAGATTCTCGTGGTTGATGTAGTCGTACACTTGCCGATCTCAAGATCATAAAGACGATCCTTCTGGCGCTGTGTTCCGGCAGCGCTTCCACAGTCGATCACACGTTCGGTACTTGATGAAGACCTTCCTCTCCCTTGTTCCAGCAGGAAGCGGAGGTTGTAGTTCTCCCCTCGCGATTCCGGCATCACGACGACGTGGTGTCGGAAGTATAGGTAAGATACCGCAGGGCTTTGCCTAAGCCGGAGCGGGTTATGATGGAGATTTGGGGTTTCCGATGATCTAGGATTTAGAGGGCCGGAGAGGAGGAGGTGGAGTCGGCGGTGGCGCGGCGGCGGCGACGCGGCGGCTGGCGGCGGTGGTGTGGGGAGGGCCTGGTGTTGTGTCTCTTGGGGCACCCCCTCCCCTCTATTTATGTGAGGGAGGGCAGCTTGGGAGAGGGGAGTTTGAATCCTTCCCCAACTCCCTCTCCTAGTTGGCTTGTGGTGGAGGGAAGGAAGGATTCTTTCCTTCCTCCACCAGGATACATTGTCCCAGTTTGACTTTTCAAACTTGCCTTTGGACTTTCAATTTGGAGCTTAATTTCTTTCTTACAAATGCCCAACCAAGTGACCTAGGACATGATGCAATCATTCCACTTATTCATGACACATTCATGTACCCTTCCCCTTCTGGTATGGTGAACCTTCTAGACCCTTCTAGATCATTCTAGTGAAAACTCCGGAATCATTCCCAAACTCCAGAATTGTACTTTCCTTATATTAATCTTATTCTCCGGACCATTCTGGATCTCCTCGTGTTATCCTGGATCCCATCCGAGAATCCGAACAACATTCGGTCTCCCTACTTACATTCCATATCTGCTAAATAACATCGAATCCTTAAGTGTGTTACCCTACGGTTCGTGAATTATGCAGACATCACCGAGACTCTTCTCCGATCAATATCTAATAGAGGAATCTGGAAATTCCTATGCTCCCACATATTTCTACGATTACTTTGTGATCAAATGAACCAGTTACATATGATACCAATTTCCCTCTGTCTCGCGATAGTTTACTTATCCGAGGTCTGATCGTCGGTATCTCTGCATACCTAGTTCAACCTCGTTACCGATAAGTACTCTTTTCTCGTTCCCGTGATATGTGATCCCTTGTGAGACAGTCACATGCTTACAATCTAATTGGATGATATTCCAACGAGAGGGCCCAAAGTATATCTATCCGTCATATGGATGGACAAATCCCACTCTTGATCCATGTGCCTCAACACATAATTTTCGAACACTCAATGCCACTTTTATAGCCACATATTTATGGTGTGGTGTTTGATGTCATCAAAGCATCCTTCTAGTGATGGTGATTAGCATGATCTGATGGTCGAAGGAATTAGGTTACTATGTATCAGAAAGCTTATAACAAACAAACTATTGAAATGACTTGATCTTTATGGTATGCTTATCTATAGGAGTATTTCCATCACACCATTCTCCTAATGATATGATCTTGTTGTTAATAACATCTCAATTTTCAAGATCGGGAAACCACGATCATCTATCAACCAACAAGCTAGTATTATAAAGAGGCTTTACTAGGGACTCTAATTTAGTTTACAATTAACACAAGTATAAATGTTTCCGGTTAATACTATTATAGCATGAATGTAAACATTTATCATTAACACAAAGATATAATAATAACTACTTTTATTATTGCCTCTAGGGAATATCTCCAACAGTCTCCCACTTGCACTAGAGTCAACTAATCTAGATTACATGGTAATATACCGAACACCCATGGTGGTTTGGTGCTGGTCATTTTTTTGCCCCTAGGAGAGGTTTAGTCAATGGATCAGCCACATTTAGATCTGTGTGTACTTTGCAAATATTTATGTCACCATATTGGACATGCTCTCGAATAGCGTGAAAACGTAGCTTGATATGCTTCAGCTTCTTGTGTGACCTTGGTTCTTGCGCATTGGCTATGGTGCCCATGTTATCACAGTAGATAGACACCGGGTCTAGCGCACTGGGAACCACACCGAGATATGTAATGAACTCCTTCATCCATATCACCTCTTGTGAAGCCTCCGAAGCAGCTATGTATTCCAATTCAGTTGAAGATCTCGCCACAACGCTTTGCTTTGCACTCCTCCAGCTAACTGCTGCACCATTCAAAGTAAATACGTATCCAGATTGAGATTTAGAATCATCCAGATCGGTGTTCCAACTAGCATCGGTGTAACCATTAAGAACGAGCTATTCATCACCTCCATAAGAAAGAACCATATCCTTAGTCTTTGTCAAGTACTTAAGGATTTTTTTGACCGTTTTCCCATGATCCACTCTTGGATCACTTTGATATCTGCTAGTTAAACTAACATCATATGCAATGTAGGGTCTAGTACGTAGCATGACATACATGATAGATCCTATGGCTGAGGCATAGGGAGTCTTACTCATCCTTTCTCTATCTTCTGCCGTAGCAGGATTATTGAGTTTTACTCAAGGTTGTATTGGGAAACATGGGTAAGAACCTTTTCTTGCTATATTCCATTCCAAATCTCTTTAGAACTTTTTCTAAATATTGTTGGAGATATGCCCTAGAGGCAATAATAAATGTAGTTATTATTATATATCTTTGTGTTTATGATAAATGTTTACATTCATGCTATAATAGTATTAACAAGGAAACCATTAATACTTGTGTGAATTGTAAACTTAAATTGAAAGTCCCTAGTATAGCCTCTATACTTCACTAGCTTGTTGGTTGATTGATGATTGTGGTTTCTCTATCATGAACATTGAGATGTTATCAAACAACAAGATCATATCGTTAGGAGAATGATATGGTGGACATACTCCTATAGATAAGCGTAGCATAAAGATCAAGTCATTTCAATAGTTCAATTGCTATATGCTTTCTGATACATAGTAACCTAATTCCTTCGACCATGAGATCATGCATATCACCTTTACTGGATGGATGCTTTGATGTCATCAAACACCACACCGTAACAGGGTGGCTATAAAGGTGGCATTGAGTGTTCGGAAAGTATTGGTTGAAACACATGGATCAAGAGGGATTTGTCCATCCACATGACGGATAGAGATATTCTCTGGCCCTCTCGTGAAATGTCATCCAATTAGCTTGCAAGCATGTGACTTGGTCACAAGGGATCACATATCACGGGAACGAGAAAAGAGTACTTATCAGTAACGAGGATGAACTAGGTATGCAAAGATACCGACGATCATAACCTCGGATAAGTAACATATCGTGAGACAAAGGGAAATTGGTATCGTATGTAAGTGGTTCATTCGATCGCAAAGTAATCGAGAAATATGTGGAGCCATATGAATTTCCAGATTCCTCTATTGGTTATTGTTGGAGAAGTGTCTCGATCATGTCCGCATAATTCACGAACCGTAGGGAGACACACTTAAGGATTCGACGTTGTTTGAGTAGTTATGGTATTATGAGAAAGAGACCGAATGTTGTTGAGTCTCGGATGGGATCCGGATATCACGAGGTGATCCGGAATGGTCCGGAGAATAAGATTCATATAAGGAAAGTCCTGCTGGAGTTGGGGAATGGTTAGATGTTTTCATCGGGAACATTCTAGAAGGTCCCGAATGTCCGGCACTCGGGAGGAAGGGTTACATGAATGTGTCATTACATTGGAATGATTGCATCATGTACTAAGTGTTCTCGCTGTCGAAATAAAGGGTTAATTCAAATCCTAATTTGAAAAGTCAAGCGGCTAGTTTGAAAAGTCAAACGCAAGTTTTCGGAAAGAGAAGGAGGAGAAGAGGAAACCGACTTGGGGAGGAGTCCCTTGGCGGGCGCCTCCCAAAGCCGACTTGGGAGGGACTCCTCCCTTGGCCGGCCCTCCCACCTATAAAGGGAGGCAGGGCCTCCTCCCTAGCACACAAGTTCCTATCCTCTAAACTAAACCCTAGATCTAAACCCGGTTTAGAGCTATTTGTTTAGAGCCTTCTAATTGGTTTAGAGCCTTCTAATTGGTGTGTCTAATTACTAGACCACTAATAGCCTCTCTCATAAGCTCCACCATACTAGCACCGGCTTAAGGCGAAGCCTCAAGGATCTCCCTCTACTTCGGTACCACGCCAGTCTGCCGGAATCGCGAGGAGAGTACTACAACCTCCGCTTTCTTTGGAACAAGGGACAGGAAGGTCTTAGTTGAGTACCGCGTGTGACCGATCATGGAGCGCCCTCGAACGATATTGGAAGGATCGCTCACGCGATCTTGAGATCGGAAAGAGTACGACTACATCACCCACGAGAATCTGCTCTCGTTAAACACTTTGGAATCTTCGAGGGTGAGTTATTCCATCGACTCGTTGCTACAATCTAGTAGATAGATCTTGGCTTGTTTGTTTGTATGCGATAGAAAATTTTTGTTTTCCATGCTACGAAACCCTACAGTGGTATCAGAGCCGTGTCTATATGTAGATCTGTTGCACGAGTAGAACACAATGGTCATTGTGGGCGTTGATGCTTTTATTGTCGATTGCTTTTTGTGTACTTTGCATCTTGCGGTATGTTGGGATGAAGCGGCCCGGGCTAACCTTACATGACATCGTTCATGAGACTTGCTCCACGCTTAACATGCAACTCGTATTGCATAAGTGGCTTTGCGGGTGCCTGTTTCTCCTAGCATAGTAAAGATCCAATTTACAACGGGTAATCAACAATGCTAGTATCAATGTTGTGGTTCTTGTTCGTAAGTTAGAACGACACTTATTGAAAGCCCCAAACCACGTAAAATATGCAAAGAAAGTAGAGGCGTCTAACTTTGTTTTGCAGGGTGTCTTGATGATGTGATATGGCCATGATTGTGATTATATTTGATGTATGCAATGTTCCTTATTGTAAGTTGGCAACCGTGAGCCATATGGTTGTCTTTAATTTACATTAAGACCTGCGTGTCTATTCAAAATAGTTGTAATAGTTGAAGCTGGTGGACGACAACCATGAAGAAGCATCATTGACCTTGATGCTATGCCGGTGATGATGGAGATCATGTTCGTGCTTGAAGATGGAGATCGGAAGCACAAAGAAGAAAGGCCATATCATATCACATATTATGAATTGCATGTGATGTTAATCCTTTATGCATCTTGTATTGCTTAGTAGACGACGGTAGCATTATAAGATGTTCCCTCATGCTCATTAATTTCAAGTTCTAAAGTGTTCACCCTTAGTATGCACCGTGCCAAAACTTGCTCGAAGCACCACGTGATGATCGGGTGTCTTTGATTCCGGGTGAATACAACGTAAGCAAGCCAGATTTGCTTATGCGGTAGCTAAGGTTTGATCTTGACGAGCCTAGCATGTACAGACATGGCCTCAGGAACACGGATCGCCGAAAGGTAAAGCATGAATCATATAGTAGATATGATGAACATGATGATTGTTCGCCATTGAAACTATATCAACTCTCGTGATGATCGGTGTTGATGTAGTGGATTTGGTTAGTGATCACTAAAACAATGTGAGGGATGTTGTTTTGAGGAGTTCACCTAGTTTAATTTCATTAATTAATTTGAACTCAATTTGTCATAAACTTAGTCTAAACTATTGCAAATATGTTGTAGATCAATGGCAGCCCTACCATCAATTTTAATGCGTTCCTAGAGAAAGAAAAGTTGAAAAACAATGGAAGCAACTTCATGGATTGGTTCCGCAATTTGAGGATTGTCCTCACGGCTGGTAATTTGACCTATGTCTGGATGCACCGCTAGGTGACCCACCAGCTGATGCTACCGATGAAGTAAAGAATGTTTACCTCGCTCGGAAGAATCGTACTCCATAGTTCAGTGTGCTATCTTGTATGGTTTAGAATCGGAGCTTGAAAAGGTTTGAAGAGTCGACCATATGATATTGTCGAGGATCTCAAATTAATCTTTGAGACTCATGCAATTGAAAGTTCTGAAGATTCTGAAAACTTCTATAACTGCAAGATTGAAGAGGGTAGCTCGTCGGTGAGCATGTGCTTAAGATGTGCGGGCACGCAAATAAACTTCAAAGTTTGGGTATAGTGATTCCTAATACTTTGGGAGTTTACCGCATCCTCCAATCACTACCACCAAGTTACAAGAACTTTGTGATGAACTACAACATGCAGAACATGAACAAAGAGTTGCCAGAACTATTTGCTATGTTAAAATCTGCAGAAGTGGAGATCAAGAAAGAGCACCAAGTGTTGATGGTCAATAAGACCACCAAATTCAAGAAAGGCAAGTCTAAGCAGAAGGGACACTTCAAGAAGGGTGGTAAGAAAGCTGCCACGCCGACGAAGAAGACCAAGGCTGGACCCAAGCCTGATACTGAGTGCTTTTACTGCAAGGGAGAAGGTCACTGGAAGCGGAATTGCCCAAAGTACTTGGCGGATTTGAAGAACGGCAACATCAAGAAGAAAGGTATATCTGATATACATGTTATTGATGTGTATCTCACTAGTATTCGTAGTAGTGCAGGTATTTGATCTTGGTTCGGTTGCTCATATTTGTAACTCAAAGCAGAGCTACGAGAATAAATGGAAGCTAGTGAAGAACGAGGTGACGATGCGCGTGGGAAACGGATCAAAGGTTGATGTGATCGCGGTCGGCACGCTACCTCTTCATCTACCATCGGGATTAGTTTTATACTTAAATAATTGTTATTTGGTGCCTGCGTTGAGCATGAACATTATATCGGGATCTTGTTTATTGCGAGACGGTTACTTGTTTAAATCCGAGAATAATGGTTGTTCGATTTATATGAGTAATATGTTTTATGCACATGCACCTTTGATAGATGGTCTATTCTTGTTGAATCTCGATAGTGGAAATACACATATCAACAACATTGAGGCTAAACGTTTGAAATCAAGCGATAATTCGACCTATATGTGGCACTGTCGTCTTGGTCACATTGGAGTGAAGCGTATGAAGAAACTCCATTTCGATGGACTTCTTGAATCACTTGATTTTGAATCACTTGAAAGATGCGAAGCATGTCTAATGGGTAAAATGACTAAGACTCCATTTTCTGGTATGATGGAGCGAGCTACAGACTTATTGGAAATCATACATACCGATGTGTGTGGTCCAATGAGTGTAGCATCGCGCAGTGGTTATCGTTATGTTCTTACCTTCACGGATGATTTGAGTAGATATGGGTATATCTATTTCATGAAACATAAGTCCGAAACTTTCGAGAAGTTTAAGGAGTTTCAAAGTGAGGTAGAGAATCAACGTAACAAGAAGATTAAATTTCTACGTTCTGATCGTGGAGGTGAATATCTAAGTTACGAGTTTGGCGAGCATTTGAAGAAATGTGGAATACTTTCGCAGTTGACACCGCCGGGAACACCACAGCGTAATGGTGTGTCTGAACGTCGTAATCGAACTCTCTTAGATATGGTTCGTTCTATGATGTCACTTACAGATTTACCGCTATCATTTTGGGGTTATGCATTAGAAACAGCCGCATTCACTTTAAATAGGGCACCATCTAAATCCGTTGAAACGACACCGTATGAATTATGGTTTGGGAAGAAACCTAAATTGTCGTTCCTTAAAGTTTGGGGATGCGAAGCCTATGTAAAGAAGTTACAACCGGACAAGCTTGAACCCAAAGCGGAAAAATGCTTCTTCATAGGATACCCGAAGGAAACTATTGGGTATACCTTCTATCACAGATCCGAAGGTAAAATCTTCGTTGCTAAGAGTGGATCCTTTCTAGAGAAGGAATTTCTCTCGCAAGAAGTGACTGGAAGGAAAGTAGAACTCGACGAGGTTGTCGAACCTTCTCTCGAATTATGTAGTAGCAAAGACCGGAAGAAGTTCTGTGGTGCTGCACCAATTAGAGAGGAAGCTAATGATGGTGATCATGAAACTTCGGTTGAAGTTGCTACAGAGCCTCGGAGGTCAACGAGAACTCGTACCACTACAGATTGGTATGATCCCGTTATGAGTGTCATGTTGGTGGACAACACCGATGACCCCAAGACATATGAGGAAGCGATGATGAGCCCAGATTCCAACAAATGGCAAGAAGCCATGAAATCCGAGATTGGATCCATGTACGAAAACCAAGTATGGACTTTGGTGGACTTACCGGATGGCGGAAGGTGTCGAGAACAAATGGATTTCAAGAAGAAAGCAGATGCTGATGGTAATGTTCATCTATAAAGCTCGACTTGTCGCATAAAGGGTTTCGACAAATTCAAGGAGTTGACTACGATGAGACTTTCTCACGGTAGCGAAGCTAAAGTCTGTGAGGATTATGTTAGCAATCGCTGCATATTATGATTATGAGATATGGCAGATGGATGTCAAAACAGCATTCCTCAATGGAGACATTGATGAAGAGTTGTATATGATGCAACCCAAAGGTTTTGTCGATCCTAAAGATGCTAACAAGGTATGCAAGCTTCAACGGTCCATCTATGGATTGAAGCAAGCATCCAGGTTGGAATCAACGTTTTGATAAGGTAATCAAAAGTTTTGGTTTTATACAAACTTATGGAGAAGCTTGTATTTACAAGAAAGTGAGTGGGAGCTCAGAGCATTCTTAATACTATATGTGGATGACATATTGTTGATTGGGAATGATGTAGACCTTCTTAATAGTGTCAAAGAGTATTTGAATAATAGTTTTTCAATGAAGGATCTTGGCGAAGCAGCTTACATATTAGGCATAAAGATTTATAGAGATAGATCGAACGCCAAATATCATTGTCACAAAGTACATATTTGGACAAAGTTCTAAAGAGGTTTGGAATGGAAGATAGCAAGAAAGGGTTCTTGCCCATGTTGCTAATCGACCTTGAGTAAAACTCAAAGTCCGACATCGGCAGAAGATAGAGAAAGGATGAGTAAGACTCCTATGCATCAGCCATAGGATCTCTAATGTATGCCATGCTATGTACTAGACCCGACATCGCATATGTGTTAGTCTAACTAGCAGATATCAAAGTGATCCAGAGTGGATCATTGAATGATCAAAAACATCCTTAAGTACTTGAGAAGAACTAAGGATATGATTCTTTCTTATGGAGGTGATGAACAGCTCGTTGTTAATGGTTACACCGATGCTAGTTGGAACACCGATCCGGATGATTCTAAATCACAATCTGGATACGTATTTATTTTGAATGGTGCAGCAGTTAGCTGGAGGAGTGCAAAGCAAAGCGTTGTGGCGAGATCTTCAACTGAATCGGAATACATGGCTGCTTCGGAGGCTTCACAAGAAGCGATATGGATGAAAGAGTTCATTACAGAGCTGGGTGTGGTTCCAAGTGCGCTGGACCCAATGTCTATCTACTGTGATAACATGGGCGCCATAGCCAATGCGCAAGAACGAAGGTCACACAAGAAGCTGAAGCATATCAAGCTGCGTTTCCACGCTATTCGAGAACATATCCAGGATGGGGATATAAAGATTTGCAAAGTACACACAGATCTGAATGTGGCGGATCCGTTGACTAAACCTCTCCCGAGGGCAAAACATGACCAACACCAAACTGCCATGGGTGTTCGGTATATTACCATGTAATCTAGATTAGATGACTCTAGTGCAAGTGGGAGACTGTTGGAGATATGCCCTAGAGGCAATAATAAATGTAGTTATTATTATATATCTTTGTGTTTATGATAAATGTTTACATTCATGCTATAATAGTATTAACAAGGAAACCATTAATACTTGTGTGAATTGTAAACTTAAATTGAAAGTCCCTAGTATAGCCTCTATACTTCACTAGCTTGTTGGTTGATTGATGATTGTGGTTTCTCTATCATGAACATTGAGATGTTATCAAACAACAAGATCATATCATTAGGAGAATGATATGGTGGACATACTCCTATAGATAAGCGTAGCATAAAGATCAAGTCATTTCAATAGTTCAATTGCTATATGCTTTCTGATACATAGTAACCTAATTCCTTGACCATGAGATCATGCATATCACCTTTACTGGATGGATGCTTTGATGTCATCAAACACCACACCGTAACAGGGTGGCTATAAAGGTGGCATTGAGTGTTCGGAAAGTATTGGTTGAAACACATGGATCAAGAGTGGGATTTGTCCATCCACATGACGGATAGATATTCTCTGGGCCCTCTCGGTGAAATGTCATCCAATTAGCTTGCAAGCATGTGACTTGGTCACAAGGGATCACATATCACGGGAACGAGAAAAGAGTACTTATCAGTAACGAGGATGAACTAGGTATGCAGAGATACCGACGATCATAACCTCGGATAAGTAACATATCGTGAGACAAAGGGAAATTGGTATCGTATGTAAGTGGTTCATTCGATCGCAAAGTAATCGTAGAAATATGTGGAGCCATATGAATTTCCATTCCTCTATTGGTTATTGTTCGGAGAAGTGTCTCGATCATGTCCGCATAATTCACGAACCGTAGGGAGACACACTTAAGGATTCGACGTTGTTTGAGTAGTTATGGTATTATGAGAAAGAGACCGAATGTTGTTCGAGTCTCGATGGGATCCGGATATCACGAGGTGATCCGGAATGGTCCGGAGAATAAGATTCATATAAGGAAAGTCCCGTTGGAGTTGGGGAATGGTTCGGTGTTTTCATCGGGAACATTCTAGAAGGTCCCGAATGTCCGGCACCGGGAGGGAAGGGTACATGAATGTGTCATTACATATTGGAATGATTGCATCATGTACTAAGTGTTCTCGCTGTCCGAAATAAAGGGTTAATTCAAATCCTAATTTGAAAAGTCAAACGGCTAGTTTGAAAAGTCAAACGGCAAGTTTTCGGAAAGAGGAGAAGGAGGAGAAGAGGAAACCGACTTGGGGGAGGAGTCCCCTTGGCCGGCGCGCCTCCCAAAGCCGACTTGGGGAGGGACTCCTCCCCTTGGCCGCCGGCCCTCCCACCTATAAAGGGAGGGGCAGGGCCTCCCCTCCTAGCACACACAAGTTCCTATCCTCTAAACTAAACCCTAGATCTAAACCCCGGTTTAGAGCTATTTCGGTTTAGAGCCTTCTAATTGGTTTAGAGCCTTCTAATTGGTGTGTCTAATTACTAGACCACTAATAGCCTCTCTCATAAGCTCCACCATACTACCCGGCTTAAGGCGAAGCCTCAGGATCTCCTCTACTTAGGTACCACGCCACAGTCTTCGGAATCGCGAGGAGAGTACTACAACCTCCGCTCACTGGAACAAGGGAGAGGAAGGTCTTCACGAAAACCGAACGTGACCGACTGCGGGAGCGCTGCCGGAACGTAGCGCTGGAAGGATCGTCTACGCGATCTTGAGATCGGAAAGAGTACGACTACATCACCCACGAGAATCTGCTCTCGTTAAACACTTTGGAATCTTCGAGGGTGAGTTATTCCATCGACTCGTTGCTACAATCTAGTAGATAGATCTTGGCTTGTTTGTTTGTATGCGATAGAAATTTTTTGTTTTCCATGCTACGAAACCCTACAAATATATACTTTGTGACAATGATATTAGGCGTCTCGATCTATCTCTATAAATATTTATGCCTAATATGTAAGCTGCTTTGCCAAGATCTTTCATTGAATAACTATTATTCAAATAATCCTTGACACTATTAAGAAGGTTTACATCATTCCCAATCAACAATATGTCGCCCACATGTAGTACTAGGAATGCTATAGTGTCACATCCCAAAATTTTCCAAATTTTGAAATGTGAAAAATAAATAAACAAAATAAATAATTGTTGATTTTTAGGGTGAGAAGAAACTTTTTGATTCCAAATGGAAACATCAAAACCTATTTTGATCCAATAAAATCCTAAAGGGATTTAAAAAGATAAACAATTAATAAATAAAGTTATAATAGTTGGAATCACTATTTTTTGGATCTTTAAATAAAAAGAGATATGGTTTTTATAAAGCAAAGGTAGAAATATAAATAAGGATTATTTTAAAGAGCCAAATTAATCTTAGCCAAGTTTTAAAATAAATATTTCTATTTGATAAAAAGAGTAAAGGTTTATTTAAATAAAATAATGAGGATTTATTAATATCCAATTTTGTTTAAGTAAAGGCTTTTCCATTTTAAATAAACATTGAAACTTGTTAAAGTATTTTCAAATAAGATTTCCAAGTGTTTTGTTTTTCACGTAAAACCTATTTAAAAGGTTTTGGTATTATTTAGATTTCAAATAGAGTTTTTAAATAAATTAAATCCTATTTGAATTAAAGACTAAGGCCTATTTATTTAATTATTAATAGATCCTAAAAGAATAAAAGAATTATTTTATTTTGGACTTCGGATTATGTTGATAAACAGAATTAAAATCAACACAAAGTTTGGTGGTGGTTTGAATTGAATTGGTGTTTGAATTGTTTGTTTGAAAATCAAAACAGAAATTCCAAATAGAAAAAGAAAAAGCTTTCAGTATAAAAAAATGAAACAAACTCAACCCACCAGCAAGGCCCAGTCCAGCCCAGTAGCTAGCCCATTTTCCCTCCCCGTAGTGAACCGTTTTTCACTCAGTTTCTCACACACGAAGTCGCTGACGACTTGGACCCACCCCACCTCTCTCTTTCTTGCAGACAACTAGGACCCACTTACTGTTCATCGTCTCCACCCACGCGAAGACCATGCCCCTACCGTTGCTGCCGATTGATTGCCGGCGTCAATACATGTTGATGGATGAATTAATCCTCGCAGTGACCACGCATTCATAAATGCCACTCTCCCCTCTCTCTTTCCCCCCAAATTCCAGCCACTCGTACGGGCTGCCCCAATTCCTTTTACACCTAGCCTCGCCCGAAGCTTCGCAACCGATTCCGGCCACACCTCGCCGTGCCTCGCCTCCCACTACACACAGACTTGCTCCCCACCTTCTGGCGCATCTTCTAGTGCAGCTAGTTAGCCCGCGCGAGCACCGTAGCCTCGGCTTCGTCATCACCTGAGTGCCACCATCTTCTATCATCACTCCGGCGGACTCCCCTGGTAAGCACCGACTGCCCCGAGCCTTCCCGTTGACGCTCCCATGATCTCTGATGCCGTATGCGTCTAACCATGCTTTTATTTTGCCTCGGCACGACCTGCAGCCTCACCTCCGACAACAAACAGAGCCGTCCGACGCTGCTGCACACTCCGGCGAGCAATCTCCTCTGTTCCTGAGCGCCCCTCGTCAAGAAGACCTCACCTTGAGCTTCGCCACACCTCTGCGAGCATGGTGAGCTACTCCTCTGTCTCCCTTGTGTACTGTATCGCCGGCTCCGCCGTAGCCAGAGCGTGCGCCGCCGCCAGCCGCCGCCCAACCTTGGTCAGAGACACAGTGCCCGTTGGATCTAAATCTTACGGCTAGGATTAGATTAAAATGAAAGGGTATGTTTTCATCTGAGCCGTGCGATACACTTTAGATCTAACAGCCCACAGAGCTCGATCCACCCGAAGCGGTATGGACCATTAGTATTATGACGCGTGGCACTGGTTTCGTTTTAAAAATAGAAAATGTTCTATTAGAATTGCAAATTTGTAAAATTCATAACTTTAGTTCTACACGTCCAAATTTTTCAAATTTTATATCAATGGAATCAGCAAGAAAAATCCTACCCAACCATGCGTTTTGTTTAATGTTTTGCTTCTGGAAAATTGGTTGAATTTGCAGAAACATGCGTAGGCTTATTTTGAATATAAAAATTGTTCTAGATATAATTTTAAGGTGAAATCTTTGCAAAATGGATTGTTGTGAACCTACTGACCGTAGGAACCAACTTATGGATTTAAAAATGTATTTTGTGAGGTTAAGGAATAAATATTTGATTTAGCACATTTCTAGTCAAATAAAAATATTGTTTATGGTTTAGAAGTGAATTTTGAGTAAAACCTTTGGGAAATGTTGTGACTCAAACCTTCTGACCCTAAACACCAAGTTTTGTGAAATAAAAACTTATTTGATGAACCTTATAAAATTATTACTTTACTAAAAGATATTTACAACTACATAAAATACCACCCTAGCAAAATATTTGGTTTATGAGATAAAACCTTTTGCAAATGGTTTTACCACTTTAGTAAATGACCACTTTGAGCTTTAAAATGTTTAGAGCCTAGTAGAAACCACTTTTCCAAATAAAACTATCTTTTGCATGCTTGCATGCATGACCTTGTTTTTGTTATTTTATGTGTGAGAAATGGTTTGAATGCTAGTTGAATTTGTGTTTGCTTGATTGAATTGTAGTGAAGTTAGAAGAGTGTGATATTTGCAAGATCAAGAAGTGAACCAACATTCTCTACTAAAAAGGCAAGTGACATTATCATCCAAGTCCTACTATTTTCATTACACTTAGTGGATTTTTGTAACATGCATGATAAGGATTACTATATTTTTATGCTATGCTAAATCCTAATAGGATACCCTTATATCTTACTTAGTGAAAACATTGTAGTGGTGGTATGCTTAGCCCAGCTATATATTTGGGATGGGATACATGATATGATTATATGAAGTGTTGGAAAGATATATGTTTTATATAATAAAACAAGTACTCAATGAACCACCTGGGTGGAAAAGGATACTCAAGGTTGGACAAGGTGGCAACAAAAGGAACCATGTTTATATGGCTATATTTTTGTATGTGCACTAGAAGAAAACCACCCAGGGACTTAGAGATTGAACATGTTTCTCGTACAGTGGCTTCCGTGTACAGCCACATGCTAAATGGGCTCTGGCTTAGTCAACTACATAGTGGAAAACCCATGCATTGGCATCTTCAGGTTAACTAGAATTGTGTATGGGAAATTTATCCCTACATTGGTGCCTGGTAGACAAGCTAGCATTATGTATTGGGAGGACTCCTATGAAAAGACTTTGTCACATTCTCGATCTGCCAGTACTCCATTTTGGTGAGTACTTATCCAGTGGCCACTGGTGGCATCAAGACGAGATTGTGTCATGTGGGTAAAGTGTACAACTTCTGCAGAAGATCAAATTCTAAGTACTTAGCCGTGTCCCCGGTTATGGACAACACTGAGCAACTAAGGCCTGAAGCTATGGAAGATCTCGACATTCCAATTTCTCAAAGTAAAACTTGATGGTGACAACAAGGGATTAGAAGCACTTGGAGTTTTCCAAGGAGTTCAGAAAGATTTGACAAAAGATCAAAACTATTTTGAAAATATAGGATAAAACTATATTGCTTTCTGCAAAAGAGCCTAAACCCTACTAAGCCAAATATGCATGTAATGTTAGGATCCACTTATTTCTACATAGTAGTGAAACTTGCCAATACAATTCAAATGTATTGACCCTTGTGGCTGCAACTTATTATGTTGCAGGTTTGTTTGATGTTAGCGAAGTGTGTTGAATACGATTACAAGTCTACAACCAACATGATTGCCTGTGGCACTTTGAAGATGAAGGACCCCATGCTATTGTTATTTTCTGCTGCATTGTAATGAGATAGCCAAATGAGCTATGTAAGATGTAATAAATTATTTTATTCCTGGTTATAAAGTTGTATTATTACCTTTGTATCTTGATATTACATCTTAACTGTGGATGCTAGCTATTGATCCAGGGACTAGCATTGTAAACACAGGGATCTCTACCTTATTAAAGGTTGGGGACCTACAGATGGTATCAGAGCACTGTGTTGCCTGTAGGATTGTAACCCTAGGATTGGGCAAAACCCCTTAGAAAAATAGGAGTTGTATTTGTTCCAAAAACTTATTTACAAACAATTTTGTAAACTCTTTCCTCAACCTTTTGGTTTTTGAATTCTACACCTCTTCCTTTTCAACTTGATGGACAAAGCCTTCACCATGACCAATGACTTCAACTTTAATTTCACCAAGGGACTTCAACTTAGACATCACTAAGGACTACAAGTGAGAACCAATAGACATTAGATTGCCTACCAAAGACATTGATATCAAGTTAGAGTATGGATCATATTGACCTATGAGGTATGACTATACTAGGTTGATTATTTCAAGAAAACTTGTTGTTTCCTTCAACTCATGAGTTAAGCTCATAAGTTGTTAAGTAAATAGTTGCTTGTTGATTGCTTGATTGTTTGTTTGAACTTGATTGTTTTGGGTGTTGTGTTAGAACTTCTTAAAACCTATCCATCATTAGTCATCCCTATCAAACCAACAGATGCCTCCCCGTCGTGCCAACCCCAACCAAAACAACAATATCACCCCTGAGATGCAGCAGATGATGACAGCTCAGACACAGCTGATGCAGGAAATGACCACGTTCATACAGAATCAGAACAACAACAACAACAACAACAACAATCAAAATAATCCCCCAGCTCATGACATGCTCACCAGATTTCTGAAACTCAGACCTAGAAGGTTCTCTGGAACAACTGATCCAATGGAAGCCAATGACTGGTTACGTTCGGTGAATAAGGACTTAGTGACTATTGGCTGCACCGATGAAGAAAAAGTTAGGTTTGCAGCATTTCTACTTGAAGGACCAGCAGCAACATGGTGGGACAACTTTCAGATCACCACTCCCCTTGAAGACGTAACTTGGGCTATTTTTGAGGATGGTTTCCGTACAGCTCACATCTCATCTGGAGTGATGAGCTTGAAGAAAAAGGAGTTTCACAATCTGAAACAGCGTCACCTTAGTGTGGCTGAATATATTGAAGAATTCAACAATCTGGCACTCTATGCACCGGATGAAGTTGATACAGATGCTAAGAGAAAGGAGAAATTTCTCGAAGGACTTAATGATGAGTTGAACCTGCAACTATCTGTTTCCTATGTCCCAACTTATCAATCCCTCTGTGACAAATCCACTATTTTGGAAAACAAGATGAATCAGGTTGAGAATAGAAAGAGGAAACATAAAATCAAGTATCACTCAGGATCATCACAAAAGAAGCGTTCATTCAAAAAGAACAATGAAGATTCTGAACCACATCAGTATCACCACAACAACAATGGAAGTGATAATAATGGAAATGATACTGACAATGGAGATGACCTTGGTCAGAACCAACATGACACTTTCAGGAAGAAAGATATTAGCCAGTTGCAGTGCTACAATTGCAAGGAACTTGGACACTATGCATCAGACTGTCCTAAGAAGAAAAAGAAAAAGGATGCTAGAAACCTCAATGGAAATGACTCCAATGTGAGCCAGAAAGGACATGTGAACCACATTGACATGGATGGGAACTTTGAAGAGATAGAAGAAGTGGATGTCAGGAATTAGTTAACTCAGTTGAGACAAATAAGGATTCCTTGTCTGGATATCAAGTGTTGAACCCATAGTCAAGTGAACCATCAATGTAACCCTATGAGACTTTATTTTAAGGGTGCTAGTACCCCAGTTTCCTTGAAGCCAACTTGTAACCCTAGCCTTCCCAAATCTCGGGACGAGATTTCTTTTAAGGGTGGTAGCCTGTCACATGCCAAAATTTTCCAAATTTTGAAATGTGAAAAATAAATAAACAAAATAAATAATTGTTGATTTTTAGGGTGAGAAGAAACTTTTTGATTCCAAATGGAAACATCAAAACCTATTTTGATCCAATAAAATCCTAAAGGAATTTAAAAAGATAAACAATTAATAAATAAAGTTATAATAGTTGGAATCACTATTTTTGGATCTTCAAATAAAAAGAGATATGATTTTTATAAAGCAAAGGTAGAAATATAACTAAGGATTATTTTAAAGAGCCAAATTAATCTTGGCCCAGTTTTAAAATAAATATTTCTATTTGATAAAAAGAGTAAAGGTTTATTTAAATAAAATAATGATGATTTATTAATATCCAATTTTGTTTAAGTAAAGGCTTTTCCATTTTAAATAAACATTGAAACTTGTTAAAGTATTATCATATAAGATTTCCAAGTGTTTTATTTTTCAAGTAAAACCTACTGAAAAGGTTTGGTATTATTTAGATTTCAAATAGAGTTTTTAAATAAATTAAATCCTATTTGAATTAAAGACTAAGGCCTATTTATTTAATTATTAATAGATCCTAAAAGAATTATTTTATTTTGGACTTTGGATTATGTTGATAAATAGAATTAAAATCAACACAAAGTTTGGTGGTGGTTTGAATTGAATTGGTGTTTGAATTGTTTGTTTGAAAATCAAAACAAAAATTCCAAATAGAAAAAGAAAAACCTTTCAGTATAAAAAAATGAAACAAACTCAACCCACCAGCAAGGCCCAGTCCAGCCCAGTCCAGCTCAGTAGCTAGCCCATTTTCCCTCCCCGCAGTGAACCATTTTTCACTCAGTTTCTCACATGCGAAGTCGCTGACGACTTGGACCCACCCCACCTCTCTCTTTCTCGCAGACAACTAGGACCCACTTACTGTTCATCGTCTCCACCCACGCGAAGACCACGCCCCTGCCATTGCTATCGATTGATTGTCGGCGTCTATACGTGTTGATGGCTGAATTAATCCTCGCAGTGACCACGCATTCATAAACGCCACTCTCCCCTCTCTCTTTCCCCCCAAACTCCAGCCACTCTCAGCCACCAGGCTGTCCCAAATTCCTTTTGCACCACCGCCGCCTTTGACGAGCTTCGCAACCGATTCCGGCCACACCTCGCCGCGCCTCGCCTCCCATTGCACACAGACTTGCTCCCCACCTTCTGGCGCATCTTCCAGTGCAGCAAGTGAGCCCGCGCGAGCACCGTAGCCTCGGCTTCGTCATCACCTGAGCGCCACCATCTTCTGTCATCACTCTGGCGGACTCCCCTGGTAAGCACCGACTACCCCGAGCCTTCCCGTTGACGCTCCCATGATCTCTGATGCCGTACACGTCTAACCATGCTTTTATTTCGCCCCAGGACGACCTGCAGCCTCACCTCCGACAACAAACAGAGCCGTCCGACGCCGCTACACACTCCGGCGAGCAGTCCCCTCCGTTCCTGAGTGCCCCTTGTCAAGCAGACCTCACCTTGAGCTTCGCCACACCTCGGCGAGCACGGTGAGCTACTCCTCTGTCTCCGCTTATCGCTGTGCGGCTCCACGTAGCTGCCGAGCGCAGGCCGCCATTAGCGCCGCTAGCGTCGCCCAACCTTGGTCAGAGACACAGTGCCCGTTGGATCTAAATCTTACGGCTAGGATTAGATTAAAACGAAAGGGTATGTTTTCATATGAGCCGTGCGATACACTTTAGATCTAACAGCCCACAGAGCTCGATCCATCTGAAGCGGTATGGACCAGTAGTATTATGATGCGTGGCACTGGTTTCGTTTTAAAAACAGAAAATGTTCTATTAGAATTGAAAATTTGTAAAATTCATAACTTTAGTGCTACACGTCCAAATTTTTCAAATTTTATATCAATGGAATCAGCAAGACAAATCCTACCCAACCATGCATTTTGTTTAATGTTTTTCTTCTGGAAAATTGGTTGAATTTGCAGAAACATGTGTAGGCTTATTTTGAATATAAAAATTGTTCTAGATATAATTTTAAGGTGAAATCTTTGAAAAATGGATTGTTGTGAACCTACTGACCATAGGAACCAACTTATGGATTTAAAAATGTATTTTTTGAGGTTAAGGAATAAATATTTGATTTAGCACATTTCTAGTCAAATAAAAATATTGTTTATCGTTTAGAAGTGAATTTTTAGTAAAACCTTTGGGAAATGTTGTGACTCAAATCTTCTGACCCTAAACACCAAGATTTGTGAAATAAAAACTTATTTGATGAACCTTATAAAGTTATTACTTTACTAAAAGATATTTACAACTACATAAAATACCACCCTAGCAAAATATTTGGTTTATGAGATAAAACCTTTTGCAAATGGTTTTACCACTTTAGTAAATGACCACTTTGAGCTTTAAAATGTTTAGAGCCTAGTAGAAACCAATTTTCCAAATAAAACTATCTTTTGCATGCTTGCATGCATGACCTTGTTTTTGTTATTTTATGTGTGAGAAATGGTTTTAATGCTAGTTGAATTTGTGTTTGCTTGATTGAATTATAGTGAAGTTAGAAGAGTGTGATATTTGCAAGATCAAGAAGTGAACCAACATTCTCTACTAAAAAGGCAAGTGACACTATCATCCAAGTCCTACTATTTTCATTACACTTAGTGGATTTTTGTAACATGCATGATAAGGATTACTATATTTTTATGCTATGCTAAATCCTAATAGGATACCCTAATATCTTCCTTAGTGAAAACATTGTAGTGGTAGTATGCTTATCCTAGCTATATAGTTGGGATGGGATACATGATATGATTATATGAAGTGTTGGAAAGATATATGTTTTATATAATAAAACAAGTACTCAATGAACCACCTGGGTGGAAAAGGATACTCAAGGTTGGACAAGGTGGCAACAAAAGGAACCATGTTTATATGGCTATCTTTTTGTATGTGCACTAGAAGAAAACCACCCAGGGACTTAGAGATTGAACATGTTTCTCGTACAGTGGCTTCCGTGTACAGCCACATGCTAAATGGGCTCTGGTTAGTCAACTACATAGTGGAAGACCCATGCATTGGCATCTTCAGGTTAACTAGAATTGTGTATGGGAAATTTATCCCTACATTGGTGCCTGGTAGACAAGCTAGCATTGTGTATTGGGAGGACTCCTATGAAAATACTTGGTCACATTCTCGATCTGCCAGTACTCCATTTTGGTGAGTACTTATCCAGCGGACACTGGTGGCATCAAGACGAGATTGTGTCATGTGGGTAAAGTGTACAACTTCTGCAGAAGATCAAATTCTAAGTACTTAGCCGTGTCCCCGGTTATGAACAACACTGAGAAACTAAGGCCTGAAGCTATGGAAGATCTCGACATTCCAATTTCTCAAAGTAAAACTTGATGGTGACAACAAGGGATTAGAAGCACTTGGAGTTTTCTAAGGAGTTCAGAAAGATTTGACAAAAGATCAAAACTATTTTGAAAAGATAGGATAAAATTGTATTGTTTTCTGCAAAAGAGCCTAAACTCTACTAAGCCAAATATGCATGTAATGATAGGATCCACTTATTTCTACATAGTAGTGAAACTTGCCAATATAATTCAAATGTATTGACCCTTGTGGCTGCAACTTATTATGTTGCAGGTTTGTTTGATGTTAGCGAAGTGTGTTGAATAGGATTACAAGTCTACAACCAACATGATTGCCTGTGGCACTTTGAAGATGAAGGACCCCATGCTATTGTTATTTTCTGCTGCATTGTAATGAGATAGCCAAATGTGCTATGTAAGATGTAATAAATTATTTTATTCCTGGTTATAAAGTTGTATTATGACCTTTGTATCTTGATATTACATCTTAACTGTGGATGCTAGCTATTGATCCAGGGACTAGCATTGTAAACACAAGGATCTCTACCTTATTAAAGGTTGGGAACCTTACATATAGAGATCCCACTCACTTTCTTGTAAATACAAGCTTATCCATAAGTTTGTATAAAACCAAAACCTTTGATTACCTTATGAAAACGTTGATTCCAACTTCGGGATGCTTGCTTCAATCCATAAATGGACCTTGAAGTTTGCATACCTTGTTAGCATCTTTAGGATTAACAAAACCTTTGGGTTGTACCATAGACAACTCTTCATCAATGTCTCCATTGAGGAACAGCAATTTTACATCCATCTGCCATATCTCATAATCATAATATGCAGCGATTGCTAACAAAATCCTCATAGACTTTAGCTTCACTAACAGTGAGAAAGTATCATCGTAGTCAACTCCTTGAATTTGTCGAAACCCTTTTGCGACAATTCGAGCTTTATAGACAGTAACATTACCATCAACATATGTTTTCTTCTTGAAAATCCATTTGATCTCGACAGCCTTCTGGCCATCCGGTAAGTCCACCAAAGTCCATACTTGGTTTTCGTACATGGATCCAATCTCGGATTTCATGGATTCTTGCCATTTATTGGAATCTGGGCTCATCATCACTTCCTCATATGTCGCAGGGTCATCGGTGTTGTCCACCAACATAACAGTTATAACGGGATCATACCAATCGGGAGTGGTACGAGTTCTGGTTGACCTGCGAGGTTCCGTAGCAACTTCAACCAAAGTTTCATGATCAACATCATTAGCTTCTTGTCTTATTGGTGTAGGCGCCACAGGAAATTCTTTCGGTACTGTGGTACTCTCAAATCCGAGAGAAGGTTCGACAACCTCGTCGAGTTCTACTTTCCTTCCAGTGAATTTTTTCGAGAGAAACTCCTTCTCTAGAAAGGATCCATTCTTAGCAACGAACATTTTGCCCTTGTATCTATGATAGAAGGTATACTGTCACATCCCAAGATTTTCCAAATCTTGTAATGTGAAAAATAAATGAATAAAATAAAACTTTGTTTGATTTTCAGGGCCAGAAGAAACTTTTGGATCCAATTGGAAACCTTCAAACCACTTTGGATTAATTAAATCCTAAAGGAATGAAAAATATAAATATTTAATAAGGGAAAAATAAAAGTATTTTGTTACTACTTTGAAATCTTTTTATAAAAAGGTTTTGGTTCTCAAAATGAAATGAAAGGATTTTAAATAAAGATTATTTTATAAAGCCAAATTAAACCTTGGCCAAGTTTGTGAAACAAAAAGGTTTTGCTTTGTTTAAAATAGTAAAGGTTTTATTATTTGTAAACAATCAAAACTTGGTTACTTGATTAAAATAAGCTTTCCAAAGTATTTCATATTCCCAAATAAAACCTACTGATTTGGTTTTGAAAATATCTAGATTTCAAATAAAGATTCTATTAATAAAATCAAATCCTATTTGATTAATAAATCATGGTCCATTTTAAATTAATGAATGGAACCTAAAAAGATTTAAAGTATTATTTTATTTTATTTCTGGAATTGGTTTTTGTTAATGAACAGAACCAAGTTCAAACTTTCAAAGTCTGGTGATGGTTTGATGTGTTTGAATGTTGTTTGTTTGAAATTCAAAACAGGAAATGGAAACAGAAAAAGAAAAGATTTCAGCATAGGAAAAATATAAAGATTAGGTCGACCCAACCCAACAGCCCACTAAGGCCCTGAACCAGCCCAGCTATTCCTCCCCGAAGAAAAATGATTCGCACTCAGTATCTAACCCGCAGAACCAATGACCAGTGGACCCTCCCCTCGCTCCTTTCCCACTGACCAGCAGACCCCACTTTCCCACTCCTCCTTCTTCCTCGCGATGACCACGCCGGCCGTTTCTGCCGTTGATGTTGCGGCTTCAATTCACGAGTAATGGCTGCGTTAATCTCGCGCGTGACTACACGCTATTAATCACCAGCGTCTTCTCCTCCTTTCCCCTCTGTCGCCACTCCCTCTCTGCCCCGAGGCTGCCACAATTAGGCTCAGCACTCCCTCTGTTCCGACGACACTCCAGTGCCAATTCCGGCGACCCAACGCCACCACTTGTATCATTGACCACGCACCCAGACTCCCCACTCCCCGACACATCTCCCTGTGCTCTTCGTTCGACCGCGGGCACCCCAGAGCGTCGGCTACGACAAGCTTCTGAACACCACCGCGTCTGTCCCCTACTCTGGCGAGTTCCCCAGGTGAAATCCGACCGCCCCTTTGCTTCCCGATCATGCGAGCGTCCTTGCCTTGGTCTTACACACCTAACCATGCCCCTGTCTTGCCTTAGGGCGATCTACAACGTCGCCTTCGACCGCGGACAGAGCCGTCTGACGCCGTTGAAAACTCCGGTGGACGATTCCACCTGACCCCGTGCGCCCCTTGCCACGTCGACCACACGTCCAGCATCACCTCGTCCTCACGAACGCGGTGTGCACCCCCTCTGTCTTCCTTGCTTCCTGTAACCACCGTAGCGCCACCGCCTGGCCGTGCACCGCCGCTAGCCACCGCCAGCGCCGCCGATCTCTGGCAAGCACGCTAGCACCGTAGGATTTTGATCCAACGCTCGCGATAGATCATTTAAACGCCGAAGGGGTACACGTCCTATGCCGCACGATCTGTTTAGATCTAACGCCCCTCAGAGCCGATCCGGCCGAACCGGTACCGTCCAACCAGAACGCGACGCGTGGCCAGGTCTGTTTAAAACAGAATTTGAAAAACAGATTTGTTTGTAATTTTCAAACCCTTGTAACTTTGGATACACACGTCCAAAATTTACAAACTTTATACCGTTGGATTCAGGAGAACAAGCTCTAGCCAACCATGCCCTTGGTTTAGTAAATAGTATCTGTTAAATAGCTTGTTTTTGCAGATTCATTTTTGTGCTTGTTTAGATTAGAAAAATTGTTCAAAAATGTTTTTAGGATTAAAACCTTTGCAAAATGGTTTGTTGTGACCTTACTGACTCTAGGAACCAACCCATGGTTTGGAAAATGGTTTTGGAAAAGTTTAGAAAGGATTAATTGGTTTATTCCATTTCTAGCTAAATAAAAATATTGTTTTATTTATAAAAATGTTTTTAGAGTAAAAACTTTGGGAAAGTGTTTTGGACCAAACCTACTGACCCTTAAACACCAAGTTTTGAGAAACAACAACTTATTTGGTGAACCACTTAAAATTTGTTGCTTGGACAAAAATATTTCTCACCACATAGAATGATGATTGGGTTTAAAAATAGTTTTTGAACAAAACCCTTTTGCAAATGAATTTGCCATTTTGGTAAATGACCAATTTGGACCTTACAAAGTTTAGAAACCTAGTAGAGACCATCCTTGCAAATAGAACCATCCTTTGCATACTTATGCATGACTTAGATTGCATTGCTTTGTGAGTGTGAAATTGTTTTGTTTGACTTTGGTTTGGAATGCTAGTTGATATTCTGTTGGCTTGATTGACTTGTAGTGAGGTTAGAAAAGTGTGAGACTAGCAAGATCAAGGAGTGAACCATCATTCCCTAACAAAAGGCAAGTTACACTATCATACAAAAGTCCTACTATTTTCATTATACTTAGTGGATTTTGAAACATGCATGAAAATGATCTTATGCTTATGCTATGCTAAATCCTAACAGGATGCCCATACATTCCTTAGTGAAAACATTGTAGTTGTACATGCTTAGCCATGCTTTAATTTGAAAAGAGATACATGTTGAGATTTTACAAAGTTGAGAAAAGGACTTGTGTTTTATATAATAAAACAAGGACTCAATGAACCACCTAGGTGGAGGATACTTTAAGTTTTGGAGAATGTGGCAACAAAAGGAACCATGTCTATGGTAATCTCTTTGTGTTGTGCTCCAAAAGAAAACCCACCTAGGAAACTTAGAGATTGAACATGTTTCTCCAATTGTGGCTTTCGTGTGCAACCACATGCTATTATGGCTCTGGCTTAGTCAACTACATTAGGAAGACCCATACATTGTCTTTAGTTACTGGACATGGGGATCTGGAATGCTTCATGGGTGCTGAAGACAAGCTAGCAATGGTGTATGGGAGGACCTTTTGGAAAGACTTCGTCACATTCTCAATCTGCCAGTACTCCATTTTGGTGAGCACTAATCCAGTGGCCACTGGTGGCAACAAGATGGGATTGTGACATGTGGGTAAAGTGTACTACTTCTGCAGAAGATAATAAAATCTAAGTACTTAGACGTGTCCCCGGTTATGGACAATACTGAGCAACTAAAGTTTGAACTATGGGAGATCTCGACATTCCAACTTCTAAAATATAAACTTGATGCACTTGGGGTTACCAAGATGCTCATGAGATTTTGTTTAACACTTGGTGCTCTTGGGGTTACCAAGGTGCTCAAGAGACTTTGGTTAAACACTTGATGTACTTGGGGTTACCAAGGAACTCAAGAGATTTTTGAAGGAAACTTGAACACTTGGGGTTACCAAGGGGTTCAAGGAGTTTGATAATAACTTAAAAACTTGGTATTTACCAAGGAGTTTTCAAAGATTTGAACAAACCATTGTGAAAAGATAGGATAAACTATTGCTTTATGCAAAAAGAGCCTAAAACCCTACTTAACCAAATCTGCATGTATTGATAGGATCCACTCACATCCTACATAGTAGTGAGACTTGCCAATACAATTCAAATGTATTGACCCTTGTGGCTGTAATTTGTAATGTTGCAGGTTTGATTGCTTTAGTGAAGATTGAATGATTAGGATTACAAAGTCTACAACCAGCATGTCTGCCTATGGCACTTTGAAGATGAAGGACCCATGCTTATAGTTATTCCGCTGCAAAGTATTGTAATAGCCAAATGAGCTATGTATGATGTAATAAAATTATGTTATTCCTGGTTATAAAGTTATATTATGACCCTAGTTTCTTGATATTACATCTTAAACTGTGGATGCTAGCTATTGATCCAGGGGCTAGCATTGCAATCACAGGAGGAATCTACCCTATTATCAGGTAGAGGCCTCTTACAGACGGTATCAGAGCATTGTGTTGCCTGTAGGATTGTAAACCTAGGATTGTACAAAAACCCTTAGAAAATAGGAGTTATATTTGTTCCAAAACTTATTTACAAACAATCTTGTAAACTCTTTCCTCAACCATTTTGGTTTCAACTCTACATCTCTTCTACTTCAACTTGATGGAAAAACCTACCCCATGGCCCAAGACTACACCATGTGCAAAGGACTTCTTCAACACTTTCAAATCTAATGACTTCAACATCTTCAGCATATTCATCAAGGATTTCCAACTTGGATATCACTAAGGACTACAAGAGAGACAAGGAAATCTTGCTCAAGATATGAAGACTAAGGGAATGCAAAATTAGAAGGAGCCCACATAGCTTGAAGTTTAGTAACCAAAGAATTTTCCCAAAGAAACCATGATCTCATACAAGAAGAATCAACCAAGAAAGATGGAAAGATTTCAAGTGAGCCATATAGATGGACTACCAAATGTTAGTTAAGTCAAACCCACCAACTCATGTGGTGAAACAAAAATATTTTGTTGCCTAAGTATGTACTAGAACTATGTGTTTGAGTGAAATGGTTTGTTGAAAATGTTTGCACATTGCTTGTGTGTGATTAAGGATTGTTTCCTTAGAAAATATTTTTGTCTATTCTAATCTCCCTTCAACTCAAAAACAGATGACTACTCCAGGAGACTCTAACATCAAGGCTGATGACACCAACACCAACCAAGCTGACAGCATGAAAGAACTCATAGCAACCCAACACCAGTTGAACCAACTAACAGCTCAGTTCATATCCAACACTAGTGAAAAAGATCCAGCACTGCAAAAGTTTTTGGAAGAACAATCCCAACTGATGCTTAAGGTGACTAATCAAATGATCAACATGGAATAAAACTATCCCAAAAGAGTTTATGACAACAAGGATGACAAGAATGTTATTTTAGATGGAGCCCCAGCTTGCATTATTTGTGGAGACAAGGACCATACTTCCAAGGAGCATGAAGATCAATGCCCCAACTGTGAAGAGAAACATCCTGTTGGACAATGTCCTACCACTCAAGCTACTTGCTACCTATGTGAAGGAAACAACCATACTCCTATCCAATGCCCCATCTTTTCCATTGTGGAACAAAGGAAACAAGGTGGATCTAAGTCAACCCAGAAAGCTGATGACAAAGGAAAAGGACCACTTATACCTCCAAACAAGACAACCCAGTTCAAAGGATCAAAGAAACCCAAGAAGCAACAGAAGGACAAAAGCCATGTGCAATGTCATAAATGTAAGGAAATGGGACACTACTCCGGTGAATGCCCAGAGAACCAAAAGAATAAGGGAATTGGTCAAGTAGTGTGCAACAACTGCAAGGAGCTAGGCCATTATGTAGGAACTTGTCCACAAGAACCACGTAAAGAACTCCAAGATATCCATTGTTTCAATTGCAAGAACCCAGGACATTATGCAAGCAATTGTCCAGAAAAGATGAAGAACAAGCTGAACAAGCCTATGGAAAATCTCAACCTTGGCCCATTTTGTCAAGTAGGGAAACACAGGACTCAATGCAGATACTTTCCAGAGAAGTTTCCCAAGATTCCAAGCAAGCCAACATGTAGTTTAGTTTGAAAAATTTTAAGGGTGGTAGTACCCTAGTCGTTTTTTTGCCTACTTGTAACCCTAGCCTTCCCAAATCTCGGGACGAGATTTATTTTAAGGGTGGTATCCTGTCACATCCCAAGATTTTCCAAATCTTGTAATGTGAAAAATAAATGAATAAAATAAAACTTTGTTTGATTTTCAGGGCCAGAAGAAACTTTTGGATCCAATTGGAAACCTTCAAACCACTTTGGATTAATTAAATCCTAAAGGAATGAAAAAGATAAATATTTAATAAGGGAAAAATAAAAGTATTTTGTTACTACTTTGAAATCTTTTTATAAAAAGGTTTTGGTTCTCAAAATGAAATGAAAGGATTTTAAATAAAGATTATTTTATAAAGCCAAATTAAACCTTGGCCAAGTTTGTGAAACAAAAAGGTTTTGCTTTGTTTAAAATAGTAAAGGTTTTATTATTTGTAAACCATCAAAACTTGGTTACTTGATTAAAATAAGCTTTCCAAAGTATTTCATATTCCCAAATAAAACCTACTGATTTGGTTTTGAAAATATCTAGATTTCAAATAAAGATTCTATTAATAAAATCAAATCCTATTTGATTAATAAATCATGGTCCATTTTAAATTAATGAATGGAACCTAAAAAGATTTAAAGTATTATTTTATTTTATTTCTGGAATTGGTTTTTGTTACTGAACAGAACCAAGTTCAAACTTTCAAAGTCTGGTGATGGTTTGATGTGTTTGAATGTTGTTTGTTTGAAATTCAAAACAGGAAATGGAAACAGAAAAAGAAAAGATTTCAGCACAGGAAAAATATAAAGATTAGGTCGACCCAACCCAACAGCCCACTAAGGCCTAGAACCAGCCCAGCTATTCCTCCCCGAAGAAAAACCATTCGCACTCAGTATCTGACCCGCAGAACCAATGACCAGTGGACCCTCCCCTCGCTCCTTTCCCACTGATCAGCAGACCCCACTTTCCCACTCCTCCATCTTCCTCGCGACGACCACGCCGGCCGTTTCTGCCGTTGATGTCGCGGCTTCAATTCACGAGTAATGGCTGCGTTAATCTCGCGCGTGACTGCACGCTATTAATCACCAGCGTCTTCTCCTCCTTTCCCCTCTGTCGCCACTCCCTCTCCGCCCCGAGGCTGCCACAATTTGGCTCAGCACTCCCTCTGTTCCGACGACACTCCAGTGCCAATTCCGGCGACCCAACGCCACCCCTTGTCTCATTGACCACGCACCCAGCCTCCCCACTCCCAGACACATCTCCCTGTGCTCTTCGTTCGACCACGGGCAGCCCAGAGCGTGGCTACGACAAGCTTCTGAACACCACCGCGTCTGTCCCCTACTCCGGCGAGTTCCCCAGGTGAAATCCGACTGCCCCTTTGCTTCCCGATCATGCGAGCGTCCTCGCCTTGGTCTTACACACCTAACCATGCCCCTATCTTGCCTTAGGGCGATCTACAACGTCGCCTTCGACCGCGGACAGAGCCGTCTGACGCCGTTGCAAACTCCGGTGAATGATTCCACCTGACCCTGTGCGCCCCTTGCCACGTTGACCACACGTCCAGTATCACCTCATCCTCACGAACGCGGTGAGCACCCCCTCTGTCTTCCTTGCTTCCTGTAACCACCGTAGCGCCACCGCCTGGCCGTGCGCTGCCGCTAGCCACCACCAGCGCCGCCGATCTTTGGCAAGCACGCTAGCACCGTAGGATTTTGATCCAACGCTCGCGATACATCATTTAAACACCGAAGGGGTACGCGTCCTGTGCCGCATGATCTGTTTAGATCTAACGTCCCTCAGAGCCAATCCGGCCGAACCGGTATCGTCCAACCAGAACGCGACGCGTGGCCAGGTCTGTTTAAAACAGAATTTGAAAAACAGATTTGTTTGTAATTTTAAAACCCTTGTAACTTTGGATCCACACGTCCAAAATTTACAAACTTTATACCGTTGGATTCAGGAGAACAAGCTCTAGCCAACCATGTCCTTGGTTTAGTAAATAGTATCTGTTAAATATCTTGTTTTTGCAGATTCATTTGTGTGCTTGTTTAGATTAGAAAAATTGTTCAAAAATGTTTTAGGATTAAAACCTTTGCAAAATGGTTTGTTGTGACCTTACTGACTCTAGGAACCAACCCATGGTTTGGAAAATGGTTTTGGAAAAGTTTAGAAAGGATTAATTGGTTTATTCCATTTCTAGCTAAATAAAAATATTGTTTTATTTATAAAAATGTTTTTAGAGTAAAAACTTTGGGAAAGTGTTTTGGACCAAACCTACTGACCCTTAAACACCAAGTTTTGAGAAACAACAACTTATTTGGTGAACCACTTAAAATTTGTTGCCTGGACAAAAATATTTCTCACCACATAGAATGATGATTGGGTTTAAAAATAGTTTTTGAACAAAACCCTTTTGCAAATGACTTTGCCATTTTGTTAAATGACCAATTTGGACCTTACAAAGTTTAGAAACCTAGTAGAGACCATCCTTGCAAATAGAACCATCCTTTGCATCCTTATGCATGACTTAGATTGCATTGCTTTATGAGTGTGAAATTGTTTTGTTTGACTTTGGTTTGGAATGCTAGTTGATATTGTGTTGGCTTGATTGACTTGTAGTGAGGTTAGAAAAGTGTGAGACTAGCAAGATCAAGGAGTGAACCATCATTCCCTACAAAAAGGCAAGTTACACTATCATACAAAAGTCCTACTATTTTCATTATACTTAGTGGATTTTGAAACATGCATGAAAATGATCTTATGCTTATGCTATGCTAAATCCTAACAGGATGCCCTTACATTCCTTAGTGAAAACATTGTAGTTGTACATTCTTAGCCATGCTTTAATTTGAAAAGAGATACATGTTGAGATTTTACAAAGTTGAGAAAAGGACTTGTGTTTTATATAATAAAACAAGGACTCCATGAACCACCTAGGTGGAGGATACTTCAAGTTTTGGAGAAGGTGGCAACAAAAGGAACCATGTCTATGGTAATCTCTTTGTGTTGTGCTCCAAAAGAAAACCCACCTAGGAAACTTAGAGATTGAACATGTTTCTCCAATTGTGGCTTTCGTGTGCAACCACATGCTATTATGGCTCTGGCTTAGTCAAATACATTAGGAAGACCCATACATTGTCTTTAGTTACTGGACATGGGGATCTGGAATGCTTCATGGGTGCTGAAGACAAGCTAGCAATGGTGTATGGGAGGACCTTTTGGAAAGACTTCGTCACATTCTCAATCTGCCAGTACTCCATTTTGGTGAGCACTAATCCAGTGGCCACTGGTGGCAACAAGATGGGATTGTGACTTGTGGGTAAAGTGTACTACTTCTGCAGAAGATAATAAAATCTAAGTACTTAGCCGTGTCCTCGGTTATGGACAATACTGAGCAACTAAAGTTTGAACTATGGGAGATCTCGACATTCCAACTTCTAAAATATAAACCTGATGCACTTGGGGTTACCAAGATGCTCATGAGATTTTGTTTAACACTTGGTGCTCTTGGGGTTACCAAGGTGCTCAAGAGACTTTGGTTAAACACTTGATGTACTTGGGGTTACCAAGGAACTCAAGAGATTTTTGAAGGAAACTTGAACACTTGGGGTTACCAAGGGGTTCAAGGAGTTTGATAATAACTTAAAAACTTGGTATTTACCAAGGAGTTTTCAAAGATTTGAACAAACCATTGTGGAAAGATAGGATAAACTATTGCTTTATGCAAAAAGAGCCTAAAACCCTACTTAACCAAATCTGCATGTATTGATAGGATCCACTCACGTCCTACATAGTAGTGAGACTTGCCAATACAATTCAAATGTATTGACCCTTGTGGCTGTAATTTGTAATGTTGCAGGTTTGATTGCTTTAGTGAAGATTGAATGATTAGGATTACAAAGTCTACAACCAGCATGTCTGCCTGTGGCACTTTGAAGATGAAGGACCCATGCTTATAGTTATTCCGCTTCAAAGTATTGTAATAGCCAAATGAGCTATGTATGATGTAATAAAATTATGTTATTCCTGGTTATAAAGTTATATTATGACCCTAGTTTCTTGATATTACATCTTAAAATGTGGATGCTAGATTGATCCAGGGACTAGCATTGCAATCACAGGAGGAATCTACCCTATTATCAGGTAGAGGCCTCTTACATATACCCAATACTTTCCTTCGGGTATCCTATGAAGACACATTTTTCTGCTTTGGTTTCAAGATTGTCGGGCTATAACTTCTTTACATAAGCTTCGCAACCCCAAAATTTAAGGAACGACAATTTATGTTTCTTCCCAAACCATAATTCATACGGTATCATTTCAACGGGTTTAGATGGTGCCCTATTTAAAGTGAATGCGGCTGTTTCTAAATGACAGCGGTAAATATGTAAGTGACATCATAGAACGAACCATATCTAAGAGAGTTCGATTACGATGTTCGGACACACCATTACGTTGTGGTGTTCCCGGCGGTGTCAATTGTGAAAGTATTCCACGTTTCTTTAAATGCTCTCCAAACTCGTAACTTAGATATTCACCTCCACGATCAGATCATAGAAACTTAACCTTCTTATTATGTTGATTCTCTACTTCACTTTGAAATTCCTTAAACTTCTCGAAAGTTTTAGACTTATGTTTCATGAAATAGATATACCCATATCTACTCAAGTCATCCGTGAAAGTAAGAACATAACGATAACCACCACGTGATGCTACACTCATTGGGCCACACACATCAGTATGTATGATTCCCAATAAGTCCGTAGCTCGCTCCATCATACCAAAAAATGGAGTCTTAGTCATTTTACCCATCAGACATGCTTCACATCTTTCAAGTGATTCGAAATCAAGTGATTCAAAAAGTCCATCGGAATGGAGTTTCTTCATACGCTTCACTCCAATGTGACCAAGACGACAGTTCCACATATAGGTCGAGTTATCGCTCGATTTCAAACGTTTAGCCTTAATGTTATTAATATGTGTATTACCACTATCGATATTCAATAAGAATAGACCATCTATCAAAGGTGCATGTGCATAAAACATATTACTCATATAAATCGAACAACCATTATTCTCGGACTTAAACAAGTAACCGTCTCGCAATAAACAAGATCCTGATATAATGTTCATGCTTAACGCAGGCACCAAATAACAGTTATTTAAGTATAAAACTAATCCCGATGGTAGATGAAGAGGTAGCGTGCCGACCGCGATCATATCAACCTTTGATCCATTTCCAACGCGCATCGTCACCTTGTTTTTCGCTAGTTTCCGTCTATTCTGCAGCACCTATTTCGAGTTACAAATATGAGCAACCGAACCAGTATCAAATACCCAGGAACTACTACGACTACTAGTGAGATACACATCAATAACATGTATATCAGATATACCTTTCTTCTTGATGTTTCCGTTCTTCAAATCCGCCAAGTACTTAGGGCAATGCCGCTTTTAGTGACCTTCTCCCTTACAGTAAAAGTACTCAGTATCAGGCTTAGGCCTAGCCTTGGTCTTCTTCGCCGGCGCGGTAACTTTCTTACCGCCCTTCTTGAAGTTTCCCTTTTTCTTAGACTTGCCTTGCTTCTTAAATTTGGTGGTCTTATTGACCATCAACACTTGGTGCTCTTTCTTGATCTCCACTTTCGCAGACTTTAACATGGAGAAGAGTTCAGGCAACGACTTGTCCATGTTTTGCATATTGTAGTTCATCAAAAAGTTCTTGTAACTTGGTGGTAGTGATTGGAGGACATGGTGAATCCCCAAAGCATTAGGAATCACTATACCCAAGCTTTGGAGTTTACTTGCGTGCCTAGACATCTTAAGCACATGCTCACTGAAAGAGCTGCCCTCTTCCATCTTGCAGTTAAAGAACTTTTTAGAAGCCTCATAATTCTCAACTTCTGCGTGAGCCTATCATTTTGAGTTGACGGACAATATCATGTGGGTCAAAGTTCTCAAACCTTTTTTGAAGTTCCGATTCCAAAACATACAAGATAGCACACTGAACTGACGAGTACTGATTCTTCTGAGCGAGGAAAATATTCTTCACCTCATCGGTAGCATCAGCTGCAGGTGGGTCACCCAGCGGTGCATCCAACACATAGGTCAAATCACTAGCAATGAGGACAATCCTCAAGTTGTGGAACCAATCCACAAAGTTGCTTCCATTGTTTCTCAACTTTTCTTTCTCTAGGAACGCATTAAAATTGATGGTAGGGGCCGCCATTGATCTACAACATATTTGCAATATTTTAGACTAAGTTTATGACACATTGAGTTCTAATTAATGCTTTAATTAATCTAGGTGAACTCCCACTCAAAAAAACATCCCTCACATTGTTTTAGTGATCACATGAACCAAATACACCACATCAAAACCGATCATCACGAGAGATGATGTAGCTTCAAAGGCGAACAATCAACATGTTCATCATATCTACTATATGACTCATGCTTTACCTTTCTATGATCCGTGTTCCGAGACCATGTCTATACATGCTAGGATCGTCAAGATCAATCCTTAGCTTCCGCATGAGCAAATATGGCTTGCTCCAATTGTATACACTCACAGAATCTAACACACCCGATCATCATGTGGTGCTTCGAAACAACGATCTTTGGCAACGGTGCCTACTAAGAACGAACACTTTATAACTTGATATTTCGTGAGAGGGATCGTCTTATAATGCTACCGTCGAGAACTAAGCAATACAAGATGCAGAAAAGGATTAACATCACATGCAATTCAAAATATGTGATATGATATGGCCTTTCTTCTTGTGCTTCCGATCTCCATCTTCAAGCAGGAACATGATCTCCATCATCACCGACATGGAGTCAAGGTCAATGGCACCGCTCCATGGTTGTCGTCCACCAGCATCAATTATTACAACTACTTTGAATAATAGACATGCAGGTCTTAACGAAATTAAAAGACAACCATAAGGCTCCTGCCGGTTGCCGACTTTCAATAAGGATCATTGCTTACATCATATATAATCACAATCATGGCCATATCACATCACAACACACCCCTGCAAAACAAAGTTAGACACCTCTAATTTTCTTTTCATGTTTTACCTGGTTTGGGGATTTCAATAAGTGACGTTCTAACTTACGAACAAGAACCACAACGTTGATACTAGTATTGTCAATCACCCGTTGTAAATTGAATCTTCACTATGTTGGGATAAACATGCACCTGCAAAGGCACTTATGCAATACAAGTTGCATGTCAAGCATGGAGAAAGTCTCATGAACGATGTCATGTAAGGTTAGCCCGGACCGCTTCATCCCACCATCCCGCAAGATGCAAAGTACACAAGAAGCAATCGACAACAAAAAGCATCAACGCCCACAATGACCATTCTGTTCTACTCGTGCAATAGATCTACATATAGCCATGGCTCTGATACCACTGTAGGAGTTCGTAGCATGGAAACCAAAAAATTTCTACCGCATGAAGACAAACAAGCCAAGATGTATATACTAGATTGTAGCAACAAGTTGATTAGAGTACTCACCCTCGAAGATTCCAAAGCGGTTAACGAGAGCAGATTCTCGTGGGTGTGTAGTCGTACACTTGCCGATCTCAAGATCGCATAGACGATCCTTCCGGCGCTACTTTCCAGCAGCGCTTCTGCAGTCGGTCACATGTTCGGTACTCGATGAAGTCCTTCCTCTCCCTTATTCCAGTAGGCAGTGGAGGTTTTAGTTCCCCCCTCGCGATTCCGATAGCATGACGGCATGGTGTCCGAAGTAGGGCGAAGATCCTACAGGGCTTCGCCTAAGCCGGAGCAGGTTATGGTGGAGATTTGGGGTTTCCGGTGATCTAGGGTTTAGAGGGCCGGAGAGGAGGAGGTGGAGTCGGCGGCGGCTAGGGCGGCGGCAGCGGTGGCGCGGCAGACGTGTGGGGAGGGGCTGCTGTTGTGTCTCTTGGGGCACCCTCTCCCTCTATTTATGAGAGGGAGGGCAACTTGGGAGAGGGGAGTTTGAATCCTTCCCCAGCTCCCTCTCCTAGTTGGCTTGTGGTGGAGGGAAAGAAGGATTCTTTCCTTCCTCCACCAGGATACATTGTTCTAGCTTGACTTTTCAAACTTGCCTTTTGACTTTCAATTTGGAGCTTAATTTCTGTCTTACAAATGCCCAACCAAGTGACCTAGGACAAGATGCAATCATTCCACTTATTCATGACACATTCATGTACCCTTCTCCTTCCGGTCCGGTGAACCTTCTAGACCCTTCTAGATCATTCCGGTGAAAACATCGGAATCATTCCCAAACTCCGGAATTAGACTTTCCTTATATGAATCTTATTCTACGGACCATTCCGGATCTCCTCGTGATATCCCGGATCCCATCCGATACTCCGAACAACATTCAATATCCCTACTTACATTCCATTTCTACTAAACAACATCGAATCCTTAAGTGTGTCTCCCTACGGTTCGTGAATTATGCAGACATGACCGAGACTCTTCTCCAATAAATAACCAATAGAGGAATCTGGAAATTCATATGGCTCCCACATATTTCTACGATTACTTTGCGATCGAATGAACCACGTACATACGATACCAATTTCCCTTTGTCTCGCGATAGTTTACTTATCCGAGGTCTAATCGTCGTTATCTATGCATACCTAGTTCCACCTCGTTACCGATAAGTACTCTTTTCTTGTTCCCGTGATATGTGGGTAGCCTCAGCTCAGACCTTGGCCGTGAGGGAACTAATACTAAGGGATATAAGTTTCCAGTCAAGCCCTACCCAAAATTCGGGTATTGTGGTTGTACGATAAAATTGGAATGGTATCGCATCCAGACAACCATCAGTTTTATAAAGGGCTAAGGCTCATGCCTCATCATTTTCATCACCAAAATCATCAAGTGTTCGGAAACACATGTCCAAAAAATTTCAATAGAATGATCCATCATTCCAAGGTTTTCATAACCATTTTTCCACCAATTATTCCCATCTAAGGTTGACCAAGTTTTATGCTTAGCACTAGCATCTATAAGTGGGGGTAGCAATGATGAGGGGTGGTACTAGTGGAGTTTCACTAAGTCCAACATTATATCTTAGACTGAGATCAAGGTTTCTAGCTTAGGCCAAATTTTATGCTCTTTAAGCAACCTTCAGCACAACTGTCTAGTATCTACCAAACTCTTAGGTAGACTCTAAGTAAGCTTTGATAAAGAAATAAGGTAAGAAGCTTGCCATAAAACTAGGATTGGTTTAGCAAGTAGGTATGATCACTTATGCTTAAGGCATATAGTATTCATATCACAAGTATGGGTTTGTGGTAACAATAGGGTATTTTGCAAGGGTTAGCTTGCATCAATGTCAATATAAGCTTGCATAGGTATAGTATCTTGCAAGTGTTAGCTTGCCTTGTGCAGAGCAGTGGTTGAAGTTCTCCTCGGCTTCCTCTTAGTAGTATCCTCCTTCTTCCTCGTAGTATCCTTGGTCGATACTAGCGTCTATGAATAAATGCAAGGTACACAATCACCAAACAATACTTAACTACTTGCAATCAATACACACAAGGGTCCTATAGATGATCTAGCATCATCTCTAACATTACAAGGTTAAGGGTTGGTTTAAATCTTTTTTTATTTTAGAAAAGTAATTTATACTCATTGAAAAACTACTTAAGATTTAATATTCTCCAAACTAAACATGGGATCATGTTGACACATGTCATCACCACATATTGTAGTCCATGGGAAAGTGATTTAAAGTGGTGTCACAATTTAATAAGGTTTTACCTTTTTATTTTAATTAATTAAAGTGACTAGAAATGCCTATGGGGCATTCTTTTATTGCTTGAACATTATTTTTGTAATTAAACCTAGATATTTTTATATATTCTGAAAGGTATGGTTAAATGTGATTTTTGAGAGTTGGAATCAACTGAAAAGCTTTTATGGTTTAAATTTGAAAAATGTTTGAATGCAGAAAAGCTTCTGCCTTGTTATTTTTGCTATGGTTGATCTACTGAGCCAAATGACTTTAATCCAACGGGCTTGGATTAAGCATTCATAGGCCTTTCCAACAAAATTGGTTTCATTTAATTTGGTGCACTGAATCGATCTGGGTTGATTTTTGAAGTTGGGTGCTGAAGTGTGTTTGAAAAGAAAAAGAAAAAGGTTTAATTTGAATTGCTGGGCTGCGCGGGAAATTCTAACGGGCCGGCCTGCTAAGCGCAGTGCTCCCGCGGGCTGCGTAAGTGGGTGTCCCCACTCGTCAGTGACACGGGGCTGGGCGAAGCGGTATGGGGTGATGTGGATCGTTCGATCTAGCTCTAATCCAACGGTTGTGGGTCATCGTCGACGCGAGACAGCTCCGGCGAGAACTAAACCTAGCGCGGCCAGTGGGGGGTGCTAGGGGCTCACCGGGGTACGGGCGAGGGTCGGCGAGGCGGGCGAACGGCAAAGTCGACGACGGCGAATCTCCTGGTACCAGTGGCTTCTCCTGGGGCGGCTCCAATCGCTGGCTCCTTTCTTCTCCGGCAGCGGCAGGCTCCAGTGAAATTCCGGCGAGGTGGTGCGTGCCTTGCTCTGAGGATGGTGTGGCACGGTCAGTGGGGAGAGGGGAGTGAGATGGTGTGATGAATTCGTGCGGGGGTGGCCTCTATTTATAGTCGAGCGAGGGGACCGTCGGGGCGCAAGGTGAGCTCGTCGGGGGCGACGTTACAGGCGGCTAATGGCATGGGCACGGGTAGGGGACAGTGCTGTGTCTCCTGGCGATGCTCAACGGCATGGTCGCGAGGCATGGGGCGGTGTGGTTTGGTCTAGAACGGGCGGTGCTCTGTGCGGCAGAGGCGGCGTCTTCGACGGCGGGCGGTGGCTGTATGGCACGGGGCGGTAAACGGGGGTGTCTGGCGGTGTCCTGGGTCGGTGGTGATTGTGTGTGCGCGCGGTGAGGGCGGCGCGCGGTCTGTGGACGCTGGTCGCGGGTGGCGCTCTGGCGCACGCTCGGCATGGTCTGGGCGTGTCTCGTGTGCGTGGTCCAGGGCCTGGCAACGCTCGCGGCTGGGACAGACAGTGGCGGTGGATGGTGGGCTGCCTCTCAGACAAGGTTGGCACGGCTAGCTCTTCCTCTAGCTTGCTGTCCACAATAGGGTGACATGGGGTTGCTTGGCTGTTCACCATTAATGGCAATGGCAAGCTCACAGGGGTGCTAGTGTTGGGCTAATCTTTCTAGATGATCTACTGAGCTATGTGTGAGCTAACTAGGGAACAAGTTAGGCAAGAATCACTGCACACTATAGTGTTTGATGTTTTGTTTGATTTGTGTCTGCAACCTGTTTGATGAAATGGCCGCATGAACTCAAGTTTTGAATTTTGAAATGATTTTTGGTGGGTTTGCTAGATTGGTTCTGGTGAGTCTGCAGATGCTTGGGTTTTGAAAATTGAGCTTGTTTGAGTGGGTTTTGAGAAAGTGGGATCTTCCCATATGAAGAAGATTCAATTTTGAAATGTCATTTAAACTATGCATTTGAAAGTTTTTGGATGATCACAAAGTGGGCCTTGATACTCTGTTATGAGTACATTCAAGGGGTGCAAAGATCCAGAAAAGTTTCTGTTAGGTTCTGAAAGTTTGAGATAGCCAAAGTAGGCATGGGAGTTAAATTGGCCAAAATGACCATTCACTTAATATATTTGTTTTGATTTACTTGTCTTTAGGAAAAGTGTGGGAAATGTTTTAGATGATGTTATTTTCACCTAAGAAACATTTTACAAGCAATGGTTCACACAAACAAGGTGGTTTTTAAAGAAATTCAAAATTCATGCATACACATATACATGCATTCATGAATTCATTTAGAAAAGTTTTTGTTAACCCTAAACTTGATGATTAGTGTTTTGATGATCTTAGTTTGATATTTTTGGGATGTTACATTCTTCTTCGGAATGATGGTTCCATTGGACTTTGAAGAATTTGATGGTTTTAGTCCGAGTAACTCTTTCTGCTGTCTCAAGAATCTTGATGGGTTTTTCCTCATAAGTAAGATCACTTTCCAATTGGACCTCCTCCAAAGGTATAGTATCCTTCAAAGAAGTCTCTTCCATCTCTGGATGGCATTTCTTTAGCTGACTCCCATGAAACACATTGTGAACGGCAGACAATGATTCTGGTAATTCAATCTCATAAGCTACTTCTCCTTTAAGACTCAGAATCTTGAATCGTCCAACATATATTGGGGCCAATTTTCCTTTGACTCCAAATCTCTTCACTCCACGGAGTGGTGACACTCTAAGATAAGCTCTATCACCCACTTCATAGGTGACTTCTCTATGCTTAGGATCTACGTAGCTCTTATGTCGGGACTGTGCTATCTTCAACCTGTCCTTAACTAGCTTGACTTTCTCTTCAGCCTCTTTGATAAGTTCTGGTCCGAACAAATTTCTTTCTCCCACACTATTCCAAAACAATGGGGTGGTACACTTTCTCCCATAGAGAAACTCAAACGGTGCCATCTCAATACTAGCTTGATAGCTGTTATTGTAAGAGAATTCTGCGTAAGGCAGAATTTCATCCCAACTGGATCCATAGTCTAGGGCACATGCCCTCAACATATCTTCAAGTATCTGGTTGGTCCTTTCTGTTTGTCCATCAGTCTGAGGATGAAAAGAAGTGCTGAATTCCAACCTCGTTCCCAATGACTCATGTAGTTGCCTCCAAAAATGAGAAGTGAATTGAGTTCCCCTATCAGACACAATACTCTTGGGTACTCCATGCAGACATACAATCCTACTCATATAGATCTTGGATAATTTAGCACTTGTATAGGTTGTCTTCACGGGTATGAAATGAGCCACTTTAGTTAGGCGATCCACTACTACCCAAATAGAATCATATCCTGACTTGGTCCTTGGCAATCCAGTGATGAAATCCATGCCAATCTTGTCCCACTTCCAATCTGGAATAGGTTGTGGTTGTAGTAATCCTGCTGGTTTCTGATGTTCCGCTTTCACTCTACTACATACATAACAAAAAGCAATATGTTCGGCGATGTCCTTTTTGAGATTATTCCACCAAAATCTTTCCTTCATATCCATGTACATTTTGGTGTTACCCGGATGAATGGAATATGGTGAGTTGTGTGCTTCTTGTAAAATCAGTTTCCGAAGCTCCGGATCTTGTGGAACACAGATATGTTTTCCATACCATAAAGTACCCTGTTCGTCTTCATGGAATCCTTTGGCCTTTCCTTTGCCAATCTTTTCCTTGATCTCTTTAGTTTCTTTGTCTGTCTTTTGGGCTTCTTTGATTCTGTCCAACAAAGTGGGTTGAACATCCAATGACATGAGATGTCCTTCAGGCACAATCTCCAATCTGAGATCTCTAAATTCGGCACACAGATCATCTGGCAACTCTCCCTTAGTAAGGCCATTCACAAATACTTTACAGCTTAGAGCATCCGCCACAACATTTGCTTTACCGGGATGGTATTGCAAACTCAAGTCATAGTCCTTGATGAGTTCTAGCCATCTTCTTTGTCTCATGTTGATTTCTTTCTGGGTGAAGATATACTTCAAACTTTTGTGATCTGTGAACACTTCACATCGCTTTACCAAAAGATAATGTCTCCATGTTTTGAGCGCATGGACAACAGAGGCTAACTCTAAATCATGAGTTGGGTAATTTACCTCATGAGTTTTGAGTTGTCTCGAGGCATAAGCCACAACTTTCCCTTCTTGCATTAGCACTGCACCTAAACCATTAAGATGCATCGCAATACACATGGAAATCCTTCTCCAAATCTGGCAAACATAAGACTGGTGCTATCACTAGTCTCTTCTTCAATTCATGGAAACCGAGTTCACATCCTTCAGACAAAGCAAATTTCTTGTCCTTCTTTAGCAACTCTGTCATCGGCTTAGCTACCTTGGAGAAATTCTCAATAAATCTTCTGTAGTATCCTGCCAAGCCAAGGAAACTGTGAATTTCTTTTACTGACTTAGGAGATTCCCATTCAGTTACAACTGACACTTTAGCAGGATCAACTTCTACACCATCTCCTGACACAATGTGTCCAAGAAATCCAACTTCATTTAACCAAAATTCACACTTGCTCAATTTGGCATACACAAGTATCAAACGCAAATGTCCTTCATGCTCTTCTTTGCTCTTGGAGTAGATCGGAATGTCATCGATGAAAACGACAACAAACTTGTCAAGGAACTCCATGAACACCTTGTTCATCATATTCATGAAATATGCTGGTGCATTGGTCAAACCAAATGGCATCACGGTGTACTCATACAATCCATACCTAGTGGTGAAAGTTGTCTTAGGTATGTCTTGCTCCCTTATCTTAAGATGAAAATAACCTGATGGGAGATCAATCTTTGAGAACACACAGGCTCCTTCTAACTGATCAAACAAGTCATTGATTCTAGGCAAAGGGTATTTGTTCTTGATAGTCACCTCATTGAGTGAACGGTAATCTATGCATAACCTTTGACTTCTATCCTTCTTTTCCACAAACAAAACTGGTGCTCCCCAAGATGAAGAACTTGGTTGAATAAATCCTTTTTGCAACTGTTCTCCAAGTTGTTTCTTGAGTTCTTTTAACTCATCAACTGACATCTTATACAGTCTCTTTTCTATTGGTCCAGATCCTGGTAGCAAATCAATCAGAAATTCCACATCTCTATCTGGTGGCATTCCCGGTAATTCTTCCGGAAACACATCCGGATATTCACTCACAATTGGCACACTGTCTATGCTAACCGCCTTAAGAGAATTTAGCTTACTCCCTTTTGGTTCAAAGTTAGTCTTGAATCTAATCCTTTTGTGTTCTGGAGTTGTGAGTTTTGCAGTATGGTTGGCACAATCTAGCACTCCTTTATGCTTGGTCATCCTAAATGACATCCAATCCTTGGTAATTTAGGATTATCAGATTAACAGGAAACTTATACTTCCCGAACTCTATGACTAGATCATGACATCCTGAGTTCACTATCATTTCTCCACCAGGAGAACTTACTTTTATAGGACACCCAATAGTTTCTACTGGTAGTTCATTTCTTTCAACAAATGCTCTTGATATGAATGAAAGAAATGCACCAGTATCAAAGAGAACAAATGCTGGAACAGAATTGAGTTTGAACTTACCAGCAACAGCATCAGGTTCCTCATAGATTTCTTCCACATTGATGTGGTTCACTTGTCCCTTCTGGAAAGGGTTGGGCTTGTTGGGTCCTTCAACTTTCTTTTCTGGGCATTCATTTGCATAATGCCCCATCTTCTTACACTTAAAAAATTCAACCTGACTGAGATCCTTCTTGACAGGCTCGCTTCCACTACCACTTCCACTTCCATTGTGGTGGTTTTTGTATCCACTTTTGTGATTTTTGTACTTGTCATTGTCATGACTACGGTGATGCTTGTTGTCATGATGACAGTTGTGGTTGTGGTGGCTGTTGTACTTTCCATGCTTGTGGGATCCAGAACTCCCACTATCATCATAATGGGAACGCTTGTGAGACAATCCCGAGCTGTGCTTGTTAGAGTTGTGTTTCCTCTTCCTACTTTCAACCTGTTTCATCTTGCTCTCCAAGATGGAAGCCTTGTCACAAAGAGATTTATAGGTGGGGACATAGGCCACAGATAGCTGCAGGTTTAGTTCATCGTTCAGTCCTTCGAGGAACTTCTCTTTCCTCTTAGCATCAGTGTCAACTTCGTCCGGAGCATAACGCGCCAGATTGTTGAACTCCTCAATATACTCTGCCACGCTGCGGTGGCGCTGCTTCAAGTTATGAAATTCCTTCTTCTTCAAACTCATCACTCCGGATGCGATGTGAGCTATACGGAAACGATCTTCAAAGATAGCCCATGTCACATCCTCAATGGGAATGGTGATCTGGAAGTTATCCCACCATGTTGCTGCTGGTCCTTCCAACAAATGTGCTGCAAACCTGACTTTCTCCTCATCAGTACAACCAACAGTTACCAAATCCTTGTTCACGGAGCGTAGACAATCATTGGCCACCATGGGGTCAGTAGTTCATGAGAACTTAGCAGGCCTCAGTCTTAAGAATCTGGTAACCATGTCAAAACCTGGTGGATTGTTCTGATTGTTGTTGTTATTGTTATTGTTCTAATTCTCCATAAAGGTGATCATCATCTGCATCAGTTGTGTCTGAGCTGTCATTAGCTGCTGCATCTCTAGGGTGACATTGTTATTGTTTGGGTTGGGGTTGGCACGTCGAGGAGGCATCTGCAGTTTTTAATAAGGATAAGAATAAGATACCCATAGATGCTTAACATGCACAATACAATACATCACATAGACAATCACAAACAAGCATCAAAATGACAAAAGTCCAACAACATAGACAACAAGTTTTGAAAAGCAAACACACCAATAGCAAGCCATCCACATGTTGGATGGTCATTGCGACTCAATAATCAAAAGCATGGTAAAAGGTAAATGAGTAGTCATCACTACTCCTCTGCATCAACCTCCTCATCAACAAGTGTAAGGCCTGCATTCTTCATAGCAGTCTTGTATTCCTCGACATTGGTAGTCAAGGCCTCTACTTTGGCTTTGATAGCCCTCTTCTGTGCATGAAGCCTCTCAATCACACCCTGCTAATGCTCGAGCTCGAAATCCTTGGCCTCTAGTTCTGCAGTCATCTCTCGAATCCTCTTGTTCCTATCTTGGACTCTTTTCTCTTGACTCCTGAACTTTCTATCCCGACTCTCAAACTTGGCCTCCATTTCCTTGACTATCTCATCTTGCTCTGCAAAGAGCTTGTCCTTCTCACGAAGCTGCACCTAGAGTTCGTCATTGCTCAGCATGATGTTGGTCCTATCAGTATCTAGGTGCCTAAGAAGAACTTCTAGGTCCTGGAGGTACAGACAAATCGGCTCCGCCGTCTCTCTAGCAGCATTGTTAGACCCCTCCTTTGTAAAGGAAAAGGATCCCTGTGATTGCAATGCTAGTCCCTGGATCAATGCTAGCATCCACAGTTTAAGATGAAGTACACAGATACAAAGGTCATTTATTACATCCATTCCAGAGATAAAACATAGTCTTATACAACTCAAGGCCATAGTACTAATACAAGAGTTTAGGAATAAGTAAATAACACAAGTCTTCATCTTCATGTGCCACAGGCAAGCATGTTGAGTGTAGACTCATGACACCTAATGATCATCTGAATAACCTCCAACATCACAAGTTACAGCCACAGTGGGTCAATACTTTGGAATAGTATTGGCAAGTGATACCTTAGTAAATTTTAAGTGGACTATATTACTATATGCAATTTGGCTAAGTGTAGCTTGGCTTGCTTTGCTTCAAAATAGGTTTTTCCTATTAGTTGAAATCACTAAGTTTTTCTCTATCAAAAACTTTCCCAAGAAACCACCAATAGACATTGGGGTCCTTTACCCTTGTTCACCCACAAGTTTTACTTAGAAGTTGGAGTGATGAGATTCTTGTAGCTTCCATGTCTTGATGCTCAAGTTGTCCATTGCCATGGACTTGGCTAAGTACTTAGATTTTTCCATCTGCAGAGGTTGTGCACTTTCCCCACCAGACTTGGTTTCCCAAGCCAGGACCCTTCAGAAGCCTTCCCTTAGTCAAATGGACGCGTTCCAACCTATCAATCCCACTACCACCAACTGTCCAAGAGACTAAGTTCTAGCTACCTATATGATCAAGGCAGAGCCCATTTTGCCAAGTGGCTGCACTATAAGCTTCTCAACACTTGTCCTCCAAATCCCTTTGTGCCTGGGTGGCATACCACAAGTGAGATACACAAGCCAAATCCATGGCCTTGTGTAACCACTCAACACAAACCAATCTTTCCATTCCACCCAGGAGGTTCATTGGACTTAGTTGTTTTATTAAGAAAGCATAAGTCTCATGACTTAGTAATATTTTCAACATAGCAAGTATAGATTATACCATCCCTTGTTTGCTACTAGCTAGGCTAAGCATGGTATAGTATCATAACTTAGGAATTTCCCTAGCAATTCTAGTAACCTACAACTACTTAGGATTTCCCAACTTAGCATTTGGAAAAAGTAGCATGCAAGACTTAGCAAAATGTCTAATTCTAGTACAAAATTATAGGAATGAAATATTCATGAAATATCACTTGCCTTGGTAGTGGGGAGAGTAGCACTCTTCACAATCACAGTCACTAGCAAAATCTACACATAAAATTTGTAGCACACAATTACACACAATTTATATACAAACAAAATTATGTATGCATGCATGCAAGAAAGTGCTAAATGATGTTTTGTGAAAACCCATCCAGCAAGTACAAGATACAGAAATATAACTAAGTCAAAAAGTTTGCTAACTAAATTTATTTCGCCCTAAAACAATTTGCTAAACAAAAACTATACTTAAACTAGCCTTAAACATGTTTCTGTATAAAACGTCACTTTGACAGATACTATTTGTTAAACACATTGTAGATTCAGAAAGGCCTTGATTCACTGATTTCAACGGTATAAAGTTTGCAAAATTCTAACGTGGGAATCAAAAGTTATAGCCAAATGAAATTTGGATCTAAATCTGATTTGAATTCTGTTTTTGATTTAAACTCTAGCCACGCGTCGTGTTTCTATTGGCGCGTACCGCTTCGGCTGGATCGAGCTCTGCGGCCGTAGGATCTAAGTGAGATCTGGCGGCTCAGATGCGCGCTTACCTCTTCGCCCACGTTCTAATCTACGCCATAGGATCTACATCTGACGCTCCTAATCGTCCTGACCATACACGAGCGGCGCTAGCGGCGTTGACTGGCGGCGGCACGTCTGACTACGGCGGTGCCGGCACTCTAGGTCGCCCGGGGAGGAAGGGAGGCGCTTACCAGATCCGCAGTGGCGTGCTGAAGCTCGACGTGGTGTTGGTTTGCGAAGGGGCGCGCGGAAACGGTCTCTAGAGCTCGTCGGAGTTGCGGGCGGCGTCAGTAGCTTGCAGACGTGGTCCTTGCCAAGGTTTGGCGTCGCCCTAGCACGAACCAGTGGCATCAGGATTTGCGCAAGACACAGGCGAACAAGCTCGTGTGAAGGAGGGGGCAAGGGGCGCTCGGGATTTACCTTAATTGGTCGCCAGAGTTTATCGGCGGCGCAGGTGGTTTCGGTTGCGAACGGAGACGACAACCTGGGTCACGAGCAGGCAAAAGGAAGGTATCAGAGGATGCGCAAGAACATTCTGAACATCCCCGTTTGAACCAGAGAGAGGGGTGGTCGAGGCTCACCGTAATCGGTCGCCGGAGTTTTCGGTACTGCGGGGCTTCGGGAGCAATTGCGCGCAGTCTGGCGGTGGAGTGAGCGAGGAGAATGGGGGAATTGCTCGCGAGGCGGAGAGGTTTAAGTAGGCTCAGGTGTGACAGGAAACGCTCGCGGAATAATGGCCTATTACGCCGCGCCGTTACCGGCCTTGACTGCAGCAGCGACGTGGTCGCGGCGTGGTTTGGGGAAGACGAGGACGACGTGGACGGGGCCCGCTGGTCAGCGAAATAAACAGAGGGGGCGTGGGGCCTGGCTGTCAGCGGCTGAGTGAGTGTGCTCGAGCGTGAGAGAAGAAAATAAATGCCCCGGGTGGGCTTGTTGGGCTTGCTTCGTTGCTGGGCCAAATTGGCAGCGCTAGGCCTTTTCCATTTGTTTGCTTCTTTTCTTTTTCTGAAACGATTTTCTGAATTGGTTTTGATATGAATTCAAACTCTTTTTGAATTCAAACTTTTCTGGGTTTTTTTTGTAGGGTGCAGTAGTCTCCAATATAGGTTTTAAGCATGTGGTTGCTTTGCATAGGCTTGGACAAGCTTGGAGTTTAAAAATAATCAGGGACTTTGCATCTGGTTTGCAAAAGTTTGAAAAGGGGTTTTTGAAACTATTTCTAGGTTGTAAACTTTGGTCTAAATTCTACACACAAACTTTTCAACAATGAAGGCAAGCAACCAAGTTCCTAAACTTTCAAACTTTCAAATGGTGATGGACATTTGAATTAAATCTGCTCACATAAAATCATAGCACCATGTGCTTCTATTTTTCTGAAATGAGTTTGAATAATGATCTCAAATCTATATGCATGCATGAATGATATGCAACTTTGAAATCATGATTTTAGGGATGTTACAAGCATCCTCGAACTCAATAGCCTCACCATCCTCGTCACGTCTACCGAAGGCGTGGAAGTGGGCACCTCTAATCTCCCGAGAGTGTCTCCCTAGCAAACGCCCAAGTAAATCCTGCGTGACTACCTCTAGGCCTCTCTCCTTGTCATCATGCATAAGCTTGAAGGTGATAGCCTCTGTGGCTGGCTCAGTCTGGCATCCTGGCTGAGTAACCTTGAAGCCCCAAAGGTCCTTCCTCTCGAACTTAGTGAGGGGAAGCATCATGATGCTAGGAAGCGGAAGATTGAGCACACTAGTGAGCTCAATAAGACGAGTGCCAAAACGAGTTCCCTTGAACTCTTTAGCCGTGCTGATAGTAACATTAGGCATCTATTTTATAAGAGAGAAAAGTTAGAAACAACATCAACATGTATACACAAGACAAGGTAGCACAAGCATATCATTTGCAAACCAATCACACAAGTCATGGCATACATAAATTTATTACAAGAATCCAAGGTTCAACAAGACTTAGACAGTATTTTGAAATAAAATGATAAGTGTGGTGGTCCAACTAACGAAGTACTTTACAATCCCATCTCACTTGCCAAGTTGGCTAACAGGGCATCCCTAGAGGCAATCTGTCGATCTTGATCACATGAATCCATTGCTAAGTCTATGATGTCCTCTCTTAAACGTTGGTTGGTAGCCTCTAACTCTTGGGTATGCTTCTTTTCTTCCTTGATATCATTCTAGGTGTTAAGCATTCTGCACTTGAGTCTATCACCAAGCTCTTTGATGGCCTTCCAAGCTGCATCCCTTGCAGAATCAAAGAATGTGGTGTGCATCACTGAGTTGGTGACCATGCAGAATCCAGATTCTTTGTGGTTGTCTTCCTTGTTTTTGTACAAGTGAAGTTGTACCCACCAGTATTCTACTCCTTCATCCATCACGGGGAATCCTTTGTACACAGCTGCACCATGTATCCCCATGGTAACCATGAGGTTCTTGAGGGCCTTGGGAAATTCTGTCTCACACTCCAAGGTCATGGTCATGAGTGGTCCCTTCCTCACGGCTTCGTTGATGGAGTTTATCTACAAATAGAGACGAGAAAGAAGAATTAGAAAAGTTTACGAGAAGGAAAATACAAGTGTGGAAATTGTTAATTTTTTTTCCTTAGTGGTTCCTAATCCAATCCTAGGGTCATAATTCTACAGGCAACACAGTGCTCTGATACCATCTATAAGATCCCACCTTTATAAAGGTAAAGATCCCTGTGATTGCAATGCTAGTCCCTAGATCAATGCTAGCATCCACAGTTTAAGATGAAGTACACAGATACAAAGGTCATTATTACATATCATTCCAGAGACAAAATAGTCTTTTACAACTCCATGGCCACAGGCCTAATACAAGAGTTCAAATATAAATAAGATAAATAAGTCTTCATCTTCATGTGCCACAGGGAAGCATGTTGAGTGTAGACTCATAACCCCTAATCATCATCAGAATAACCTGCAACATCACAAGTTACAGCCACAGTGGGTCAATACATTGCAATAGTATTGGCAAGTGATACCTTAGTATAATATTGTCATCTAGATACTACATGCATTTGTCTATGTGTAGCTTAGGCTTGCTTTGCTCAAAATAGGTTTTACCTATTAGTTGAAAACACTAAGTTTTTCTTTGACAAAACTCTTCCCAAGGAATCACCAATAGACATTGGTGAACCTTCACCCTTGTTCAACCACAAGTTTTAACTTAGAAATTGGGATGGGGAGATTCTTGATAGCTTCCATGTCTTGATGCTCAAGTTGTCCAATACCAGGGACATGGCTAAGTACTTAGATTCTTCCATCTGTAGAGGTTGTGCACTTTCCCCACAAGACTTGATTTTCACCAAGACAGGACCTTTCAGAAGCCTTCCCTTAGACCAAATGGACGCGTTCCAAACCTATCATCCCACTACCACCAACTGTCCAAATGGCTAAGTTATTGCAACCTATATGATCCAGGCAGAGCCCATAATGCCATGTGGCTGCACTAGAAGCTTCTTAACATTTGGCATCTCAAATCCCTTTGTTCCTGGGTGGCTTTCCACAAGTGAGATACACAAGGTAAACCATAGAAATGGGCCTTGTGTAACCACTCAACACAAACCATTCTTTCCATTCCACCCAGGTGTTTCATTCACTTAGTTGTTTTATTAAGCAAAAACACAAGTCACAGACTTAGAAATATTTCATATAGCATGAATATATAACCACCCTTGGTTTCTACTATCTAGGCTAAGCATGGCAATGGTAAGCATCTTAACTTAGAGAAATTTCTGTCAATTCAACAACTACTAGGATTTCCCAAGCATAGCATATAGATACTTATCAAAATATTCATGCAAATCCTATACAAAATATTTCTAGTGCATAGGTGAAAAATATAGGAATAAAATCATGAAGCACCACTTTCGTTGTTAGTTTGGGGAGTAGCAACAATCTTCACAACCACAATCACTATTTGCACCAAAATCTACACATAAAATAATGGCACCAAAATCACATAACAAAATATACAAACAAAAATATATGAATGCATGCAAATGCCATGTGATGATTTTTCTACACCAAACAAGACAAGTGTATAGTACTGAAACACAAACAAGTTCAAGAAACTCAATTTAAACTTTATTTGATCCTTAAAATATTTTTCAAACAATTTCTATACTCAAATTAAGCCTACAAAAGTTTTTGCAAAAACAACCATTTTTACAGTGGCAAAACATTAAACACATTGCATAAACAGATAGGATTTTCTCTCCTGATTCCAATGATATAAAGTTTGCAAAATTTGAACGTGGGAAACAAAAGTTATGAATTTTACAAGTTTCAATAACAAATAGATCTAAATTCTATTTTTAATTCTAAACCCTAGCCACGCGGAGTGTTCTGATTGGCCCGTACCGGTTTGCACGGATCGATCGATAAGAGCCGTTGGATTAAAGTGACTGCGCACGGTCCAGATCTAAACATACCGCTTCGTTAAGTGATTCTATCCCACACGTTAGATCTAGATCTAACGGCTGACGATCAAACGACCAAGGATTGGCGGCGCTGGCAACGGTGGCGCGGTGGCGGCGCTCTGTCAGCGACGCTCCGGCGGCTACAGAGGGGATTGGGGTCAACGGAGGGGCTTACCAAACTCGCAAGGTCGCGCAGATGCTCAACCTCTTGCTGGCGTGGATGGGGGCGTGCTGTGGAGGTCACTGGGGCTCGTCGGAGTTGCGCGCGGCGTCGGGTGCTTGCAGATGATGTTGTTGCCGACGATGTAGACCGCCCTAGCACGAACCAGTGGCGTCAGAGGATGCACAAAGTTGCAGCGAACAAGATAGGGTCAGAGAGGAAGAAAGGGGCGCTCAGATTTTACCGGTATTCCTCGTCGGAGTTGAGCGGCGACTCTGTCGCTTGCAGAGGTGAATGGAGGCGATGTTCTGGTGCATGGAAGAGCAAACGAATGGGGTGAGGTGATGCGTAGAAGCTAGGCGCACAAGCTCGCATGAACCATAGACGAAGGGGGTGCTGTACTCACCAGAATGCGTCGCCGGAGGTGCTCGGTACCGGGGCGGTGCAAGTTGAATTATGGGCAGCCTGGTGGCGGAGAAGAGGTGCTGAGTGAGGGGAAAGATGCGGGGTGAGGAGAGGGTTTTATAGTTGGAGCAGGGGCGAGGATCACGCGAGGAAACGCCGGCAATTAAGCCTGCTTCATTCGCGGCAGTGATGGAGGTAACGGCGGCGTCGACGGGGTCGTGGGGGTGCGTGGCTTGGGGACGATGCTCGCGTGGCATTTGGGTCCACCTGTCAGCGAGCGCGGGGTAGGTCTGCGCCGCGTGAGAGAGAGAGAGAGAAAAACCCTAGGTGGGCTTGCTGGGCTGAGTTTGCTGTTGGGCTGAAAAGCTGGCGCCGGGCCCAGTCCTGATTTCTAATCCCTTTTCTTTTTCCAAATTGATTTTCAGGAATCATTTTCAAACAAAATCAAAAGTATTTGAATTCCAAATCTTTCTGGGCTTTTATAAAGTGAAACCTGTATACTTTTGAGTATAAAACCATGCTGTCTCATTAGACTTGCTTGGTCCTTTTGAAAAATCAAAATAAATAGTGCCTTAGCACAAGATTTAATGAAGATATATAAATGGTTTAAAAACCATATTTTGTTTTTGGAAATTTTGTTCAAGCTATGGAGCTCATCAAACAATCTTATGAACACACAACAATGGTTTTAAAACAAATATTCTCTCACTAGAGAGTAACATTGGATCAAAGCCTGTCCACATAAAATAATAGCACTTCAAGTTTCTGTTTCTCTCAAATGAGTTTGAAATTGATCCCCAAATGATTATGCATGCATGGATGATATGCAATCTTTGAAAACATGATTTTAGGGATGTTACATTTACCATAGCATAGCATATACTTAGAAAATAACCATGCAAATCCTACTCAAAACATCACTCGTGCATAGATAAAATAATAAGAAAAAAAGATGAATCATCACTTGCCTTGGTAGTTAGAGGAATAGACACAATACTCACAATCACACTCTTCACAATCCACAAAATCTACACATAAATTCATACAACAATATTCACAATCAATATTCAAACAAAAATAAATATGAATGCATGCAAAATGCAAAGGAATGATTTGTCACACTCTTAAAAACAAACTTTTCAGTACTAAATACAAAGTATACTTTCTAAAGTCTAACTAAACCAAAATTTACTTTAAAATAATTTTCTAAACAATTTATAGCCAAAATAGGCCTACAAATGATTCTGCATAAAATCCTTATTTTAAAGAATCAAATGGCCAATCCAAGGCCATAGATGCAAAGATCTCATTTTTCTGAATCCATTGATATATAATTTGTAATTTTTGGGTAAACAGAACAAAAGTTATTGAATTTACAAGTTTGAATAAATAATAGATCAAAATTCAGATTTTAAACCAAAACCAGGGACACACGACAACGTCTGATTGGCGTGTACCGGTGCATGCTGGATCACGCTTCTGCACCTTCAGATCTAAGTGACGATGCACGGCTCGGATCAAAATGTAACGGTTCGTTAAGTGATCTAATCGTGGCCTCTAGATTTAGATCCAACGGATCTGGCTAACCCGACCAAAACCTAGCGGCGGAAATGGCTCCGGCGGCGACAACGCCACTAGAGGTGACATGCCGGCGAGGCTAGAGGGGTATGGGTGTGTGCTGGTGCTTACCACGATCGCGAGGAGACGGAGAAGCTTAAGGTGGACACGGCTTGGACAGGGGAGTACGGACACGGCAGAAATTCCTTGCCGGAGCTCGTCCTAGCATTGGGTGCTCACTGCCGGAGACGAAGGGGACGACCTAAGGCGCAATAAGGCAAGTGGCTGGCATTAGAAGGTGCACAAGGTCACGACGAACACAGTTGTGTGAAGCAGAAGTCAAGGGGCGCGTGAATTTTACCGCGGTTGCTCGCCGGAGTTGAACGACGCCTCGGTTGCTTGTAGACATTGACGGGGACGGCGACCTGGGCCATGATTGGGAAAAAAGAAGGCATGAGTAGGTGCGCAAGAGCAAGGGTAACACACTCGCATGAACGAGAGGCAGAGGGGCACTATGAGCTTACCCGAATAGCTTGTCGGAGAAGTTTCATACTCCGGCGGTGCAAGCAAAAATTGTGAGAGCCTGGCGGCGCTTGGTACTGGTTAGGTGAGGGGAAATGGTCGCAAGGGGGTGGGGATTAAGTAGTCGGAGCAGGGGCGAGAATCACTCGACGAATCAATGGGATTTACTCGCGAATCAGTCGGTAGTGAAGGGGGAAGAAACGGCCAACGGAGCTGGTCGTCGCGCGGGGTTTGGGGAAGAAGGAGTGACATGGCTGCGAGGTCTGCTTGTCAGTGAGGGGGGGTGTGCGCGCGTGGGTGAGAAACTGCGGGAAGAGAGGGGGTGGTTCCCGAGTGGGCTTGCTGGGCCGCTATGGGTTGTTGGGCCAAAATAGCTGGCTAGGTTTATTTTTTTCTCTCTTTCTCTTTTCCTTTTTTGTTTTGATTTTCTGAATTAGATTTGAATGGTCATTTCAAATCCAAATGAATTAAAATATTCAGCAAACTTTTGTACTGTGATCCTTGTGTCCAAAAGTGTGTCAAACACAACTAGTCACTCAAAAACATTTTTGGGCCTTGAAAATAAAATAAAACCTTGCCCCATATACATAATATAAGGAGGGGTTTAAATATGGTTTTATTTAGGGTTTAGCTTTGAAACTTTTTATGCAAGTTAAAAATGCCATGATGATATGAATGCAACAACATGGTTTTGAATTTGATGAAATTTGGGATGTTACAAATCTAACCCCCTTAAGATGAATCTTGCCCTCGAGATTCGGATTGGCTAGCAAATAGGTGAGGGTGATCTTTCTGAAGGTCATCTTCTCTTTCCCAAGTTGCTTCTTCCTCGATATGATGATTCCACTGTACTTTCTAGAATTTGATAGTCTTAGTACGAGTGAATCTTTTTGCTGTCTCAAGAATATTGATAGGTTTCTCTTCGTAAGTGAGATCACTCTCCAACTATACCTCTTCCAATGGTATAATGTCCTTCAATGAAGTTTCTTCCATCTCCGGATGACACTTCTTCAACTGACTCACATGAAACACATTGTGAACTGCAGACAGTGATTCAGGCAATTCAATCTCATAAGCCACTTCTCCTTTGTGGCTCAAAATCTTGAATGGCCCTACATATCTAGGTGCCAATTTCCCTTTTCTCCAAATCTCTTCACACCACGAAGTGGTGAGACTCTAAGATAAGCTGTATCACCTACCTCATAGGTGAATTCCCTACGCTTTGGATCTGCATAGATCTTTTGTCTGGACTGGGCTATCTTCAATCTGTCCTTTACCATTCTAACTTTCTCTTCATCTTCCTTGATCAGTTCTAGTCTGAACAAATTTCTTTCTCCTACACCACTCCATAGTAATGGTGTAGTACACTTCCTTCCATAAAGGAATTCAAACAGAGCCATCTCTATGCTTGCTTGATAGCTGTTGTTTTAAGAGAATTCTGCGTATGGTAGACTTTCATCCCAACTAGATCCATAGTCTAGCACACAAGATCTCAACATATCTTCCAAAATCTGATTGGTTCTTTCTGTCTGTCCATCTTCTGAGGATGAAATGTTGTTCTGAATTCTTGTCTAGTCCCCAATGATTCATGCAGTTGTCGCCAAAAATGCGAAGTGAACTGAGTTCCTCTATCAGACACAATACTCTTAGGTACTCCATGTAGACATACAATTCTATTCATATAGATCTTAGCCAATTTAGCACTTGTATAAGTAGTCTTCACGGGTATAAAATGAGCCACTTTAGTTAGGCAATCCACAACAACCCATATAGAATCGTATCCAGATCTGGTCCTTGGCAGTCCGGTGATAAAATCCATATCAATCTTATCCCACTTCCAATCAGGTATAGGTAGTGGTTGTAATAACCCTGCCGGTTTCTGATGTTCCGCCTTAACTCTACTACACACATCACACAAAGCAATGTGTTTCATGATATCTTTCTTAGGATTGTTCCACCAAAAACTTTCCTTCACATCCATGTACATCTTGGTGTTACCCGGATGAATAGAATATGGTGAATTGTGTGCTTCCTGCAAAATCAATTTCTGAAGTTCCGAATCTTGTGGAATGCATATACGCTTTCCATACCATAAAGTTCCTTGTTTATCTTCATGGAATCCCTTCGCCTTTCCTTTACTAATTTTACTCTTAATCTCCTCTATTTCCTTGTCCAACTTTTGGGCTTATTTGATTTTATTCAACAATGTTGGTTGAACTTCCAAAGACATGAGATATCCTTCAGGCGCTATCTCCAATCTTAGCTCTTTAAATTGGGCACATAAATCATCTGGCAATTCTCCTTTAGTGAGGCCATTCACATAAACTTTACATCTTAAAGCATCGGCTACAACATTTGCTTTACCGGGATGGTATTGCAAACTCAAGTCATAATCCTTGATGAGCTCTAGCCACCTCGTTTGTCTCATGTTGAGCTCTTTCTGTGTGAAAATATATTTCAAGCTCTTGTGATCTATGAACACTTCACATCGCTTTCCCAAAAGATAATGTCTCCATGTTTTGAGTGCATGGACAACAGAGGCATACTCTAAGTCATGTGTAGGATAATTTACTTCCTGAGTCTTGAGTTGTCTCCAGGAATAAGCCACGAATTTTCCGTTTTGCATCAAAACTCCACCCAATCCTTGGTGAGATGCATCACAATAGACTTGGAAGTCTTTCTCTAGATCTGGTAGACATAAAACTAGTGCTGACACTAGTCTTTTCTTCAATTCTTGAAAACTGGTTTCACATCCTTCAGTCCAGTCAAAGTTCTTCTCTTTCTTAAGTAACTCCGTCATGGGCTTAGCCACTTTCGAGAAATTCTCGATGAACCTTCTATAGTATCCTGCCAAGCCTAGGAAACTACGAACTTCTTTAACTGACTTGGGAGATTCCCACTCAGTTACAGCAGACACTTTTCCGGGATCGACAACTATACCATATCCAGACACAATATGTCCAAGAAATCCAACTTCATTCAACCAAAAATCACACTTACTAAACTTATCATACAACTTGTGCTCCCAGAGTTTCTCAAGAATCAAACGCAAATGATTTTCATGTTCTTCATTTCTCTTGGAATAGATTAATATGTCATCAATGAATACAACAACAAACTTGTCAAGAAACTCCATGAACACATTGTTCATCATGTTCATGAAATAATATGGTGCATTTGTTAATCCAAATGGCATCACAGTATACTCATACAATCCATACCTAGTGGTAAAAGCAGTCTTAGGTATGTCTTGTTCTGTAATCTTTAACTGAAAGTATCCTGATCGGAGATCAATTTTTGAGAACACACGAGCTCCTTCTAGCTAATCAAGGAGATCGTTGATTCTAGGTAAATGGTACTTATTGTTTATGGTCACTTTGTTGAGTGATCGATAATCTATGCATAGCCTTTGAATTATTTCTTTCTTCTCAACAAACAGAACTGGTGCCCCCCCAAGATGAAGAACTTGATTGGATAAATCCTTTCTGTAACTGTTCTCCAAGCTGTTTCTTAAGCTCTTTCAACTCATCAACTGACATCTTGTAGGGTCTCTTTGCTATTGGTCTAGATCCTGGCAGTAAGTCAATCAAAAACTCGACATCTCTATCTGGTGGCATTCCTGGTAATTCCTCCGGAAACACATCCGGGTACTCTTTCACCACTGGTACACTGTCTATGCCAACCCCCTTAAGAGAATTTAGCTTACTCCCTTTGGATTCAAAGTTAGACTTGACTTAATCCGTTTATTATCCGGGGTTGTGAGTGTAATAGTACAATTGGCACAATCTATTACTCCCTCATACTTTGTCATCCAATCCATGCCCAAAATTACATCCAATCCTTGGTAATCTAGGATTATCAGATTAACTAGAAACTTATACTTTCCAAACTCTATTACTAGATCATGACATCCAAAATTCACTATCATGCGGTGTCCCAGCATACCACTGCATGATGTAGTATGCTATAGTCGTTGACATAACACCAATGAAACACTGTTCACTAGTATTACATCCCTCAGAGTGGTACAACAGAAACACAGCAGGTCCAAGACATGACTATAGGTTATAACTCGACTCTTTACATAAGATCCAGAGAACACTCTAGGTTTAAGAGAGAAAAATAAACTTATTACAAAGAAGAATCAGAAATAATCAACTCATAACCAACATACTAATAGACTAGCATCTGAACTATTGGGCTTGCATTGCTGCTATTGCAATACTGTACAGAAGTAGGTTCTATAGCTAGATATTATATTTCTATCTAATCAGCAACTTCGTCTTCACTTGAGTAGAGGTATATGCTGATTTTCTTGGCTTCATTGAAGAGCTTGGGCTTTTAATGATGATTCCTGGAGCATAACTTGATGTAGACGTCGTCTTAATGGCTTCAGAATCTAGCAAGGGTTAAGAAGATATGTTGAGTATGAGCGTACTCAGCAAGTTCACTAGAAAAAGAGTGTTTAATGCACTATATCTACAGCCTCAGACCATAGGCCGTAGGCAATGCAAGTTTTTGTAAACATTTATTCAAAGGTTGCTTTTATTCTGAAAAGCTATGTCCGTCAGCCTTCAAGAGTTTACCAGAACTTTCATGGAGTTCCTTTCCCGCCGTGTTCGTAGATCCTTCCTAGAACAGGGAGTAACAAGTTACAGTTCTTACACTCTGCAGAGGTGCGTTACTTTACCCATAAGAGATCTTAGCTTTGTTGCACATCCGATTTATAGGCTCGTTCACACTTCCTTGGTGTGAGGCCCAGACTAAGATCTAAGAGAATCACTGCCTTCTCCGTGACCCCGAATGTCTCCTTGGTGTATGCCATCACACATATTGAATTATGACAATTGGCAGTACAGACCATTCAGATGCCGGAACTATCGTGGGATGTTGAGGGTTCCCACCCATATGCTGCATATCCTCTACGAATTACCAATATATGCACGCTACGAGTGATAACAGCCACGACCCACACATCCGGCTCCATGCGAGAGGGAAAAGATACAACTGACTTCTCCGTCCCATTCCAAATCTCATGGTCAACGCGTAATATATGGCGCAATAATCACTGGCGACATTGGTTGTTAAGTCCTAGGTGATATAGTCCTATGAAGTGGTATTCCAACTGCCAGGCTAATAGATTAGCTGATCACCCTAGATATGTAACCGGTAGTGTACATTATTATCAAAAATAGTGTTTTCTAACATTTTTGAAATGTAGGTGATGACAACACTGGATTTGCAAAATACTTTACAGAAAATAATCAAAGGACATGAGCAAGTGTGAACTTGCCTTTTGTGATTGCAAGATCATGCACTCACGATCTTCAAGACAATATAAGATCCAATATCTGAAATCAGCATCATTGGTCCGGTAAGGACTAATGCTTAAATAAGCAATATGCTATTATGCATAAGTAATGTAATGCAATTTGGTAAACTCGAACTCCCGGGTATAACGTTGTTCGAGGATTTGGATACTGGAAATTGTTTCTTTGGAATGTGTTGCCCTTTTAGATTAAGTTTCACATTTGTGCTTCTTATTAGGGCTTGTGAATGTGTGTGAAACAATATGTAATTATGATATCATACAACCAATAAGGTATGTAAACAAGGAACGTTACGCAAAGTTGCTCATATAAGAATTGTTCTATTTTTAGATTTTACTTTACAATAATGACATTTATAAGGAATTAACACTCCAAGGTATACAAGTAAGGTTTAAAACAATGTGATTATGATTAATCGACATTTATTGACTAAGAATGAATTCCTTGTGTTTAGTTGTTAGGTGCTGAAAATAGTACCTCAAGATTTGTTGTTTAAAGTGGCAAAAAGAATAACATTTGAAGAAAAGATTTCTTTGTTAAGATTTTAGCAACCTTGACGGCCTTTAAAATATGATTGACAGAATGTGATTGATGTTATCTATACTTTGCTTGAATGGTTTGGATTTGAGATGCTTTATGACTTAATTAAAATAGACCAAAGTTAACTATAAAATACATAATAAAGTCTTTAGCATTATACTTAAAGTCTTCTAGACTAAAGTTAACATAGATGGACTTAGGGTATTTGTATCTTATTCACTCTATATTGTTTCCTTAAAGTTACTTAAGAATGGCATTGCTTTTATTTGATTAGTGGTTTCTTAATTTTATAATGGAATAGAAGCTTTTATCTCCTTATAAAGGTGTGGTTATGATTTGTATCCAAGGAATAGTATTACTTAACTACTTATTAATTCACTATAGTGTTTTAGTATGCTTATAAATTTGTGATTAAAACAATGGTAAAAGTTTTATTTTGTTGAAAATATCATTCTTGAAGATTTTATAATTGATAAGGACCTTTTTAGAAAATGACACTACTAGGAAAACGGCTATAGGTAATCCACACATCCGTGGCGCACGTGCTAGTGGTGCCCCACGAGTAAAATAGGCGTGGCACACTGCCCGCAGGTGTCCTACGGCTAACTGCCGTAAACGTGGCGCACATGGGGGTGGTGCGCCACGGCTATGTGTGGTCCAGGGCACATGTGGTCGCAGCACACATACCCGTAGTGCACTAGGTCAAGGTGCGCTACGGATGTGAAACTTAGCCGTAGCGCACCCTGTCCTAGTATGCTACGGGTATGTGTGCTGCAGCTGTTGGGTCAACTTAGCCGTAGGGCAGTATGCCCTAGTGCCCTACGGCTAAGTGGCCTGCACCAACTCCCCCCCTCCGAGATCGCTTTTTTAGGCTTTGAAAAATAAAATAAAATGAAAAACACTTCAATAAATAAAATCCTTTCATATTTAGGTAGATAATGTGGTCTAGTTTCTAGAAAAATTAACAAACATGAGTTTTGACTTTTTCTGGAAAAAAAGTCATGCCATGGTAATATGGCCGTAACTTTTGCATACGATGTCGAAAAAATCGTATAATATACCAAAATGACGAGAACAAGATTTCGCATCCGCTCGCAATTTAACAATTATTTAGATTTTCAAAATTAAGAAAGACTAAAAAGTTACGGTTAAAAGACCGTTTTTTCTACAGAAAAAATAGAGGGCAACTAACCCGTAGCACACCACCACCTAGTGCGCTATGAGTAAGTTGGGCGGGATTCAAAATTTGAATCCCCACCCCGCCCACCTACCTTTTCCTTCCCCCTTTTCCCTCCCCCTTTTCCCTCTCCCTTTTCCTTTTCCTTTTCCTTCTCCCTTCTCCTTCTTCCTTATCCCTCTCCTTCTCCCTTCTCCTTCTTCCTTCTCCTTATTCTTTTCCTTCTCCTCCTTCCCCTTGTCCTCTCTCCGGCCACCTTTCTCCGGCCGCCTCCTCTATTTGCAGTTACGGCGGCACGACGACGGCCTTCTCTTCTCCTTGGAGTGACGACAGCGCAACGACGACCTTCTCCTTCTCCTCGTAGTGACAATGGGCGATGGCAGCATCCTTCTCCTCACCGACCTCCCTTCCTCCCTCTCTTCCACCATCTCTTCCTACCTCCCTTTGTCCAACCACACCCTTCCTACCACCTCGACGCCGGCGAGGACTAGAGCGGTCACGGCCTCCCGCACATCCCTGTGACGGTAGGTCGTGGCCACGGCCATGATCCAGCGAGGTGACATGACGGCGGCGATTCACGGACCCGATTGCTTTTGCAATTCAAAACGAGGGTGGTTTTTGCATTTTTTTTTGTTTTTTGAAAAACACATCCGTGGTGCACCCTGTACCCCTACCCGTCGTGCACCAGGTAGTGCGCTACGCCTATCTCGAGATAACCGTAGCACACCAGGCAGTGCCCTATAGTTAAGAGATATCCGCAGCGCGAGGCTAGTGGCGCACAGCTAGTGCGCCACGGATGCCCTTTTCAGGTGTGCCATGAATGGCCATTTTCCTAGAAGTGTGATCTATACGTATGGTTGAATGATAATTCAATAAGATTGTATTTAAAATGTGTTGAACCATTTTGACTTCATATTATCAATATTTAAGACTAATACTATTTATTAGACCTCAATTGGCTAATTTTAGAAATATTAGCAAATTTTATTTACCCTTATATGAATTATCAATTAAGGAAATTAGGTTTAAATTCAAGTTATTAGAATATTAATTTTTTACTTACTTTAAAAGTGGAATGCTATATTTTTAGCATGTAGATAATATTTTTGTGATTATTTTGGTATATTACAATTATTTTTATGAGTTATAAATAATAAGATATGATTTTTATAAGATTTCTTATTTTATAATTACCTAATAATTAATAAATATTTAATAAAGTGAAATAATAATGCATGATTATAGTTTTAAGTTATAGTTCTTATTTTTCTAAGATTTTTGGTATTTTATTTATATTTTTAACATTTACCAATATTAAAATGTGAAATTTCAAAGTACTAGTACTTATAAAATCTTTATTAAACAATAATTATTTAAGTTGTTAACATAGCAATGTTTGATAATAGTTTAATGTTATAGATTTTATTTTTCTGAAAATTTTCATATACTAAACATATTTTTTAAATTATAAAACAAAAGATATGGATTTTATAATGTTTAATTATTTTCTAGATTTTGTAAAATGATTAAAACCTATTATTAAATCAGGCTGATGTTAGCACTGTATTTGAGCCTTTTTATACCGTGGCTAGTTCCAGCCATAGTCACTGACCGCTGGGCCCTAAGCCATGTTATACGCCACCTTGGCAAAGACCGGTCAAATTAGTTGACCAGTTGACTTGACGCAAGCATGACGTCACTATGACGTCATCTCGCCGGTGATGATCAGGTGGCAAACATCAGCGGTGATCTTGCGAGATTTAGCAAACGCGGTCATTGCAGTGCGAAAGGGCACACACCAAGGAACCTATTAGCAACAGCTCCACTCCTATTTGGTCGCCAGAACATGGTCGGCGACGAAATATGCGGCGGCGGACGTTGATCTACGGTGACAGAACGATAGAAGAAGCAAAGGAGGGGTTTGAGAGGACGATAAGATTCGCTTGCTCACCACGAACACGTAGAGGTGGTCGGTGTTGACAGGGGAGGTCGGAGTCGTCGGCATCTACCGTGGCGGAGCACGACCGAAGATCGGGAAGATGACCTCGTGGCATCGATTCTTGGCACCCCTCCTTGATTCCTTTAACTAGGAGGCTCAAGGGAACAAGGCGAAGCCGTGTTCTTGATCAATGGAGAAAGGGAGAGCTCAAAGCGGTGGCAATCGACGGTGACTCAGAGCTAGGGTTTCAGTGAGAGGGAAAAAAATCGGGAGGAACAGAGAAAGAGCAAGAGGAATGTTCGGGATGAGGATGAGGGCATCATCGTGGCGTTGTTATCCTCGCAGAAGCCTCGGGCCATTGTTGTTGGGTCACATTGAGGGGAGCGAGAGACCTGCTGCTGCAGCACGCGAGCAACAGTTAAACAAGAGGAAAGATGGGCCGTGGGCCATTGCTGACTGCTACTCATTTTCCTTTACCCTTTTTTATTTCTATTTTCTTTTCTAGCTCTATATTTATACATTTGTTTTAAGCTTTCTAGGAATTCTTATTTAGAAAATTGTAAGTTCATGGAAATGTACTTAAGATTCTGGTATGAATTATTTTTATAATAATATATTTTATTCATTTACTCTTTTTTACTCTCATATTCATAATCATATGAAGGTTATTATATTAAATAGAATATGTAGAAATTAGGGTTTTTGGTTTTAGGGTTTGTTTATGATCCTATAAAATGATTTTTATTTATTTCCTCTTAATGAATGTAATGAGAATAGTTTAAGATAGTTAAAGGTATGCAAAGAATGTATCCATATTTATTATTATATAGCAATCAGTATATAAGATGATTTAATTATTTAGGGTTCTTAGAATGGTAAATTCTATTATTCAAAATCTTCTAACAGGTGAATCCTAACCACCCCACTTATTTAAAATATGCATAAGTGATTTCTGGAACTAGTTATCCATTACATGCTTAAGTGTGGTTAATATATGGATATATTATTGGGGCATAATGGTTTTAGCAATTTCCATTTATGTGGTACATATGATTTAGAGGTTTGAAGGTGGCAAGGATTTGAATAAGTGATTTTCTATAGAACTTATGGTAGAATATTCTCCAAGAATTACTATCTTTAATACTCTATAAGTATTAGTTTTATCTATATACCTTTAGTTAATGAGATTAGGTAGGAGTAATCCTTATTGATCTACTCAAGCAAGGATTACCTATTATCCTAAATAGTTTGTTCCTCATTAGTGTGGGTGGCTCCTAGTGATAAATGTAATGGTTGATGATGAGCATTAGTTATATGATAAAGGTAATTCATTTACCTTGAAGCAATTATTTAGGTTTTGGAAACATGATATAGATAATGATTTTTATATGGAGTGACATAGTTTTGGTTAATAGCTTCCCAGGAATTCATTTCCTAGATATACTCTTTCTTCATATCCATCATCATGTGTTAACTTGATCAGCTTTACTACATATACTTTTACTAATCACTTCTCCCTATAAATCCATTTGTAAATCCAATGAGCTTGATACTAAATCTTTTCATAATCTTCTCACATCTATAATTGTGTTATATCAAACTACTCTGATAATGATAACCTCTAATCCTCTAAGTAGTTACTTCAAACTCCATTCATAGACTTCCTTCATCATCCATCACTAAAATTACTCCAAGAGATCTATATTTCCAATTCTACTCTCCTCCAAAGTTTACTATCCTTTAAGTGGAATGATACTACTTCAATAACTCCATGTTACTCTAGCTTCAGCTTAACCATACTATCTTATCTCTACTTGACTCCAGTAACTCAGACACCAACTTCTCATTATACCATTGTGACTTTTCATGACTAACCTAGGATAACATACCTATACTAGGGTTTAATCATGTTCTATCGACCAATGTCACTTATACATGATATAATCATTCACTCTTAGTGACTTAAGCATGATCATTATAATCCTTTGATCATTTATGGTTTAGGTTTCCAGTTGGCTAATCAAGGCTTTCACCAATACAAAACTACAGTTGTATTATAATTACATTCTTAGTATCTCTATTGGATTAAGAGATGTTATTCATTTACTATACCTACTTGACCCAATAGGATTACTCCTGGTAACTATCTTTAGGATTCATCCTTGTAATCTTCTTTATCACCATATAATTATATATTCCATCTAACTCTTCTATCATTTCAGGAGTGAGTTAACTCCATCAATTATCACATGGATCATATTCACTTCCAACACTCCCATCCTAAAGATGATATCTAAAACTAGGATTACTACTTACCTCTTCTTACTTCTTTCTTATAGGCCCTAATTGAATGCTATGATAAGGACAAGAGTTGATAGGTTAAGAATTGGTGAATCAATAGTCGATTACTCAACATTGATGTACAACAGATAATAGGATAAAGTTCAATAGAGATGATAAGGATTGATATGTAAACAAAGATATATGGTGAATGGTCTCGAATTGGTTTCCTTCCTACTCAATACAACTAAAGGGTTAAGGTGAAGTATTACCATGATCCTCATGGTATAAATATATAAGAATTAGATAGGTAAATATTTAATTACTAAATTCTTTTTACTTGAGTTGTATCCTTAAGCTAGTATTCAGGAGTTGTTACAATGAATACTATAATATGATCTCTTAAGGATCGAATAATAATCATTAAGAAATGTGTTGTGGTTTAGTTTTATTTTATTTGATCTACCTTTAGATCAAATTATCTTTACCCAAAATAAGTTTTTAGCAAAGGTCATATTGAAACTTATCGCAGTCAACTTGATGATCTACTTCAATTCCATCAAGCTGAGAGAAACTTCAATCATTTTGTCAAGTTTTGTTCAAAAGCGCAAAAATTATTCGAATTTTCTATGCATGAATGCAATGCACACATCTAGGTTCAGATTATTTATATGCTCTAATGCTAGGATGTTACATATCATCTCTCCACCTGGAGAGCTTATTTTAATAGGACATCCAATAGTTTCAGTTGGAAGTCTATTTTTGTCTACAAATGCTCTTGATATGAATGAATTCGATGTGCCGGTATAAAAAGGACAAGTGCTGGAAAGGAATAAATCTTGAACTTACCAGCCACAACATCAGACTCCTCATAGATTTCCTCCACATTGATGTGGTTCACATGACCCTTTTGAAAAGGGTTGGGCTTGTTGGCTCCATCAGTCTTATTTTTTGGGCATTCATTTGCATAGTGCCTAGTTTTCTTGCACTTGAAGCATTCAACCTGACTGATGTCTCTCTTATCCGGCTGACTCCTATTGCCATTTCCACTATGGTGACTCTTGTGTCCACTCCTGTTGCTGTGGTAATCACCATTGTTGTGCCCATGATGTTTAGGGTTATCGTGGTGATGGTTACTATTGTGGTGGTTGATATATTTCCCATGTTTGTGGGATCCAGAACCTCCACTATCTTCACCATGGGAACACTTGTGTGACGATCCAGAACTATTCTTATCAAAGTGGTGTTTCCTCTTCGTATTCTGCGGTCACCCAGCATACCACTGCATGATGTAGTACACTATAGTCGTAGACATAACACCAATGAAACACCGTTCACTAGTATTACATCCCTCAGAGTGGTACAACAGAAACACAGTAGGTCCAAGATATGAGTATAAGTTACAACTCAACTCTTTACACAAGATCTAGAGAGCACTCTATGTTAAAGAGGGAGAAAGAAACTCTTTACAAAGAAGAATCAGAAATAAACAACTCATAACTATTATGCTAATAACATTAGCATCTAACTATTTGGCTTGTATAGCTGCTATTGTAGCACTCTACAGAAATAGGTTCTATGCTAGAGATTATATTCTTATATAATCAGTAACTTCGTCTTCACTTGAGTTGATGTATATGTTGACTTTCCTAACTTAATTGAAGAACTTAATATTCTAGTGATGATTCCTGGAGCATAACTTGATGTAGACATCGTCTGTACTGGCTTTAGAACCTAGCAAGGGTTAAGAAGATACGTTGAGTACGAGCGTACTCAACAAGTTCACTAGAAAAGGAGTGTTTGATGCACTATATCCAAAGCCATAGACTGTAGGTCGTAGGCAATGCAAGTTTTCGTAAACATTTTGTAACATCCCAAAAATACTAAACTTGGATCATCAAACTCTAATCATCAAATTTAGGGTTAACAAAAACTTTGCTAAATAAAATTATGAAAGCATGCATATGTGTATGCATTTCATTTTGAATTCTTTTGAACCACCTTGTTTGTGTGTTCCATTGCTTGTAAATGGATGCTTAAGTGAAATAAACATCATCTAAACATTTCCCACACTTTTCCTAAAGACAAGTACAAAACAAATAAAATAAGGGAATGGTCATTTTGATCAATTTAACTCCCATGCCTACTTTGGCTGTCTCAAACTTTCAGAACCTAACAAAAACTTTTCTGGATCTTTGCACCCCTTGAATGTACTCATAACAAAGTATCAATGCCCACTTTGTGATCATCCAGAAACTTTCAAATGCATAGTTTAAATGACAATTCAAAATTGAATCTATATCATATGGGAAGATCCCACTTTTTCAAAAACCACTCAAACAAGCTCAACTTTCAAAACCCAAGCATCTGCAGACTCCCCAGCATCAACCTAGCACACCCACCAAAAATCTTTTCAAAATTCAAAACTTGAATTCTTGCGGCCATTTCATTAAACACATTACTAGGACAATGGCTATAGGTAATCAGCACATCTGTGGCTCACATGGTTGAAGTGCCCCACGGCTAAAACAGGCGTGGCTCACCTATGGGCAGTGCCCTACTAGTAACTAGAACAACCGTGGCGCACATGACCATAGTGCGCCACAGATATGTGTGGGCTAGGGCCCTGTTGGCCGCATGCCAAACATCTGTAGCGCACATAGGGTAGGTGCGCTACAGTTGTTAGTGCCAACCGTGGCGCACATGGAGGGGGTGCGCTACGCCTAAGCGCATGCCCCCCTCTGCTGTGAAACGGCCAGACACATCCGTGGCGCACTATGGCATGTGCGCCACGGATGTTACTACTCCCTGTGACGCACTAGGGAAGAGTGCGCCACAGATGTGTCGATTTTTTTGACAGCACTTTATGTGCACATGTGTGACCACATCCACCACCCCACACTTCACTTCCCCTTCTTCTTCCTCCTTAGATCTAGTCGGGATCTTCTCCTTCCCACCTCAATTTCTCCACCCATTCACCATTTTTAGCATGTAGAACTTGCCTTGGATGTTACATAAGTAATAGAGGAAGGTCTCCAGTCTCTCATCTCCTTCTCCGGTCTCACGCGCACCTCTCCTTTCCATCTTTCTCGCGATTGGTCTCTCATCTGTATATGGTAAGTTGTCCATGTAAGGATGTGTTCATGTGTATATGGTATGCTCATATGTATGTAGATGATCGATGCTCATGATGTGTGTATGAGAGGATCGATATGGTCATATGTGTGTATATGGAGAGTATCGATGATGCTCATGCATGTGTGTATGGAGAGGATAATGATATGTTCATGTGTGTATGGATCAGTCTCTCTCTCTCTTGTGTTTGTATGTGAACAAGTTGCCATTTGTTTTGCCAAAATATTGATTCATTTCCATTTTGGCAAGACTTTGGCATTTCGCAAAGGTCCTAATTTTAGGATAGGTCATGCCGAAATTTTCTATCGACCATTGCATGCATGCATTCATATATGTGGTTCTAATAGACTTCTAATTGTACCATGTACACCGTGCAGGCAAAAATGGTCCGCATAATGAGCGAAGGCATTGTGGCTAGATTTTTGAAATGTGCGACGACCGACATGATACAAAATAACAAGACGGATATAAGATGTCCGTGCAGAAGATGCAAACTCAACTGGGTGATCGACCCAGATTCCGGGAATCTGCAGGCGCACCTGCTCCGCCATGGTTTCATGGATGGATACACTCGTTGGATAAGCGATGACGAAGACGATGGAGACGGTGAAGGTGGCCAACATGACGATGATCATCATCACGGCGAGAACGGGCGAGATGATGAAGAGTCTCCTGGAGATGGTGAAGGTGCGGAAGCAGACCGGGATGATGATGATCTAGATGCCGGAGGAGCAGACAACGATGGAACAACGTCAGGCTAGGTGCGGGACCCTTATGTGCAAGAGCTGCTTCTTAAGCAGACGAGTAACACCAGGGCTGCCGCTAGAGAGAAAGCCAAGCTTGCGCAACTTGAGAAAGACGCGGTTACTCCATTGTATGAAGGATGCAGGCCCGATGATACCCGGTTGAATGTAACGCTCAAGGCTATGGAGATGAAGGCAAAACACAAATTGAGCGACGCAAGCTTCGACGATATGATGGCATTCTGGCACGATCGTCTCCCGGAGGGGAACACATGTCTAACTAGTATCGAGGACGCCAAGAAAATCGTCTGTCCTCTTGATCTACCGCATGTTAGATATCATGTATGCATCAACGATTGCATCATTTATCGGGGCAAGGACGCGGAGAAAACCACATGTCTGGTGTGCGGCATGAGTGGAATCAAGAAAGGGAAGAAAGCACCTCGAAAAGTGGTATGGTACTTTCCTATCACTCCTCGTATGCAGTGCTATTTCGCGGACCCTAAGGAAGCGAAGCTCATGTGATGGCATGCGGAAAGGAAGAAGCCAGGAGATGATGATGACCTCGAAAAGGATGAGTTGCTAACGCACCCTTCAGATGCTAGCCAGTGGAAAGCATTGGACCTCGAATTCCCAGAATTCGGTGGAGATTCGAGGAACATCAGACTTGGTGCGAGCATCGATGGACTCAATCCGTTCGGTAGCCAGAGCAGCACGCACAGCACTTGTCCCGTGTTTGTATGGATGTACAACCTCCCTCCATGGTTGTGCATGAAGAAGAAGTACATACAAATGAGTATGCTAATTCAAGGGCCGAAATGGTACCGACATCAATCTGTATCTCGGGCTGTTGAAAGAGTAGCTAGCCACGTTATGGGAATCTGGAGCCAATACTTACTACGCCGTCGCACAAGATTATTTCACTATGAGAGCCGCGTTGGTCACTACGGTGCAAGACTATCCAGGTTGCGGATATATCTCGGGGCAGGTTATCCAAGGATTCTGCGCATGCGTTAGGTGCATGGATAACACAAGCTATCTCCAACTAGAGAAAGATCCACGGTCATCGAAAACCGTGTTCATGGCGCACCGGAGGTGGCTTGGCAAGAATGATCCATGGAGAAAACGTGGAGACCTGTTCGATGGAAAATACGAGACCCGAGGAATCCCAGAGCATAGGAGCAGCGAAGAAGTGGAAGAGTTGCTGAAAAACTGGAAAGATTGTCCTAAGCCTGGAAAGAAGAAAAAGAGGCAGCAACAAGACAAGCCGTTGATGAAGGTATGGAAAACAACGTCTGTTTTCCGGGAGTTGCCATACTGGAAGTTTCTCCGCACGCCTCATAGCCTCGACATCATGCATATCACGAAAAACGTGTGCGAGAGTCTGGTCGCCACCATAATCAACATGCCAGATAGGACGAAAGATGGTCCAAAAGCAAGGCACGACCTGATATGCTTGGGTATCCGGAAAGGAGCTTCACGGAGGACGCACTACTCCTGATGATCAGGAAGATGACGATGATCATGAGTCGGAGACGACACAAGGTCGTCGGAAGGGTAAAAAGTTCAAGAAGAACGAATATTACTGCCCTCCTTCTTGCTTCACTCTAAGCCAGGATGAGATCAAACAGTTTTTCAAGTGCCTTCTAGGAGTCAAATTTCCTTACGGCTACGCGGGCAAGATAAGCAGATACCTAGACGAGGCAAAGCAGAGGTTCAGTGGCATGAAGTCTCACGACTGTGCCGTGCTAATGACGCAGGTACTTCCGGTCGCACTAAGAGGGATAATGGACGAGCATGTCCGTGAAACGTTATTTGGCCTATGCATGTTTTTCGACGTCATCTCTAGGAAGTCGATTGGCGTGAATCAGCTCGGGAGGCTACAGGAGGAGATCGTGGTGATACTATGTGAGCTTGAGGTCTACTTCCCACCCGCATTCTTCGACATTATGGTGCATCTGCTGGTCCATGTCGTGGAGGACATCATACAACTCGGGCCAATGTTCCTCCGCAGCATGATGGCGTTTGAAAGGATGAACGGACACATCAAAGGATATGTTCGCAACAGGTCCCGTCCAGATGGAAGCATAGCCAAGGGCTTTCTGGCCGAAGAGTGCATCTCTTTCTGCACGAATTATCTAGACATTGAGAACCCTGTCGGTCTTCCCGTCAACAGGCACCTTGGCAAGCTCGACGGATCTGGTCACCGAGAGGGTCATCGCATACTGCATGCAGACTTCGATTTTCGACGCGCAGACTTTGATCGAGCAAACCTCGTCGCGCTACAGCATTTAGAACTGGTCGATCCTTGGGTACAGAAGCACAAAAGGTTAATACCATCCTTCGGAGAGCGCGGATGATGAGATGGAAGACGCGGAGGAAGAAGCCGAAGGAACGGCGGGTGATGAAACAACTGATGGCGGCGAGGGCACATGGAGTGGTAGCAATCCTCCTAAGAAGAAGAAGAAGCCGAAGGACCGGCGCCCGAACACGGACAGCATCGTCAGGGAGGAAATTACCGAAGTGAGCCCATCAGGGGTTCCTTTGGAGCCTGCCCTTGTCGTCAAAGGGTACGGTGGGCATGTGTCGGCGATCACCCGGACAACCATATCGATCAACACCGAGAATATCCAGCATAAAGATAATGGACACTTGCGCACACTCCTCTTCGAGAAGCTGCATGCAAGATACAAGTTCCCCGCTAAGTATCAGAACACAAATTATCATGGGAACGAAGTAAACAAATCCTCCCTCACAAAGTAAACAAATCCTCCCTGGCCAGCTGGAGAACCCAGATAAATAAGAAGATCTATAAAGAAGGAAAAAGTCTCGAGGAGATCCAGAAGATTGACCCGCAGATCACCGAAGATCAGTTCCGGGAGTTCAAGGAGAGGTGTGAATCCGAAAGAGCCCTGGCCAATAGTAATCGGGGAAAGGTGCTGCAGGCGATGAATATAGGTCATCACCATCTCGGATCTGGTGGATACTGAACCGCGGAGGCCAAATGGAATAAGGAGGACGAAGAGTATAGATCCAAGGGGATAGAAAACCCCTTTTCTAAATTCGAACCCGGGCAGGTTCGAAACTACATCAGGGCCCGTTACCATGTGGACCCAAAAACCAAACAACTCACCGCCGATCCTGCGGTGAAGGAATTCGAGGAAATTGTGGTAAGTATAATCTAATTACCGCGGATCAACTCGATTGCAATCTAATCGATGATCTAAATGATTCACTATTACTTCTTCTGCAGGAGGAGGAAATTGTTGATAGTCATGGATCCCAGGGTTCCTCATCCCAGGGGTCGACGGCGGCCACCCGGTGGGATAACCCTTAATGTATGGCGAACCGGCCAAGAAAATAGAGCCGATTCTGAAGAAGCCGTTGTTGCCGGCCGTCTGGCCGGCCTCGGGGGTATGAATTGGGTGGATCATTTTGGTCCACCGCCGAGGATGCATGTGGCACCGTCGGGAAGGAGCGAGGAGGAAAACCGCGAGATTCAAGAACTTAAGGCACAAGTGGCACGGATCCCGCAGATCGTCCAAGACAACCTGGCAATCACCCTCATGTCCTTCCTGCCTACCTTGGTGGAGTCAATAGCGAACTAGAGTGCGGGTGGTCGAGTAGGGCTGTGCCCGATTCCAAGCATGATCAGCAGCCACTCGAACAACGCGGCGCCGACGAATCAGGCGAACTACATGTTCGTGACTCCGCCCGCTAGCACCGCGGTGCCGCAAGTGTTGGTGACTCCCCCTGCCATCACCGCGGCGCCGAAGTACATGTTGGTGCCCCCTGCCATCGTCGCGGCGGCACCGGATCTCCAAGCACCCATCGGTAGGGAGAATACACCGGCGGCCAGCACCGCGCCATCAAGCAGCCCTTCCGTCTCTTGCACGCCCGTCGCCGTATGCGGTGCGTCGACATTAGCCTATCTCGACGCCATCACGGTAAACAATTTGCTTTAATTACCGCCTTTCATGCCATCTATTACTCTTATGGCATCTCTGACGACGCCGTACATGTTTTCCGCAGACGGATGTTCCTTGCACTCTCTTATGCTACGTGAACAACGAGCTGAGGGATGTTGACAAGGGTACCATCGTTCAACCCTTGCAGCGCACGTTCCACTCAAGGCTGATGACAGATAGCGTGCACAGGGTTAAAATTAGTCGGGTGCTAAGGGGCTGCGATGACCTGGAACCTCCCATTCAACCCCCAGGAGCGGATGAAGAAGAGCCGTCGTCTCTAATTGCTTCGCTTATTCTTGCTATGGCCAAAGAGCATGATCTGTTTGGGGACGGGGCCATCACGCCACGTAAAACAGCACCGCTGTCGTGTGCCGACAAGAGGTGGCAAGGCCCCCTTACCGCCCTCGCCGTCACCTCCACGCGGTGGGTCGGATGATCATGTTGATGATATGCACATGGCGCAGGATCCGGCCAAGGACGACGAAGACTGGAATGATCACTTCTTCAGCACTCAGTTTAGCAACGAAGACCTAGCTGGTGGCCCCACAGAGAAAGCCACTATCACCAAGCGTATGTTTGGTTCTCAGGTGACGCCTCCAGCTTGCGCCTTCTGAGCAGTTGCTGATACAACCAACCGGCCCTTTATTCTAAGCCCTGACACACTACATAGGGAGGCCGGTGCTCAGATTGCGGTGCCTGCCCGCTCTCCAAAAGGAAAAAAGGGGAGGAAAAGAAAATCTAGCAGCTTGAGCCAGCTGGTGGACTACGAATCTGATCAGGTTTCGGGACGGGCCACCAAGACCCGAGGGTATTATGTGGAGGATTCATGTGGCGGGTGAGCCCATGCTACCTAAGAATTTGCGGAAGCTCGCCAGTTCGGAACTGCAGAGTGTGCATGACGGCGTGCTGAGGATAGAGAGACGCCTTCTATCGGAGAAAGATCCCTCGCACCCGGTATTCGTGGTTAAGGTGCCACCAGGCTTGGGCTTCGTCGACAATGCCCCTGCGGATCTGTTCTTCCTGCGGTTCGACAACATCTTCAATATGTTCCACCTATACCCGCTGCACTATACCATGGTCCGTCTGTTTTCTCTCAGCCTGGCCATGCAGATCATTAGAGAGAACACACCGGGCATCGCTATAGTGGACCCCTACTACATGCGTGACAGCTGCTTGGGTTCCCCCGCCGAACGACGTATCGTGGCCTCGTACCTAAAAAGAATCCTCGTGGCGAACAAGACAAAGGAATACATTCTCATGCCTTACTTTCCCGAGTAAGTCGTTATTCACTCGCCACCGTCGATTGACTTTATTAGATCGTTATCATTCTTTTTCCAACACATTACATTTGATTTTTTTGCGCAGAGATGAACACTACACGCTCATCTCCTTATCGCCGAAGCATTCCCACGCCACGTATTTCGACTCGGGGAGTCTAGAAAAGAAGAAAAACTACGACAAAATCAAGGAAGTTCTGTATGATGCTCTCACTGGCTTTGCCTCGACGGAAGGCACCACCTTCGTGCGTACGAAGGTCAAGTTCGACAGGCACCTCTTCAACCACGTAACGGAGTTCCCCTGCGTGAAGCAGCCAGAAAATAGTAAGAAGGAAGCCTACTATGCACTCCATCACATGAGGGCGTTCCTACTTGACCAACAGAATTCTACACTGCTAGATCATATCAAACAGTGGGCCGAAGCAAAGGCCAAGATCAATGATTCAGATATTAGACAAGAGATGTATCGAATCCAGCAGCAGTTTGGGGCAATCATATTTCATGATGTCATGACTTTGGGGGGGATCTTCTACGGAGGAAATATCCCGAATAACCGTGACATAGAAGATCGCCTAGAGATGCAGGGTGACTATAGGAAGTTCATGACGAGACAAGGTGTCCTCCCGTTCCCTAAGCCGAGCCAGAAGGCTTGATGTTGGCCTAGTTGTAGTTACAAACTATAGATGACCTTTGTGTGTGTGGACAAGTGTACATGCTACTATACTTATCTTATTAGGTTTATGAATCATCGCTTACTTCTTTTGCTTATTATTATTATATATCAATCAATGCTTGGTTTTTTTGCTTACTCTTTGGTCCTTTGCTCACTTTGGTCCTTCTTTTTTTCCTTACTCTTTTTTCGAGAATAATGCCGATGATTGAAATGTCATGGCACACTATATATGTGAATGTGCTACGATGGGATTGTGAGCCTTGTGATATGCACAAGTCCAGGTCTTGTGCATCCTACTTGGCTCACGGTTCCATCGTAGCATATTCCTGTCTCCAACGACCTATGTATATATGAGGCATTCTTTTCGAGTTATTTTTGTCTTTTTCGAGAATAATGCCGATGATTGAAATATCATGGCACAATATATATGTGAATGTGCTACTACGGGATAGTTAGCCTTGTGATATGCACAAGTCCAGGAATTGTGCATCCTACTTGGCTAACTGTTCCTTCGTAGCATATTCCTGTGTCCAACGACCTAGCTAGTTATATATGAGGCATTCTTTTCGAGTTATTTTTGTCTTTTTCGAGAATATGCCAATGATTGAAATGTCGTGGCACAATATATATGTGAATGTGCTATGACGGGATAGTTAGCCTTGTGATATGCACACGTCCAGGAATTGTGCATCCTACTTGGCTAACCGTTCCGTCATAGCACATTCCTGTGTACAACGACCTAGCTAGTTATATATGAGGCATTCTTTTCGAGCTACTTTGGTCTTTTTCGAGAATAATGCCGATGATTGAAATGTCTTGGCACAATATATATGTGAATGTGCTACGACGGGACTGTAAGCCTTGTGTTATGCACAAGTCTAGATGTTGTGCATCCTACTTGGCTTACAGTTCCATCGTAGCATATTCCTGTGTCCAACAACCTATGTATATATATATGAGGCATTCTTTTCGAGTTACTTTGGTCTTTTTCGAGAATAATGCCGATGATTGAAATGTCGTGTCACACTATATATGTGAATGTGCTGCGATGGGATTGTCCGCCTTGTGCTATGCACAGGTCCAGGTGTTGTGCATCCTACTTGGCGGACGGTTCCATCGTAGCATATTCCTATGTCGAACAACCTAGTTATATATGAGGCATGCTTTTTGAGTTTGGTCTTTTTGATTTAAGAGTACTTTATATTAGTGTATCTTCATATGTGACTTTAATTATATATGTTTTTTCAATCACCGGTTAATTATTATTGTCAACTTATAGATGACGTGGTACGTCGTGTACAAGGGACGGGTTCCCGGAGTCTATGATGATTGGGAAGACTGCCGAAGACAGGTGCACCATTTCAGCGGCAATATCTACAAAGGGTACAACACTATGGCGGAGGCGGAAGCTAGATACACGCGCTATCTAGCGGGAGTTAGGACAAGGAACCGGATGAAGACCTACACCTTCGTCGCGGCGGTGATCATGCTTATCTTCTTTGGTTGTTTATCCCGCGTTTGTGTCTAGCTAGTTTAGATGTCTAGGCGAGCTTCCGAGCTCTAACTTGTTCGATCGACACATGTATTCGCATGTCACCAACTACTTTGTAACTTGATCGAAACAATGTAACTTATACTATGTATTCATGTATGAGACTTATCTCTTTGTATTTGTTTCAATCTTGTTTTTAAAATTGTGTATTTATATATATAATTGTATATCTTGTATCTGTGTGTGTATATCTGCTGTAATATTGTATATAATCTGTATTGTATATAATCTGGCTCGGAAATTAAAAAAAACAAAAAACACACCTGTGGCGCACATGACCTACCTTTTGTGGTGCACTACACCTAAAGCGCACTTTAGAAGATTAGTGGCGCACTGGGAAGTGCGCCACAGAAGATCTCACGCCAGAGCGCACAGCCACATAGCCATGGCGATTAGCAGTGCGCTACACCTATCTCGACACAACCGTGCAGTAGCACTAGGCAAGGCGCCATGGCTAGAGAGATAGCCAGAAGGTCTGCGGGCGCACTGCTAGTGCGCCACAGATGCTCTTTTCAGGTGCGCCACTAACTGCTGTTTTCCTAGTAGTGACACCTTGCAGACACAAATCATCAAAATCCTAAACACTATAGTGAGCCGTGATTGAAGCCTAACTTGTTCCCTCTTTAGCTCACAACCATCTCAGTAGATCATCTAGCAAGCTAAACCAAGCACTAGCATCACTGTAAGCTGGGCAATGACATCAATGGTGAACAGCCGAAGCTAACCATGCCACCCCAGTGGAGACAGCATGCTAGGAGAAGATTTAGCCGTGCCAACCTTGTCTAGGAGGCAGCCCACCGTCCACCGCCACTCCTTGTCCCAGCCGCGAGCGTTGCCAAGCCCTGGACTACACGCACGGACCGCGCCCAGCTCGCTAGCAACCATGCCGAGCATGCGCTAGAGCGCCACGCTCGACCGATGCCCACAGACCGCGCGCCGCCCTCCCCGCGTGCATACGAGATCACCACCGTCCCAAAGAACCTTGATACGCTGTCGCCGCCAGCGTGGACCACGCTGCCGCGCCATTAAATTCTCCATTGGGCACGCGCAGAGCACCGTCGCGTTCTGACCCAACCGCACCGCCTCACGTCTTGCCACCGTGTCGTTGAGCATCGCCAGGGAGCACCGCACCGCCCCCTACCGTCGCTCATGCCGATAGCCGTCTGTACCACCGCCCCCGACGAGCTCACCGTGCACCCCGTCGGTCCCCTCGCTCGACTATAAATAGAGGCCACCCCCAGTCGAATTCTTCACACCTTTCTACTCCCCTACCCTCACTGATCATGCCACACCGTTCCCGGAGCAAGGTGAGCACTACCTCGTCAGAATTTCACCGGAGCCCGCCGCCTCTAGAGAAGAAGAGCGCCGTCGATTTCGTCCACCCCAAGAGCTGCCGCGACCACCCCTGAGTTTGCCGTCGTCGACTTCGTCGTTCGCCCGCCTCATCGACCCTCGCCAGCACCCCGGTGAGCCCCCAGCAACCCCCACTGGCTGCGCTAGGTTTCTGTCTCGCCGGCGTTGCCCAACGTCGACGATGACCCTCAGCCGTTGGATTAGAACCAGATCAAACGCACCACATCGCCCCATACCGCTTCGCACCCCCTCGTCTCATTGACGCGTGGGGACAGCCACTTAAACAACCCGCGGAAGCACTGCGCTTAGAAGGCCGGCCCGTTAAATTTTCCCGCGCAGCCCAATTATTTGAATTAAACCTTTTTCTTTTTATTTCAAACACACTTCTGTACCCATTTTAAAAAATCAACCCAGGTCGACTCATTGCACCAATTTGAATGAAACCAATTTTGTTAGAAAGGTCTGGAAATGCTGAATCCAAGCCCGTTGGATTCAAGTCATTTGGATCTGTAGATCATCCTTGGTAAAAATAACAAGGCAGAAGCTTTTCTGCATTCAAACATTTTTCAAATTTAAACCATGATAGCTTTTGAATTGATTCCAACTCTCAAAAATCACCTTTAACCATACCTTTCAAAATATATAAAAATATATAGGTTTACTTATAGAAATAATGGTCAAGTAATAAAATAATGCTACGTAGGCATTTCTAGCCATTTTAATTAATTAAAATAAAAGGGTAAAACCTTATTAAATCGTGACACCACTTTAAATCACATTCCCATGGACTAAAATATGTGGTGATGACATGTGTCAACATGATCCCACGTTTGGTTTGGAGAATATTAAATCTTAAGTAGTTTTTCAATTAGTAGAAATTAGTTTTCTAAAAATAAAAAGAATTAAACCAAGCCTTAACCTTGTAATGTTAGAGATGATGTTAGATCATCTATAGGACCCTTGTTGGTGATGATTGCAAGTAGTTAAGTATTGTTTGGTGATTGTGTACCTCGTATTTATTCATAGACGCTAGTACCGACCAAGTCTACGAGGAGGAAGGAGGATTCTACGAAGAAGAAGCCGAGGAGAACTTCAATCACTGCTCTGCACAAGGCAAGCCTAATACTACTAGTGAATGTGCAAGATAACACTTGAAAGATACTTTACCTATGCAAGCCTTACTAATCAAGTTGACCTATGCAAGCTAATACTTGCTTGTTACCATGCCAACTATATGCCTTAAGCATATGTGATCATACCCACTTGATAAACCTATCCTAGTTTTATTTGCAAGCTTCTACTTTATTTCTTTATCAAAGCCTTAACTTAGAGTTGACTTAAGTGACTTATAGATCCTAGAAGATATATTTGAAGGTTGCATAAAGAGCATAAATTTTGGCCTAAGTTAGAAACCTTGATATCATCCTAAGATATAAGGTTGTACTTAGTTGAAACTCCACTAGTTTACCACCCCTCATTAGTGCTACCCCCACTTGTAGATGCTAGTGCTAAGCATAAAACTTGATCAACTTTAGATGGGAATACTTGGTGAAAATGGTTATGAAAACCTTAGAATGATGGATCATTCTACTGAGATGTTTTGACATGTGTTTCCTTAGCCCTTTATAAAACTGATGATTGTCCGGATGTGATACCATTCCAATTTTATCATACAGTCACAATACCCGAAGATTGGGTAGGGCTTGACTGGAAGCTTATATACCTTAGTATTAGTTCCCTCACGGCCAAAGTCTGAGCTGAGGCTACCTTGTGAAGATTGTCCACCTGTGCAGTACCCAAGATGACAGTTGGTCATGGTTGGGAGGCCAAACTCACAGGAGAGGTGCTTATACTAGGGTGTGTAATTGAAAGGTTAGGATTGATTATCCGCATACTGGTATTAGTTTGCGAGTACTTAAAGAGTACTCATGGCTTTGTCCATGGCTATTCCCGTGGCCAGACTATGAAGAGGAGTACTTGGAGGATGGACCCCAGGAAGGTTACGACAACTAGGATCATCTCCCATCGTCAGCATTGCCTGTGACCCCGAAGATGGAGCTTCTCCTACGCTACCGTTATTATTACGTATTCCGCTGCTTGAAGTTGTATTAAGAACTGGATCATGAGATCCCTATTTCTGTAAGACAATATATATGGTTTGTAATGGATGATGTACTGTGGTATCCAATTCTGTTATGTCTCGCAAAAATGTTAATCCTGGGATTGCGATGTATGGCATAACAGGCATCTGGGATTAAAAATCCAGGTGTTGACACATTTCTTCAAAGGTTGCTTTTATTCTGAAAAGCTATGTCCCTTAGCCATGGGTTTACCAGAACTTTCATGGATTTCCTTTCCTGCCGCGTTCGCAGCTCCTTCCCGGAACAGGGAGTAACAAGTTATAGTTCTTACACTCTGCAGAGGTGCGTTACTTTGCCCATGAGAGACCTTATCCTTGTTGCACAACCAAGTCATGAACTTGTCCGTACTTCCTTGGTATGGGGCCCAAACTAAGATCCAAGACAATCACTGCCCCCTTCGCGACCCCGCATGCCTCCTTGGTGTACGCCATGCCCACATACTGTATTAGGACAATGGTTTGTACAAACCGTTAGATGCCAGAACTATCGTGGGACGTTGAGGGTTCCCACCCATATGCTGCATATGCTCTACGAATTACCAATTATATGCACGCTACGAGTGATAACATCCACGAACTGCACATTCGGCTTCATGCGAGAGGAAGAAGATACAGCTGACTTCTTTGTCCCATTCCAAATCTCATGGTTAACGCGTGATATACGGCGCAAGAATCACTGGCGACATTGGTTGTTAAGTCCTAGATAATATGTTCCTTTACCACCGGAACTTTCATAGTAGGTTATTACCTCATGGTAAATAACCTATAATCATATTATTATGAAAATAGTGTTTTCAGACCTTTTTCAAATGCAGGTGATGACAAGACTGGATTTGTAAAATACTTTACAGAAAATAATCAAAGGACATGAGCAAGTGTGAACTTGCCTTTTTAAAGAAGTTACAATATCTGAAATCTGCCTTTTTAAAGAAGTTCCAATAATCAAAGGGAGTAACAAGTTCCAATATCTGAAATCTGCATCATTGGTCCGCTAAGGACTAATTTTTAAAGAAGCAATATGCAGTTATGCATAAGTAATGCTATGCATTTTTTGTAAACCTCCCAAATTGAACCCCCAGTACTTCGAGGAAGTGAATTCAAGTGATTCTTTTCAGAGTTTGTTTATCTTCAAATTTTACTTTACAAGTAATGACCTTTACAAGGAACCTAAGTGTTAACAATCCAAAATATGTAAGTAAAGTATAAGATGATGTGATTATGGTGAATATCATGTGGTGACTATGATAAAAGTCCTTGGTTTTAGTTGTTAAGAGTTTAAGAATTTATTATGAGATTATTCTTTGAAGTGGCAAAAAGAATAATATTTGAAGAAAAGATTTCCTTTCTAAGGTTTAAACAATCATAATTGTTAATAGAACATGGTTAATGTCTTTTGGTGTTTGATTTATTAATTTGGACTTGAGATGCTTTATGTCTTAAGTTAAATAGACCAAAGTTAACTATAAAAACATAAGTGATTTATTGGACCTGATGTTTATAAGGTTTGAGACTAAAGTTAACTTAGAAGGTTAAGTAAACTTAAGATATAATATATTTTAATTATTCCCAACTTTTAGATTTATGATAGGTATAACTAAGGTGTGGAATTGTTCACTTTATATTTTAAGTGAATGATTTAGATTAAATTTGTTTTGCTTATTAAGAAAATAATTTGTATTTATTAATGGGAGCATAATTAGGTGATCTTAGTAATTTGTAAGAATTTAAAGTTATGTTAATAATGGTTAAGATATAATGATTTTGCATTATATATATATGAGTAATACTCAATAAGATTTTTAAAAAATACATTAAAGTTAAAAGTTATACTTAAGTTTGAGTATGAATTTAACTTGTGAATTTGGAATTTAATATCTAGACTTTAATTACTCAAGGTTTTATAACAATTGTGATTATTTCTTACTTAAGAATTGTTTTTAAAGAATTTATAAAATAAGTAATAGATAAGGATTTATTATTTAAAATATTAAAGACTTTTCTAATAATATATTTAATATTTTTCTAGTGTAATATATTTATTCAAGACCTTAAAAATGTATTTTATTTATTTTTAAGTATTATTTTTATTTTTATAAAATTCATCAAAGAATTAAGTGTCTTTGAATATTTTCTTTATGTTTTATTTGTAAAATTCTAAGTTAGTAATTTTATAAAATAATAGAGTTATTTTGATACACAAAAATGATTGTTTATTTATTTTTAGGGTTTTTGTTTTATTTTATAAAATATCATTTAAGATTTAATGGTGTTAATAATTATTTTACTTTAAATTTATTTTAAACACTTAGAATTATATTTTTATTAGCTAGATATTATTTTTGTGGTCATTTTGATATATCATATGTATTTTTAGGATTTTTCTATAATTTTCTATAGCTAAAATGTTTGGAGGTTATTTTAGTAATTCATTTTTTTATTTCTAAACCTAATTAACTTGGGCCGTTTGGTTGGGTATGTGGGCTGGCCTGGCCCAACTGGACCATGCCATACACATCACCCCCCGGCCCATCCCTCACCACATGCACACACCCGCACACCACTCTTCCTCATCCCCTTGCTCCCGTGCGCCATCGACCGCTCGCACGCGCCTCGCCATCGCCCGACATCCGGGCCGTGGTGCCTGCACAGGCTCCGCCTCCTTCTCCTCCCTCGTTTCCCCTCTGCTGTGGTGCCTAGAACCCTCGTGCGCTCACCCCGGGAGAAACCCTAGCTTCTACTGCTTGTGCTCACAACTCGCCCCTCAATCCCGCTTCTCCGGCTGGTTGGCGTCGAGGACGGTGCGGCCTAGCTCATTTTATCGCTCTTGTCTATGCTTCCAGTTTGAGGTCTGCTTCCTATGGCGATGTGGTACTGTAGTTACCACTACGGCCGACCCCTATCCCTGATGCCGGAGGGACGGCATCCAGGGATGCAACCCCGACGCCCTTCGTTGCTTTGCCGTGCTGCTGAGGAATAACCATGGGATCTTCCTCGGTGTTCTTGGCCTCTGTTGCTTTGGTTTGGGCTCTTCCTTTTGTCTACTTGGGCATTGGTTCCGGCGGTATGACAGAGGTGCCTGCAAACCCGGCGTTTGTTTCCTGGTATGCTTTGGTTACTATGGTCCCTCTACAATATCTTATATTCTGATTCAAGTAACTATGATATGACCGGCCTTCAAGCCGATGAAATGTTCTTGTATTATTTTAGGATTTGATTCTTGGTAATCTAGGAATGGAGCTACTTGTTATGGTTATGGCATATTCATTGGTGGCTTGATTTTAGTAGTCTGTTGGTTGTGTGGTTGATCATGTGCTACTGATTAACTTAGAGTCTGGCAGCATACCTGTGTGATCAAATAGTGTTACTGGACATGTGTTATTCCTATGATTAAGATAATTAATCTATTTCAGATAGTCAGACGTATAAATTCAAAAGTATTGTTGTGGTGATGTGTAAATTTGGTATTCATAGGATAGCAAAGATGCACTTGACCAGGTTATGGTACCAGTTGCTTTAGTTCTAGATGATCCTATTAGTTTTGTTCTTGGGATGGAGTTCTTCTTAACCATGTTGATAAATACAAGTAGTGGTCAGTGGTTTCCTGATGATCTAGTGATTACTATGTGATTTGTATTATCAAAGCCTTATTCTGTCCTTCATACTTGATAGTAGTTTCTTATATCCGTTTTATTTGTGCTAATAAACTAAATGTTGACTTCCAGAAGTGTGTATTGTAAAGGTAGATAGATATACTCTACTTGTCCTATTTATAATTTCTTCTATGTTGGTGATCATTTTCTGAACTAGATATGTTACCAGAGGTATATATATATCTCTTTTAAGCATCCTAGCTTGATGCTGATTGTAACTTGTTGTGATGCCTCTCTCTAGATAGTACACAACAATCTATCATGTATAAGGGTAGCTGTCATATAGACTAGTGGTGCCTCTTTGGTCTCCTAGATGCTCCATTTATGCAATACTTGGCTTTAAGCAACTATTCTGGCTAATATGGTACCTCCTTCGAGGATGCACATGAACTAGATCACATATATATCCATGCTATAATATTACTGGTTAGAAGTTTGGACTTTCTCTAGCCAATGATATCATAATTTGAGGCTTAAGCTTTGTAGAGGCAAATCATAAATGGATTCTTTCTTGAGGTTTCAAGAAAGGATCTGTGTCATATAACTTCTCTACAATGAAACAATCTACATACCTGATTCCTAGAACATCTGTTAGGAAAATGATGTGGCAAGCTAAAGTAGTGGCTTGTGTTAGTGTATATGTCATTGTGGTGCCTCAATTTTGAGTGTGCACAGTGGTGAATCTTAATTAGCATAAAACTGCTGCTGAAAATATCACTATGATGTATCCTGAGTGGTATAATAGGGAGATATGGCTTATAGCTAGTGATGCAAAAGTCTGAAGCTATAATGGCATACTTGGATAGCTCAATCTGCTGTTTAAATAGTTTGGCTAAGAATCAAGAAATGACTGCCAAGGATGCAAAGGCCGAGGCACATATTTGGAAATAAGATAGACAATTACTAATGATGCCTAGAAGTTCAATGATGAGACAAGCATAGCATCTCTATGCCTATCTGAGAACAATCTCAACACTCCCAAACTCTTTTTAATGGAGTTGGTAAGAACAGATATTATTGATGGTATGGGTGGTCAACCTGATGCTTGTCCTTCATGATCATATGTTTCTAGATCTTGATCTACTTCTTCCACTTGATACTTGTGTATGATCAGCTACTCCTTGCCATTGCTGGTCTGGCCTTCTTTTCCTGGGCTGCTGCCTGACCTTTTCCTTCCCCTTGTTCTAGCTCTTGGATGGCTCCAGGGATCAACCAGAGATTGATTGGGTGGTGGATTTGGTGGGATGATCCAAGTATTATTGGTTTGATGATAAGATGATGAGATGGGGAATGTGCTCTGAAGTGTGGAGGTGAAATGGTAGCTTGTTGCTACGACTGGTTCACCCCTTTGTGTACATAAGTTGGCTTTCTTGTCTCCTTCCTGGGCTGCTGCTGTGTTAACAGCACACCCATATGCATGGTTGTGTGAGCAGCTTGCTTTCTTCCTGTGACTCATGGATACGATCAAGTGAAGATATATCTTTTTGTTGGTATTACTGTTTTGACTTTTATATTTTTTACTAATTTGGTGAAACTTGCCCCTGCCTATGATGCATAAGCCTGAGGCAAATATTCTGGATAAGAACAAATACTATTCCTTTGGTGAAACTTGCCCCTTCTAAAAAAACAACTCAGCTCAATGAGTAGACAAAATAGTGCATTACACAGTTGATATCTAAGAGCAATTTATTATACTAACCCCTCATTTCTAGCATGTTTTATTGATCTTTTGTTTTGCAGGAAAAAAACAAAGAAGAAAGAAGATACCAGATTTAGTTTAGGTTTTCTTTTTCATCTTATTGTAATTTCTTTTCTGTTTGAATAATGTAAAGACATTGTATTATTGTATTACCTTCAATAAAGTTTACTTGTTTTATTTTTATTATTCCATTCATTTGTAAAGACAATGTAATATATATTTCTTCTTGTAATAAAAATTATTTGAGTTACTCCATTTATGTAATAAAGATTATATTTATTTTTACCATTTTGTATTATGATTATGAAATATTCTATAATACTGTAAGATTTAAATTTAAATTCAAGTTATATTTGAGTTGTATGATCTCATATTTGAAGTCTTGAATGCAAATTCTTTTTCCCAAAATTATAAATTCAACAAAGGTCATGTCCAAATTCCTAACCCCCATCTAAGATGGACTAAACCCCATTTCTCCAATGGCAAGAGAAACACTTATCTCTTTGTGTTTTAAATTTTAATTCAAATAATTGTGAATAATGAATCTTATTCATAAATAAGAATTCACCTCTTATCTTTTATTATAATTTAATTTCCAATTCTAATTCTATTTCAAATTCTTTTAATATTCAAATCTATCAAGTAAATATTCATATTTGAATTGTCTTCCCCTAAAATACAAAAGTACAATAGAGGTCATGTCGAATTTCATCGCACCTGTCCTGGTGTTTCCATCAGAACAAGGGAGACCTCGATCCCTCTATAGCCTCTTGTAGTTTTGCGCGAAAATTCCCCGGATTTTCTTATGCACGAATGCAATGCACAAACCTGTGTCCTCTTTATTTCTAGGTGCTAATCCTGGGATGTTACATATTCTCCACCTGCTTCATCTTGCTTTCCAAGATGGTGGCTTTGTCACACAGAGATTGATAAGTTGGAACATATGCAACAGATAGTTGCATACACATCTCATCATTCAGCCCTTCAAGGAACTTCTCCTTCCTTTTTGCATTAGTGTCAACCTCATCCGGTGCATAGCGTGCCAGATTGTTGAAATCCTCAATATATTCTGGAACACTATGGTGGCGTTGCTTAAGGTTGTGAAATTCCTTCTTCAAACTCATCACTCCTAAAGAGATCCATCTTCAAACATTGCCCAAGTCACTTCCTCAATAGGGGTGGTGATTTGGAAGTTATCCCACCAAGTAGCTGCTGGTCCTTCTAGCAGATGTGCAGCAAACCTGACTTTTTCCTCATTAGTGCAACCAACTATGACTAAGTCCTTGTTCACAGAACATAGCCAATCATTTGCTACCATAGGATCAGTGGTTCCTGAAAACTTAGCAGACCTCAATCTCAGAAACCTTGTAAGCATATCAAAAGCTGGTGGGTAGTTTTGATTATTGTTGTTGTTGTTGTTGTTTTGTTGTTATTATTGTTGTTGTTGTTGTTGTTGTTATTGTTGTTGTTGTTGTTGTTGTTGTTTTGGTTCTGATTCTGATTCGCCATAAACTGGGTCATCATTTGCATTAACTAAGTCTAGGATATCATCAGCTGCTGCATCTCATTTCCATTGTTGTTATTGTTGGGATTGGCACAACAGGGAGGCATTTGTGGTTTCAATAAGGATAAGAAAGGATAAATACCCCATAGATGATAACATGCACAATACAATACATAGCAACAGTCAGAATAAGCAAGCACAATAAACTTAGAGTTTAAACAACACGAACAACAAGTTTTGTAATGCAAACACACTAGCATAGTCATCCACATGTTGGATGATCAATGCGACACGATAAATAAAATGATGATAGATAGATAGATAGATAGCCAAGTAGTCAACACTACTCCATATCGACTTCCTCCTCCACTAGAGTAAGTCCTGTTGCGTCGATTCCTGCCTTGTACTCCTCCACGCTGGTGGTCAAAGCATCGACCTTCGCCTGAAGCTCTCTCTTCCGCAAACGTAGCCTCTCAATCACCTCCTGGTGTGTCTCTAGCTCAAGATCCTTGAGCTCCATCTCGGCCTTCATCTCATTTATCTTCTTGTTCCTATCTTGTACTCTCTTTTCTTGGTTCTTGAACCTCTTGTCTTGCTTCTCGAACCTAGCCTCCATCTCCTTGATGCTCTCCTCCTTCTCCTCGAAGGCCTTGTACTTCTCCCTCAACTAGACACATACCTTGTCATTGCTAAGCATGACGTTGGTCCTATAAGTATCGAGGTGCCTAAGAAGGCTCTCTAGGTCTTGAAGATAGAGGCGCACTGGCTCAATAGTCTCCCTAGTGGTATCGTCATATACTATAGCCTATCCCTCCTCATCACGTCTCCCAAATGGGTGGAAGTAGAGGCCCCAGAGCTTGGTGGAGTGATGTACACATAGACGACCAAGTAGCTCCTTCATGGCAATGTCGAGCCCCTTCTCCTTGTTGTCATGGAGTATCTTGAAAGCAATCTCCTCGGTGGGTGGCTCCGACTGGCTTCCTGGCTGTGAGACTCCAAATCCCCATAGATCCTTCCTCTCGAACTTCCTAAGCTGAAGTCCCTTAATGTTAGGGATGGGAAGATTGAACGCACTAGTGAGATCCGCAATACGAGATCCAAAACGAGTCCCCTTGACCTCCTCGGTGTTGCTGAGAACAAATCTAGGCATCTATTGCATCGGAAAGAGAAAATTAGAAACAACACAAGTAAAGAGAAAACATAAAGTAGTGAAACAAAATCCAATAGAATACATTCATCAATAAAACACACAAGTCATGGCATACAATAATCCATCACAATCACTAAGGTTAAACATAACTTAGATAAATTTTTGTCATACCACATAGGTTGGTATGATCAAATTATTAACGCGATAAAACGACAAGTGTGCTGGTCCAACTATTGGAATACGTCACAACTCTCACTCATATGCTAAGTCTATGATATCCTCCCTTAGACGTTTTATGGCAGTCTCTAAGTCTTGGGTATGCTTCTTCTCCTCTCTAAGGTCATTTTGTCACATCCCAAAATTTTCCAAATTTTGAAATGTGAAAAAATAAATAAACAAAATAAAATTTTGTTGAAATTTAGGGTGAGAAGAAACTTTTTGATTCCAATTGGAAATATCAAAACCTATTTTGATCAAATAAATCCTAAAGAGATTTAAAAAGATAAACAATTAATAAAGAAAGTTAAATAATTGGAATTACTATTTTTGGATCTTTTAATAAAAGATTTGGTTTTCAAAAGCAAAGTAGATATAAATAAAGATTATTTTATAGAGCCAAATAAAATCTTGGCCAAAGTTTTTGAAATAAAATATTTCTATTTGATAAAAGGAGTAAAGGTTTATTTAAATAAAATAATGAGGATTTATTAATATCCAATTTTATTAAAGTGAAGGTTTTTCCATTTTAAATAAACACTAAAACTTGTTAATTTATTTTAAATAAGTTTTCCAAGTGTTTTGTTTTTTTTCAAATGAAACCTACTGAATTGATTTTGGTATTATTTTAGATTTCAAATAGAGTTTTTGAATAAATTAAATCCTATTTGAATTAATGACTATGGTCTATTTTATTTAATTATAAATGGAACCTAAAAAGAATAAAAATTATTTTGTTTTGGACCTTGATTTGTGTTGTTAAACAGAATTAAAATCTACACAAAGTTTGGAAAAGGTTTGAATTCATTTGGGTGTTTGAATTGTTTGAATAAAATCAAAACAGAAATTCAAATAGAAAAAGGAAAAAGCTTCAGTATAAAAAAAATGAAACAACAACAGCCCAGCAAACTGGCCCAACAAGGCCGAGTCCAGCCCAACTAACCCCTCCCCGCAGTAAAACGTTTTCTACCCAGAAGAGAACCCACAGAGACGCTGACGAGTGGCCCCATCTCCCTCTCTCTCTCCCTCACAGACAGACGTACCCCACCACCAGCAGGTCGTCATCAACCCCGCGCCAGCCGTTCCTCCTTGCCGTTGCTGCCTTTGATTGCGACGATGAATTCGCGTTATTGCCGCTGTTATTCCTCGCCATGACCACACCCATTTAATCGCCCATGCCTCCTCTTTCTTTCCCCCCAAGCTCCGGCCACTCCCTGCCTCTAGGCTGCTCCGATTTTGAGCTCAACCACCACTGTCTCTGACGACGTCCCAGAGCAATTTCAGCGAACCACAGCCGCGCCTCTCCTCCCACTGCACACGAGCTTGTTCTCCACCCCCAGGCGCATCTGCCAGTGCCTCGAACTCGCGCGCGAGTGCCCCACAGCCTCGGCTTCGACATCATCTAAGCATCACCGCCGTCTGCTGACGCTCCGGCGAAGTCTCCCTTGTAATCCAGACCGCCCCGAGCCTTCTCGATCATGCTCACGTGAACCCCACATTCGCCCGCGTCTAACTGTGCATCCATCTTTCCTCAGGGTTACCTGCAGCCCCATCCCAGACGAGCCTGAGCACAACTGACGCCGCTGCACACTCCGGCGAGCAATCGTCGCCTCTCTGGTGCACCCCTCGCCAAGCCGACCATGCGTTGAGCTTCAGCATCTTCCTACGAGCACGGTGAGCCACTTCCCCCTCTCCCCCGCTCCCTGCATCGTCGGCAAGCTCGCCACCCGAGCGTGCGCTGCCTCCAGCCGCCGCTAGCGCCGCCAGTTCGTGGTTAAACACACTGAGCCCGTCGGATCCAAATCCTGTGGCTATGATTAGATTTGGTCGAAGGGGTAAGCGTCAATCTGAGCCATGCGATTTAAGTGGAATCCTACGGTCCACAGAGGCTGATCCGCACGAAGCGGTACCGGCCAATAGAATCACGCCGCGTGGTACTGACTCTGTTTTAAAAACAGAAAATGATATATTAGATATGAAATTTTGTAAAATTCATAACTTTAGTTCTACACGTCCAAATTTTGCAAATTTTATATCAATGGAATCAGTAGAACAAGTACTTTGTTTAATGTTTAATGTTTTGCTTCTAGAAAATTGGTTGAATTTGCAGAAACATGTGTAGGCTTATTATGAATATAAAAATTGTTCTAGATATAATTTTAATGTGAAATCTTTGCAAAAATGGATTGTTGTGAACCTACTGACCCTAGGAACCAACCTATGGATTTGAAAATGTATTTTGTGAAGTTTAGGAATAAATATTTGAATTAGCACATTTCTAGTCAAATAAAAATATTATTTTTGGTTTAGAAATGATTTTTGGGTAAAACCTTTGGGAAATGATTTGATTCAAACCTTCTGACCCTAAACACCAAGTTTTGAGAATTAAAATATATTTTTTGAACTCTTTAAAGAATATTGCTTTGCTAAAAGCATTTTCAACCACATAAAATAATGATTTGATTTAAAATGGTTTATAGATAAAACCTTTTTGCAAATGGTTTTACCACTTTAGTAAATGACCACTTTTGAACTTTATAATGTTTAGATCCTAGTAGAAAGCACTTTTGCAAATAAAACTATCTTTTGCATAATTGCATGCATGACCTTGTTTCTATTATTTTATGTGTGATAAATTGGTTGGAATGCTAGTTGAATCTATGTTTGCTTGATTGAATTGTAGTGGAATTAGAAGAGTGTGATATTTTCAAGATCAAGAAGTGAACCATCATTCTCTACTAAAAAGGCAAGTGACACTATCATCCAAGTCCTACTATTTTCATTGCACTTAGTGGATTTTTGTAACATGCATGAAAAGGATTTCTATATTTTATGCGATGCTAAATCCTAATAGGATACCCTTATATATTCCTTAGTGGAAACAATGTAGTTGTAGTATGCTTATCCCTGCTATATATTGGGATGGGATACATGTTATGAGTATATGAAGAGTTGAAAAGATATATGTTTTATATAATAAAACAAGTACTCAATGAACCACCTGGGTGGACAAGGATACTCAAGGTTGGACAAGGTGGCAACAAAAGGAACCATGTTTATATGGCTATCTCTTTTTGTATGTGCACTAGAAGAAAACCACCCAGGGACTTAGAGATTGAACATGTTTCTCGTACAATGGCTTCCGTGTACAGCCACATGCTAAATGGGCTCTGGCTTAGTCAACTACATATTGGAAGACCCATGCATTGGCATCTTCAGGTTAACTAGAATTGTGTAAGGGAACTTGAAACCCTACATTGGCGCCTGGATGACAAGCTAGCATTGTGTATTGGGAGGACTTCTATGGAAAGACTTTGTCACATTCTCAATCTGCCAGTACTCCATCTTGGTGAGTACTTATCCAGCGGCCACTGGTGGCATCAAGATGAGATTGTGTCATGTGGGTAAAGTGTACAACTTCTGCAGAAGATCAAATTCTAAGTACTTAGCCATGTCCCCGGTTATGGACAATACTGAGCAACTAAGGCCTGAAGCTATGGAAGATCTCGACATTCCAATTTCTCAAAGTTAAAACTTGATGGTGACAACAAGCGATTTTGAAGCACTTGGAGTTTTCCAAGAAGTTCAGAAAGATTTGACAAAAGATCAAAACTATTTTGAAAAAGATAGGATAAAACTATATTGCTTTCTGCAAATGATCCTAAACCCTACTTAGCCAAATATGCATGTAATGATAGGATCCACTTATTTCTACATGGTAGTGAAACTTGCCAATACAATTCAAATGTATTGACCCTTGTGGCTGCAACTTATTATGATGCAGGTTTGTTTGATGTTAGTGAAGTGTGTTGAATAGGATTACAAGTCTACAACCAACATGATTTCCTGTGGCACTTTGAAGATGAAGGACCCCATGCTTATAGATATTCTGTTGCAATGTAATGTGATAGCCAAATGAGCTATGTAAGATGTAATGAATTATTTTATTCCTGGTTATAAAGTTGTATTATGACCTTTGTTTCTTCATATTACATCTTAACTGTGGATGCTAGCTATTGATCCAGGGACTAGCATTGTAAACATAGGGATCTCTACCTTATTAAAGGTTGGGAACTCTACACATTTTGAGTGTTGAGAATTCTACACTTAAGTCTTTCTCCAAAAGCTCCTTGATAGCATTCCAAGCTGCATTCCTTGAAGAGTCAAAGAATGACATACGCATTCCAGAGTTGGTGACCATGTAGAATCCCGACTCATTGTGGTTATCCTCCTTGTTTTTATACAAGTGGAGTTGTACCCACCAATATTCTTCTCCTTCATCCATCAATGGATATCCTTTGTACAGGGCTTCACCATGTATCCCCAAGCTAACCATGAGATTTTTGAGTGCTTCGGGAAACTCCATCTCACATTCTAAGGTCTTGGTCACGAGTGGTCCCTTCTTGATGTCTTCGTTGACGGCGGCCAACAAATAGAGATGAGAAGGAAGATTAGGAGAGGTTTACGAGTTGAAAAGAGACAAGTGTGGAATTTGCAAGGGTTGTATTTTTCCTAGTGGTTTCCTTAGTCTATTCCATCTTAGGGTCATAATCCTACAGGCAACACCGTGCTCTGATACCATCTGTAAGACCTCACCATTTAAGGTAAAGGCCCCTGTGATTGCAATGCTAGTCCCTGGATCGAAATGCTAGCATCCATAGTTTAAGATGAAGTACACAGATACAAAGGTCATTATTACATCGTAATATCCATAGATACATAGTTCTTACTACTCATTAGCCCAAGGATAATACTTAGAGTTCACAATACTTTACAAAATAAAGTCTTCATCTTCATGTGCCACATGCAAACATGTTGAGTGTAGACTCATAACCCTAGTCACCATCAGAGTAACCTGCAACATAATAAGTTATAGCCACAGATGGTCAATACATTTGGAATTGTATTGGCAACTGATACCATAGTATTATAGTAACATCTAATAACTATATGAATTTGGCTAAGTGTATTTCAGGCTGGCTTTCCTCAAAAATCAGGTTTTGTCTTATTAGTTTGAAAGCACTAAGTTTTTGTTTTACAAAAACACCCAAGGAACCACCAATACACATTGATGAACCTTTACCCTTGTTCAACCACAAGTTTTAACTTAGAGAAATTGGGATGAGGAGATCCTTGATCATTTTAATGTCTTTGATGCTCAAAATGTACATTATCGGGGACACGGCTAAGTACTTAGGTTTTACCCTCTCGAGAGGTGGTGCAATTTCCCCACAAGACTCGACATGCATCGAGACGAGACTTTTCAGAAGCATTCCTTCAGACCACCATGGACGTGTTCCATCCTATCAACCCTACCACCCACTGTCCATCTGGCTGAATTCTTACAACCTAGTTGGTCAAGGTAGAGCCCATATGCCATGTGGTTGCACTAGAAGCTTCTCAACACTAAACATATCAAATCTCTTTGTTCCTGGGTGGCCATCCACAAGTGTGATACACAAGGTAAACCATATACATGGGCCTTGTGTAACCACTCAACAAAAACCATTCTTCCCATTCCACCTAGGTGATTCATTAACATGTTGTTTTATTAATCAAAAACATAGTCATAGACTTTGCATAATATCATAACATGAATATTCCACCCTTGCATTCTACTATCTATGCTAAGCATGCTAGCATAACATGTCTCTTAACTTAGGGAAAAACTACTAAGACAATATCTATAGGATTTACCATAGCATAACATATACTTAGAAAATAACCATGCAAATCCTACTCAAAATATCACTAGTGCATAGATAAAATAATAGGACAAAAAGATGAAGAATCACTTGCCTTGGTAGTTAGGGGAATAGACATAATACTCACAATCACACTCTTCACAATCCGCAAAATCTACACATAAATTCATACAACAATATGCACAATCAATATTCAAACAAAAATAAATATGAATGCATGCAAAATGCAAAGGAATGATTTGTCACACTCCTCAAAACAAAATTTTCAGTACTGAATACAAAGTATACTTTCTAAAGTCTAAATAAACCAAATTTTACTTTAAAATAATTTTCTAAACAATTTTTATAGCCAAAATAGGCCTACAAATGCTTCTACATAAAATCCTAATTTTACAGAAGCAAATGGCCAATCCAAGGACATAGATTCAAAGAGCTTATTTTTTTGAATCCATTGATATATAATTTGTAATTTTTTGGTAAACAGAAGAAATGTTATTGAATTTACAAGTTTGAATAACTAATAGATCAAAATTCAGATTTTAAATCAAAATCAGGGACACGCGGCAGCGTCTGATTGGCGTGTACCGGTTCGCGCTAGATCACGCTTCCGCACCATCAGATCTAAGTGACGATGCACGACTCAGATCAAAATGTAACAGTTCGTTAAGTGATCTAATCGTGGCCTCTAGATTTAGATCCAACAGATCTGGCTAACCCGACCAAAATGTAGCGGCGGAAATGACTCAGACGGCGGCGAGTCCACTGGCAGTGACACACCAGCGAAGCTAGAGGGGTAGGGGTGTGTGCTGGTGCTTACCACGATCACAAGGAGATGGAGAATCTCAAGGTGGACGCGGCTTGGACAGGGGCGTACGAACACGGCAGAAATTCCTCGGCGGAGCTCGTCCTAGCGCCGGGTGCTCACTGCCGGAGACGAAGACAACGACCTAAGGCGCAATAATGTAATTGGCTAGCATTAGAAGGTGCACAAGGTCACGACAAACAAAGTCGTGTGAAGCAGAGGTCAAGGGGCACGCGAATTTTACCGCGGTTGCTCGCTGGAGTTGAACAGTGCCTCGGTTGCTTGCAGATGTTGACGGGGATGGCGACCTGGGGCATGATTGGGCAAAAAAAAGGCATGAGTAGGTGCGCAAGAGCAAGGGGAACATGCTCGCATGAACGAGAGGCAGAGGAGCGCTCTGAGCTTACCAGAATAGCTCACCGGAGCATTTCTATACTGTGGCGGTGCAAGAGAAAATTGCAAGAGCCTGGCAGCGCTTGGTACTGGCTAGGTGAGGGGAAATGGTCGCAAGGGGGTGGGGATTAAGTAGTCAGAGCAGGGGCGAGAATCACTCGGCGAATCAATGGGATTTACTTGCGAATCAATCGACAGTGAAGGGGGGAGAAACGGCTAGCGGAGCTCGTCGTCGCGCGGGGTTTGGGGAAGAAGGAGTGACATGGCTCCGGGGTGTAACATCCCGGCATTAGAGCTTAGAAATAAGCTGAACCCAGGTGTGTGCATTGCATTCATGCATAGAAAATACGAATAATTTTTGCGCTTTTAAACAAAACTTGTCAAAGTGATTGAAGCTTCTCTCAATTTGATGGAAATGAAGTATATCATCAAGTTGACTGCGATAAGTTTCAATATTACCATTGCTAAAACCTTATTTTTGGGTAAACATGATTTGATCTAAGGGTACATCAAATGTAATAAAATTAAACCCTAATACATTGCTTAATGGTTTATATTTGATCCTTAGGTGTTCATATCATAGTATTCCTTACAACAAACCATGAATACCAAGTTAAGAATATATAACCCAAGTACTAAGAATGTAATAGCTAACCCTTGACTTATTTTATTCTTATCCAATTCTACCATGAGTATCATGGTAATAACTAACCTTAACTCTTTAATGAGATTAAGTAGGAAATAAACCAAGTCAAGATCATTCACCATATATCTTTCTTTCCATATCAATCCTTATGGAATCCTATCTCAATATCTGTTGTTCATCAATGTTGAGTAATCAACTATTGATTCACCAATTCTTAATCTATCAACTCTTGACCATATCATAGCATTCACTTAAGGCCTATAAAGAAATAAGTAAGAAGGGGTAAATAGTAATGCTAGATTTAAATATCATCTATAGGATGGGGGTGTTGGAAGAGAATAGGACCAATGTGATAATTAATGGAGTTAATTCACTCCTGAATGAATAGAAGAGTATCTGAGATAAAGGTTACAAGGATGAGTATTGAAGGTAGTTACTGGGAGTAATCCTATTGGATCAAGTAGGTATAGTCAATGAACAATATCCCTTAATCCAATAGTGATACTAAGAAGATAATTTCAATAAAACTATAATGTTGTATTGATGAAGCCCTGATTAGCCAACTGGAAACCTAAACCATAAAGGGTCAAAGGATTATAATGATCATGCTTTAGTAACCAAGATTGAATTCTTATATCATGTATAAGTGGCATTGGTGGATAGAACATGATTAAACCCTAGTATAGATATATTATCCTAGATTATTCATTACAAGTCACATTAATATAATGTGAGGTTGCAGTATTAGATACTCGAGTTAAGTAGAGACAAGATAGTATGATTAAGATGATGTTAGAGCAACATTGTATTAATGAAGTAGTATTTTCCCCTTTGGGAAATACTAAGCATTTGAGGTTAAGTAGGATATGATGTATACATCTATTGAAGTGATATTAGTGAAGGATGATTAAGTAAGAGTATGAATGGAGTTAAAGGTAACTACTTGTGGGATGGGAGGTTTTCAGCAGTGGAGTAGTTGATATAACCAAGTATAGATATAAAAAGATTATGAAAGCTTTAGTGTCAAGCTCATTGGATTTATAAATGAATTTAGAAGAATAATAGATGGATAAGAATATTCTGGTGAAGTAAAGCTCATCATGTTAACACATGATGATGGATAGGAAGAAATAGTATATCTAGGAAAGGAATTTCTTAATTAGAAGTCCAGGACTGTGAATTATGGAAGATAGGAATTCTGGGTAAACATTAAGCCCTAGATCTATAATCAAGCTTAACATCCATCCCATCTGTTGGATCAATGATCTTATCTCCACAATGGCTGATAGGAATAATCTCCTATATCAAATCACTTAAGCACATCTTTGTCATTCTCAACCATAATTTTCCTAGGTGCTTAAGAACTATCTTTATCAATTCTATCTCATAAGTTAGCCTAGAAAACAATTCCACTATTTTACTTTAAATGGTGATATCATTAAAAATCACAAACATAAAGACAATATGTTTAGCCATTAACATTTATTCACATTAACAAAAGAATATAAGTTTATTAAGAACCCTAAACCCTAGGTAAGCAATTACAATTCACACCCTAACTCTTAGGCTAGTTATAATAAAATATGAACCCTGGTATTTACTAGATTCATGGGAATGATATTAATCATATTAAATCCTTAGGATATCATGCATCAAATTAATAATATAGGATCATTATATAAAATTTTCCCTCCAAACTATGAGTTAACTAGAATTAAGTTTTATAAACAAATAAGGAAATATCATATAATAAAGCCATGGTTTATTATATAAAAAAATTAATAACCAAGGCTTCTACAAAATATTAAAAGGGATTCATATAAAGAAAATAAAGAAATATAACAATATATAATAAAGGTTCACAAAATGATACTTAATACATTCCACTATTGCTACAATTAAGTTATCTAGCAAATAAATTTCTATAAGAAAGGTTCAAATCAAATATTAAAATACAAATCTAGAAACAAAACAGAAAACAGAAAAGAAAAACAAACAAAATGCTAGGGACACATGCAAGTTTCGTGTGATTCCGACACACATGGAATCAGATGAAAACTTGCATGTGCCCATTTCCTCACTTGATTATCTACCACCCATGGGCACCACGCAGTAGCCTAGTTTCGGCCCAACAGCGAGCCCAGCTCATCCACGCAGTGACTGATGAGTGGGACCAGATGTAGGACTGTGGGTTGAGTGTAAAGTTTTGCCAGGGGTTTTTCCGCAAAATGACGCTGTCGTCTTCCTCGTGTGTCACAAGCAGCTCGCTGGAAGGACCTCCGCTGCTCGATGTCATCACCGTCGTCAGCGTTGCGTGGAGATCCTCGCCGCCGTCCCGAAGGTGGATAAGAAGGCCACCACGACACCCTGCATCATCCCTATCCCCATTTCTCTCCTCTTCCTCTCTGTATCCTCTATACCGAAACCCTAGCTCACCGGAGTTGCTCGTCGTCGCCGTTTGAGACCGCCCCAAGGCCAACTGAAGATGCCGCAAGATCCTCCATGGTGGACTTCGTCTGTGCGCGGAAGGAATCAAGCCAGGAAGCAGTAATCGTGCGCATCCACCTCTTTAGTCCGCCGCTCGCCGTCGACCATGGCGACGTTGTCCGAGACCGCCTCTCCTCGCCGTAGCCTCTACAAGCTTCCTGGTGAGCCTCCGAATCTCATAGACCTCTCAAATTTGACGCCCGATCACCGTAGCGCCCTGTCCGCAAGTGACCCGACCACGCCGCCGCCGTGGTTCGTCGATGGTGTATCTACGGTGACCATTAGGTGGGGGTGCGAGTACTGAGAGGATCCTCGTGTCCGTGCGGTTCGAACAAGCACATCCACGCTCGCAGGCGCGCGCTGGATCGCCGCTGGCGACCATTCACTGGTGGTGGAGGTCATAATGTCGTCATCATGACGACAAGCTGACGCCAGCCTTGACCTGGTCCACCCAATTGACTGGTCATCGCCTAGGTGGCATGCCAACGTGGTCTGACCCCACCTGGTGTCACATCCCAAGATTTTCCAAAATCTTGTTATCTGAAAATAAATGAATAAAATAAAACTTTGTTGAATTTCAGGGTGAGAAGAAACTTTTTGAATCCAATTGGAAAACTTCAAACCTATTTTGATCAAATAAATCCTAAAGGGATTTAAAAGGATAAAAACAATAAAGTTAAAAATATTTGGAATTACTATTTTGGATCTTTTAATAAAAAGATTTGGATTTCAAATGAAAAGGTAGAAATATAAATAAGGATTATTTTATAAACCAAATTAAACCTTGGCCAAGTATTTGAAACAAAATATTTGGTTTTGATTAAAAAGAATAAAGGTTTATTTAAATAAAATAATGAGAGTTTATTAATAAACCAAATTTATTAAAGTAAAGGCTTCCCTTTTTAAATAAACACTAAAACTTGTTATTTTGATATAAACAAGTTTTCCAAGTGTTTTTCTATTTTCAAATAAAACTTACTGAAATGATTTTGGGATTATTTAAGTTTTCAAATGGAGATTTTAATAATCAAATCCTATTTTGAATTTGTAACTAAGGACTATTTTATTTATTAAATAGATCCTAAAAAGAATAAAAATATTATATTATTTTGGGACTTGGAATATGGTTGTTAAACAGAACCAAAACTCAAGGCAAAGTGTGGTGGAAGTTTGATTGATTTGAATGTTGAATTGTTTGATTGAAATTCAAAACAGAAAATCATTTGGAAAAAGGAAAAGTTTCAGTACAAAAAAAATGCTAAAAGACTCGACCCAACTAAGCAGGCCCAGCAAGCCCAGCTTCAGCCCGGCTACTTCCCCACGCGCGAATCTTTTTCACTTAAACTCACACCCGCGCAGACACCGACGAGTGGACCCCTCTCCCTCTCTCTCCCTTTCTCGCTGACAAGCATGCCCCACAGCCACGTCATCGTCTCTTTCACCCCGCTGACCACGCCCCCTCTCGCCGGCCGTTGCTGCAGAATCAAAGCCGGCGTAATACGGAGTAACGCCGCGATTAATTGGCCCCTCGATCACGCATACTAAAGCACCTACCCCTCCTCTTTATTTCCCCTCCCTCGCACGCACCAGCTCGCCACCGGGCTGCGCTAATTTCACCAGAAACCCCGCTCTGCTCCGACAAACTCGCGAGCAAATTCCGGCGCCGTCCAGCCACACCTCGCCGACCCTCTCCTTTCTCTACACGCGAGCTTGCTTCCCACCTCCTGGCGCATTCCCCCGTGCCACTCATTCGCTCGCGGGCGCCCCAGAACGTCGACTTCGTCTTCAGCTGAACACCGCCGCGTCTGCTTCTTTCTCCGGCGAGACTTCCTGGTAAGCTTAAACCGCCCCGAAGCCATCCACTGATGCTTACATGTTCCCTGGTACCATGCGCGTCTAACGCACCCCTTATTTTGATTTGGCATGCCTTGTAGCCCCGCCCCCGTCGACGACCGTACGAACCCGAGGCACAGCTCCACTCCGGCGAGCGATTCCGATCATCTTCGTGCACCCCTTCGCCAGCCAGTACCACCTCGAGCTTCACCTCGACCATGCGAGCATGGTGAGCATCTCCGTTAGCCTCCTTGCTTCCTGTATCGCTGGCTCCACCGTAGCCAGACACACCACCGCCGCCAGCCGCCGTCAGCACCGCTCGAGTATGGTCAATTAGATTTACACCGTTAGATCTTGATCCAGTGGCAGAGAATAGAACTAAGCGAAGGGGTATGAGTTGAACCAGAGCCGCGCGATCTGTTTAGATCCAACGATCCACAGAGGCCGATCCGTGCGAACTGGTACCGACCAATGGTATCACGCCGCGTGGCATTGGATCTGTTTAAAACAGAATTAGAATCTGATTTAGATGCAAATTTGTAAATTGCATAACTTTTGATCCACACGTCCAAAATTTGCCAAATTTATATCAATGGATTCAGTAAGACAAGCCCTAGCCAACCATGCAGTTTTTTTTAGTGTTTTGCTTCTGGAAAATGGTTTGTTTTTACAAAAACTTTTGTATGCTTGTTTAGGATATAAAAATTGTTCCAAAATGTTTTTGAGGATGAAACCTTTGAAAATTAGTTTGTAGAAAACCTACTGACCTTAGGAACCAACTCTTGGATTTAAAAATGTATTTGGTGAAGATTAGGATTGAATGATTGAATTAGTTCATTTCTAGCCAAAAAAAAATATGACTTTGTTATGGAAATGATTTTTGAGCAAAATCTTTGGAAAATGTTTTGATTCAAACCTACTGACCCTAAACACCAAGTTTTGAGAATTGAACAACTTATTTGGTGAACAATATAAAAATTATTGCCTTACCAAAAGCATTTTCACCACATGAAATAATGGTTTGATTTAAAAATGGTTTATAGATAAAACTCTTTTGCAAATGACTTTGCCACTTTATAAAATGACCACTTGGAACCTTACAATGTTTAGAGCCTATTAGAAACCACCTTTGCAAATAAAACTAACTTTTGCATGCTTGCATGCATGACTTTGTTTCCATTATTTTATGTGTGTTAAATTGTTTGATTATTGTTTGGAATGCTAGTTGAACCTATGTTTGCTTGATTGATTTGTAGTGAAGATTAGAAGAGTATGATTTTAGCAAGATCAAGAAGTAAACCTACATTCCCTACCAAAAAGGCAAGTGACACTATCATCAAAATTCCTACTATTTTTCATTATGCTTAGTAGATTTTGAAACATGCATGAAAAGGATTTCTATACTTTATGCTATGCTAAATCCTAATAGGATACCCTTATATATTCCTTAGTGAAAACAAAGTAGTTGTATTATGCTTAGCATGCTAAAGATTTTTGAGAAGAGATACATGTTGAGATTATGTGAAGTATTGAAAAGACTTGTGTTTTATATAATAAAACAAGTACTCAATGAACCACCTGGGTGGACAAGGATACTTTGAGTTTTGGATAAGGTGGCAACAAAAGGAACCATGTCTATGGCAATCTCTTTGTGTTGTGCACCAAAAGAAAACCACCCAGGGACTTAGAGATTGAACATGTTTCTCAAATGATGGCTTAGTGTACAGCCACATGCTAAATGGGCACTGGCTTAGTCAACTACATATTGGAAGACCCATGCATTGGCATCTTCAGGTTAACTAGAATTGTGTAAGGGAACTTGAAACCCTACATTGGCGCCTGGATGACAAGCTAGCATTGTGTATTGGGAGGACTTCTATGGAAAGACTTTGTCACATTCTCAATCTGCCAGTACTCCATCTTGGTGAGTACTTATCCAGCGGCCACTGGTGGCAAAAAGATGAGATTATGTCATGTGGGTAAAGTGTACAACTTCTGCAGAAGATAAAAAATCTAAGTACTTAGCCGTGTCCCCGGTTATGGACAATACTGAGCAACTACGGCCTGAAGCTATGGGAAATCTCGACATTCCAATTTCTAAAAGTAAAACCTGAAAGTGACAACAAAAGACTTGAAGCACTTGGGGTGTACCAAGGAGCTCAAGAAGATTTTGATAAAGACTTGAAGCACTTGGGGTGTACCAAGGAGCTCAAGAAGAATTTTTGACAAAGACTTGAAGCACTTGGGGTGTACCAAGGAGATCAGAAAGATTTTTGACAAAAGATCAAAAATATTTTGAAAAAGATAGGAAAAACATTATTGCTTTCTGCAAACAAGCCTAAACCCTACCTAGCCAAATATGCATGTAATGGTAGGATCCACATATTCCCACTTAGTAGTGAAACTTGCCAATACAATTCAAATGTATTGACCCTTGTGGCTGTAACTTGTATTGTTGCAGGTTTGATTGATGTTAGTGGAGTTTATTGATTAGGATTACAAGTCTACAACCAACATGTTTGCATGTGGCACTTTGAAGATGATGGACCCCATGCTTATAGATATTCTGCTGCAATGTAATGTAATAGCCAAATGAGCTATGTAAGATGTAATAAAATTATGTTATTCCTGGTTATAAAGTTGTATTATGACCTTTGATTCTTGATATTACATCTTAACTATGGATGCTAGCTATTGATCCAGGGACTAGCATTGTAAACACAGGGACCTCTACCTTATTAAAGGGTGGGAACCTTACACCTGGCCACCTAGGATTTACATCCAGTCTGAGTGTAAAAAGTAAATCCATATTTAGAAAATAATTTAGAAAATGAATAAACCTTATAAATTCCATATCTTGTGTTTTATAATTCAGAAAAATATGTTTTATATATCAAAAATTTCAGAAAAATAAAATATATAGCATTAAACTATTATCAGACGTTTTATGCCAACAATTTAAATAAATATTATTCAATAAAGATTTTATAAGTTTTAATACTTTGAAAATTCATATTTTAATATTGGTAAATGTTAAAAATATAAATAAAAAACCAAAAATCTTTGAAAAATAAAAAATATAATTCAAAAATATAATCATGCATTATTATTCCACTTAATTAAATATTTATTATTTATTAAGTATTTATAAAGTAATAAATCTGATAAAAATCATATTTTATTATTTTTAAATCATAAAAATAAATGTAATATACCAAAATGATCACAAAAATAATACCTACATGTTAAAAATATAATATTCCTATTTTGAGGTAAGTAAGAATTTAAACACTTTAACAACTTGAATTTAAACCTATTTCCTTAATTAATAATTCATTTAAAGATAAAAAAATTGCTAATATTTCTTAAATTAGCCAATTAAGTCTAATAAATAATATTAGTCTTAAATATTGATAATGTGAAGTCAAAATTGTTCTACACATTCTAAATACAATTTTATTTGGATTATCATTCAACAATATGTGTATATTATTTTCCAAATGGAGTAATCAAATATTAAATTCTCAAGATTATTATTTTGACTTAATAAAATCTTTTACCATTGTTTCAATCACAAATTTATAAACATATCGAAACACTATAGTGAATCCATAAGTAGTCAATTAATATTATTTCCCTAATCACCAATTATAACCATTCACTCACAAAAAGATAAATGATTCTATTCCATTATAAAATCAAGAAACCACTACTCCAATAGAAGTAATGCCATTCTTAAGTAACTTTAAGGAAACAATATAAAGTGAACAAGATACAAGTATCATAAGTAATACACCATAAGTCTACCTATGTCTTTAAAGTTAACTTTAGTCTATAGTATTTCCAAATACTATGCTAAAGATTTTGTAAGTATTTTATAGTTAACTTTGGTCTGTTATAATTAAGTTATAAAGCATCTCAAATCCAAACTATCCAAGCAAACATAAACAACATCAATCACATTCTATCAACCATATTCTAAAAACTACGAAGGATTATTGAGACCTTAATAAAGAAATCTTTTCTTCAAAAGTTATTCGTTTTGCCACTTACGTCAACAAATGACGAGTAACCGTAATCACCTTACTTTCTATTTTACTTATATACTTAGGATTGATAACACTTAAGTTCTATATAGGTGACAATGCTTATAAAGTAAAATTTGAAGATAAACAATTATAGTGTAAACAATCTTGAATAGCATTCCCTATGTGTATATCTTGTTGTTGTACACCATTATGTTTACATGATGTGTCACACACACTCACAAGCCTTAATAAGAAGCACAAGTGTGAAACTTATCTAAAAGGACAACACATTCTAAAGAAATCATTTCTAGTATCCACACCCTAGAACAATGTTATCCCCGGGATTCGCGTTTATAAAATGCATCACATTACTTATGCATAAGAGCATCCTGCTTCTTAAAACATTAGTCCTTACCAGACCAATGTTGCTGATTTCAGATATTGGATCTTATATTGTCTTGAAGACCGTGTGTGCATAATATTGCAATCACAAAAGGCAAGTGCACACTTGCTCATGTCCTTTGATTATTTTTAGTAAAGTATTTTACAAATCCAGTGTTGTCATCACCTGCATTTGAAAAAGGTCAGAAAACACTATTTTCATAATAATATGATTATAGGTTATTTACCATGAGGTAATAACCTACTATGAAAGTTCCGGTGGTAAAGGAACATATTATCTTGGACTTAACAACCAATGTCGCCGGTTATTCTTGCGCCGTATATAACGCGTTAACCATGAGATTTGGAATAGGATGGAGAAGTCAGCTGTATCCTTTTCCTCTCATATGGAGGCAAGACGACCTTAACGTGACGTTGTGATTCCTTGTGCGGATCTGTCAACACCCAGATTTTTAATCCTAGATGCCTGTTATGCCATACATCGCAATCCCAGGATTACCATTTTTGCGAGACATAATAGAAGTGGATACCACAGTACATCATCCATTACAAACCATACATAAGGTCTTACACCAATAAGGATCTCATGATCCAGTTCTTAATATAACTCAAGTAGCGGAATTACGTAATAGTAAAGGTACCGTAGGCGAAGCTCCATCTTCGGGGTCACAGGCAATGCTGACGATGGGAGATGATCCTAGTTGTCGTAACCTTCCTAGGGTCCATCATCCTGGTACTCCTCTTCTTAGTCTGGCCACGGGAATAGCCAGGGACAAAGCCATGAGTACTCTTTAAGTACTCGCAAACTAATACTAACAAGTAAAGGGGTTTTTTGTAATAGGACACTAAGCTCTAGGGTTGTTTTGCAAGAAGCCAGATTTACCTCTACTAAGTTCAGAAGCAAGAGAAAACTAGTCACAATTTTATAACTCCTAAGTGGGAACTTGTATCTCATGCCACAACTCTGTTGTGGTCAAGTCAAAGTCTCAAGTCATTTCACAAGTCATTTTGGAAAACATCTGACGGGGGAACAGTATGGCCACTCCAACTGTCCATAACCACGGACGCGGCTATTCGAAAAGTTTGACACTCTGCAGAGATTGTCACTTTAACCACAACATTCGATACATCCGTCAGGAACAAATCCTGAATTCACCATACTAAGTATGCGGATAATCAATCCTAACCTTTCAATTACATGCCCTAGTATAAGCACCTCTCCTGTGAGTTTGGCCTCCCAACCATGACCAACTGTCATCTTGGGTCTTTGCAGTGGACAATCTTCACAAGGTAGCCTCAGCTCAGACCTTGGCCGTGAGGGAACTAATACTAAGGTATATAAATTTCCAGTCAAGCCCTACCCAATTTTCGGGTATTGTGGTTGTACGGTAAAATTGGAATGGTATCGCATCCAGACAACCATCAGGTTTATAAACGGGCTAAGTCTCATGCCTCAACATTTTCATCACCCAAAATCATCTGGTGTTCGGAAACACATTTCAAAACATCTCAGTAGAATGATCCATCATTCTATGATTTTCATAACCATTTTCAGCAAGTATTCCCATCTAAAGTTGATCAAGTTTTATGCTTAGCACTAGCATCTACAAGGGGGTGAGCACTAATGAGGGGTGATAAACAAGTGGAGTTTCAACTAAGTACTACCTCATGCCTAGGATGACATCAAGGTTATCTAGCTTAGGCCAAATTTTATGCTCTTTATGCAACCTTCAGTTAACTTTCTAGAATCTACAAGTCACTCAAATAAACTCTAAAGAAAGCTTGCAAGTAAAACTAGGATTGGTTTAACAAGTGGGTATAGCCACATATGCTTATGGCATATAGTTGGCATGGTGAGGCTTGCTAAAGTAGTAATATCTTGCAAGTGTTAGCTTGCACATACAATTAGTAGTATTAGGCTTGCAAATATTGGCTTGCACAGTATTAGTATAAGCTTGCCTTGTGCAGAGCAGTGGTTGAAGTTCTCCTCGGCTTCTTCTTCGTAGTATCCTCCTTTCTCCTCGTATCCTTGGTCGGTACTAGCGTCTATGAATAAATACGAGGTACACAATCACCAAACAATACTTAACTACTTGCAATCATCACACAAAGGGGTTCTATAGATGATCTAGCATCATCACTAACATTACAAGACTAAGCATTTGGCTTAAAGATTTTATTTTTAGAAAAGTAATTTCTACTCATTGAAAAACTACTTAAGATTTAATATTCTCCAAACCAAACATGGTATCATGTTGACACATGTCATAACCACATATTTTAGTCCATGGGAATGTGATTTAAAGTGGTGTCACAATTTAATAAGGTTTTACCCTTTTATTTTAATTAAATAAGTGACTAGAAATGCCTATGGGGCATTCTTTTATTTCTTGAAGACTATTTCTATAAGTAAACCCATGTATTTTTATATATTCTGAAAGGTATGGCCAATGTGATTTTTGAGAGTTGGAATCAACTCAAAAGCTATTATGGTTTAAATTTGAAAAATGTTTGAATCTAGAAAAGCTTCTGCCTTGTTATTTTTACCAAGGGTGATCTGCAGATCCAAATGACTTGAATCCAACGGGCTTGGGTTCAGCATTTCCAGACCTTTCTAACAAAATCGGTTTCATTCAATTTGATTCACTGAATCAAGCTTGGTTGATTTTGGAAACTAGGTATAGAACTGTGTTTGAATGAAAATGGAAAAATCCAAATTCAAATGAATGGGCTGCGCGGGAAAGGTTAACTAGCCGGCCTGCTACGCACAGTGCTTACGCGGGCTGGATAAGTTGTTGTCCCCACGCGTCAGTGAGACAGGGGGTGCGAAGCGGTACGGGGCAACGTGGTGCGTTGGGTTAGAAGTAAGATCAACGGCTGAGGGTTGTCGTCGACGATGAACTAGTCACCTGCGAGCTCGAACGCTAGCGGCTCAGTGGGGGTCGTGGGAGGCTCACCGGGGCTTAGGCGAGGGTCGGCGAGGCGGGCGAACGACAAAGTCGACGACGGCTAACCTCCTGGTACCGGCAGCTTCTCCTGGGGCGGCTCCAATCGCTGGCCCCCTTCTTCTCCAACAGCGGCGAGCTCCGATGAAATTCCGGCGATGTGCTGCTCGCCTTGCTCTGGGAACGGGGTGGAACGATCAGTGAGGAGAGGGGAGTAGAATGGTGTGAAGAGTTTGAGCTGGGGTGGCCTCTATTTATAGTCTCGACGACGAGACCGAACGGGATGGGCAGGCATCGGTGGCGACATGGCCGATGGTGGCGATCGATCGGTGGTCTCCTGGCGATTCTCTATGGCTTTAATGCGCACGTAGGGGTGGTGGCAAACGGTCTAGAACGTGCGATGCTCTGCGCGGTGGCTGTGAGACATGGGGCGGCGAACGAGGATGTCTGGCGTTCTCCTGGGACGGTGGTGATCGTGTATGCACGCGGCGAAGGTGGCGCTCTGGCGTGCTCTCGGCATGCGCTCAGAGAAGCTTTGCATGGTCTGTGCATGTGGTCCAGTGGCTGGCAAGGTTCAAGCACTGGACAGGGGGTGGCGGTGGACGGTAGGCTGTGTCCTAGACATGCTGTTTCGGCTTGGTGCTTGCTCTGGCTAGCTAGCCATGGTCGGCTAGCAAGGGGGTGCTCGGGTTGGCATGGCATGGGGCAAAGTGTAACATCCCAAAAATACTAAGCTTGGATCATCAAACACTAATCATCAAAATTAGGGTTAACAAAAACTTTTCTAAATAAAATTATGGAAGCATGCATGTGAGCATGCATTTCATTTTGAATTCTTTTGAACCACCTTGTTTATGTGTTCCATTGCTTGTAAATGGATGCTTAGGTGAATAAACATCATCTAAACATTTCCCACACTTTTCCCAAAGACAAGTAAATCAAAACAAATAAAATAAGGGAATGGTCATTTTGACCAATTTAACTCCCATGCCTACTTTGGCTGTCTCAAACTTTCAGAACCTAACAGAAACTTTTCTGGATCTTTGCACCCCTTGAATGTACTCATAACAAAGTATCAAGGACCACTTTGTGATCATCCAGAAACTTTCAAATGCATGGATTAAATGGCATTTCAAAATTGAATCTATATCACATGGGAAGATCCCACTTTTTCAAAAACCACTCAAACAAGCTCAACTTTAAAAACCCAAGTGTAAGATCTCTCCTTTATAAAGGAAAAAGGATCCCTGTGATTGCAATGCTAGTCCCTGGATCAATGCTAGCATCCACAGTTTAAGATGAAGTACACAGATACAAAGGTCATTTATTACAGCCATTCCAGAGATAAACATAGTCTTTACAACTCCAAGGCCACAGGCCTAATACAAGAGTTTGGAATAAGTAAATAAATAAAAGTATTCATCTTCATGTGCCACAGGCAAACATGTTGAGTGTAGACTCATGACACCTAATCCTCATCAGAGTAACCTGCAACATCACAAGTTACAGCCACAGTGGGTCAATACATTGGAATAGTATTGGCAAGTGATACCTTAGCATAATTTAGGTGGACTATATACTATATGCAATTTGGCTAAGTGTAGCTTGGCTTGCTTTGCTCAAAATAGGTTTTTGCCTATTAGTTGAAATCACTAAGTTTTCTTTGTCAAAACTTTTCCCAAGGAACCACCAATAGACATTGAGGTCCTTCACCCTTGTTCACCCACAAGTTTTTACTTAGAAATTGGGATGAGGAGATTCTTGATGACTTCCATGTCTTGATGCTCAAGTTGTCCATTACCATGGACTTGGCTAAGTACTTAGATTCTTCCATCTGCAAAGGTTGTGCACTTTCCCCACCAGACTTGGTTTCACCAAGACAGGACCTTTCAGAAGCCTTCCCTTAGACCAAATGGACGCGTTCCAACCTATCATCCCACTACCACCATCTGTCCAAATGGCTAAGTTCTAGCAACCTATGTGATCCAGGCAGAGCCCATATTGCCAAGTGGCTGCACTAGAAGCTTCTTAACACTTGGCCTCTAAAATCTCTTTGTTCCTAGGTGGCTTACCACAAGTGAGATACACAAGGTAAACCATAGAAATGGGCCTTGTGTAACCACTCAACATAAACCAAACCTTCCATTCCACCCAGGTGTTTCATTAACTTAGTTGTTTTATTAGGTAAAACACAAGTCCAAATACTTAGAAATATTTTCATCATAGCATGTATATTTCACCAACACTTGTTTGCTACTAGCTAGGCTAAGCATGGTATAGATAGTAACTTAACTTAGAAATTCCCTAGCAATTCTACAACTACTAGGATTTCCCAACATGGCATATAAGCAAAATAATATAATGCAAGACTTAGCAAAAATATTTCTAATGCTTAGTATAAAACATGGGTTATAAATATTCATGAAGTACCACTTGCCTTGGTAGTTTGGAGAGTAGCACTCCTCAAAATCACAATCACTAGCACCAAAATCTACACAAAGCATCATAGCCACCATCACATACCAAACATATACAATGAAAAATATATGCATGCATGCAAAATGATATGTGATGGTTTTTAAAACTCAACAAAGCAAGTATTCAGTACTGATTCATAAACAAGTCAAAAACTTGCCAAACCACAATTATTTAAACCCTAAATCATTTCCTAAACATTTCATAAACTCTAATTAGTCCTACACAAGTTTCTGCAAATAAAACCTTTTTAACAGTAGCAAAACATTAAACACATTGCATATTTAGAAAGAGCTTATCTCTCCTGATTCCAACGATATAAAATTTGTCAAATTCTAACGTGGGGATCAAAAGTTATAGCCAAAGCAAATTTGAACAACAATCAGATTCAAATCCTGTTTTAAATCTAAACTCCAGCCACGCGGCAGTGTCTGATTGGACAATACCGCTTCGCACCGGATCACGCTCGGCAACCGTTGGATCTAACTAAACACGCACGGCTCAGATCTAATCTTACCTCTTCGTCACAGATCTAATCTCACACGTTAGATCTAAATCCTACGACCCTAATCTAATCGACTACGATGGCGGCACAGATAGCGGCGGCGGCGGCGTGCTCTGACAGTGGCGGTGCCGGCAAACTAGGGAGCCCGTAGGGGTGGGAAGATGCTCACTAGAACCGCAGTGACGAGGAGAAGCTCGACGTGTCCTTGGTTGGCGAAGGGGCGCTCGGAGTCGTCGCAGATTGCTCGTCGGAGTAGTCCCTGGCGGCTGTGGCTTCGGCTCGTCGACGTTGGCGATGCTCTGAGCCGCGCTAAGACAAGGGGAGGGCACCGTTAGATGCGCAAGACGCTGGGGATCTTATGCATATCAAACAGAGGGCAAGGGGAGGCTGGAACTTACGGGGAAAGGTCGCCGGAGTTCGAGCAGAGAGCGGCGGCGCTCAGTTGTTGTTGTTGCCGAGGCTACAGGCCATGCGCGAGCAAACGGGAAGTGTCAGTAGATGCGCACAGAGATGCAGAGCAAGATAGCATGAACCACGGGCAGAGGGGAGTGCGGTGCTCACCGGAATTCGTCGGCGAGGTCGTCGGAACAGCGGGGTTGCGGCGAGGAATTCTCGCAGCCTGGGGGCGCTTCGGGTTGGCTTTGTTGGGAGAAATGGCCGCGAGGGGGAGGGGTTTAAGTAGCCGGGAGGGGCGAGGGAATCACGCTGCAGATCAATGCCAATTAAGCGCGGAATCAAACAGGAAACGCCCGCGGGATTTGGGGATGAACCAGTCGCGGGGTGGAGACGACGATGGTCGTGTGGGCTGTGACTGTCAGCGAGAGAGAAGGAGAGGGAGTGGGTCCTGCCTGTCAGCGAGCTAGTGGGTACGGGGGCGAGTGAAGAAAACGGTTCGCGGGGGTGGGGGTGATGGGCTTAGATGGGCCAGTTGGGCCAGATTCGGCTGGGTGATATTTTTTTCTCTCTTTAGGCTTTTTCTTTTTCTGTTTGTTTTTCTGAAATGGTTTTCAAACCTCAATTCAAATCTGTTTGAATCCAAAGCTTTTCAGGACTTTTGTACAATCAAACTTGTACCCAAATAAGTGCCAAACACATGTGTTCACTCAAACACACTTGGGTCTTTTGAAAATAAAAATAAAACCATGCCTTTATGAGGTGCGATAATAGGCATAGATTTGGTTTTATTTCATATTTTGCTTTGAGACTTTGCTCAAGTTTTTGAAATCATTTGAGTTTGGATTCTAAACAATACTGAATAGTTATCAGTACTTTTCTCAACACAAGTAGCACAAGGCTTGAGTAAACTTACGTAAAATAATAAGCACAAATGCTTCTGTTTTGAAGTGATTTGCTTGAAATGAAAATCATATGCTCATGGATGCATGGATGCTATGCATAAGTTTAAAACATGATTTTAGGGATGTTACACCAAGCATCTGCAGACTCCCCAGCACCAACCTAGCACACCCACCAAAAATCTTTTCAAAATTCAAAACTTGAATTCTTGCGGCCATCTCATCAAATAGGTTGCAGACACAAATCATACAAAATCTAAACACTGTAGTGATCAGTGATTGAAGCCTAACTTGTTCCCTCTTTAGCTCACAACCATATCAGTATATCATCTAGCAAGATAAACCAAGCACTAGCCCCACTGTAAGCTTGGCATTGCCATCAATGGTGAACAGCCGAGCACACCCATGCCACCCCAGTGGAGACAGCAAGCTAGGAGAAGATTAAGCTGTGCCAACCTTGTCTGGGAGGCAGCCCACCGTCCACCGCCACACCATGTCCTAGCCACAGACCGCGCCCGTTACGCCAGCGATGCGGCGTGCGCCAGAGCGCCACCCTCGACCGAAGCCCACAAACCGCGCGCCGCCCTCGCCGCGTGCATACACGATCACCACCGACCCAGGAGACCGCCAGACATCCCCGTTCGCCGCCCCATGCCGCACAGCCACCGCTCGCTGTTGAAGACGCCGCCTCTGCCGCGCAGCGGCATCGCCCGTTCCAGACCAAACCGCACTGCCCCTACTCGCGCATTAAAGCCGTAGAGAATCGCCAGGAAACCACCAAGCGATCGCCACCGCCGGCCATGCCTCTAGCAGCCCGTAGCCATGTCGCCACCGCCGCCTTCCCATCCCGTTATGTCTCGCCGTCGAGCCTATAAAAGGAAGACTCCCCCGCTCGATTTGTTCATACCATCCCACTCCTCTCTCACCCAGAACCACCCCACCTCAGTCCCGGAGCAAGGCGAGCAGCGCATCGCCAGAATTGCGCCGGAGCAAGCCGCCTCTGGAGAAGAAGGGCGCCATCGATTTTGTCCACCCAGGAGCTGCCGCAACCACCCCTGAGTTCGCCGTCATCGACTTCGTCGTTTGCCCGCCTCGCCGAACCTCGCCTGTACCCCGGTGAGCCCCCAATGACCCCCACCTGCCGCGCTAGGTTTCTGTCTCGCCGGCGTTTCCCAACGTCAACGATGACTCCCAGCCGTTGGATTAGAATGAGATCGAACGACCCACAGCGTCCCATACCACTTTGCACCCCCTGTGTCACTGACGCGTGGGGACGTCCACTTAAACAGCCCACGGGAGCGCTTATCTTAGCAGGCCGGCCCGTTAACTTTTCCCGCGCAACCCAGTTATTCAAATTAAACCTTTTTCATTTTATTTCAAATACACTCTTGTACCCATTTTCAAAAATCAACCCAGGTCGATTCATTGCACCAAATTGAATGAAACCAATTTTGTTGGAAAGGTCTGTGAATGCTGAATTCAAGCCCGTTGGATTCAAGTTATTTGGATCTGTAGATCATCCTTGGTAAAAATAACAAGGTAGAAGCTTTTCTACATTCAAACATTTTTCAAAGTTAAACCACAATAGATTTTGAGTTGATTCCAACTCTCAAAAATCACATTTAACTATACCTTTCAGAATATATAAAAATATATAGGTTTACTTACAGAAATAATGCTCAAGTAATAAAAGAATGCCACATAGGCATTTCTAGCCACTTTAATTAATTACAATAAAATCATAAAACCTTATTAAATTGTGAAACCACTTTAAATCACATTCCCATGGACTAAAATATGTGGTGATGACATGTGTCAACATGATCCCATGTTTGGTTTGGAGAATATTAAATCTTAAGTAGTTTTTCAATGATTAGAAATTATTTTCTAAAAATAAAAAGAATTAAACCAAGCCTGAACCTTGTAATGTTAGAGATGATGCTAGATCATCTATAGGACCCTTTTGTGTGATGATTGCAAGTAGTTAAGTATTTTTTGGTGATTGTGTACCTCGTATTTATTCATAGACGCTAGTACCGACCAAGGATACGAGGAGGAAGGAGGATTCTACGAAGAAGAAGCCGAGGAGAACTTCAACCACTATTCTGCACAAGGCAAGCTGATACTATACCTATGCAAGCCGATAACCTTGCAATCTAACACTTGCAATTTAGCATGCTTATACTGATATTGTGTCAGTAAACCCTTACCTATTACCCTGCCTACTATATGCCATAAGCATATGTGATCATACCCATTTGATAAACCAATCCTAGTTTTACTTGCAAGCTTCTTACTTTATTTCTTTATCAAAGCTTACTTAGAGTTTACTTAAGAGATTGGTAGATACTAGAAAGATATGTGAAGGTTGCGTAAAGAGCATAAAATTTGGCCTAAGTTAGAAACCTTGATATCAGCCTGAGACATAAGGTTATACTTAGTTGAAACTCCACTAGTCCACCACCCCTCATTAATGCCTACCCCCACTTATAGATGCTAGTGCTAAGCATAAAACTTCATCAACTTTTAGATGGGAATACTTGGAGGAAAAATGGTTATGAAAACCTTGGAATGATGGATCATTCTATTGAAATGTTTTGGACATGTGTTTCCGAAAACACCGGATGATTTTGGTGATGAAAATGTGGAGGCATGAGCCTTAGCCCTTTATAAAACTGATGGTTGTCTGGATGCGATACCATTCCAATTTTATCGTACAACCACAATACCCGAAGACTGGGTAGGGCTTGACTGGAAACTTATATACCTTAGTATTAGCTCCCTCATGGCCAAGGTCTGAGCTGAGGCTACCTTGTGAAGATTGTCCACCTGTGCAGTACCCAAGATGACAGTTGGTCATGGTTGGGAGGCCAAACTCACAGGAGAGGTGCTTATACTAGGGCGTGTAATCGAAAGGTTAGGATTGATTATCCGCATACTGAGTATGGTGAATTCAGGATTTGTTCCTGACGGATGTATTGAATGTTGTGGTGAAAGTGTACAATCTCTGCAGACTGTCAAACTATTCAAATAGCCGCGTCCGCGGTTATGGACAGTTGGAGTGGCCATACGGTTCCCCCGTCAAACTTTTCAAAATGACTTGTGAAATGAATTGAGACTCTGACTTGACCACAACAGGGTTGTGACATGAGTTACAAGATCCCACTTAGGAGTTATAAAATTGTGATTAGCTTTGGAACTTCGTAGAGATAACTGCTTTGCAAAACAACCCTAGAGCCTAGTGTCCTATTATCCAAAAAACCCTTTACCTGTTAGTACTAGTTTGCGAGTACTTAAAGAGTACTCATGGCTTTGTCCCTGGCTATTCCCATGGCCAGACTATGAAGAGGAGTACCTGGAGGATGGACCCTAGGAAGGTTACGACAACTAGGATTATCTCTCATCGTCAGCATTGCCTGTGACCCCGAAGATGGAGCTTCGCCTATGCTACCGTTATTATTACGCATTCCGCTGCTTGATGTTGTATTAAGAACTGGATCATGAGATCCCTATTTGTGTAAGAACTTATGTATCGTTTGTAATGGATGATGTACTATGGTATCCAATTCTGTTATGTCTCGCAAAAATGGTAATCCTGGGATTGCGATGTATGGCATAACAGGCATCTGGGATTAAAAATCCGGGTGTTGACACAAAGGTTAGGGGCTAGGGTTGGTCCAAGCACTGGTTGGCACTGAGGGAGACAAGGGTGATCAATGGTGAACATTGCTTAGCCAAATTACTGCTCAAAACAGTGAAGTTTGGCCAAATTGATTTGTTGCCTCAAGTGTTTGATGAAATGCCCGCAAGAACTCAAGTTTTGAATTTTGAAAAGATTTTTGGTGGGTGTGCTAGGCATGTGCTGGTGAGTCTGTGGACGCTTGGGTTTTGAAATTTGAGCTTGTTTGAGTTGTTTTTGAAAAAGTGGGATCTTCCCATATGATATAGATTCAATTTTGAACTGTCATTTAAACTATGCATTCAAATGTTTCTGGATGATCACAAGGTGGGCCTTGGTACCCTGTTATGAGTACTATCAAGGGGTGTAAAGATCCAAACAAGTTTCTGTTAAGTTTTGAAAGTTAGAGACATCCAAAGTAGGCATGGGAGTTAAATTGGCCAAAGTGAGCATTCCCTTATTTTGTTTGTTTTGATTTATTTGTCTTTGGAAAAGGTGTGGGGATTGTTTAGATGATGTTTATTTAACCTAAGAATACTTTTACAAGCAAAGAAACACACAAGCAAGGTGATTCAAAAGAATCCAAATTGGAATGCATACACACATGCATGCTTTCATGTTTTTAATTTCAAAAGTTTTTGTTAACCCTAAATTTGATGATTAGAGTTTGATGATTCAAGTTTAGTATTTTTGGGATGTTACAAACCTCCCCCCCTTAAACAAAATCTCGTACCGAGATTTGAAAAAAGGACTAAAAAGATTACCTAGGATTTGAAGAGATCGGCGAACTCCGTCCTGATGTGATCTTCGCGCTCCCAGGTAGCTTCCTCTTCCGTGTGGTTGCTCCACTGAATCTTGAGAAACTTGATGCTTTGGGTTCTGGTAGTTCTGAAGGCTTCTTCCAAAATACGGATGGGTACTTCGGGATAGGTTAGGTCATCGTTGATCTCTATGGTCTGGTGATCGATATTCTTGAACACTTCTGTCTTCTCTGGAACTTCGAGACACTTGCGAAGTAATGAGATATGGAACATGTTGTGCACGGCTGACATCTCTTCGGGCAGTTCCAATTGATATGACACTTCTCCTCGATGGTTCAGAATCTTGAAAGGTCCGATATATCTGGGGGCTAACTTTACTTTGAGATGGAAACGCTGCATTCCCTTCAATGGCGACACTTTCAGATATACAAAATCTCCTATGTTGAAGGCGAGGTCTCGACGTCTCTTGTCGGTGTAACTCTTCTGTCTGGACTGGGCTGTCTTGAGGTGCTCACGAATCTTGTGTACCTTCTCTTCTGCTTCTCGTAGGATGTCAGGTCCGAAAATATGACTCTCTCCTACTTCCGACCAGTTCAAAGGGGTGCGACACTTCCTTCCGTACATGAATTCAAATGGGGCCATTTGCAAACTAGCTTGATAACTGTTGTTGTATGAAAATTCGGCAAACGGCAAACAGTCTTCCCACTTAGATCCATATTCTAACACACATGCTCTCAGCATATCTTCGAGTATTTGATTTACTCTCTCCGTTTGTCCGTCGGTCTGAGGGTGATAAGCAGTGCTAAAATATAGGCGGGTTCCTAAACCTTCTTGGACTTTCTTCCAGAATCTCGAGGTAAACTGAGTTCCTCGATCAGATACGATGTTCTTGGGGACTCCATGCAAACTAACTATTCTAGCGATGTATAACTCCGCTAGCTTCAAACTCTAATATGTGGTCTTTACGGGTAAGAAATGGGCGACTTTGGACAATCTGTCCACTATAACCCATATAGAGTCATTTCCCCTACTAGAAGTAGGCAATCCGGTGATAAAGTCCATTCCAACGAAATCCCATTTCCATTCTGGAATCTGCAATGGTTGCAACAATCCAGCGGGTCTTTGATGTCCTGCCTTGACTCGATGACATATATCACACTTGGCGATATAGCTTCCGATTTCTCTCTTCATCTTATGCCACCAAAATTGCTCTTTCAAATCTTGATACATCTTAGTTCCTCCGGGGTGGATAGAATAAAGAGTATCATGACCTTCCTTCAGAATCACTTCTTTCAACTCAGAATCTCCTGGTACACAAAGGCGTCCTTTGTACCACAGAACTCCTTCTTTGTCTTCGGTGAATCTGGGTACTTTGCATGTACCAATACGACGCTTGATTCCGTCGATAGCTAGCCAAAAATCCTTCACTCACTAATTCTATTCGAAAATCTTCCATCTCTTTGTGCAATCTTGGTTGCTCCTTCAAAATCATGGAGTTCAAGCGGCACAGCAATCTGCTAAGGGCATCTGCTACCACATTGGCTTTACCAGGATGATAGTGAATGTCCAGGTCGTAATCCTTGATTAGCTCAATCCATCTTCTCTGTGTCATATTTAGCTCCTTCTGAGGGAATATATACTTCAGGCTCTTGTGATCCGAATAAATTTCACAACGGTTTCCCATGAGGTAATGCCTCCATGTCTTCAGGGCTAGAACTACGGCTGCAACTTCGAGGTCATGGGTTGGGTAATTTTGCTCATGTTGTTTCAGTTGTCGGGATAGATAAGATATAACTTTGCCTTCTTGCATTAACACACATCCGAGACCGATCTTGGATGCGTCGCAATACACGTCGAAGGGCTTTGTGATATCCGACATGATTAAGATTAGGGCTGAAATCAATCTCATTTTGAGTTATTGAAAACTCGCTTCACATTTGTCGGTCCATTCAAACTTCTTGTCCTTCTTCAACAATTGGGTCATGGGTCGGGCGATACTCGAGAATCCTTCTACTAACTTGCGGTAGTATCCCGCCAATCCGAGAAATGCACGAACTTGGGTTTGAGTGGTTGGGGCTTCCCAATCTTCGACATCTTTCACTTTTGCAGGGTCAACGACAATTCCTCCAGCTGATACAATGTGACCGAGGAATCCTACCTCCTATAACCAGAATTCACATTTGCTAAACTTGGCATACAACTGATGCTCTCTAAGGGTTCCAAGAATGGTCCTTAGGTGTAGCTCATGTTCTTCTTCTGATTTGGAATAAATCAGAATGTCATCGATGAAAACAACGACAAACTTATCCAGGAAGTCCATAAAAATCTTATTTATGAGATTCATGAAATAAGCGGGGTCGTTGGTTAATCCAAAAGACATGACCGTATACTCGTATAATCAATAACGGGTGGTAAAGGCAGTCTTTGGAATATCCTCTGCGCGAATCTTGAGTTGATGATAGCCTGTTCTAAGATCAATCTTAGAAAACACTTTGGCACTGGTCAACTGATCAAACAAATCTTCTATCTTGGGCAAAGGGTACCTGTTCTTGATGGTGACATCATTCAACTTCCGGTAATCCGTACACAAACGGTTACCTCCATCCTTCTTATCCACAAATAAGACGTGTGATCTCCATGGTGATGCACTTGGTTGAATCAATCCAATTTCCAACATGGCATCCATTTCCTTCTTCAGTTCTTCTAGTTCAGACGGGTTCATAGTATAGGGTCTCTGGGCTATGGGTCCTGTTCCGGGGATTAGTTCGATGATAAACTCGATATCCTGATCTGGGGGCATACCGGGCAAAACATCTAGAAATACATCGGGGTATTCACAGACTATCCGGACTTGGTCAATGGTAGGTTAGGCTATACTCTTGTTGCACTTGAATTGACGAGGTAAGGTTTCAGATATATGCTCGACTGATATTCCGGCTGTACTAGTCATGGTTATGGCTTTCTTGGCACAGTCAATCAATCATTTATGTTAGGACATCCAATCCATTCCTAGTACTACTTCCAAACCTTTAGTTCCGAGTACTATCAGATTAGCATAAAAATCTATGCCATGGATTCAGATAGGGACGGCTTTGCAAATTTGCCTAGCTTTGGTGGTTGAGCCGGGGATTTGCACGATCATAACATGCTTCAGTTTGGTTGGTTGAATTTTACTAGTGCATGCAAATTCTTCGGTGACAAATGAGTGTGATGCACCAGAATCAAACAACACTCTAGCAAGTACTGAATTAACAGAAAACATACCCAGCACGACGTCTGGCGCTTCCTGAGCTTCTTCAGCATGCATGAGAAAAAGACGACTGTTGCGGTTGAGCGAATTCCCTGGGGCAAACCTTCTTCCGGGCAGAACACGACGCTGCTACTGATCTGGGGCATTGGCATTGGGGGCTGCGGCATTCTTCTTGTTGGGGCACTCGTTGGAGTAGTGACCCTTATTTCCACAGTCATAACAAGTCACTTGCGACTTGTCCTTCGCTGCAACAGGCACAGTATTGCTTCCAGTCCTCGGGGCAGTGTTGGTGTTGGCGGTAGCATTGTTGTTGAACTTGGGTGGGGCACGGTTGAAATTGCTAGAGTTGCCGGGGTTGTTGTGATTTCCTCCGGGCCTAGGGTTTCCACGGTTGGGGTAGGTTGGACGGTTCATTGGGGGTCTGTTGGTTCTCGGGGCAAATCTGGGAGATGGGTTAGGGCGATACTTTGGGGTCTGATGGGTTCCTGGCTGATGCATCATGCGACGCTTGTTGTTCTCATTGGCTTGGTTGATATTTCCTTCCATCTGGATGGCAATTCGACAAGGGCTTCAATATCAGCAAAGGGGATATTGATTAACACAGTCTACATCTCATCATGCAGACCATTCAGGAATCTATCTTTCTTCTTGGCTTCCTTGTCGATCTCATTCGGGGCATACCTAGCTAATGACAAAAATTTGTCACGGTATTCCACTAGAGTCATCCTTCCTTTCTTCAGTTCTCTGAACTCATCTCTCATTCTCTTGATTAAACCCGGTGGCACATGGGTCCTACCGAACTTGACCTTGAATTCCTGCGAGGTCATCATCTGTCCTCCGGTCATTGCATGAACGCTGTTCCACCATGCTCTTGCATCTCCGGCTAGATAGTCGGTGGCGAATAGAACTTTCTCGTTGGCTTCCACTTCGGCGACTTCTAGGTTATTTTCCATGGTTTGCAGCCAATCATCAGCATCTAGGGGCTCTTCTAACTTAGTGAAAACAGGCGGGTTGGTATTCTGAAAATTCCTAAGCTTAGATCCATGGTTGTCCTGATTTCCTTGGCCTTGGTTGTTGTGGGCTAGCTGAGCTATCTGCTGAAGGGTGGCTAGGTTGGCTTGACGTTCGGCTCTTTCAGCTTTGCTGTCAGAAACCAACATTTGTAGGATCTGCAACATCGGGTCCGGGGATGAACCACTTCCTCCGCGTGGCATCTGAAGATTGAGATAGATCATGAGAAAAGAGGGAGATTTCTAAGGTTCTGGGATTTTGAAAAGTTTTTAAAGTTTGACACAGATTTTCTAGCAACTTGCTTTTCATTCATTCATTCTTAGCACACGATACAACACACACCACAACAAAGGTAAACAGACTATTTTAGGAACCATTCTGGAAACCATGATACAGTGGGACCGAATAAAACTCACTACGCTAGTGCTCAAGTGCTACTACTCCTCGGAGTCAGTGTAGTTGTCATCCTCATCATCATCGATGAAGGCGAAATCATCCTCATCGGTGAAGAATTCCATAGCCTGATCCTCCAGAAAATAATCATCATCGCTGAGATAGGAGTAGGGGTCTCCACGAAGATCCTCTCTAGCATTCTCCCTTTCCTCCAAATGCATGTCTCTCTCGTGGATGGTCTCCTCCAAAGCAGAGATACAGTGGCGAAGACGGGCAATGATGCGCTCCTTCTTGTCGAGCTGACGGCGGCGAGACTTGCGATCCTTTGCTAGCATGGAGATGGTCTGATCCTTCGTCTTGATGATGGCGGACTTGTGGTTGGAGTAGTCACGGCAATTGTCCAATTCCTGCTGACGATCGTACATCATGAAGCTAAGGTGGTCCAATTGGGTCTTCAGCTCGTGGTGGTATGGGGCTTCCAGCGGTTGTCCATTAGCATCACGCCTTGGGCAAAACTCAAAGCGGGTTCCCTTGATCTGGTTGATACTCTGCCCACACAGACGGGCAAGAGCTTCCTGCATGGCCCTGGCAAGTCCATCGAGCCAGTTGTTCTCTCTTAAGGTAAACTGAATTCCCTCAGCAGTGGGAGGTTCAATCTTTCCTCGGATACTTGCAACAATTAGCCACTGCAGATCTTCTCCTCCTTGATCATTGAGCTGAGCTCCGAAGAACTCGGGGTGCGGATGCTCCAGAAGTTCCGAAAGCTCGTCCAAATCCCGCTCAAATATAAGGTCTCCTCCATTCCCCAACTGATAAAACTTGTTGTAATTCACGTCCATCTATAAGAATATAGGATGAGTAAGTTAGTAGAGTGTTCAAGTGTGTCAAATTTTATGTATTTTGCAAGAGTTTTTGAGGAACATGAATTTTCATGAAAGAATCAAAGTGATAAGAAAGGGACTAAGTTTTTGATTCAAACGTCTAGTCTAACTAGGGTCTCCTATGGTCAGGATGGCTCTGATATCAACTTGTCAACACCCGGATTTTTAATCACAGATGCCTGTTAGGCCATACATCACAATCCCAGGATTACCATTTTTGTGAGACATAACAGAAGCGGATACCACAGTACATCATCCATTACAAACCATACATAAGGTCTTACACCAATAAGGATCTCATGATCCAGTTCTTAATAAAACTCAAGCAGCTGAATTACGTAATAGTAAAGGTAGTGTAGGCGAAGCTCCATCTTTGGGGTCACAGGCAATGCTGACGATGGGAGATGATCCTAGTTGTCGTAACCTTCCTGGGGTCCATCATCCTGGTACTCCTCTTCATAGTCTGGCCACGGGAATAGCCAGGGACAAATCCATGAGTACTCTTTAAGTACTCACAAACTAATACTAACAAGTAAAGGGGGTTTTTGTAATAGGACACTAAGCTCTAGGGTTGTTTTCCAAGAAGCCAGATTTACCTCTACTAAGTTCAAAAGCAAGAGAAAACTAATCACAGTTTTATAACTCCTAAGTGGGAACTTGTATCTCATGCCACAACTCTATTGTGGTCAAGTCAAAGTCTCAAGTAATTTCACAAGTCATTTTGGAAAACATCTGACGGGGGAACAGTATGGCCACTCCAACTGTCCATAACCGCAGACGCGGCTATTCGAATAGTTTGACACTCGGCAGAGATTGTACACTTTCACCACAACATTCGATACATCCGTCAGGAACAAATCCTGAATTCACCATACTCAGTATGCGGATAATCAATCCTAACCTTTCAATTACACGCCCTAGTATAAGAACCTCTCATGTGAGTTTGTCCTCCCAACCATGACCAACTATCATCTTGGGTACTGCATAGGTGGACAATCTTCACAAGGTAGCCTCAGCTCAGACCTTGTCCGTGAGGGAACTAATACTAAGGTATATAAATTTCCAGTCAATCCCTACCCAATTTTCGGGTATTGTGGTTGTATGGTAAAATTGGAATGGTATCGCATCCAGACAACCATCAGTTTTATAAAGGGGCTAAGGCTCATGCCTCAACATTTTCATCACCCAAAATCATCTGGTGTTCGGAAACACATGTCAAAACATCTCAGTAGAATGATCAATCATTCTAAGGTTTTCATAACCATTTTCACCAAGTATTCCCATCTAAAGTTGACCAAGTTTTATGCGTAGCACTAGCATCTACAAGGGGGTGAGCACTAATGAGGGGTGATAAACAAGTGGAGTTTCAACTAAGTACTACCTCATGCCTAGGATGACATCAAGGTTATCTAGCTTAGGACAAATTTTATGCTCTTTATGCAACCTCCAGTTAACTTTCTAGAATCTACAAGTCACTTAAATAAACTCTAAAGAAAGCTTGCAAGTAAAACTAGGATTGGTTTAACAAGTGGGTATAACCACATATGCTTATGGCATATAGTTGGCATGATGAGGCTTGCTAAAGTAGTAATATCTTGCAAGTGTTAGCTTGCACATACAACTAGTAGTATTAGGCTTGCAAATATTGGCTTGCACAGTATTAGTATAAGCTTGCCTTGTGTAGAGCAGTGGTTGAAGTTCTCCTCGGCTTCTTCTTCGTAGTATCCTCCTTCCTCCTCGTATCCTTGGTTGGTACTAGCGTCTATGAATAAATACGAGGTACACAATCACCAAACAATACTTAACTACTTGCAATCATCACATAAATGGGTTCTATAGATGATCTAGCATCATCACTAACATTACAAGACTAAGCATTTGGCTTAAAGATTTTATTTTTAGAAAAGTAATTTCTACTCATTGAAAAACTACTTAAGATTTAATATTCTCCAAACCAAACATGGGATCATGTTAACACATGTCATCACCACATATTTTAGTCCATGGGAATGTTATTTAAAGTGGTGTCACAATTTAATAAGGTTTCACCCTTTCATTTTAATTAAATAAGTGACTAGAAATGCCTATGGGGCATTCTTTTATTTCTTGAACACTATTTCTGTAAGTAAACCCATATATTTTTATATATTCTGAAAGGTATGGTCAAATGTGATTTTTGAGAGTTGGAATCAACTCAAAAGCTATTATGGTTTAAATTTGAAAAATGTTTGAATGCATAAAAGCTTCTGCCTTGTTATTTTTACCAAGGGTGATCTACAGATCCAAATGACTTGAATCCAACGGGCTTGGATTCAGCATTTCCATTCCTTTCTAACAAAATTGGTTTCATTCAATTTGGTTCAATGAATCGAGCTGGGTTGGTTTTGGAAACTAGGTATAGAACTGTGTTTGAATGAAAATGGAAAAATCCAAATTCAAACGAATGGGCTGCGCGGGAAAGGTTAACGGGCCAGCCTGCTACGCACAGCGCTTACGCGGGCTGGATAAGTTGCTGTCCCCATGCGTCAGTGAGACAGGGGGGTGCAAAGCGGTACAGGGCAACGTGGTGCATTGGATTAGAAGTAAGATCAACAGTTGAGGGTCGTCGCCGACGATGAACTAGTCACCGGTGAGCTTGAACCCTAGCGGCTCAGTGGGGGTCGTGGGAGGCTCACCGGGGCTCAGACGAGGGTCGGCAAGGCGGGGGAACGACGAAGTCAACAATGGAGAACCTCCTGGTACCGGCAGCTTCTCCTAGGGCGGCTCCAATCGCTGGCACCCTTCTTCTCCAGCAGCGGCGGGCTCCGATGAAATTCCGGCGATGCGCTGCTCGCCTTGCTCCGGGAACGGGGTGGAATGATCAGTGAGGAGAGGGGAGTAGAATGGTGTGAAGAGTTTTGAGATGGGGTGGACTCTATTTATAGTCTCGACGACGAGACCGAACGGGATGGGCAGGCGACGGCGGTGACATGGCTACGGGCTGCTAGAGGCATGGCCGACGGTGGCGATCTATCGGTGGTCTCCTGGTGATGCTCTATGGCTTTAATGCGTGCGTATGGGCGGTGGCAAACGGTCTGGAACGTGAGATTCTCTGCGCGGCAGAGGCCGCGTCTTCGACGGCGAGCGGTGGCTGTGAGACATGGGGCGGCGAACGGGGATGTCCGGCGGTCTCCTGGGACGGTGGTGATCGTGTATGCACGCGGCGAGCGGTCTGTGGGCGTGTGTCGAGGGTGGCGCTCTGGCGCGCTCTCGGCATGCGCTCAGAGAAGCTTGGCATGGTCTGTGCGTGTGGTCCAGTGGCTGGCAAGGTTCGAGCACTGGACAGGGGGTGGCGGTGGATGGTGGGCTGTGTCCTAGACATGTTGTTTTGGCTTGGTGGTTGCTCTGGCTAGCTAGCCATGGTCGGCTGGCAAGGGGGTGCTCGGGTTGGCATGGCATGGGGCAAAGGGTAGGGGCTGGGGTTGGTCCAAGCACTGGTTGGCACTGAGGGAGACAAGGGTGATCAATGGTGAACATTGCTTAGCCAAATTACTGCTCAAAACAGTGAAGTTTGGCCAGATTCATTTGTTGCCTCCAAGTGTTTGATGAAATGGCCCCAAGAACTCAAGTTTTGAATTTTGAAAAGATTTTTGGTGGGTGTGCTAGGCATGTGCTGGTGAGTCTGTGGATGCTTGGGTTTTGAAAGTCCAGCTTGTTTGAGTGGTTTTTGAAAAAGTGGGATCTTCCCATATGATATAGATTCAATTTTGAACTGTCATTTAAACTATGCATTCAAATGTTTTTGGATGATCACAAGGTGGGCCTTGGTACCCTGTTATGAGTACTATCAAGGGGTGTAAAGATCCAAACAAGTTTCTGTTAAGTTTTGAAAGTTAGAGACAGCCAAAGTAGGCATGGGAGTTAAATTGGCCAAAGTGACCATTCCCTTATTTTGTTTGTTTTGATTTATTTGTCTTTAGGAAAGGTGTGGGGATTGTTTAGATGATGTTTATTTCACCTAAGAATCCTTTTACAAGCAAAGAAACACACAAGAAAGGTGATTCAAAAGAATCCAAATTGGAATGCATACACACATGCATGCTTTCATGTTTTTAATTTCAAAAGTTCTAGTTAACCCTAAATTTGATGATTAGAGTTTGATGATTCAAGTTTGTATTTTTGGGATGTTACAGGATCCAACATATGGGTGGGCACCCTTATGCCCCACACTTTGGTGTCTAGATTATCTATGTGTAAGATCCCTCCTTTATAAAAGAAATGGATCCCTGTGATTGCAATGCTAGTCCCTGGATCAATGCTAGCATCCACAGTTTAAGATGAAGTACATAGAAACAAAGGTCATTATTACAATCATTCCAGAGACAACATAGTCTTTTACAAACTCCAAGGCCATAGGCCTAGTACAAGAGTTTAATTAAGTAATAAGATAAATAAGTCTTCATCTTCATGTGCCACAGGCAAGCATGTTGAGTGTAGACTCATGACTCCTAATCATCATCAGAATAACCTGCAACATCACAAGTTACAGCCACAGTGGGTCAATACATTGGAATAGTATTGGCAAGTGATACCTTAGTAGAATATCGGTGGACTAGATACTATATGCAATTTGTCTAAGTGTAGCTTAGGCTTGCTTTGCTCAAGATAGGTTTTGCCTATTAGCTAAAAACACTAAGTTTTTCTTTGACAAAAACTTTCCCAAGGAACCACCAATAGACATTGGTGAACCTTCACCCTTGTTCAACCACAAGTTTTTACTTTGAAATTGGGATGAGGAGATTCTTGATAGCTTCCATGTCTTGATGCTCAAGTTGTCCAATACCATGGACATGGCTAAGTACTTAGATTCTTCCATCTGCAGAGGTTGTGCACTTTCCCCACTAGACTTGATTTTCACCAAGACAGGACCTTTCAGAAGCTTTCCCTTAGACCAAATGGACGCGTTCCAACCTATCATCCCACTACCACCAACTGTACAAATGGCTAAGTTATTGCAACCTATATGGTCCAGGCAGAGCCCATATTGCCAAGTGGCTACACTAGAAGCTTCTTAACATATGGCATCTCAAATCCCTTTGTTCCTGGGTGGCTTTCCACAAGTGAGATACACAAGGTAAACCATAGACATGGGCCTTGTGTAACCACTCAACACAAACCATTCTTTCCATTCCACCCAGGTGTTTCATTCACTTAGTTGTTTTATTAAACCAAAACATAGTCCAAAGACTTAGAAATATTTGATCATAGCATGAATATATAACCAACCTTGGTTGCTACTAGCTAGGCTAAGCATGGCATTGACAAAACTTAGAAATATTTCTAGCAATTCTACAACTACTAGGATTTCCCAAGCATAGCATATAGATCAAAATATCCATACAAGACAAGCAAAATATTTCTAATGCATATTTGAAAACATAGGAATAATTCATGAAGCACCACTTGGCTTGGTAGTTTGGAGAGTAGCTACAATCCTCACAATCACAATCACTATTTGCACCAAAATCTACACATAAAATCATAACACAAAATCACATACAAAAACAATTACAAGCAAAATATATGGATGCATGCATAATGCCATGGGATGATTTTCTACATCAAACAAGACAAGTGCACAGTACTGATTGATAAACAAGTTCAAAACTTGCTAAACAACTTTATTTGAACAACAAAACATTTCTCGAATAATTTATATACACAAAATAAGCCTACACAAGTTTCTGTAAAAACAACCTTTTTAACAGAGGCAAAACATTAAAAACATTGCATATATGGAAAGGATTTTCTCTCCTGGTTCCATTGATATAAAATTTGTCAAATTTGGACGTGGCATTCCAAAGTTATGATTTAAACAAAATCAAACATCTAATAGATCTAATTCCAATTTTTCAAACGAAACAAGTGCCACGCGGCGCCTTCTTACTGGCTGATACCGCTTCGCGCTGGATCGCGTTTCCGAGCCGTTGGATCTAACATAATTGTGTGGCTCAGATCTGAACTTACCCCTTCGCTAGTGATCTATCCTATGCGTTAGATCTAGATCCTACGGTGCTCGAGCAACCTACCAAAGACTGGCGGCGCGCGGCGACGGTGAGCGGCGGTGCGCTCTGTCTACGGCGGCGCGGTGGCTATAGAGGGGGTTGGGGTCGTCGGAGAGGTTTACCAGACTCGCGGTGGTGTGCTGAAGCTCAACGTGGCGGTGGTTTGTCAAGGGACGCGCGGACACGGCGAGGATTCCTCGTCGGAGTAGAGGCAGACGTCAGGCAAGCCTTGGCGTCGTCGGAGGCGAGGTTCTGGACCAAGCTAAGACAAACCAGTGGTGCTGTTAGATGCGCACAAACCTGGCGAACGCGTGCGTATCGAAAAGGAGAGGAGGGGTGGTCGGAAATTACCTGGAGGGATTGCGGAGTTGCGCCGAGCCTCGGTTGCTTCTAGTGGTGGATGGTGACGGCGTTCTAGGACGGTACAGAGGAAATGGAAGGTATGAGAAGATGCGCAAAGACATGTAGATCAAGCTCGTATGAAGCAGAGACCAAGGGGAGGATGATGCTCACCGGAATTGGTCGTCGGAGGTTGTCAGTGCTGCGGCGGTGTGGGCGCGATTACGGGCAGCCTGGTGGCGTGGTGCCTGTGCTGAGTGAGGGGAAAAGAGCAGCGAGGAGAGGGGATCTTATAGACAGAGCGAGGGCGAGAATCTCGCAAGCATTCATCATCAATTAAAGGATTTAAAATCGCGGCAGAGGCGGGGAAGAAACGGGCGGCGACGTGTTCCTCGTGCGGGATTTGGGGAAGACGATGACGACGTGGCGATGGGGCCACTGATCAGTGAGCACGGGGTCGAGTGGGTGCGCGTGAGAGAGAGAGAGAGGAAAACCCCGGGTGGGCTTGGTGGGCTGGTTTCACTGTTGGGCTAGAATAGCAGCGCTGGCCTTTTCTTATTTCTTTATTCCTTTTCCATTTCTGTTTGCATTTTCAGAAATCATTTTCAAATGATTTCAAAATCCATTTGAATTCAAACCTTTTCAGGATTTTTGTAGAGTGCAACACTCATATTTCTGGGCATAAAAACATGTGGTCTCTCTGTACTATCTTGGTCCTTATTGATCAAACAAAATAAACAGTGACTTAGCACTTGATTTGAACAAGTTTTAAAAATGGTTTTAAATCCACATTTGTTTTGTAAATTTTTGGTTTAAGAAATAGCAATCAATCAAAACAATCTGAGAGCAAAAAGGTTTGGTTTTGAACAAATATCTTCTCATTGAAGAGTAGCATTTGATTTAGTGTTGATCACATAAAATAATGAGCATCAGATGTTCCTGTTTTGAAATGGTTTTGAAATGAAACCCTAAATGTTCATGGATGCATGGATGATATGCATGAGTTTTGAAACATGATTTTAGGGATGTTAAACTATGAATGGTGTTTAGGGGTATAGTCCATTTAATATGGTGCTTGCCCATGCATCAGCAGGTCATAGAGTCTTCGGGAACTCATCAGGGTTTTAGCCTGCCCAAAAGGGGCCTTAACAGAGGTGAGCCGGCTCCAAAGGATCGCGCAGACATATGGGGTCACAGAGAGGGCAGTGATTGGCTTGGATCTTAGTCTGGGCCTCATACCAAGGAAGTATGAACGGGTTGGCCGGTCGGATGTGCAACAAAGATAAGATCTCTCATGGGTAAAGTAACGCACCTCTGCAGAGTGTAAGAACTGTAACTTGTTACTCCCTGTTCCTGGAAGGAGCTGCGAACGCGGCGGGAAAGGAACTCCATGAAATTTCTAGTAAACCCGTGAAGGCTGACGGACATAGCTTTTCAGAATAAAAGCAACCTTTGAAGAAATGTTTCTGAAAACTTGCATTGCCTATGACCTATGGTCTGTGGCTGTGCATCAAACACTCCTTTGCTAGTGAACTTGCTAAGTACGCTCGTACTCAACGTATCTTCTTAACCCTTGCTAGATTCTGAAGTCATTAAGACGACATCTACATCAAGTTATGCTCCAGAAATCATCATCAAAATCTAAAGCTCTTCAATGAAGTCGAGAAGGTCAACATATACACCAACTCAAGTGAAGATGAAGTTACTGATTAGATAGGAATATAGTCTCTAGCCATAGAACCTATTTCTGTAGTGTATTGCGATAGCAGCAATGCCAAACCATTAGTTGAGATACTAGTCTTAATAGTATGATAGTGTTTGATTTATTTATTTCTAATTCTTCTTTGTAAGAAGTTTCTTTCTCTCTCTTTAACCTAGAGTGTTCTCTGGATCTTGTGTAAAGAGTTGAGTTGTAACCTATAGTCATGTCTTGGACCTGCTGTGTTTCTGTTGTACCACTCTAAGGGATGTAATACTAGTGAACAGTGTTTCATCGGTGTTATGTCAACGACTATAGTGTACTACATCATTCAGTGGTATGCTGGGTCACCGCAGTTGGTATCAGAGCATATGCTTTGACCTTAGGATTAAAACCATTATAGGAGGATCTGTAGGTTGGATAGTGACTATAGGAGCCATCTTATCTAAACCAAATGATCTTATGACTGGTGATGATTATCCACTTTAGGATAAACTTTGTCACTCGATACTTAAGTCATTCTTTCTTAGGAGTAATTATTTTATCTTTTCTCAATAAAGTGCTATTTAGTGTCTTCCGAAGGAGATATAACTCACCAAGATACTTTAGGAAAGTCAATTGACCACAGTAAATTAGGATCAAGTTTAAGACATCAATGGAAGTAGTCTTAATGGGTAGCCTAACCCTAGAATTTAAGTAAGAGCAGTAAAATCTTATTGTTAGTTGATAACCAAAGACAACATGATGAATATCATTAGGATAAATTTTGATGTAATGAGTAGTAATCATGTGGTATTCATTTGAGAATTCTACGTGATGAAGTGAAATTATGTTATGGCTTAATAATAGTGTAGTGAGAAGTAAAGTTATCATGGTTAGATTAGCTCTTGAAACATGTAAATAGGTAAAACATAACAAGATCATGGTGAGATTAGCTCCGAAACCATGATATAGGTGTAAATATGACCAGTAATTAGTAAATCATTCTAAAGTAGTAGTAAGAAAATAGCATGATAGAACTATGATAAAAGTCATAGGTGCTAGAAAATTCCAATAATCTCTGGTTTAAGAAACCTATTATTCGTTTGGAGAGATCATGTGAGGTTAGTTTATGAAATGAGGAAATGATGGTCATAGTTAATCATTGCAAAAGGTGAGACAAAAGGTTAACCTGTTGAGACCAAATTGAGACCACTTTGCTTAAGATTAACCTGTTGCACTTGAGAAATTTGGGTAAATATTGAGATAAAGAATAGTTTGACCCTATGTTCTAAGTATCATGATGTAAACCTATATGAGGAGGTGTCATATACTACACAACTAAGCCTGAATTCTAGAGATATTATACTCAACTACTATATTCTGGGCTTAGAATATTGTGTGTTATATGTACCACATTTGGATTTATTTGTTTTTCTTGGATCTTCTTAATTGACTAGATCTATACATGAAGTTTGACTTGATGTGCAAAGGCATGTTGCAACATCCAGTTACTACTTGATGTTATAGACCTAGGTAGGAATGGGAATTCGTGTAAGGGAGTGACGAGTTCCAAAGACCAAGATGAAGACTTTCATGAAGGATGAAGCAAAATATAAGGAGTATTAGTGCAGTTTGAAGGATAGATCAAGCTCAGGTTATTCTTAGCTAGATATAAGAAGGAATTCTAGTGTAGAAAATACTTGGAGCAATAAGGAGTCATGAACTTAGAGTTCAACTAAAATAGGTCATGTTGATAGGAAGTTAATAAAGTAATTGTACCAAGTTCATGGAAGCATCATGTGAAGGGAATATGCCCGGAGAGGCAATAATAAAGTGTTTATTATGCGTATTCCAAGTATATGATAGATGTTTATTTTGCATGCTATAATTGTATAAATACGGAAACGTTAATACATGTGTGTTTAATAAACAAACAGAAAGTTCCTAGTTATGCCTCTCTCGTAAACTAGTTCGTTGATTAACAAGATGATCACAGTTTCCTGATCATAGACATTGGATGTTATTAATAACGAGATCACAATATTAGTGTAATGATGTGATGAACATTCATCCGAAGTATAGCATTACGATCAAAGTCATTGAGTTTATATTGCTATAAACAACTTACGAAGTGATCCTAATCCTTAGACCATGAGATCATGCCAATCACTAACACCGGAAGAGTTTCTTGTTGACATCAAACGTCACACCGTAAATGGGTGATTATAAAGATGGCTTCAAAGCTACTAAAGTGTTATGTTGAGAATCATGGATCAAGAGTGAAATTTGTTCATCCTGTTGACGTATATATATACTCTGGGCCCTCTCGGTGATATCACATTGGTTAGCTTGCAAGCAAGTGATTTGATCGCTAGAATGTTATATCACGAGAACGAGAAAAGAGTGCATGTCAGTAACGAGATCAAACTAGGTATGGAGATACCGATGATCGAATATCGGACATGTAGTATATCATGAAACAAAGGTATTAAGATACAAGCATAAAAGGTTCCGACGATCACAGGAAAGTCATCGTTGAATGTGTGGGAGTCAGTATGGATCTCCAGGTCCCGCTACTGATTATTGATCGGAGAAGGGTCTCAATCATGTCCGCATTATTCGCGAACCGTAGGGTGACACACTTAAGGGACACTGACATCCAGTTGGAGCAAATGTTTCATGCCGGAAAGAATAACAAGCGTAGGAATTTATTTCACTAGATACCGAAACAGGTTTTTGGGTGAAATTGCATAAAGTGGTTTTGCATGTGAAATAGAATTATAGCAATGGCTTATATGTGAGTTTTTGTCATTAAAGTAATTGACAAAATTCTGAATAAATAAAAGAGTTTTATTTAATGAGAGTTTGCATTAAATTTGGTGGAAATTTAATAGAGAGTTTGTGTGGGATTTTGAGTGGACAAAATTGAAAGGGTTTTTGTGAGTGGAGTGTCCACCAACATGAATGAGGGGAGGGCAAGGGGCAGCCCCCATGCGCCGGCCACCCCCTTGGGGTTCCCCCCTCTCCTATGAAAGGCACCCCTCTCCCTCTCTCTCACTCACACCTCCTCGTGAAGGATCTCTCTACCCCTCTAGAATTTATCCCCCAATGGTCTCGGACTAGTGAGATACATGTTCTCGGTGTCTATGCGGCAAGAAAGGGTTGTGCTTCCGCTACATCACTGGAGAGAGGAGGCTGAGGTTGCTCGGTGTCTTGTACGTGTGTATGAGGATGGATGTGCTGCTGCTTTGCGGCGCTAGGACTTCCTCTCAATCTTGAGATCGGCAAGAGATCGTCTACATCAACCACGAGTTCAACTCGTTAAGCTTTGTCAGTCTTCAATGGTATGTTCTCTACGGATAAACATCCGCCCGTTGTTTTTATCTAGTAGATAGATCTTGGTACATAGTTCCCATCGTAGGAAATTTTTTGTTTTCTATGCTGCGAACCCTATAGTGGTATCAGAGACGGATCTATGCGTAGATGCTTTACATGGGTAGTACACATGTGAGTATGTGGGCGATGATGATCATGTTGTTGCTCCTTAGTTGTAATTTTGGATATTGGTGGCATAGTGGGACGAAGCGGCCCGGACAAACTTTACATGTCCTCGCACACGAGACCTGTTCCATGCTTGACATGCAACTAGTTTGCATAAGTGTCTAGCGGGTGTCTGTCTCTCCTACTATAGTCAATATCTATTTTGCAACGAGTTGTCAACAATTTGGTTATCCTCGTTGTGGTTTATTTTCGTAGGTAAGAACGGTTCTATCTTCGAAATCCCTAAGCCACGTAAGACTTGCAATGGATGAATTAGAGGTGTCTAGTTTAGATTGTTGTTGGGCTAGTGTTATGATATGGTGATGTTGTAACTAGAAGTATGAGATGATACTCTTACAACACACATAGCGTGTAAGTTCCATAGACCTTTGACTTACACATAAAGTTATGATAGTGATCATACCATGATGCACATGATATAGATCATATGCGGGAACCATATCATTTCACTAATAAACATGTGATGTTTGATAGCATCTTATATTGCTTGTTTAGCGCTTTATTAGCATAATAAGATGATCCCTCATTTAAATATCAAGATAAGAATGTGTTCTTCCTTTAGTATGCACCGATTATGTTTTCGTCGCTCCAAGACATCACGCGATGATGGGGTGTTCTTGGATCCACGACCATATATCAGGTGTAAGACAGTTACACACACGAATATTAAGGTTCTAACTTGGAGAGCCTAGCATGTACAGACATGGCCTTGGAACACTGACCGAAAGGTTAAGCATGAGTCATATAGTAGATATGATGCCCATTTGATGCTCGCCTTTGAAGCTACACCGACTCACGTGATGATCGGACTTTGTGTAGTGGATTTGGTTCATCTAATCACCAAAAAGGCACGAGGGATGTCGTTTTTGAGTGGGAGTTCATTCGTAATATGGATTAGTTGAACTCAATCTATCATAAACTTAGTCTAAACTTTACAAATTCTATTGTAGATGGCATCACGTGCTTTTAATTTCAATGTGTTCATGGAGATAGAGAAACTTGCAATGAACGGTAGCAACTTTACCGAATGGGCCATGAATTTGAGGATTCTCCTCTCTGCTGCACAAAAGCAATATGTGTTAGAAGCGCCGCTAGGCCCCCCACCTTTTGAGGATGCCCCTAACGAGGAGAAGAATGTCTATCAGACTCGTTAGGAGGACCACAACTTAGTTCATTGCGGCATATTGTATGGGCTAGAGCCGGAACTTCGAAAGCATTTCGAAAACGACAATGCATTTGATACAATGGGTGAGTTGAAAAGATTTTCGACACACATTGTCACATCCCAAATTTTTCCAAATTTTTGAAATGTGAAAAATAAATAATTGATGAAATTTAGGGTGAAAAGAAACTTTTTTATTCCAAATGGAAACATCAAAGACCCATCTTGAACAAACTTTGAATGAAAAGGGATTTAAAAAGATAAACAAATAATAAAAAAAATTATAAAAGTTGGAATCACCATTTTTGGATCTTTAAATAAAAAGATATGGATTTTATGAGCAAATGAAGAAATAAATAAATAAGGACTATTTAAAAAAAAGCCAAATTAAATCTTGGCCAAACAAATGAAATGAAAGATTTTGTTTAATAAAAAAAGTAAAAGATTATTTAAATAAAATCGTAAGGATTTATTAATATCCAATTTTATTTAAATAAAGACAATTCCCAATTTAAATGAACATTAAAACATATTAAAATATTTTAAATAATAATTCAAAGTGAAATTGTTTTGAATAAATAAAACCTACTGAAAAAGATTTGGTAAAGTTTAGAATTCAAATAGATTTTGAAAACATATTTAAATCTTATTTTGAAATAAAGACAAATGTCTATTTTTAAATAAATAATAGACCCTAAAAGAATAAAAGAATTATTCTAAAATGGACTTTAAAAACATATTTAAAATAGTATAGTAGCTTGATGAAAGTTTGCTAAAGGTTTGAATTCAAATGGTGTTTGAATTATTTGAATAAAAATCAAAACAAAAAAATAGAAAAGGAAAAAAGAAAAATATTCAGTATAAAAAAAGAAACAAAACCCAGCCCAGAGACAAGGCCTAGTCCAGCCCAGCAACTAGCCCATCTTCTCTCCCCGCAGCGAAAAGTTTTTCACCCGGCAGCACACCCGCGCAGTCGCTGACAGCAGGACCCCACCTAACCTCCACTCACCTCACTGACGAACGGGAATCACTGGCCACCTCATCGTCATCAACCCCGCGTTGATCGTTCCCCTCGCAACCTCGCCGTTTACTGCCGCGTTTAATCTTCATGAATTCGTTTGATTGCGTGATTAAACCTCGCCAGAGACGACGCTATCTTAAGCGCCTTGCCCTCCTCTCTCTTTTCCCCCAGGAGCCATCTCCTCTCGGCCAACAGGAAGCCATAATAGCTAGCTCGAACCCGATGTTCCCGACGAGCAACTCCGGACGATTGCAGCGACGCCGATCCTTCCCATGCCTGCTAGTGCACACGAGCTTGACCAGCAGATTATTGTGCATCCCCCAGTGCCACCCTCTTGGACGCGCGTGCCCTAGATCTTCCACAAGGACAACACCCGAGCGCCACCAAGAACTGCCCCAACTCCGGCGACCCTCCCCCGGTAACTCCGAACTCACCTCTACCTCTCGATGATCAGCACTCTCTCCCGTGTCTAACGAACCCTCTGCGTCGCCTTTTTGTGCCTTGTAGCATCGGCAACAACCACACCTGAGAGCACCCGACGCCGCCGCGAACTCTGACGAGCAATCGCTGCCGCTTCCATGCGCCCCTCGAGTAGCTGAGACCACCTCGAGCTTCTCCTCATCACGACGAGTTCGGTAATGGTCTCCTCCCTCTTCCCGTGCTTCCTGGTTCATCGACAACAACACCTCCTGAGCGCGCGCCACCGTCAGCCGCCGCCAGCGCCGCCCATCTGTGGTCGAGCTGCTGTGAGCCATTGGATCTAGATCCAAGCGATGTGATAGATTGACTTAATGAACTGTTATCTTGTGCTCTATGCCGTAGATTTTAATCAGATCCAACACACCCCGTAGCTCGATCCGCATGAACCGTTTTCAGACAATAAGAACATGACGCGTGGCCTGTGTTTTGATTTAAAAACAGAAAATATTCTATTAGATGTTTGAACTTGTAAAATTCATAACTTTCAATGTACACGTCCAAATTTTGCAAATTTTATATCAATGGAATCAGCAAAAGGAGTACTTTGCAACCATGCACTTTTTTAATGAATTGCTTCTGTAAAATTAGTTGTTTTAGCAGAAACATGTGTAGGCATATTTTGAATATAAAAATTATTCTAGAAATGATTTAGGGTAAAATCTTTTGTAAAAAGATTGTTTTGAACCTACTGACCATGGAAACCAACTTTTGTGTTAAAAAATATATTTTGTGACACTTAGGAATTAATCCTTTGAATTAAAGAATTTCTAGCTAAATAAAAATATTGATTATGGTTTAAAAATGCTTTTAAAGTAAAACCTTTTGGAAAATGATGTGATTTAAACTCTCTGACCCTAAACACCAAGTATTGGGACTTGAAAATATATTTGATGAACCTTAGTAAAATAATACTTTGTTAAAGGCATTTCTAGCAAATAAAAAATATTGCTTTGAATTAAAAATGGAGTTTGGATGAACCCTTTTGCAAATGGATTAATATTAAAACACTTTGAACATAAAACTAACATTTGTGTTTAAAGAATATATTGGGCCAACCCTAAAAATTATTACTTTGATTTAAATCATTTCTAGCAAAACAGAATAATTTAAATGGCCATTTTCCCTAACTTGAATTTAAATGATTTTACCACTTTTATAAATGACCTTTAGGTGTTTTAAAATATTTAGAGCCTACTAGAAACCACTTCTCCAAATAAAACCATCTTTTGCATGCTTGCATGCATTGCTTGATTTTATTGTTTCATGTGATAACTTGTTTGAATGCTAGTTGAATATGTGTTTGCTTGATTGAATTGTAGTGAAGTTAGAAGAGTGTGATATTTGAAAGATCAAGGAGTGAACCAATATTCTCTACTTAAAAGGCAAGTGACACTATCATCCATGTCCTACTATTTTCATTACACTTAGTAGAATTTTTGTAGTATGCATGATAGGGCTACTATATTACTATGCTATGATATGTCCTATTAGGAAATCCTTTATATCTTCCTTAGTGAAAACAGCATAGTTGTAGTATGCTTAGCCCTGTATAGACTTGGGATGGAATACCATGTTATGAATATATGATGTGTTGGAAAAATATATGTTTTATATAATAAAACAAGTACTCAATGAACCACCTGGGTGGAATGAGGATACTCAATTATGGATAAGGTGGCAACAAAGGGAACCATGTTTATATGGCTATCTTTTTGTATTGCACTAGAAGAAAACTACCCAGGGACTTAGAGATTGAACATGTTTCTCGTACAGTGGCTTCCGTGTACAGCCACATGCTAAATGGGCTCTGGCTTATTCAATTACATAGTGGAAGACCCTTGCATTGGTACCTATTCAAGTTAACTAGAATTATGTATTGGAAGTATATCCTTACATTGGTGCCTGGTAGATGTGCTAGCATTGTGTATTGGGAGGACTTCTATGGAAAGACTTTGTCACATTCTCGATCTATCGGTACTCCATTTGGTGTGTACTTATCTAGCGGCCACTGGTGGCGTCAAGACGAGATTGTGTCATGTGGGTAAAGTGTACAACTTCTGCAGAAGATCAAATTCTAAGTACTTAGACGTGTCCCCGGTTATGGACAACTCTGAGCAACTAAGGCTTGAAGCTATGGAAGATCTCGACATTCCAATTTCTCAAAGTAAAACTTGATGGTGTCAACAAGGGATTAGAAGGACTTGGAGTTTGCCAAGGAGTTCAAAAAGTTTGTTAAAAGATCAAAACTATTTTGAAAAGATAGGATAAAAACATATTGCTTTCTACAAATGAGCCTAAACCCTACTTAGCCAAATATGCATATATTGATAGGTTCCAACTTACTTCCACATAGAAGTGAAACTTGCCAATACAATTCAAATGTATTGACCCTTGTGGCTGTAACTTATATGTTGCAGGTTTGTTTAATGTTAGTGAAGTGTGTTGATTAGGATTACAAGTCTACAGCCAACATGATTGCATGTGGCACTTTGAAGATGAAGGACTCCATGCTATAGTTATTTCTGCAGCATTGTATTGAGATAGCCAAATGAGCTATGTAAGATGTAAGGAATTATTTTATTCCTGATTATAAAGTTGTATTATGACCTTTGTTTCTTGATATTACATCTTAACTGTGGATGCTAGCTATTGATCCAGGGACTAGTATTGTAAACATAGGGATCTCTACCTTATTAAAGGTTGGTACCTCGAAAGATGGTATTAGAGCACTGTGTTGCCTGTAGGATTGTAACCCTAGGATTGGACAAAACCCCTTAGAAAAATAGGAGTTGTATTTGTTCCAAAAACTTATTGACAAACAATCTTGTAAACTCTTTCCTCAACCTTTTTGATTTTGATTCTACATCTCTTCCTTTTCAACTTGATGGACAAAGCCTTCACCATGACCAATGACTTCAACTTTAGTTTTACCAAGGACTTCAACTTAGACATCACTAAGGACTACAAGTGAGAACCAAGAGACATTAGATTGCCTACCAACTATCTAATACATTGATGTCATGTTAGAGTATGGATCATATTGACCTATGAGGTATGAATATACTAGGTTGATTGTTTCAAGAAAACTTGTTGTTTATTTCAAATCATGAGTTAAACTCATAGGTTTTTAAGTGATTAGTTGCTTGTTGATTGTTTGATTGAACTTGATTGTTTTGGGTGGTGTGTTTGAACTTCTTTAGACCTATCCATCATTATTTATCCCTATCAAACCAACAGATGCCTCCTCGACGTGCCAATCCCAACCCAAACAACAACAACAATGTCACTCCCGAGATTCAGCAGTTGATGACAGCTCAAGCTCAACTGATGCAGATGATGACACAGTTTATGCAAAATCAGAATCAGAACAACAATAACAACAACAACAATCAGATTAATCTTCCAGCACCTGACATGCTCACTAGGTTTCTGAAGCTAAGGCCTGCAAGGTTCTCTGGAACAACTAACCCAATGATAGCCAATGATTGGTTACGTTTGGTGAATAAGGACTTAGTGACTGTTGTCTGCACCGACGAGGAAAAAGTTGGGTTTGCAGCATATCTGCTCGAAGGACCAGCAGCAACATGGTGGGAAAACTTTCAGATCACCACTCCCCTTGAGGATGTGACTTGGGATATTTTTGAGGATGGTTTCTGAATAGCTCACATCTCATCCGGAGTGATGAACTTGAAGAAAAAGGAGTTCCACAATCTGAAACAACGTCACCTCAGTGTGGCTGAGTACATTGAAGAGTTCAACAATCTGGCACGCTATGCACCGGATGAAGTTGATATAGATGCTAAGAGGAAATATAAATTCCTCGAAGGACTTAATGATGAGTTGAACCTGTAGCTGTCTATTGCCTATGCCCCAACTTATCAATCACTCTGTGACAAAGCCACCATCTTGGAAAACAAGATGAATCAAGTTGAGAACAGAAAGAGGAAGCATAAACTCAAGTATCACTCAGGATCATCACAAAAGAAGCGTTCATTCAAAAAGAGCAATGAAGATTCTGAACCACATCAGCATCACCACAACAACAATGGAAGTGATAATAATGGGAATGATACTGACAATGGAGATGACCTTGTCAGAACCAACATGGCAATTCCAGGAAGAAAGACATTAGCCAGTTGTAGTGCTATAATTGTAAGGATCTTGGACACTATGCATCAGATTATCCTGAGAAGAAAAAGAAAAAGGATGCTAGAAACTCCAATGGAAATGACTCCAATGTGACCCAGAGAGGACATGTGAACCACATTGACATGTATGGAACTCTTGAAGAAATAGAGGATGTGGATGTCAGGAATTAGTTAACTCAGTTGAGTCAAATAAGGATTCCTTGTTGGATATCAATCATTGAACCCATAGTCAAGTGAACCATCAATGTAACCCTAAGACTTTCTTTTAAGGGTGGCAATACCCTAGTTGTCTTCAAGCCAACTTGTAATCCCTACCCTTACCAAATCTCGGGACGAGATTTCTTTTAAGAGTGGTAGCCTGTCACATCCCAAAATTTTCCAAATTTTTAAAATGTGAAAAATAAGTAAACAAAATAAATAATTGATGAAATTTAGGGTGAAAAGAAACTTTTTGATTCCAAATGGAAACATCAAAGACCCTTGAACAAACTTTGAATGAAAAAGGATTTAAAAAGATAAACAAATAATAAATAAAATTATAAAAGTTGGAATCACCATTTTTGGATCTTTAAATAAAAAGATATGGATTTTATGAGCAAAGGAAGAAATAAATAAATAAGGACTATTTAAAAATAAAGCCAAATTAAATCTTGGCCAAACAAATGAAATGAAAGATTTTGTTTAATAAAAAAGTAAAAGATTATTTGAATAAAATCATAAGGATTTATTAATATCCAATTTTATTTAAATAAAGACAATTCCCTATTTAAATGAACATTAAAACATATTAAAGTATTTTAAATAATAATTCAAATTGAAATTGTTTTGAATAAATAAAACCTACCAAAAAAGATTTGGTAAAGTTTAGAATTCAAATAGCGTTTGAAAACATATTTAAATCTTATTTTGAAATAAACACAAATGTCTATTTTAAATAAATAATAGACCCTAAAAGAATAAAAGAATTATTATAAAATGGACTTTAAAAACATATTTAAAATAGTATAGTAGCTTGCTGAAAGTTTGCTAAAGGTTTGAATTCAAATGGTGTTTGAATTATTTGAACAAAAATCAAAACAGAAAAATAGAAAAGGAAAAAGAAAAAGATTCAGTATAAAAAAAGAAACAAAACCCAGCCCAGAGACAAGGCCTAGTCCAGCCCAGCAACTAGCCCATCTTCTCTCCCGGCAGCAAAACTTTTTTCACCGGCAAGACACCTAGTCATCGACATCAGACCCCACCTAACCTCCACTCCCCATCGATTTAACGGGACCCATCGCCACCTCATCGCCAAGAACCCGTGCAGACTGCTCCTCGCAACCTTGCTGTTTACTGCCGCGTTTAATCTTCACGAATTCGTTTGATTGCGCGATTAAACCTAGCCAGAGACGATGCTATCTTAAGCGCCTTGCCCTCCTCTCTCTTTTCCCCCAGGCGCCATCTCCTCTCGGCCACCAGGCTGCCACAATCCCTAGCTCGAACCCACTGTTCCCGACGAGCAACTCCGGCCGATACCGGCGATGCTGAATCTCCCCTTGCCTCCAAGTGCGCACGAGCTTGACCAGCAGCTTCTTGCGCATCCCCCAGTGCCACCCTCTTGGCCACGCATGCCCCAGATCTTCAGCAAGGACAACACCCGAGCGCCACCGAGAACTTCCCCAACTCCGGCGGCCCTCCCCCGGTAACTCCGACCTCGCCTCTCCCTCTCGATGATGCTCCCGTGATTGCTACTCTCTCCCGTGTCTAACAAACCCTCTACCTCGCCTTTTTGTGCCTTGTAGCATCGGCAACAACCACACCTGAGAGCACCCGACGCCGTCACGAACTCCGACGAGCAATCACCGTCGCTCCCGTGGGCCCCTCAAGTAGCCTAGACCACCTCGAGCTTCTCCTCATCGCGATGAGTTCGGTAATGGTCTCTTCCCTCTCCCGTGCTTCATGGTTCGTCGGCAACGTCACCTCCTGAGCGTGCGCCACCATCAGCCGCCGCCAGCGCCGCCCATCTGTGGTCGAGCTGCTGTGAGCCATTGGATCTAGATCCAAGCGACACGATAGATTGACTTAACGAACCATTATCATGTGCTCTGTGCCATAGATTTTAATCAGATCCAAAGCACCCCGTAGCTCGATCCGCACGAACCGTTTTCAGCCAATAAGAACATGACGTGTGGCCTGTGTTTCGATTTAAAAACAGAAAATGTTATGTTTGAACTTGTAAAATTCATAACATTCAATCTACATGTCCAAATTTTGTAAATTTTATATCAATGGAATCAGAAAAAGGAGTACTTTGCAACCATGCACTTTTTTAATGAATTGCTTCTGTAAAATTAGTTGTTTTAGCAGAAACATGTGTAGGCATCTTTTGAATATAAAAATTATTCTAGAAATGTTTTTAGGGTAAAATCTTCTGTAAAAATATTGTGTTGAACCTACTGACCATGGAAACCAACTTTTGTGTTTAAAAAAATATATTTTTTGACACTTAGGAATGAATACTTTGAATTAAAGCATTTCTAGCTAAATAAAATTATTGATTATGGTTTAAAAATGCTTTTAAAGTAAAACCTTTTGGAAAATGATGTGATTTAAACTATATGACCCTAAACACCAATTTTTTGGACTTGAAAACATATTTGATGAACCTTAGTAAAATAATACTTTGTTAAAGGCATTTCTAGAAAATAAAAAATATTGCTTTGAATTAAAAATGGAGTTTGGATGAACCATTTTGCAAATGGATTAATAATAAAACACTTTGACCATAAAACTAACATTTGTGTTTAAAGAATATATTGGGCTAACCCTACAAATTATTACTTTGATTTAAATCATTTCTAGCAAAACAAAATGATTTAAATGGCCATTTTCCCTAACTTGAATTTAAATGATTTTACCACTTTTATAAATGACCTTTAGGTGTTTTAAAATGTTTAGAGCCTACTAGAAACCACTTTTCCAAATAAAACCATCTTTTGCATGATTGCATGCATTGCTTGATTTTATTGTTTCATGTGATAAATTGTTTGAATGCTAGTTGAATATGTGTTTGCTTGATTGAATTGTATTGAAGTTAGAAGAGTGTGATATTTGCAAGATCAAGGAGTGAACCAATATTCTCTACTTAAAAGGCAAGTGACACTATCATCCATGTCCTACTATTTTCATTACACTTTGTAGAATTTTTGTAGTATGCATGATAGGGCTACTATATTACTATGCTATGCTATGTCCTATTAGGAAACCCTTTATATCTTCCTTAGTGAAAACATCATAGTTGTAGTATGCTTAGTCCTGCTATAGACTTGGGGTGGAATACCATGTTATGAATATATGAAGTGTTGGAAAAATATATGTTTTATATAATAAAACAAGTACTCAATGAACCATCTGGGTGGAATGAGGATACTCAATTATGGATAAGGTGGCAACAAAGGGAACCATGTTTATATGGCTATCTTTTTTGTATGTGCACTAGAAGAAAACCACCCAGGGACTTAGAGATTGAACATGTTTCTCGTATAGTGGCTTCTGTGTACATCCACATGCTAAATGGGCTCTGGCTTAGTCAATTACATAGTGGAAGACCCTTGCATTGGTACCTATTCAGGTTAACTAGAATTATGTATTGGAAGTATATCCTTACGTTGGTTCCTGGTAGATATGCTAGCATTGTGTATTGGGAGGACTTCTATGGAAAGACTTTGTCACATTCTCGCTCTGCCGGTACTCCATTTGGTGTGTACTTATCCAGCGGCCACTGGTGGTGTCAAGACGAGATTTTGTCATGTGGGTAAAGTGTACAACTTCTGCAGAAGATCAAATTCTAAGTACTTAGCCATGTCCCGATTATGGACAACTCTGAGCAACTAAGGCTTGAAGCCATGGAAGATCTCGACATTCCAATTTCTCAAAGTAAAACTTGATGGTGTCAACAAGGGATTAGAAGGACTTGGAGTTTGCCAAGGAGTTCAAAAAGTTTGTTAAAAGATCAAAACTATTTTGAAAAGATAGGATAAAAACATATTTGTTTCTACAAATGAGCCTAAACCCTACTTATCCAAATATGCATATATTGATAGGTTCCAACTTACTTCCACATAGTAGTGATACTTGCCAATACAATTCAAATGTATTGACCCTTGTGGCTGTAACTTATATGTTGCAGGTTTGTTTAATGTTAGTGAAGTGTGTTGATTAGGATTACAAGTCTACAACCAACATGATTGCATGTGGCACTTTGAATATGAAGGACTCCATGCTATAGTTATTTCTGCTGCATTGTATTGATATAGCCAAATGAGCTATGTAAGAAGTAATGAATTATTTTATTCCTAATTATAAAGTTGTATTGTGAACTTTGTTTCTTGATATTACATCTTAACTGTGGATGCTAGCTATTGATCCTGGGACTAGCATTGTAAACACAAGGATCTCTAGCTTATTAAAGGTTGGGATCTCTACACACATGCTGCTGTAGAGAGCTACAATGCTTCAGAAAAGTTCTTTAGATGCATGATGGAAGAGCACAGCTCCGTTAGTGAGAATGTACTCAAGATGTCGGGTTATGCCTATAAGCTTGTGTCCTTGGGAATATCGATTCCCATTGACTTAGGCATCCATCGTGGTCTGCAGTCTCTACAACCTAGCTATAAGAGCTTCGTGATGACTATAATATGCAAGGCATGAAGAAGTCTCTCCCCGAGCTTCTATCAATGCTTAAAACTACAGAAGTGGAGATCAAAAAGGAACATCAAGTGTTGATGATCAATAAGAACACTGGTTTCAAGAAATACAAGAAGGGAAAACGGAAGGAAAGTAAGGTGTAACATCCCGAAAATACTAAACTTGGATCATCAAACTCTAATCATCAAAATTAGGGTTAACAAAAACTTTTCAAATTCAAAATATGAAAGCATGCATATGTGTATGCATTACCAATTTGGATTCTTTTGAATTGCCATGCTTGTGTGTTTCTTTGCTTGTAAAAGGATTCTTAGGTGAATTAAACATCATCTAAACAATCCCCACACTTTTCCCAAAGACAAATAAATCAAAACAAACAAAATAAGTGAATGGTCACTTTGACCAATTTAACTCCCATGCCTACTTTGGCCATCTCTAACTTTCAGAACTTAACAGAAACTTGTTTGGGTCTTTGCACCCCTTGATAGTAATCATAACATAGTACCAAGGCCCACTGTGTGATCATCCAAAAACTTTTGAATGCATAGTTTAAAGGACAGTTTAAAATTGAATCTATATCATATGGGAAGATCCCACTTTTGCAAAAACCACTCAAACAAGCTCAAATTTCAAAACCCAAGCATCCACAGACTCACCAGCACATGCCTAGCACACCCACCAAAAATCTTTTCAAAATTAAAAACTTGAATTCATGCGGCCATTTCATCAAACACCTTGCAGATTCAAATCAAACAAAATCAAAATACTATAGTGTGCAGTGATTCTAGCGTAACTTGTTCCCTCTCTGGGCACCGCTAGCCTTAGTAGATAATCTAACAACCTTAACTAATCTCTAGCATCACTGTAAGCTAGCCATTGTCGTCAATGGTCAACAATCCGAGAGCACCATGGTCACCCCAGTGTGGACGGCAAGCTACAAGTAGCACTAGCCTCGCCAACCTTGTATGGGAGCAAGCTAGCACCCCACCACCACTCCCTGTCCCAGCCGCGAGCGATGCTAGCCCCTGGACCACACGCACAGACCATGCCAAGCCGCTCTGCAACCATGCCGAGAGCGCGCTCCGTGCGCCACGCTCGATAGACGCCCACAGACCGCGTGCCGCCCTCGCCGCGTGCACACGCGATCACCACCATCCCAACAACCCCGCAGATAGGCCCGTTCGTCACCAAGCGGACCACGCGCGCTGTGCGCCATTAAAACTCCCGTCGGGCACGCGCAAAGCACCACAGCGTTCCGACTGATTAGCACCGCCCCATGCCTCGCCTCCATGCCGTTGAGCTTCGCCAGGGAGCACAGCACCGCCCCCTATCGTCGCCCACGCTGATAGCCCTGTGTGCCGTCGACCACCAAGAGCTCAGCTTGCGCCCGTCGCTCCCCTCTCGCCACTATAAATAGAGGCCTCCCCCGCTCGAATTCTTCACACCATTCCACTCCCCTCTCACCCAGAACCACCCCACCTCAGTCCCGGAGCAAGGCGAGCAGCGCATCACCAGAATTGCGTCGGAGCTCGCCGCTGCAAAGAAGAAGGGCGCCGTCGATTTCATCCACCCCAGGAGCTGCCGCGACCACCCCTGAGTTCGCCGTCGTCGACTTCGTCATTTTCCCGCATCGCCGACCTTCGCCTGAGCCCCGGTGAGCCTCCCACGACCCCCACTGAGCCGCTAGGGTTTGAGCTCGCCGGTGACTAGTTCATCGTCTACGACGACCCTCATCTGTTGATCTTACTTCTAATCCAACACACCACATTGCCCGGTACCGCTTCGCGTTTAATGAGTCGCTGACCAGTAGACCCGCCCTGTCAGTTGCGCCCCGTGCCGCGAAGTTACACTAGTGCGGCCCATTAACCCTTCCCGCGCAGCCCACTCGTTTGAATTTAGATTTTTCTATTTATATTCAAACTCAGTTCTGTACTTAGTTTCAAAAATCAACCCAGCTCGATTCAGTGAACCAAATTGAATGAAACCAATTTTTCTAGAAAGTTCTTGAAATGCTTAATCCAAGACCGTTGGATTCAAATCATTTGGATTTGTAGATAACCCTTGGTAAAAATAACAAGGCAGAAGCTTTTCTGCATTCAAACATTTTTCAAATTTAAACCATAATAGCTTTTGAGTTGATTCCAACTCTCAAAAATCACATTTTACCATACCTTTCAGAATGTATAAAAATATATGGGTTTACTTACAGAAATAATGTCCAAGTAATAAAAGAATGCCACATAGGCATTTCTAGTCACTTTATTTAATTAAAATAAAAGGGTAAAACCTTATTAAATTGTGACACACTTTAAATCACATTCCCATGTACTGAAATATGTGGTGATTACATGTGTCAACATGATCCCATGTTTGGTTTGGATAATAGTAAATCTTAAGTAGTTTTTCAATGAGTAGAAATTACTTTTCTAAAAATAAAATCATCAAGCCAAATGCTTAGTCTTGTAATGTTAGTGATGATGCTAGATCATCTATAGAACCCCTTTGTGTGATGATTGAAACTAGTTAAGTATTGTTTGGTGATTGTGTACCTCGTATTTATTTATAGACGCTAGTACCGACCAAGGATACGAGGAGGAAGGAGGATACTACGAAGAAGAAGCCGAGGAGAACTTCAACCACTGCTCTGCTCAAGGCAAGCTGATACTAATGCTTGCAAGCTAACACTTGCAATTATGAAAGTAGATAACCTATGCAATGCACTAAGCATGTTGGGTTAGACATATTCGATGATACCCCCTCCTAGTTTTACTTGCAATCTTTCTACTTTATTTCTTTATCAAAGCTTCTACTTAGAGTGTACTTAAGTAATTTGTAGATACTGGAAAGATAACTGAAGGTTGCATAAAGAGCATAAAATTTGGCCTAAGCTAGATAATCTTGATGTCATCCTAAGACATGAGATTGAACTTAGTTAGAACCCCACTAGTTTACCACCCTTCATTAGTACTCACCCCCACTTGTAGATGCTAGTGCTAAGCATAAAACTTGATCAACTTTAGATGGGAATACTTGGTGAAAATGGTTATGAAAACCTTAGAATGATGAGTCATTCTACTGAGATGTTTTGACATGTGTTTTCGAACACCATAGGATTTTGGTGATGAAAATGTTAAGGCATGAGCCTTAGCCCTTTATAAAACTGATGGTTGTCTGGATGCGATACCATTCCAGTTTTACCGTACAACCACAATACTCGAAGATTGGGTAGGGCTTGACTGGAAACTTGTATACATTAGTATTGGTTCCCTCATGACCAAGGTCTGATCTGAGGCTACCTTGTGAAGATTGTCCACCTGTGCAGTACCCAAGATGACAGTTGGTCATGGTTGGGAGGCCAAACTCACAGGAGAGGTGCCTATACTAGGGCGTGTAATTGAAAGGTTAGGATTGATTATCCGCATACTGAGTATGGTGAATTCAGGATTTGTTCCTGACGGATGTATCTAATGTTGTGGTGAAAGTGTACAATCTCTGCAGAGTGTCAAACTATTCGAATAGCCGCGTTCGCGGTTATGGACAGTTGGAGTGGCCATACTGTTCCCCCGTCAGCTGTTTTCAAAATGACTTGTAAAATGAATTGAGATTTTGACTTGACCATGACAGAGTTGTGGAATGAGATACAAGTTCCCACTTAGGTGTTATAAAATCCAACTAGCTTTCTCTTGCTTCTGAACTTAGTAGAGATAAATCTGTGTAACATCCCTAAAATCATGTTTTCAAAGATTTCATATCATGCATGCATGCATATCATTTAGGGATCAAAACTCAAACTCATTTGAAAGAAAACAGAACTTGAGAGCTATGATTTTATGTGATCAACATTAAATCAAATGCTACTCTCCAATGAGAGATTATTTGTTCAAAATCAAACCTTGATGCTCTCAGATTGTTTTTCTTGATTGCTAGTTCTTAAACCAAAATTTTGCAAAACAAATGTGGATTTAAAACCATTTTTAAAACTAGTTCAAATCAAGTGCTAAGTCACTGTGTATTTTGTTTGATCAATAGGACCAAGCTAATACAGAGAGACCACATGATTTTATGCCCAGAAAAGGTTTGAATTCAAATGGCTTTTGAAATCATTTGAAAATGATTTCTGAAAATTCAAACAGAAAAGAAAAGGAATAAAGAAATAAGAAAAGGCCGGCGCCACTAATCTAGCCCAATAGCGAAACCAGCCCACGAAGCCCACCCGAGGTTTTCCCCTCTCTCTCACGCGCACCCACTCGACCCCGCGCTCACTAACCAGTGGCCCCATCGCCACGTCATCATCGTCTTCCCAGAATCTACGCGATGAACACGTCGCCGCCCGTTTCTTCCCCGCCTCTGCCGCGATTTTAAACCCCTTAATTGGCGATGAATGCGTGCTAGGTTCTCGCCCCTTCTCTGGCTACATAAACCCCTCCCCCTCGCGACCATTTCCCCCAACAAAGCTAGCCAGAAGCGCCACCAGGCTGCCCGCAATTTTTCTTGCACCGCCGCTGTACTGAGAGACTCCGGCGAGCCATCACGGTGATTATCAAGCTCCCCTTGATTTCTGGTTCATGCGAAGTTCTTCGCAATCATCCTGCGCATCTTCTCATGCATCTGTTTTATTCTGAATCGCCCTAGACCGTCGCCATCGTCTCTGGAAGCGACTGAAGCTCACCTCGACTCCGGCGACTAATTCCAGTGAGCCCCATGTTCCCCTCCATTTTTGAATCACACGGTCGTGTTCGCCTATGTCTAGCGCACCTGCTAACAACTTTTGTTTGGATCCTTGTGCCCTAGAACATCGTCTTCGACTCCGACAGTGAGCATCCGACGCCACCAGCAACTCCGACGTGCTCGTGCTGCTGTGTTCGTGCGCCCCGACCCTGCCCGTCCAGACGTTTAGCATCCCCACGTTCTCGCGGTCTTGGTAAGCACACACCCGACCCTCCCTGCCCCTCTCGTTTCGCCGGAACATCGTTGGCAGCAACGCCACCCCGTGAGCAACTAGCTGCGCCGCAGGTTTTAGGTCAGAGAGATGTGATGCACTGGATCTAGATCTAGTGGTTGAGATTAGAAGCTAGACGAAGAGGTACGGGCAGATCTAAGCCGCACGTTTTAGTTAGACCTAACGGCTCAGAAGCGTGATCCGGCGCGAAGCGGTACCAGCCAGTTAGAAGGCGCCGCGTGGCACGAGTTTGGTTTTAAAATTTGGAATTAGATCTATTAGATGTTTGATTTTGTTTAAATCATAACTTTTGAATGCCACGTCCAAATTTGACAAATTTTATATCAATGGAATCAGGAGAGAAAATCCTTTCCATCTATGCAATGTGTTTAATGTTTTTCCTCTGTTAAAAAGGTTGTTTTTACAGAAACTTGTGTAGGCTTATTTAGGTTATAATAATTATTTGGGAAAGGTTTTAGTGTTCAAATAAAGTTTGTTTGGCAAGTTTTGAACTTGTTTATGAATCGGTACTGTGCACATGTCTTGTTTGGTGTATAAAATCATCCCATGGCATTATGCATGCATCCATATATTTTTGATTGTATTTATTTTGTATGTGATTTTGGTGCTATTATTTTATGTGTAGATTTTGGTGCAAATAGTGATTGTGATTGTGAGGATTGTAGCTACTCTCCAAACTACCAAGGCAAGTGGTGCTTCATGTTTTATTCCTAAGTTTTTCAACTTTGCATTAGAAATATTTTGCTAGTCTTGCATGGTTATTTTTGATATATGCTATGCTTGGGAAATCCTAGTAGTTATAGAATTTCTAGAAAAGTTTCTAAGATAAGATTCTTGTCAATGCCATGCTTAGCCTAGCTAGTAGCAACCAAGGGTGGTTATATATTCATGCTATGAGAAAATATTTCTAAGTCTTTGGACTTGTGCTTTGTTAATAAAAGAACTAAGTGAATGAAACACCTGGGTGGAATGGAAAGAATGGTTTGTGTTGAGTGGTTACACAAGGCCCATTTCTATGGTTTACCTTGTGTATCTCACTTGTGGAAAGCCACCCAGGAACAAAGGGATTTGAGATGCCATATGTTAAGAAGCTTCTAGTGCAGCCACTTGGCAATATGGGCTCTGCCTGGATCATATAGGTTGCAATAACTTAGTCATTTGGACAGTTGATGGTAGTGGGATGATAGGTTGGAACGCATCCATTTGGTCTAAGGGAAGGCTTCTGAAAGGTCCTGTCTTGGTGAAAATCAAGTCTTGTGGGGAAAGTGCACAACCTCTGCAGATGGAAGAATCTAAGTACTTAGCCATGTCCCTGGTATTGGACAACTTGAGCATCAAGACATGGAAGATATCAAGAATCTCCTCATCCCAATTTCTAAGTAAAAACTTGTGGTTGAACAAGGGTGAAGGTTCACCAATGTCTATTGGTGGTTCCTTGGGAAAGTTTTTGTCAAAGAAAAACTTAGAGTTTTCAACTAATAGCCAAAACCTATTTTGAGCAAAGCAAGCCTAAGCTACACTTAGCCAAAATGCATATAGTACTTAGTCCACCAATTTCCTACTAAGGTATCACTTGCCAATACTATTCCAATGTATTGACGCACTGTGGCTGTAACTTGTGATGTTGCAGGTTATTCCGATGATGATTAGGAGTCATGAGTCTACACTCAACATGCTTGCCTGTGGCACATGAAGATGAAGACTTATTTATCTTATTACTTATTTAAACTCTTGTACTAGGCCTATGGACATGGAGTTTGTAAAAGACTATGTTTGTCTCTGGAATGACTATAATAATGACCTTTGTTTCTGTGTACTTCATCTTAAACTGTGGATGCTAGCATTGATCCAGGGACTAGCATTGCAATCACAGGGATCCTTTTCCTTTATAAAGGAGGGATCTTACAGATGGTATCAGAGCACTGTGTTGCCTGTAGGATTATGACCCTAGGATTGGAAACCACTAAGGAAAAAAAATTCAACAACTTCCACACTTTTCTTTTTTTCTCGTAAACTTTTCTAATCTTCTTTCTCATCTCTATTTGTAGATGAACTCCATCAACGAAGCCGTGAGGAAGGGAACACTCATGACTATGAATTTGGAATGTGAGACAGAATTCCCCAAGGCTCTCAAGGACCTCATGGTTGCAATGGGAATACATGGTGCAGCTGTGTACAAAGGTTTTCCTGTGATGGATGAAGGAGTTGAGTACTGGTGGGTGCAACTTCACTTGTATAAAAACAAGGAAGACAACCACAAGGAATCAGGATTCTGCATGGTCACCAATTCAGTGGTGCACACTACATTCTTTGATTCAGCAAGGTATGCAGCTTGGAAGGCCATCAAAGAACTTGGTGATAGAATCAAGTGCAGAATTCTTAACACTCAGAATGACCTAAAGGAAGAAAAGAAACATACCCAAGAGTTAGAGGCTAGCAACCAAACCTTAAGGGAAGACATTATAGACTTAGTAATGGAGTCATGTGCTCTAGATAGACAGATTGCTTCTAGAGATGCCATGTTAACCAACTTGGCAAGTGAGATGGGATTGTAACGTACTTCGTTAGTTGGACCACCACTTATCATTTTATTTTCCAAATGTTGCTTGAAATAAGTTGAACCTTGGAATGTTTGTAATGGTTTCATGTATGCCATGACTTGTGTGATTTGATTTCCAAAGTTATACATGTGTTACTCTATTTTGTGATTCATCTCTATGTATGTTGATTCTAACTTTTTCTATCTTATAAAATAGATGCCTAATGTTATTATCAGCATGGCTCAAGAGTTCAAGGGAACTCGCTTTGGCACTCGTCTCATTGAGCTTACTAGTTTGCTCAATCTTCCACTTCCTTCCATCATGATGCTTCCCCTCACCAAGTTTGAGAGGAAAGACCTTTGGGGCTTCAAGGTTATTCAGCCAGGACGCCAGACTGAGCCAGCCACGGAGGCCATCACCTTCAAGCTCATGCATGATGACAAGGAGAGAGGCATAGAGGTAGTCATGCAGGATTTGCTTGGACGCTTAGTAGGGAGACACTCTCGAGAGGTTAGAGGTACTCACTTCCACGCCTTCGGCAGACGTGATGAGGATGGTGAGGCCATTGACTTCGAGGATACTGCTAGAGAGATAGCAGAGACTGTTCGTCTGTACCTCCAGGACTTAGAGGTTCTTCTTAGGCACCTAGACACTGATAGGACCAACGTCATGCTTAGCAATGACGAACTCCAGGTGCAGCTTCGTGAGAAGGACAAGCTCTTGGCGGAGCAATATGAGATAGTCAAGGAGATGGAGAGCAAGTTTGAGAGTCAAGATAAAAAGTTCAAGAGTCAAGAGAAGCGAGTCCAAGATAGGAACAAGAGGATTCGAGACATGACTGCAGAACTAGAGACCATGGACTTAGAGCTCGAGCATCAGCAAGGTGTGATTGAGAGACTCCGTGCACAGAAGAGAGCTCTAAAATCCAAAGTAGAGGCCTTGACCACCAATGTCAAGGAATACAAGACCGCGATGGAGAATGCCGGTCTTACACTTGTTGATGAGGAGGTAGATGCAGAGGAGTAGTGATGACTACTCATTTATCATTTATTTATCATACTTTTGATTAATGAGTCGCAATGATCATCCAACATGTGGATGGCTTGCTATTGGTGTGTTTACTTTTCCAAACTTGTTGTCTATGTTGTTGAACTTTTACTACTTTGATGCATGTTTGTTGTGATTTGTTATGTGATGTATTGTGCATGTTATCATCTATGGGTATCTCATTCTTATCCTTATTGAAACCACAGATGCCTCCCCGACGTGCCAATCCCAACCCCAACAACAACAACATCACCCCTGAGATGCAACAAATGATGACAGCTCAGACTCAGCTGATGCAAATGATGACTACTTTCATCCAGAATCAGAACAACAACAACAACAACAATAATAATAATAATAATAATAATAATAATAACAAAAACAACAATCAGAACAACCCACCGGGTTTTGACATGCTTACCAGGTTCTTAAGACTGAGGCCAGCAAAGTTCTCAAGAACTAATGATCCTATGGTGGCCAATGATTGGCTACGCTCTGTGAACAAGGACTTGGTAACTATTGGTTGTACTGATGAAGAGAAGGTCAGATTTGCAGCACACTTGTTGGAAGGACCAGCAGCCACTTGGTGGGATAATTTCCAGATCACCACTCCCATTGCGGATGTGACATGGGCTATCTTCGAAGATGGTTTCCGTACTGCTCACATCTCATCCGGAGTGATGAGTCTGAAGAAGAAAGAGTTTCATAATCTGAAGCAGCGCCACCGCAGCGTGGCAGAGTATATTGAGGAGTTCAATAATCTGGCGCGTTATGCACCGGATGAAGTTGTAACATCCCTAAAATCATGATTTCAAAGTTTGCATATCACTCATGCATGCATATAGATTTGAGATCATTTTTCAAACTCATTTTAGAAAAAAACAGAAGCACATGGTGCTATGATTTTATGTGAGCAGATTTAATTCAAATGGCCATCACCATTTGAAAGTTTGAAAGTTTAGGAACTTGGTTGCTTGCCTTCATTGTTGAAAGGATTGTGTGTAGAAATTAGACCAAAGTTTACAACTTAGAAATAGTTTCAAAAACCCCTTTTCAAACTTTTGCAAATCAGAAGCAAGTCCCTGATTATTTTGTACTCCAAGCTTGACCAAGCCTTTACAAAACAACCACTTGCTTAAATACCTATATTGGAGACTACTGCACCCTGCAAAAAACCCTAGAAAATTTTGAATTCAAAAAGAGTTTGAATTCATATCAAAACCAATTCAGAAAATCGTCTCAGAAAAAGAAAAGAAGCAAACAAATGGAAAAGGCCTAGCGCTACCAATCTAGCCCAGCAACAGAGCAGGCCCAGCAAGCCCACCCGGGGCATTTCCTTTCTTCTCACACGCGCGAGCACACCCCTCACCACCGATGCCTGCACCCCACGCCTCTATTTATTTCACTGACCGGGCCGGCCCACGCCGCCTCGTTTTCCTAAACCGCTACCGCGACCACGTCGCTGCTGCTGTCAAGGCCGGTAATGGCGTGGCGTAATTAGCCATTATTCCGCAGGCGTTTCCTGTCGCGCCTAGGCTTACTTAAACCCCTCTGCCCCGCAAGCATTTCCGCCCACTCTCCTCGCTCACTCCGCCACCAGGCTACGCGCAATTGCTCTCGAAGCCCCGCAGTACCGACAACTCCGGCGACCAATTACGGTGAGCCCCGACCACCCCTCCCTCTCTGGTTCAAACGAGGATGTTCAGAATGATCTTGCGCATCTGCTGATACCTTCCTTTTGCCTACTCGTGACCCAGGTCGTCGTCTTCATTCGCGACCGAAACCACCTGCGCCGCCGATAGACTTCGGCGACCAATTAAGGTAAATCCCGAGCGCCCCTTGCCCCCTCCTTCACGCGAGCTTGTTCGCCTGTGTCTTGCGCAAATCCTGATGCCACTGGTTCGTGCTAGGGCGACGCCAAACCTCGGCAAGGACCATGACTGCAAGCTACTAACGCCGCCCGCAACTCCGACGAGCTCCAGAGACCGTTCCCGCGCGCCCCTTCGCAAACCAACACCACGTCGAGCTTCAGCACGCCACTGCGGTTCTGGTAAGCGCCTCCCTTCCTCCCCGGGCGACCTAGAGCACCGGCACCACCGCGGTCAGACGCACCGCCGCCAGTCAACGCCGCTAGCGCCGCTCGTTTCTGGTTAGGAGATTGCTAGCCGTCAGATCTGGATCCAACACGTAGATTTAGATCACTTAGCGAATCGTTTTCGGTAGATCTGAGCCGTGCAGCGATAGTTAGATCCAACGGCGCGGAAGGGTGATCCGGTGCGAACCGGTACGCGCTAGTAATATCGTGACGCGTGGCTAGGGTTGGATTCAAAATAGAAATTCAAATCAGATTTAGATCAAATTTTCAAAGGGCTATAACTTTTGATTCCTACGTTAGATTTTTGCAAACTTTATACCGTTGGAATCAGTGAGTCAAGCCCTTTCTGAATCTGCAATGTGTTTAACAAAATGTTTCTATTAAAATGACTTTTTATACAGAAACTTATTTAAGACTATTTTAAGTATAGAATTTGTTTAGTATTTTGTATTGGTGCTAAATAAGTTTAGTTCGCAAGTTTTTGACTTGGTTATGTTTCTGTATCATGCACTTGCTTGGTGAAGTTTTCAAAAATCAACACTTAGCATTTTCTTGCATGCATGCATTCATATTTTTGTTTGTATATGAATTGTGTGTAATTTGGTGCTACAAAATTCTTGTGTAGATTCTGCTGTGACTATGATTGTGAAGAGTGCTACTCTCCCCATTACCAAGGCAAGTGGTACTTCATGTTATTTTCATCCCTATATTTTTGTATAGCATTAGAAATATTTTGCTAAGTCTTGCATGCTACTTTTACCAAATGCTATGTTGGGAAATCCTATGTAGTTGTAGGGTGCTAGAATTGCTAGGAAAATTCCTAAGTTAAGTTACTATACCATGCTTAGCCTAGCTAGTAGCAAACAAGGGTTGGTATAGTCTATACATGCTATATTGAAAATATTTCTAAGTCATGAGACTTATGTTTTCTTAATAAAACAACTAAGTCAATAAATCCCCTGGGTGGAATGGGACTTGTATTGGTGGTTTTTGGTTGAGTGGTTACACAAGGCCATGGATTTGGCTTGTGTATCTCACTTGTGGAATGCCACCCAGGCACAAAGGGATTTTGGAGGCCAAGTGTTAAGAAGCTTATAGTGCAACCACTTGGCAAAATGGGCTCTGCCTTGATCATATAGATTGCTAGAACTTAGTCACTTGGACAGTTGGTGGTAGTGGGATTGATAGGTTGGAACGCATCCATTTGACTAAGGGAAAGCTTCTGAAAGGTCCTGTCTTGGGAAACCAAGTCTGGTGGGGAAAGTGCACAACCTCTGCAGACGGAAAATCTAAGTACTTAGCCAAGTCCATGGCAATGGACAACTTGAGCATCAAGACATGGAAGCTATCAAGAATCTCATCACTCCAACTTCTAAGTAAAACTTGTGGGAGAACAAGTGAGAAGGACCCCAATGTCTATTGGTGGTTTCTTGGGAAAACTTTTATCAAAGAAAACTTAGTGATTTCAACTAATAGGAAAAACCTATTTTGAAGCAAAGCAGGCCAAGCTACACTTAGCCAAATTGCATATAGTAATATAGTCCACTTAAAATTTACTAAGGTATCACTTGCCAATACTATTCCAAAGTATTGACCCACTGTGGCTGTAACTTGTGATGTTGCGGGTTATTCAGATGATGATTAGGTGTCATGAGTCTACACTCAACATGCTTGCCTGTGGCACATGAAGATGAAGACTTGTGTTTATTTACTTACTCCAAAACTCTTGTATTAGGCCTATGGCCCTGAGTTGTATAAGACTATGTTTTATCTCTGGAATGGATGTAATAAATGACCTTTGATTCTGTGTACTTCATCTTAAACTGTGGATGCTAGCATTGATCCATGGACTAGCATTGCAATCACAGGGATTCTTCTCCTTTACAAAGGAGGGGTCTAACAGATGGTATCAGAGCACTGTGTTGCCTGTAGGATTATGACCCTAGGATTGGAAACCTCTAAGGAAAAAAAATTCAACTACTTCTTCACTTGTCTATTCTTCTCATAAACTTGTCTAATCTTCTCATTCTCATCTCTAATTGTAGATGAACTCCATCAACGAAGCCGTGAAGAAAGGACCACTCATGACCATGACCTTGGAGTGTGAAACTGAGTTTCCTAAAATTCTCAAGGACCTCATGGTGGCAATGGAAGCACATGGTGCAGCTGTGTACAAAGGCTTTCCAGTAATGGATGAAGGAGTGGAATATTGGTGGGTGCAACTTCACTTGTACAAAAACAAGGAAGACAACCACAAAGAAAGAGGATTCTGCATGTACACCAACACTGTGATGCACACCACATTCTTTGAGTCAGCAAGAGAAGCAGCTTGGAGGACTATCAAAGAACTAAGTGCTAGAGTCAAGTGCAGAATGCTCAACCTCCAAAAAGACTTAGAGAAAGAGAAGGGGCTTACCCAAGAGTTGGAAGCCACCAACCAAACCTTAAGGGGAGATATTATAGACTTAGTGATGGAATCATGTGAACAAGATAGGTGGATTGCCTCTAGGAACATTGTGTTAGCCAACAGATCCAGTGAGATAGGATTGTGAACGCACTTCATTAGTTGGACCACCACCTATCACCTTACTTTCCAAAATGATACCTTAAATAAGTTTGGACCTTGATTGATGTAATGGATTCATGTATGCATGACTTGTGTGATTTTGTGCTCCAATGATATGTATGAAATGTTTGTCTTGTTATATCATAAATTGTGTTGTCCTAACATTTCTATCTTATAAATAGATGCCTATTACCATCAGCACTGTTGAGGAGTTCCAGGTTACCCGTTTTGGTCCTCGTATCGTTGAGCTTACCACTTTGCTCGATCTCCCCCTTCCCACCATCATGGTGCACCCACTCACCAAGTTCGAGAGGAAGGACCTCTCGGGCTTCAAGGTGAACCAGCCCGGATGCCAGACAGAGCCTACTACGGAGGCCATCATCTTCAAGCTTATGCACGATGACAGGGAGAGAGGCATGGAGGTAGTCATGCAGGATCTGATAGGACGTCTACTAGGCCGTCACTCCCGACAGGTTAGAGGCACCCACTTCCACGTCTTCGGAAGACGTGATGATGATGGAGAGTCCATCGACTTTGAGGACGACTCGAGGGACGCAGCAGAGCCGATACGCCTGTACCTCCAGGACTTAGAGTCTCTTATTAGGCACATGGATACTAACAGGACCAATGTCATGCTCAGTAATGACGAGCTCCAGGTGCAGCTTCGCGAGAAGGACAAGCTTTTCGCACAGCAGGACGAGATAGTCAAGGAAATGGAGGCGAAGTTCGAGACCCAGGACCGTAAGTTCAAGAGTCAGGAGAAACGTGTCCAGGATAGGAACAAGAAGATCCGGGACATGACCGAAGAACTGAAGTCCAAGGATTTCGAGCTAGAGCAGCAGCAGATGGTGATCGAGAGGCTTCGCTCCTAGAAGAGGGCTTTTAAGCCCAAGATCGAGTCCTTGACCACCACCATTGAGGAGAACAAGACCGCGATGGAGAACGCAGGTCTTACCTTTGTCGAGGAGGAGATTGACGCTGATGAGTAGATTTGACTACTCGGTTATCTTTTATTGTCGTACTTGTTATTGTGAACTTGTTATTGGACCATCCGACATGTGGATGGCTTGCCACTTGTGTGTTTTACTTTGAGAACTTGTTATCTTGTTGTTGAAATTTATCTTTGTGTTGCATGCTATGTGTTTGCTTATGTGATGTAATGTGCATAAAACATCTATGGGTATCTCATTCTTATCTCTATTTGAACAAACCACAGATGCCTCCCCGTCGCGCAAACCCCAACCCCAACAACATCACCCCAGAAATGCAGCAGATGATGAATGCGCAAAAAAAACTTATGCAAATGATGACGACATTCATCCAAAACCAGAATAACAACAATAACAACAACCCCAATAACAACAACAATAACAATAACAACAACCCTCCGGGCTTTGATATGCTCACCAGATTTCTGCGTTTGAGGCCAGCTAAGTTCTCGGGGACGACTGATCCCATGGTGGCCAATGATTGGCTACATTCTGTAAACAAGGACTTAGTGACCGTGGGCTGCACGGACGCTGAAAAGGTCAGATTCAGCAAGATCTGTTGGAAGCCGGCCCGCCACATGGTGGGACAACTTCCAAATCACCACTCCTATTGATGAGGTGACTTGGGCTATCTTTGAAGATGGCTTTCGCACTGCTCATATCTCATCAGGAATGATGAGCCTGAAAAAGAAGGAGTTTCACAACCTGAAGCAGCGCCACCGCAGTGTGGCTGAATATATAGAAGAGTTCAACAATCTGGCGTGTTATGCACCGGATGAGGTTGACACAGATGCCAAAAGAAAGGAGAAGTTTCTTGAAGGGTTGAATGATGAGCTAAACTTACAGTTGTCTGTGGCATATGTTCCAACTTATCAGTCTCTGTGTGACAAGGCTGCTATTTTGGAGAACAAAATGAAGCAAGTGGAGAGTAGGAAGAGAAAGCTCTCCGACAAGCACAGCTCGGGATCGTCTCACAAACGATCTCATATTGATGACAGTGGAAGCTCAGGATCCCACAAGCATGGGAAATTCAACAAGCACCACAACCACAACCGTCATGACAACAAGCATCATCGCAGTCATGACAATGATAAGTACAAGAACCACAAGAGTGGACATAAGAGCCACCACAGTGGAAATGGAAGTGGAAGTGGAAGTCAGCCTGCTAAAAGAGACATCAGTCAGGTTGAATGCTTCAAATGCAAGAAGCTGGGGCATTATGCTAATGAGTGCCCTGAGAAGAAAGTTGAAGGACCTAACAAGCCCAAACCTTTTCAGAAAGGACAGGTTAACCACATCAATGTTGAGGAGGTCTATGAGGAACCTAATGCTGTTGCTGGTAAGTTCAGACTCAATTCAATTCCAGCATTTGTACTCTTTGATACTGGTGCATCTCATACATTCATATCAAGAGCATTTGTTGAAAGAAATGAACTACCGGTAGAAACTATTGGGTGTCCTATAAGAGTAAGTTCTCCTGGTGGAGAAATGATAGTGAATTCAGGATGTCATGACTTAGTCATAGAGTTTGGAAAACATAAGTTTCCAGTGAGCCTGATAATCCTAGATTCCCAAGGATTGGATGTAATTTTGGGAATGGATTGGATGTCTAAGTATGAAGGAGTACTAGATTGTACAAATCATACAGTTACACTCACAACCCTTGAAGGAAAGCGGATAAAATTCAAGTCCAACTTTGAATCTAAAGGAAGTAAGCTAAATTCTCTTAAGGGGGTTAGCATGGACACTGTGCCAATTGTGTGTGAGTATCCGGACGTGTTCCCGGAAGAATTGCCGGGAATGCCACCAGATAGAGACGTGGAGTTTATAATAGATTTGGTACCGGGTTCTGGACCAAGAGCAAAGAGGCCTTATAAAATGTCAGTTGATGAACTAAAAGAACTCAAGAAACAACTTGGAGAACAGTTGCAGAAAGGATTCATCCAACCAAGTTCTTCATCTTGGGGAGCTCCAGTTTTATCTGTGGAAAAGAAGGATAGAAGTCAAAGGCTATGCATAGATTACCGTTCACTCAACGAGGTAACTATCAAGAACAAATACCCTTTGCCAAGAATCAATGACTTGTTTGATCAGCTAGAAGGAGCATGTGTGTTCTCGAAGATTGATCTCCGATCAGGCTATTTTCAACTCAAGATAAGAGAGCAAGACATACCTAAAACAGCATTCACCATAAGGTATGGATTGTATGAATACACCGTGATGCCTTTTGGTTTAACCAACGCTCCAGCATACTTCATGAATATGATGAACAAGGTGTTCATGGAATTTCTTGACAAATTTGTTGTCGTTTTCATCGATGACATCTTAGTCTACTCCAAGAGCAAGGAAGAACATGAAGGACACTTACGCTTGATACTTGAGAAACTGAGGGAGCATAAACTTTATGCCAAATTCAGCAAGTGTGAGTTCTGGTTAGAAGAAGTTGGATTTCTTGGTCACGTTATGACAAAGGATGGTGTAGCAGTTGATCCTGCCAAAGTTTCAGCTGTGACTGAATGGGAATCTCCTAAGAACATGAAAGAGGTTCGTAGTTTCCTTGGCTTAGCAGGTTACTACAGAAGATTCATTGAAAATTTCTCAAAGGTTGCTAAGCCCATGACTGAATTGTTAAAGAAAGACAAAAAGTTTGCTTGGTCTGAAGGTTGTGAAGTCAGCTTTCAAGAATTGAAGAAGAGACTTGTAACAACACCGGTTTTATGTCTGCCAGATTTGGAAAAAGATTTCCAAGTATACTGTGATGCATCTCATCAAGGTTTGGGTGCCGTACTTATGCAAGACGGTAAAGTTGTGGCCTATGCCTCGAGACAACTCAAAACTCATGAAGTAAACTATCCTACTCATGATTTGGAGTTAGCCTCTGTTGTCCATGCACTCAAAACATGGAGGCACTACCTTTTGGGAAAGGCCAGAAGTGTTCACCGATCACAAGAGTTTGAAGTATATCTTCACCTAGAAGGAAATCAATATGAGACAAAGAAGATGGTTAGAGCTTATCAAGGACTATGACTTAAGTTTGCAATACCACCCCGGTAAAGCAAATGCTGTAGCAGATGCTCTAAGTCGTAAGGTATTTGTGAATGGCCTTACCAAAGGAGAATTGCCAGATGATTTGTGTAAGCAATTCAAAGAACACAGATTGGAGATTGTGCCTGAAGGACATCTCATGTCTTTAGATGTCCAACCCACTTTGTTGGACAAGATTCGAGAAGCTCAAAAGACTGATAAAGAAATTGAAGAGATTAAGGTAAGAATTAGCCAAGGGAAAGGTAAAAGTTTCCATGTAGACGAACAGGCTACTTTATGGCATGGAAAACGTATTTGTGTTCCACAAGATCCGGAGGTGCGGAAACTGATTCTGCATGAAGCCCACAACTCTCCGTATTCTATTCATCCGGGTAACACCAAAATGTACATGGACATGAAAGAAAGATTTTGGTGGAACAATCTCAAAAGGGACATCGCCGAACATATTGCTTTGTGTGATGTGTGTAGTAGAGTAAAAGCGGAGCATCAGAAACCAGCAGGTTTACTTCAACCACTACCTATTCCTGATTGGAAGTGGGAAAATATTGGTATGGATTTCATTACCGGACTACCAAGGACCAGGTCAGGGTATGATTCCATATGGGTAGTAGTGGATCGCCTAACTAAAGTGACTCATTTTATACCCGTGAAGACAACTTATACAAGTGCCAAGTTAGCCAAAATCTACATGAGTAGAATTGTATGCCTTCACGGAGTGCCTAAGAGTATTGTGTCTGATAGAGGAACTCAATTAACTTCTCATTTTTGGAGACAGCTTCATGAGTCATTGGGAACGAGGTTGGAATTCAGCACTGCTTTTCATCCTCAAACTGATGGGCAAACGGAAAGAACTAATCAAATTCTTGAAGACATGTTGAGGGCATGTGCCCTAGACTATGGAGCAAGTTGGGATGAAAGTCTGCCTTACGCAGAGTTCTCTTACAATAACAGTTATCAAGCTAGTATTGGGATGGCACCATTTGAGTTTCTCTACGAAAGGAAGTGTACCACCCCATTGCTATGGAATGGTGTGGGAGAAAGGAGTTTATTTGGACCTGATCTTATCAAAGACGCCGAAGAGAAAGTCAAATTGGTTAAGGACAGGTTGAAGATATACAGTCCCCGATGTAAGAGCTACGCTGATTCTAAGCGAGAGAAGTCACCCTCTGAAATTGGGGATAGAGCTTATCTTAGAGTATCACCACTTCGAGGAGTGAAAATATTTGGAGTCAAAGGAAAGTTGGCACCAAGATATGTTGGGCCATTCAAAATTCTAAGTCGCAAGGGAGAAGTTGCATATGAAGTCGAATTGCCAGAATCTCTGTCAGCTGTCCATAATGTGTTTCATGTGAGTCAGCTTAAGAAATGTCACCCAGAAATGGAAGAATCTTCTCTGAAGGATACCATACCTTTGGAAGAAGTTCAACTAGAAAGTGACCTCACCTATGAAGAAAAGCCTGTCAAGATTCTTGAGACCGCAGAAAGAGTCACAAGGACAAAAACTATCAAGTTTTGCAAAGTGCAATGGAATCATCATTTCGAAGAGGAAGCAACATGGGAAAGAGAAGATGATCTTCGGAAAGACCACCCTCACCTATTTGCTAGCCGATCCGAATCTCGAGGGCGAGATTCACCTTAAGGGGGTTAGAATTGTAACATCCCTAAAACCATGATTTCAAAGTTTGCATATCACTCATGCATGCATATAGATTTGAGATCATTTTTCAAACTCATTTCAGAAAAAAAACAGAAGCACATGGTGCTATGATTTTATGTGAGAAGATTTAATTCAAATGGCCATCACCATTTGAAAGTTTGAAAGTTTAGGAACTTGGTTGCTTGACTTCATTGTTGAAAGGATTGTGTGTAGAATTTAGACCAAAGTTTACAACTTAGAAATAGTTTCAAAAACCCCTTTTCAAACTTTTGCAAATCAGAAGCAAGTCCCTGATTATTTTGTACTACAAGCTTGACCAAGCCTTTACAAAACAACCACTTGCTTAAATACCTATATTGGGGACTACTGCACCCTGCAAAAAACCCCAGAAAAGTTTGAATTCAAAAAGAGTTTGAATTCATATCAAAACCAATTCAGAAAATCGTCTCAGAAAAAGAAAAGAAGCAAACAAATGGAAAAGGCCTAGCGCTACCAATCTAGCCCAGCAACGGAGCAGGCCCAGCAAGCCCACCCGGGGCATTTCCTTTCTTCTCACACGCGCGAGCACACCCCCTCAGCCACTGACAGCCAGACCCCACGCCCCCTCTGTTTATTTCGCTGACCAGCGGGCCCCGTCCACGTCGCCCTCGTCTTCCCCAAACCGCGCCCGCGACCACGTCGCTGCTGCTGTCAAGGCCGGTAATGGCGCGGCGTAATTAGCCATTATTCCGCAGGCGTTTCCTGTTGCGCCTAGGCTTACTTAAACCCCTCTGCCCCGCAAGCATTTCCCCCCACTCTCCTCACTCACTCCGCCACCAGGCTGCGCGCAATTGCTCTCGAAGCCCCGCAGTACCGACAACTCCGGCGACTGATTACGGTGAGCCCCGACCACCCCTCCCTCTCTGGTTCAAACGAGGATGTTCAGAATGATCTTGCGCATCCGCTGATACCTTCCTTTTGCCTGCTCGTGACCCAGGTCGTCGTCTCCGTTCGCGACCGAAATCACCTGCGCCGCCGATAGACTCCGGTGACCAATTAAGGTAAATCCCGAGCGCCCCTTGCCCCCTCCTTCACGCGAGCTTGTTCGCCTGTGTCTTGCGCAAATCCTGATGCCACTGGTTCGTGCTAGGGCGACGCCAAACCTCGGCAAGGACCACGACTGCAAGCTACTGACGCCGCCCGCAACTCCGACGAGCTCCAGAGACCGTTCCTGCGCGCCCCTTCGCAAACCAACACCACGTCGAGCTTCAGCACGCCACTGCGGTTCTGGTAAGCGCCTCCCTTCCTCCCCGAGCGACCTAGAGCGCCGGCACCGCCATGTCGACGCGTTTCCGCTCCAACGCTTAGCGCCATTGCTTCTGGTTAGGAGATTGCTAGCCATCAGATCTGGATCCAACGCGTAGATTTAGATCACTTAGCGAATCGTTTTTGGTAGATCTGAGCCGTGCAGCGATAGTTAGATCCAACGGCGCGGAAGGGTGATCCGGTGCGAACTGGTACGCGCCAGTAATATCGTGACGCGTGGCTAGGGTTGGATTCAAAATAGAAATTCAAATCAGATTTAGATCAAATTTTCAAAGGGCTATAACTTTTGATTCCTACGTTAGATTTTTGCAAACTTTATACCGTTGGAATCAGTGAGTCAAGCCCTTTCTGAATCTGCAATGTGTTTAACAAAATGTTTCTGTTAAAATGACTTTTTATACAGAAACTTATTTAAGACTATTTTAAGTATAGAATTTGTTTAGTATTTTGTATTGGTGCTAAATAAGTTTAGTTGGCAAGTTTTTTACTTGGTTATGTTTCTGTATCATGCACTTGCTTGGTGAAGTTTTCAAAAATCAACACTTAGCATTTTCTTGCATGCATGCATCCATATTTTTGTTTGTATATGAATTGTGTGTAATTTGGTGCTACAAAATTCTTGTGTAGATTCTGCTAGTGACTGTGATTGTGAAGAGTGCTACTCTCCCCATTACCAAGGCAAGTGGTACTTTTGTATAGCATTAGAAATATTTTGCTAAGTCTTGCATGCTACTTTTGCCAAATGCTATGTTGGGAAATCCTATGTAGTTGTAGGGTGCTAGAATTGCTAGGAAAATTCCTAAGTTAAGTTACTATACCATGCTTAGCCTAGCTAGTAGCAAACAAGGGTTGGTATAGTCTATACATGCTATATTGAAAATATTTCTAAGTCATGAGACTTATGTTTTCTTAATAAAACAACTAAGTCAATAAATCCCCTGGGTGGAATGGGACTTGTATTGGTGGTTTTTGGTTGAGTGGTTACACAAGGCCATGGATTTGGCTTGTGTATCTCACTTGTGGAATGCCACCCAGGCACAAAGGGATTTTGGAGGCCAAGTGTTGAGAAGCTTATAGTGCAACCACTTGGCAAAATGGGCTCTGCCTTGATCATATAGGTTGCTAGAACTTAGTCACTTGGACAGTTGGTGGTAGTGGGATTGATAGGTTGGAACGCGTCCATTTGACTAAGGGAAAGCTTCTGAAAGGTCCTGTCTTGGGAAACCAAGTCTGGTGGGGAAAGTGCACAACCTCTGCAGACGGAAAATCTAAGTACTTAGCCAAGTCCATGGCAATGGACAACTTGAGCATCAAGACATGGAAGCTATCAAGAATCTCATCACTCCAACTTCTAAGTAAAACTTGTGGGAGAACAAGTGAGAAGGACCCCAATGTCTATTGGTGGTTTCTTGGGAAAACTTTTATCAAAGAAAACTTAGTGATTTCAACTAATAGGAAAAACCTATTTTGAAGCAAAGCAGGCCAAGCTACACTTAGCCAAATTGCATATAGTAATATAGTCCACTTAAAATTTACTAAGGTATCACTTGCCAATACTATTCCAAAGTATTGACCCACTGTGGCTGTAACTTGTGATGTTGCAGGTTATTCAGATGATGATTAGGTGTCATGAATCTACACTCAACCTGCTTGCCTGTGGCACATGAAGATGAAGACTTGTGTTTATTTACTTACTCCAAAACTCTTGTATTAGGCCTATGGCCCTGAGTTGTATAAGACTATGTTTTATCTCTGGAATGGATGTAATAAATGACCTTTGATTCTGTGTACTTCATCTTAAACTGTGGATGCTAGCATAGATCCAGGGACTAGCATTGCAATCACAGGGATTCTTCTCCTTTACAAAGGAGGGGTCTAACAGAAGTTGACACTGATGCAAAAAGAAGAGAGAAGTTTCTCGAAGGCCTGAATGATGAACTGAATCTACAGCTATCAGTGGCCTATGTTCCAACTTATCAGTCTCTTTGTGACAAGGCTGCTATTTTGGAGAACAAGATGAAGCAAGTTGAAAGTAGGAAGAGAAAGCACACTGACAAGCACAGCTCGGGATCGTCTCACAAGCGTTCCCATTATGATGATAGTGGGAGTTCAGGATCCCACAAGCATGGGAAATTCAACAAGCACCACAACCACAACTGTCATCATGACAACAAGCATCACCGTAGTCATGACAATGATAAGTACAAGAATCACAAGGGTGGATATAAGAGCCACCACAGTGGTAGTGGAAGTGGCAGTGGAAGAAAGCCTGTCAAGAAGGATCTTAGTCAGGTTGAATGTTTCAAGTGCAAGAAGATGGGGCATTATGCAAATGAATGCCCAAAAAAGAAAGTTGAAGGACCCAACAAGCCCAACCCTTTTCAGAAGGGACAAGTGAACCACATCAATGTGGAGGAAATCTATGAGGAACCTGATGCTGTTGCTGGTAAGTTCAAAATCAATTATGTTCTAGCATTTGTTCTCTTTCATACTGGTGCATCTCATTCATTCATATCAAGAGCATTTGTTGAAAGAAATGAACTACCGGTAGAAACTATTGGGTGTCCTATAAAATTGAGTTCTCCTGGTGGAGAAATGATAGTGAATTCAAGATGTCATGATCTAGTCATAGATTTTGGGAAGTATAAGTTTCCCGTTAACTTGATAATCCTAAACTCCCAAGGATTGGATGTTATTTTGAGAATGGACTGGATGACTAAGCACAAGGGAGTGATAGATTGTGCCAATCATACTGTCTCACTCACAACTCCAGAAAACAAAAGGATTAGATTCAAGACCAACTTTGAAGCAAAAAGGAGTAAGCTAAATTCTCTTAAGGGTGTTAGCATGGACAGTGTGCCAATTGTGAGTGAGTATCCGGATGTGTTTCCGGAAGAATTGCCAGGAATGCCACCAGAGAGAGATGTGGAGTTTCTTATTGATTTGCTACCAGGATCTGGACCGATAGCAAAGAGACCATACAAGATGTCAGTTGATGACCTGAAAGAACTCAAGAAACAACTTGGAGAACAGTTGTAGAAAGGATTTATCCAACAAAGTTCCTCATCTTAGGGAGTACCAGTTTTGTTTGTGGAAAAGAAAGATAGAAGTCAAAGGCTATGCATAGATTACCGTTCACTCAATGAGGTGACTATCAAGAACAAGTACCCTTTGCCTAGAATCAATGACTTGTTTGATCAGTTAGAAGGAGCCTGTGTGTTCTCAAAAATTGATCTCCGGTCAGGTTATTTCCAGCTCAAGATAAGGGAACAAGACATACCTAAAACAGCTTTCACCACAAGATATGGATTGTACGAGTACACCGTGATGCCATTTGGTTTAACCAATGCTCCAGCATACTTCATGAATATGATGAACAAGGTGTTCATGGAGTTCCTTGATAAGTTTGTTGTCATTTTTCATCGATGACATTTTGATCTACTCCAAGAGCAAAGAAGAGCATGAAGGACATCTACGTTTGATACTTGAGAAGCTTAGAGAGCATAATATGTATGCCAAGTTCAGCAAGTGTGAGTTTTGGTTGAATGAAGTTGGTTTTCTTGGACACGTTGTCTCAGGAGATGGTGTAGCAGTTGATCCTGCTAAAGTTTCAGCTGTAACTGAATGGGAATCTCCTAAGTCAATGAAAGAGGTTTGTAGTTTCCTTGGCTTAGCAGGATACTATGGAAGATTTATTGAGAATTTCTCCAAGGTAGCTAAGCCTATGACAGAATTGCTAAAGAAAGACAAGAAATTTGCTTGGTCTGTAGGCTGTGAACTTAGTTTCCAAGAATTAAAGAAGAGACTAGTGACAGCACCAGTCTTATGTTTGCCAGATTTGGAGAAAGATTTCCAAGTGTATTGCGATGCATCTCATCATGGATTAGGTGCAGTACTTATGCAAGAAGGAAAAGTTGTGGCTTATGCCTCGAAACAACTCAAAACTCATGAGGTAAACTACCCTACTCATGATTTAGAGTTAGCCTATGTTGTCCATGCACTCAAAACATGGAGACATTACCTTTTGGGAAAGCGATGTGAAGTGTTCACAGATCACAAAAGTTTGAAGTATATCTTCACCCAGAAAGAAATCAACATGAGACAAAGAAGATGGCTAGAACTCATCAAAGACTATGACTTGGATTTGCAATACCACCCCGGTAAAGCAAATGTTGTAGCGTATGCTTTAAGCTGTAAAGTTTTTGTGAATGGCCTTACTAAGGGAGAACTGCCAGATGATCTGTGAACCCAATTTAGAAATCTCAGATTGGAGATTTTACCTGAGGGACATCTCATGTCTTTGGATGTTCAACCCACTTTGTTGGACAAGATCAAAGAAGCCCAAAAGATGGACAAGGAAATTGAAGAGATTAAGGATAAGATTGGCAAAGGAAAACCCAAAGGATTCCATGAAGATGAACAAGGCACTTTATGGTATGGGTAACGTATCTGTGTTCCACAAGATCCGGAGCTTCGGAAACTGATTCTACAAGAAGCCCACAACTCACCATATTCCATACATCCGGGTAACACCAAAATGTACATGGATATGAAGGAAAGATTTTGGTGGAATAATCTCAAGAAAGACATCGTCGAACATATTGCTTTGTGTGATGTATGTAGTAGAGTGAAAGCGGAACACCAGAAGCCAGCAGGATTGTTGCAACCACTACCTATTCCTGATTGGAAGTGGGACAAGATTGGTATGGATTTCATCACCGGATTGCCAAGGACCAGGTCAGGATATGATTCTATTTGGGTAGTAGTGGATCGCCTAACTAAAGTGGCTCATTTCATACCCGTGAAGACAACTTACACAAGTGCTAAGTTAGCCAAGATCTATATGAGTAGAATTGTATGTCTACATGGAGTACCCAAGAGTATTGTGTTTGATAGGGGAACTCACTTCAATTCTCATTTTTGGAGGCAACTACATGAATCATTGGGAACGAGGTTGGAATTCATCACTGCCTTTCATCCTCAAACTGATGGACAAACAGAAAGGACCAATCAGATTCTTGAAGATATGTTGAGAGCATGTGCCCTAGATTATGGAGCCAGTTGGGATGAAAGTCTGCCGTACGCAGAATTCTCTTACAATAACAACTATCAAGCCAGTATTGAGATGGCACCATTTGAGTTTCTCTATGGGAGAAAGTGTACCACCCCATTTCTATGGAATGGTGTGGGAGAAAGAAGTTTGTTCGGACCAGAACTCATCAAAGAGGCTGAAGAGAAAGTCAAGCTAGTTAAGGACAGATTAATGATAGCACAGTCCCGACAAAAGAGCTACGCAGATCCTAAGCGTAGAGAAGTCACCTATCTTAGAGTGTCACCACTTCGTGGAGTGAATAGGTTTGGTGTCAAAGGTAAATTGGCCCCAAGATATGTTGGATCATTCAAGATTCTGAGTCGTAAAGGAGAAGTAGATTATGAGATTGAATTGCCAGAGTCTTTGTCAGCTGTTCATAATGTGTTTCATGTAAGTCAGCTTAAGAAATGTCATCCAGCAATGGAAGAGACTTCTTTGAAAGATACTATACCTTTGGAAGAGGTTCAATTGGAGAGTGACCTCACTTATGAGGAGAAACCTATCAAGATCCTAGAGACTGCAGAAAGAGTTACTCGGACCAAGACTATCAAATTCTGCAAAGTTCAATGGAACTATCATTCTGAAGAAGAAGCAACATGGGAAAGAGAAGATGATCTTCGGAAAGACCACCCTCACCTATTTGCTAGCCAACCCGAATCTCGAGGGCGAGATTCAACTTAAGGGGGTTAGATTTGTAACATCCCGAAAATCATGTTTTCAAAGATTTCATATCATGAATGCATGCATATCATTTAGGGATCAAAACTCAAATTCATTTGAAAGAAAACAGAACTTGAGAGCTATGATTTTATGTGATCAACATTAAATCAAATGCTACTCTACAATGAGAGATTATTTGTTAAAAATCAAACCTTGATTCTCTCAGATTGTTTTGCTTGATTGCTAGTGCTCAAACCAAAAATTTGCAAAACAAATGTGAATTTAAAACAATTTTTAGAACTTGTTCAAATCAAGTGTTAAGTCACTTTTTATTTTGTTTGATCAATAGGACCAAGCTAATACAGAGACCACATGATTTTATGCCCAGAAATATGAGTGTTACACTCTACAAAAATCCTGAAAACGTTTGAATTCAAATGGCTTTTGAAATCATTTGAAAATGATTTCTGAAAATTCAAACAGAAAAAGAAAAGGAATAAAGAAATAAGAAAAGGCCGGCGCCACTAATCTAGCCCAACAGCGAAACCAGCCCACTAAGCCCACCCGGGGTTTTCCCCTCTCTCTCTCTCTCACGCGCACCCACTCAACCCCGCGCTCACTGACCAGTGGCCCCAACGCCACGTCGTCATCGTCTTCCCATAATCAGCGTGATGAACACGTCGCCGCCCGTTTCTTCCCCGCCTCTGCCGCGATTTTAAACCCCTTAATTGGCGATGAATGCGTGCGAGATTCTCGCCCTGCTCTGGCTACATAAACCCCTCCCCCTCGCGACCATTTCCCCCAACAAAGCTAGCTAGAAGCGCCACCAGGCTGCCCGCAATTTTGCTTGCACCGCCGCTGTACCGAGAGACTGAAGCGCCCCATGATTTCTAGTTCATGCGAAAGTGCTTCTGTTTCATTCTGAATCGCCCTAGACTGTCGCCATCGTCCACCTCTGGAAGCGACTGAAGCTCACCTCGACTCCGGCGACTAATTCCGGTGAGGCCCGTGTTCCCCTCCATTTCTGAATCACACGGTCATGTTCGCCTGTGTCTAGCGCACCTGCTAACACCTTTTGTTTGGATCCTTGTGCCCCAGAACGTCGTCCTTGACTCCGACAGTGAGCATCCGACACCGCCAGAAACTCCGACGTGCTCGTGCTGCTGTGTCCGTGTGCCCCGACCCTGCCCGTCCACACGTTGAGCATCCCCATGTTCTCGCAGTCTCGGTAAGCACACACCCGACCCCCCTGCCCCTCTCGTTTGGCCGGAACATCGTCGGCAGCAATGCCACCGCCACCAGCAACCAGCTGCGCCGCCGGTTTTAGGTCAGAGAGATGTGATCCACTGGATCTAGATCCAGTGGTTGAGATTAGAAGCTAGATGAAGAGGTACGGGCAGATCTAAGCCGTGCATTTTAGTTAGATCTAACGTCTCAGAAGCGTGATCCGGCGCGAAGTGGTACCAGCCAGTTAGAAGGCACCGCGTGGCACGAGTTTGGTTTTAAAATTTGGAATTAGATCTATTAGATGTTTTATTTTTTTTAAAACATAACTTTTGAATGCCACGTCCAAATTTGACAAATTTTATCTCAATGGAATCAGGAGAGAAAATCCTTTCCATCTATGCAATGTGATTAATGTTTTGCCTCTGTTAAAAAGGTTTTTTTACAGAAACTTGTGCAGGCTTATTTAGTTTATATTAATTATTTGGGAAAGGTTTTAGTGTTCAAATAAAGTTTGTTTGGCAAGTTTTGAACTTGTTTATGAATCAGTACTGTGAACATGTCTTGTTTGGTGTAGATCATCCCATGGCATTATGCATGCATCCATATATTTTTGCTTGTATTTATTTTGTATGTGATTTTGGTGCTATTATTTTATGTGTAGATTTTGGTACAAATAGTGATTGTGATTGTGAGGATTGTAGATACTCTCCAAACTACCAAGGCAAGTGGTGCTTCATGTTTTATTCCTGAGTTTGTCAACTTTGCATTAGAAATATTTTGCTAGTCTTGCATGGTTATTTTTGATATATGTTATGCTTGGGAAATCCTAGTAGTTATAGAATTGCTAGAAAAGTTTCTAAGTTAAGATTCTTGTCAATGCCATGCTTTGCCTAGCTAGTAGCAACCAAGGGTGGTTATATATTCATGCTATGAGAAAATATTTCTAAGTCTTTGGACTTGTGCTTTGTTAATAAAACAACTAAGTGAATGAAACACCTGGGTGGAATGGAAAGAATGGTTTGTGTTGAGTGGTTACACAAGGCACATTTCTATGGTTTACCTTGTGTATCTCACTTGTGGAAAGCCACCCAGGAACAAAGGGATTTGAGATGCCATATGTTAAGAAGCTTCTAGTGCAGCCACTTGGCAATATGGGCTCTGCCTGGATCATATAGGTTGCAATAACTTAGCCATTTGGACAGTTTGTGGTAGTGGGATGATAGGTTGGAACGCGTCCATTTGGTCTAAGGGAAGGCTTCTGAAAGGTCCTGTCTTGGTGAAAATCAAGTCTTGTGGGGAAAGTGCACAACCTCTGCAGATGGAAGAATCTAAGTACTTAGCCATGTCCCTGGTATTGGACAACTTGAGCATCAAGACATGTAAGCTATCAAGAATATCCTCATCCCAATTTCTAAGTAAAAACTTGTGGTTGAACAAGGGTGAAGGTTCACCAATGTCTATTGGTGGTTCCTTGGGAAAGTTTTTGTCAAAGAAAAACTTAGAGTTTTCAACTAATAGGCAAAACCTATTTTGAGCAAAGCAAGCCTAAGCTACACTTAGCCAAAATGCATATAATACTTAGTCCACCAATTTCCTGCTAAGGTATCACTTGCCAATACTATTCCAATGTATTGACCCACTGTGGCTGTAACTTGTGATGTTGCGGGTTATTCTGATGATGATTAGGAGTCATGAGTCTACACTCAACATGCTTGCCTGTGGCACATGAAGGTGATGACTTATTTATCTTATTACTTATTTAAACTCTTGTACTAGGTCTGTGGCCATGGAGTTTGTAAAAGACTATGTTTGTCTCTGGAATGACTGTAATAATGACCTTTGTTTCTATGTACTTCATCTTAAACTGTGGATGCTAGCATTGATCCAGGGACTAGCATTGCAATCACAGGGATCCTTTTCCTTTATAAAGGAGGGATCTTACAATCTAGATTTTTGCAAAACAACCCTAGAGCTTAGTATCCTATTACAAAAACCCCCTTCACTTGTTAGTATTAGTTTGCGAGTACTTAAAGAGTACTCATGGATTTGGTCCTGGCTATTCCCGTGGCCAGACTATGAAGAGGAGTACCAGGATGATGGACCCCAGGAAGGTTACGAAAACTAGAATCATCTCCCATCGTCAACATTGCCTGTGACCCCGAGGATGGAGCTCGCCTACGCTACCGTTATTATTTCCGCTGCTTGAGTTGTATTAAGAACTGGATCATGAGATCCTTATTTGTGTAAGACCTTGTGTATGGTTTGTAATGGATGATGTACTGTGGTATCCAATTCTGTTATGTCTCGCAAAAATGGTAATCTTGGGATTGTGATGTATGGCATAACAGGCATCTGGGATTAAAAATCCGGGTGTTGACATAAGGGCGGCAAGCCAGTTGCCGTGCCTGAAAAGAAACCCCGAGTTGGACCTAAGTCTGATACCGAGTGCTACTATTGTAAGGGGACTGGCCACTGGAAGCGCAACTACCCTAAGTATTTGGCAGACAAGAAGGCCGGCATGGCAAACAAAGGTATATACGATATACATGTTATTGATGTGTACTTGACTAGTACTCGCAGTAGCACCTGGGTATTTGATACCAGTTCATTTGCTAATATTTGTAACTCGAATCAGGGGCTGCGGAACAAGCGACCACTAGCAAGGGGTGAGTTCAAGATGCGTGTCGGCAATGGATCAAGCGTTGATGTGATCGTCGTTGGAACGATGCCTCTCCATTTGCCGTCGGGATTAGTAATAAACTTGAAGAATTGTTATCTGGTGCCAGCACTAAGCATGAACATTCTATCTGGATCATGTTTGATGCGAAGTGGTTATTCATTTAAATCCATGAACAATGGTTGTTCTATTTATATGAATGAAATATTTTATGGTCATGCACCGATGATGAATGGTTTATTTCTTTTGGATCTCGATAATAATGTTACACGTATTCATAAAGTTGATGCTAAAAGAATTAAACTAAATGATGATATATCTGCATATATGTGGCACTGCCGTCTAGTTCATATTGGCGTTAAACGCATGAAGAAGCTCCATTCGGATGGACTTTTGGAATCACTTGATTTTGAATCATTTGATACATGTGAGCCATGCCTTATGGGCAAGATGACTAGAACGCCGTTTTCCGGTTCAATGGAACGAGCGACAGATTTATTGGAAATCATACATTCTAATGTATGTGGTCCAAAGAGTGTGTCGGCACGAGGTGGATATCGTTATTTTGTTACTTTCAAAGATGATTTGAGTAGATACGGTTATATCTACTTGATGAAACACAAGTATGGAACATTTGAAAAGTTCAAGGAATTTCATAATGAAGTGGAAAATCATCGTAATAGAAAGATCAAATTTCTACGGTCCGACCGTGGAGGTGAGTATCTAAGTTACGAGTTTAGCACTCACATGAAAGAGTGGAATTGTTTCACAACTCAGCGAAATGGTGTGCCAGAACATCGTAATCGTACTTTATTAGATATGGTTTGATCTATGATGTCTCTGACGGACTTGCCGTTGTCAATTTGGGGTTATGCACTAGAAACTGCTGCATTCACTTTAAATCGGGCACCATCTAAATCCGTTGAAAAGACACCGTATGAATTATGGTTTAGAAACAAACCTAAGATGTCATTTGTTAAAGTTTGGGGATGCGATGTTTATGTGAAGAAACTTCAACCGGATAAACTCGAACCCAAAGCGGAAAAATGCGTATTCATAGGATACCCTAAGGAAACTATTGGGTATTCCTTATATCATAGATCCGAGGGCAATGTTTTTGTTGCCAAGAATGGATCCTTTCTAGAGAAAGAGTTTCTCATGAAAGGTGTGAGTAGTCGGAAGGTAGAACTCGAAGAGGTTATTGAACATTCTCTTCAAAGTATGGAGAGTAGCGCAGCATGGAAGTCATTCCGGAGTTGGCTTCTCCAGTTGAAGAAGGAACTAATGATAATGATCATGAAACTCTGAAAGAGAGTACTACCAAACCTCGCAGGTCTAGCAAGACGCGTGCAGCTCCCGAGCTGTACGTAAATCCTGTCATGAATTTCATGGTTGATGAAAATGATGACCCTGCAATGTATGAAGAAGCGATGATGAGCCCGGATTCCAAAAAATGGTTAGAAGCCATGAAATCCGAGATGGAATCCATGTATGAAAATCAAGTTTGGAACTTGGCGGACTTACCTCACGATCGAAAGGCCGTGGAGAACAAATGGATTTTCAAAAGGAAAACTGATGCTGATGGTAATGTAATCGTCTATAAAGCTCGACTTGTCGCAAAGGGGTTTTGACAAATTTAAGGAGTTGACAATGATGAGACATTCTCTCCTGTAGCGATGCTAAAATCAGTTAGGATTATGTTAGCAATTTCTACATATTTCGATTATGAGATATGGCAGATGGATGTCAAAACCGCGTTTCTCAATGGTAATATTGAAGAAGAGTTGTATATGATACAACCAAAGGGTTTTGTCGATCCTAAGGATGCTAACAAGGTGTGCAAGCTTCAGCGATCCATCTATGGATTGAATCAAGCATCACGAAGTTGGAATCTCCGCTTTGATGAGGTGATCAAAGAGTTTGGATTTGTCCAAACTTATGGAGAAGCTTGTATTTACAAGAAAGTGAGTGGGAGCAATGTGGCATTTCTGATACTATATGTGGATGACATATTATTGATCGGAAATGATATAGATCTTTTAAACAGTGTTAAAAGTTATCTAAACAGCAAATTTTCAATGAAGGACCTAGGTGAAGCGTCATACATATTAGGCATAAAGATCTATAGAGATAGATCTAGGCGCCTAATAGGGCTATCGCAAAGTACATACCTTGATATGATTTTAAAGAAGTTTAAAATGGAAGATAGTAATAAGGGGTTCTTACCTATGACACAAGGCACGACATTGAGTAAGAATCAAAGTCCGGCTACGGCGGAAGAAAGAGAGAAAATGGACAAAGTCCCCTATGCTTCAGCCATAGGCTCTATAATGTATGCCATGCTATGTACAAGACCGGATGTGGCACATGTTATTAGTTTGACTAGTAGGTACCAATCGGATCCAGGTTCGGAACATCGGAAAGTGGTCAAGAATATCCTTAAGTACTTGCAAAGAACTAAGGATATGTTTCTTGTATACGAAGGTGAAGAAGAGCTCGTCGCTAAGTGTTATGTCGATGCTAGCTTTGACACCGATCCGGATGACTCTAAGTCTCAATCCGGATACGTATTTCTCATGAATGGTGGAGCGGTTAGTTGGAGGTGCTCCAAACAACCTGTGGTTGCGGGATCAACGATGGAGGCCGAATATGTTGCTTCTTAGGAAGCGGCTCAGGAAGCGGTTTGGATGAAGGAGTTCATATCCGAACTAGGTGTGGTTGCAAACGCGTTGGACCCAATGGTGATCTGTTGTGACAACAATTGTGCCATTGCCAATGCCAAAGAGCCAAGGTCTCACAAGCATTCCAAGCATATTAAGCGTCGGTTTCAGTCCATCCGCGAGCATGTCAAGGATGGAGATATAAAGATTTGTAAAGTACATACGGATCTCAATGTACAAGATCTGTTGACTAAAACTCTCCCTAGAGCAAAACATGATCTACACCAGAACTCCATGTGTGTTAGATACATCACTATGTAACTAGATTATTGTCTCTAGTGCAAGTGGGAGACTGAAGGGAATATGCCCTGAGAGGCAATAATAAAGTGTTTATTATGTGTATTCCAAGTATATGATAGATGTTTATTTTGCATGCTATAATTGTATTAATACGGAAATGTTAATACATGTGTGTTTAATAGACAAACAGAAAGTTCCTAGTTATGCCTCTCTCATAGACAAGTTCGTTGATTAACAAGATGATCACAGTTTCCTGATCATGGACATTGGATGTTGTTAATAACGAGATCACAACATTAGTGTAATGATGTGATGAACATTCATCCGAAGTATAGCATTACAATCAAAGTCATTGAGTTTATATTGCTATAAACAACTTACAAAGTGATCCTAATCCTTAGACCATCAGATCATGCCAATCACTAACACCGGAAGAGTTTCTTGTTGACATCAAACGTCACACCATAACTGGGTGATTATAAAGATGGCTTCAAAGCTACTAAAGTTTTATGTTGAGAATTATGTATAAAGAGTGGAATTTGTTCATCCCGATGACGGATAGATATACTCTGGGCCCTCTAGGTGATATCACATTGGTTAGCTTGCAAGCAAGTGATTTGATCACTAGAATGTTATATCACGGGAACAAGAAATGAGTGCATGTCAGTAACGAGATCAAACTAGGTATGGAGATACCGATGATCGAATCTCGGACATGTAATATATCGTGAAACAAAGGGATTAAGATACTATAAGATCCCACCTTTATAAACGTAAAGATCCCTGGGATTGCAATGCTAGTCCCTGGATCAATTGCTAGTATCCACAGTTTAAGATGAAGTACACAGAAACAAAGGTCATTATTACATTGTCATTCCAGAGATAACATAGTATTTTACAACTCCATAGCCAAAGGCTTAATACAAGAGTTTAACTTAACAATATATATAAAGTCTTCATCTTCATGTGCCACAGGAAAGCATGTTGAGTGTAGACTCATGACCCCTAATCATCATCAGAGTAACCTGCAACTACGGTTGTCAACGAGCCGAACTCGACGGAACATTGTTAGGCTCGGCTCGAGCTCGGTAGAAGCTCGAGCCAAGCTCGAGCGAGCCTAGGTTGACCTTCGAGCCTACATCTAAGCTCGAGTTTGGCTCGACCAAAGCTCGAGTAGGCTTGAGCTCGGTTCGTTGAAGCTCGGTAAGAAAATTTTAGTACATCCAAAGATAGACATGCAACTACATAGCAAGAAAATAGTAAAGCTTGAAAACCGAATAGCAAAAATGGCTCAGAGTCTCACATAATAGTAATAAAGTGTCGACATGCCATCATAATTATTTTAGCAGTCTTACAATGGATAGAATAATAATAGTAATCTCAATTTTTCGGTTGTACAAAAATCACGATCTTTATCAAACAGTTTGAGTTCGGCTCGTCTAAGCTCGCGAGCTCGAAAACAGGCTCGAGCTTGGTTTGATAGAGAGACGATCAAGCTCGAGCCGAGCTATTAACGTGCCGAACTCGCACAGTTTTCAAGCCCGAACTTTTTTGACAGGCCTACCTGCAACATCACAAGTTACAGCCACAATGGGTCAATATATTTGAATAGTATTGGCAAGTGATACCTTAGTAGAATTTTAGCATCTAGTTACTACATGAATTTGGCTAAGTGTAGCTTAGGCTTGCTTTGCTCAAAATAGGTTTTACCTATCAGTTGAAAAACACTAAGTTTTGTTTGGTAAAATATTGGGATACAAATATGAATCACCACTTGCCTTGGTAGTTGGGGGAGTAGCAACACTCCTCACAATCACAATCAAAATATGAATGCATGAAAATGCCATGTGATGATCTTCTAAATCAAACAAGACAATTGAAACAGTACTAAAGCATAAACAAAACAATTATACACTAAATAAAATTAATTTGGCCCTTAGAACATTTTTCATACAATTTTTATATACAAAATAAGCTTATAAATGTCTCTGCAAAATCAACCCATTTTACAGATGCAATTTATTAAACAAAGTTCATAATTGGATAGAATTCTTTCTCCTGATTCCAATGATATAAAATTTGCAAAATTTGAATGTGTGGATCAAAAGTTATGAATTTTGCAAGTTTGAACAACTAATAGATCTATTTCCAGATTTTAAATTTAAACTCTAGGCACGCGGCGCTTTCTGATTCGCTGGTACCGGTTCGCACTGGATCATGCTCGCGGGCCGTTGAATCTAACTAACTAAGCACGTCCTAGATCTGCGCATACCCCTTCGCGGGTTGATCTAATCGCATCCGCTGGATCCAGATCCAGCGGACCACGTTGCTCTGACCAACAGCGGGCGGTGCAAATGGATACCGCGGAGGCTGCGCATCTGTCGGTGATGTTTCGGCGAGACCAGAGGGCCAGGGCGAGCGGGCTGGTGCTTACCGAGGTTGTAGAGACACGGCGAAGCTCAACGTGCAGTTGGACAAGGTCGGGGCGCACAGACACGGTGGGGATTCCTCGTCGGAGTGAAGCCTGTCGTTGGGTGCTCATGGTCATCGTCTAAGGCGACGCTCTGGTGCGAAATAAAGCAAACGGCAAACGTCAGGAGATGCGCAAGGTGATAGCGGACAAGCTTGCATGAACCAGAGAGCGAGGAGTGCACGAGGCTTACCACAATCGGTCGCCGGAGTTCGTCGGGACAACGGCGTTGTGGAAAGAAAAGCGAGCAGCCTGGCGGCTTTCAGAGGGAATTGAGGTGGGGAAAATGGAGCGGGGACTGTGGGGTTTAAGTAGCCGGAGCTGGGCGAGGAGTTACTCGGCGAATCAACAGCAATAACTCGCGCAATCAACGGCAGTGACGTGGGGAGGAAACGGCGGAGGGCTCGGTCGTGGGCGGGGTTTGGGGACGACGATGACGGGGCAGGTGGGTCCAGGGCATCCGTGAGAGGGGGGTGCTCGCGCGGGTAAGAATCATAGGGAGAGGGGACTGGCCCGGGTGGGCTGGTTCTGTTGTTAGGCCGAAATGCTGGCTCTAGCCCATTTATATTTCTTTAATCTTTTTCTATTTCTATTTTGATTTTCAGGAACCAAATTCAAATGAGTTTCAAATGAGTTTTAATTCAAACCACTTCTGGATTTTTGTACAGTGAAACTAGTACACAATTGGCTACAGAACAATGTTGTACACTTGAAAATGCATTGGCACATTGGAATTTTTAAAATAAACAATGCCTTTATCAATTTCTTAGTAAAGACATAAAAATGGTTTTAAATTTATACTTTGTTTTGAAATCTTTGTCCAAGCTTTGGAAAACATCAATCAACCATAGGATCAAATATCTTTGGTTTAAAACAAATAATCTCGTACTAGAGAGTAGCATTGGGCCAATGCCTTGCTTACATAAAATAATAGACATTCAAATGCTTCTGTTTTGAAATGACATTGAAAATGATCCTAAAATGATTATGAATGCATGGATGCTATGCAAACTTTGAAATCTTGATTTTTGGGATGTTACAAATCTAACCCCCTTAAGGTGAATCTCGCCCTCGAGATTCGAATTGGCTAGCAAATAGGTGAGGGTGGTCTTTCCGAAGGTCATCTTCTCTTTCCCATGTTGCTTCTTCTTTGGAATGATGGTTCCACTGTACTTTGCATAATTTGATAGTCTTTGTCCGAGTAACTCTTTCTGCAGTCTCAAGAATTTTTATAGGCTTTTCCTCAGAGGTGAGATCACTTTCCAACTGGACCTCTTACAAAGGTATAGTATCCTTCAAAGAAGTCTCTTCCATCTCTGGATGGCATTTTGTTAGCTGACTCACATGAAACACATTGTGAATGGCAGACAACGATTCCGGCAATTCAATCTCATAAGCTACTTCTCCTTTATGACTCAGAATCTTGAATTGTCCAACATATCTTGGGGGCAATTTTCCTTTGACTCCAAACCTCTTCACTCCACGAAGTGGTGACACTCTAAGATAAGCTCTATCACCCACCTCATAGGTGACTTCTCTATGCTTAGGGTCTGCGTAGCTCTTTTGTCGGGACTATGCTATCTTCAATCTGTCCTTTACTAGCTTGACTTTCCATTCAGCCACTTTGATTAGTTCTGGTCCGAACAAATTTCTTTCTCCCACACCATTCCATAGCAATGGGGTAGTACACTTTCTCCCATAGAGAAACTCAAACGGTGCCATATCAATACTGGCTTGATAGCTGTTATTGTAAGAGAATTCTGCGTAGGGCAGACTTTCATCCCAACTAGCTCCATAGTCTACGGCACATGCCCTCAACATATCTTCTAAAATCTGGTTGGTCCTTTCCGTCTGTCCATCAGTCTGAGGATGAAAAGCAGTGCTGAATTCCAATCTCGTTCCTAATGACTCATGTAGTTGCCTCCAAAAATAAGAGGTGAATTGAGTTCCCCTATCAGACACAATATTCTTGGGGTACTCCATGCAGACACACAATCCTATTCCTATAGATCTTGGCCAACTTAGCACTTGTGTAGATTGTCTTCACAGGTATGAAATGAGCCACTTTAGTTAGGCGATCCACTACTACCCAAATAGAATCATATCCAGACCTGGTCCTTGGCAATCCGGTGATGAAATCCATGCCAATCTTGTCCCACTTCCAATCAGGAATAGGTAGTGGTTGTAGCAATCCTGCTGGTTTCTGATGTTCTGCTTTCACTCTACTACATACATCACACAAAGCAATATGTTTGGCGATGTCTTCCTTGAGATTATTCCACCAAAATCTTTCCTTCATATCCATGTACATTTTGTTGTTACCCGGATGAATGGAATATGGTGAGCTGTGTGCTTCTTGTAAAATCAGTTTTCGAAGCTCCGGATCTTGCGAAACGCAGATACGTTTTCCATACCATAAAGTACCCTGTTCGTCTTCATGGAATCCTTTGGATTTTCCCTTGCCAATCTTTCCCTTAATCTCTTCAATTTCCTTGTCTGTCTTTTGGGCTTCCTCGATTTTGTCCAACAAGGTGGGTTGAACATCCAATGACATGAGATGTCCTTCAGGCACAATCCCCAACCTGAGGTCTCTGAATTGGGCACACAGATCATCTGGAAACTATCCCTTAGTAAGGCCATTCACAAATACCTTACGGCTTAGTGCGTCCGCTACAACATTTGCTTTACTGGGGTGGTATTGCAAACTCAATTCATAGTCCTTGATGAGTTCTAGCCATCTTCTCTGTCTCATGTTGATTTCTTTCTGAGTGAAGATATACTTCAAACTTTTGTGATATGTGAACACTTCACATTGCTTTCCCCAAAGGTAATGTGTCCATGTTTTGAGTGCATGGACAACAGAGGCTAACTCTAAATCATGAGTAGGATAATTTACCTCATGAGTTCTGAGTTGTCTCGAGGCATAAGCCACAACTTTCCCTTCTTGCATTAGAACTGCACCTAATCCATGATGAGATGCATCACAATAAACTTGGAAATCCTTCTCCAAATCTGTCAGACATAGGACCACTATTCAAAAAATAGGCCGAATCAACGATTAATAGGCCGATTAATCGCTACTAGGGACCTGACCGTGTCGATTACCACTGATCGTTTGTGTTAATCGTTTAGACCGATTAATAGCTCTAACACTTCGATTACTAGGTATGTTCCCGATTAACTACTACACTTGGTCAAAAAATTTGCAAAATTATCAACACATATCACCCATCCATCCGCTACCCCGCCACAATGAAGTAGGTTTTTTGAAGATCCCGCTCGATCCCTGCATCCAGGAGCTCAATTTCTGCCATCACCAGCCAGTTCCTTGTCATTATTGACCAGTTCCTCGTAGTTGTTGATCAGACCTCACACACAAGAGCTCGATACCCTTGAGGATCTCATCCGGGAGCTCGAGACCGCCTTTAATAAGGTAGGTGGTTGAGGTGCAAGAGAATTCATATGTGTTTTAGGTGCTAATTTTTGTAGGTTGCAACGATTAATAGCCGACCGAATAAATCAGTTAATCGTCCGAATTCCGATTAGTCGCTACTCCCAAGACAAACGAGCAGTTAACGATTACCGATTTCCTTACCATTGCATAGGACTGGTGCTGTCACTAGTCTCTTCTTTAATTCTTGGAAACTGAGTTCACATCCTTCAGACCAAGCAAATTTCTTGTCTTTCTTTAGTAACTCCGTCATTGGCTTAGCTACCTTGTAGAAATTTTCAATGAATCTTCTATAGTATCCTACCAAGCCAATAAAACTACGAACCTCTTTCACTAGCTTAGGAGATTCCCACTCAGTTATAGTTGACACTTTTGCGGGATCAACTGTGTAAGGTTCCCAACCTTTAATAAGGTAGAGATCCCTGTGTTTACAATTCTAGTCCCTGGATCAATAGCTAGCATCCATAGTTAAGATGTAATATCAAGAAACAAAGGTCATAATACAACTTCATGACCAGGAATAAAATAATTTATTACATCTTACATATCTCATTTGGCTATTACATTACATTGCAGCAGAATATCTATAAGCATGGGGTCCTTCATCTTCAAAGTGCCACAGGCAGACATGTTGGTTGTAGACTTGTAATCCTAGTCATTAAACTTCACTAATATCAATCAAACCTGCAACATAACAAGTTACAGCCACAAGGGTCAATACATTTGAATTGTATTGGCAAGTGATACTATGGTAGTATAGTGGAGTCTATCATCTATGTGCATTTGGCTAAGTGGAGCTTTGGCTTGCTTTGCTCAAAACAGATTTTCCCTATCATTTGAAAACACTAAGTTTTTGCTTGACAAATCACCCAAGGACCACCAATAGAAATTGGTGAACCTTAAACCCTTGTTCAACCACAAGTTTTTAACTTAGAAATTTGGATGATGAGATTCTTGATAGCTTCCATGTCTTGATGCTCAAATTGTCCTTTACCAGGGACATGGCTAAGTACTTAGATTTTACACTCTGCAGAGGTGGTGCACTTTCCCACAAGACTTGGTTTCCCAAGACAAGATCTTTCAGAAGCCTTCCCTTAGACCAGAATGGACGCGCTCCAACCTATCAAACCCCTACCACCAACTGTCCATTTGGCTAATTTATTGCAACCTATATGATCCAGGCAGAGCCCATAATGCCAAGTGGCTGCACTTGAAGCTTCTCAACATTTGACATATCAAATCTCTTTGTTCCTGGGTGGCCATCCACAAGTGAGACACCAAGTTTTCCCCAGCATACTGGACTTGGTGAAACCCAAGTTTTCCCCAGCATACTGGACTTGCATGACCACTCAACACAAATCATTCTTTCCATTCCACCCAGGTGATTCATTAACTTAGTTGTTTTTATTAAACAAAACATAAGTCCATAGACTTAGAAATTTTCCATAGCATGAATATATATTCCACCCTTGTTTTCTATTAGCTAAGCTAAGCATGATAGTAGTAGGAATCTTAACTTAGGAAATTTCTACTAAGGTTTCATCTACTAGGATTTCCCATGGCATAGTTTACACTTAGCAAAATTCCATGCAAGTCTTACTTAGAAATATCACTAATGCATAGTGAAAATAATGGGACAAAGTATGAAGCATCACTTGCCTTTTGGTATAGAGTATAAGTTCACTCCTTGATCTTTGCAATGTTCACTCACTTCAAATCACTACAATTCAATCAAGCAAACAATATTTCAATCTACCATTCAAGCAATTCATCACATAAAATGATAAAATCAAAGTAATGCATGCAAGCATGCAATAGGTTGTTTATTTGTAGAAGTGGATTCTAGTAGGTTGTAAACATTTGGAAACACCTATTGGTCAATTTATAAAGTGGCAAAGTCATTTGCAATAGGTTTCACTTTATAAACCCTTTTTAAAACAAGGTATCATTTTATGTGGTGTAAAAATGTTTACATTAAGGCATTAATCTATAGGGTTCACAAAATATGTTTTCAAACCATAAAACTTGGTGTTTAGGGACAGAGATTTTATTTCCAAAACATTTCTCAAAGGTTTTCTTCCAAAACCATTTTTAATAAATAAACCATATTTTTATTTGACTAGAATTGGTTTAAATCAAAGATTCATTCTTTTGTTTCACCAAATACATTTTTGAAACCACAATTTGTTTCCTATGGTCAGTAGGTTCAAAACACACCATTTGCCAAAGATTTTATCCTCAAAATCATTTTGGAATAATTTTTATAACCTAAACAAGCATACATAAGTTTCTGCAAAAACAAACATTTTATCAGAAGCATTTTACTAAACAAAGTGCATGGTTGGCTAGGTCTTGTTTTTCTGAATCCATTGATATAAAGTTTGTAAAATTTGGACGTGTAGATTAAAATTTATAGATTTTACAAAATGGAACATCTAATAGAAAGTTTTTTGGCTTTTAAATCAAACAGAGGCCACGTGGCTAATTCTTATTCGCTCGTACCGGTTCGCACGGATCAACCTTCCTAGACCGTCATATCTAAGTGGCTACGCACGGTGTAGATCAAAAGATACCCTTTCGTTCACGTTCTATCGCAATGCTACGATTAAGATCCTACGGTCGCTATGCGTTTGACCACTAAGCAGCGGCACTAGCGGCGACGACTGGCGGCGGAGCGACTGGCGGTGGCGTTGCCGGTGATGCAGGAAGTAAGAGAGGAAAGAAATATGCTCACTGAGTTCGCAGAGTCGTGGTGATGCTCAAGGTGCTTGTGAGAGTGTAAGGGGCGCACGGGGTTCGCGGCAATTGCTCGCCGTAGTTGGGCTCTCGCTCGGACTCGTCCTGTTGAAGATGATGGCGAAGGCACGGGGCACGCCAGAGAGAAAATAAGACGCGGTTAGATGCGCGGGGTCACAGCGAGCACGCGTGTGTGAAGGAGAAGGAGAGGCGCGGTCAGGTGCTTACTAGAAGCTTCGCCGGAGAGGAAGCAGACGGTGGCGACGGTGGTCGTCGTCGTTGTCGAGTGTTCTGGGGCGCGCGGGGATGAGTTGATGCCACTGGGAGGTTCGCCAGGGAGTGGGGAGTAGGTGAGAGTGGTCGAAGGGGCAAGGGGCGGCAGGGTCCGGCCGGAATCGAGTGGGGAGCTCGTCGGAGACAGCGGCCGTTGAGGCTAAAATTTGGGCAGCCTAGTGGCTCCGGTTGGGTGAGGTCTGAGGGGAAAAGAAGAGAGGGAAGAGGCGAGTTAACATGCGCGATTACTGGCCAATTCATTCGTGGCATTGATGTGAATTAAACACACGAATTCAACGGCAGAAACGGGAGAAAGGGAGGAAGAACAGGTCACGGGTGGGAACGACGAACTAGTAGGTGGGGCCGTCTGGCAGCGAGAGAGAGAGAAGGAGTGCGGGATCCACGCGTCAGTGTCGCTGCGGGTTTGATCGTTGGTTCGAATCGTTTTTCTGCAGGAGAGCAGTAGTGGGCTGGCTGGGCTTAGTTGGGCCAGGCTAGTTGGGCTGGGTCCTTTTCATATTTTTTTCTATTCTGTTTGTTTTTTCTTTTTCTCTTTTCTTTAATTCTGTTTTGATTTTGCTTAATCAATTCAAACCTTAATTTGAATTCAAACCTTTGTCAAAGTGTGTGTGGGTTTAAATACTGATTAGTATTATAGTCTGATGTCAATTTTTGAATAAAACCTTATTCATTTTGGGGTCTATTATTTATTTTGGAATTTCTTTATCCTTTATTTTATTTGGATTTGGTTTATAGTTCATTCCACTTGTTTAAATATTTGGCCAAGATTTGGTTTGATCTTTAAATATTCTTTATTTAATAATTCTTTCTTTTCTTTAAAAAACCATATCTTTTTATTTAGAGATCCAAACTTGGTGATTCCAATTTGTGAAATCTTGTTTATTATTTGTTTATCCTTTTAAATCCTTTTAGGATTAATTGCTCACATTTGGTATGGATTTAGATAAGGGCTTTAATAGCTTTGGGAATTCAATTCCTTTATCTTATTAAATTCATAGGATTTTATTTATGGCTCCAATTTAAGTGAAACCAATTTATATGGTCTTTTAATATTTCTGTTTGTTTTTCTTGATCATTTGTAAATGTTTGTTGACAAGATTTTATATGGATCAAATCCATAGGCTTGGAGATAACTTGGAAATGATTTTCTTCCATTAGGGTTTTAGGATTTGGATTTATTTTCCAAGTGTTTATATTTCCAGATACACTCATTGAGGAATGCATTTCTCTTGATTTGGATTTTTGTTGGATTCAAACTTTTACCAAAGTTTGTTCAAGATGGGGTTTTAAGTTTCCTTTTAGAAACAAAAGTTTCTTTTCACCCTGATTTTCAACAAAAAATTTATTTTGTTTATTTATTTTTCACATTACAAGATTTGGAAAATCTTGGGATGTGACAAACTGCTACACCATCTCCTGACACAATGTGTCCAAGAAATCCAACTTCATTCAACCAGAACTCACACTTGCTGAATTTGGCATACAGCTTATGTTCTCTAAGCTTCTCAAGTATCAAACGCAAATGTCCTTCATGTTCTTCTTTGCTCTTGGAGTATATCAAAATGTCGTTGATGAAAACGACAACAAACTTGTCAAAGAACTCCATGAACACCTTGTGCATCATATTCATCAAGTAAGCTGGTGCATTGGTCAAACCAAATGGTATCACGGTGTACTCATACAATCCATACCTAGTGGTGAAAGCTGTCTTAGGTATGTCTTGTTCCCTTATCTTAAGTTGAAAATAACCTGATCGGAGATCAATCTTTGAGAACACACAGGCTCCTTCTAACTGATCAAACAAGTCATTGATTCTGGGCAAAGATATTTGTTCTTGATAGTCACCTCATTGAGTGAACGGTAATCTATGCATAACCTTTGACTCCTATCTTTCTTTTCCACAAACAAGACTGGTGCTCCCCAAGATGAAGAACTTGGTTGAATAAATCCTTTCTGCAACTGTTCTCCAAGCTGTTTCTTGAGTTCTTTCAACTCATCGACTGACATCCTTTAAGGTCTCTTTGCTATTGGTCCTGATCCTGGTAGCAAGTCAATCAAGAATTCCACATCTCTATCTGGTGGCATTCCTGGTAATTCTTTTGGAAACACATCCGGATATTCTCTCACAATTGGCACACAGTCCATGCTAACCCCCTGAAGAGAATTTAGCTTACTCCCTTTTGATTCAAAGTTCGACTTGAATCTTATCCGTTTCTTTTCCGGGGTTGTGAGTGTGACAGTACGATTGGCACAATCTAGTACTCCTTCATACTTGGTCATCCAGTCCATTCCCAAAATTACATCCAGTCCTTGGGAATCTAGAATTATCAGACTCACTGGAAACTTATGCTTTCCAAATTCTATCACTATATCACGACATCCAAGACTTACTATCATATCTCCATCGGGAGAACTTACTTTTATTGGACACCCAATATTTTCCGTTGGAAACCCATTTCTATCAAAAAATGCTTTTGATATGAATGAATGTGATGCACCAGTATCAAAAAAACAAGTGCTGGAATAGAATTGAGTTTGAACTTACCAGCCACAGCATCAGGTTCCTCATAAATCTCTTCCACATTGACGTGGTTCACCTGTCCCTTCTGGAAAGGGTTGGGCTTGCTGGCACCTTCAACTTTCTTTTCTGGACACTCATTAGCATAGTGCCCCATCTTCTTATACTTGAAGCATTCAACCTGACTAAGATCTTTCTTGACAGGCTGACTTCCACTACCACTTCCACTTCCATTGTGGTGGCTCTTGTATTCACTCTTGTGGTTCTTATACTTGTCATTATCATGACTACGGTGATGCTTGTTGTCATTATGGCGGTTGTGGCCGTGGTGGTTGTTGTACTTTCCATCTTTGTGGGATCCAGAACCCCCACTATCATCATGATGGGAACGCTTGTGAGACGATCCCGAGCTGTGCTTGTCAATGTTGTGCTTCCTCTTTCTGCTTTCAACCTGTTTCATTTTGTTCTCCAAGATGGTAGCCTTGTCACAAAGTGATTGGTAGGTGAGGACATAGGCCACAGATAATTGCAGATTCAGTTCATCATTCAGTCCTTCGAGGAATTTCTCCTTCCTCTTGGCATCAGTATCAACTTCATCGGGTGCATATCACGCCAGATTGTTGAACTCCTCAATATATTCAGCCACGCTGCGGTGACGCTGTTTCAGGTTATGGAACTCTTTCTTCTTCAAATTCATCACCCCGGATGAGATGTGAACTGTGCGGAAACCATCCTCAAAGATATACCAAGTTACATCCGCAATGGGTGTGGTGATCTGGAAGTTATCCCACCAAGTAGCTGTCGGTCCTTCCAACAGATGTGCTGCAAACCTGACCTTCTCCTCGTCGGTGCAGCCTATAGTTACCAAATCCATGTTCACCAAATGTAGCCAATCATTGGCCACCATTGGATCAGTGGTTCCTGAGAACTTTGCATGCCTCAGTCGTAGGAATCTGGTGAGCATGTCAAATCCTGGCGGATTATTCTGGTTTGAACGACAATAATCACATAGTAAACCACAATAATCAATCATCAAAATGACATAGAGTTTGAACGACAAAAACAACAAGTTTGAAAATGCAAACACACCATAGCAAGCCATCCACATGTTGGATGGTCATTGCGACTCAAATAATCAAAAGCATGGTAGATGAAAGTAAATCAAGTAGTCTACCCTACTCCTCCGCATCAACCTCCTCTTCAAAAAGTGTAAGACCTACACTCTCCATGGCGGTCTCGTACTCATCAACACTAGTAGTCAAAGCCTCTATCTTGGTCCTAAGAGCCCTCTTCTGTGAGTGAAGCCTCTCAATCGCTCCTTGTTGATTGTCGAGCTCGAAGTCCTTGGCCTCTAGCTCTTCATTCATCTCCCGGATCCTCGTGTTCCTGTCTTGGACTCTTTTCTCTTGGATCTTGAACTTCCTGTCCTGGCTCTCAAACTTGGCCTCCATTTCCTTGACTATCTCGTCTTGCTCCGCGAAGAGCTTGTCCTTCTCACGAAGCTGAACCTGGAGCTCGTCATTGCTAAGCATGACGTTGGTCCTATCAGTATCTAGGTTCCTAATAAGAACCTCTAGATCCTGAAGGTACAGACGAATCGGCTCCACTGTCTCTCTAGCAGCATCCTCGAACTTAATAGCCTCACCCTCCTCATCACGTCTCCCGAAGGGGTGAAAGTAAAGACCTATAAGCTCTCTGGAGTGTCTCCCTACCAAGCGCCCAAGTAACTCTTGCATGACTACATCTAGGCCTTTCTCCTTGTCGTCATGCATTAGCTTGAAAGTGATGGTCTCCGTGGTTGGCTCTGCCTGGCGTCCAGGCTGAGTGACTCTGAATCCCCAAAGGTCCTTCCTATCAAACTTGGTGAGGGGAAGCGTCATGATGCTAGGAAGTGGAAGGTTGAGCACGCTAGTGAGCTCAATGAGACGAGTGCCAAAACGAGTTCCCTTGAACTCCTCGGCCGTATTGATAATAACATTAGGCATATATTTTATAAGATAGAGAGAAGTTAGAATCAACATCAATAAAGAAAAATCACAAGACAAAATATCACAAGCATAACTTTTGCAACAATCACACAAGTCATGGCATACACAAGTCCCTTACAAGCATCAAAGGTTCAACATGACTTAGACAAATTTTTGGAAATAAAAACGATAAGTGTGGTGGTCCAACTAACGAAGTATGTTACAACTCTCACTCACTAGTAAAATAGCTATTAGGGCATCCTTAGTAGCCATTTGTCTATCTTGCTCACAAGACTCCCAAATTAAGTCTATGATGTCTCCCCTTAGTTGTTGGTTGGTAGTCTCTAACTCTTGGGTATGCTTCTTTTCTTCTCTAAGGTCATTTTGAGTGTTGAGCATTCTGCACTTGAGTCTATCACCAAGGTCCTTGATAGCATTCCATGCTGCATTTCTTGCAGAGTCAAAGAATGTGGTGTGCATTTCTGAGTTGGTGACCATGCATAATCCTGACTCCTTGTGGTTGTCTTCCTTGTTTTTGTACAAGTGAAGTTGCACCCACCAATACTCTTCTCCTTCATCCATCACAGGGAATCCTTTGTACACAGCTGCACCATGTATTCCCATGGTAACCATAAGGTTTTTGAGGGCTTTGGGAAATTCAGTCTCACACTCCAAGGTCATGGTTATGAGTGGTCCCTTCCTTACGGCTTCGTTGATGGAGTTCATCTACAAATAGAGATGTGAAAGAAGATTATAAAAGTTTACGAGAAGAAAAAGACAAGTGTAGAATTTTTTCAAAGTGTTGAAATTTCTCCTTAGTGGTTTCTAATCCAATCCTAGGGTCATAATCCTATAGGCAACACAGAGCTCTGATACCATCTATAAGATCCCACCTTTATAAAGGTAAAGATCCATGTGATTGCAATGCTAGTCCCTGGATCAATTGCTAGCATCCACAGTTTAAGATGAAGTACACATAAACAAAGGTCATTATTACATCGTCATTCCAAAGATAACATAGTCTTTTACAACTCCATAGCCAAAGGATTAATACAAGAGTTTAACTTAACAATATAGATAAAGTCTCCATCTTCATGTGCCACAGGCAAGCATGTTGAGTGTAGACTCATAACCCCTAATCATCATCAGAGTAACCTGCAACATCACAAGTTACATCCATAGTGGGTTAATACATTGGAATAGTATTGACAAGTGATACATTAGTAGAATTTTAGCAGCTAGTTACTACATGAATTTGGCTAAGTGTAGCTTAGGCTTGCTTTGCTCAAAGTAGGTTTTACCTATCAGTTGAAAAACACTAAGTTTTGTTTGGTAAAAACTTTCCCAAGGAACCACCAATAGAAATTGGTGAACCTTCACCCTTGTTCAACCACATGTTTTAACTTAGAAAATTGGGATGAGGAGATTCTTGATAGCTTCCATGTATTGATGCTCAAATTGTCCAATACCAGGGACATGGCTAAGTACTTAGTTTCTTCCATCTATAGAGGTTGTGCACTTTCCCCACAAGAGTTGATTTTCACCAAGATAGGACCTTTCAGAAGCCTTCCCTTAGACCAAAATGGACGCGCTACAAACTTATCATTCCCCTACCACCAACTGTCCATTTGGCTAAGTTATTGCAACCTATATGATCCAGGCAGAGCCCATAATGCCATGTGGCTGCACTAGAAGCTTCTTAACATTTGGCATCTCAAATCCCTTTGTTCCTGGGTGGTAATCCACAAGTGAGATACACAAGGTAAACCATAGAAATGGGCCTTGTGTGACCACTCAACACAAACCATTCTTTCCATTCCACCCAGGTGTTTGGTTCACTTAGTTGTTTTATTAAGCAAAACATAGGTCAAGGACTTAGAAATATTTCTCATAGCATGTATATATAATCCACCCTTGGTTACTACTTTCTAGGCTAAGCATGGCAATAGAAAGTATCTTAACTTAGAGGAAATTCTAACAATTCTACCACTACTAGGATTTCCAAAGCATGGCATATAGATACTTAGCAAAATTATTCATGCAAGCCCTATGAAAAATATTTCTAATGCATAGTCAAAATATTGGGATACAAATATGAAGCACCACTTGCCTTGGTAGTTGGGGGAGTAGCAACAATCCTCACAATCACAATCACCACTAGCACCAAAATCTACACATAAAATGATAGCACCAAATTCACATATCAAAATATACAAGCAAAAATATATGAATGCATGAAAATGCCATGTGATGATCTTCTAAATCAAACAAGACAATTGAAACAGTACTAAATCATAAACAAAACAATTATACACTAAATAAAACTAATTTGGCCCTTAGAAAAATTTCCATACAATTTTTATATACAAAATTAGCTTATAAATGTCTCTGCAAAAACAACCCATTTTACAGATGCAATTTATTAAACAAAGTACATAATTGGATAGAATTCTTTCTCCTGATTCCAATGATATAAAATTTGCAAAATTTGAACGTGTGGATCAAAAGTTATGAATTTTGCAAGTTTGAACAACTAATAGATCTATTTCCAAATTTTAAATTTAAACTGTAGCCACGCGGCGCTTTCTGATTCGCTGGTACTGGTTCACACTAGATCACGCTCGCGGCAGTTGGATCTAACTAACTAAGCACGGCCCAGATTTGTGAATACCCCTTCGCGGGTTGATCTAATCGCATCCGCTGGATCCAGATCTGAGACCACGTTGTTCGACAACAGTGTGGCGCAAATGGCTACATGGCGGCTAATGCGTCACGGTGATGTTCCGGCGAGAACAGAGGGCCAGGGCGAGGGGGCTGGTGCTTACCGAGGTCACAGAGACACGGCGAAGCTTAACGTGCATACACGATGGGGATTCCTCGTCGGAGTGAAGCCTGTCATCAGGTGCTCACGGTCGTCGTCGAAGGCGACGCTCTGGTGCGAAATAAAGCAAACGGTGAACGTAAGGAGATGCGCAAGGTGATAGCGGACAATCTTGCATGAACCAGAGAGCGAGGCGCGCACGAGGCTTACCAAAATCAGTCGCCGGAGTTCGTCAGGACAGCGGCGTTGTGGAGAGAAAAGTGAGCAGCCTGACGGTGTTCAGAGAGAATTGAGTGGGGGAAAATGGAGCGAGGACTGTGGGGTTTAATTAGCCGGAGCTAGGCGAGGAGTTACTCGGCGAATCAACGGCAATAACTCGCGCAATCAACGGCAGTGACGCGGGGGGGGGGGGGAAACGGTGGAGGGCTCGGTCATGGGCAGGGTTTGGGATCGACGATGATGGGGCAGATGGGTCCAGGGCGTCAGTGAGAGGGGGGTGCTCGCGCGGGTGAGAATCAGAGGGAGAGGGGACTGGCGCGGGTGGGCTGGTTCTGTTGTTGGGCCGAAATGCTAGCACGAGCCCATTTCTATTTCTTTAATCTTTTTCTATTTCTATTTTGATTTTCAGGAACCAAATTCAAATGAGTTTCAAATGAGTTTGAATTCAAACCACTTATGGATTTTTGTATAGTGAAACTATTACACAATTGGCTACAGAACAATGTTGTACACTTGAAAATGCATTGGCACATTGGATTTTTTAAAATAAACAATGCCTTTATCAATTGCTTAGTAAAGACATAAAAATGGTTTTACATTTATACTTTGTTTTGAAATCTTTGTCCAAGCTTTCGAAAACATCAATAAACCATAGGATCAAATATCTTTGGTTTAAAACAAATAATCTCGTACTAGAGAGTAGCATTGGGCCAATGCCTTGCTTACATAAAATAATAGACATTCAAATGCTTCTGTTTTGAAATGACATTGAAAATGATCCTAAAATGATTATGAATGCATGGATGATATGCAAACTTTGAAATCATGATTTTTGGGATGTTACAGATACAAGCGTAAAAGGTTCCAACGATCACAGGAAAGTCATTGTTGAATGTGTGGGAGTCGGTATGGATCTCTAGGTCCTGCTACTGATTATTGATCGGAGAAGGGTCTCGATCATGTACGCATTATTCGCGAACCGTAGGGTGACACACTTAAGGGACACTGACATCCATTTGGAGCAAATGTTTCATGCCGGAAAGAATAACAAACGCGGGAATTTATTTCACTAGATACCGAAACAGGTTTCCGGGTGAAATTGCATAAAGTGGTTTTGCGTGTGAAATAGAATTCTAGCAAGGGGTTATATGTGAATGTTTGTCATTAAAGTAATTGACAAAATTCTGAATAAATAAAAGAGTTTTATTTAATGAGAGTTTGCATTAAATTTGGTGGAAATTTAATACCATGTTTGAGTGGGATTTTGAGTGGAGGAAATTGAAAGGGTTTTTGTGAGTGGAGTGTCCACCCACATGAATGAGGGGAGGGCAAGGGGGCAGCCCCCATGCGCCGGCCACCCCCTTGGGGTTCTCCCTCTCCTATAAGAGGCACCCCTCTCCCTCTCTCTCTCTCACTCAAACCTCCTCGTGAAGGATCTCTCTCCCCCTCTAGAATTTATCCCCCATGTTCCCGGTGGCTATTTGGCAAGAAAGGGTTGTGCTTCCGCTGCATCGCTGGAGCGAAGAGGCGGAGGTTGCTCGGTGTCTTGTACGTGTGTTCGAGCACGGATGCACTGCTGCTTTGCGGCGCTAGGACTTCCTCTTGATCTTGAGATCGGCAAGAGATCGTCTACATCAACCATGAGTTCAACTCGTTAAGCTTTGTCGGTCTTCAAGCGTATGTTCTTTACGGATATACATCCGCCCGTTGTTTGTATCTAGTAGATAGATCTTGGTACATAGTTCCCATCGTAGGAAATTTTTTGTTTTCTATGTTGCGAACCCTACATCATGAATAAATGCAAATACGAAGTTTTGGAGAAAAAATGGTATTCAAGCTCTAACAGTTCAGACAGAATGCCATAGGGATGTTGGAAGCCGTAGGGTAATACCTACAACCTAGGATGATCTGCAGCTGATATTTGATCCATAGTCGGTATTCTGATCCACAGTTAGTATCTTGTCCGCAACCGGTGTTGGTTGACATAGTTAACCAGATCATCTTAATGGTGACATAAAGACCATAAAACTTGGCCTAAGTTAATTAAGACATAAATGAGTATAAAATTTAAGCGATCGTCTTTCGAGACTCTTCGCGAAGTCAGATCTATCAAAGCGAAAATGACCAAGTAGTAAGTAAAACTAATAATGATGAAAGATTCGCTTCAGAGATCCACAATTGTGTGGATACACCGTACAATATTTCATAAGACCCTAACTAGGTAGAGAATAAGCTAGACAAAGCCCTACATTCTAGTTATAAAGCCAATGGTTACTTTATAAGGCAGTTTAGAGACCATTAGTAAACCCTAAGGGGGAGAGTAAACAATTTGTGGAAGTATTGTTATCTCACTCTCTAAGTAAAGGTTGGAGAGGAAATACTAACCTATGCCAACATTAAGCCTTAAGGCAATTATTAAATAGTAATTTAAGAAGTACTTTAGGTAATAGTAAAAGAGTATCTAAATCCTGCTAAGGTAAAAGCTTAAAGGTGATAAAATAATATTAATCCTAATAGACTAATTCTAAAGGAAACAACTCATCATTAATAAGAAATAAAACACATCCAATTAGGCATGTATAAACGAACAAAAAATTCCAATGGGTGTGGACTAAATGAGTTCAAGTCCAATCTTCGGAAGGACCACTAGTATAAACTATACAATGACAAACCAAATATAGTCTTTTGGCCACAACTAGTGTCTAATAGAAAATGGAAACTCTATCTAGTGAGACTTCCTATACTTTACATAATATAGTAAGGAAGTTCGATGATCAAGTGAAGGAGTTGGAATAGAATACCTAATCAGGGAAATCAACTAAACAAGAGACCCAATTAAAAGGATTTTGTAATAAGGATATATCCCTAAGGGACTAAAGTAAAAAGAACTTTGGAGTATTGGAGACACCAAGTTAAAGATTGTTGAGTATGATGAGGAATCAAGGAAAAGATTTGGATATGGGATATTAAAATTATTCCCATTGAGGTTACCATGGAGTTGAGACATATCGTAATCATTGCAAGACAATTCTTTACTCTGAAACATGAGAGTATACGAACTTCGAGGACGAAGTTTATTTTAAGGGGGAGAGTCTGTAACATCCCAGCATTAGAGCTAAGAAATAAGCTGAACCCAGGTGTGTGCATTGCATTCATGTATAGAGAATCCGAATAATTTTCGTGCTTTTAAACAAAACTTGTCAAAGTGATTGAAGCTTCTCTCAATTTGATGGAAATGAAGTAGATCATCAAGATGACTACGATAAGTTTCAATATTAGCTTTGTTAAAACCTTATTCTTGGGTAAACATGATTTGATCTAAGGATAGATCAAATGTAATAAAATTAAACCCTAATACATTGCTTAATGGTTTATATTTGATCCTTAGGTGATCATATCATAATATTCCTTACAACAAACCATGAATACCAAATTAAGAATATATAACCCAAGTAACAAGAATGTAATAACTAACCCTTGACTTATTTTATTCTTATCCAATTCTACCATGAGTATCATGGTAATACCTAACCTTAACTCTTTAATGAGATTGAGTAGGAAAGAAACCAAGTCAAGATCATTCACCATATATCTTTCTTTCCATATCAATCCTTATGGAATCCTATCTCAATATTTGTTGTTCATCAATGTTGAGTAATCAACTATTGATTCACCAATTCTTAATCTATCAACTCTTGACCATATCATAGCATTCACTAAAGGCCTATAAAGAAATAAGTAAGAAGGGGTAAATAGTAATGCTAGATTTAAATATCATCTATAGGATGGGGGTGTTGGAAGAGAATAGGACCAATGTGATAATTAATGGAGTTAATTCACTCCTGAATGAATAGAAGAGTATCTGAGATAAAGGTTAAAAGGATTAGTATTGAAGGTAGTTACCGGGAGTAATCCTATTGGATCAAGTAGGCATAGTCAATGAACAATATCCCTTAATCCAATAGTGATACTAAGAAGATAATTTCAATAAAATTGTAATGTTGTATTGATGAAGCCCTGATTAGCCAACTGGAAACCTAAACCATAAAGGGTCAAAGGATTATAATGATCATGCTTTAGTCACCAAGATTGAATCCTTATATCATGTATAAGTAACATTGGTGGATAGAACATGATTAAACCCTAGTATAGATATATTATCCTAGATTAGTCATTACAAGTCACATTAATATAATGTGAGGTTGGAGTATTAGATGCTGGAGTTAAGTAGATACAAGATAGTATGATTAAGATGATTTTAGAGCAACATTGGATTAAAGAAGTAGTATTTTCCCCTTTGGGAAATACTAAGCATTTGAGGTGAAGTAGGAATTGATGTATACATCTATTAAAGTGATATTAGTGAATGATGATTAAGGAAGAGTATGAATGGAGTTAAAGGTAACTACTTGTGGGATGGGAGGTTTTCAGCAGTGGAGTAGTTGATATAACCAAGTATAGATATAAAAAGATTATGAAAGCTTTAGTGTCAAGATCATTGGATTTATAAATGAATTTAGAAGAATAATAGATGGATAATAATATTCTGGTGAAGTAAAGCTCATCATGTTAACACATGATGATGGATAGGAAGAAATATTATATCTAGGAAAGGAATTTCTTAATTAGAAGTCCAGGATTGTGAATTATGGAAGATAGGAATTATGGGTAAACATTAAGCCCTAAATCTATAATCAAGATTAACATCCATCCCATCTGTTGGATCAATCATCTTATCTCCACAATGGCTGATAGGAATAATTTCCTATATCAAATCACTTAAGCACATCTTTGTCATTCTCAACCATCATTTTCCTAGGTGCTTCAGAACTATCTTTATCAATTCTATCTCATAAGTTAGCCTAGAAAACAATTCCACTATTTTACTTTAAATGGTGATATCATTAAAAATCACAAACAGAAAGACAATATGTTTAGCCATTAACATTTATTCAAATTAACAAAAGAATATAAGTATATCAAGAACCCTAAACCCTAGGGTAAGCAATTACAATTCACACCCTAACTCTTAGGCTAGTTATAACAAAATATGAACCTGGTATTTACTAGATTCATGGGAATGATATTAACCATATTAAATCCTTAAGATATCATGCATCAAATTAATAATAGAGGATCATTATATAAAATTTTCCCTCCAAACTATGAGTTAACTAGAATTAAGTTATATAAACAAATAAGGAACTATCATATAATAAAGCCATGGTTTATTATAGAAAAAATTAATAACCAAGGCTTCTACGAAATATTAAACGGGATTCATATAAAGAAAATAAAGAAATATAACAATATATAATAAAGGATCACAAAATGATACTTAATACATTCCACTATTGCTACAATTAAATTATCTAGCAAATAAATTTCTATAAGAAAGGTTCAAATCAAATATTAAAATAAAAATCTAGAAACAAAACAGAAAAAAGAAAAGAAAAACAAACAAAAAAATAGCTTCTGGCCGCAGCCCATTTCCTCACTTGCTTATCTACCACCCATGGGTACCCCGCAGTAGCCCAGTTTCGGCCCAACAGCGAGCCCAGCTATCAACACCCGGATTTTTAATCCCAGATGCCTGTTATGCCATACATCGCAATCCCAGGATTACCATTTTTGCAAGACATAACAGAATTGGATACCACAGTACATCATCCGTTACAAACCATACATAAGGTCTTACAAAAATAGGGATCTCATGCTCCAGTTCTTAATACAACTTCAAGCATCGGAATACGTAATAATAACGGTAGCGTAGGCGAAGATCCATCTTCGGGGTCACAGGCAATGCTGACGATGGGAGATGATCCTAGTTGTCGTAACCTTCCTGGGGTCCATCCTCCAGGTACTCCTCTTTATAGTCTGGCCACCGGAATAGCCAGGGACAAAGCCATGAGTACTCTTTAAGTACTCGCAAACTAATACTAACAAGTGAAAGGGGTTTTTGATAATAGGACACTAGGCTCTAGGGTTGTTTTGCAAGAAGCCAGATTTATCTCTACTAGTTCAGAAGCAAGAGAGCTAATTGAAGTTTATAACACCTAAGTGGGAACTTGTATTTCATATCACAACTATGTTGTGGTCAAGTCCAAGTCTCAAATCATTTCACAAGTCATTTTGAAAACATCTGACGGGGGAACAGTATGGCCACTCCAACTGTCCATAATCATGACGCGCTATTCGAATAGTTTGACACTCTGCAGAGATTGTACAGTTTCACCACAACATTCGATACATCCACCAGGAACAAATCCTGAATTCACCATACTCAGTATGCGGATAATCAATCCTAACCTTTCAATTACACGCCCTAGTATAAGTACCTCTCCTGTGAGTTTGGCCTCCCAACCATGACCAACTGTCATCTCGGGTACTGCACAGGTGGACAATCTTCACAACATAGCCTCAGCTCAGACCTTGGTCGTGAGGGAACCAATACTAAGGTATATAAGTTTCTAGTCAAGCCCTACCCAATCTTCGGGTATTGTGGTTGTACGGTAAAATTGGAATGGTATCGCATCCATACAACCATCAGTTTTATAAAGGGCTAAGGCTCATGCCTCAACATTTTCATCACCAAAATCATCTGGTATTCGGAAACACATGTCAAAACATCTCAGTAGAATTATCCATCATTCTAAGGTTTTCATAACCATTTTCACCAAGTATTCCCATCTAAAGTTGATCAGATTTTATGCTTAGCACTAGCATCTACAAGTGGGGGTGAGTACTAATGAGGGGTAGTAAACAAGGGGTGTTTTAACTAAGTTCAATCTTATGCCTTAGGATGACATCAAGATTATATAGCTTAGGCTAAATTTTATGCTCTTTATGCAACCTTCAGGTATCTTCCTAGAATCTACAATCTAATTTAGTAAACTCTAAGTTAAAGCTTTGATAAAGAAATAAAGTAGAAAGCTTGCAAGTAAAACTAGGATTGGGTATCAAGTGGGTATAAACACATATGCTTAAGGCATATAGTTGGCAGGGTAACAAGCAAGTATTAGCTTGCACAATTGCAAGTATAAGCTTGCATAGGTCAACTTGATTAGTAAGTCTTTCCTTGTGCAGAGCAGTGGTTGAAGTTCTCCTCGGCTTCTTCTTCGTAGAATCCTCCTTCCTCCTCGTATCCTTGGTCGGTACTAGCGTCTATAAATAAATACGATGTACACAATCACCAAACAATACTTAACTACTTGCAATCATCACACAAAATGGTCCTATAGATGATCTAGCATCATCACTAACATTGAAAAACTACTTACGATTAAAGCTTGGTTTAATTCCTTTTATTTTTAGAAAAGTAATTTCTACTCATTGAAAAACTACTTAAGATTTAATATTCTCCAAACCAAACATGGGATCATGTTTACACATGTCATCACCACATATGTTAGTCCATGGGAATGTGATTTAAAATGGTGTCACAATTTAATAAGGTTTTACCCTTTTATTTTAATTAAATAATGTGTCTAGAAATGCCTATGTGGCATTCTTTTATTACTTGGTCAATATTTCTGTAAGTAAACCTATATATTTTTATATATTCTGAAAGGTATGGTTAAATGTGATTTTTGAGAGTTGGAATCAACTCAAAATATATTATGGTTTAAATTTGAAAAATGTTTGAATGCAAAAAAGCTTCTGCCTCGTTATTTTTACCAAGGATGATCTATAGCTCCAAATGGTTTGAATCCAACGGGCTTGGATTCAGCATTTCAAGTACTTTCTAACAAAATTGGTTTCATTCAATTTGGTTCACTGAATCGACCTGGGTTGATTTTTGAAACTGGGTACAGAAGTGTGTTCGAAATAGAATGGAAAAGGTTAAATTCAAATAACTGGGATGCGCGGGAAGCGATACTGGGACGGCCTGCTATGCACAGCGCTTACGCGGGATGGTTAAGTGGATGTCCCCACGCGTCAGTGAGACGAGGGGTGCGAAGCGGTATGGGGCGATGTGGTGCGTTCGATCTGGTTCTAATTCGATGGCTGAGGGTCATCGTCGACGTTGGGCAACGCCGGCGAGACAGAAACCTAGCACGGCAGGTAGGGGTCGTTGGGGGCTCACCGGGGTTTAGGCGAGGGTCAGCGAGGCGGGCGAACGACGACGTCGACGACGGCGAACCTCCTGGTACCGGCAGCTTCTCCTGGGGCGGCTCCAATCGCTAACCCCTTATTCTCTAGCAGCGGCAGGCTCCGGTGAAATTCCGGCGAAGTGCTGCTCGCCTTGGTCCGAGAACGGGGTGGCACGATTAGTGAGGAGAGGGGAGTGAGATGGTGTGCTCAATTCGGCTAGGGATGGCCTCTATTTATAGTGGCGAGAGGGAACCGACGGGCGCAAGATGGGCTCATCGTGGTCGACAGCACAGACGACTAGCGGCGTGGGCGATGGTAGGGGCGGTACGGTGCTCTGCGCGTGCCCGACGGAAGTTTTTAATGCGCACAGCATGCATGGTCCACACGGCGGTGAACGAGCGTGTCTGCGGGGTTGCTGGGACGATGGTGATCACGTATGCAGGCGGCAAGGGCGGCGCGTGGTCCGTGGGCGTCGGTCGAGCGTGGCGCACGGGGCGCGCTCTCGGCATGGTTGCTGGCGAGCTTGGCATGGTCCGTGCGTGTGGTCCAGGGGTTGGCAAGGTTCAAGCGTTGGACAGGGAGTGGCGATGGGGTGTTGACTTGCTCCCAAACATGTTGGCTTGGCTTGTTTCTTCTCCTAGCTGGCTGTCGACATGTGGGTGGCAAGGGTGCACTCGGCCTGCTCACCATTGATGGCATTGCCAAGCTTACAGTGATGCTAGGGGTTTGCAATTGAGCTAGATGATCTACAAAAGACTAGTTGTAACCAGAGAGGGAACAAGTTAGGCTCCAATCACTGCTCACAATAGTGTTTGGATTTTGTTTGATTTGAATCTGCAAGGTGTTTGATGAAATGGCCGCAAGAACTAAAGTTTTGAATTTTGAAAAGATTTTTGGTGGGTGTGCTAGGTTGGTGCTGGTGAGTCTGCAGATGCTTGGGCTTTGAAAGTTGAGGTTGTTTGAGTGGTTTTTGAAAAAGTGGGATCTTCCCATATGATAAAGATTCAATTTTGCACTGTCCTTTAAACTATGCATTTGAATGTTTCTCGATGATCACAAAGTGGGCCTTGGTACTTGGTTATGAGTACTATCAAGGGGTGTAAAGATCCAAACAAGTTTCTGTTAAGTTTTGAATGTTTGAGACAGCCAAAGTAGGCATGGGAGTTAAATTGGTCAAAATGACCATTCCCTTATTTTATTTGTTTTGATTTGTTTGTCTTTGGGAAAAGTGTGGGGATGGTTTAGATGATGTTTATTTCACCTAAGAATCCATTTACAAGCAAAGCAACACACAAACAAGGTGGTTCCAAAGAATTCAAATTGGAATGCATACACACATGTATGCTTTCATATTTTTATTTAGAAAAGTTTTTGTTAACCCAAATTTTTATGATTAGAGTTTGATGATCCAAGTTTAGTATTTTTGGGATCATACAAACCTTCCCCCCTTAAATAAAATCTCGTCCCAAGATTTGAAAAAGGACGAAAAATAATACCTAGTATTTGAAGAGATCGGGAAACTCCGTCCTGATGTGATCTTCGGGCTCCCAGGTCATCGTTGATCTCTATGGTCCGGTGATCGATGTTCTTGAACACTTCCGTCTTCTCTGGAACTTCGAGGCACTTGCGATGTAATGAGATATGGAACACATTGTGCACGGCTAACATCTCTTCGGGTAGTTCCAACTGATACGATACTTCTCCTAGACGGTTCAGAATCTTGAACGGTCCGATATATCTGGGGGCTAACTTTCCTTTCAGTTGGAAACGCTGCATTCCCTTCAATGGCGACACTTTCAGATAAACAAAATCTCCTATGTTGAAGGCGAGGTCTCGACGTATCTTGTCGGCGTAACTCTTCTGTCTGGATTGGGCGGTCTTGAGGTGCTCACGAATCTTGTGAACCTTCTCTTCTGCTTCTCGTAGGATGTCGGGTCCGAAAATCTGACTCTCTCCTACTTCCGACTAGTTCAAAGGGGTACGACACTTCCTTCCATACATGAATTCAAATGGGGCCATTTGCAAACTGGCTTGATAACTGTTGTTGTATGAAAATTCTGCAAACGGCAGACAGTCTTCCCACTTGGATCCATATTCTAACACACATGCTCTCAGTATATCTTCGAGTATTTGATTTACTCGCTCCGTTTGTCCATCGGTCTGAGGGTGATACACGATGCTGAAATCTAGGCGGGTTCCTAAACCTTCTTGGACTTTCTTCCAAAATCTCGAGGTAAACTGAGTTACTCGATCCGATATGATGTTCTTGGGGACTCCATGCAAACTAACGATTCTAGCGATGTACAACTCAACTAGCTTCGAACTCTGATATGTGGTCTTGACGGGTAAGAAATGGGCGACTTTGGACAATCGGTCCACTATGACCCATATAGAGTCATTTCCCCTACTAGAAGTAGGCAATCCAGTGATAAATTCCATTCCAAAGGAATCCCATTTCCATTCCGGAATCTATAAGGGTTGCAACAATCCAGCGGGTCTTTGATGTCCTGCCTTGACTCGCTGACATATATCACACTTGGCGATATAGCTTCCGATTTCTCTCCTCATCTTATGCCACCAAAATTGCTCTGTCAAATCTTGATACATCTTAGTTCTTCCGGGATGGATAGAATAAAGAGTATCATGAGCTTCCTTTAGAATCACTTCTTTCAACTCAGAATCTGCTGGTACACAAAGGCGTCCTTTGTACCATAGAACTCCTTCTTCGTCTTCGGTGAATCTGGGTACTTTGCATGTACCAATACGACGCTTGATTCTGTCAATACTAGCATTCCCCTTCTGTGCCCCTTTGATCTGACTGATCAAAGTGGGCTGAAGTTCTATGCTAGCCAAAAATCCTTCACTTACTAATTCTATTCGAAAATCTTACATTTCTTTGTGCAAGCTTGGTTGCTCCTTCAAGATCACGGAGTTCAAGCGAAACGGCAATCCGCTAAGGGCATCTGCTACCACATTGGCTTTACTAGGGTGATAGTGAATGGCCAGATCGTAATCCTTGATTAGCTCAATCCATCTCCTCTGTCTCATATTCAGCTCCTTCTGAGTGAATATATACTTCAGACTCTTGTGATCCGTGTAGATCTCACAACGATTTCCCATCAGGTAATGTCTCCATGTCTTAAGGGCTAGAACTACGGCTGCGAGTTCGAGGTCATGGGTTGGGTAATTTTGCTCATGTTGCTTCAGTTGTCGAGATAGATAAGATATAACTTTGCCTTCTTGCATTAGCACACATCCGAGACCGATCTTGGATGCGTCACAATACACATCGAAGGGCTTCGTGATATCCGGCATGATCAAGATTGGGGCTGAAATCAATATCCTCTTGAGTTCTTGAAAACTCGCTTCACATTTGTCCGTCCATTCAAACTTCTTGTCCTTCTTCAGCAATTGGGTCATGGGTCTGGCGATACTCGAGAATCCTTCTACGAACTTGCGGTAGTATCCCGCCAATCCGAGAAATGCACGAACTTGGGTTTGAGTGGTTTGGGGCTTGCCAATCTTCTACATATTTCACTTTGGCAGTGTCAACGGCAATTCCTCTGGCTGATACAATGTGACCGAGGAATCCTACCTCCTATAACCAGAATTCACATTTGCTAAACTTGGCATACAACTGATGCTCTCTAAGGGTTCCAAGAATGGTCCTTAGGTGTAGCTCATGTTCTTCTTCTGATTTGGAATAAATCAGAATGTCATCGATGAAAACAACGACAAACTTATCTAGGAAGTCCATAAAAATCTTATTCATGAGATTCATGAAATAAGTGGGGTCGTTGGTTAATCCAAAAGACATGACCGTATACTCGTATAATCCATAACGGGTGGTAAAGGCAGTCTTTGGAATATCCTCTGCGCGAATCTTGAGTTGATGATAGCCTGTTCTAAGATCAATCTTAGAAAACACTTTGGCACCGGTCAACTGATCAAACAAATCTTCTATCTTGGGCAAAGGGTACATGTTCTTGATGGTGACATCATTCAACTTCCGGTAATCCGCACACAAACGGTTACCTCCATCCTTCTTATCCACATATAAGACGGGTGATCTCCATGGTGACGGACTTGGTTGAATCAATCCAATTTCCAACATGGCATCCAGTTGCTTCTTCAGTTCTTCTAGTTCAGACGGCTTCATACTATAGGGTCTCTGGGCTATGGGTCCTGTTCCGGGGATTAGTTCGATGATAAACTCGATATCCCGATCTGGGGGCATATCGGGCAAAACATCTGGAAATACATCGGGGTATTCATAGACTATCTGTACTTGGTCAATGGTAGGTTGGGATATACTCTTGTTGCACTTGAATTGACGAGGTAAGGTTTCAGATATATGCTCGACTGATATTGCAGCTGTACTGGTCATGGTTATGGCTTTCTTGGCACAGTCAATCAATCCTTTATGTTTGGACATCCAATCCATTCCTAGTACTACTTCCAAACCTTTAGTTCCGAGTACTATCAGATTAGCATAAAAATCTATGCCATGGATTCGGATAGGGACGACTTTGCAAATTTTCCTAACCTTGGTGGTTGATCCGGGAATTTGAACAATCATAACATGATTCAGTTTGGTTGGTTGAATTTTACTAGTGCATGCAAATTCTTCATTGACAAATGAGTGCGATGCACCAGAATCAAACAACACTCTTGCAAGTACTGAATTAACAGAAAATATACCCAGCACGACGTCTGGCGCTTCCTGAGCTTCTTCAGCATGCATGAGAAAAAGACGGCCGTTGCGGTTGAGCGAATTCCCTGGGGCAAATCTCCTTCCTGGCTGAACACGACGCTGCTGCTGAGCTGGGGCATTGGTATTGGGGGCTGCAGCATTCTTCTTGTTGGGGCACTCGTTGGAGTAGTGACCCTTATTTCCACAGTCATAACAAGTCACTTGCGACTTGTCCTTTGCTGCTACAGGCACAACATTGCTTCCAGTCCTAGGGGAAGTGTTGGTGTTGGTGGCAGCATTGTTGGGGTTGAACTTGGGTGGGGCACGGTTGAGATTGCTAGAGTTGTTGGGGTTGTTGTGATTTCCTCCGGGCCTAGGGTTTCAACGATTGGGAAAGGTCGGACGGTTCATCGGGGGTTTGTTTGTTCTCGGGGCAAATCCTGGAGATGGGTTAGGGCGATATTTTGGGGTCTGATGGGTTCCAGGCTGATGCATCATGCGACGCTTGCGGTTCTCATTGGCTTGGTTGATCTTTGCTTCCATCTGGATAGCAGAGTCGACAAGGGCTTCAATATCAGCAAATGGGATATTGACTAACACAGTCTGCATCTCATCGTGCAGACCATTCAGGAATCGTTGTTTCTTCTTGGCTTCGGTGTCAATATCATCCGAGGCATACCTAGCTAATGACAAGAATTTGTCACGGTATTCCACTACAGTCATCCTTCCTTTCTTCAGTTCTCTGAACTCGTCTCTCATCCTCTTGATCAAACCCGGTGGCACATGGGTTCTGCTGAACTTGACCTTGAATTCCTCCCAGGTCATCATCTGTCCTCCGGTCATTGCACAAACACTGTTCCACCATGCCCTGGCATCTCCGGCTAGATAGTGGGTGGCGAACAGAACTTTCTTGTTGGCTTCCACTCCGGCGACTTCCAGGTTATTTTCCATGGTTTGCAGCCAATCATCGGCGTCTAGGGGTTCTTCTGACTTAGTGAAAATAGGTGGGTTCGTATTTTGGAAGTTCTTGAGCTTAGATCCATGGTTTTCTTGATTTCCGTGGCCTTGATTGTTGTGGGCTAGCTGAGCTATCTGTTGCATGGTGGTTAGGTTGGCGTGACGTTCCGCTCTTGCAGCTTTGCGGTCAGAAACCAAAATTGCAGGATCTGCAACATCGTGTCCGGGGATGAACCACTTCCTCCGCGTGGCATCTGAAGATTGAGATAGATCATGAGAAAAGAGGGAAATTTCTAAGGTTCTGGGATTTTGAAAAGTTTTTAAAGTTTGACTCAGATTTTTCTAGCAACTTGATTTTCATTCATTCATAGCACACGATACAACACACACCACAACAAAGAAAAAAAGATGGTTTTAAGAACCATCCTGGAAACTACGATACAATGGGACCGAATACTACTCACTACGCTAGTGCTCAAGTGCTACTACTCCTCGGAATCGGTGGCTTCATCATCGTCATCATCATCGATGAAGGCGAAATCATCCTCATCGGTGAAGAAGTCCATTGCCTGATCCTCTAGAAAATCATCATCATCGATGAGATAAGAGTAGGGGTCTTCACGAAGATCCTCTCCGGCATTCTCCCTTTCTTCCAACTGCATGTCTCTCTCGTGGATGGTCTCCTCCAAAGATGAGATGCGATGGCAAAGACGGGCAATGATGCGCTCCTTCTTGTCGAGCTGACGGCGGCGAGACTTGCGATCCTTTGCTAGCATTGCGATGGTCTGATCCTTCGTCTTGATGATGGCAGACTTGTGGTTGGAGTAGTCACGGCAGTTATCCAACTCCTGCTAACGATCGTACATCATGAAGATAAGGTGGCCCAATTGAGTCTTCAGCTCGGGTGGTATGGGGCTTCCAGTGGTTGTCCATTTGGATCACGCCTTGGGAAAAACTCAAAGCGAGTTCCCTTGATCTGGTTGATACTCTGCCCACACAGACGGGCAAGACTTTCCTGCATGGCCCTGGCAAGTCCATCGAGCGAGTTGTTCTCTCTTAAGGTAAACTGAATTCCCTCAACAGTGGGAAGTTCAATCTTTCCTCGGAGACTTGCAACAATTAGCCACTGCAGATCTTCTCCTCCTTGATCATTGAGCTGAGCTCCGAAGAACTCGGGGTGCGGACGCTCCATAAGTTCCGAAAGCTGGTCCAAATCCCTCTCAAAGATAAGGTCTCCTCCATTCCCCAACTGATAAAACTTGATATACTTCACGTCCATCTATAAGAATATAGGTTGAGTAAGTTAGTAGAGTGATTAAGTGTGTCAAATTTTATGTATTTTGCAAGAGTTTTTGAGGAACATGAATTTTCATGAAAGAATCAAGTGATAAGAATGGAAATAAGTTTTTGTAAATAATTGTTTTCTTTGGTTTTGAAACTATTTTTTGGATTCAAACGTCCAATCTAACTAGGGTCTCCTATGGTTAGGATGGCTCTAATACCAACTTGTCAACACCCGGATTTTTAATCCCAGATGCCTGTTATGCCATACATCGCAATCCCAGGATTACCATTTTTTTTGCGAGACATGACAGAATTGGATACCACAGTACATCATCCGTTACAAACCATACATAAGGTCTTACACAAATAGGGATCTCATGCTCCAGTTCTTAATACAACTTCAAGCAGCGGAATACGTAATAATAACGGTAGTGTAGGCGAAGTTCCATCTTCGGGGTCACAGGCAATGCTGACGATGGGAGATGATTCTAGTTGTCATAACCTTCCTGGGGTCCATCCTCCAGGTACTCCTCTTCATAGTCTGGCCACGGGAATAGCCAGGGACAAAGCCATGAGTACTCTTTAAGTACTCGCAAACTAATACTAACAAGTGAAAGGGGTTTTTGATAATAGGACACTAGGCTCTAGGGTTGTTTTGCAAGAAGCTAGATTTATCTCTACTAGTTCAGAAGCAAGAGAGCTAATTGAAGTTTATAACACCTAAGTGGGAACTTGTATTTCATATCACAACTCTATTGTGGTCAAGTCCAAGTCTCAAATCATTTCACAAGTCATTTTGAAAACATCGGCGACGGTATGGCCATCTAATCGTCCATAACCGCGGACGCGGCTATTCGAATAGTTTGACACTCTGCAGAGATTGTACACTTTCACCACAACATTCGATACATCCGTCAGGAACAAATCCTGAATTCACCATACTCAATATGCGGATAATCAATCCTAACCTTTCAATTACACGCCCTAGTATAATTACCTCTCCTGTCAGTTTGGCCTCCCAACCATGACCAACTGTCATCTCGGGTACTGCACAGGTGGACAATCTTCACAAGGTAGCCTCAGCTCAGACCTTGGCCGTGAGGGAACCAATACTAAGGTATATAAGTTTCCAGTCAAGCCCTACCCAATCTTCGGGTATTGTCGTTGTACGTTAAAATTGGAATGGTATCGCATCCAGACAACCATCAGTTTTATAAAGGGCTAAGGCTCATGCCTCAACATTTTCATCACCAAAATCATCTGGTGTTCGGAAACACATGTCAAAACATCTTAGTAGAATGATCCATCATTCTAAGGTTTTCATAACCATTTTCACCAAGTATTCCCATCTAAAGTTGATCAGATTTTATGATTAGCACTAGAATCTACAAGTGTGGGTGAGTACTAATGAGGGGTGGTAAACAAGGGGTGTTCTAACTAATTTCAATCTTATACCTTAGGATGACATCAAGATTATATAGCTTAGGCCAAATTTTATGCTCTTTATGCAACCTTCAGGTATCTTCCTAGAATCTACAATCTACTTCAGTAAACTCTAAGTTAAAGCTTTGATAAAGAAATAAAGTAGAAAGCTTCCAAGTAAAACTAGGATTTTTTGGGTATCAAGTGGGTATAAACACATATGCTTAAGGCATATAGTTGGCAGGGTAACAAGCAAGTATTATCTTGCACAATTGCAAGTATAAGCTTGCATAGGTCAACTTGATTAGTAAGGCTTGCCTTGTGCAGAGCAGTGGTTGAAGTTCTCCTCGGCTTCTTCTTCGTAGAATCCTCCTTCCTCCTCGTATCCTTGGTCGATACTAGCGTCTATAAATAAATACGATGTACACAATCACCAAACAATACTTAACTACTTGCAATCATCACACAAAAGGGTCCTATAGATGATCTAGCATCATCACTAACATTATAAGATTAAAGCTTGGTTTAATTCCTTTTATTTTTAGAAAAGGAATTTCTACTCATTGAAAAACTACTTAAGATTTAATATTCTCCAAACCAAACATGGGATCATGTTGACACATCATATCACCACATATGTTAGTCCATGGGAATGTGATTTAAAATGGTGTCACAATTTAATAAGGTTTTACCCTTTTATTTTAATTAAATAATGTGTCTAGAAATGCCTATGTGGCATTCTTTTATTACTTGGTAAATATATCTGTAAGTAAACCTATATATTTTTATATATTCTGAAAGGTATGGTTAAATGTGATTTTTGAGAGTTGGAATCAACTCAAAAGCTATTATGGTTTAAATTTGAAAAATGTTTGAATGCAGAAAAGCTTCTGCTTTGTTATTTTTACCAAGGATGATCTATAGCTCCAAATGGTTTGAATCCAACGGGCTTGGATGCAGCATTTCAAGACCTTTCTAACAAAATTGTTTTCATTGAATTTGGTTCAATGAATCGACCTAGGTTGATTTTTGAAACTAGGTACAGAAGTGTGTTCGAAATAAAATGGAAAAGGTTAAATTCAAATAACTGGGCTGTGCGGGAAGCGATACTGGGCCGGCCTGCTATGCACAGCGCTTACGTGGGTTGGTTAAGTGGCTGTCCCCACGCGTCAATGAGACGAGGGGGTGCGAAGCGGTATGGGGCGATGTGGTGCGTTCGATCTGGTTCTAATCCGACGGCTGAGGGTCATCGTCAACGTTGGGCAACGCCGGCGAGACAGAAACCTAGCGCGGTAGGTGGGGGTCATTGGGGGCTCACCGGGGTTCAGGCGAGGGTCGGTGAGGCAGGCGGACGACAAAGTCGACGACGGCGAACCTCCTGGTACCGGCGGCCTTTCCTGGGGCGGCTCCAATCGCTGGCCCCCTTCTTCTCCACCAGCGGCAGGCTCCGGTGAAATTCCGGCGAAGTGCTACTCGCCTTGCTCCGGGAACGGGGTGGCACGATCAGTGAGGAGAGGGGAGTGAGATGGTGTGCTCAATTCGGCTGGGGGTGGCCTCTATTTATAGTGGCGAGAGGGAACCGACAGGTGCAAGATAGGCTCGTCGTGGTCGACGGCACAGACGGCTAGCGGCGTGGGCGATGGTAGGGGCGGTGCGGTGCTCCCTGGTGATGCTCAACGACATGGTGGCGAGGCGTGGGGCGGTGCGGTTTGGTCGGAACGCGGCGGTGCTCTGCGCGTGCCCGACGGAAGTTTTTAATGCGCACAGCGTGTGTGGTCCTCGCGGCGGCGAACGAGCGTGTCTGCGGGGTTAAAGGGACGGTGGTGATCACGTATGCACACGGCAAGGGCGGCGTGCGGTCTGTGGGCATCGGTCAAGTGTGGCGCACGGGGCGCGCTCTCGGCATGGTTGCTGGCGAGCTTGGCATGATCCGTGCATGTGGTCTAGGGGTTGGCAAGGTTCGAGCGCTGGACAGGGAGTGGAGGTGGGGTGTTGGCTTTCTCCCAGACATGTTGGCTAGGCTTGTTTCTTCTCCTGGCTGGCTGGCGACATGTGGGTGGCAAGGGTGCACTTGGCCTGGTCACCATTGATGGCATTGCCAAGCTTACAGTGATTCTAGGGGTTTGCAATTGAGCTAGATGATCTACTAAAGCCTAGTTGTAACCAGAGAGGGAACAAGTTAGGCTCCAATCACTGCTCACAATAGTGTTTGGATTTTGTTTGATTTGAATCTGCAAGGTGTTTGATGAAATGGCCGCAAGAACTCAAGTTTTGAATTTTGAACAGATTTTTGGTGGGTGTGCTAGGTTGGTGCTGGTGAATCTCTAGATGCTTGGGTTTTGAAAGTTGAGCTTGTTTGAGTGGTTTTTGAAAAAGTGGGATCTTCCCATATGATAAAGATTCAATTTTGCACTGTCCTTTAAACTATGCATTTGAATGTTTCTGGATGATCACAAAGTGGGCCTTGGTACTTGGTTATGAGTACTATCAAGGGGTGTAAATATCCAAACAAGTTTCTGTTAAGTTTTGAAAGTTTGAGAGAGCCAAAGTAGGCATGGGAGTTAAATTGGTCAAAATGACCATTCCCTTATTTTGTTTGTTTTGATTTGTTTGTCTTTGGGAAAAGTGTGGGGATGGTTTAGATGATGTTTATTTCACCTAAGAATCCATGTACAAGCAAAGGAACACACAAACAAGGTGGTTCCAAAGAATTCAAATTGGAATGCATACACACATGTATGCTTTCATATATTTATTTAGAAAAGTTTTTTGTTAACCCTAATTTTGATGATTAGAGTTTGATGATCCAAGTTTAGTATTTTTGGGATGTTACACCAGCTCATCCACGCAGTGACTGACGAGTGGGACCAGATGTAGGACTATGGGTTGAGTGTAAAGTTTTGCCAGGGGGTTTTCCGCAAAATGACACTGTCGTCTTCCTTGTGCGTCACAAGCATCTCGCTGGAAGGACCACCGCCGCCCGATGTCGTCGTTAATGGTGCGTGGAGATCCTCACCGCCGTCCCGGAGGTGGATAAGAAGGCCACCACGACACCCTACATCATCCCTATCCCCATTTCTGTCCTCTTCCTCTCTTATCCTCTATACCGAAACCCTAGCTCACCGGAGTTGCTCGCCGTCGCTGTTTGAGACTGCCCCAAGGCCAACTGAAGAGGCCGCAAGCTCCGCCATGGTGGACTTCGTCTGTGCGGAGAAGGAATCGAGCCAGGAAGCCTTAATCGCGCGCATCCACCTCTTCAGTCCGCCGCTTGCCGTCGACCATGGCGACGTTGTCCGAGCCCGCCTATCCTCACCGTAGCCTCTACAAGCTTCCTGGTGAGCCTCCGAATCTCATAGACCTCTCAGATTCGTCGCCCGATAAGCGTAGCGCCTTGTCTGCGAGTGACCCAACCACGCCGCCGCTGTGGTTCGTCGCTGGTGTATCTACGATGACCATTAGGTGGCGGTGCAAGTACTGAGAGGATCCTCGTGTCCGTGCGGTTCAAACAAGCACATCCACGCTCGCAGGCGCGCACTGGATCGCCGTCGGTGACCATTCACTGGTGGTGGAGGCCATGCTGTCATCATCATGACGACAAGCTGACGCCAGCCTTGACCCGGTCCACCCAGTTGACTGGTCAGCGCCTAGGTGGCATGCCAACATGGTCTGACCCCACCTGTTTGTGACTTGGGGTAGATCCAGTCTGAGTGTAAAAAGTAAATCCATATTTAGAAAATAATTTAGAAAATGATTAAACCTTATAAATTCCATATCTTATGTTTTATAATTCAGAAAAATATGTTTTATATATCAAAAATTTCAGAAAAATAAAATCTATAGCATTAAACTATTATCAAACATTTTATGCCAACAATTTAAATAAATATTATTCAATAAAGATTTTATAAGTTTTAATACTTTGAAAATTCATATTTTAATATTGGTAAATGTTAAAAATATAAATAAAATACCAAAAATCTTAGAAAAATAAAAACTATAACTTAAAACTATAATCATGCATTATTATTCCACTTAATTAAATATTTATTATTTATTAAGTATTTATGAAGTAATAAATCTTATAAAAATCATATTTTATTATTTTTAAATCACAAAAATAAATGTAATATACCAAAATGATCACAAAAATAATACCTACATGTTAAAACTATAATATTCCATTTTGAGGTAAGTAAAAATTTAAACACTTTAATAAATTGAATTTAAACCTATTTCCTTAATTAATAATTCATATAAAGAAGAATAAAAATTGCTAATATTTCTTAAATTATCCAATTAAGTATAATAAATAGTATTAGTCTTAAATATTGATAATGTGAAGACAAAATTGTTCAACACATTTTAAATACAATTTTATTTGAATTATCATTCAATAATAAGTGTATATTATTTTCCAAATGGGGTTATCAAATATTAAATTGTCAAGATTATTATTTTGACTTAATAAAATCTTTTACCATTGTTTCAATCACAAATTTATAAACATATCGAAACACTATAGTGAATCCATAAGTAGTCAATTAATATTATTTCCCTAATCACCAATTATAACTATTCATTCACAAAAAGATAAATGATTCTATTCCATTATAAAATCAAGAAAACAATACTCCAATAGAAGTAATGCCATTCTTAAGTAACTTTAAGGAAACAATATAAAGTGAACAAGATACAAGTATCATAAGTAATACACCATAAGTCTATCTATGTCTTTAAAGTTAACTTTAGTCTACAATATTTCCAAATACTATGCTAAAGATTTTGTAAGTATTTTATAGTTAACTTTGGTCTGTTATAATTAAGTTATAAAGCATCTCAAATCCAAACTATCCAAGCAAACATAAACAACATCAATCACATTCTATCAACCATATTCTAAAAACTACCAAGGATTGTTGAGACCTTAATAAAGAAATCTTTTCTTCAAAAGTTATTCGTTTTGCCACTTACGTCAAGAAATGACGAGTAACCATAATCACCTTACTTTCTATTTTACTTACATACTTATGTTTGATAACACTTAAGTTCTTTATAGGTGACAATGCTTATAAAGTAAAATTTGAAGATAAACAACTATAGTGTAAACAATCTTGAGTAGCATTCCATATGTGTATATCTTGTTGTTGTACACCATTATGTTTACATGATGTGTCACACACACTCACAAGCCTTAATAAGAAGCACAAGTGTGAAACTTATCTAAAAGGACAACACATTCTAAAGAAATCATTTCTAGTATCCAAACCCTAGAACAACGTTATCCCCGAGATTTGCGTTTATAAAATGCATCACATTACTTATGCATAAGAGCATCCTGCTTCTTTAAACATTAGTCCTTACCGGACCAATGATGCTGATTTCAGATATTGGATCTTATATTGTCTTGAAGACCGTGAGTGCATAATCTTGCAATCACAAAAGGCAAGTGCACACTTGCTCATGTCCTTTGATTATTTTCAGTAAAGTATTTTACAAATCCAGTGTTGTCATCACATGCATTTGAAAAAGGTCAGAAAACACTATTTTCATAATAATATGATTATAGGTTATTTACCATGAGGTAATAACCTACTACGAAAGTTTTGGTGGTAACGGAACATATTATCTAGGACTTAACAACCAATGTCGCCAGTGATTCTTGCATCGTATATAATGCGTTAACCATGAGATTTGGAATGGGACGGAGAAGTCAGTTGTATACTTTTCCTCTCATATGGAGGTAAGACGACCTTAACGTGACGTTGTGATTCCTTGTGTGGATCCAACATATGGGTGGGTACCCTTACGCTCCACACTTTGGTGTCTAGATTATCTATGAATGGTGTTTAGGGGTATAGTCCATTTAATATGGTGCTTGCCCAGGCATCACTAGGTCATAGAATCTTTGGGAACTCATGTGGGTTTTAGCCTGCCCTAAAGGGGGCTTAACGGAGGTGAGCCGGCTCCGAAGGATCCCGCAGACATATGGGGTCGCGGAGAGGGCACTGATTGGCTTGGATCTTAGTCTGGGCCTCATACCAAGGAAGTATGAACGGGTTGGCCGCTCGGATGTGCAACAAAGCTAAGATCTCTCATGGGTAAATTAACGCACCTCTGTAGAGTGTAAGAACTGTAACTTGTTACTCCCTATTCCGGGAAGGAGCTGCGAACGCGGTGGGAAAGGAACTCCATGAAAGTTCTGGTAAACCCGTGAAGGCTGACGGACATAGCTTTTCAGAATAAAAGCAACCTTTGAAGAAATGTTTATGAAAACTTGCATTGCCTTCGACCTATGGTCTGTGGTTTTGCATCAAACACTCCTTTTCTAGTGAACTTGCTGAGTACACTCGTACTCAACGTATCTTCTTAACCCTTTCTAGATTCTGAAGTCATTAAGACGACGTCTACATCAAGTTATGCTCCAGAAATCATCATCAAAAGCTAAAGCTCTTCAATGAAGTCGAGAAGGTCAACATATACACCAACTCAATTAAAGACGAAGTTACTGATTAGATAGGAATATAATCTCTAGCCATAGAACCTATTTCTATAGTGTATTGCGATAGCAGCAATGCCAGACCATTAGTTGAGATACTAATCTTAATAGTATGATAGTGTTTGAGTTATTTGCAAAGTTGCCAATGAGGTTTGTGTAAGGCCTTGTAAGAAAGGAATTTTCAGGAGATGGAGAAAATGAATCTGCAAAGTTCGTCTTTGAGTAGGTAAAAGTGCTGCAAACTAACGGTTCATGAAAACCTTATCTTTTTATATTTTTGATGTTTTTATTACATACAGAAGGTTACGAGACAAAACAGAGGAGGAAAGGGAGGCCAGTTGGGCCACACCCACCCTAGGCGCGGCCCCCAGCTGGTCACGCCTACAGGGGGTGTGGGCCCCCTGGAGTCCGTCTCCGTCTCGTTTTCGCACACTACCTTCTTTATGCAGTAAAACTTCGTAATATATAACCCCCCGGATCCCCCGAGGTTCATATATTGTATTCTCGTCGTATTTTCATTTTGATCTGTTTCTGTCGGGAAATCTTCTGAAGTTTAGAGCACCATGGTCTCTGCCAACGACAAAGGCAAGAAACTCATGGAAGATGATCCTCAAAACACCAAGGAGGAGGAGATCTTTGTTGGGGATGAAGACGACATGAAGGAGGAAGAGCATACGGACACCCGTGCTACCATTGCAAGCATTGGAGTGGTGGCAAACCCTACCAAGCTTAGGAGGACACCACTGATGTCTATGGGAGGGAAAAGCCCACGTCATATCCTTGCTCCATGGTCACTTCCTTTACGCACCAAGAACCCCTACCATACTCTCATAATTGAGCAACTATACCAAAAGGTGCCCCATGGGAGGTTGCCCTCTATTTGGGATCTGCCTCGTTCTAACCATGTAGGGAAGGAACACACTAAGAAGGAAGAGTGGGGAAAGAATAACAAGGACTGTGATTCTCAGACCGACATGATCATGAGCCGTATTGAGCATAATTTAGAGTTGATTCGTACTCTAACCTTCGAGATTGATGAATTGAGGGAACTGATTGAAGAGCTTATCAAGAGAATGCCACCACCACCGAAGGAGTAATTCGTCATTAGGTTTGGCATCCCCTTGGCTTGTTCCAAGCTTGGGGGAGTGCCACGGTATCACATAATTATCTTTTACCTTTTTACCTTTTTAGTAGTTTCATATCTTGGGTAGAGAAGTTATCGTATAGGTTGGTTTGCATTGTGGAAGTATCTCTTTTAGTTGGTTATCTATGTAACCCTTGGTGTGAGTGCCTTTATGGAATATTAATGAGAAGTTTCATCTTTTACTTTTTGCACTTCTTATTTTAGTTTGCAATATCTATTATATGATTGATCTTGTTGATCAGTATTGGTATCAATTTGGGAGCATCAAGTAGATCTAAATTGGTTTTGGTAAACCGAGCTCTGGTCAGTAGCAAAACTTTTTGAGATTTGAAAGGAAAAGAGAAAAAGCTTACAGGTATTTTGTATCTTTTATTTTCTTTCTTGATTGGATCATAAGCTTAGTATTCTTTATTTAAGATCTTTTGTGTCTTCAAGGAAGATTACATGTTTGGATTTATTACTTGTATGTTTGCTTGTTTCCTTCAACTCTTTTGCTTGATACCTAGCCTTGCTAGCCAAAACCTGTTTTGAGACGGCATACTTCTCATGCATCCAACCCTTTAAACCAAAACCCCTGCCAATTGTGTCCACCATATCTACCTATTAGCATTATTACTATTCTAAGTAAATTCTCAAGCTTCATCTATCTTTCATATTGGAAATTATTTTGTTATGTGAAAACTAATTAGTAAATCTCTCACGAACTTGACGGCACACCTTATTTTCTTGCCCCTAATAAACTTGAACCATTGTGTCATCGAAGTTGTATATGCTTGCACCTATACGTTGGAATTAGCAGAACCGTGTTGTCACGGGGAACTCTTTCAACATTGCACTTGTACATTGTACACAATTGATATCATGCTCTTTTGTTTGCGGATGTCGTCGGTGTGAAATAAAAGGGGAGCTTGTAAGTCCATGGAGTTATGTATGTGTGTTAGAGAAACGCTTGGGCCGCTAGCCTAAGCCATGCCTAATCATGGTGGAAACTTGCAGCATAACCATAGTGAGCAATCTGTGAAGCATCCTCAATAAAAACCTATGCAAATAGAAAATAAAAATATCGCTGAGATGCTTACTGTCTACTTTCCTTGTCATTTTGATTATGGGATAGCTCCTGTATAAGGTTCAAGGGGTACCCCGTTGGCGGTTCTCTATGATACACATGTACTTACAATGACAAGAACTTACTGGTAACTAAAGTTGAGTAGCATGAGGAGCGGCCCTCATACTCAAGGGAAATGAGATTGCCAACTTATATCTCGTCAAGCATATACTCCATCTTTGTTCACTTTAAACCTTAATCACCTCAAGATGCTTATGATAGGGGCAATGAGAGCTCGAAGCTAGTAAGTACCATAATATTTTGAAAGCTCTTTATGAACTTGAAATCCCTGCTTGCCTCCATGAAGGGCCTTTATTCTACTTCTAAGTTGAGTTAGTAAACCCGTTCCTCTCTATCTCCAACAAGCATTTGAGTTGTTGTGTTTCAAGCATTCATATGATGATTTATTCAATCATGTTCTTTATCTTCCTTGTTTGGACAAGACTCTTATCTAAATGATTATTACTTTGAAAGCTATCATTGTGAAAAACCTTTTATCTTTGAGCAAATAGGGTACTCCTGTTGTAAACCTCTTTACAAATGCTTTACTTGAAAACTGTTTGCCAACTGTTCTCTCACCAAGAACAAAGTTGTCAATCCCAATTATGATTTATCTCTATGCATCTTTATTGTGACTCCCATACTTGTTGCAAGCTAAGTTATATAATGGTGAGTTGCTTTCTTCTATGACTTGTGTATTCGTAAGTGCGATGCTTCTTGTCCATATTCTTTTTATCGACACTTCACTCCATAAACCTGTGCACATGTTTACCGAGCTTAGTTTTCGCTTGGGGACAAGCAAGGTCTAAGCTCGGGGGAGTTGATATGTCCAATTTGCATCACCATTCTATATCATAATTTGCCTCTATTCATTGATATATTTCATATTAAGAGGTGTTACTTATGCCTTTTCATCTTTTTTGCATGTTGGATGATTCTTGGAGGATGAACTGTCGGAGTCAGGATTCTGATGGAAAAAGCGGTGTTTTGATGCAATTTCACGAAGATCAGAAAAATACCAGAAAAACTATAGAAAATTATATTTTCCCAGAAGACGAAGGATGCCATAAGGGGAGGCGGAGTTGGGCCACAGGGGGGGCCACACCCCCTCCAGGCGCGGGCCATCCTAGGCCGCGCCTACAGGGGGTGTGTACATCCTGGCCCACCTCTGGCTCTGCCCTCTCGCCTATATCTTCTCCTCAAAACCCTAATACACGGGGGGCGACCACAGAAAGATTCTACCGCCTCTGCGGAGCAGAAAACACCGAGAGAGAAAGAGCTCTCCAGCAGACAGATTTCTGCCGGGGAAATTCCTTCCTAGAGAGGGGAGATCGTCGTCATCAACACCATCATCAAGCTGGACTTTATCGGGATCATCATCATCCACACCATCATCTCCACCATCATCATCATCACCACTCCATCCCTCTATAACAATTGTGTTAAATCTTAAATAGTTCTTAGGGGAAACTTTCCCGGTGTTGATTACTATTGTAGTTGATGCTTGTGGGTGGAACCATTGAATTATTGTTTATGTTCAGATTGTTATCCATCATTATATCATCTTTGATCTTGATCCATATGATGTCTCGTGAGAGAAATCAAGAGACTCCTAATGTTTATATAGGATAAATCAAGAGATAAATCATAATCTTTATCTTTAATGTCTATGGGAGAAGTAGCAAACTTAGCATCAGGAGATAATTTAGGTATAATAGTATGTTTGTCAAGGAGACTCCTAATAGCACTAGCACCACATGTGTTCCGATACTCTTCAATAAATTCATCAGTCATCTCAATATAACCATCATTAATAGCATAGCTTTCTCTAGACTCAGGTGAGCTAACAGGAGTAATAGTGTCTTCACTAGGAGTTTCAGTGTTTCCCAATATAGTTCTAGAAATAGTAGCATCTAGGAAAGGACCTAATGAACCACTCTCATCAAGCACAGTAGAAGTAACATCACGAGCATTAGAAGCAATTTCAGATTCAGCAGTAGTAGCAATGTGTGTAGCATGTTTATGTGGTGGTGGTCTAACAAGCTTACTTATAACAGACGGTGAATCAAGAGCAGTAGAGGTGTTTAGGATTGTACCTCTTCTTGTAGTGGATGGTAAAATAGGAAACTTTCCATCACGATACTTTCCCATGATGAAAAAGTATAGCAGTGAACAATAATAAATCCAAGTGAACTTACAAATAAAGCTATGCTCCCCGGCAACGGCGCCAGAAAATAGTCTTGATGACCCACAAGTATATGTGATCGCAACAGTCTTCGAGGGTAGTATAACCCAATTTATTGATTCGACACAAGGCGAGCCAAAGAATACTTATAAGCCTTAACAACTGAGTTGTTAATTCAGCTGCACCTAGAAATAATCTTGCTCACAGTAGTTTATCAGTAGCAACAGTTTTGTAGTAGCAATAGCAAAGTACCAGCAGGAGTAAAACAAAGGCATTAGTAACAATAGTAGAAAACAACATGATATGAGTGCGGTAGGCATAGGGATGGATGGAAGGGAGTTGCATGGACGAGTCTATTCATGTAATACAAAGATCTAGGGAATTTGCCGATAAATAAGATAAAGCATCCAAGTACTAAACAATCATAGGCATGTGTTCCATATATAGTCATACGTGCTCGCAATGAGAACTTTCACAACATCTTTTGTCCTGCCAGCCCGTTGCAGCGGGGCCTCAAAGGAATCTACTGTCAATTAGGGTACTCCTTTTAATAAAGTACCGGAGCAAAGCATTATCACTCCATGAACACACGTGATCCTCGTATCACAACCATCCCCTCTAGCTGTCCTGATTTCTGTAACTTCGGGGCCTTTGGTTCCGAACAACGATATGTGTACACAAATTGTAGATAAGATCACAAACAATACTATCATGAATCAATAATAAGTTTAGATCTAAGATCATGGCACTAGGTCCCTAGTGACAAAGGATTAAGCACGACAAGTTGCAACAAAGTCAAATAGTAGTAATAAAGATACTAGGCACCATGCCCTAACAATCTTATTCAATTACATGATAAATCTCATCCAATCCCTACCATCCCCATAGCCTATAGTGAGGGATTACCCACTCATGGATGGAGGAAACATGGATGGTTGATGGAGAGACGTCGGTAAATATGATGGCGATGATCTCCTCCAATTACCCGTCCCAGCATGGTGCCAGAACGGAGTTTCTGGTTCCGAATCACGGTTTCTGATGGTGACGGTGTAGCGGAACTCTATCTGGAAAAACGTCGAACCCCCCGGAGTTTTTAGGTCAGGAGGCTTTATGTAGGCGAAGAGGGAGGCCGAGGGGGTGCCCGAGGTGGCCACACCCCTCCCAGGCGCGGCCTGGACTGGCCCACGGGCCAGGGGTGTGGGCCCCTCGTGGCCCTCCTCCGGCTCGTCTTCTGGCCCCGTGAGTCTTCTGGTAAAATAGGAGTTTTGGCATATTTTCCGGGATTTTTCCTAAAATTTGATTTTCTGCACAAAAACTAGACACCAAAGCAATTCTGCTGAAAACAGCGTCAGTCCATGTTAGTTGTATCCAAATCACACAAGTTTAGAGGAGAAACAATAGCAAAAGTGTTCGGGAAAGTAGATATGTTTTGGACGTATCAGGCTTATAGGCTTGGAGGCCTCCGCATGTCTCGTGGTTGCTGCGGATCCGCTTCCCACCACCAGCTCCTTCCCTTTTTCGGTGGCATCGTTAGCCAGAGTGATGACCCACAAGTATAGGGGGTGTATCGTAGTACTTTCGATAAATAGGAGTGTCGATCCCAACGAGGAGCAGAAGGTGCTGAACAGTGGTATGGAGTAGGAACTCTCTGCAAATACTTAGCAAACGGATTTTTAGTGGTTTTCTGATAAGGCAGCAAAACAAAGTGCAAGTAACAAAGAACAAATGCAGCAAGTGGCCCAATCCTTTCTTAGCAAAGGACAAGCCGGTGGAAATACTTATAAGGAACAAACGTTCTCGAGGCCCATAAATGGTGAAGTATCATGTAGTCGACGTTCACATGACACCACTAGAAGAATAGCACCACAACTTAAATACTAACCATTGAATAATAACTCAACATAGATCCACTAATAACAACATGACTTCTCCCATGTCCTCAAGAACTAGACGAACTACTCACAAGACATTATATGGATCAAGATCAAATATGATATGATAATGGATAACAATTTGAACATAAACAATAATCCAATGGTTCCACTCACAAGCATCAACTACAATAGTAATTAACACCAGGAAAGTTTCACCTAAGAACTAAAAAAATATCCAACACAATTGTTACAGCGGGACGGAGTGGTGATGATGGTGCTGGTGGTGATGATGGTGTGGATGAAGCCTAGCTTGACGATGGTGTTGATGGCGACAATCTCCCCTCTCCGGGAAGGAATTCCCCCAGCAGAAATCTGTCTGCCGGAGAGATCTTTCTCTCTCGGTGTTTTCCGTCCCGAGAGGCGACGGAAATCTATCTGTGGTCCCTCCCCTAGCCTTAGGGTTCCGTAGGGAAGATATAGGCGAAGGGGCGGAGTCGGGAGCCAGGCAGGTAGGCCACACATGCCCTAGGCGTGGTCCAGGGTGGGCCCGCACCAAGGGGGGTGTGGGCCCCCTGCGGCCCTTCTTCGTCCCTCCTTCTGGCTTCCTCAGTCTTCTGGAAATATATAATTTTCCCATATTTTTATGGTATTTTTCTGATCTTTGCAAAATTGCATCAAAACACCTTCTTTCCCATCAGAATCCAGACTCTGGCAGTCCATCCTCTAAGAATCATCCAACATGCATAAACAGATGAAAAGCCATAAGTAATAACTCATAATAATAAAAATATCAATGAATAGAGGTAGATTATGATATAGAATGGTGATGCAAATTGGGCGTATCAAGGAGCTTCATCCACTTGGCAGGAGGTTCTCTCCTGCATTGCCTAGTCGCCGGGAGCAACGACCATCTCGGCAGCATCTGGAACATCCCGTGAGGTACTATTGTCCACCTCCATGACAGATGTCACATCCCAAAATTTTCCAAATTTTTAAATGTGAAAAATAAATAAACAAAATAAATAATTGTTGAAATTTAGGGTGAAAAGAAACCTTTTTATTTCCAAATGGAAACATCAAAACCCATCTTGAACAAACTTTGAATAAAACTTGAATCCAACTAAAATTCAAATCAAGTGAAATGCATTCTTCATATATGCATCTTGAAATTTAAACACTTGGAAAATAAACCAAATCTCTAAAACCCTAAAAGAATAAATCATTTCCAAGATTATTCTAAGACTATGGATTTGATCCACATAAAAATTGGACAACAAACATTTATAAATGATCAAGAATGATAAATAAAAATATATAAGACCATAGAAATAGGTTTCACTTAATTTGGAGCCATAGATAAAATCTTATGAATTTAGTAAGATAAAGAAATTATATTTCAAAGCTAATAAATCTACTATCTAAAATGAATACCAAATGGTGAACAATAATCCTAAAGATATTTAAAAGGATAAACAAATACAAAATAAAAATATACAAATTGGAATCACCGAGTTTGGATATATAAATAAGAAGATATGGATTTTATAAGATAAAGAAAGAAATAATAAATAAGGAGTATTTAAAATGCTAAATTCAATCTTGGCCAAATCCATAAGCAAATGAAAATAAAGATAATCCAAATAAAATAAATTGATAAAGATTATTCCAATAAAATTATATGGTATTAAAACCATCATCATGTTTTATTTAATTGAAGACAAACACTCATTTAAAATGATAAATAAGTCATATTAAAATATTTCAAATAGTGCAAAGTGAATTATTTAACACCCTATTAATTAAATAAACCTACTAAAAAGGTTTTGTGAAAAAGTGGAATTTAAATAAGGGTTTGAGAATTTAATTAAATCTTATTTAATAAAGGAAAGTGCGCTTTTTAAATAAAATATAAACCATAAATAAATAAAGGAATTATTCCTAAAAAGGACTTTAAATACATGTTTAAAACATATTAAAAATTTATTGAAAAGTTTGGAGGGTTTTTGAATTCAAATGGTTGTTTGTATTGTTTAAACAAATACAAAACAGAAATGAAAAATGGAAAAAGAAAAATGAATCAGAACAAAAAATGGAGAAGAAGCAGCCTAGCCCAGCTAAGCCCATCAAGCCTAGCAGTTAGCCCATCTCCTCCACCCTGCAGAAAACTTTCACACCAATGTTCGAACCCGCAGAGTCGCTGACCACTGGACCCCACCCTTTTCTTTCTCTCTCACGCTGATGAAGCGGCCCCACTCGTCAGTCGTCTTCCTCACCCGCCGCTGACGATGCCCGGCCGTTTCTGCCGTTGAAAGCTCGAGTTAATTCGTCGTAACGCCGCGGTGATTCCGCTCTGCAACCGCACCCTCTTAATCGCCTCCCTCCCCTCTCCGTTTGCCCCCATTCACCCACACACAACCACCACCAGGCCGCAGCAATCGTTGCTCGAAACGCCCACTGCTCCGGCGAGAATTTCCTTCGATTCCGGCCAGCCACCGTCGTGCCTTGCCCCCTCAACCACACGATCATGTTCCCCATCAACCTCTGCACCTACCAGTGTTTTCCACTTGCCCGCACGCGCCCCAGATTCTCGACTACGTCTTCACCTCACCGTCGCCGCCGTCTGCCATTTCTCCATCAAACTTCCCCGGTAACCTCTGACCGCACCTCTCCCCCTCTTTCAGACGCATGCACTCTCCGCAACCTTGCGCATCTAACAGCGTTTCCATCTGGCTCTGACATGCACCGCAGCTTCGCCTCTGTCAACAACTGAGCATGCCCGACGCTAGGGACAACTCCGGTGAACAATTGTTGTCAACCCCGTGCGCCCCTTGCCCTGAGACGACAACGTTGAGCATCAGCACGTCAAGGCGAATGTGGTGAGCCTCCCCATCCTCTTCCTCGCTTCCCGTATCCACCAGACCACCACAGGCCGAGTGCGCCGCCGCTCACTGTCGCCCAGCACCGCCAGATCTTGGTTGCCTTGCTGTGAGTCGTGGGATTTAAATCCGAGCGCTACGATAGATCCTTAAATGAATCGGTATGTTTGCATATGTGTCGTGCGATGTAACTTAGATTAAAAAGCCTGTATCTGATGATCCGCGCGAATCGGTACCGCCAATAAGAAACAGCCACGTGTCCTAGAGTTTGATTTAAAAACCAGAAACTTTTCTATTAGATGTGTGAATTTGTAAATTGCATAACTTTTGATCCACACGTCCAAATTTTTCAAAATTTATATCAATGGAATCAGAAAAACAAGTACTTTCCAACCATTAACTTTGTCTAGTAAATTTCTTCTGTTAAATTGGTTGTTTTTAAAGAAACTTGTGTAGGCATAATTTGAATATAAAAATTATTCTAGAAATATTTTGAAGGTAAAATCTTTGGTAAATGGAATGTTTTGAACCTACTGACCATATAAACCAACCTTTGGATTGAAAAAGATATTTGGTGAAGCCAAAGAATAAATATTTGAATTAGAACATTTCTAGTCAAAAAAAATATTGTTTATGTGTTAAAAATGCTCTTTGAGTAAAACCTTTGGAAAATGATTAGATTTAAACTCCCTGACCCTAAACACCAAGTTTTGAGATTTAAAAATATATTTGATGAACCCTATAAAATAATTACTTTGCTAAAAGGCATTTCCAACAACATACAATATTGTTTTGGTATAAAAATGGTTTATAGGTGAAACCTTTTGCAAATGGTTTTAATATTAAACACTTGACCATAAAACACAAACATTTGTGTTTAAAATGTATTTGTCAAACACTAGAAAATATTACTTTGGTTTGAACCATTTCTAGCAAAACAAAAAGATTGAAAATAGCCATTTTTCAATAACTTAATATCAAATGGTTTTTGCCACTTTTATAAATGACCAATAGATATTTTAGGATGTTTATAACCTATTAGAAACCACTTTTCCAAATAAAACAATCTTTGGCATGCTTGCATGCATTGATTTGTTTTCATTATGTGATGAGTTGCTTGAATGGTAGATTGAATTTGTGCCTTGATTGAATTGTAGTGAAATTTGAAGAGTGTGACTATTGCAAGAACAAGGAGTGAACTTATATTCTCTACCAAAAAGGCAAGTGATGCTTCATACTTTTGTCCCATTATTTTCACTATGCATTAGTGATATTTCTAAGTAGGACTTGCATGGAATTTTTGCTAAGTATAAACTATGCCATGGGAAATCCTAGTAGATGAAACCTTAGAAGAATTTTCCTAAGTTAAGATTCCTACTACTATCATGCTTTGCTTAGCTAGTAGAAAACAAGGGTGGATTATATTCATGGTATGCAATATTCCTAAGTCAAGGACTTGTGTTTTGTTTAATAAAACAACTAAGTGAATGAATCACCTGGGTGGAATGGAAAGAAAGGTTTGTGTTGAGTGGTTACACAAGTCCAGTATACTGGGGAAAACTTGGGCATCACCAAGTCCAGTATACTAGGGAAAACTTGGTATCTCACTTGTGGAATGCCACCCAGGAACAAAGAGATTTGAGATGTCAAATGTTGAGAAGCTTCAAGTGCAGCCACTTGGCATTATGGGCTCTGCCTGGATCATATAGGTTGCAATAACTTAGCCAAATGGATAGTTGGTGGAAGGGGATGATAGGTTGGAGCGCGTCCATTCTGGTCTAAGGGGAGGCTTCTGAAAGATCTTGTCTCGATGCATGTCGAGTCTTGTGAGGAAAGTGCACCACATCTGCAGAGTGTAAAATCTAAGTACTTAGCCGTGTCCCCGGCAATGGACAATTTGAGCATCAAGACATGGAAGCTATCAAGAATCTCCTCATCCCAGTTTTCTAAGTGAAAAACTTTTGGTTGAACAAGGGTTGAAGGATCACCAATTTCTATTGGGAGATGCCTTGGGTGATTTTGACAAACAAATACTTAGTGTCTTCAAATGATAAGGAAAAACTATTTTGAGCAAAGCAAGCCTAAGCTCTACTTAGCCAAATGCTTATAGATGATAGACTCCACTATACTACCATAGTATCACTTGCCAATACAAATCAAATGTATTGACCCTTGTGGTTGTAACTTATTATCTTGTAGGTTTGTTTGATGTTAGTGAAGTGTATTTATTAGGATTACAAGTCTACAACCAACATGATTGCCTGTGTCACTTTGAAGATGAAGGACTCCATGCTATAGTTATTTCTGCTGCATTGTAATGAGATAGCCAAATGACCTATGTAAGATGTAATGAATTATTTTATTCCTGGTTATAAAGTTGTATTATGACCTTTGTTTCTAGATATTACATTTTAACTGTGGATGCTAGCTATTGATCCAGGGACTAGCATTGTAAACACAGGGATCTCTACCTTATCAAAGGTTGGGACCTCTACAGATGGTATCAGAGCACCGTGTTGCTTGTAGGATTGTAACCCTTGGATTAGACAAAACCCCTTAGAAAAATAGAAGTTGTATTTGTTCAAAACTTATTTACAAACAATCTTGTAACTCTTTCCTCGACCTTTTGATTTTGATTCTATATCTCTTCTATTTCAACTTGATGGATAAATCCTCAACCATGATACAATACCTCACCATGAGGAAAGGACTTCACCAACTCAAATGACTTCAACTTCAACCTCATCAAAGACTTCAACTTCATTTTTACCAAGGACATCAACTTGGATATCACTAAGGACTACAAGTGAGACAAGAAGTGTTGCTCAAAGACTTGAAGACTTAGGAGACACAACTTAGAAGGAATCATCATCACCTTTCAAGCTTGTGACCAAGACACAAGAATTCTCCCAAGGAAACCATGATCTCATTCAAGAAGAAACAACAAATAAGAATGGAATGATCTCAAGTGAACCATATAGTTGTACCACCATATTTAGTTTAGATCAAACCCACCAACTTATGTGGTGTAGCAAAAATATTTTATTGCCTAAAATGTGCTTGAAACTTGATGTTTGAGTGGAATGTTTGTTTGTGATTGCTTGCACATTTCTTGTGTGAGTTGTTGTGTGTGATTAGACTTCTTCCTTATAAATATTTTGCCTATTCTAATCCCAATCCAACCCAAATAGATGACTACTCCAAGAAACTCCAACATCAAGAATGGTGACACCAACAACCAAGAGATGCACATGAGAGAACTCATAGTAACTCAAACCCAGTTAAACCAACTGACCAGTCAATTTTGGGACAACAACAATGAGTTAGACCCAACCATGCAAAGGTTTATGGAAACCCAAACCCAATTGTTGCAAAGGATGACAAATCAAATGATCAACATGGGAGACAACCTTTCCCAAGGAGGTTGTGACAACAATGATGTCAAGGATGATATTATAGAAGGAACTCAAGCTTGCAATATTTGTGGAGACATGGATCACACTTCCAAAGAGCATGAAGATCAATGCCCTAATTGTGAAGAGAAACATCCAACTAATCAATGCCCCACATCTCAAGCTACATGCTTCCTATGTGAAGGAAATAATCATGTCCCTATCCAATGCCCCATCTATTTTATAGTTCAACAAAGAAAACAAGGTGGAGTGCATCAAAAGTTTGAAAACCCCCAGGAGGAAACCACTTCTACCAAGAAGGATGAAGACAAAGGAAAATCTCAGCTTGTACCTCCATGCACTATGACTCCCATTAAAGGACAAAATAAGAAACATATGTATTATCCAAGGAAACGATTAAGGAGACAAGGAGACTTTCCCACCTTTGAGGTGAGATATGAAGAGCATGAACTAGAAGAACTCCTAGATTTGGATAAACCCAAGAAGAAGAAGGACAAAAGCCAAATGCAATGTTGCAATTGCAAAGAGATGGGACACTATGCCAATGAATATCCAGAAAAGATGAAGTACAAGACAAACAAGCCTATGAGGGATCTCAGCCTTGTCACATGTTTCAAGTGTGGAAACAGAGGACACTATGCAGATGTCTGCCCAGAGAAGTTTCATCAAGAGCCCAAGCAAGCCAAGATGTAATCTAGTTGGAAATTTTAAGGGTGGTAGTACCCTAGTTGCCTTGAGCCAACTTGTAACCTCTAGCCTCCCCAAACCTAGGGACGGGATTTCTTTTAAGGGTGGTAGCGTGTCACATCCCAAAATTTTCCAAATTTTGAATGTGAAAAATAAATAAACAAAATAAATAATTGTTGAAATTTAGGGTGAAAAGAAACCTTTTTTTTCCAAATGGAAACATCAAAACCCATCTTGAACAAACTTTGAATAAAATTTGAATCCAACTAAAATTCAAATCAAGTGAAATGCATTCTACATATATGCATCTTGAAATTTAAACACTTGGAAAATAAACAAAAACTCTAAAACCCTAATAGAATAAATCATTTATTCTAAGACTATGGATTTGATCCATATAAAAATTGGTCAACAAACATTTATAAATGATCAAGAATGATAAACAAAAATATTATAAGACCATAGAAATAGGTTTCACATAATTTTGAGCCATATATAAAATCTTATGAATTTAGTAAGATAAAGAAATTAAATTTCAAAGCTAATAAAGCTCCTATCTAAAATCCATACCAAATGGTTAACAATAATCTTAAAGAGATTTAGAAGGATAAACAAATACTAAATAAAAATATACAAATTGGAATCACCAAGTTTGGATCTATAAATAAGAAGATATGGATTTTATAAGATAAAGAAAGAAATAATAAATAAGGAGTATTTAAAAAGCTAAATTAAATCTTGGCCAAATCCATAAGCAAATGAAAATAAAGATAATCCAAATAAAATAAATTGATAAAGATTATTCCAATAAAATTATATGGTATTAAAACCATCATCAAGTTTTATTTAATTGAAGACAAATACTCATTTAAAATGATAAATAAGTCATATTAAAATATTTCAAATAGTGCAAAGTGAATTATTTAACTCCCTATTAAATAAATAAACCTACTGAAAAGGTTTTTTGAAAAATTGGAATTTAAATAAGGGTTTGAGAATTTAATTAAATCTTATTTAATAAAGGAAAGTGCCCTTTTAAATAAAATATAAACCATAAATAAATAAAGGAATTATTCCTAAAAAGGACTTTAAATACATGCTTAAAACAATATTAGAAATTTACTGAAAAGTTTGGAGGGTTTTTGAATTCAAATGGTTGTTTGTATTTTTAAACAAATTCAAAACAGAAATGAAAAATGGTAAAAGAAAAATGAATCAGAACAACAAAAATGGAGTAGAAGCAGACCAGCCCAGCTAAGCCCATCAAGCCCAGTAGTTAGCCCATCTCCTCCACCCCACAGAAAATGTTTCACACCGCTGTTCGAACCGCAGAGTCGCTGACCACTGGACCCACCCTTTTCTTTCTCTCTCACGCTGACGAAGCGGCCCCACTCGTCAGTCGTCTTCCTCACCCGCCGCTGACCACGCCCGGCCGTTTTTGCCGTTGAAACCTCGAGTTAATTCGTCGTAACGCCGCCGTGATTCCGCTCTACAACCGCACCCTCTTAATCGCCTCCCTCCCCTCTCCGTTTGCCCCCATTCACCCGCACACAACCGCCACCAGGATGAAGCAATCGTTGCTCGACACGCCCACTGCTCCGGCGAGCATTTCCTTCGATTCCGGCCAGCCACCGTCGTTCCTTGCCCCCTCAACCACACGATCATGTTCCCCATCAACCTATGCACCTGCAAGTGTTTTCCACTTGCCCGCACGCGCCTCAGATGCTCGACTATGTCTTCACCTGACCGTCGCTGTCGTCTGCCGTTTCTCCATCAAAGTTCCCCAGTAACCTCTGACCGCACCTCTCCCCCTCTTTCACACGCGTGCACTCTCCGCAACCTTACGCATCTAACAGCGTTTCCATCTGGCTCTGGCATGCACCGCAGCTTCGCCTCTGTCAACAACCGAGCGTGCCCGACGCTGGGGATAACTCCGGTGAACAATTGTTGTCAACCCCGTGCGCCCCTTGCCCTGAGACGACAACGTTGAGCATCAGCACGTCAAGGCGAATCTGGTGAGCCTCCCCATCCTCTTCCTCGCTTCCCGTAGCCACAGGACCACCACAGGCCGAGTGCACCATCGTCATTGCCGCCAGTCTTTGCCGGATCTTGCGCCTTTGTCGTGAGCCATGGGATTTAAATCCGAGTGCTACGATAGATCCTTAAATGAATCGGCATGTTTGCATATGTGCTGTGCGATGTAACTTAGATCTAAAAGCCAGTATCTAATGATCCGCGCGAATCGGTACCGCCCAATAAGAAACAGCCACGTGGCCTAGAGTTTGATTTAAAAACCAGAAACTTTTCTATTAGATGTGTGAATTTGTAAATTGCATAACTTTTGATCCACACATCCAAATTTTGCAAATTTTATATCAATGGAATCAGCAAAACAAGTACTTTCCAACCATGCACTTTTTTTAGTAAATTACTTCTGTTAAATTGGTTGTTTTTACAGAAACTTGTGTAGGCATAATTTGAATATAAAAATTATTCTAGAAATATTTTTAAGGTAAAATCTTTGGTAAATGGAATGTTTTGAACCTACTGACCATATAAACCAACCTTTGGATTGAAAAACATATTTGGTGAAGCCAAAGAATAAATATTTGAATAAGAACATTTCTAGTCAAAAAAAATATTATTTATGTGTTAAAAATGCTCTTTGAGTAAAACCTTTGGAAAATGATTAGATTTAATCTCCCTAAACCTAAACACCAAGTTTTGGGATTTAAAAATATATTTGATGAACCCTATAAAATTATTACTTTGCTAAAAGGCATTTCCAACAACATAAAATATTGTTTTGGTATAAAAATGGTTTATAGGTGAAACGTTTTGCAAATGGTTTTAATATTAAATACTTGACCACAAAACACTAACATTTGTGTTTAAAATGTATTTGTCAAACACTAGAAAATATTACTTTGGTTTGAACCATTTCTAGCAAAACAAAAATGATTGAAAATAGCCATTTTTCACTAACTTAATATCAAATAGTTTTTGCCACTTTTATAAATGACCAATAGATATTTTAGGATGTTTATAACCTATTAGAAACCACTTTTCCAAATAAAACAATCTTTGGCATGCTTGCATGCATTGCTTTGTTTTTATTATGAGATGAGTTGCTTGAATGGTAGATTGAATTTGTGCCTTGATTGAATTGTAGTGAAATTTGAAGAGTGTGACTATTGCAAGAACAAGGAGTGAACTTATATTCTCTACCAAAAAGGCAAGTGATGCTTCATACTTTTGTCCCATTATTTTCACTATGCATTAGTGATATTTCTAAGTAGGACTTGCATGGAATTTTTGCTAAGTATAAACTATGCCATGGGAAATCCTAGTAGATGAAACCTTAGTAGAATTTTCCTAAGTTAAGATTCCTACTACTATCATGCTTTTCTTAGCTAGTAGAAAACAAGGGTGGATTATATTCATGCTATGGAATATTTCTAAGTCAAGGACTTGTGTTTTGTTTAATAAAACAACTAAGTGAATGAATCACCTGGGTGGAATGGAAAGAAAGGTTTGTGTTGAGTGGTTACACAAGTCCAGTATACTGGGGAAAACTTGGGCATCACCAAGTCCAGTATACTAGGGAAAACTTGGTATCTCACTTGTGGAATGCCACCCAGGAACAAAGAGATTTGAGATGTCAAATGTTGAGAAGCTTCAAGTGCAGCCACTTGGCATTATGGGCTCTGCCTGGATCATATAGGTTGCAATAACTTAGCCAAATGGATATTTGGTGGAAGGGGATGATAGGTTGGAGCGCGTCCATTCTGGTCTAAGGGAAGGCTTCTGAAAGATCTTGTCTCGATGCATGTCGAGTCTTGTGGGGAAAGTGCACCACCTCTGCAGAGTGTAAAATCTAAGTACTTAGTCGTGTCCCCGGCAATGGACAATTTGAGCATCAAGACATGGAAGCTATCAAGAATCTCCTCATCCCAATTTTCTAAGTTAAAAACTTTTGGTTGAACAAGGGTTGAAGGATCACCAATTTCTATTGGGAGATGCCTTGGGGGATTTTGACAAACAAATACTTAGTGTTTTCAAATGATAAGGAAAAACTATTTTGACCAAAGCAAGCCTAAGCTCCACTTAGCCAAATTCATATAGATGATAGACTCCACTATACTACCATAGTATCACTTGCCAATACAAATCAAATGTATTAACCCTTGTGGCTGTAACTTATTATGTTGCAGGTTTGTTTGATGTTAGTGAAGTGTGTTGATTAGGATTACAAGTCGACAACTAACATGATTGCCTGTGTCACTTTGAAGATGAAGGACTCCAGGCTATAGTTATTTCTGCTGCATTGTAATGAGATAGCCAAATGAGCTATGTAAAATGTAATGAATTATTTTATTCCTGGTTATAAAGTTGTATTATGACCTTTGTTTCTAGATATTACATCTTAACTGTGGATGCTAGCTATTGATCCAGGGACTAGCATTGTGAACACAGGGATCTCTACCTTATCAAAGGTTGGGACCTCTACAGATGGTATCAGAGCACTGTGTTGCATGTAGGATTGTAACCCTAGGATTGGACAAAACCCCTTAGAAAAATAGAAGTTGTATTTGTTCAAAACTTATTTACAAACAATCTTGTAACTCTTTCCTCGACCTTTTGATTTTGATTCTATATCTCTTCTATTTCAACTTGATGGATAAAATCTCAACCATGAGCAAAGAACTCACCATGAGCAAAGGACTTCACCAACTCAAATGACTTCAACTTCAACCTCATCAAAGACATCAACTTCATTTTTACCAAGGTCATCAACTTGGATATCACTAAGGACTACAAGTGAGGCAAGAAGTGTTGCTCAAAGACTTGAAGACTTAGGAGACACAACTTAGAAGGAATCATCATCACCTTTCAAGCTTGTGACCAAGAAAAAAGAATTTTCCCAAGGAAACCATGATCTCATTCAAGAAGAAACAACAAACAAGAATGGAATGATCTCAAGTGAACCATATAGTTGTACCACCATATTTAGTTTAGATCAAACCCACCAACTTATGTGGTGTAGCAAAAATATTTTGTTGCCTAAAAGTGCTTGAAACTTGTTGTTTGAGTGGAATGTTTGTTTGTGATTGCTTGCACATTGCTTGTGTGAGTTGTTGTGTGTGATTAGAATTCTTCCTTAGAAATATTTTGCCTATTCTAATCCCAATCCAACCCAAACAGATGACTACTCCAAGAAACTCCAACATCAAGAATGGTGACACCAACAACCAAGAGATGCACATGAGAGAACTCATAGTAGCCCAAACCCATTTAAACCAACTGACCTGTCAATTTTGGGACAACAACAATGAGTTAGACCCAACCATGCAAAGGTTTATGGAAACCCAAACCCAATTGTTGCAAAGGATGACAAATCAAATGATCAACATGGGAGACAACCTTTCCCAAGGAGGTTGTGACAACAATGATGTCAAGGATGATATTATAGAAGGAACTCAAGCTTGCAATATTTGTGGAGACATGGATCACACTTCCAAAGAGCATGAAGATCAATGCCTAATTGTGAAGAGAAACATCCAACTAATCAATGCCCCACATCTCAAGCTACATGCTTCCTATGTGAAGGAAATAATCATGTCCCTATCCAATGCCCCATCTATTTTATAGTTCAACAAAGAAAACAAGGTGGAGTGCATCAAAAGTTTGAAAACCCCCAGGAGGAAACCACTTTTACCAAGAAGGATGAAGACAAAGGAAAATCTCAGCTTGTACCTCCATGCACTATGACTCCCATTAAAGGACAAAATAAGAAACATATGTATTATCCAAGGAAACAATTAAGGAGACAAGGAGACTTTCCCACCTTTGAGGTGAGATATGAACAGCATGAACTAGAAGAACTCCTAGATTTGGATAAACCCAAGAAGAAGAAGGACAAAAGCCAAATGCAATGTTGCAATTGCAAAGAGATGGGACACTATGCCAATGAATGTCTACAGAATAAGAAGAAGTATAAGGAAATTAGCCAAGTGTGGTGCAACAACTACAAACAGCTAGGCCATTATATATCAAATTGTCCATAGAAGATACGTGAAGAACTCAACCTTGTCACATGTTACAATTGTGGTAACCAAGGACATTATGCAAGCAATTGTCCAGAAAATATGAAGTACAAGACAAACAAGCATATGAGGGATCTCAGCCTTGTCACATGTTTCAAGTGTGGAAACAAAGGACACTATGCAGATGTCTGCCCAAAGAAGTTTCATCAAGATCCCAAGCAAGCCAAGATGTAATCTAGTTGGAAATTTTAAGGCTGGTAGTACCCTAGTTGCCTTGAGCCAACTTGTAACCTCTAGCCTCCCCAAATATCGGGACGAGATTTCTTTTAAGGGTGGTAGCCTGTCACATCCCAAAATTTTCCAAATTTTGAAATGTGAAAAATAAATAAACAAAATAAATAATTGTTGAAATTTAGGGTGAAATGAAACCTTTTTTTTCCAAATGGAAACATCAAAACCCATCTTGAACAAACTTTGAATAAAATTTGAATGCAACTAAAATTCAAATCAAGTGAAATGCATTCTTCATATATGCATCTTGAAATTTAAACACTTGGAAAATAAACCAAAACTCTAAAACCCTAATAGAATAAATCATTTCCAAGATTATTCTAAGACTATGGATTTGATCCATGTAAAATTGGTCAACAAACATTTATAAATGATCAAGAATGATAAATAAAAATATTATAAGACCATAGAAATAGGTTTCACTTAATTTGGAGCCATAGATAAAATCTTATGAATTTAGTAAGATAAAGAAATTAAATTTCAAAGCTAATAAAGCTCCTATCTAAAATCCATACCAAATGGTTAACAATAATCCTAAAGAGATTTAAAAGGATAAACAAATACTAAATAAAAATATACAAATTGGAATCACCAAGTTTGGATCTATAAATAAGAAGATATGGATTTTATAAGATAAAGAAAGAAATAATAAATAAGGAGTATTTAAAAAGCTAAATTAAATCTTGGCCAAATCCATAAGCAAATGAAAATAAAGATAATCCAAATAAAATAAATGGATAAAGATTATTCCAATAAAATTATATGGTATTAAAACCATCATCAAGTTTTATTTAATTGAAGACAAATACTCATTTAAAATGATAAATAAGTCATATTAAAATATTTCAAATAGTGCAAAGTGAATTATTTAACACCCTATTCAATAAATAAACCTACTGAAAAGGTTTTGTTAAAAATTGGAATTTAAATAAGGGTTTGAGAATTTAATTAAATCTTATTTAATAAAGGAAAGTGCCCTTTTTAAATAAAATATAAACCATAAATAAATAAAGGAATTATTCCTAAAAAGGACTTTAAATACATGTTTAAAACATATTAAAAATTTACTGAAAATTTTGGAGGGTTTTTGAATTCAAATGGTTGTTTGTATTGTTTAAACAAATTCAAAACAGAAATGAAAAATGGAAAAAGAAAAATGAATCAGAACAAAAAAAATGGAGAAGAAGCAGCCCAGCCCGGCTAAGCCCATCAAGCCTAGTAGTTAGCCCACTCCTCCACCCCACAGAAAACGTTTCACACCGCCGTTTGAACCTGCAGAGTCGCTGACCACTGGACCCCAACCTTTTCTTTCTCTCTCACGCTAACGAAGCGGCCCCACTCGTCAGTCGTCTTCCTCACCCGCTGCTGACCATGCCCGGCCGTTTCTACCGTTGAAAGCTCGAGTTAATTCGTCGTAACGCCGCAGTGATAACGCTCTACAACCGCACCCTCTTAATTGCCTCCCTCCCCTCTTCGTTTTCCCCCATTCACCCGCACACAACCGCCACAAGGCCACAGCAATCATTGCTCGAAACGCCCACTGCTCCGGCGAGCATTTCCTTCGATTCCGGCCAGCCACCGTCGTGCCTTGCCCCCTCAACCACACGATCATGTTCCCCATCAACCTCTGCACCTGCCAGTGTTTTCCACTTGCACGCACGCGCCCTAGATGCTCGACTACGTCTTCACCTGACCGTCGCTGCCGTATGCCATTTCTCCATCAAACTTCCCCGGTAACCTCTGACCGCACCTCTCCCCCTCTTTCACACGTTTGCACTCTCCGCAACCTTGCGCATCTAACAGCGTTTCCATCTGGCTCTGGCATGCACCGCAGCTTCGCCTCTGTCAACAACCGAGCGTGCCCGACGCTAGGGACAACTCCGGCGAACAATTGTTGTCAACCACGTGCGCCCCTTACCCTGAGACGACAACGTTGAGCATCATCACATCAAGGCGAATCTGGTGAGCCTCCCCATCCTCTTCCTCGCTTCCCGTAGCCACCGGACCACCACAGGTCGAGTGCGCCGCCGCTCGCTGTCGCCCAGCGCCGCCAGATCTTGGCTGCCTTGCTGTGAGCCATGGGATTTAAATCCGAGTGCTACGATAGATCCTTAAATGAATCGGTATGTTTGCATCTGTGCCGTGCGATGTAACTTAGATCTAAAAGCTTGTATCTGATGATCCACGCGAATCGGTACCGCCCAATAAGAAACAGCCACGTGGCCTAGAGTTTGATTTAAAAACCAGAAACTTTTCTATTAGATGTGTGAATTTGTAAATTGCATAACTTTTGATCCACATGTCCAAAGTTTGCAAATTTTATATCAATGGAATCAGCAAAACAATTACTTTCAAACCATGCACTTTGTTTAGTAAATTGCTTTTGTTAAATTGATTGTTTTTACAGAAACTTGTGTAGGCATAATTTGAATATAAAAATTATTCTAGAAATATTTTTAAGGTAAAATCTTTGGTAAATGGAATGTTTTGAACCTACTGACCATATAAACCAACCTTTGGATTGAAAAACATATTTGGTGAAGCCAAAGAATAAATATTTGAATTAGAACATTTCTAGTCAAAAAAAATATTGTTTATGTGTTAAAAATGCTCTTGAGTAAAACCTTTGGAAAATGATTAGATTTAAACTCCCTGACCCTAAACACCAAGTTTTTAGATTTAAAAATATATTTGATGAACCCTATAAAATTATTACTTTTCTAAAAGGCATTTCCAACAACATAAAATATTGTTTTGGTATAAAAATGGTTTATAGGTGAAACCTTTTGCAAATGGTTTTAATATTAAACACTTGACCATAAAACACAAACATTTGTGTTTAAAATGTATTTGTCAAACACTAGAAAATATTACTTTGGTTTGAACCATTTCTAGCAAAACAAAAATGATTGAAAATAGCCATTTTTCACTAACTTAATATCAAATGGTTTTTTCCACTTTTATAAATGACCAATAGATATGTTAGGATGTTTATAACCTATTAGAAACCACTTTTCCAAATAAAACAATCTTTGGCATGCTTGCATGCATTGCTTTGTTTTCATTATGTGATGAGTTGCTTGAATGGTAGATTGAATTTGTGCCTTGATTGAATTGTAGTGAAATTTGAAGTGTGACTATTGCAAGAACAAGGAGTGAACTTATATTCTCTACCAAAAAGGCAAGTGATGCTTCATACATTTGTCCCATTATTTTCACTATGCATTAGTGATATTTCTAAGTAGGACTTGCATGGAATTTTTGCTAAGTATAAACTATGCCATGGGAAATCCTAGTAGATGAAACCTTAGTAGAATTTTCCTAAGTTAAGATTCCTACTACTATCATGCTTTGCTTAGCTAGTAGAAAACAAGGGTGGATTATATTCATGCTATGGAATATTTCTAAGTCAAGGACTTGTGTTTTGTTTAATAAAACAACTAAGTGAATGAATCACCTAGGTGGAATGGAAAGAAAGGTTTGTGTTGAGTGGTTACACAAGTACAGTATACCGGGGAAAACTTGGGCATCACAAAGTCCTATACTGGGGAAAACTTGGTATCTCACTTGTGGAATGCCACCCAGGAACAAAGAGATTTGAGATGTCAAATGTTGAGAAGCTTCAAGTGCAGCCACTTGGCATTATGGGCTCTGCCTGGATCATATAGGTTGCAATAACTTAGCCAAATGGATAGTTGGTGGTAGGGGATGATAGGTTGGAGCGCGTCCATTCTGGTCTAAAGGAAGGCTTCTGAAAGATCTTGTCTCGATGCATGTCGAGTCTTGTGGGGAAAGTGCACCACGTCTGCAGAGTGTAAAATCTAAGTACTTAGCCGTGTCCCCGGCAATGGACAATTTGAGCATCAAGACATGGAAGCTATCAAGAATCTCCTCGTCCCAATTTTCTAAGTTAAAAACTTGTGTTTGAACAAGGGTTGAAGGATCACCAATTTCTATTGGGACATGCCTTGGGTGATTTTGACAAACAAAGACTTAGTGTTTTCAAATGATAAGGAAAAACTATTTTGAGCAAAGCAAGCCTAAGATCCACTTAGCCAAATGCATATAGATGATAGACTCCACTATACTACCATAGTATCACTTGCCAATACAAATCAAATGTATTGACCCTTGTGGCTGTAACTTATTATGTTCCAGGTTTGTTTGATGTTAGTGAAGTGTGTTGATTAGGATTACAAGTCTACAACCAACATGATTGCCTGTGGCACTTTGAAGATGAAGGACTCCATGCTATAGTTATTTATGCTGCATTGTAATGAGATAGCCAAATGAGCTATGTAAGATGTAATGAATTATTTTATTCCTGGTTATAAAGTTGTATTATGACCTTTGTTTCTAGATATTACATCTTAACTGTGGATGCTAGCTATTGATCCAGGGACTAGCATTGTAAACACAGGGATCTCTACCATATTAAAGGTTGGGACCTCTACACAGAGGGCTTAGATGCGGCCGTAGTCGGATTCGGCAGGAGAGGCAGAGGGTTGGACCACAGGAGTAGAGGGAGCGATGGCAGGAGAAGCCTGGGTGAGTATATCACAAATGTTTAAAGAATCTTCATAAGTCTTGGAGGTCTTCTTCAAACTCAAGTTAGTCTTTTCTTGAAACATACAAAGTATAAGTATAAGTATAGGTATAGGAAGAAGAAATGCAAACGGCAAATTCAGAGGAAAAGAGGCTTACACAATAGTTTGTACCTTGGTCAAAGGGGTTCCAACGGTATTTCTTCTTTTTCTTGCCCCCAGCAGCAGCATCAGAGGTGGATCTCTTCCACTTTCGTGTTGCTGGAGCATCGTCATTGGACACGACAATTACATCCTTCATCTTTGGGTCATAGACATGGGGAGCCATATCGGTCTACTCCAAGTCCCCCGGCTGTTAAGTGGTTATTGTGTTAGACAGGCTGATGCTTTATATGTGGAGTAACTGCAGCATATGTCATCAATGAAGGAATCATAAATTACCTTTGGGCACTTTTCATCCTCGAACATGTCATCAGTGATGGTGAAGCCGCTCTTCCGATCCTTCACCTTGACGATGTCCTTGAGGCGGAGCTTGATGGAGTCACTGGACAAGTTATCCTCGAAGATCCTAAGGGTATCCTTCATGTACTTGGTGTACTAGCACATCACCTTTTTGCGGTGATGCAGGGGTTAGATCCGCCTTACGAACCAGCACATGGCTAGATCCAAGCCGGGAAAAGCCCGTATCAATAAGCCATTATATCCTCCTTACAACGTGAGAGGCTTTGTCATTGGAGGCCGGGAGGGCTTGCGAACTCCACGTGGTGGCTTTCGTGGTAGCCTCATCGATGAAGTCCGGGTACGAGCCTTCTCGGCCAGCCAAAGGGATATCTGGGCCATAGAAGTAGCTTCGCTTCCAGTTCTTGCAGAACTCATGTCCTATGATGTGGGGGAACCGTTGGGAAGATATGATCTTAAAACTAATCATTCTGCAGTTTCTAAGTTCATATTTTCTATCTCCGGCTTCCCTCTTGACAGTGAAGAAGTCGATAAACAAATCTAACCTAGGCCTAATCCCTAGGTATCCTTCACACAAAGCTACAAAATTGCTAAGTGCTAGAATGCTATTGGGGGAGAAGTTGTGAGGAAGAACCCGGAAGTGTTGAAGAACTTGGAAGAAGAATCGGAGATCGGGAGGGCGATGTCACGCACCAGCTGTTCCTTGAGGTACACCTTTTCTCTGACTTGGGGAGAAGGGACCACCTCGCCGGTCGGCGCCCGCCACCAGACTAGGTCCTCCGCCACAGGGAGATACCCCTCGGTGACCATCTCCTTGATGTCCGCGGCGGAGATATCCGAGCCCCTCCAGACTCCCTTATGGGAATTTGTTTCCTCTTCCAGCAGCTCGAATGCTGCCAAAGTTTGGTCGCCGCCGGTGGTTTCCACCACCGCGGATATGGGCACCACCAATCCCGCCAGTGGGATTTTCACCGTGGTCGATGGCCTCTCAGAAGCCTCGCTGGTCTCCGCCATGGGTGTGGGTGTGCTGCTGCTGGCCATTAGTGAAGGAGAGGGAACTGGCTGATTCACTAGTGGCTAGGGTTTTTCTTGTGCAGGGAGTTCGAGGAGTTCTTGGCACGAGGAAGAAGACGATGCGGGGGAGAAAATGCAGGTAAAAGAAAAATGACCTACGGAGTGAAAATATATAACTCCAACATCAAGATTCATGCGGAATGATCCAATGGCTGACGCATGGACGACGTGTGTGCGAGCATGCGCGGAAAAAGCACCACGTTCCCTCGTTGCTGCTTGACGTTTTGGCTTTTTCGCGCGGGAAAATCGCTATGATTATACCTATTGCAATATGTGAGTTTCTAGGTGACCTAGGCTACAGTCTACGTCATCTTACTGATAGCAGCAAGTAAATAGTCCCATCTAAAGATTCTGACATGGATGGATCCTGTCCGGTAATACGTCATAAACATATCTATAATTTTTTATGTTCCATGCTTGTTTAGTATCTACTTTGCTCTGCTTTGCCTTCTCTTTGAGGTATTTTTAAATGTTTTCTAGGACTAACCTATTAACAAGATGCCACAGTGTCAGTTGCCTGTTTTCTTCTGTTTTTGGTTCCAGAAAATTTAGAAAATGAATATTCTCGGAATTGGACGGGACAAAAGCCAAAGTCAATATTTTACCGTGGGGAACACGGAGCCAGAAGACGAGACGGAGGAGGGACTCGAGGGGGCCACACCCCTGGCCGTGTGGCCTGGCCTGGCCCGCGCTTGGGGGGTGCTGCTTCCTCGGGAACCCCCTCGGCCTCCCTCTTCGCCTATAAGAAGCCCCCGATACCTAAACCCTAAGTACCCGATCAATCTTCCACAAAACAGTCTATAGCCGCCGCCACCATCGTCCCTGGATTGGGGGGATCTGAAGCTCTTCCCAGCACCCTGCCTGAGGGGAGAGATCATCCTGGAGGCCTTCTTCATCACCATGCCAGCCTGCGGTATCATGCGTGAGTAGTTCCACCTTGGACTACGGGTCCATGTAGTAGCTAGATGGTTGTTTCTCCTCCTTTGTGCTACCATGTTTAGATCTTGTGAGCTCCGTTCATGATCAAGATCATCTATTTGTAATCATGCATGTTGTGTTTGAGGGGATCCGATGGATATTGAGATTACTATGTCAGATTGGTTAATGATTCTATCTTATTGATTCTGTCATGTCTGTGTTGTTTGAGATCTTGCGTGCTCTCCATTTCTAGTAGATATCTTGGCCAAGTAGATGCTAGTGACTCCAAGAGGGAGTATTTATGCTCGATAGTGGGTTCATGCCTCTATTTAATCTGGGGAAGTGATATAAATCTCTAAAGTTGTAGATGTGTTGTTGCTACTAGGGAGAAAACAACGATCTCTTGTTCATGGAACAACTGGGTTGTTTACCTTACACACTTTGCTTAAAGCAGTTATCCGTTGCTTGCAACTTAATACTGGAGGGGGTTCGGATGATAACCTGAAGGTGGATTACTAGTAATAGATGCAGTTGGATGGTGGTCTATGTATATTGTTGTATTACCCAATCAAATCTCATAGGATCATGAATGTCTAGTATTGCATTTTTAGGCCATGCTCTGTCCTGTCAATTGCCCGGCTGTAATTTGTTTACCCAGCGTGTTGTGTTGTTTATCTTAAGGAGCACGCCTCTAGTGAACTATGGATCCCAATCCAATCTTTACCATTGATACATCTTCCTCCGTTCTTGTTTACTTTCTGCAAACCACCATTACCTTCCACACCATACAGTTAATCCTTTGTTTTCAACAAACCGGTAAGATTGACAACCTCACTGTTCGTTGGTCCAAAGTCTTGAGTTTGTGTTGTGCAGGTTTCCAAGTTGCTAGCAACACCTTTGGGTCGTTTCCTTCCTCCTAATGGTTCTATAAACTTGGTTTCTTTCTAAGGGAAAACTTGCTGTTGTGCTCATCATACCTTCCTCTTGGGGTTTCCCAATGAAGCTCTACAGTGATCTGATCTGCATCAAGCTGTTTTCTAGCGCCGTTGCTGGGGAGAGCAAGGACGGCTTCACAAGGGGAGTCCTTCACAACCTTTCTCTTTACTTTGTTTTTGTTTTGCTTAGTTTGTTTTGCCTTTTTTTATCAAAAACTCCAAAAAAATTAGTTTCATTTGGTTTGCTTTCTCTTATCAAAAACACAAAAAATTAGTTCCTACTCTAGTTGCTGCTGTTGTTGGTTAGCTCCACTTTTGCAAAAAATGAACTCTGTTGAGAACACCAAGTTGTGTGAGTTCACTAGCACAAACAACAATGATTTTCTAAGTACACATATTGCTCCACCTGCTCTTGATGCGACCTTTTATGAAATTAAGCCTGCTTTGTTAAATCTTGTGATGAAAGAGCAATCTTCTGGTGCTAGTTTTGATGATGATGCTGCCCACCTTAATAACTTTGTTGAACTTTGTGAGATGAAAAAATATAAGGATGTAGATGGAGATATTATTAAGCTAAAGAATGGCTGCTATCCTTGCCTAGAAATAGTATTGATTCCTGGATTAAGTGTAAAGATGCTTTTATTGGAAAATACTATCCTCCTGCTAAGATTATATCTATGAGAAGTGAAATAATGAAATTTAAACAACTTGATAATGAAAATTTTGCTCAAGCTTGAGAAAGAATGAAATCTTTTGTAAAGAATTGTCCCACTCATGGACTGACTGCTTGGATGATTGTCCAGACCATTTATGCAGGTTTAACCTTCTCTTCAATAAATCTATTGGATTCAGCTGCTGGAGGTACCTTTATGACCATTACCTTGGGTGCTGAAACAAAGCTCCTTGATAATATGATGGTCAACTATTCTGAATGGCACACTGAGAGAGCTCCACATGGTAAGAAGGTAAATACTGTTGAAGAAACCTCCTCTTTGTGTGATAAGATTGATGTTATCATGGCTATGCTTGTTAATGAAAAAGCTCATATTGATCCAAATAATGTTCCCTTAGCCTCTTTAGTTGCTCAACAAGAGCAAGTTGATGCGAACTTCATTAGAAATAATAATTTTGGCAACAATGCTTATGGTAACAATAACTATAGGCCTTATCCTCAAAATAATAGCAATACTTATCATGGTAGATCTGGAATGCCTAGTGAAGATAGGATTCTAGAAGTTGAAAGATCCACTAAAAGCTTTATGCAGATGTAATATGAGCATAACAAAATATTCACTAAAACTATGGAAGAACAATCTGCTATCTTGAAAAATATTATCCATCAACTTGAGAATTTTAATAGAGAAATTGCTAGTTTACAGTCAAAAAATTTGAGTGCTGAGAAAAATATTTCCTCGTTGTCTGAAGCACAGTACTCTTTGATTAATAAAATGGCTATTAAACCTGAAACCTTGGAAAGTACCTTTGCTGCTACTCATGCCATACAAATTACTATTGATGAAAATGTTAGATTGTTAGCTCAACTACATGCTAAGTGGGAAAGAGAAGCTGAAATTGCTAGAAACAATAGTGTTTGCACTATTACCACCACCAATATGGATGCCACCAAACCACAAGAAGTCCCTATTCCTGCCACAATGCCTAAACCCAATGAGCCTACTACCCGTGATGCTATTTTTGATTTTGATCTTGATGGTTGCAATATTTCTGAAGTGATTATGTTCCTACAAAAGCTTGCTAGAAGTCCTAATGCTAGTGATATGAATGTAGCTTTCACCAAACACATTATAGTTGCTCTCATTGAAATTAAGGAAGAAAATTTGAAACACAAAGCATCTATTCCTAGGAAATTATAAGATAGTTGGGAACCCATCATTAATATGCAAGTTAATGACTTTGATCTGAAAGCTTCATGTGACCTTGGTTCTATTGTATCTATTATGCCTAGAAGATTTATGAAATGCTTGATTTGCCACCTTTGGAAGGTTGCTATTTGGATGTCCCACTTGATGATAATGCTAAAAAGAAACTCATGGGAGTGTTAGTGATGTTCTTATTATGGTTAATAATGCCTATGTCCCTATTGATTTATATGTTTTGGATGTTGAATACAATGCTTTTTGTCCTATTACTTTGGGAAGACCTTTTCCTAGAATTGTTGGTGCCAACATTGATATGAAAGAATGCACCATTAAATATAAATTTCCATTCAAGAAAGGTATTGAACACTTCCCTATGAGGAGAGATAAGTTGCCTTTTTCTCCTCCTTTAAAAGCAAGGTTTGATGTTAATACTTCTTCATTTGAAAATACTAGATTCTTGCTTCTTGTGCCTAACTTAAAGGCGTTAAAGAAAAGTACTTCTTGGGAGATAACCCAATAGTTTTCTTGAGTCTTGGAAGTTATTACTTCTGTAATAACCTCTCCTTATCCTTTTTATTGATTTTTGTGCCAAGAATAACCTCTAATGAGAGGGAAGTAAGATTTGGGGAGTTTGCTGTGCCGAAACAGATTTTTGTGATCCACTGTAAAAATTCGTGTAAAATCTTTGTAAGTCTGATTGAGCTGTAATTTTATAAATAAATCCCGCAGGTTGTTAGCTAACTTCCTTTAGTTCAACACTTTTTGATTTGAGCAACAGAAGGTCTTCGAAAAAATCGGTTTTCACCTGCTGGTCTGTTTTGACAGATTTCTGCCATTATTTGCATTTGCTTCTTATTGATTCATTTTTTGGGTTCTTTTTAAGAAATTGAGCTTTTTGAGGGAACTGATATAGTATATTGTGTCTTTAGTGAAAGTTTTGCTATTGTAAAACTAGTCCCCAAATGTCTATCATCTTTTGAATGCACTAATGTTGCTAAGGAAGATTGTGTGAAGTTTTATATGAAGGAAAATTTGCAGGTGTAGAGGAATAATGATGTAATGAGATGAAGAATAGACAAAAGCTCAAGCTTGGGGATTCCACCCCATGTCACCCCAATAAATATGCAAGAGGTACAAGCATCAAAGCTTGGGATGCCCAAGGCATCCCCTTCTTCATCAATAAAAATCTTAGGTCTTTCTAGACACTTCCTTTTATTGTTTCATGCACAGTTGTGTTGTTCTTGGAGCGTCTTAGTTTTTGTTTTTTGGTTTTTTTTGGCTTAGTTTTCTTGAATAAAGTAGTTTGGATCCCTGTTCTCGCTATGTTGTTTCAAATAAGTTGATTGGTGTTGGAAAGGAGTAGCAAGTTCTTGCTTTAGTAGTACAAGAGGAGCTTGCTTTGACTGTGACTTAGACTTTATCATGTCATGCTAGATATTGTTATGACCTTGCTATTCTTCAAATCCGCCAAGTACTTAGGGCAATTCTGCTTCCAGTGACCTTCTCCCTTGCAGTAAAAGCACTCAGTATCAGCCTTAGGCCCATCCTTGGTCTTCTTCATTGGCACGGGGTAGTGATTTTTGTTGTAGAATGACTTGTTCCAAACAATTAGGATTGCTTAATGTCCTTGAAAGAATCATGCATTGTTTTAGCATACAAAATCATAGTATTGTGGTATTCTCCTTTGATGCTTTGTTTGGGTTGACTTGGCACATGCTCACACCATGTTATGACTATGAATCAGTCACCTTAGCCACTATGATCATTTAATTTTTGACTTGTGGTACCACTTTCTTCTTTGAATAGTAATGTTTGGTCGCTCTGCATGATTATGGCCATTATTGCTCTCTTAGTTGGTCGCTCCAGTCTTTTAATAGCCTCCACTTGTATGAGTAAGCTCTACTCATGCATCCAACTCCCAAGAAACCAAGTTATTCCAAAGTTTCCACTATAAATTCCTATGCATGGTGTGTTACACCATTCCAAGTATATTCTTGTTTTATATATCTTCCAAATTAAACTTGTTATGTGAAAACTTAGTGATTAAAGCTCTCACAAACTTGATGGCACACTTTATTTTTCTTGCCCCTAATAAACTTGAACCATTATGTCATCTATGCTGTATATGCTTACACTTATACATTGGAATTAGCAGAACCATGCTGTCATGGGAAACGCTTTCAACATTGTACCCAGTTGATATCATGCTCTTTTGTTTGCGGATGTCATCGGTGTGAAATAAAAGGGGAGCTTGTAAGTCCATGGAGTTATGTATGTGTGTTAGAAAAACGCCTAGGCCGCTAGCTTAAGCCATGCCTAAACATGGTGGAAACTTGCAGCATCACGATAGTTAGCAATCTATGAAGATTTCTTCTTATAAAAAAGAGACATATTGAAAAGAGGAAAGAGAGAAAAAAGCACCATTTTCCCATGGTAAATAAGAAGATTGCTGAGATGCTCATTGTATGCTTGCCTTGTCATTTTGATTATGGGATAGCTCCTGTATTATGGGCATGGGGTACCCTGTTGGCGGTTCTCTATGATACACATGTACTTATTATGACAAGAACTTACCGGTGACTAAAGTTGAGTAGCATGAGGAGCGGCCCTCGTACTAAAGGGACATGAGATTGCCAACTTATACTTTGTCAAGCATATACTCCATATTTTGTTCACTTTAACCTTAATCACTTCAAGATGCTTATTATAGGGGAGATGCGTCGGAAACGTATCTATAATTTTTGATGCTCCATGCTTTTTTACAATCTACTTTGCTTTGCTTTGCCTACACTTTGAGGTGTTCTTATATGTTTTCTAGTACTAACCAATTAAGAAGTTGCCACAGTGCCAGTTGCATCTTTTCTTCTGTTTTTGGTTCCAGAAAGGCAGAAAATCAATATTCTCGGAATTGGATGGGACAAAAGCCAAAGTCAATATTTTACCGTGGGGAACACGAAGCCGGAGTACGAGATGGAGGAGACCCACCAGAGGGCCACACACCCTGGCCACACGGGTGGGCCCACCCCACGCCTAGGGGTGTGTTGGGGATATGCTATATGGGTATCCTCATAGCATGTCTCTTATCCGGATAACCCGGGTGGCCCACAGTTGGTAGCATGGCCCATGGCCTATTGGGCGGCCCAGTTAGATGGATCCAGAAGGGAGGCCCATGCCGGATAAAGGAAGGCTACGGAGGAGTCACCGACGTACCCGGAGCCTTGGAGTGCAAGAGACGCAAGACTAGTTGTATGCAGTGTAGGACTCTGTAACCTGTCCGGCTAGGACTTTCCCTATAACCCTAGGACCTGGCGACTATATAAGTCGGGTCTATGGGAGCCTTTAGGGCACTGATCAACTCATACCTCGCACAGCGAATTGATCCCTGTAACTCGGCGTATTGCCATTATAGTGATTTATAGCAGGAGTAAGATTCTCCCACCGTTGTGGGATCTGAACCTGGGTAAGTTGTGTTACCTCGTACCCGTCAACCATCCGCCTTACCCCACGTCTCTAAACACGCACTATAAGGACCCCTCCATGGCGTACTCATCGGCAATACCACGACAGTTGGCGCCCACCGTGGGGAAAGAGGAGCTTCAGGAACTACAGCGGGCGAGGTCCAAGATCTTCACGGGAATCGGTGAAACCGTAGCCATCGGTCGCGTTCTATTCTCTGGCAACGTCCCGATCGTCCCTCCCAACGAGTTCTGGGTCCTGGCAAATACGAACCCTAACCACTTCTTGATAGTCCCCATCGGAGACATCCACCTCTTCATCGGCGAAACCGACTCGGGCACTAGTTCCCTGGGAGTCGGAGGAACATCAAGACCCGCACGGACCACCTACGGGCAGGATACATTCGCGGAAGGATCATTGTCGGATCTCCCTTTGGAGTTTGCCGGAAAAGATAAAAAAAATTCAAGGCCCACCCAAACCGCCCATGTGCGGGAGATAATGGTGGAAGATCGCTGCAAGTTCGCTGGCTTCGTCTGAGAGTCTCGACATCAGAGATCCAATTTCGTCGGAGTGGTGACCATCTTTGATCTAGCGCGTTGCATCCAGAGAGAGGGTGAAAACCCCTCGCGATTACCTTGCCATATGGCTCCGTATACAGGCCGATCTGGCACATTACCCCAATGATGATGCCATGTATCACTTTGTGGAAGGACTGGACCAAGGTACACTTCTCCGACATATGCTAAGGCGGTAGCAGGCTACAGGACGCCTCACGTTCGAAAGCATGGTGAATACCGTAAACAACCAAGCGGAGGCTGAGGAGGCAGCCCAGACAGCCCTTGTGCTCTTAGACGGTGCCCCTCCGCCTTAGCCACCGCCTCCAGTTGTCATCGATGCAGCTGCACCACCACCTCCAGTCATCGTTGCTGCTGTTGCACCTCCACCCCTCGTCATCGAGGAAGCCCCGGCACCCTCCGACTATGTGCTTGACGCGCTCTACGCCGACATCAGTGTTGACTCGGAGGAGATAGACTTCAGCCCAGAGGAGATAGACTTCAGCCCGGAGGAGCTAGACTCTACCATGCAGGAGATGGACGAGGATTACAAACGCAACGAGCAGGCCAAAAACGTTGTCACGTCCCGAGAGGTGTTTGTCGCCATTGGGACGGCGATAGATGAAGATCAACCCGGACAAGCTCCGCCTACAGCGTTGTACAAAGGGAAGGGACCACCTGTTGCTGCCGACAATGATCGTGCAAAGGTCATGCCCCCTCTTCCTAACCCAGTGCCGCAGTCGCAGGAACTCGACACCGGTCTGAGTAACAACAACACCGCAAACCCGCTGCCTCCGGCATCTACGTCTACTGCTTCCAAAGTCACTCGAGCTGGTAGAGTGATGTAAGGTAACCTGCTCGTTGAGCCCATGACCGTGGCCCATATACGGAACGTAGTCCAGCTTGATGAGAAGTGCCAGCAGCTACTGGAGGAAGCACAGGCCATCGCGGAGCAAGGCGCTAAGCTGGATCGAGATCTGGCCAACACGCAAAAGTCAATAGAGAAAGCTAGAGCCATGGAGGCCGAGTACAAGACTCTGCTCCAGCAGCAGAAGGCTAAGAAAGCTTCAGCTCACGTCATCAACGATCCTGGTGTACGGCGAAACCTAGGATGGGATCCCTCGAAGCCGCCACAAGCAAAGCCATACATTGATAGCGAAGGCAGGCAGGTGATGCCCACTCCTCTTCTCAACCTCGTCATTGCCAAGACCCTTCTGGAGCAGGATAGATCACCCGCAGTTGTGGAACGGGTCTATGACCTTGTGGACAAGGCGGTGAAACAATAGGAAAAGGCCACCTCTCAGAGGCTTGAGTCTGACCCAGCATTCTGCCAGTCTAGCCAACCTAAGCCGCCAAGGGAACGATCTCCTAATGATGTCTGGTCCCAGACGGGTTCGTCAAAACGAAGACGGAGGGATGCACGCAACAGGAAGGATGTTATCCCCATATCCTCCAACCATGGAGGCAAGGATCAACCTCGTCGCCCATCTCCACCGCCCCGCTCTCCCCGACATCGCGAAGACCCCAAGGCTCACCGTCGAACGGATATGCCTCCACCAAGGCAAAGCGGCATCGTCATCCGCGACAATGCGGAGCATACCCGTCATGATGGAGAGCGCAACAAAGGACACAAGAGCAGGTCGCGTCATGACCCTCCGTGTCGACAAGCAACCGCGACAAGCGTGAGGCGTCATAGGAGGGTAACAGCAAAAAGGCCAACCCACCGCCACCTCCACCTCCGTCGCCCCCTAGAAGCCACCATGGCGGAGGAGGCCCGTGTCGTTCACGCAACCCTTCCTCTAGCGGCAAGAAGAAAAGAGCAAGCCAGAGCCATACGACGCAAGTTCACGCTTGGACAAGATTCACGAGGCCCGGGAAGGACAATACCTGTGACCATGTTGCTTTGGACCTGTAATACGGACCGCAACTTACCCCAAGGGTTTCCGGATTGACAAGACCATCAAGCCCTATGACGGCACTGCCAAACTAGCTAAGTGGTTGCAGGATTACGGAAACGCGGTGAAGATCGCCGGGGGTAACCCCAATGTTGCCGTCAAGTACCTCCCCCTGATGTTGGCGGGCACGGCCCGACAATGGATTGATGACTTGCCGGAGAAATCCATCTGCAACTGGTTGGACATGCAAGAAGCTTTCACCAAGAACTTCGAGGGTGCATGCAAGATAAAGACGAGTCATCTCGCGCATACCTCTCTCGCTGGTTGGATATGAAGAATTCATGCGCAGGAGTGCACGCCCAGACCTCCATGGCCGCCTTCATCGATGTATTGGAGAAAGGTACGTTGCTCCAACATAAGTTGAAGCGCTTGCTGGACAATCACCTGCTAGATCTCAACCAGATGATCTAGTTAGCTAGTAAGTTCGCCGATGCCGACGACGATGCTCGAGGCTCCCTGCCGGCAATGGTCGTTCCAACTCAAGCTAGGAGGAACAACAACACCAAGCAGAAGAGCCCGCTAGAAGAAAATCAAACCTCCGACATGGTTGCCATGACATTTGCAGGACGAGGTGATGGCGGAAAGCGTGGCCGAGGATGGGGCTGGTCGTGGGCAACAGCGAGGCATTGAAACTACCTCGGCAGCGCTCCGCATTCCCCAAACCTATGAGGAGTACTGCGATATGTCATGCCTTGTACACCTCGATGCCAAAAGCAAAGCCACTCACACCAGTCACCATTGCAAGTTTGTCAACAATCTCAAAGAGGACCCGGAGTCTGGCTATAAGAGAAGTCGGAAGAAAAGACCGCGAGGCAAGGGCAAGGGGAAGAAGAAAGAAGAGGAGTCCAAGGATTCAATTTACATGGATGAGGACGTTGATCCCAATCACGCGCCAAGAGCGATGGCAAGGGAAAGAACCCCTTCGAGAAGAAGGCGGCCGTTTTCCACACTTTCCTTCTCACCCCCACTATCCGACAACAGAAGACCTCTATGAGGATACTGATGGCCACTCTACCCCCAGTTCCCTAGTACCTGCACTTGTCAGAGATTCCAATTACTTGGGACAGGAATGATCACCTAGACCTCATCCCTACAGAGAACCAGTACGCCATGGTCATCAACCCCCTGATTGATGGCAATGAGTTCACCAAATGTATGGTGGATAGTGGAAGCAGCATCAACATCATGTACCTGGATACACTGCACAAGATGAACTTGACGGAGGCTAACCTAAGACGGACCAGCACCATCTTCCACGGCATATTTCCTAGTCGGGAGGCTCGGTCCCTTGGGTGCATCACACTTTAGGTCGCTTTTGGTGATGTTAATAATTACCGCCAAGAGCGCATGACCTTTTAGGTGGTCCCCTTAAAGAGCATGTACCACGTCATATTCGGACGCGACATATTCCACGCCTTCATGGCCAAGCCATGCTTCGTCTACAACAAGCTCAAGATACCTGGACCAAACGGTGTCATCACCGTATCCGGAAGCTTTACCAAGGCAAGGGACCACGATATTGGAGAAGCAGCCTTTGCAGAAGCTGTCCTCTACAGCGAAGAATTCAAGGAGATCCAGAGCAAGGTCGATGCCTCGGAGATGCCAGTGTCGAAGAAGCAGATTTCTGACTCTGCCCCAGCATTCAAGGCCGCCATCGAAAACAAGCCAGTGGACCTTGTGGTAGGCGATGCCTCCAAGACCACCACCATTGGGACGAACCTGGATCCCAAATAGAAAAGCGCGCTTGTCGAGTTCCTCTGTGAGAATAGGGACATATTTGCCTGGCAACCTGCCGACATGAAAGGTGTACCTAGGGAACTTGCCGAGCACAGCTTGAATATTGATCCAAAATGCAAACCAGTGAAACAACCTCTAAAATGCTTCGGAGACAAGAAGAGATGCGCCATAGGCAAGGAAATAGCTAGGTTACTTAAGGCTAGTTTTATCCGAGAAGTCCTTCACACCTGATAGGTGGCCAGTCCTGTAGTTGTCCCCAAAAAGGGAACCAAAGAATTAAGAACGTGTGTTGATTACACCGGCTTGAACAAAGCATGTCCCAAAGATCCATTTGCTTTGCCTCGCATTGACCAAGTCATTGACTCGACGGCTGGCTCAGAGCTTTTGTGTTTTCTCGATGCATACTCAGGATACCACCAAATTAAGATGATGAAGTCGGACCAATTGGCCACTTAGTTCACCATACCTTACGGAATGTTTTGCTATGTCACGATGCCCTTTGGGTTGAAAACGCAGGTTCTATGTACCAGCTGACAATGCAGCGCTGCCTACACGGTCAAATTGGTCCGAACGTTCACGCCTATGTGGACGATATAGCGGTGATGTCTAAATAGTCAAACGACTTAATCTTCGACTTAAAAGAAACCTTTGATAATCTCTGGAAATACAACATGATGCTTAACCCTAAGAAGTGCGTCTTTGGGGTTCCAGTCGGCAGACTGTTGGGCTTCATCGTTTCCCAACGTGGAATCGAGGTGAACCCGGAGAAGATCAAGGCCATCCTAAACATAAATCGTCCGACATGCCTGAAGGACATACAACGACTGACAGGTTGCATTGCAGCAGTTAGTCGGTTTGTCAGCATTGAAGCATCTAAAGGAGATACTATCCTCGGCGCCTATCCTTGCAGCACCCAAGCCTATGGAGCCTATGTTAATTTACATGGCAAACACCAACCGGGTAATCAGCATCGTCGTCGTGGTAGAGCGGAAAGAACCAGGCTATGAGTACGGAGTTCAACGACCAGTTTACTATGTAAGCAAGGTCTTGACAGAGTCCAAGCAGCGTTACCCGCACTACCAGAAGATAGCTTATGGAGTGTTCCTTGCTTCTCGGAAGCTAAGGCACTACTTCCAGGAGCACCCTATCACAGTTGTGAGCAAAGCTCCATTGTCCGACATCATCAACAATAGTGAAGCTACAAGAAGGGTCGTGAAGTGGGGCATTGAGCTTGCCACCTTCGAGATCACCTACAAGAGACACTTCGCTATCAAGTCACAAGCCTTGGCGGATTTTATCGCAGATTGGACAATATGCCAGATGCTACCCCTATGCCAGAGCCAGAGTACTAGGTGATGCACTTTGACGGATCAAAGCTACTCAATGGCTCAGGGGCTGGTGTACTGTTACAGTCACCAATCGGGGAAAAGCTACACTACGTTCTGCAGATCCACTTCGAGGCTGCAAACAACATGGCGGAGTATGAAGCACTCATTCATGGACTACGCGTAGCCAAGGATATTGGCATATAGTTTTCTGTGGAGATTCCGACTTGGTTGCCCAACAGGTGGCTAGCACCTAGAACGCGCGGAACCCTATGATGGCGGCATATCGAGACGAAGTGGACGAGATAGCCAAGAGCTTCTTGGGCTACAAAGTCAAGTATGTACGTAGGGAGTAAAATGAGGCGGCTGATCTACTATCTAAGCTTGGAACAAGGCGCAAACGAATTCCGCCTGGCGTTTTTCTAGAGCATCTACGGACACCATCCGTGAAGGGAGCGGACATCGAAAACCCGGATAGAGTTGACTCTTTTGTTCACATAGTGACAAAGGTCCCTCTGGCTTGGACACAACCGTTCATGGAATATCTCGTACACGGAACTTTGCCCGACGACAAGGTCGAAAGATGGCAAATAGTACGTCGAGCAAAGGGCTATACCATAATCAATGGACAGCTCTACAAAAGAAGCACCACTGGTATATACCTCAAGTGGGTTTCCCAGCAAGAAGGTATTGAAATCCTACGTGAGATCCATCTCGAAGATTGTGGGCATCACGCCGCTCCTCGATCATTGGTCTCCAAAGCCTTCCGGCAAGGATTCTACTGGCTAACCGTGAAGGCGGACACCGACAAGCTGGTTGAGACATGCATGGGATGCCAGTACTATGCCCGACAACCCCATGTTCCGGCTGAAGAATTGCGAACAATACCAATAACTTGGCCATTTGCACTCTAGGGGCTAGACATGGTTGGTCCATTATAGACGGCACTATGTGGGTTTACACGTTTGCTAGTAGTAGTTGATAAATTCACCAAATGGATAGAAGCTAAACCCATTAGAAAGGTTGATAGGGCAACTGCCCTTAGGTTTCTCCGGAATCTAGTGGTGAGATTTGTTCTCCCACATAGCATTATCACCGACAATGGCAGCAACTTGTCACTCGGATAATTGGAAGCTTATTTTTGGGACAAGGGCATCCGACTTGACCTAGCGTCCGTGGCACACCCACAGTCCAATGGCCAAGTTGAGTGAGCCAATGGATTAATTCTGCAGGGAATCAAGCCACGTCTTGAGGCATCGCTACATAGAGCAGCTGGAGCCTGGGCGGAAGAACTACCATCTATGTTTTGGAGTTTACGAACTACACCCAACAGATCCACCGGCTACACCCTTTACTTCATGGTATATGGAGCAGAAGCCATCCTGCCTTCCAACATCCTTCACGATTCACCAAGAGTTGCCGCCTACGACGAAGATGACGCTGAAGATTCCAGACGCCTAGATGTGGACCTTCTCGAGGAGGAGCGTGTTTTGGCATGCCAAAAATCCGCCATCTACCAGCAGATGCTACGCAGCTACCACAGTCGCCGCATTCGGCATCGCTCGTTTAAGGAGGGGGATCTGGTGCTCCAATTTAAGCAGAAGAAGTCACACAAATTATCCCCGCCATGGGAAGGATCGTTCATCATAATCAAGGCGCTGCTCAATGGGTCTTACTACCTTGTTGACAATCGTGAACTTGAGGATAAACCCAGCAATGATCATAAGCGTAAGCGACGTGACCCGGATGATGACTACCCGGAGCTTGATCGGCCATGGAACATAGCACAGCTCGTCCTTTTTACACTTAGCATATTTTTTATCTACTATGTACCTCTTATATGATCAATGAAATAATGCTCTCTGGTTTACTCATATTTCTGAGTCTTTTACCTCCTTTAGTGTTCATTTTTGGATCGTATAAAACCTTTATGCACAAGCTTTGCATTTGCACTTGTGAAAATTTTGCCTACGGGCATTAGCTTAAGTTTTCTGGTCTACACGTTCTTTGTTGTTTTTATGTGGATTCTGGAGTAGTGACTTTCGGCACTTGTCAGCGATTTTGTGCTTAGATTTTTTATGGTGCCATTGGGCATCATCACCTGAGCGCATGGTTCCGACTACGAGTCTTTTGAATCACGAAAGGTCAAGCATAAAAACCAGAGTAATGGATAAGCCAGCACTTGCTTAAAAAATAATTACATGCTGGAACCAGTACTTAAGTAGCAAGAAATTACACCTGTTGTTTTTCCTCCTTAAGTTAACATAGTAGTTTTTTCCGCATACACCATTGCAGAGGAAATAAATATTACAAAGTGTTTTTCATTCCTCTGGCGCAGGGGACTTTGATGCAGCATCGTCGACAGCAGGAGAGCCATCATCTTCGAAGTCAGTGGTCCTGAGGGACTCGGAGGAGCTTTGGTGATCGCCGTCAATGATCTCTAAAGGCACAAAGACGTTGTGATCGACCAACTCGGCAACCATAGTGTCAAAACCTGCGAGCGATGACCAGATAGCCTTGTGATCAATCTTCTAGCCTTCATCGTCTACGTCGGGGAGACCTGAAGTTACCGTGGTGATGTAGGCGTTCTCGTAGTGAGCCTTGACCATTTCCAGCGCCATCCTTGCGCCAGCCCGGGTACATGAAGCTTTCCATCTTACGATACACTCCGGGGCTTGACGCAAGATCTCCGAGAACTTCATCACAGAGTCCACCACCTTGATATTAATATTGAGGGGCTTGGCGATCTCCTTGGCTTCCTTGACGGCGGTGCTGATAAATTTGCCAACAAGGACCATGAATTCCTTCGGCGGAGGAGGTGACTTGGTCAAACCCATAGGAGCTGCATTTCTGACAAAGGAGCACATGAGTTCAGTAACAAAAAGTTCAAAGTACCTAGCTTACAGAAGTACAAGACAGAGAATTACATACCAAAGATGATCGCCTTAGCTTGCTGGAGCGTCTCCGCATGGAGTCCCGTTCTTGTTGGAGGATCTTGTATGCTTCAAGATTGCGCTGATTTTGCTCATCGGCAGCTTTCTTCTGCTCTTTCAGCATCGCAATCTCCTCCTTAAGCGGTTCATCTCCATATTGGCGGACTCTTGCAACACCGGCCATGGATTCCTCATGCATCTTAAGGGTATCAATCCTCTCCTGCTTAAGGATCTTTTTTTCGCTATCCAGCAACTCAATGTGCTTGGATTGCTCAACAATATCCTTGGCCTTGTCGATGGCTTCTGTAAGTTGGAGAAAAATAACAGTACACGGTTAGTATTCGAAGAATGATGGCACAAGACCAAGTCGGAGTACTAAAACAAAAGGAAAAATAGACTCTTGCTCTTGGTGATTTGTTCCTTCAAGAAGGCAGTTTTACCCTTTTCGACTTCCAGCTCTGCGCGCATCTTGTGGAACTTCTCGTTGGCGACGCCTCTCTGATCATTTTCATTCTGTGGAAAGAAGATCCAAACCACTTAGTCTACTTGGAGCATCTAGCCGGATAAATATCCACCTAGAGGCTTGGGGGCTACAGTGAGAATTTTTAACTCGGAAAAATGCTTAGCTTTTCTTTAAACATCTAGTCGGAACTTTCAGTTTTCAACTAGAAGCTTGGGGGCTACAATACGAGTTTTTAATTCAGCAAATATGCTTAGTCTTTCTTTAAGCATCTAGTCAGAACTAATTCAGTATTCAACTAGAATCTTGGGGGCTACAGTACGAGTTTTTAATTCAGCAAGTATGCTTAGTCTTTATTTAAGCATCTAGTCGGAACTAATTTAGTTTCAACTAGAGGCTTGGGGGCTACAGTATTGAAGTTTACAAACACTGCGTATGCTACTCTGAAAGTATCTAGTCGGAATAATTCATTCAAACTACATACTTGGGGGCTACAGTGAGAAGTTTTCTAGCTTAGTCACTTTTAGAGCATTCAGATGCAAATACCTATGGTTTTCCGTCTAAATCCTCGGGGGCTACAGTGAGATACTCATATGAAATGCAAAAGGACAATAAATTTTACAAGTGCGATGATCTTGAGATTGGTGGCGCTCTCGGCAAATATCTTGCTAAAGGAAAGGCTATTTCCTTGTAGGATATCAGCTTGCCTGAGGACCTCCTCAAGACCGCAAGTTGGAGAGGTTGGCGCTGCACCAGGAGCTAGAGTTGAGCTACTCGGCGTAAGCGCCGTGTAGACTATCTTTGGAAGCTATGTGGAAATCCTGGGTGCAAAGGCGCCGCCTTCGAGAGATGCTCCGCCAACCACCATTGCCTTACTGCTACCGATGGCATCCTTAGCCAGAGCTTCAGCCATTTTGGAAGCAGTACTTTCTTGTGTCGCCTGCTCGCTGGCAACGGCGAGCTCCGCGGAGGCAGCTAGGTCCACTTCCATGGCGGAAGGGCCAGATGCATCCTTAGCCGGAGAACTTGTCAGAGCAGCGGCAGGTGTAACATCCCAAAAATACTAAGCTTGGATCATCAAACACTAATCATCAAGATTAGGGTTAACAAAAACTTTTCTAAATAAAATTATGGAAGCATGCATGTGAGTATGCATTTCATTTGGAATTCTTTTGAACCACCTTGTTTGTGTGTCCCATTGCTTGTAAATGATGCTTAGGTGAAATAAACATCATCTAAACATTTCCCACACTTTTCCTAAAGACAAGTAAATCAAAACAAATAAAATAAGGGAATGGTCATTTTGACCAATTTAACTCCCATGCCTACTTTGGCTGTCTCAAACTTTCAGAACCTAACAGAAAACTTTCTGGATCTTTGTACCCCTTGATTGTACTCATAACAAAGAATCAAGGCCCACCTTGTGATCATCCAGAAACTTTCAAATGCAGTTTAAATGACAATGCAAAATTGAATCCATATCACATGGGAAGATCCCACTTTTTCAAAAACCACTCAAACAAGCTCAACTTTCAAAACCCAAGCATCTGCAGACTCACCAGCATCAACCTAGCATACCCACCAAAAATCTTTTCAAAATTCAAAACTTGACTTCATGCGGCCATTCCATCAAACACTTGGCAGACACAAATCCAACAAAATCAAAACACTATAGTGTGCAGTGTTTTGAGCCTAAATGGTTCCCTATCTAGCTCACAACCATCTCAGTAGATCATCTAGCGAGATTAACCCAACACTAGCACTACTGTGAGCTTGCCAAGATCATCAATGGTGAACAGCCGAGTGCATCCTTGCCACCCCAGTGTACACAGCAAGCTAGGAAAGAAACTAGCCATGCCAACCTTGTCTGGGAGATCACCCATGCCTCACCGCCCCCTCTCGACCAGCCCTGCCTCGAGGACACCGATCAGAGCACCCAGGAACGCCGCGCTCGTGCCTCTGCCAACCGTGCGGAGCACGCGCCAGAGCGCCACCCTCGACCGAAGCCCACAGACCGCGCGCCACCCTCGCCACGTGCATACACGATCACCACCGACCCAGGAGACCGCCAGACATCCCCGTTCGCCGCCCCATGCCGCACAGCCACCGCTCGCCGTCGAAGAGGCCGCCTCTGCCGCGCAGAGAATCGCGTGTTCCAGACCAACCCACACTGCCCCACGTCTCGCCACCGTATCATTGAGCATCTCCAGGGAACATCGCATCGTCCCCTACCTTCGCCCATGCCAATAGCCGCCCTGCAGCCACCGACTATAAATAGAGTCCACCCCCAGTCGAATTCTTCACACCATTCTACTCCCCTCTCCTCACTGATCGTGCCACACCGTGTTTGGAGCAAGGCGAGCACCACATCGTCAGAATTTCACCGGAGCCCGCCGCCTCTGGAGAAGAAGGTATCCAGCTATTGGAGCCGCCCCAAGAGGAGCCACTGGTACCAGGAGATTCGCTGTCGTCGACTTTGTCGTTAGCCCGCCTCACCGACCCTCGCCTGCACCCCGGTGAGCCCCCAACGACCCCCACTAGCCGCGCTATATGTCTGTCTCGCCGGCGTTGCCCAACGTCGACGATGACTCTCAGTCGTTGGATTAGAACCAGATCGAACGCACCACAGCGCCCCATACCGCTTCGCACCCCCTGTGTCACTGACGCGTGCGGACAGCCACTTAAACCACCATGAGCCGCTAGCAGCCGCCCGATGTCGTTTCGTTCCAGCAGCCCAGTTATTTGAATTAAACCTTTTCCATTTTATTTCAAACACACTTTTGTACCCATTTTCAAAAATCAACCCAGGTCGACTCAGTGCACCTTTTTGAATGAAACCAATTTTGTTAGAAAGGTATGGGAATGCTGAATCCAAGCCTGTTGGATTCAAGTCATTTGGATCTGTAGATCATCCTTGGTAAAAATAACAAGGCAGAAGCTTTTCTGCATTCAAACATTTTTCAAAGTTAAACCACAATAGCTTTTAAGTTGATTCCAACTCTCAAAAATCACATTTAACTATACCTTTTAGAATTTATAAAAATATATAGGTTTACTTACAGAAATACTGTTCAAGTAATAAAAGAATGCCACATAGGCATTTCTAGCCACTTTAATTAATTAAAATAAAAGGGTAAAACCTTATTAAATTGTGACACCACTTTAAATCACATTCCCATGGACTAAAATATGTGGTGATGACATGTGTCAACATGATCCCATGTTTGGTTTGAAGAATATTAAATCTTAAGTAGTTTTTCAATGAGTAGAAATTACTTTTCTAAAAATAAAAGGGATTTTAAACCAAACCCAAATCTTGTAATGTTAGTGATGATGCTAGATCATCTATAGGACCCTTTTGTGTGATGATTGCAAGTATTCAAGTATTGCTTGGTGATTGTGTACATCGTATTTATTTATAGACGCTAGTACCGACCAAGGATACGAGGAGGAAGGAGGATTCTACGAAGAAGAAGCCGAGGAGAACTTCAACCACTGCTCTGCACAAGGCAAGCCCATACTTGCAAGCCTTACTAATCAAGTTGACCTATGCAAGCTTATACTTGCAATTGTGCAAGCAAATACTTGCTTGTTACCATGCCAACTATATGCCTTAAGCATATGTGATAATACCCACTTGATACCCCAATCCTAGTTTTATTTGCAAGCTTTCTACTTTATTTCTTTATCAAAGCTTTAACTTAGAGTTGACTTAAGTGACTTGTAGATTCTAGAAAGACATAGTTGAAGGTTGCATAAAGAGCACAAATTTTGCCTAAGTTAGAAACCTTGATATCATCCTAAGATATAAGGTTGTACTTAGTTGAAACTCCACTAGTTTACCACCTCTCATTAGTGCTACCCCCACTTGTAGATGCTAGTGCTAAGCATAAAACTTGATCAACTTTAGATGGGAATACTTGGTGAAAATGGTTATGAAAACCTTAGAATGATGGATCATTCTACTGCGATGTTTTTACATATGTTTCCGAACACCAGATGATTTTGGTGATGAAAATGTTGAGGCATGAGCCTTAGCCCTTTATAAAACTGATGGTTGTCTGGATGCGATACCATTCCAATTTTATCGTACAACCATAATACCCGAAGATTGGGTAGGGCTTGACTGGAAGCTTATATACCTTAGTATTAGTTCCCTCACGGCCAAGGTCTGAGTTGAGGCTACCATGTGAAGATTGTCCACCTGTGCAGTACCCAAGATGACAGTTGGTCATGGTTGGGAGGCCAAACTCACAGGAGAGGTTCTTATACTAGGGCGTGTAACTGAAAGGTTAGGATTGATTATCCGCATACTGATTATGGTGGATTCAGGATTTGTTCCTGACGGATGTATCGAATGTTGTGGTGAAAGTGTACAATCTCTGCAGAGTGTCAAACTAATCGAATAGCCGCGTCATGATTATGGAGCCGATTAGATGGCCATACTGTTTCCCGTCAGATGTTTCCAAAATGACTTGTGATATGAATTGAGATTTTGACTTGACCACAACAGAGTTGTGACATGAGTTACAAGTTCCCCCTTTAGGAGTTATAAAATTGTGACTTGTTTATTTCTGAACTTAGTAGAGATAAATCTGGCTTTTTGCAAAACAACCCTAGGGCCTAGTGTCCTATTATCAAAAACCACCTTCACTTGTTAGTATTAGTTTGTGAGTACTTAAAGAGTACTCATGGCTTTATCCCTGGCTATTCCCGTGGCCAGACTATGAAGAGGAGTACCTGGAAAATGGAACCCAGGAAGGTTACGACAACTAGGATCATCTCCCATCGTCAGCATTGCCTGTGAACCCGAAGATGGAGCTTCGCCTATGCTACCGTTATTATTACGTATTCCGCTGCTTGAAGTTGTATTAAGAACTGGATCATGAGATCCCTATTTGTGTAAGACCTTATATATGGTTTGTAATGGATGATGTACTGTGGTATCCAATTCTGTTATGTCTATAAAATGGTAATCACGGATTGCGATGTATGGCATAACAGGCATCTGGGATTAAAAATCCGGGTGTTGACAAGTTGGTATCAGAGCCATCCTGACCATAGGAGACCCTAGTTAGACTGGACGTTTGAATCCAAAAACTTAGTTTCAAAACCAAAGGAAGCAAATATTTACAAAAAATTATTCTCCTTCTTATCTCTTTGATTCTTTCATGAAAATTCATGTTCCTCAAAAACTCTTGCAAAATACATAAAATTTTGACACACTTGATCACTCTACTAACTTACTCATCCTATATTCTTATAGATGGACGTGAAGTATAGCAAGTTTTATCAGTTGGGGAATGGAGGAGACCTTATCTTTGATAGGGATTTGGACCAGCTTTCGGAACTTCTGGAGCGTCCACACCCGAGTTCTTCGGAGCTCAGCTCAATGATCAAGGAGGAGAAGATCTGCAGTGGCTGATTATTGCCAGTCTCCAATGAAAGATTGAACCTCCCACTGCAGAGGGAATTCAGTTTACCTTAAGAGAGAACAACTGGCTCGATGGACTTGCCAGGGCCATGCAAGAAGCTCTTGCCCGTCTGTGTGGTCAAAGCATCAATCAGATCAAGGGAACCCGCTTTGAGTTCTGCCCAAGGCGGGATGCAAATGGACAACCACTGGAAGCCCCATACCACCCCGAGCTGAAGACTCAATTGGACCACCTTAGCTTCATGATATATGATCGTCAGCACAAGTTGGATAATTGTCGTGACTACTCCAACCACAAGTCTGCCATCATCAAGACAAAGGATCCGACCATCGCCATGCTAGCAAAGGATCGCAAGTCTCGCCGCCGTCAACTCGACAAGAAGGAGCGCATTATTGCCCGACTCCGCCACCGCATCTCATCTTTGGAAGAGACCATCCACGAGAGGGACATGCAGTTGGAGGAAAGGGAGAATGCAGGAGAGGATCTTCGTGGAGACCCCTACTCCTATCTCAGCGATGATGATGATTTTCTGGAGGATCAGGCCATGGACTTCTTCACCGATGAGGATGATTTCGCCTTCATCGATGATGATGAAGCCACAGATTCCGAGGAGTAGTAGCACTTGAGCACTAGCGTAGTGAGTAGTATTCGGTCCCACTATATCGTAGCTGACAGAATGGTTCTTAAAACCATCTGTTTTTCCTAGTTGTAGTGTGTGTTGTATCGTGTGAATGAATGAATGAAAAGCAAGTTGCTGGAAAATCTGAGTCAAACTTTAAAAACTTTTCAAAGTCCCTGAAACCTTAGAAATTTCCCTCTTTTCTCATAATCTATCAAAATATTTAGATGCCACGCGGAGGAAGTGGTTCATCCCCGGACCCGATGTTGCAGATCCTGCAAATGTTGACTTCTGACCGCGAAGCTGAAAGAGCGAAACATCAAGCCAACCTAGCCACCCTGCAACAAATAGCTCAGCTATCCCACAACAACCAAGGCCACGGAAATCAAGATAACCATGGACCTAAGCTCAAGAATTTCCAGAATACCAACCCACCTGTTTTCACTAAGTCAGAAGAGCCCCTAGATGCCGATGATTGGCTGCAAACCATGGAAAATAACTTAGAAGTCGCTGGAGTGGAAGCCAACGAGAAAGTTCTGTTCGCCACCCACTATCTAGCCGGAGATGCCAGGGCATGGTGGAACAGTGTTCGTGCAATGACCGGAGGACAGATGATGACCTGGGAGGAATTCAAGGTCAAGTTCAGCAGAACCCATGTACCACCGGGTTTGATCAAGAGGATGAGAGACGAGTTCAGAGAACTGAAGCAAGGAAGGATGACTGTAGTGGAATACCGTGACAAATTTTTGTCATTAGCTAGGTATGCCCCGGATGAGATCGACACGGAAGCCAAGAAGAAAGAAAGATTCCTGAATGGTCTGCATGATGAGATGCAGACAGTGTTAGTCAATATCAACTTTGCGGATATTGAAGCCCTTGTTGACTCTGCTATCCAGATGGAAGGAAAGATCAACCAAGCCAATGAGAACCGCAAGCGTCGTATGATGCATCAGCCAGGAACCCATCAGACCCCAAAGTATCGTCCTAACCCATCTCCCGGATTTGCCCCAAGAACCAACAGACCCCCGATAAACCGTCCCACCTATCCCAATCGTGGAAACCCTAGACCCGGAGGAAATCACAACAACCCAGGCAACTCTACCAATTTCAACCGTGCCCCACCCAAGTTCAACACCAACAATGCTGCCACCAACACCAACACTGCCCCGAGGACTGGAAGCAATGTCGTGCCTGTAGCAGCAAAGGATAAGTCGCAAGTGACCTGTTATTACTGTGGAAATAAGGGTCACTACTCCAACGAGTGCCCCAACAAGAAGAATGCCGATGCACCTAATACCAATGCCCCAGCTCAGCAGCAGCGTCGTGTTCAGCTGTAGAGGGTCCCAACCTTTAATAAGGTAGAGTCCCCTGTGTTTACAATGCTAGTCCCTGGATCAATAGCTAGCATCCACAGTTAAGATGTAATATCAAGAAACAAAGGTCATAATACAACTTTATAACCAGGAATATCATAATTTTATTACATCTTACATAGCTCATTTGGCTAATACATTACATTGCAGCGGAATATCTATAAGCATGGGGTCCTTCATATTCAAAGTGCCACAGGCAGACATGTTGGTTGTAGACTTTGTAATCCTAATCAACACACTTCACTAATCAATCAAACCTGCAACATAACAAGTTACAGCCACAATGGTCAATACAATTGAATTGTATTGGCAAGTGATACTATGGTAGTATAGTGGAGTCTAACATCTATATGAATTTGGCTAAGTGGAGTTGAGGCTTGCATTGCTCAAAATAGATTTTCCTTATCATTTGAAAACACTAAGTTTTTGTTTGACAAAAATAATCTTTTCCAAGGCATCTCCCAATCAAAGATTGGAGATTCTTTAACCCTTGTTTAACCACAAGTTTTTAACTTAGAAATTTGAATGATGAGATTCTTGATTGCTTCCATGTCTTGATGCTCAAATTGTCCTTTACCAGGGACATGGCTAAGTACTTAGATTTTTACACTCTGTAGAGGTGGTGCACTTTCCCCACAAGACTTGGTTTCCCAAGACAAGATCTTTCAGAAGCCTTCCCTTAGACCAAAATGGACGCGTTCCAACCTATCAAACTCTACCACCAACTGTCCATATGGCTAAGTTCTTGCAACCTATATGATCCAGGTAGAGCCCATAATGCCAAGTGGCTGCACTTGAAGCTTCTCAACATTTGACACCTCAAATCTCTTTGTTCCTGGGTGGCCATCCACAAGTGAGATACACAAGGTCAACCATAGACATGGTCCTTGTGAACCACTCAACCAAAAACCACCAAGCAATTACCATTCCACCCAGGTGTTTCATTAATTTAGTTGTTTTATTAAACAAAAACACAAGTCCTCAGACTTAGAAATTTTTCCATAGTGTGAATAAATTTCCACCCTTGTTTTCTATTAGCTAAGCTAAGCATGATAGTAGTAGGAGTCTTAACTTAGGAAATATTCCACTAAGGTTTCATCTACTAGGTTTTCCTATAGCAGGGTTTATACTTAGCAAAATTCCATGCAAGTTTTACTTAGAAAAATCACTAATGCATAGTGAAAGTAATGGGACAAAAAGTATGAAGCATCACTTGCCTTTTTGGTAGAGTATAGGTTCACTCCTTGTCCTTGCTACAATCACACTCTTCAAGTCACTACAATTCAATCAAGCAAGACACAAGTTCAATCTACCATTCAAGCAAATCAATCACATAAAATCACAAAGTCAAAGTAATGCATGCAAGCATGCCAAGGATTGTTTTATTTGAAAAAGTGGTTCCTAATGGGTCATAAACATTTGGAAACACCTATTGGTCATTTTATAAAGTGGCAAAGTCATTTTCAAAATATTTCACTTCATAAACCATTTTCAAAACAAGGTATCATTTTATGTGGTGTAGAAATGTTTATAATAAGGCATTAATCTATAGGATTCACAAAATATGTTTTCAAACCATAAAACTTGGTGTTTAGGGTCAGAGAGTTTAAAACAAAACATTTCCCAAAAGTTTTCTTCCAAAATCATTTTTAATAAATAAACTATATTTTTTTTATTTGACTAGAAATGGTTTTAAATCAAAGAATCATTCTTTTGCATCACCAAATACATTTTTGAAACCAAAAAGTGTTTCCTATGGTCAGTAGGTTCAAAATACACCAATTGCCAAAGATTTTAACCCCAAAATCATTTTTGAACAATTTTTACAATCTAAACAAGCATACAAATGTTTCTACAAAAACAAACATTTTACCAGAGGCTTTTTACTAAAAAAAATGGCATGGTTGGATAGGGCTTGATTTTCTGAATCCATTGATATAAAATTTGCAAAATTTGGACGTGTGGAACTAAAGTGATGGAATTTACAAAATTGAATCTCTAATAGACACATTTCTGTTTTTAAAACTAAGCACTAGACACGTGGGTTGTTCTGATTCGTCGAAAACGGTTCGTGCGGATCAAGCATTGCGAGGCGTTAGATTAAAATGAGATCATGCAGCACAGATCAGTTCTTACCCTTTCATTTAAGTCGCATGTTCCTACGCGTCCTATCTAAATCGAATGGCCCTGATCTATTTGACCACAAAGTGGCGGCGCTGGCGGCGGTGGTTGGCGGCGGCGTGCTCAGACGGTGCGGTCGTCGGTGATTTAGGAGGCAAGGGGAACAGAGGTTTAGCTCACCAGAATCACCGAAGCCTGCTGATGCTCAACGTTGTGGCAGCTCGTCGAGGGGAGGTTTCGCCGGAGTAGTCGCGACGTCGGTGGTGCTCGAGCGTTAGCGAAGCGGCGTCTGGTGTGGCGCTGCCGCTGGGAGGTACGCCAGGCGATGTAGAACAAGCTCGCGTACAGCGGGGGTTGAGGGGCGGCGAGGTGTGGCCGTAATTTCCCGCGGAGCTCTCCGGAGTTAGAGGTGATGTGGCTATGAATTGGAACAGCCCTGAGGCAGAGAGGGTCGGGCAAGAGAGGGGAAAGAGAGAGGAGTCACTGGCGTTTAATCAGGCATGGTCACTGGCGGGTTTAATCCATCCATCAACGCGAATTCAAGGAGATTAAACACGGCAGTAAACGGCGAGGAACGGTCGACGCGGTGGAGACGATGAGCTGAGTTGGCAGGTGGGGCCTGGCGTCAGTGAGAGAGAGAGAGGGGGTTGGGTCCACCTGTCATTGGCTCTGCGGGTCGTCTGGTGAGTGAGAGAAAACGTTTCGGGGGGAGAGAGGGAAATGTCCGCTAGGCCTAGTTGGGCTGCTGGGTTGGGTTGAGTCCAATTCTAGTTTTTTTTCCTATTCTGAAACCTTTTTCTTTTTCTATTTCTTTTTCTGTTTTGAAATTCAAACAAACAATCAAACATTCAAACAATTCAAACACTTCCAAACTTGTATTGAGTTTTGGTTCTGTTTAACAACATAAACCAATTCCCAAAATAAAATAATATTTTTAATCTTTTTAGGATCCATTCATTAATTAAATAAAATGGACCTTAGTTATTTAATCAAATAGGGTTTGATTTATTTAATAAAATCTCCATTTGAAATCTAAATATTTTCAAAACCAAATCAGTAGGTTTTATTTGAAAATATAAAATACTTGGAAAACTTATTTAAAGTAAATAAATAAGCTTTAGTGTTTATTTAAATTGGGAAAAGCCTTTACTTAAATAAAATTGGATATTAAATCCTTATTATTTTATTTAAACCAACCTTTACTATTTTTATACAAAACAAAATGTTTTTAAATCAAAAGCTTGGCCAAGATTTAATTTGGCTTATAAAATAATCCTTATTTAAATTCCTTCCTTTTCATTTGAAATCTAAAACCTTTTAATAAAAGAAACAAAATAGTAAATCTAAATATTTTTATTTTCCTTTATTAAATGTTTATCTTTGTAAATCCCTTTAGGATTTTATTTGTTCAAAATAGGTTTGAAGATTCCTTATTGGAATTCAAAAAGTTTCTTCTCTCCCTGAAAATCAACAAAGTTTTATTTTATTCATTTATTTTTCACATTACAAGATTTGGAAAATCTTGGGATGTGACAGACTACCACCCTTAAAATAAATCTCGTCCCGAGATTTGGGAAGGCTAGGGTTACAAGTTGGCTCAAAAGCATCTAGGGTACTACCACCCTTAAAAAATTTCCAACTAAATTATACATTGGCCTTCTGGGGAAACTTCTCTGGGCAAACATCTGCATAGTGTCCTTTGTTTTCACACTTGAAACATGTGACAAGGCTGGGATCCTTCATAGGCTGGTTTATATTGTGCTTCATCTTTCCTGGACAGAAGTTTACATAGTGGCCTAGTTCCTTACATTTGAAACACATCACTTGGCTGATATCTTTCTTTTTCTTTGGTATCATTGCCTCTTGTTTGTTTCCTTGGTTCTTCTTCTTTTCTGGACATTCATTGGCATAATGTCCCATCTCTTTGCAATTGTAACATTGTACTTAAGTAATATCCTTCTTGCTAGTGTTGGGGCATTTCTTCTTCTTCTTGGGTTTCTCCAAAGCTAGGAGTTCTTCTAGTTCATGCTCTTCATATCTCACCTCAAAGGTGGGAAATCTTTCTCTCTTCTTGGGGCATTGATCTTCATGTTCCTTGGATGCATGATCCTTGTCTCCACAAATATTGCAAACTTGAGTTCCTTCTAGAATAACATCTTTGTCATCCTTGTTGTCATTAGCTCTTTGGGAAAAGTTTTCTCCCATGTTGATATTTGAGTAACCAATCCTTGCAACAATTGGGATTGAAGTTTCAAAATCCTTTGTATGGCTGGGTCTAGTCCATTGTTGTTGGCTAAAAGCTGAGTTGTCTCTTGGCTCAACTGGTTTTGGGTTGCTATGAGTTCTCTCATATTGTCCTCTTGGTTGTTGTTGTCATCATCCTTGATGTTGGAGTCTCTTGGAGAAGTCATCTGTTTGGGTTGAGTAGGGATTAGAATAGGCAAAGGATTTTCTAAGTAATGGTTCTAATCACACACCTCACAATTCACACAAGCAATGTGCAAGCAATCACAAACAAACATTCCACTCAAACAACAAGGTTCAAGCACATTTTTAGGCAACAAAATATTTTTGTTACACCACATATGTTGGTGTGTTTGACTTAACTAAAATATGGTGGTCCATCTATATGGTTTACTTGTGATCTTTTCATCCTTCTTGGTTGATTCTTCTTGTATGAGATCATGGTTCCCTTGGGAAAAATTCTTGGACACAAAACTTCAAAGGTGATCATGGTTCCTTCTAAGTTGTGTTTCCTTAGTCTTCAAGTATTGAGTAACATCCCTTGTCTCACTTGTAGTCCTTAGTGATATCCAAGATTGAAGTCCTTGGTGAAAATGCTGAAGATGTTGAAGTCATTAGAGTTGAAGATGTTGAAGTCATTAGAGTTGATGAAGTCCTTTGCACATGGTGAAGTCTTTGGCCATGGGGTAGGTTTTTTCCATCAAGTTTGAAATAGAAGAGATGTAGAATCAAAACCAAAATGGTTGAGGAAAGAGTTTACAAGAGTGTTGGTAAATAAGTTTTGGAACAGATACAACTCCTATTTCTCTAAGGGGTTTTGTCCAATCCTAGGTTTACAATCCTACAGGCAACACAATGCTCTGATACCATCTGTAGAGGGTCCCAACCTTTAATAAGGTAGAGTCCCCTGTGTTTACAATGCTAGTCCCTAGATCAATAGCTAGCATCCACAGTTAAGATGTAATATCAAGAAACAAAGGTCATAATACAACTTTATAACCAGGAATAACATAATTTTATTACATCTTACATAGCTCATTTGGCTAATACATTACATTGCAGCGGAATATCTATCAGCATGGGGTCCTTCATCTTCAAAGTGCCACAAGCAGACATGTTGGTTGTAGACTTTGTAATCCTAATCAACACACTTCACTAATCAATCAAACCTGCAACATAACAAGTTACAGCCACAAGGGTCAATACAATTGAATTGTATTGGCAAGTGATACTATGGTAGTATAGTGGAGTCTAACATCTATATGAATTTGGCTAAGTGGACTTGAGGCTTGCATTGCTCAAAATAGATTTTCCTTATCATTTGAAAACACTAAGTTTTTGTTTAACAAAAATAATTTTTTCCAAGGCATCTCCCAATCAAAGATTGGAGATTCTTTAACCCTTGTTTAACCACAAGTTTTTAACTTAGAAATTTGAATGATGAGATTCTTTATTGCTTCCATGTCTTGATGCTCAAATTGTCCTTTACCAGGGACATGGCTAAGTACTTAGATTTTTACACTATGCAGAGGTGGTGCACTTTCCCCACAAGACTTGGTTTCCCAAGACAAGATCTTTCAGAAGCCTTCCCTTAGACCAAAATGGACGCGTTCCAACCTATCAAACTCTACCACCAACTGTCCATATGGCTAAGTTCTTGCAACCTATATGATCCAGGCAGAGCCCATAATGCCAAGTGGCTGCACTTGAAGCTTCTCAACATTTGACACCTCAAATCTCTTTGTTCCTGGGTGGACATCCACAAGTGAGATACACAAGGTCAACCATATACATGGGCCTTGTGAACCACTCAACCAAAAACCACCAAGCAATTACCATTCCACCCAGGTGTTTCATTAATTTAGTTGTTTTATTAAACAAAAACACAAGTCCTCAGACTTAGAAATTTTTCCATAGTGTGAATAAATTTCCACCCTTGTTTTCTATTAGCTAAGCTAAGCATGATAGTAGTAGGAGTCTTAACTTAGGAAATATTCCACTAAGGTTTCATCTACTAGGTTTTCCTATAGCAGGGTTTATACTTAGCAAAATTCCGTGCAAGTTTTACTTAGAAAAATCACTAATGCATAGTGAAAGTAATGGGACAAAAAGTATGAAGCATCACTTGCCATTTTGGTAGAGTATAGGTTCACCCCTTGTCCTTGCTACAATCACACTCTTCAAGTCACTACAATTCAATCAAGCAAGACACAAGTTCAATCTACCATTCAAGCAAATCAATCACATAAAATCACAAAGTCAAAGTAATGCATGCAAGCATGCCAAGGATTGTTTTATTTGAAAAAGTGGTTCCTAATGGGTCATAAACATTTGGAAACACCTATTGGTCATTTTATAAAGTGGCAAAGTCATTTGCAAAAGATTTCACTTCATAAACCATTTTCAAAACAAGGTATCATTTTATGTGGTGTAGAAATGTTTTTAATAAGGCATTAATCTATAGGATTCACAAAATATGTTTTCAAACCATAAAACTTGGTGTTTAGGGTCAGAGAGTTTAAAACAAAACATTTTCCAAAAGTTTTCTTCCAAAATCATTTTTAATAAATAAACTATATTTTTTATTTGACTAGAAATGGTTTTAAACCAAAGAATCATTCTTTTGCATCACCAAATACATTTTTGAAACCACAAAGTGTTTCCTATGGTCAGTAGGTTCAAAATACACCAATTGCCAAAGATTTTAACCCCAAAATCATTTTTGAACAATTTTTACAATCTACACAAGCATACAAATGTTTTTATTTAAATTCCTTCCTTTTCATTTGAAATCTAAAACCTTTTAATAAAAGAAACAAAATAGTAAATCTAAATATTTTTATTTTCCTTTATTAAATGTTTATCTTTGTAAATCCCTTTAGGATTTTATTTGTTCAAAATAGGTTTGAAGATTCCTTATTGGAATTCAAAAAGTTTATTCTCACCCTGAAAATCAACAAAGTTTTATTTCATTCATTTATTTTTCACATTACAAGATTTGGAAAATCTTGGGATGTGACATCAGCCCGGAAGAAGGTTTGCCCCAGGGAATTCACTCAACCGAAATGGCCATCTTTTTATCATGCATGCTGAAGAAGCTCAGGAAGCGCCAGACGTCGGGATGTGTATGTTTTCTGTTAATTCAGTACTTGCAAGTGTGTTGTTTGATTCTGGTTCATCGCATTCATTTGTCACCGAAGAATTTGCATGCACTAGTAAAATTCAACCAACCAAATTGAATCATGTAATGATTGTGCAAATTCCCGAATCAACCACCAAGGCTAGGCAAATTTGCAAAGCCGTCCCTATCTGAATCCATGGCATAGATTTTTATGCTAATCTGATAGTACTCGGAACTAAAGGTTTGGAAGTAGTACTAGGAATGGATTGGATGTCCAAACATAAGGGATTGATTGACTGTACCAAGAAAGCCATCACCATGACCAGTACAGCCGGAATATCAGTCGAGCATATATCTGAAACCTTACCTCGTCAATTCAAATGCAACAAGAGTATACCCCAACCTACCATTGACCAAGTCCGGATAGTCTGTGAATACCCCGATGTATTTCCAGATGTTATGCCTGGTATGCCCCCTGATCGGGATATCGAGTTTATCATCGAACTAATCCCCGGAACAGGACCCATAGCCCAGAGACCCTATAGTATGAACCCATCAGAGCTAGCAGAACTGAAGAAGCAACTGGATTCCATGTTGGAAATCGGATTGATTCAACCAAGTGCGTCACCATGGAGATCACCTGTCTTGTTTGTGGACAAGAAGGATGGAGGTAACCGTTTGTGTACGGATTATCGGAAATTGAATGATGTCACCATCAAGAACAAGTACCCCTTGCCCAAGATAGAAGATTTGTTTGATCAGTTGACCGGTGCCAAAGTGTTTTCTAAGATTGATCTTAGAATTGGTTATCATCAACTCAAGATTCGTGCAGAGGATATTCCAAAGACTGCCTTTACCACCAGATATGGACTATACGAGTATACAGTCATGTCTTTTGGATTAACCAATGCCCCCGCTTATTTCATGAACCTCATGAATAAGATTTTTATGGACTTCCTGGATAAGTTTGTCGTTGTTTTCATCGATGACATTCTGATTTATTCCAAATCAGAAGAAGAACATGAGCTACACCTAAGGACCATTCTTGGAACCCTTAGAGAGCATAAGTTGTATGCCAAGTTTAGCAAATGTGAATTCTGGTTACAGGAGGTAGGATTCCTCGGTCGCATTGTATCAGCCGGAGGAATTGCCGTTGGCCCTGCCAAAGTGAAAGATGTAGAAGATTGGCAAGCCCCGACCACTCAAACCCGAGTTCGTGCATTTCTCGGATTGGCGGGATATTACCGCAAATTCGTAGAAGGATTCTCGAGTATCGCCTGACCCATGACCCAATTGCTGAAGAAGGCCAAGAAGTTTGAATGGACCGACAAATGTGAAGCGAGTTTTCAAGAACTCAATAGGAGATTGATTTCAGCCCCAATCTTGATCATGCCGGATATCACGAAGCCCATCGATGTGTATTGTGACGCATCCAAGATCGGTCTCGGATGTGTGCTAATGCAAGAAGGCAAAGTTATATCTTATCTATCTGGACAATTGAAGCAACAGGAGCAAAATTACCCAACCCATGACCTCGAACTCGCAGCCGTAGTTCTAGCCCTGAAGACATGGAGACATTACCTAATGGGAAATCGTTGTGAGATTTATTCGGATCACAAGATCCTAAAGTATATATTCACTCAGAAGGAACTGAATATGAGGCAGAGAAGATGGATTGAGCTAATCAAGGATTATGATCTGGACATTCACTATCACCCTGGTAAAGCCAACGTGGTAGCCGATGCCCTTAGCAGATTGCCGTGCCGCTTGAACTCCATGATTTTGAAGGAGCAACCAAGCTTGCACAAGGAGATGGAAGATTTTTGGATGGAATTAGTAAGTGAAGGATTTTTGGCTAGCATAGAACTCCAGCCCACTTTGATCAGTCAGATTAAAGAGGCGCAGAAGGTAAATGTCAGTATCAACGGAATCAAGCGTTGTATCGGTATAGGCAAAGTACCCGGATTCACAGAAGACGAAGAAGGAGTTTTGTGGTACAAAGGACGCCTTTGTGTACCAGCAGATTCTGAGTTGAAAGAAGTTATCTTGAAGGAGGCTCATGATACTCTTTATTCTATCCATCCCGGAGGAACTAAGATGTATCAAGATTTAAAGGAGCAATTTTGGTGGCATAAGATGAAGAGAGAAATCGGAAGCTATATCGCCAAGTGTGATATATGTCAGCGAGTCAAGGCAGGACATCAAAGACCCGCTGGATTGTTGCAACCTTTGCAGATTCCGGAATGGAAATGGGATTCTGTAGGAATTGACTTTATCACTGGACTGCCTACTTCTAGTAGGGGAAATGACTCTATCTGGGTCATAGTGGACAGATTGTCCAAAGTCGCCCATTTCTTACCCGTCAAGACCACCTATCAGAGTTCGAAACTAGCGGAGTTGTACATCGCTAGAATCGTCAGTTTGCAAGCAGTCCCTAAGAACATAGTATCGGATCGAGGAACTCAGTTTACCTCAAGATTCTGGAAGAAAGTTCAAGAAGGTTTAGGAACCCGCCTAGATTTCAGTACCGCGTATCACCCTCAGACCGATGGAAAAAACGGAGCGAGTAAATCAAATACTCGAAGATATGCTGAGAGCATGTGTGTTAGAATATGGATCCAAGTGGAAAGACTGTCTGCCGTTTGCAGAATTTTCCAACAACAACAGTTACCAAGCCAGTTTGCAAATGGCCCCATTTGAGTTCATGTACGGAAGAAAGTGTCGCACACCTTTGAACTGGTCGGAAGTAGGAGAGTCAGATTTTCGGACCCGACATCCTACGAGAAGCAGAAGAGAAAGTTCACAAGATTCGTGAGCACCTCAAGACCTCCCAATCCCGACAGAAGAGTTACGCCGACAAGAGACGTCGAGACCTCGCCTTCAACATAGGAGATTTTGTTTATCTGAAAGTGTCTCCATTGAAGGGAATGCAGTGTTTCCAACTCAAAGGAAAGTTAGCCCCCAGATATATCGGACCTTTCAAAATTCTGAACCATCGAGGAGAAGTATCGTATCAATTGGAGCTACCCAAAGAGATGTTATCCGTGCACAATGTGTTCCATATCTCGTTACTTCGCAAGTGTCTCGAAGTCCCCGAGAAGACCGAAGTGTTCAAGAATATCGACCATCAGACCATAGAGATCAACGATGACCTGACCTATCCCGAAGTACCCATCCGTATTTTGGAAGAAGCTTTTCGAACTACCCGAACCCGAAGCATCAAGTTTCTCAAGATTCAGTGGAGCAACCACACAGAAGAGGAAGCTACCTAGGAGCGCGAAGATCACATCAGGACAGAGTTTCCCGATCTCTTCAAATCCTAGGTAATCTTTTCGTCCTTTTTCAAATCTTGGGACGAGATTTTGTTTAAGGGGGGAAGGTTTGTAACATCCCAAAAATACTAAGCTTGGATCATCAAACACTAGTCATCAACATTTAGGGTTAACAAAAACTTTTCTAAATAAAATTATGAAAGCATGCATATGTGTATGCATTGATTTTGAATTCTTTTAAACCACCTTGTTTGATTGTTTCATTGCTTGTAAAATGTTTCTTAGGTGAAATAAACATCATCTAAAACATTTCCCACACTTTTCCTAAAGACAAGTACATCAAAACAAATATATTAAAGGAATGGTCATTTTGACCAATTTAACTCCCATGCCTACTTTGGCTGTCTCAAACTTTCAGAACCTAACAGAAACTTTTCTGGATCTTTGCACCCCTTGATTGTACTCATAACAAAGCATCAAGGCCCACTTTGTGATCATCCAGAAACTTTCAAATGCATAGTTTAAATGACAATTAAAAATTGAATCTTTATCATATGGGAAGACCCCACTTTTTCAAAAACCACTCAAACAAGCTCAACTTTCAAAACCCAAGCATCTGCAGACTCACCAGCACCAATCTAGCAAACCCACAAAAAATCTTTTCAAAATTCAAAACTTGATTTCATGCGGCCATTTCATCAAACAGGTTGCAGACACAAATCAAACAAACATCAAACACTATAGTGTGCAGTAAAATTGGCCTAACTTGTTCCCTATTTAGCTCACAACCAGCTCAGTAGATCATCTAGCAAGATTAACCAAGCACTAGCACCACTGTGAGCCTGCCATTGTCATCAATGGTGAACAACCGAGCACACCCTTGCCACCCCATAGTCGACAGCGATCTAGGAGCAGCAGCAAGCCTAGCCAGCATGTCTGGGAGGCAGCCCACCGTCCACCGCCACTCACTGTCCCAGCCGCAAGCGTTGCCAAGCCCTAGACCACACGCACAGACCGCCAGCGACCATGCCGAGCGTGCGCCAAAGCACCACCCTCAACCAAAGCCCACAGACCGTGCGCCGCCCTCGCCGCGTGCATACACAATCCCCACCGACCCAGGAGACCGCCAGACATCCCCATTTCACTGCCCGTGCCGCACAACCACCGCTCGCCGTCGAAGACGCCGCCTCGGCCGCGCAGAGCGTCGCGTGTTCCAGACCAAGCCGCACCGCCCCATGCCTCTAAACCATGTCGTTGAGCATCGCTAGGAGACACCACACCGTCCCCTACCGTCGCCCATGCCAATAGCCGCCTGTACCATCGCCCCCGACGAGCTCACCGTGCGCCCCGACGGTCCCCTCGCTCGACTATAAATAGAGGCCACCCCCGCTCGATTTCTTCACACCATCTCACTCCCCTCACCTCACTGATCGTGCCACACCGTTCTCAGAGCAAGGCGAGCACCACCTCGCCAGAATTTCACCGGAGCCCGCCTCACGGAGAAGAAGGAGCCATCGATTCGTCCACCCGGAGCTGCCGTGACCACCCCTGAGTTCGCCGTCGTCGACTTCCGTTCGCCCGCCTCGCCGACCCTCGCCGGTGAGCCCCAGCAACCCTAATGGCGCGCTAGGTTTCTTTCATGGCGTTGCCCGGTCGACGATGACTCCAAGCCGTTGGATTAGAATCAGATCGAACGACCCACGTTGTCCCGTACCGCTTCGCCCCTCCCCGTGTCACTGACGAGTGGGGACACCCACTTAAGCAGCCCGCGGGAGTACTACGCTTAGCAGGCCGGCCCAGTAACTTTTCCCGCGCAGCCTAGTTATTCAAATTAAACCTTTTTTTTTAATTCAAACACACTTCTGTACCCATTTTCAAAAATCAACCCAGGTCGATTCAGTTCATCAATTTGAATGAAACCAATTTTTTTGGAAAGGACTGTGAATGCTGAATCCAATTCCGTTGGATTCAAGTCATTTGGATCTGTATATCATCCTTAGTAAAAATAACAAGGAAGAAGCTTTTCTGCATTCAAACATTTTTCAAATTTAAACCATAATAGCTTTTGAGTTGATTCCAACTCTCAAAAATCACATTTAACCATACCTATCAGAATATATAAAAATATATAGGTTTACTTGCAAAAATAATGTTCAAGTAATAAAAGAATGCTACATAGGCATTTCTAGCCACTTTAATTAATTAGAATAAAAGGGTAAAACCTTATTAAATTGTGACACAACTTTAAATCACATTACCATGGACTAAAATATGTGGTGATGACATGTGTCAACATGATCGCATGTTTGGTTTGGAGAATATTAAATCTTAAGTAGTTTTTCAATGAGTAGAAATTAGTTTTCTAAAAATAAAAGGAATTAAACCAAGCCTTAACCTTGTAATGTTAGGGATGATGCTAGATCATCTATAGGACCCTTGTATGTGATGATTACAAGTAGTTAAGTATTGTTTGGTGATTGTGTACCTCGTATTTATTCATAGACGCTAGTACCGACCAAGGATACGAGGAGGAAGGAGGATACTACGAAGAAGAAGCCGAGGAGAACTTCAACCACTGCTCTGCACAAGGCAAGCTGAGACTATACCTATGCAAGCTAATATTTGCAAGCTTATACTGATATTGTGCAAGCCAATACTGCTACTATGCCTACTATATGCCTTAAGCATATGTGATCATACCCACTTGATAAACCAATCCTAGTTTTATTTGCAAGCTTCTTACTTTATTTCTCTATCAAAGCTTACTTAGAGTTTACCTAAGAGTTTGGTAGATACTAGAAAGTTATCGGAAGGTTGCATAAAGAGCATAAAATTTGGCCTAAGTTAGAAACCTTGATATCATCCTAAGATATAAGGTTGTACTTAGTTGAAACTCCACTAGTTTACCACCCCTCATTAGTGTTGATCCCCACCTGTAGATGCTAGTGCTAAGCATAAAATTTGATCAACTTTAGATGGGAATACTTGGTGAAAATGGTTATGAAAACCTTGGAATGATGGATCATTCTATTGAAATGTTGTGGACATGTGTTACCAAACACCTGAGGATTTTGGTGATGAAAATGTTGAGGCATGAGCCTTAGCCCTTTTATAAAACTGATGGTTGTCTGGATGCGACACCATTCCAATTTTATCGTACAACCACAATACCCGAAGATTGGGTAGGGCTTGACTGCAAACTTATGTACCTTAGTATTAGTTCCCACACGGCCAGGGTCTGAGCTGAGGCTACCTTGTGAAGATTGTCCACCTGTGCAGTACCCAAGATGACAGTTGGTCATGGTTGGGAGGCCAAACTCACATGAGAGGTGCTTATACTAGGGCGTGTAATTGAAAGGTTAGGATTGATTATCCGCATACCGAGTATGGTGAATTCAGGATTTGTTCCTGATGGATGTATCGAATGTTGTGGTGAAAGTGTACAATCTCTGCAGAGTGTCAAACTATTCGAATAGCCGCGTCTGCGGTTATGGACAGTTGGAGTGGCCATACTGTTCCCCCGTCAGACTTTTCAAAATGACTCGTGAAATGAATTGAGACTTTGACTTGACGACGACAGAGTTGTGACATGATTTATAAGGAGTTATAAAATTGTGACTAGCTTTAGACTTAGTAGAGATAAATATGGCTTTTGCAAAACAACCTTAGATCCTAGTATCCTATTATCCAAAAACCCCTTTACCTGTTAGTATTAGTTTGCGAGTACTTAATGAGTACTCGTGGCTTTGTCCCTGGCTATTCCCATGGCCAGACTATGAAGAGGAGTACTTGGAAGATGGACCCCAGGAAGGTTACGACAACTAGGATCATCTCCCATCGTCAGCATTGCCTGTGACCCCGAAGATGGAGCTTCGCCTACGCTACCGTTATTATTACGTATTCCGCTGCTTGAAGTTGTATTAAGAACTGGATCATGAGATCCCTATTTGTGTAAGAACTTATATATGGTTTGTAATGGATGATGTACTGTGGTATCCAATTCTGTTATGTCTCGCAAAAATGGTAATCCTGGGATTGCGATGTATGGCATAACAGGCATCTGGGATTAAAAATCTGGGTGTTGACAGCAGGCTGTACGCTGGGAGTGGTAGGGGCAATGGCGGGAGATGCGTGGTGCAACACATCTCGGTGCAACATATCTTTAATGTTTTTAGAAGCCCCCGATGTTTTGGAGGTCTTCTTCAAACTCAAACTGGCCTTCATCCTGAAACGTGCAAAAGTATAAGTACGGGAAAAATATGAGCATTGGACAATGTCGGAGGAAAAGAGGCTTACACAATAGTGGGTGCTTTCGTAAAAGAGATCCCGGTAATCTTTCTTTTCTCCGCCTCCAGGGCGGTGGTAGTCTTCTTGGAGGCTCCACCCTCCGTCTTCTTCTTCTTGCCTCCTTCAGCAGCGTCAGAGGTGGATCTCTTCCACTTACGCACCAACGGGACCTCGTCGTCATACACGACGATGACTTCCTTCATCTTGGGGTCATAGATTTGGATAGACATGTCATCCTCTTCTAGACTTTTAAGCTGTTAAGTGAAATCCCAAAGTGTTAGATGATATGAAAATGGCTAGATGGAAGAACTGGAGTATATGTCATACACGGAAAATAAACAGGTACCTCTGGGCACCTACCCTCCTCGAACATGTCGTAGGTGATGGCGAAGCCACGCTTCCTATCCTTCACCTTGACGATGTCCTTGAGGCGGAGCTTGATGGAGTCACTCGAAAATTTGTCCTCGGAGATATGGAGGCTATCTTTCCTCTCCTTGGTGTACTAGTGCATCATCTTCAAGCGGTGCTGCAGAGGCTGGATCCGCCTGACGAACTAGCACATGGCTAGGTCCAACCCGGTCAGACCCGTCTCTACGAACCACTCTATCTGCCTTATGGCGTGGGAAGCATCGTTGTCGGAGGGAAGGGTGGACTGGGATCTCCATGTTGGGGCTTCGATGGCGGCTCCATCGACGAAATCCGGATATGTTCCTTCTCGTCCGGCTATAGGGATATCTGGGCCATAGAAGTACGTTCGTTGCCAGTTCTTGCAGCAATCGTGGCCAACGATTTCGGGGAACCGCCGGCCAGGCTAGATCTTAAAACTAATCGTTCCGCAATTCCTGAGCTCGTCCTTGCTCACTTTGCCTTCCCTCTTAACAGTAAAGAAATAGATGAACAAGTCTAACCTAGGCATAATCCCTAAGTAACCATCACAAAGCGCCACGTAGTTACTAAGTGCAAGGATGCTATTCGGGGAAAGGTTCTGAGGTTGAACCCGGTAGTGTTTGAGGACAGCAAGGAAGAAGTCGAAGATGGGGAGGGAGACACCGCGTACCTGTTGAGCTTTGAGGTACACCTTCTCTCTGGCTTGGGGAGAAGGAGTGACCTCGACGGTCGGCACCGCCCACCAGACAAGCCCCTCTATCGCAGGGAGGTAGCCTTTGACGTGCATCTCCTTGATATCATTGTTGGTGATATTAGAGCCATGCCACTCCCCCTTATGGGAGTCGCCTTCCTCCTCCAACAGCTCTAGCGCCGCTGGAATATGGTCGCCGCCGGTGGATTCCACCATCGCGGACTTTGGCAGCAACAGACCCTCTGGGGGCACTTGGACGGAGCTTGCCGGCTTTGCCACAGCATCGGCCGCCACCGCCATGGAAGGGTTGGAGCTGATGCTTGCCATTGGGACGGGAGAAGAGGTGACTAGGAAGATTGGGGGATTAGGGTTTTTCGCGTACGCGCGGAGGGCTCGAGGAGGTGCTCACAGGAGGAAGACGAAGGCGCAGGGGAAGAATGAGGTGAAGAGATGAAAATTTTCCATGGTTAAAATTAATAACCCAGCGTCAAGATTCATGCAAAGTGATCGAATGGTCGGCGCGTGGACGACATGTGTGGGCGCGTGCGCGGAAATTTCGCCATGTTCCCAACCGCCGCCGCCAACAGTTCGTATCCTTCGCGCAGGAAAAACGGACATGATTGTGTTCTCTGCATGTGTGAGTTACGAGGCGCCGCTGACCAATGTTTATGTCATTCTAGCTAACACGGGCAGGTGAACCATCACATCAGAATATTCCGGCATGAACTGATCTAGTCCGGCTTTGAGAAGAGTATGATGGAAGATTCCGCATTTCTCGGACTTACAAGTTGAATACGGAGAGCATTGCAGGGTTCTTGGGATGACTACAAGATATTGCTTGACGATTTCCCGACATCCATCTAGACGGAGCATTCAACCTGAAGAGGCAAGACGACGCAAGATCTCTGAGTTCTCTGGGGCTACTGTTGGGGATATTCTATATGGGTATCCTCATAGCATGTCTCTTATCCGGATAACCCGGGTGGCCTACAGTTGGTAGCATGGCCCATGTCCTACTGGGCGGCCCAGTTAGATGGATCCAGAAGGAAGGCACATGCCGGATAAAGGAAGGCTATGGAGGAGTCACCGACGTACCCGGAGCCTTGGAGTGCAAGACACTCTAGACTAGTCGTATGCAGTGTAGGACTCTGTAACCTGTACGTCTAGGACTTTCCCTGTAACCCTAGGACCTGGCGACTATATAAGTCGGGTCTATGGGAGCCTTTAGGGCACCGATTAACTCATACCTCGCATAGCGAACCGATCCCTGTAACTCAGCGTATTGCCATTATAGTGATTTATAGCAGGAGTAGGATTCCGCCACCATTGTGGGATCTGAACCTGGGTAAGCTGTGTTACCTCGTACCCTTCAACCGTCTGCCTTACCCCTCGTCTCTAAACACGCACTGTGAGGACCCTTCATGGTGTACTCGTCGACAATACCACGATAGGGTGCAGCCGCCCTGGTGGCCCCTGCCTCACCTCTTCGCCTATAAGAATCCCCCGATGCAGAAACCCTAGGCACCCGATCAAAATTCCATGAAACCGTCTATAGCCGCCACCACCATCGTCCCTTGATCAGGGGATCTAAATCTCTTCCCGGCACTCTGCCGGAGGGGAGATCATCCCGGAGTCCTTCTTCATCATGCCAGCCTCTGGTATGAAGCGTGAGTAGTTCCACCTTGGACTACGAGTCCATGTAGTAGCTAGATGGTTGTATCTCCTCCATGTGCTTTCATGTATAGATCTTGTGAGCTCCGTTCATGATCAATATATAATCTATTTGTAATCATGCATGTTGTGTTTGCGGGGATCCGATGGATATTGAGATTACTATGTCAGATTGACTAATGGTTTTGTCTATTTGATTCTATCATGTCTTTGTTTTTTGTGATCTTGCATGCTCTCTATTGTTAGTAGCTATCTTTACCAAGTAGTTGCTAGTGACTCCAAGAGGTGGTATTTATGCTCGATAGTGGGTTCATTCCTCTAGTTTCCAAGGGAAGTGACAGAAATTTCTTCGGTTGTAGATGTGTTATTGCCACTAGGGAGAAAACAAAGGTCTCTTGTTCATGGAACAAGTGGATTGTTTACCTTACACACTTTGCTTAAAACAGTTGTCTGTTGCTTGCAACTTAATACTGGAGGGGGTTCGGATGATAACCTGAAGGTGGACTTTGTTGGGGATATGCTATATGGGTATCCTCATATCATGTGTCCTATCCGGATAACCCGGGTGGCCCACAGTTGGTAGCATGTCCCATGGCCTGCTGGGCGGCCCAGTTAGATGGATCCAGAAGGGAGACCCATGCCGGATAAAGGAAGGCTACAGAGGAGTCACCGACGTACCCGGAGCCTTGGAGTGCAAGACACGTTAGACTGATCGTATACTATGTAGGACTCTCTAACCTGTCCGGCTGGGACTTTCCCTGTAACCCTAGGACCTGGCGACTTTATAAGTCGGGCCTATGGGAGCCTTTAGGGCACCAATTAACTCATACCTCACACAGCGAACCGATCTCTGTAACTCGGTGTATTGCCATTATAGTGATTTATAGCAGGAGTAGGATTCCGCCATCGTTGTGGGATATGAACCTGGGTAAGCTGTGTTACCTCGTATCCGTCAACCGTCCGCCTTACCCCACGTCTCTAAGCACAAACTGTGAGGACCCCTCCATGGCGTACTCGTGGCAATACCACGACAGTTGGCGCCCACCGTGGGGCAAGATGCGCTTCAGGAACTACAGCGGGCGAGGTCAAGGATCTTCGAGGGAATTGGCGGAACCGTAGCCATCGGTCGCTTTCTCTTCTCCGGCAACGTCCCGATCGTCCCTCCCGACGAGTTTTGGGTCTCAGCGAAGATGAACCCTACCCGCTGCTTGATTGTACCCATCGGAGACATCCACCTCTTCATCGGCGAAACCGACTCGGGCACTAGTTCCCTAGGAGTCAGAGGAACGTCAAGACCCACACGGACCACCTACGGGCAGGATACATTAGCGGAAGGATCGATGTTGGATCTCCCTTCGGAGTTTGCCGGCAAAGATCTAAAAAATTCAAGGCCCACCCAAACCGTCCATGTGCAGGAGATAACGGTGGAAGATTGTTGCAAGTCCGCCGGCTTCGTCCGAGCGTCTCCACAGCAGAGATCCAACTTTGTCGGAGTGGTGACCATCTTTGATCTGGCGCGTTGCGTCCAGAGATAGGGTGAAAACCGCCGCGATTACCTTGCCAGATGGCTCCGTATAAGGGCCGAGCACATTACCCCAATGATGATGCCATGTATCACTTTGTGGAAGGACTAGACCAAGGTACACTTCTCCGACATACGCTAAGGCGGCAGTAGGCTACAGGACGCCTCATGTTCGAAAGCATGTTGAATACCTTCAACAACCACGCGGAGGCTGAGGAGGCAGCCCAGACAGTGCTTGCGCTCTTAGATGGCACCCCTCCGCCTCAGCCACCGCCTCCGGTCGTCATCGCTGCAGTTGCACCATCACCTCCAGTCATCGTCGCTGATGTTGCACCTCCACCCCCCGTCATCGAGGAAGCCCCAGCACCCTTCGACTCCGTGATTGACGCACTCTACACCGACATCAGCGCTGACTCAGAGGAGATAGACTTCAGCCCGGAGGAGCTAGACTCTGGAAATTTAGGAGATGGAGGAGGATTATAGACGTGACGAGCAGGCCAACAACGCTGTCACGTCCCGAGAGGTGTGCGTCGCCATTGGGACAGCGATAGATGAAGATCAACCCTAACGAGTTCTGCCTACAGCGCTGAACAAAGGGAAGGGACCACCTATTGCTGCCGACAATGATCTCGCAAAGGTCATGCCCCCTCCGCCTAACCCAGGAAAGCAGCCGTAGGAACTCGACACCGGTCCGAGTAACAACAACACCGCAAACCCGCCGCCTTCGGCATCTATCTCTGCTACTTCCCAAGTCACTCCGGCTGATAGAATGATGTACGGCAACGTACTCATCGAACCCATGACCGTGGCCCATATACGGAATGTAGTCTAGCTCGATGAGAAGGGCCAGCAGCTGCTGGAGGAAGCGCAAGACATCGCGGAGCAAGGCGCTAAGTTGGATCGAGAACTGGCCAATGCGCAAAAGTCAATAGAGAAATCTAGAGCCATGGAGGCCGAGTACAAGACTCTGCTCCAGCAGCAGAAGGCTAAGAAAGTTCCAGCTCGCGTCATCAACGATCATGGTGTACGGTGAAACCTAGGATGGGATCCCTCGAAGCCGCCACAAGCAAAGCCATACATTGATAGCAAAGGCAGGAAGGTGATGCCGACTCCTCTTCTCAACCTCGCTGTCGCCAAGACCCTTCTGGAGCAGGATAGATCACCCGCAGCTGTGGAATAGGTCTATGACCTTGTGGCCAAGGCAGTGAAACAACAGGAAAAGGCCACCTCTCAGAGGCTTGAGTCTGACCCAGCGTTCTGCCAGTCTAGCCAACCTAAGCCACCAAGGGACCGATCTCCTCATGATGTCGGGTCCCAGACGGGTTCTTCGGAACAAAGACGGAGGGATGCGCGTAACAGGAAAGATGCTATCCCCATATCCTCCGACCATGGAGGCAAGTCTCAACCTCGTCGCCCATCTCCACTGCCCCGGTCCCCCGACATCGCAAAGAGGCCAAGACTCACTGTCGCACGAATATGCCTCCGCCAAGGAAAAGCGGCATTGTCATCCGCGACAACACGGAGCAGACCTGTCATGACCGAGAGTGCAACCAAGGACACAAGAGCAGGTTGCGTCATGACCCTCCGCATCCGACAAGCAACCGCGACAAGCGTGAGGAATTGCAGGAGGGTAACAGCAAGAAGGCTAACCCATTGCCACCTCCGCCTCCATCGCCCCCTAGTAGCCACCATGGCGGAGGAGGCCCGCATCATTCACGCCGCCCTTCCCCTGGCGGCAATAAGAAAAGAGCAAGATCGGAGCCATACAACGCACGTTCACGCTTGGACAAGATTCACGAGGCCCGGGAAGGACAATACTTGGGATCATGTTGCTTTGGACCTATAATACGGACCACAACTTACCCCAAGGGTTTCCGGATTGACAAGACCATCAAGCCCTATGACGGCACCGCCAAACCAGCTATGTGGTCGCTGGACTACGACAACACGGTGGAGATCGCCGGGGGTAACCCCAACGTCACCATCAAGTACCTCCCGTTGATGCTGGTGGGCACGACCCGACAATGGATTGACGACTTGCCGGAGAAATCCATCTGCAATTGGTTGGACATGCAAGGTTCACCAAGAACTTCGAAGGAACGTATAAGCGTCCGTGTACTGTTGGCGATCTACAGCGGTGTGTGCAGGAGAAAGACGAGTCGTCTCGCGCCTACCTCTCTCGCTGGCTGGATATGAAGAATTCCTGCGCAGGAGTGCATGCTCAGACCTCCATGGCCGCCTTCATCGATGGGTTGGAGAAGGGTACGTTGCTCCGACATAAGTTGAAGCGCTTGCAGGACAATCACCGGCTAGATCTCAACCAGATGATCCAGCTAGCTAGTGAGTTCGCAGCTGCGGACGATGATGCTCGCGGCTCCCTGCCGGCAATGGTCGTTCCAACTCAATCTAGGAGGAACAACAACACCAAGCGGAAGATCCCGCTAGAAGAAAAGCAAACCTTCGACATGGTCGCCATGACATTTGTAGGACGAGGTGATAGCGGACAGCGTGGCCGAGGACGGGGGGCTGGTTGTGAGCAGCAGCGATGTAGTGAAACTACCTCGGCAGCGCTCCGTGTTCCCCAAACCTACGAGGAGTACCGTGATATGTCGTGCCTTGTACACCTCGACGCCAATGGCAAGGCCACTCAAACCAATCCCCATTGCAAGTTTTTCAATGATCTCAAGGAGGACCCGGAGTCCGGATACAAGCGAAGTCGGAAGAACAGACCGCGAGGCAAGGGCAAGGGGTAGAAGAAGGAAGAGGAGTCCAAGGATTCAAGTGACATGGATAAGGATGTTGACCTCAAGCACGCCGCCAAGAGAGATGGCAAGGGCAAGAAACCCTTCGAGAAGAAGGCGTCTATTTTCCACACTTTCCTTGGCACCCCCACTGTCCGACAACAGAAGACCTCTATGAGGATACTAATGGCCACTCTACCCCCAGTTCCCCAGTACCTGTGCTGGTCGAAGATTCCAATTACTTGGGACAGGAAGGATCACCCCGACCTCATCCCTACAGAGAACCAGTATGCCATGGACATCAACCCCCTGATTGACGACAATGAGTTCACCAAATGTATGGTGGATAGTGGAAGCAGCATCAACATCATGTACCTAGATACACTGCACAAGATGAACTTGACGGAAGCTAACTTAAGGCGGACTAGCACCATCTTCCACGGCGTAGTTCCTGGTCGGGAGGCTCGGTTCCTTAGGTGCATCACACTTCAGGTTGCTTTTGGTGATGTTAATAATTATCGCCAAGAACGCATGACCTTTGAGGTGGTACCCTTCAAGATCTTGTACCATGTCATATTCGGCCGCAACATCTTCCACGCCTTCATGTCCAAGCCATCCTTTGTCTACAACAAGCTCAAGATACCCGGACCAAATGGTGTCATCACCGTATCCGGAAGTTTTACCAAGGCAAGGGACTGCGAGATTGGAGAAGCAGCCTTTGTAGAAGCTGTCCTCTATAGTGAAGAATTCAAGGAGATCCAGAGAAAGGTCGATGCCTCGGAGATGCCGGTGTCGAAGAAGCAGATTTCTGACTCCGCCCCAGCATTCAAGGCCGCCATCAAAACCAAGCTGGTGGAACTTGTGGTAGGCGATGCCTGCAAGACCACCGGCATTGGGACTAACCTAGATTCCAAATAGGAAATCACGCTCATCGAGTTCCTCCATGAGAATAGGGACATCTTTGCCTGGCAACCTGCCGACATGAAAGGTGTACCAAGGGAACTTGCCGAGCACATCTTGAATATTGATCCAAAATGCAAACTGGTGAAACAACCTCTACGACGCTTCATAGGCAAAGAGATATCTAGGTTACTTAAGGATAGTTTTATCCGAAAAGTCCTTCATACACGATGGGTGGCCAATCCTGTACTTGTCCCCAAAAAGGGAACCAAAGAATTAAGAATGTGCGTTGACTACACCTGCTTGAACAAAGCGTGTCCCAAAGATCCGTTTGCTTTGCCTCGCATTGACCAAGTCATTGACTCGACGGCTGGCTCGGAGCTTTTGTGTTTTCTTGATGCATACTCAAGATACCACCAAATTAAGATGAGTAAGTCGGACCAATAGGCCACTTCATTCACCACACCTTATGTCACGTTTTGCTATGTAACGATGCCCTTTGGGCTGAAAAACATAGGTGATTCGTACCAGCGGACAATGCAGCATTGCCTACACGATCAAATTGGTCGGAACATTCACACCTATGTGGACGATATAGCGGTTATGTCTAATAAGTCAAATGACTTAATCTTCGACTTAAAAGAAACCTTTGATAATCTCCGGAAATACAACATGATGCTTAACCCTAAGAAGTGCGTCTTCGGGGTTCTAGCCGGCAAATTGTTGGGCTTCATCGTTTCCTGGCATGGAATCGAGGTGAACACAGAGAAGATGATGGCTATCCTAAACATAAACCATCTGACATGCCTGAAGGACATTTAACGGCTAACAGGCTGCGTTGTAGTGGTTAGTCGGTTTGTCAGCCGACTTGGAGAGAAGGGTCTTCCATTGTACAAGTTGCTGAATAAGGCGGACAAATTTACATGGACGGATGAAGCAGATGCAACATTGAAGCAGCTAAAGGAGATACTATCATCGGCGCCTATCCTTGCAGCACCTGAGCCTATGGAGACTATGTTAATTTACATGGCAGCCACCAACCGGGTAATCAGCATCGTCGTTGTGGTAGAGCAGAAAGAACCAGGCTATGAGTACGGAGTTCAATGACCAGTTTACTATGTAAGCGAAGTCTTGACGGAGTCCAAGCAGCATTACCCGCACTACCAGAAGATAGCTTATGGAGTGTTCCTTGCTTCTCGGAAGCTAAGGCACTACTTCCAGGAGCACCCTATAACAGTTGTGAGCAAAGCTTCACTGTCCGACATCATCAACAACAGCGACACTATAGGAAGGGTCGCGAAGTGGGGCATTGAGCTTGCCGCCTTCGAGATCACCTACAAGAGACGCGATGCTATCAAGTCACAAGCCTTGGCAGATTTTATCGCATATTGGACAGAGATACCAGATGCTACCCCTATGCTGGAGCCAGAATACTAGGTGATGCACTTTGACGGATCAAAGCTACTCAATGGCTCGGGGGCTGGTGTACTGTTACAGTCACCAACCGGGGAAAGTTACACTATGTTCTGCAGATCCACTTCGAGGCTACAAATAACATGGCGGAGTATGAAGCACTCATTCACGGACTACGCGTAGCCAAGCATATTGGCATCAAGCGCATAGTAGTTGTGGAGATTCCGACTTGGTTGCCTAGCAGGTGGCTGGCACCTGGAACGTGCGGAACCCTATGATGGCGGCATATTGAGACGAAGTGGACGAGATAGCTAAAAGCTTTTTGGGCTACGAAGTCAAGTATGTACCTAGGGAGCAAAATGAGGTGGCTGATCTACTGTCTAAGCTTGGATCAGGGCGCAAACGAATTCCGCCTGGCATTTTTTGGAGCATCTACGGACACCATCCGTGAAGGGAGCGGACATCGACAACCCCCGATAGAGTTGACTCTTTCATTCGCACAGTGACAAAGGTCCCTCCGGCTTGGACACAACCGTTCATGGAATATCTCGTACACGGAACTTTGCCCGACGACGAGGTCAAAAGACGGCAAATAGTACGTCGAGCAAAGGACTATACCATAACCAATGGACAGCTCTACAAAAGAAGCACCATTGGTGTATACCTCAAGTGTGTTTCCCAGCAAGAAGGTATTGAAATCCATCGAGAGATCCATCTCGGAGATTGCGGGCATCACGCCGCTCCTCGATCGTTGGTCTCCAAAGCCTTCCGGCAAGGGTTCTACTGGATGACCGTGAAGGCAGACGCCGACAAGCTGGTTGAGACATGCATGGGATGCCAGTACTATGCCCGACAACCCCATGTTCCAGCTAAAGAATTGCAAACAATACCAATAACTTGGTCGTTTGCAGTCTGATGGCTAGACATGGTTGGTCCATTACAGATGGCACCATGTGGGTTTACGCATCTGCTATTAGCAGTTGATAAATTCACCAAATGGATAGAAGCTAAACCCATTAGAAAGCTTGATGGGACAACTGCCCTTAGGTTTGTCCGGGATCTAGTGGTGAGATTTGGTCTCCCACGTAGCATCATCACCGACAACGGCAGCAACTTGTCACTCGGAGAAGTGGAAGCTTATTGTTGGTACAAGGGCATCTGACTTGACCTAGCATCTATGGCACACCCACAGTCCAATGGCCAAGTTGAGCGAGCCAATGGATTAATTCTGCAGGGAATCAAGCCATGTCTTGAGGCACCGCTACATAGAGCAGCTGGAGCCTGGGCGGAAAAACTACCATCTGTGTTGTGGAGTTTACGAACTACACCCAACAGATCCACCGGCTACACCCCTTACTTCATGGTATATGGAGCAGAAGCCATCTTGCCTTCTGACATCCTTCACGATTCACCAAGAGTTGCCGCCTACGATGAAGATGACGCTGAAGAATCCAGATGCCTAGATGTGGACCTTCTCGAGGAGGAGCGCGTTTTGGCATGCCAAAGATCCGCCATCTACCAGCAGAAGCTACGCAGCTACCATATTCGCCGCGTTCGGCATCACTCGTTTAAGGAGGGGGATCTGGTGCTTTGACTTAAGCAGAAGAAGTCACACAAATTATCCCCGCCATGGGAAGGACCGTTCATCATAAGCCAGGCGCTGCTCAATGGGTCTTACTACCTCGTTGACAATCGTGAACTTGAGGATAGACCCAACGATGATCATAAGCGTAAGCGACGTGACCCGAATGATGACTACCCGGAGCTTGATCAGCCATGGAACATAGCATAGCTACATGCTTTTTACACTTAGCATATTTTTTATCTACTGTGTACCTCTTATATGACCAATGAAATAAAGCTCTCTGGTTCACTCATATTGCTAAGTCTTTTACCTCCTTTAGTGTTCATTTTTGGATCGTATAAAACATTTATGTGCAAGCTTTGCATTTGCACTTGTGAAAATTCCGCCTACGGGCGTTAGCTTAAGATTTCTGATCTACACATTCTTTGTTGTTTTTATGTGGATTCTGGAGTAGTGACTTTTGGCACTTGTTGTCGGCAATTTTGTGCTTATGTTTTTTACGGTGCCATTGGGCATCATCACCTAAGTGCATGGTTCCGACTACGAGTCTTCTGACTCATGAAAGGTCAAGCATAAAAACCAAAGTAATGGATAAGTCAGCACTTGCTTAAAAATATTTACATGCTGGAACCAGTACTAGAGTAGCAGGAAGTTACACCTATTGTTTTTTCTACCTAAAGATAGCATAGTAGTTTTTCCGCATACACCAAACTAGAGGAAACAAATATTACAAAGTGTTTTTCATTCCTCTGGCGCAGGAGACTTTGATGTAGCATCGTCGGCAGCAGGAGGGCCATAATCTTTGAAGTCAGTGGTCCTGAAGGACTCAGAGGAGCTTTGGTGATCGTTGTCAATGATCTCTAAAGGCACAAAGACGTGCTCGACCAACTCGGCAACCCTAGTGTCAAAACCCGCGAGCGATGACCAGATAGCCTTATGGTCAATCTTCTGGCCTTCATCATCTACGTCGGGAAGACCTGAGGTTACCGTGGTGATGTCAGCATTCTCGTAGTGAGCCTTGACCATTGCCAACGCCATCCTTGCGCCATCCCGGTTACATGAAGCTTTCCATCTTACGATACGCTCGGGGGCTTCACGCAAGATCTTCGAGAACTTCATCACGGAATCCACCGCCTTGATATTACTATTGAGGGGCTTGGCAATCTCCTTGGCTTGCTTGACGGCAGTGGTGATAAAGTTGCCGGCGAGGACCATGCATTCCTTTGGCGGAGGAGGCGACTTAGTCAAACCAATAGGAGCTACAATTCCGACAAGGGAGCACATGAGTTCAATAACACAAAAAGTTCAAACTACCTAACTTACAGAAATACAAGACGGAGAATCACTTACCAAAGATGCTCGCCTTGGCTTGCTGGAGCGTCTCCGCCATGGAGTCCCGTTCTTGTAGGAGGATCTTGTATGCTTCAAGATTACGCTGATTTTTCTCATCGGAAGCTTTCTTCTACTCTTTCAGCATCACAATCTCCTCCTTCAAGCGGTTCATCTCCGTATTGGCAGACTCCTACAAGACCAAGTCGGAGTACAAAAACGAAAGGAAAAACAGACTCTTGCTCTTGGTGATTTGTTCCTTCAAGAAGGCAGTTTTACCCTTTTCGGCTTCCAGCTCTGTGCATCTTGTGGAACTTCTCGTTGGCGACGCCTCTCCGAGCATTCTCATTCTGTGAAAAGAAGATAAGAATCACTTAGTTTCTTAGAGCATCTAGCCGGATAAATATCCACCTAGAGGCTTGGGGGCTACAGTGAGAATTTTTAACTCGGCAAAATGCTTATCTTTTCTTTAAGCATCTAGTCGAAACTAATTCAGTTTTCAACTAAAAGCTTGGGGGCTATAGTACGAGTTTTTAATGCAGCAAGTATACTTAGTCTTTCTTTAAGCATCTAGTCGGAACTAATTCAGTTTCAACTAGAGGCTTGGGGGCTACAGTATTGAAGTTTACAAAAACTGTGTATGCTACTCTAAAAGTATCTAGTCGGAATAGTTCATTCAAACTACATACTTGGGGGATACAGTGAGAAGTTCTCTAGCTTAGTCACTCTTAGAGCATTCAGATGCAAAGACCTATGGTTTTTCGTCTAAATCCTCGGGGGATACAGTGGGATACTCATATGAAATGCAAAAGGCAAATAAAACTTACAAGTGCAATGACCTCGAGATTGGTGGCACTCTCGGCAAATATCTTGCTGAAGGAAAGGCTATTTCCTCGCAGGATATCAGCTTGCCTGAGGAGCTCCACAAGACCGCAAGTCGGAGAGGTTGGTGCTGCACTAGGAGCCAGAGTTGAGCTACTCGGCATAAGCGCCGGGTAGACTATCTTCGGAAGCTCTATGGAAATCCTGGGTGCAGAGGCGCCAACTTCGAGAGATGCTCCACCAATCACCATTGCCTTACTGCTACCGATGGCATCCTTAGCCAGAGCTTCAGCCATTTTGGAAGCAGTACTTTCTTGTGTCGCCTACTCGCCGGCAATGACGAGTTCCGTGCAGGCAGCTGGGTCCACTTCCATGGCGGAAGGGCCAGATGCATCCTTAGTCGGAGATCTTGTCAGAGCAGCGGCAGGCTGGACGCTGGGAGTGGTAGGGTCAATGGTGGGAGATGCGTGGTGCGAGACATCTCGGTGCAACATATCTTTAATGTTTTTAGAAGCCCCGATGTTTTGGAGGTCTTCTTCAAACTCAAACTGGCCTTCTTCCTGAAACGTGCAAAAGTATAAGTACGGGAAAAAGATGAGCATTGGACAATGTGGGAGGAAAAGAGGCTTAGACAACAATGGGTGCTTTGGTAAAAGATATCCCGGTAATCTTTCTTTTCTCCGCCTCTAAGGCGGAGGTAGTCTTCTTGGAGGCTCCACCCTCCGTCCTCTTCTTCTTGCCTCCGTCGGCAGCGTCAGAGGTGGATCTCTTCCTCTTACGCACCACCGGGGAATCGTCGTCGGACACGACGGTGACTTCCTTTATCTTGGGGTCATAGATTTGGACAGCCATGTCGTCCTATTCTAGACTTTTAAGCTGTTAAGTGAATCCCAAAGTTTTAGATGAGATGAAAATGGCTAGACGGAAGAACTGAAATATATGTCATACACGGAAAATAAACAGGTACCTCTGGGAACTTGCCCTCCTCGAACATGTCGTAGGTGATGGCGAAGCCACGCTTCCTGTCCTTCACCTTGACGATGTCCTTGAGTTGGAGCTTGATGGAGTCACTCGAAAATTTGTCCTCGGAGATGCGGAGGCTATCCTTCCTCTCCTTGGTGTACTGGCGCATCAGCTTCGAGCGGTGCTACAGAGGCTGGATCCGCCTGACGAACCAGCACATGGCTAGGTCCAACCTGGTCAAACCCGTCTCTACGAACCACTCTATCCGCCATATGGCACGGGAAGCATTGTTGTCAGAGGGAAGGGTGGCCTGGAATCTCCATGTCGGGGCTTCGGCGGCAGCTCCATCGACGAAGTCCGAATATGATCCTTCTCGGCCGGGCAGAGGGATATCTGGGCCGTAGAAATACATCTGTTACCAGTTCTTGTAGGACTCATGGCCGACGATGTCGAGGAACCGCCGGCCAGGCCAGATCTTAAAACTAATTGTCTCGCAATTCCTGAGCTTGTCCTTGCTCGCTCCGGCTTCCCTCTTAAAGGTAAATAAGTAGATGAACAAGTCTAACATAGGCCTAATAACTAGGTAACCCTCACAAAGTGTCGCATAGTTGCTAAGCGCGAGGATGCTATTGGGGGATAGGTTCTGAGGTTGAACCCGGTAGTGTTTGAGGACGGAAAGGAAGAAGTCGGATATGGGTAGGGAGATGCCGCGTACCAGTTGAGCTTTGAGGTACAGCTTTTCTCCGGCTTGGGGAGAAGGAGTGACCTCGCCGGCCGGCGCCGCCCGCTAGACAAGCCCCTCCGTCGCAGGGAGGTAGCCTTCAACGAGTAGCTCCTTGATATCATTGTTGGTGATATCAGAGTCACGCCACTCCCCCTTATGGGAGTTGCCTTCTTCCTCTAGCAGATCTAGCGCCACTGGGATATGGTCGCCGCCGGTGGACTCCACCACCGCGGACTTTGGCAGCAACAGACCCTCTGGGGGCACTTGGACGGAGCTCGCCGGCTTCACCGCAGCATCGGCCGCCGCCATGGAAGGGTTGGAGCTGTTGCTTGCCATTGGGATGGTAGAAGAGGTGACTGGGAAGATTGGGGGGATTAGGGTTTTTCGCATATGCGCGGAGGGCTCAAGGAGGTGCTCGCAGGAGAAAGACAAAGGCGCAGGGGAAGAATGAGGTGAAGAGATGAAAATCTGCCACGGTTGAAATTTATAACTCCAGCGTCAAGATTCGTGCAAAGTGATCGAATGCTCGGAGCGTGGACGACGTGTGCGGGCGCGTGCGCGGAAATTTCTCCATGTTCGCAACCGCCGCAAACGGTTCATATCCTTCGCGCGGGGAAAACGGATATGATTGTGTTCTCTGCATGTGTGACTTACGAGGCGCCGCTGACCTATGTCTACGTCGTTCTAGCTATCACTAGTAGGTGAACCATCACATCTAAATATTCTGGCATGGACGGATCCATTTCGGCTACGAGAAGAGTACGATGGAAGATCCCGCATTTATCCGACTTACAAGTTGAAGACGGAGAGCATTGCAGGGTTCTTGGGAGGACTACAAGATATTGCTTGACGATTTGCCGACATCCATCTAGATGGAGCATTCAACCTGAAGAGGCAAGATGGCGCAATATCTCGGAGTTCTCCGGTGGCTACTGTTGGGGATATGCTATATGGGTATCCTCATAGCATGTCTCCTATCCGGATAACCCGGGTGGCCCACAGTTGGTAGCATGGCCCATGGCTGCTGCCGATTAGATGGATCCAGAAGGAAGGCCCATGCCGGATAAAGGAAGGCTATGGAGGAGTCACCGACGTACCCGGAGCCTTGGAGTGCAAGACACGTTAGACTGATTGTATACTGTATAGGACTCTGTAACCTGTCCGGCTAGGACTTTCCCTGTAATCCTAGGACCCGGCAACTATATAAGTTGGGCCCCTATAGGAGCCTTTAGGGCACCAATTAACTCATACCTCACACATCGAACCGATCCTTGTAACTCGGCACATTGCCATTATAGTGATTTATAGCAGGAGTAGGATTTCGTCACTGCTGTGGGATCTGAACCTGGGTAAGCTGTGTTACCTCATACCCGTCAACCGTTTGTCTTACCCCATGTCTCTAAACACGCATTGTGAGGACCCCTCCATGGTGTACTCATCACCAATACCACGACAGACTTCTAGTCATAGATGCAGTTGGATGGCGGTCTATGTATATTGTTGTATTGCCCAATCGAATCTCATAGGATCTTTTTGTCTAGTATTTCATTGTTATGCCTTGCTCAGTCCTGTCAATTGCCCTTTTGTAATTTGTTTACCCTGCATGCCATGTTTGTTTATCTAAGGAGAGCACCTCTAGTGAACTATGGACCCTGGTCCAACCTTTACCATTGATAAATCTTCCACTGTTATTGTCTACTTGCTGCAAACCACCATCACCTTCCACACCATACAGTTAATCCTTTGTTACAGCAAAACGGTGAGCTTGACAACCTCACTGTTCGTTGGGGCAAAGTCTTAAGTTTGTGTTGTGCGGGTTTCAACGTTGCTTGCAACACCTTTGAGACGTTTCCTTCCTCCTACTGGTTCGATAACCTCGGTTTCTTACTGAGGGAAGACTTGCTGTTGTGCTCTTCACACCTTGCTCTTGGGGTTTCCAGCGCTCCCATCGCCAACAGCGCCATCAAGCTTTCTCAAGGTTGCGGGAGGCTAAGGACGTCTTCACAAGGAGAGTCCTCCTCAACCTTTCTCTTTACTTTGTTTTTGGTTTGCTTAGTTTCTTTTGCTTGGTTTTGTTTGCCTATTTTTATCAAAAACTCCAAAAAAATAGTTTAGTTTGGTTTCGTTTCTCTTATCAAAAACACACACAAAATTAGTTCCTGCTCTAGCTGCTGCTGCTGTTTTGGCTTGCTCCACTTTGCCAAAATGAACTCTGCTGAGAACACCAAGTTGTGTGACTTCACTAGCACAAACAACAATGATTTCCTTAGCACTCGTATTGCTCCACCTACTCCTGATGCTACCTTTTATGAAATTAAGCATGCTTTGTTGAATCTTGTGATGAGAGAGCAATTTTCTGGTGCTAGTTCTGATGATGATGCCGCCCATCTCAATAGCTTTGTTGAACTTTGTGAGATGCAAAAGTATAAGGATGTAGATGGAGATATTATTAAGCTCAAGATGTTTCCTTTCTCCTTGAGAGGAAAAGCTAAAGAATGGTTGATATCCTTACCTAGAAATAGTATTGATTCTTGGATTAAGTGCAAGGATGCTTTTATTGGAAAGTACTATCCTCCTGCTAAGATTATATCTATGAGAAGTGATATTATGAAATTTAAACAACTTTATAATTAACATGTTTCTCAAGCTTGGGAAAGAATGAAATCTTTGGTTAAGAATTGTCCCACTCATGGACTTACTGCTTGGATGATTATCCAGACTTTTTGTGCAGGTTTGAACTTCTCTTCAAGAAACCTGCTGGATTCAGCTGCTAGAGGTACCTTTATGGGCATCACTTTGGGTGCTGCAACAAAACTCCTTGATAATATGATGGTTAATTACTCTGAATGGCACACTGAGAGAGCTCCACATGGTAAGAAGGTAAATTCTGTTGAAGAAACCTCCTCTTTGAGTGATAAGATTGATGTTATTATGGCTATGCTTGTTAATGGGAAAGCTCCTTTAGATCCAAAAAATGTTCCCTTAGCCTCTTTGGTTGCTCAAGAAGAGCAAGTTGATGTGAACTTCATTAGAAACAACAATTTCAACAACAATGCCTATAGGAATAATTTTGGTAGCAACAACAATTATAGGCCTTATCCTCCTAATAATGGCAATTCCTATGGAAACTCCTACAACAATGTTAGAAGTGCCCCCTCTGAACTTGAAGTTATGCTTAAATACTTTATTAGTAAACAAACCGCTTTAAATAAGACTGTGGAGGAAAAACTTTTAACTGTTGAGAAAAATATTTCCTCTTTGTCTGAAGCACAGTCCTCCTTGATTAATAAAATGGCTGCTAAACCTGAAACCATGGAAAGTGCCTTTGCTGCTACTTATGCCATATAAGTTACTATTGATGAAAATGTTAGACTGTTAGCCCAACTTCATGCTAAGTGGGAAACGGAAGCTGAAATTGATAGAAACAATAGTGTGTGAAACATCACCACTAAACCACAAGGAGTCCCTATTCCTACTCCTACAATGCCTAATCCCAATGAGTCTAATACTAGTGATGCTAAGTTTGATTTTGATATAGATGGTTGCAATATTTCTGAAGTGATTCTGTTCCTGCAAAAGCTTGCTAAAAGTCTTGATGCTAGTGATATGCATGTTGCTTTCACCAAACACATTACAGATGCTCTTGTTAAGATTAAGGAAGAGAAGTTGAAACACAAAGCTTCTATTCCTAGGAAAGTAGAAGAGAGTTGGGAACCCATTATTAATATGCAAGTGAATGACTTTGATCTCAAATCTTCATGTGATCTTGGTTCTAGTGTCTCTATTATGCCTAGAAAGATTTATGAAATGCTTGATTTGCCACCTTTGGAAGATTGTTATTTGGATGTCCCACTTGATGATAATTCTAAGAAGAAACTCATGGGGAATATTAATGATGTTCTCATTATGGTTAACAATGCTTATGTCGCTATTGATTTCTATGTTTTGGATGTTGAATACAATGCTTCTTGTCCTATTACATTGGGAAGACCTTTTCTTAGAACTGTTGGTGCCATCATTGATATGAAAGAAGGCACCTTTAAATATCAATTTCCATTCAAGAAAGGTATTGAAAAATTCCCCATGAGGAGAGAGAAGTTGTTTTTTGCTCCTCCTTTGAATGCAAGGTTTGATGTTAATGCTTCCTCATTTGAAAATACTTGATTTCTTGCTTCTTGTGCCTAACTTAAAGTCGTTAAAGAAAAGTACTTGTTGGGAGATAACCCAAGAGTTTCCTTGAGTCTTGCAAGTTATTACTTAAGTAATGACCTCTCCTTATCCTTTATGTTTTCTTTTTGTGCCAAGAATTACCTCTAATTTGTGATTCGGGGAGTTGCTGTCCCGAAACAGATTTCTGTCCTCCACCATAAAAAATTATGAGGAGTCTCTGTAAGTAGTATTGAGCTGAAAATTTACGAATAAATCCCCCAGTATGTTAGCTAACTTTCCTTAGTTCAACACTTTTTGATTTGAGCAACAGAAGATTTTCGAAAAAATCGGTTTCTACCTGCTGGTCTGTTTTGATAGATTTCTGCCATTATTTACATTTGCTTCTTATTGATTCCTTTTTGAGTTATATTTTGGGGAATTGAGATTTTTGAAGGAGTTGCTACAGTAGATTGTGTTTTTAGTGAAAAATTTTGCTGTTCCAAAGCTAAACCCAAAGGTCTATTATCTTTTGAATACACTAATGTTGCTAATGAAGATTGTGTGGAGTTTTGTATGAAAGAAAAATTTCAGGTGTAGAGAAAGAATGATGTAATGAGATGAAGAATGGACAAAAGCTCAAGCTTGGGGATGACACCCCGGTGTCACCCCAAGAAATATCCAAGAGGTACAAGCGTCAAATCTTGGGGATGCCCAAGGCATCCCCTTCTTCATCAATAAAAAGCTCAGGTCTTTCTAGACACTTCGTTTTTATTGTTTCATGCACTGTTGTGTTGTTCATGGAGCATCTTAGTTTTCATTTGCTTTGCTTAGTTGTTTATTTTACTTGAATAAAGTAGTTCGGACCCCCGTTCTTGCTGTGTTGTTTCAAATCAGTCGATTAGTGTTGGAAAGGAGTAGAAAGTTCTTGCTTGAAAGTGCAAGAGGAGCTTGCATTAACTGTGACTTAGACTTTAGCATGACATGCTAGGTGTTGTTTTGACCTTATGCTTAGTGATTATTGCTGTAGCATGTCTTGTTCCAAACAATTGGGATTGCTTAGTGTGCCTTGAAGAAATCATGCGTTGTTTTAGCATATAAAAGCATAGTATTGTGGTATTCTCCTTTGATGTTTTGTTTGGGTTGACTTGGCACATGCTCACACCATGTTATGACTATGAACAAGTCACCATAGCCTCTATGATCATTTAGTCCTTGACTTGTAGTACCACTCTCTGCTTTGATTAGTAATGTTTTGTCGCTCTGCATGATTATGGCCATTACTGCTCTCTTAGTTGGTTTCTCCCAGTCTTTTGCTAGCCTCCACTTGTATGAGTAAGCTCTACTCATGCTTCCAACTCCCAAGAAACCAAGTTATTCCAAAGTTCCCAGTATAAACTCCTATGCATGGTGTGTTACACCATTCCAAGTATATTCTTGTTTTCATCTATCTTCCAATTAAAAGTATTTTGTTATGAGAAAATTTAGTGATTAAAGCCATCACGAACTTGATGGCACACTTTATATTCCTTGCCCCTGATAAACTTGAACCATTGTGTCATCTATGTTGTATATGCTTGCACTCATACGTTGGAATTAGCAGAACCATGCTGTCATGGGGCACGTTTTCACCATTGCACTTATACTTTGTACATAGTTGATATCATGCTCTTTTGTCTATGGATGTCACCGGTGTGAAATAAAGAGGGATCTTGTAAGTCCATGGAGTTATGTATTTTGTGTTAGAGAAACACCTGGGCCTCTAGCCTAAGCCATGCCTAATCATGGTGGAAACTTGCAGCATCACCGTAATGAGCATTATGTGAAGCATCCTCAATAAAAAGCTATGCAGATAGTAAATAAAAAGATCGCTGAGATGCTCATTGTCCGCTTGCCTTGTCATTTTGGTTATGAGATAGCTCATGTACCATGTGCAAGGGGTACCCCGTTGGTGGTTCTCTATGATACACATGTACTTACTATGACAAGAACTTACAGGTGACTAAAGTTGAGTAGCATGAGGTGTGGCCCTCTTATTCAAGGGACATGAGATTTCCAAATTATACTTTGTCAAGCATATACTCCATCTTTGTTCACTTTAACCTTAATCACTTCAAGATTCTTATGATAGGGGCAATAAGGGCTGAAAGCTAACAAGTACCATAATTTTTGGAAGCTCCTTTTGAAACTTGAAATCCCTGCTTCCCTTTATGAAGGGCCTTTCTTCCACTATTATATTGAGTCTCCACCTTCTACCTTTAGGCACCATTAAGAGAGCATAGTTGTCATTCTTAGTTCTATGTGCAGTGTCCCAAAACTTATTGATTGATGTTGATATTGCTTGTTCTTGTGCTACTTGTATCTAGTCACTCTTATGAATTTTGAAGGTGTCCTATGCATATATTTTCTACTCTATGAGGGACAAGCTGAATGCCACTATACCATGTTTTCTGTATGTGAAACAAACAAACGTTTTTCAATGCATGTTATTCATGATCTTTGTTTGTAGCATTTCTTGTTGCATACATAGTTACTATGTCCTATTGTTAGAACTCCATCTTTCATGCAAATGTTTAGATTTCTTTGATCCCAGCTTTCAATGCTTGCAAATGGTTTGATCTTGGTTTTGATGGTGCATGTCACCTAAAAAATTATTCTTTTATCACTTACCTACTCAAGGACGAGCAGGAGTTAAGCTTGGGGATACTTGATACATCGGAAATGTATCTATAATTTTTTATGCTCCATGCTTATTTACTATCTACTTTGCTTTGCTTTGTCTACACTTTGAGGTGTTTTTATATGTTTTCTGGTACTAACCTATTAACAAGTTGCCACAGTGCCAGTTGCCTGTTTTTTCTGTTTTTGCTTCCAGAAAGGCAGAAAATGAATATTCTCGGAATTGGATGGGACAAAATCAAAAGTCAATATTTTACCGTGGGGAACACGAAGTCGGAGTACGAGATGGAGGAGACCCACCAGGGGGCCACACCCCCTGGCCGTGCGGGTGGGCCAACCCCGTGCCTGGGGTGCAGCCTCCCTGGTGCCCTCCTGCCTCGCCTCTTCGCCTGTAAGAATCCCCCGATGCAGAAACCCTAGGCACCCGATCAAAACTCCATGAAACCGTCTATAGCCGCCACCACCATCGTCCCTAGATCAGGGGGGATCTGAAGCTCTTCCTGGCACCCTGCCGGAGGGGAGATCATCCTGGAGGCCTTCTTCTTCATCATGCCAGCCTCCGGTATGAAGCGTGAGTAGTTCCACCTTGGACTACGGGTCCATGTAGTAGCTAGATGGTTGTATCTCCTCCTTGTGATTTCATGTATAGATCTTGTGAGCTCCGTTCATGATCAAGATCTAATCTATTTGTAATCATGCATGTTGTGTTTGCGGGGATCCTATGGATATTGAGACTACTATGTTAGATTGATTAATGGTTTTGTCTATTTGATTCTATCATGTTTGTGTTGTTTGTGATCTTGCATGCTCTCCGTTGTTAGTAGCTATCTTGGCCAAGTAGTTTCTAGTGACTCCAAGAGGGGGTATTTATGCTCGATAGTGGGTTCATGCCTTTAGCTTCCAAGGGAAGTGATAGAAATCTCTTTAGTTGTAGATGTGTTGTTGCCACTAGGGAGAAAACAATGGTCTCTTGTTCATGGCACAAGTGGATTGTTTACCTTACACAATTTGCTTAAAGCAGTTGTCTGTTGCTTGCAACTTAATACTGGAGTGGGTTCGGATGATAACCTGAAGGTGGACTTCTAGTCATAGATGCAGTTGGATGGCGGTCTATGTATATTGTTGTATTGCCCAATCGAATCTCATAGGATGTTTTTGTCTAGTATTGCATTGTTATGCCTTGCTCAGTCCTGTGAATTGCCCTACTGTAATTTGTTTACCCTGCATGCCATATTTGTTTATCTAAGGAGAGCACCTCTAGTGAACTATGTACCTCGGTCCAATCTTTACCATTGATACATCTTCCACTGTTACTGTTTACTTGTTGCAAACCACCATCACCTTCCACACCATACAGTTAATCCTTTGTTACAGCAAATCGGTGAGCTTGACAACCTCATTGTTCGTTGGGGCAAAGTCTTGAGTTTATGTTGTGCAGGTTTCCAGGTTGCTTGCAACACCTTTGATATGTTTCCTTCCTCCTACTGGTTCGATAACCTCGGTTTCTTACTGAGGGAAGACTTGATGTTGTGCTCTTCACACCTTGCTCTTAGGGTTTCCAACGAAGCGCTCCCACGTCAATACCGGGCGCTGTCAAGGGGCAATGAGAGCTGAACCCCCTCAGCCTCCCTCTTCCCCTATAAGAAACCGCCGATACCTAAACCCTAAGTACCCGATCAATCTTCCATGAAACAGTATGTATCCGTCGCCACCATCATCCCTAGATCGGGGGGATCTGAAGCTCTTCCAGGCACCCTGCCAGAGGGGAGAGATCATCGTGGAGGCCTTCTTCATCACTATGCCAGCCTCCGGTATGATGCGTGAGTAGTTCCACCTTGGACTATGGGTCCATGCAGTAGCTAGATGGTTATTTCTCCTCCTTTGTGCTACCATTTTTAGATCTTGTGAGCTCCGTTCATGATCAATATCATCTATTTGTAATCATGCATGTTGTGTTTGCGGGGATCCGATGGATATTGAGATTACTATGTCAGATTGGTTAATGATTCTATCTTATTGATTCTATCATGTCTGTGTTGTTTGAGATCATGCATGCTCTCCGTTTCTAGTAGCTATCTTGGCCAAGTAGATCCTAGTGACTCCAAGAGGGGGTATTTATGCTCGATAGTGGGTTCATGGCTCTATTTAATCTAGGGAAGTGACAGAAATCTCTAAGGTTGTAGATGTGCTATTGCTACTAGGGAGAAAACAACAATCTCTTATTCATGGAACAAGTGGATTGTTTACCTTACACACTTTGCTTAAAGCAGTTATCCGTTGCTTGCAACTTAATACTGGAGGGGGTTCGGATGATAACCTGAAGGTGGATTACTAGTCATAGATGCAGTTGGATGGCGTTCTATGTATATTGTTGTATTGCCCAATCAAATCTCATATGATCATGAATGTCTAGTATTGCATTGTTATGCCTTGCTTTGTCCTGTCAATTGCCCCGCTGTAATTTGTTTACCTAGCATGTTAGTTGTTTATCTTAAGGAGAACACCTATAGTGAACTATGGACCCCGGTCCAATCTTTACCATTGATACATCTTCCACTATTCTTGTTTACTTTCTGCAAACCACCATTACCTTCCACACCATACAGTTAATCTTTTGTTTTCAGCAAACCGGTGAGATTGACAATCTCACTACACGTTGGGGCATAGTCTTGAGTTTGTGTTGTGCAGGTTTCCAAGTTGCTAGCAACACCTTTGGGTCGTTTCCTTCCTCCTACTGGTTCGATAACCTTGGTTTCTTTCTGAGGGAAAACTTGCTGATGTGCTCATCATACCTTCCTCTTGGGGTTTCCCAACAAAGCTCTACAGTGATCTGAGCTGCATCATCCGGCTACGAGAAGAATAAGGTGGAGGACCCAGTGATTCTCCGACTTGCGTATCAAAGACAGAGAATATTGCAGGGTTCTTTGGAGGACTACAAGATATTGCTTGAATAATTGTCGGCATCACCTAGACAGAGCATTCAAACTAAAGGGCAAGACGGTGCAAGATCTTGGGAGTTCTCCGCGGGCTACTGTTGGGATATGATAAATGGGTATCACCATTGCATGTCTCTAAACCGACTAACCCGGGTGGCCCACAGTTGGTAGCAAGGACCATGACCTGCTGGGCAGCCCAGTTAGACGGATCCAGAAGGGGGGCCCATGCCGTATAAAGGAAGGTTATGATGTAGTTATCATCCAACCCGGAGTCTTGGAGTGCAAGACACGTAAGACTAGTTTGTAGTAGTGTAGAACTCTGTAACCTATCCGGCTAGGACTTTTTCCTGTAACCCTTGGTTCTGGCACCTTTATAAGCCGGACTTCTGGGAGCCTTTATGGCACGTGCAACTCATCATCTCGCACAGTGAACCAATCTCTATAACTCGGCGTATTTTCATTATAGTGATTTATAGAAGGAGTAGGATTCCACCACCATTGTAGGATCTGAACCTGGATAAGTTATGTTACCTCGTACCCGCCAATTCGCCGCCTCCCCCCACCTCTCTAAACACGCTCTGTAAGGACCCCTCCATGACGTACTCATCAGCAATACCACGACAACGATACTGTTTTGGCAGCATGCATTTATATCAGCTAGGGTCATTGATGTCAGATCGTCTGTCGGAATGTATCACCGTGTTGATCTTTAGATTCACACAATTTTTTTAAAAATAATACATTTTTTTATTCAATTTCATAAATTATACATGAAATTAAAAATTGCAAATCTAACGGACCGTCGTCCGTTGAAAAGACGAAGGGGGGGTTTCGTCTTTTGAAAAGATGAAGGGGATGGTTCATCTTTTGAAAAGACGATGGACATGTTCTTCACACGTTGGCTTGGTGTGGTCGGTCGTCTTTTGAACGGATGAACCACCCCTTCGTCTTTTTAAAAGACGAACCACCACCTTCGTCTTTTCAACGGACGACGGTCCGTTAGATTTGCAATTTTTGGATTTCGTGTATTATTTGTGAAATTGACTAAAAAAATGTATTATTTAAAAAAATTTAGCAATTTTCTTTTCAGTAAGAGTCTCGAAGGATTCATGTAAAAGTGAGTGAGTTGTTTTGGCACCTGAGTTCGATGGAGGACGTTTTCGAAATCTTCAAATAAAATTGTTGAGCCTAAAATATAAGGTATTTCACATTTAAAAAATTTCAAAGCATAAAATATAAGGTATTTCACATTAAAAATTCTAATTATGCATGTTATTAGTCTATGTTATTTTCCACTATGATCTTTTTGTCGAGCCTAAAATATAAAGTATTTCACATTAATATTTCGTATGCTAGTAGTGTACATAGTTACCACATTCATTGTATTCTTTTGAAATTTTTGGTACTTTAAAATCAAAATTTTGAATTTTTAAATAAAATCCTCCGTGGAGTTCGGTGCCAAATTTTGTCCCTACTACTCCTACCGGTTTGTGATATTGTGATAGGGTTCACCTTACTTTCATTTTTTATCACACGTTACTCGAACTAGTAGTATATATTATAAATGAGTCCGACTTTGACCTGTGTCAAGTTCTGCCCCACTGACAACACCGGTCAACTAGTCGGAGTAAACATAATGATTCGGACGTCAGTTTGCAGGCGTGTTCGATCTATGCATTTTCTTCTCACTCGTTCGACACAATTTGTTTCCCACCTAACCGCACCTATGTGCATAGGGCCAGCCCACGTCAACTTCACGATACCTTTTATGTGGTTCACGGACTTTTCTAGGGACACCCTTGTGTGGGCGCGAATGTACCCGATGGTTGTGGTGTGGAGTGCCAGGCTTGTCATAACATTAAATAATAAAGAAAAGACTTATGAAGTAGTAACATGTTATGTTATGCTCGTTCAAAAAAAACATGTTATGTTATGGTATCATGCATAATATGGGTATCGATCCCACGGATCCAACAAACTAGTAACATGTTATTTGGATACTGATGTAACTAAATATATTTTATCCATATCTAAATGAACCAAATTGAAGTCAATTAATTTGAATTGAATGGAGTAGTAAAATGTACATCTAACGTGATAATATTCATGGAATACCAAGTGATACGGAGTTAATAACATATGAATGAATATGATACACCGGTGTTGTTTAGAGACCTGCTCTGCTCGTACGGTACATGCCAATTTTATGATCTCTGCTGTGCATAAATCCCACAAATAGTTTCAGTAAAAAATAAAAAGGTAGCAAATTAATGGTAGCGCGTATATACATTGCTCAAAACCGAAAACTGTGGCACAACAGTTCCATGGCAGCGTTAAAGGAGCATGGCCCGGTGGGCTTACCTCATGGAATGAATGGCTGGCTGCAACCCAACGACAAAATCATCCAACTTTCTCTCCCTCTACGGGCGTAGCACGATCGACCGTTCCATGTCAGTGTTTAAAAGGGAAACATGGGCTCAGGCCCATCCCCACAGCTGTCAGGGATTGAACGCTGCGACCTAACGACAAAAATCGTGAAAGTACCTGTACTCACTATCCCCTTCTCACCTCTTCACTGCTTGCCATCTTCACTGCCCGTGCGCGTAGGTTAAGCTGTCGCTCTTTCTCTCTCTGGATCTGCGCTGTCTTAATTTGACATCTCTTATGTTTGGACGCAGGTCGACCTGGATAGTTAGATCTGTACTTCACGGTTAGGATTACGTCAGAACTAACACGTACATTAAGACTTTTTACGACTTAGTTTACCTGTCAAACAACAAAATAGAGAATTATGGGTGTGCTAACGAGCCGGAACCAGATCCATGTTAAATAGGGAGATTGGCAATAATAGATCGAGCTCATGTATGGTTCTTTCTTCGTTCGCTCCTTATACAATGCTTTAGTTCAGTCAATTTTATCAATGTTAGATAATAAAATGATCTGGAAAATGAAGATATCATTTAAAACAAAAAATTTGCTTGGTATCTTCGGCGAGGGGTCATCTTTATTAATGATAATCTTATCAAGTGAAATTGGCATGTGAATCCTATGTGTGCTTTTTGTCATCATAAAGAGACAACCAGACACTTATTTTTCCAATGTAATTTAGCTAGATCTATATGGTCTGTTACCCAAGCAACTTTGGGCTTGTATCCACCACGTAGTATTGCCAATATTTTTGGGAATTGGTTACACGATATACATCACAAGTTTAAGTTACTTCTTCGGGTTGGAGCGATTGCCATTATATGGTCGCTATGACTATGTAGAAATGATAAGGTTTTTGATGATATACTTTGTACTCCTATCCAGGTCATTTACAGATGCACCAACACCCTTCAATCCTGGTCGGTGCTTCATGGTGCGGACGTTCGCAATCTTTTTACGGAGGTGTGCTCGAGGCTGGAGGATACATCGCGGGATTTGTTTACCCGGCATGGGTGGCAACATAATCTGCGTTTAGGACGTACTTTAATATCATAGGCTGATATGTAATTCGCCTTGTTTTTAATTTTGTTTGGACCTATGGACTCTATCGTCTATATGCATCCTAATTATACAGAGACCGGGTATAATGCTTAAACTTTTAAGTAAAAAAACGTCCTTTATCGAAAAAAGATCGAGCTCATGTCCAACACGACATGCACGGCAGCACGACCCTTGTACTGGATTTTAACGTGCACGTCAAGACCCTGCCCCACAAAAAAAATAACACGGTCACGCGGTTGTACTGGAATTGAACTTGCATGTCAAGACGCATGTCCAAAAGAAAAACAATACGAATGGCACCATGTGCTCAAAAGTTCCACACATATCAAGACCATATGAGTCTACAACTTAACAACAATCCACACCAGATAATTAATAAAAAAGAGAAGGAGGTATCAAGACAGTCTTAACAACAATTCACAATTGATTCTTTGTGTAGCAACAAGACCGAAATGCTACGCCCAAATAAGAGAAATTCACAGGCAGTTGAAAACCTTTTGGAGCAGCAGAAGATGAAGACTCCGTCACCTCTGATCTCCAGCACGGGCCAATGAAGATTTGGGCATCCCTACCTTTACCGTCATCATGATAGCCTAGGAAAATCCGCACCAGAGCATGCTTTTGCCCCAACCAACACCATCTTGAGGAAGAAGAAGCAAGAACATCGGTCGTCCCCTTCGTCCCATCGCCGCCACGGCCGGCCGGAGGAAGGAGAACATGCCACCACTCCACTCCTCCGAGCCTCACCCTCCTGTCACCACGGCCAGCCAGACGAGATAGAGAAGCAATCTTCTTCTTACCAAAAAGATGGAACCGGAACAACCCTCACTTGAACCACCAAATCAACCTCATGGGAAGCTCAGCGCCCAGCCCAGCCTCACAGCCACCACATCGGCACCTGTAGACCGCTAGGCAGAGCACCAGGATCCCATCCACCGAGTTGAGCTCGAAAGGAGGGGAGACGAGCTTATTTAGCAGGAGGGGATACTGGCTCAACACCCTCCAACAAATTCAACCTCTGAAGCACCATGAGGATGAGGAGAGTCGTCGCCAGCCACTAGAGGCTGCTCGAGCGCTGCCTCAGCTAACTCTTGCACGGCATATCGCCAAACTCCACAAAGGGAAACCCTAACCTAGGGCTAATACTAGACCTACTGCACAAGGGGGCCCAGTTGCCTCTACCTACCCCACCCATGACGGCAGCGCCGCCGGAGGTGGAGGGAAGAGTGGTCGGGCGACGACGACGCTTGGCGACTCTCAAGGGGCAAGAGGGACTTGGGAAATGATAAGGTTCCGGCTCCGGATAAGTATGTGGTACTCCCCCGCAGTATTAACGTTGTAACTTAGACTATAACACTACTAATTAAAGTTATTTTGACTAGTCTAAAATGAAAAGGCGGGTTAGGCGGCATCTCAAAGCATGATGATACTCCCATAGTGAGTATTACCCTTAACACTGGATGCCATCGTAACCCGCCTTTCGATAGGTTATTAACTTCCAAACCAAACCAAACCAAACATAAGAGGGAAATCTATCTCCAGGTCGACCTGAGTTTAGCGTATGGCCAGGTCGGTCCGATAGAAAATTTTAAAATGTTTTCTAGCTTAAACCGTTTATTTAAATTAAATTTCGTTTTCACCGTTAGACTAGTCATAACGAGATCTTCGAAAAAAGATCCCATGTTGATATGTTTCGATGACTTTTTTTTTTAGGATGTAACTTTTTGGTAGATGTAACTCTCTCTGCTAACTGAGATGTAACTTTTTTACTGGATGATGTAACTTTTTCTGCTAATTCAGATATAACTTTTTGCTGGATGATGTAATTTTTTTGCTGAATGTAACTTTCTGATAACTTGGATATATTTTTTTTATAAATTGGATGTAACTTTGATTGGATATAACTTTCACAAACTTACATCCTCTAAAGAAATAGTCGAAACATATCGACATGAGATCTAGTTTTGAAGATCTCATCGCGACAAGCCCAACGGTAAAAACAGATCTTGAATCGGACAAAAGGTTTGAGCTAGAAAACATTTCAAATTTTTGAATTTCGTAATTATATACATGGGATAAAGTGCATGCAGTAAGGCTGAATAGCGTATCCATTTTTTAGAATAAAGACAAAACTCATTTGCTTTTTCTATTCCAAAAATAGAAAGATTAGTGGGCTGTCTGACCTCCGGCGTCCAAAAAAAGAAAAAAAAATCCTGGTCGGAGCGACCTGGCTATAAGCTAAATCCAGGTCGACCTGGACGTAGTTGCGTCCCCATATTATCATTGATGATGTGGATTAATCCTGATGCGGTGTCTCTATTTTTTATCCATGTATTGTACTTATAGTAAACTAGTAAACATGTCCGTGCATTACAACGGAATAGAAAAATATATGTGATCCTTTATAAAAATTGATCCCTCGTGCAAACAAAAGAGATTAAAAAATTCAAACAAAATAAAGCCTACTCCCGCTCTATTAATTAAATCCATGTTATCTTAGTAGTGTCGTGGATAGCGCAGAAATCCACCACAATCGTCACGTTTATGGCACCTCGGGATCCCACACCGACCTCGTTAGAGCCCGCACTCCAACAGTCTCCGTTCTACCTACTTCGTGGTCTCACTGTCCTAACCAATTTCACTGCATCTATTCGATCGGAGGAAGTAGTTAATATTTTGCAGTTCACGCTCGCGGCCGACCCATCTTTTATGCTCTCCTGGCCCGCATTGTTCTTCACATTCCGAGCTAAATATGCTTAATTGGACGTTTCTTCAAAATAAAATGTTGTGCCCCGTCTCTGAGCCTTTTGTTCGTTTCATAGCTCTTGCATGAAGAGCAGCTCCGACTGGATGTTCTCCGCCTCCCTACCAAGTGTGGCCGCCCCACGGCACAGCATGCAGCCCGTCTATCAACAGATGGCCGCCGTCTCTAAACGCACAGCATCTAGTCGCCATCGTCCCCCAGCCTTGCGCATCGACGAATGCTCCTGGCTCACGAGACCCGATCGGCCTTGCCTCAAGCTTCACAATCTGCCTTCAGTGCCAGATTGGAAGTGCCGGGATTCGTTAGACACGACAGCAGATTGATGCGATCCTCACTGGTAAGGGGAGTAAATTATAAAAAAACATCATAACTGAGGCAAGGGTAACAAACGCTTATTATTATTATTATTATTATTATTATTATTATTATTATTATTATTATTATTATTATTATAGATAGATAGATTAGTCTTAGCGTGTATGCGCTGTTTGCAGCGACAATATTTTTGGTACTGAGGCAGGTAGGAGCTACTTGCAAAGGAGCAACCTATCCTCTCAAAGATATGTGCGCTCTGAATGGTCGTTTACGATATAAATTCTTGAGAGACAATAGCCCTAATTGAATAGCCCAATAGGCTCCACGTTTGGTACAATGGTGCTTCCTTCTATTACAAGACAGATGCATAGTACATGCGGGGCCCATGAGTGGACATATGCATGCGCGAAGGTTGCCTAAGATATGCCTCTTGTTTTTCTCCTGGGTCCTCCTCTTTGGGAGCTGCAAATTGCTATCAATATTAATTTTTGTTACTCTAGCTTGTATGTATCCTTATGCTTAAATTTTTTTTGTTGCATTTGACAAAGAGTGGAGACTTGGTTTACATGGACATCAATGATCCTGGGTTTTTTAAAGAAAAATAAATTGAAAATCATATATTTGAATATCAAAAAACTGGAACGAAAAACCATATCTAGCCAATGATGTATCCTACAAACATGCAAAATATCAATTTTAAATACATTATATTATGACCTACACAAAAACGATAAAATTATGGATGCGGGCATCATATCTTTAGATTTTATTTGATGTTGTCATTTTTGTGTGCCCACAATGTAAAAAAGCTTTGGTTTTCAACTTCACACGCTTGTAAGATACAATATTGACTACTCTCAACATTTTTATTTTCAGATTTTATCAAACTTATAAACATGATTTTTGAATTTTTTAAATGAAGAGAGTATTGGAGCTTGGAGTCAAAGGCACTTTCCTATTTGACAAACAATTATAAAATAGTGAAACCCAGTGGACAACATTAAAATCCAATGTGAAACTGGCAATCAATATAGTTATATATTTATAGTAGTGAATAGTACATGGTAGAGATAGATAACCTTTTTTTAGCGATTAAAAAATAAAACCTAAAAGAAACGGGAAAATATTTAAGATCTTCAAACTATTTCTTCTAACTTTTGCTTTGGTGTCCGTCCCTTTTTTCAAACTTTGACAACCAGAAATTCGTGGGCGGCCAGAATTGCACGATGCCGATTCGTTTTGAAGACCGTACAAATCCATCCGGAGTCCGTATGGTCCGCCTAGATGTATACTCACTGTACACGTACACTCACGTGCCTGCGGAATGCGGAAATCAGAAGGTATATAGCAGTAGCAACAAAATTTCAAAACATGGCATGCAAAAACGTAGATCGCGGTAAGGGGAAGTGTGATTCTCCGGTGGGAACATGGTATACTCCCAGCTCGACCGAGCACACATCATTTCTCCTTGACACAATCTTGTACTTTTCTGAAGGGTTGAAGAAAAACATAGATACCAAACCATTGTCATGATAATATCAACGAGGGCTCTCCTATAAATTTAATTGGAGGGGCCATACCAAGCATACGATGCACGCGCGCAACCAACATCCACAAGAGTACCAATACCAGTATTTTAGGGAAAAACAACTGAACAGCCTGATTCGACATCTCTGGGAGCCGAGAGTACGGATCACCATTATCGAGGACATAGCAGCTGGGACAAATATTGCAAGGATAATCCTCCTCGAAGCAACCATGACAAAAACTCCAAATCCATCTGGCGAAGTAAGATCTCAAGGACCATACCTAGAGAAATTGAATCTTCCAACACCACTAACGATGTCGGGAAGGAGATCCTGTTGTCGAACAAAAGGGTGTAGATCAATTATTGTAGACGATATGGATGTGGTGGCCGAAAACAAGACGATTACCAGCACCCTAATCTAATTTATTGAAACCACTACTTTTATTTAAAACTCAACTCATAGATAAGATTTCCACCTTTCCCAACGCCGAGGAGAGCGGATAGAGGTGGGGGCGGGGCGGGGGGGGGGGGGTGCGACTATGGAGGAGGTGGAGATGGAGTGGGCGGGTAGGTTTCCAGAAAAGGGAAAGGACGGCTAGGGGATAATTTACATGTTGCGGTAAACTACGTTATGTATCACATGTTTTCAGGGAAATTCTCTTAAATTTTCATGGGCAACGTTTACAATCTCATGTTTTATGTATAACTACATCCATATTCTTGTATTATTTGTTTCCCTCCACCTAATAAGTGGAACTTCTTTCTCCGCGGTTATTTGAAGGCATTCTTTAACTAAAGTTACATTAATTAAAAGTTTATGATGGACATAGCTCTAGGTTTTGGGAGGATACATGTTTGGGAGATTCACTTATATCACATCACTACACGTCATTGTACAACATTGTGTAAAGAAAAAATGATTTTGCATTTTTGGCAAATAGGAGCGCAAGTGAGTTTGGGCCAATGAGTCGAACACACAAGCTCTAGATAGTGACCCGAGAGGGGACAGGGGGTGGAAAGAGGAGGGAAGTCGATCAAGCTCCAGACAGCGACCCGAGTTGTTTGCGTGTGTGTGCGAGCGAGATGACAGGGAAAGCTCGGAGCTTAGGCCAGAAGTAGCGAGTTACACACACCTACCTTGGCAGGCCGGCAAAGATAGCTAGCTTGCCCCGTACGTACATCCGGATCCGCGCGGCTGGTGAGTGGGTTCGAGTCCGCGCACGCCGGAGTGCTCGTACGTGGTCGGGCGGCATGGATGGAGACCTCAAGATGCCGGCCGGGGCCTCGTCGGACCTCGCTGCTGAGCTGGAGCACGACGCCGCCCTGCCGGCGTTGTTGGGTGGCATTGGTAATGCCACCGGTCCGCAGGAGTGCTCCGTGGACTTGAAGCTCGGAGGGCCGGGCGAGTTTGCCACCGCAGCAGACTGCAGTCATGGTGTGGGCAACATGCCCCCCGAAGGGTCTGCGTCGTCGTCGTTGGCCGGTGCGGCCAAGCGGCTGCGCGCGGCGACGACTGGCGGTGGCAGGAGGGGGAGCGGTGTGGGGCAGCAGCAGCAGCAGCAGTTTCCGTCGTGCACGGTGGACGGGTGCAGGGCGGATCTGAGCAGTTGCCGCGACTACCACCGGCGACACAAGGTGTGCGAGGCGCACTCTAAGACACCCGTCGTCACCGTCGCCGGTCGCGAGATGCGCTTCTGCCAGCAATGCAGCAGGTAATACCCTTTATTCATTAATTCAACCGCCAAAATTAAGTAGTACTCTACTCTACATGCTTAGCTTGGTTACTTTCAACACCACCCTATGTTCTTCAAGCCATGATCCATCCGCTGCCGTCACATTATCAGTTGCTTTTCTTTCTTTTTATATATTTCTCTGAGCGCATAACTCTGCCTGTCCCATCACAAGGACGCATATCTTTACCTTTTCCGTGCATCTTCCATTTTCAGGATCTCATTTTCTCTCGTCACGACTTTAGCTTAATTGTGTTGCCTCACATTTTATAGTGTCCCCAAGTAAGGGCACCACTCCAGCATCGATCCTTTCTCTACTATAATATGTTTTGCCAAACTAATTTAGTTTGTCAGAACATTTTATATTAATGAACAAAGGAATTGGATTTTCTCACAATTTTGAAATCATGTTTTCATATTGTTCAAAAGAGCAAGTAACATGTTGCTTCATGCCCAAAACTTCACACTTTTGGCCCAGATCGACGTGGCTATTAACCTGCAAAAAAAACTTGTAGCACGTCTGAGTACTCTCCGCGACCGACAAGCTAATTAATTAGCGGATACGAATCTCCACGTACAAGCTAGCCTCGTAGTACTCCCGCCGTTTGGGATTATAAGTCCCACCGAATAACTAAGTTGTCAATTTAAACAATAAAATATAAATAGTATAGCATACAAATTATACCATTAGAAACTTTAGAGATCATATTTTCTACTAATATAACTTTTATGATATATAAGTTATATTTTGTTGGTCAAATTAACAATTTAGATATGCAGTACCTATAATCCCGAACAAAGGGAGTACTAACTAGCACCCACGACACGGACGGTTAATAACAAAGCCTCATCGAGTTGCGAGCTTAATTAGGGTACATGCATATATAGGGAGCCCGACTGACAATTAAACTAAATTTCAGTCAGCTGAGATCAGCAGCATGTCGTTTAGTGAATTGAACATAAGCCTGCTACATGCGAGGTCGGCCGCATGTTGTACTGGTGCTGCACTGCTCCGCGCTGCTGCATGCACGGATGGTTTTGTCACTCAGCTTGACCGCATACTGCATTTCAATATTTTCTCATATGCGACCGGTACGGTTCAGAACATAGCGCATCAGTTATCAGCCAAATTGGAATGCCTCAATTGCTACCTCGTACTATCTCCGTTCCAGAAAAAAAAACCTATAAAATGTCTGTAAAGTTAAATAATATCAAGTTTTATTAAGTTTACACAAAAAAATATTATTATTATAATGCTATGTAGATACTGTCTAAAAAAAACATCCAGTTGCAACTCCACTTGCAACTGAGAAATCGATCCTATTGCAGTCCCACTTATATAACTAAAAAGTATCACAGTTGCAATCTCACTTGCAACTGAAAAACAAACCTATTATAATCCCACTTAGAACTAAAATGACCTAGTTGCATCTCTACTTGCAGTTGAAACAACTGATGTTACAATCCCACTTGCAACTAATTTTTTAGTTACATACCCGGTTGCAACAAAGACTTCCCAAATTATAAAGGAAAACATGGAAAATTGAGTTGCAGTATTCGCCCCCCTCGATCCAGTCTACTCGACCTGCCACTATCAATTATGTTGGTCGCGCACAATGAACACATATCTGTGGTGACGCCGTACCAGGAGGTCATGTGATGGCAGCGGCAGCGTTGCATGTGATCCAGCACTAGCTAGTCATCTCATGTGCTGTTCGGCATATGCCGGGAGGAAGTAGCCTTCTAGCTCCAGGTAGGTGCTCATGCTCCAGCAGATTCACGGAGCAGGTCAATAGGGCCAGCAAGTTGCAAGAAGTCAACTTTGCTAGTATACTAGCCAAGTTGACTTCTTCTCCTGATTAGGTCAATATGTGCTTACTTAGGAGAGTACTAGCAAATATGTTATGCACGCCCCTAGTTAATTGCTAGGTTTGCAAACTAGTGTAATTCTCCTAATATCACATTCTTTCGACACAGTTATGCACATATTGACCTGCTAGTAACTAGCTATATCGATCAAGAACTCTCCTATCTGTGTCGAAAGATTGTTATCGATATAGCTGGTCACTTAGGAGAGTACTATTAACTCTCCTAAGTAACTCTCCCAGCAAACTAGGTCAATATGTCCTGTTCGGCATATGCCGTTTTATTAGGGGTGGTGTAATTTGTTTTTTCTACACCTAGGGCCATGCCCAGATCCGTGTCCCATGCGATGAGACGACATCCTGATCGATATAGATAGGCCGAATACTACTTGCGGTTGGGCTTGTGAGCACGATCGAGGTGATTTCCTACTACTCATGAGCCATGCATAACATTTTTAACCGTGGCCATTCTGCTCTTGTCGTTTCTGTTTTAGGCTGTCCTTAGTACCGATCTATACTAGCGTTCCTAGATGCATGCTTAACACTCGTTTAGCATGCATATAAAACAGTCTCCCATGAAGAGAGGGTAATACAGACGCTACCTACCAATACCAGACAATTTCAAGCGTTTTCGTACTTCTCTTCTAACCGCAGCTTTTCAGCAATTCATAGCTTACAATATATAGATTTTCCAAACTCCACTACAGAGCCACTGTCCCCAAAAAAAAAGTACCACAGAGCGTAGCATTTCTTGGTCTCTACTATATGGTACCCCCCCCCCCCCCCCCCCAAATGTCAGTGAAGAATATCATACTATCATAATAATATCACATTTTAACTGTCAGCATACTTTTTTGAGAGTATATATAGTCGCTGGAGGAGTGACACGGACATGCGTTGCTAGCTCTCCACCACTTGGACCCAGTTGAGCCAACCCGCGTGCTCCCTCTACCCACCCACACCGCCATGGGATGATGACGAGTGTGGCGAGGCGAACCCCGATGGTGGGAAGCAGGGCGGGTAACTATTTCCAATAAATAGAATGCCACAAAGTTGGCAATATTTCTTTAATTTTAACCTATTGCAGTGGAGGAGGCTTGTGGGAGGCGGTAGAGGATATTTTCATTAGCTGAGTCTTCATGTTGTTTCTTTTTAATCTGTATGTTTTCTTCCATTGCAACGTACGGGTATTTTTCTTAATACTATTAAAAGATTCACGTATGTTGGTCAGCCAAAATTTTCCATCCGCCATATTTTGGATGATTTTGCCCCTGCTAGATCTATTCTTTGACAAGTGACTAGATTTGCCTTCTACTTGGACTGGAACTCATCTACCCCTGCCCCTATCAAGGGGTCCTAAGACAGATATTGTACACATTCGAAGCTAACTGGTCTACCCCAACCCCTAGCAAGGGGCTCTGAAAGGGATAATAACCGTTCTTCCCCGGCTTGACTTGACGCCTGCGGCTGGCCTGGCCCGGAAGCGAGATGTGGTCGACGAAGAGGAGTTGGATGACTTCAATAACAACATAGAGGGAGGAGGCATGTGCCAAGAGGCCCTCCTTGCCACCTTCGAAACTGCGTGCGAGGAGAAGGCGCGCCTGTCATCTTTGAGACGAACACGGCCATCGATGGCTGCGTCATAGAGCTGCCCAGTGAAACGGAGGCTAGAGAGGGGAACGATGCACGTGTGGCCGTCCTGAGGGCAACCCGGCAGCTACGCACGAACGAAGAGCGCGTAGGATCCACCGGGAGGATGAGGCGGTGGCATACTGAGAGGCAGTTAGCGGCCGCAGAGGAGGCTGTGGCGAGGCCATATCAGGAGGTGGCAACGCCTAGGAACCCCGAGCGGGAGGCAGTGGCAGCAATGATGCAAGAGAGAGGTACCGGGAGGCCATGGGGACAACGGTTGCGGTGGCGGCGGCTGAGAACTGGGAAGCCACGGAGGCGATGAGGGATAGAGCTACATGGGCCCTCTACAACAGAGAGGTACTGGCGGGACAATGAAGGCACAATGGAGTGGTCAGCATAGTTTTAAAAACCGGACTGGTTCGATGGTTTAACCAGAAAAAACCTGAATCAATGGTGAGGACAAGGAGAACCATGGCAAGTGTGGAACTTCTATGTAGGAGTAATTTTTTTATCTTGTACACCGTTTTTATTTTGAATTAAATTCTATCAATCGGTCTTTGACCTCCGGGTCTGGATCCGACAACAGGATCCACATATGTGCATGTTCTATGCTGAACCGCAATCCAGCCTAAATTTGGATTAGAAATGCGTCGAAATTGTACAGTCTAGAATGTGCGATCAGTGTGTCTCCCCATTAGGTCATACCCTCGGTCAGACAAGATCGAACGAGGTGGAGTATATTTGCCAAGCAATGTTGGAATTGCCCTATCTTTGGCAACTACCCTTTGTTTTCCATGTTTGTGAGCATGCACTAGCCATATGACTTGAAAATCGCAATCCTTGAACAGAACTTCCAATTTGACAGATATAATTTGTTATTCACAAGAAAAATTACGAGAAAGATTCAAGCGCCCATTATTTAAGCGTAAGATCAATAGTTCTAGTGTATGTCATGTACGTACCCGTCGACCCGAAGCGTAAGATCAATATTATTCTTGGTCTTCGTCTCCTGATTTATTTCTTCCATATGCAATCACTCCTACCTTGGTCCAGTCAAAAACTGACGGTGCAGATACAGTAAATTCAGCAGAACCATCAAAAAAATTAGCACTCCCTTTGAAGAGAGATCCCAATAGCACAATATATCCATTTTTCGGGAGCTTGTTTTCACTTAAAAAAGATTGCCCGCTGAAATTTTAGCGCTGCCAAATGACAATTATCCTTCGTGGTCTACATTTGTGAAGGGCATCTAACATCCTCAACTTAAAACAGACTATCTGAATATGTTTGACCTTGTAAAACAGACTATCTGAATATGTTTTCTCCCAAGGTCAAGAAGTATGCAAAAAGTAAATTGACACCTTTTGGTGTGTTGCCGGTTTTCTATTATTGGAGGTCCTGCTCGAATCTGTGAAAAGAAATCCCTCTTAAATATTATAACGACATGTGTGATTCTAGAAAACATGACATTGAGAGGGACTTGGACTAGAATTTTTCTTTGAAAATTTTGCAATTATGTCAAACCTAGCAGGTACCCGGACCGAATACAAGCTTTTCTTGAGACATATCAACAGATTAAAAACACATACCAGACTTTTTACTGATGTTCTCATCAAGCATCAATATAAGTTACATGGGAGACTGTTCTCGTCATAGGCGCACAATCGATCTACCGATGACACGTAATAACAACACGATGATGTCGAGATTATTTAACGCAATTCAGCGAACTTGCCTGCATCGCGGGACATGACAACGTGCACATAACAATCCGAAGAATTAGGACATATGAAGATATATAGAGAGAGAATTCATACATTTGTATATCATGCCTCTGAAAATGTGGGAGAAATTTCGAGCTTTTATTTGAATGGAAAAAGTGATTGAAATTTAGTCTAGTAAAGCATTAGAGCCAAGTCATCACTAGAAATGGACCTAGATTTCAACATGACCTTTGTATTTCAATATTTAGGAATTCAAAAATAACAACACAATTTAAAGAGTCTTTGGACTCATACACACATACACATACCCACATGAAGGCTAGTTCTAAACGAACTAGAATAATACAATATGAATTAAGAGCATCTCCACTCGTTGGCTGAACACAGGCCGAAATCCGGACCTTTTTTTGGCCGAACGACACAAGTTTTCGGCCTGGGTACGTCCAGTTTCCCACTTGCGTACCCAGGCCGAGTACCCAGGCGAACACAAAACGACGTTATATTTAAATCTTTATCGTTCCCGTCGGCGAGTGCCCGGCCACAAGGTGTTCGACAGGTACGCCCACGAATTTGACGGCTGATTTTTATTACAAAACAGGGGAAATGACTCTCAGTCGTCAATGGGGATGGGCTCCTACGGCGTGGCCGACGCGGCGTTGTCGTCCGTCTCGCCGTTAATGTCCGCCGCGTTGGAGGAAGTAGAGGCAGAGCTCGGCGTGGGAGCGTTTGGCGCAGGCACGTTTGGCGCGGAGGAAGGGGAAGCCGTGATCACGCACTGCAGGATGGCCTGCCGCTGCGCCATGTACCAGGCCTTGACCGGCGAGCTCATCTTCGACGTGTCCTTGCCGCCCATCAGGAACTTGAGGTCCGTGTTGCACTTCTTGGCGGCGTAGTTGGCCTTCTTCTCGGCGAGGTTGTCCTTGATGAGGGCCACCTTTTCCCCTTGTGTCTCGATTAGTTGCTTCCAGCGCTCCTCACTCTTCTCAGCCCTCTTCTCGGCCTGCGCCCTCGTGTCGGCGATGCATTTCTCGATCGAAGCCTGCAGACGCTCGGCGGGAGGTCCGGCGGCCTTGAGCATCTTCGACTTCTTCTGGCCAAGCTCAGGTCTTCCTTCGTTGGTAGCAGCGGCCGGGGCCTCGGGGTTGTAGACGTCGTCCTTGCTCTTGGAGAGACTCAAGCGAGTGTCCCGCCACTTCTCGCAATGCTCGATTTTCTCAAAGACATGATGGAACTTGAACTCCATCTTCATGTCCTCTCGAAACAGAGCAAGTGTACGACACAGCTGCAAAATGAAAGTTTGTCAAAATGGAGAGAGTGCATGACAAATATAGTGTTCGCGAGTACCTTGTTGTCCATGTTTTCCCCACTGGCTTATGTGCGGTCGACCTCTTCCACGCAGTTGTGCCACTTGCTGCACGCAGTCTGGATGATCGCCCAATGGTTGGTTATTGCCTTCTCCCCTCGCTCCATGTGGATTTTGCGATACTTTGGGTCGCACATGCTACGCTCGTCGAATGCTGCCTTCACGCGCCGCCAATAATTGTCGGAATTTTGGTTCACACCGGTGATCGGATCCATGCTCACTGTCTTCCAAGCTTCGGCGAGGCAGGTGTCCTCGGCCACGGTCCATTTGAGCCGAGCGTCCGCCGAAGTGCCTGGCTTCTTCTTCCCCTTCTCGGCGTCAGCCCGGGTCTGCTCTTCCATGAAGAAAGAGGGGTGGTTGGAGGCCGAGCCTGTTGCGATCAAGTCCTCCATGTATGCCTCGGGCGTCATGCCGTCCGGAAGTGCGCCCGGCATTCCGTTGAACAGGTTGCGCACATCGGCCTCGCCAAAGGGCGCCGAGCTTCCGCCGAAAGGCAGCGGTCCGCGATGCAGAGCGGGGCTTGCGTACGCCGGAGAGGTGGAGTAGGGGAGGTTGATGTCCACGCCGAAGTCCGAAGGAGGGCGCGGCGCCGGGTAGGGGAAGATCACGTTGGGGTTGAACCCGCCGTCGAACTCGGGCAACGAGGAGTACCTCTGCCGAGCAGTCGCCTGGCTCTCCTAGAAGCCTGCCGGTGAGATCGGCGAGAATCCGGCGGGTGAGCCCACGCTCGCCTGGCTTCCCCAGTGTGGTGGGTACGGCGCTGCCATCAACGCAGAACGCGTCGCCGCCGCTTGCTTCGCCTTGGTCGTCGCCTGCTCCTCTGCCGCTGCCTTCACCATCGCCTGCTCTTTCGCCGCCTGCTTTTGCCGGAGCTTCGCCCTCTCCTTCCTATCCTTCCGCTCGGCAGACGAGATCTGCCTGGCGTTCTCCCTCTTCTCCCACTCGGCCGAGGACATGCCCTTCGGCTTCATCAGCGGTGCTCTCGGCTTCCTCGCCTTCTTCTCCGCCGGACCGTCGTCGAGGATCGATCTGGGTTGGACGAAGTGGCATGTCGGGCGTCGGGCTCGACGGAGCGGCGGGAGTGGGGGAATGGGGAAGAAATGCGGGAGGGGGAAGAAAAGGGCGGGAGTTTGGCGAAGTGGCGGGAGTGGCACCTTCTCTCGCCGACAGAGCAGGCCCACGCCCGTTTTCACTGAGTCCGGCGTTCCCAGGGCGTACCCGGGATCCTGGGTAGGCCGGACCAAAACACGCCGAAATCCGAACGAAAACAAGTCCCTGGGTACGCGACTGGGCCGATTTTTGGCGTCCGGACCTAATTTCGGCATTCGGATCGTCGTCCTGGGTAGGCGAGTGGAGATGCTCTAAGTTCAATATGGAAGTCTGAAATATTCGAACATGATTTCAAATTCAAAGCTTCATAACAAAATAAAGAAAATAAAGAAAAAATAAAAGGGAGATATGACAATGATCAAAAAGAAATTCTTGCTCATAACAAAAATAACTACACGATTGTTTACAGGAAGAATTAAATAGAAAAAAAAGATAATCATATACATAAACTACAAAAGAGAAATCCTATATAAACCTACCTATTTGTCTTCATCTTCTTCTCATATTGTTCTTCAACATGCAAACAAACAAATACACAACAACCATTTGTTATGGTTAAAATATTGGATTCACCTATGTGAATCCATTTTATGTTGAACCCAAAGGAATCAATCTTAGGAAGAACTCCTAAAACCAGCAGATTGTTTGAGGGTTCTTTAAGACAAATAGAGGAAACATATGAACCAAGTAGTTCTGATCCATGCTTAAGAAAGGCAACATGCAAAAAGGGACATGTCATTGGATCATGAGGAGAGTTCCAATAGTAGGCAACAATAGTCAATAGAGATAGACTTAGGAAATGACGACATGGATACAAGTACATATTCCTGAATATAAATCACAACAGTATAGGCAACTTACCCTCAAACATAAAATTGGATTCATAAGTAAAAATCCACAATGAATGAATTTGATGAACACTAATCAGTTCATCAGAACATTTAAAATAAGAAAACAACCAAATCAATATCGACTAGCACTTTGTAAGCTAACAAGATCAAATCATGTATTAATAACTAGTGAGGTAACGCACTAAGACATCGCATAAATAATTACCAGATAAATCCACTTGTCACTGTCCAAATTAAGCATCACAGTAGAAAGCCAATCAACCAAACTGACATGCCAAATATGACATATTCCAAACCAACATAGCAGCCTTTAAGTAACCACTGAATGCACTGCACATATGCATAACAACAAAGTACATAGATGGTTTCACTAAGAACAAAGCTTCTCACACAGCCATGTAAGTTGCGAGGTGTTAGTGCAACTAGAAATAGCTAATGATTCCAACCGCCATCCTCACAACTCACAGAGCACCACAAACTAGAAACACCCACTAGTAGTGAGAAAGAGATCTGAGAAAAGAGAAGGCAAGGAGGAGAAGACAAGGATGGGAAGAATAGCAGCACCAGAATATGTTCTTCAACAAAAAGGAACAAGAAGAGCTATGCTTCAAAGATTGCAGCTAAACAAGTAAAAATATAAGAAGAGTAAAGGAGAGGAGTTGATTCAGAGGATCAAAACCATTGCATAGAACGAGTACAACATGATCATCATGACACTCATTTTTGGGAAGCAAGCACAAGCACAACTACATGCTTAATTACCTATGCACACTCAGTTAAGAGGCACGCAGTTTGATTAGGACATGAATAATAATAATATTATTCATTTTCCAACCTCCCTCCTTAAATTAAATAAACTAAGAAGAGAAGGGCGAAGATGAGCAATGATGCTCATCAATAGTGCATAATAATATTATCACCAAATAACATATGTAAGTAATAAGTGTAGTAGTTACACATTCATACTAATCAAAAAATCTAAACAACTATATTGTTAGATAATAAGACTAATAAAACAAGAACAAAATTCAATTAACATAATATTGAAAGAGAAGAAACAAGATTCAGCTAACCAAGATAGACAAGTTTTACTGAAGCTAAACTTTTTTTTTCAAAAAGGACAATAAAACCCTGTGACACCCCTGGGATTAAGGCTAGATAAATCCCAGACCTTCGTCTGAACATAAGCCTAACCTAATCTCGAAAGAGTATAGAGAAAGAATTGATAACACAACAGTGATCCTACGACACAAAAGGTATTACAGCAAGCTCATAACTGAGCGAAGAACCAAAATATTACAAGCAGAGGTCACTGACCACAAACATCAAACAACGGAAGGCAACTTATGCTATTAAGTATAGCAAACTTAACAAATGGCCTAAGAGGCCTGAAGCATAGCGATGACGTCCAATCCATAGATCCCAGACTGCCGGCTGGGAACTCCAAATTACTCGTCAATGTTGATGCCATGAGGAACTCATCTTCAATGGTAACACTTACTCTGCTGCAAAAGTATCAACGAAGCAAGGGTGAGTACAGGGTGTACTCCGCAAGACTTATGGCTGGTGGAGTTTTTTTTGCATAAAGCCATCTTTGTTTTGTAAAACAAGAGGAATAAGGATTTCGACTATTCAGGATATTTTAAAAGGGGATAAGAGAGCGGTAACACTAGCTTTGATCATCTCTTGATATCCACTGAATCATCATCAGCTGAACCTAACTAGGATCACCCCCTCGATCCCCGAGGAAGCATCCTTAAGCATACATTACTTAACTTGCCAAGTTTTACGATTAGGTTCAAGTTCTCTATGATCTTCGCGTCCTTTTCCAAGTTTGTCCATAACCGCGAACACGACTTTTCGAAAAGATTATTAACCCTGCAGAGGTGTACAACTTTACCCACACGCGCCAACCGATTCTTAATGCCAGTACATTAGCCCTCTTTCTTGGAGGGCCGACAGAGAGTGGTTGACCACGACCTTTACCTTGCTTTCATCGAGACCATGATTCACGCACTAGGGAGATGCCGCCGTAATAGGTCGAGTCCTGAAGTTGGTCCCTAATGATGTGAACAGGGTTTGAGATTACGGATGACGGGCATCTCCCATTCCCTGCCACGCTTACCTACCTGTATGAATGCACCTCCTTCACCTCCTTCGAGAAGAGCCAGAATGCATATGTCGAATGGAACACCCGAACTATGTGACTCATGGAATCTACTCGGCAAGTTAGTTGGTCGAGGGGGGTTCGAGGCCCCCATGTGGCTATACGCTCGTCTTGGTTCAAGAGGCAAGAACATCGGGTCCTAAGGGTGGCAAGTATGGGACTGCAAAAACCACAACCCTCGTGGCCTCCTATACAAGCCTTAGCATGCTTATTATTCATCTCTGATCATACCATGTCATCCTGTCATACTAGGTTCATTCGCAGCTCTAATTCATCAACCGGATGGACCAGTGGTAACATCTAAGCATGGCTAAGCACAACGGATGTAACAGCTCTAGCAACACTTCACAAACCAAACCCTAGTTATGCTAGGAGCAGTGGATCAGGGAATATAGGCTACAAATGTAACATGCATTAGATAGGATTACTCTATCTATCGATAAAAGACTTTAGAATCGTATGCACATGGCAAGAATGTAAATACTTTGAAAGCATCGGATTCATATGTATGTGTGGGGCTTCGCTTGCCTTTGCCAGTTGATATCAAGAAAGCAGAGTTCCGGACATCTGGTACTCGACTTGATTATAGTTGGTCAAGTATTGGTCTTTGAGCTTCGACGGTGTTGATCTCAGTCTTCAGTCTTGGACTTGATCTCGATTCTGATATCGTATTCTACCGGAGAAGAACCAAATACCGTAAAGAAGGGGAAACAATCAACACATGGTATCGATGCAATGCTCAAACAAGGATGATGATATGACAAGTTGGAGTGCATTGAAATAAACCCCTAAGCATGCTCGACCATTTTAAACAGGGTCCGGGAGGTGCAAACCCTAGAACAGGGGATCATCGGAATCACCTGTGGGGTTCATTTTGTTCTTCTAATTATACTTGCCATGAAAGTTGATTAACAATGCATGATTAAAATGCTGTGAGATAGGTCTCATTTTTCTGAACATTTTGATATATTATTTGTATTTTTCTGATTTAAAATGAATTAGTTATGAATTTTCCCATTTTTAATTCATTTTAAATCATTTTTGGAAATTATAAAACATTTTTAGATTATTTAAATTATTTTCCAGCTTGGGCCCACATGTCATAAGTTTAATCATTTTAGAAAACAATTTTCATAATGATTAAAATCCTGACAGGGGTGGCCCACAGGGGTATTTATAATTCCAGAAAACAATTTATAAAACATTAAATAAAAGGAAATAGGGGAATATGACCTCATGCTGACGTCAACATGACGTCACACACGCGAACCCTGGCTGATTGGGAGTGCCCGTCGAGTGCGTGGCAATTTCGTTGGAAATAGGAAAGTGAGGCGGTCCTTCTAGAGGTGGCGCCGCCCTCGATTGGTCGCCGGAGATGGACAAACAGCAGGCATCTGCGGCGGCCGACGGAGGAGTATGGTGCAAGCTTGAACCAGAGCCAGAGGAGGATAGCGGAGTGCAGAGGGAGGTCGAGTATCTCACCAGGATTGCGATTCCGATGACAGGAAGGATTGGGGCGACCGGAATCATTGGCGCGCACGGCGGCCGGAGCTCAGGAGGGAGCTGTCAATTGCGACGTCTTGGGCTTCTCCTGCGTGCGCTGTTTGGGGCAAAAGATAGAGGAATACAAGGCGGTCTCATCAGCGTGTTCTATGGACCTCGAGGCGACCGGGAATGGCGTAGCGCCGGTGAGGTCCGAAGGTTAGGGTTTCAGGCATGGCTCAGGAAAGTGAGGGAGAGGGAAAAAATGAGGCCTAGGGTTATCCGGCAGCGGCGTCGAGTACTTGTAGGGCTCCGGGGGCGGCGGGAGGAATCTTGGCGCGCAGCAGCGGCGGACGGCGGAGCGCTGGCCACCCAGCTGCTTCTCTCGTCGAGGAAGAAGACAACGCGAAACAGCCAGCGAAGGGGTACGGGCCGCGCTGGGCTGCTTCGGGCACCAGGTGGGCCTTGGCTGGGCCGAGCCAGAAAGAGAGGGAGGGAGGGCTGCGGCCTGATTAGGTTAGAAACCTTTTTTTTGCCTAGATCTTTTTCTATATTTCTGTTTTCACTTTCCAAATTCTATTTTCAAAACCTTTTCTGTTTTTGAAAGTCTTAGAATAACCAAAGAGGTTTGTAAAGTAATTTTAAACACCTAGGGGCCCTTTATGCTATTTGGGCTCCAAACATTTTTTTTCAAATAATCAAAACCGTTTGAATAGGTACATAGGGTTTAGGGTTTTTAGTTTCTTTTTCTTGCATGGATTTTAAGATGATGCTCATACTATGCACAAATCAAACTCTAATTAATATTTAATGAAACTAGGGTTGTTACAAACCCCGGACTTTGCATCAGTTGAAGCTAAACTAATTAGTGAAGAAATTTATGCCTAGAATCAAATACCAAGCTTATCTATACTAATGTAAACTAAAGAACTAAACCAGAGAACATTGGCACACTTAACTGATGAAACTGCACCCAAGTTTACAACACTTGCAATACTAAAGCACAACCATTAGGCAAGATTAAATTCATCCTATAAATGAACTAGGACTAGTGTAAACACCCTAGAACAACTAATTAGGGACAAAAACATTCTCAACTACGCACTACCATAGCACTTGAACCGTAGAAAGCCTAGAATTCCACACCATTATTATCCTTTGGCATAAGTGCCATTAGCACAAGTACTATTATTTCGATTATTTTTGTACCGTGTGATGTCGAAATATTAATAAGCTTCATTTATTATATTGATGTTATATTGAGATTTTCTTATCAAAATCATAAATATGGGCTGAAACCAAAAACCTGTTTTCAGTTCTATGCAGTCTCTGTGTCTAAACAGATCCTGAAACTCATACTATAAACATTTTAGGGTAAGAGTTTCGTGGAGCCCGCGCTGGCCTCTCAATGGATCGTCCTCTTATACAATTGAATCAGTTTTATTCCTAAAGTAGGGGCTGTTTCCAATGACTTATTGCTCCATCAGTTCGTGCAAACATTATATAAATGCATCTAGCGAGTGCCGCTGCGCTAGATGGACAGACAGAGCGCACCTCCGAAAAAGAAAAGACAGACGCCCGCTTGACACGGTTTCCACAAATAGCAAGTGTGGTCTTCTATCGTCTCCTTTACTTGCGTGCGTTGCCTCATTTTTGTTTTTTCTAATCACGTCCGAGCATATTTGATCGTTGTACGCAGCTTCTAACAAACATCTCCAAAGATTTCTAAAAGGAGGCCTCTATCCACTACACGAGTGCACGGACAAATAAGAAACTGCCTCTTCCCATACCTAGATCACGAACACTCAGTGTCCCCTTCCTGCTTGTCAGCGTGCCCCGCTCATATCCTTGCAGCTCCGACAAGCGCCGCTATGCCTCCCCGACGACCATCGCCGTGCCTTCCAGCGGCCGAACGCGCTTCACCTGTGAGCACCGCCGAGCGACCCAGTAGCCTCGTGGTCCTACCCTGCTGGTACCACCGTCGCGTTCAATTTTCCCAGGATGGGCTCTAGAACGAACCACTCACAGAGACAAAGCAACTTTGGTTCCCAATGTGGCAATTTTGTTCGAAGCCCGATGAGGCAACTTGTGTCTCGACTATCCAATTTTGGCGCTCGGCGAGGCAACTTGTGTCCCGACTATGCAAATTTGGTGCAGGACGAGACCACTTTGGTGTCTGACGAGGCAACTCTTGTGCCCGACGAGTCGATTTTTGTGCCTGATGAGAAAATTTTTGTGCACAACAGAGCAACTATTAATACCCGACAAGGCAAGTCTGGTGCCCAACATAGAAACTTTGACGTGTGTTGAACCAGCTTTGTTTCGTGGCAACGCAATTTATTACGCGACAGAGAAACTTTGGTTCCTTTGGTGCCCGACGAGGCAGCTTCGGAGTCAAACGAGGTAACGTGTGATCCGACTAAGCAATGTTGGTGCTCGACGAGGCAACTTTGATGCCCAACGAGGTCACTTTGGTGCATGGCGGTGCAACTTTTGTGCCTGACAAAGTTAACTTTGGTGTCCGACGAGACAACTTCCGTGTACAACAGAGCAACTTCAGTGCCCGGCGAGACAATTTTGGTACCCGACAAACCAACTTTGGTGCCCAACGAAGTAATTTATGTGCGATACAAAGCAACTTTGGTGCCCGCCGAAATAATTTGGTGCCCGATGAAGTAACTTTGGTTCTCGACGAGAAAACTATGATGCCCGACTAAATAATGCCGGTGCTCGACGAGGCAACTTAATATCTTCATCAGAACAGGTAGGCAACTTAGCGACTTCACAATAACAGTAGGAAACTTCGCCGCAACTATAGGTAATTTTACAATAATATCAGTCCACTTCAATGCGGCTATAGGCAACTTCATAACATTGGAATGCAACTTTCCCACACTGAGTAGGCAAGTTAACTACGTTGGTATGCAACCTTATAAAAATAGTAGGAAACTTCATAAATACGATAAGCAACTTCACAACAGCGGTTAGACAAATTAACTTCATCGGTATGCAGCTTTACATTAATAGTAGGCAATTTGAATGCAACAGTAGGCAACTTCATAGCATAGATTAGCAACTTCATAACAATAGTTGCAACACTATCGAGCATGAAATTCTAGCCCTCGTCAATAACGAGGTCCACAACCAAAGCCCCGGGTTTAGACGCATCATATCTAGAGCCCCGGGTTTATACGCATCATATCCAGAGCCCCATGCAACTTTACAACAGCGATAAGAAACTTCTTAACATCGGCAACTTCATAGAGGCGATAATCAATTTCTCACCCGAGGTAGGCAATCCCACCCGTGATAGGCTACTTCATAGGGCCGGTAAGCAGTTCCCATGTGAGGTAGGCGACTTCAAAAGGTTGATTGGCAACTCCAAAGGGTCGGTAGGCAACTTCAACCCGTGATAGGCTACTTCATAGGGGCGGTAGGCAACTTCCTGCATGAGGTAGGCAACTTCCCACCTCTGATGAGCAATTTTACAAAGACGGTAGGCAACTTCACAAGTGCGGTAGGCAAAATCCAAACTACGACATACAACTTCTTAGTTGTTGAAGGAAATTTCACATAGGTAGTAGAAAACTCCACCTGTGTGGTAGGCTACTTTGCAACAACACGTAGGTAAATTCACAACTATAGAAGGAAATTTCACGACATTAATCAGCAGTGGGCAAGTTCATATCGGGAACAGGCAACAAAATTATAAAATGATAGAATTTGAGGCACTAATATCTGTCATGAGAAATTACATTAGGCAACAAAATGGTAAAATTCAGAAACTACTGTGTGTATGTGTTGTTAGGCAACAATGTGAAAAAAAAACAACGGCTTATATAGAAAAACATGTTGGGCCAAATCCACACAGGTCTCTCTTTCCCCCTCTCACTTCTTCTCACATCTGGCCCAACCTGAGGCCCACTCCGGCCCTCACGTCATCGTCTTCCCCAGGCAGGACGGTTACTGACAGTGGACAAACAACGAGAGGGGGGCGCGATACTCCGGGAGGAGGCGTTTGAGGCGCGAGGCCACAGGGGAGGAAGACGGTGAGGAAGAGAGCGGCGTGCCTCGGGGCACTCCAGGGCGGTGCCGCGAACGCAGTGCCGACGATGGCGCCGCGTCGGTTGGGAAGGTGCAGGGGCAGCGATGGCATCACACCAAGGGGGGGCGTAGAGGCGGCGGTGGCCTAGCGTCGGCTGGGAAGGTGCAGGGAAGGCGGTGGCCTCGCGCCAACGGGGAAAGAGTAGGGGTGGCGGTGGCCTCGCTCTTGCGGGGGAGGAGCAGGGGTGGTCTGCGGCCCTCGCGTTGGTGCGGAAAGTGCAGGGCGCCACGCGGCCTCGCGACTGTGCAGGGCGGAGGGCGCGGGAGGTCCTCTCACGGATAGGGTCCGCCCGTGATGTCGATCCAGCGCGCGGGTGCTCGCAAGTTTTCAGGTATATAAATTTATTAGTGCTTTCATTGCCCTACCAATCTTGCATCTGTCATTGGGAAAAACGGCTTGTATCACGGTGAACATATGCTTATAGATAGGTAAACACTACACATCATGGTCCGGTGGGAAACAAACCATCAGACTAGCTTCTGGTTGTTCGCTTCACGGGATGCATCCAACGATGCGTGATTGGGCTATATAATGCCCCTAACCATCTCTCGTCCCCAACGATCCTAACCACCTCACCGTCGACTCTGCCGTCAATCCACCGTGTCGCCATCTGTAGCGTATTCATGATGTACGCCGCTGCTCCATCCTCGCCATGCATCATTTGTCCGACTCTAGTTGAGCGATCTTCACTCGAATGCTCCTCCGTATCGAGGCATCCGACATCAGCGATGCGCCCCGATATCCATGCGCCGTCATCTACACAACGCCTGCTTGGCGTTCATTGCTTCTCCATCGTCGTCGCGCTTCCTTGGTCTGACTCTAGCTGAGCAGTCTCAACTTAATTGCTCCACATCCGGCCCCCGTGACATGGTCAAATCCCATCCATGTCGAGCACAGAGCACCATTCTTAAGTCATCATTGGCACCGGCCGATGATGCTTCCTTACCCAAATCTGTTTGCTTCTTTTTTTTTGAGGGGATCTGTTTGTTTCTTTCATTAAAAGGGGTTGCAGGAAAAATTAATATAGTGCTTCCGAGTTATCATCTGTATGCTTCTTACACCAAACGGTTCTGCTTCAGAAAATCTAACGTTGTAGCACTTCTAACACCATGGATTCTACTAGAGTCATATGTGTTTCCTACTAACAATTTAAGTGGTTCCAAAGCTAAAATCATTGAATCATCTAAAATTACAAAGCTATCGACGTAACAATGGCATGCTTCTTACATTAAAAATTACGCTTCACATAACCTTTCCGTTGATCTCAAACTCATACGTCAATTTTCTGTTCTTCTGGCCAAGAAGTTGTTGCGAGGAGGAAGAAAGGTAGGAGTGGTTAGCAAGAGGGGTACCCGGACGTGAATCACGGAATCAGTTTCTGATAGGAGTTATTATGAAGGAAGCAAAATCAGCCGGAGGAGTTTGTGGAGCAGTTACTATGAAGCAGTCAACTGAGAAAAAAAACCAACGCGTGGATGTTCCAACAGAATCGGACAACCCCTTTGCTTCCAATCCTACGACCCACCACTGGTCCGATGGAAAGATAGTATCGGACTCCCATTCCTAGCGTTTCCCCTGCACATTTTATATTTCAAGAATATGCCTGCAGAATACTAAATATTCTGACAATATGTTGCGCGTTATTAGTTCAGTAGGAACATATTTAATAAATCAGGGGCACTTACTTCAAACCATGTGTTTGATCAACCTAGGACCAAGAATATATTATTTAGTTGAAAAGAAACTTGTGTTATCTTGTGTCCTTATAACTTCTAGAAAACGTTCTACACCTAGTTAAGAATCTATTGATCCGTTCTTTCTACAAACAGGCGCATGACATCCCAGAATTATATAAAGCAGTAACCATAGCAGAGTGTTGCTATGTCTCTGATGTGTGCGTCCCCCGCGCGGTCATGGTCCTATGGACCCTGCTTCATTTCTACCCATGCTGCAGTGTTGCAGACCCCGTGACGGCTTGCTCGCTGAGACGATGATGGCGAAGTAGGGACTGGAGTGGCGCATGCTCATGGGCGACAAGTTTGGTGGTGGCGAGGCCTCGCCCTCGTGGGTCGCTTGTGCCTCGGCTTGTCCGGGGTTATGGATAGGGTCCTCGGAAGAAATCCTTGTCGGCTCGACCGACACCGACGTGGTGCCGCCTGCGGGTGGCATCTTCCTTCTTGGAGGGCCTCGCGGCTTCCCTACTTCCACTCTCCTCTGTGTGCCGGGGGAAACCCTAGGGCCAGTCTCTGGTCCGGGCAGCAGCGGTCGCTTCCCCTCTTGAGGGTGCTTCTTGGTGCTTGTCGAGTCGGGGCTAGGAGCGGGGTAGGAATTCTTCGGAGGGCGCAGCGGTTGCGGTCTTCCTCGTCTAGTTGATCCGTCACCTTTCTTTTCTGTTTTTCTTTCCTTGTGTTACCTCGGTCATGTGTGTGCTGCTGCCCCAGCATCTTGTATCGTGTGGTGTCCTTTGGGCGTTGTGTTGTCTGGCCCAACAGCGGTCTCACCTGTGTGCTTTATTTATAAAGCGGGGCGAAAGACTATTTCGAGAAAAACAGAACTTCCGATTTTGTGTTCTTAAATACCCATCAAACTTATCTTTCCTCTACTATATTTTGATACTTTGAGAGTTAATATGGAAAACCTTGCTTTCAGACGCTAGCTGGAAATGGCCTCTGCAATAAAATATATTGACACAAACTTTTTATTTACATAGCTTTACAAAGAAAATATAGAGACGAACACGAAGCCACCTCACTAACGTCGTAACACCTACAAACTTGATGAAGTGGGTGGCTATGTCAGGGCCATTTCCCTGACCTCGCACCTACCCACTTTATCATAAAACCAGAGGTCTTGCCCAACCTCCCTGATCACGATCTGGCGGGAAGGCGGTGGCTTCCGTCCCGGCTGGTTTGGCGGTGGTGTTGCGGCGAGCGGCGGCCGGTGATCCTCGGCCCAAATGGCGAAAGGCGGCGGCAGGGATCTGGGCCTAGTCACGATCTGTCCCGTACGTTGGCCTCGACGCCGGCGCCCAGGTGACCCGGGCCTTGTCCGTGACACTAGGGCGCTTGGGGCATCTGCCCCCGGCATGGTGGTGGTGGCCTCCTTCTTCGTCGGAATGGTCGGCCGGGTGGTCTCGCCGTCTTGTGCCGGATCCTGCTAGTTTCCGGCGGTTGGCGTGGGGGCTGCTGGCTCGGTTTCAATAAAGGAGGTGGTACTGGATCTCTCTCAAGCCAAGACGATGATCTGCCGGATGTTGGTCTTCATTGATCTGGTTTCTGTGTCGTGCTCCGGAAGGCTCCGCCGACGAACTTCATAAGTTCTATCATGCCGTGAGTTTGCTGGAAGGATTGAATTCGGTCATACGCACCCATATTTTACCCTGTCCGTTTGGTTTCAAAGGGTGTGCTTCAAAGCTTTGTTGGATGTTATTATCATGGGGCATGTTCTCGTTCCATGGTGCTGACGGAGAAAGTCATGGAGAGCGAGATCTTAGGACATACAATGGTGGTTCGAGTCTGGGTGGTGATGAGGAATTGACTAGGTGACTTGTGAATTGGAGCAGTGGCATGCAAGTGGGGGGCGACTGCACAGGAGAGGTTCATGGTCCTACCTCTTAGGGTGAAAACTCAGGGTATGGCCTTAATTGGTTGTGCCTGGCAATGACCTTGTTGAAGGTATTGTTTTGAGAGCGCAGACTTTCTTCAGGGTGAAAACCTAGATCTTTGATCGGGCGATGATGGTGTTTGTGCACTGTTCCCTTTTTGGAGGCGTCGTTTTTGGAGAAGCTGGACTTCTGGTGTTGTCTTGGTGGTGATAGTACTGCTGTTTCAATGAATGAGTCACTGTAGCGGGACTTTTCTTTTTTGTAATTCTTCTTTCTTTTTTTGGCTGCATGCATCCGTGTGGCCGCTAGGGCAATGCATTGTTGCAGAGGCTGGGTGTAATTGGTATTATCTGATATTAATATATGCTTCTTTCTAAAAAAAAAACCCGCCAGAATACGAGCCGGGAGCACAAACCAGTTCTGTAGACCCTTAATGCGCACCAGCGCACATATGCTCCAGAAGTCGTCGCCACCATCTTCCTCCGACCCATCATCTTCGAGAAAGGGATCAAAGCATTGACCTTACCAGGCCCGCCGCCACGGCGCCAATGAAACTGAGATGTTTGTAATCACTTTCAGCATGTTATTGAAGTTTTTATATTAGACAGTTTGCTCATTTGGATTGTATTATGTTTATTTCCTGGTGTAGTGACTAGCTATTGATCATTTACGCATAAGCAACAACTATTGTCTTTATCATACAATTTCGTTTTTTCCTTACCTAAATGCAATTGTGTGATCATGAATTTTTTGGTTATTTAGGTTTCAACCGCTTAAAGAGTTTGATGAGGCCAAGCGCAGCTGTAGAAAGCGTCTTGATGGACACAACCGTCGCCGCAGGAAGCCACAGCCAGATACCATGAATTTGGCAAGATATATGACAAATCAACAAGGTAAGTTTTTATTCCTGCTCTAATTTTAACAGTCCATACATGGTTTCCTTAATTCCCCTCTCCCAAATTTTATAACAACGGCTTCTTACCGCTTCATAGTTGTAAATGCTTGTTTTCCTTTTCAGCGTGCTTGTGAAATAGTAATTTTTATTAGTTGCATTGTGGTTCTTGATTCACTGTAAATTAACGCAAAAATTCATATGATTGTTCCATATTGGTTAATTTTTTTCAGAATTAAATGGTTAATGAAATATGATTTTCTACTCATTGTCTTATCATATTAACGTGAAGCCGGGTTCATTACCTTATTATTGCAACCAGTTGACATTGTTCTGAAACGCAGGAACAAGGTTTTCATCATTTCCAGCTGCAAGACCGGAGCAAAACGGGCAAGGGATCATGGGAACTGAGAACCTGTATTACACACATCAGCTCCTAGGTATAAGTAACAGGCCGCATTCTGTTGGGTCTACATCTACTAACGGAAGAGAAGGATGGCACTTTCCGTTCCTACAGGAAGGTGGAATAATGAACTTCGCCAGCGGGGTGGCGCTTGAGAATTCTGTGTACCAACCACTCCTCGAGACGGTAGCTCCTCTGGAGAGCAGTAGCAGCAACAGCAAGATGTTTTCTGATGGGCTGACTCCAGTACTCCACTCGGATTGTGCTCTCTCTCTCCTGTCAGCTCCAGCACATCTCTCTGGTATCGATGCTAGCCAGATGGTCCAACAACAGACTGAGCACATCCCCATTGTTCAACCTTCGTTCTCCAACCTGCAACTCAGCAGCTCTTCCTGGTTCTCGCGCCCTCAAGCTTCCACCGGTGCCGTGTCAGCGACAGGATATTCCTGCTCCGTCGTGGTAAATGAGCAGCTGACCCCTGTCCTAAGATCGGATGACAATGACATGAACCACAACGGGATATTTCACTTTCGCCGCGAAGCCTCCTCGGACAGTGCTCCACCGTCTCCGGCCTTCCCTTGGTACTAGTTTTCGGTATCTGTTCTGATCTGATTGCACTAGATCCCTTCTTCCTAGTGACAACATTGTTTCTGCTCATTCTGGCATTGTTCCTTTTCTTGTAATAATTGTACTCCCGAGAATTCGGGTGAGAAAATTCAGCATAAATCGCTACTAAAAAAATTCATATAAATAAGATTACAATAATACAATAAGAATTGAATTCGTATTTATAAACAAGATATAAATATTTCTAATTTCCAAGTTACAATAATGGAGAAAAAAATTACTATATTATCATATAAAATGATATTATAATAATGGAATAAAATTTACTAAGTAATGTAAAATGATATTATAATAAATAAATAATATACAAGAATGAATAAAAGAATATCTTTATTACAAAAACAATATTACAATGTTTCTTTACAATAATAAGAACAAAGGAAAGGTTACAACAGTGGTCACAAAGATAGACTAAATCTTAATACTAATTCTAAATATTTCTTCTTCTTGATCTTGGTCCCTATAAAATAATACGAAAAGACCAACAAGAGAAAAGAGAAAAGAGATTAGTGGGGGTTAGTTGCACTCTCAGATTTTTATAGTGTTGCTATGCTAAACTCCTCATTGAGTATTAAATAAAAAGGGGTCAAAATATTGAATCTGTTCTTATCAGAATTTGCCTCAGACTATGCGTCACAGGCTGGGGTAAATTAACATCTGGCAAATTAGATAAATAGCCAAAGTTGTGAAAATATCTTCACAACCGAGCACATCCTCAAGGGAACAACTTCAAGGCCTATAAAATTGAGCTACTAGGTCCCGCATGTAAGCAGATTACACCATAACATGCAGCTGCTATGTTGTCAACATAGCAGGGCAGCATAAGGAAGTACATAAGAAGAGAGCCGCCGCCGCAGCAGCTCATCTACTAGCTGACCATATCATCTCCACAACACCATCTCATTCACTCTCAGGCACAGCACACACTATTTCCACTCCACAACCACATCAACCAATAGAGCAATAGTGTGATCACTTGAAGAGAAGCTCCAGAAGTAGATTAAGGACAAGTCAAATACATGAGCTAGGAGGAGAAGGTCAGGAACATGAAGTAGCTATTGAACCAGATCAACAATAGCAGAACAAAATGCCGATCAACAATAGTGTTCTCCAATCTCGATTTGCCGTTGTCGGCTACCCTGCCATTACCTGGTCGAAATATCAGATGTGGGAGGTCATGACTGTCAATGTGATCTTGCCCAACATGATCATTGAGAGCGAGAGGGAGACTCCAGTGTCAAACACTGAACCGTATTATCGCAAGGTCCTTGCAAATATTGATCACCAAATGCCGCCTGTGTTTGCTTCTTTTCTCGCTAGACGGCAAGAAGTTCGAGACACAAGAACTCATAGTCAACTGCAAGATGATCTGGTGGAGCATTTAGATTGTTTATTTGTTTGTCACTGTTTGCTATATTGAATTTTTGAATCCGTTTGATTAGTTTCCTGAACTTATAATAAATTTGTATGTTGAATTATTTATTTGCCATATTGAACTTGTAATAAATTTGTATGTTGAATTATCTATTTGCCATATTGAACTTGTTGATTTGATAAACAAATTTATTGATTTGATTAAAAAACTTGTCCAAATTTTTTGTATGGGGGCACGGCTGGGAGCCAGTGGCGCCCAAATCTGTGATCTATCCGGCATCCCTCCCCTCCCCCTCCCATACGGCCCAAAATCGAGTCGTGCCAGACGCACTATGGGGGTGGGGAGTGGAGATGCTCTAAGGAGACATAATAAATAGACTTGGATTAAAACAAACGATAAATGAGAGTATAAATTACAACTCTATCCACGACTTTGCTATAACATTACGTACCAACTAAACTTATCCTTTTGGGCCATAGGTACCAAAGAGAGCAATAAACTACTGAGGCGAGGGAAAAAATTCTCACCATGAAAACAAGTGCCGCTATGAAACACCTGGCATAAATGAGAACTATGAAACACACGTCTTGTCCACGAAGTATTATCTAGATCACGCTGCATTCGAATCAATAAGTTCCACAAGAAAAGATACCATAGTATTTGAACTACCATGAAACAGAGCACATATACATAAATCGACTTATCTGGGTCCATGGCTAAGAAGTGCCAATTTTGGTTGTCATTTTCCCAGATTCAACTGTTTCAACACATGCAGATTCAAACTTCCGTGTGAAATCCAGCAGCTTGTCATTTTAATCCATCTTTGCTCTAAACGTAGAAAGAAGCAGTTATGTCATAAGAAGGTCAGAAAGTGCATTATTTGAACTAGTTATGAATAAGAGAAAACGGAAGAAGAATATTCTAGATATTTTACCTTCATGTGTAAACTTCTTCATCTAGACTATTGTGATTACCTATGTTCTAGCCCATGAGTCCAAGCAAATATAGAAGCTATGCTATTGGTACTCGTCTCTTATCTTGTATAGCCTAAAAAAATCTAGTGACCAGCATCTGCCTCTAATGTCTTCCCATCATAAGATAAATGTAGAATCAAACATGTTTTATTAGTGGTCAAATACAATAATTCTATAGATGCAGTAACATTGCCTTCTCAAAAAAAATCATGGAGAAAGATGAATACAAAGAGGGCGCCCCATGCATTCTAGCATCACAACAGTATCGGTTCAAGCTTGCGCTCGTCATCACAAGCCCTGCAACGTACCAAAATGTTGAGCACTATTTATCAACGGCCTCAAAGCATAAGTTAGACATCCATTTATAAGTATATATGTTCGTTAAATTTGACAAATCAGGCCTTACCTCCTAGTCACCAGCAAGCAAATAAGACATAGCACATAAAAAGGTTCAAATCATACTTGGCTTGCATGTATGAATTGAATAAAAAGGGAAATACTGAATTAGATTAGAGGGAGGGATTGGAATTCACCGAGGGGATTTTTCCTTGCAGCAATCTGCTGTTGATTGTCAGTGTGACGAGGCAGCAAGGGTCACCGAGCAGCGAGTGTGCCAGTGCCCTGGTGCTTGCTTGTAGACAATCCTCTCCGCCTGTGTTGTCACCTTCACCTTGAACTGCTGCTCCTGGACACCACCACACATAGTTCAAGAACTTCAAGGGGACAAGGAGGAGGAGAGGGTAGATGGCGGCGCGACAAGGGGAGGCCCGTGCCTTGTCCCGTCGATGCGATGAGGTCGACCAGGGATAGGATCACGGCCCTTCAGAGTTATTAGCATAAAATCACCACATTTCAGCGGAATGTTCGAATAACCACCACTTTACAAAAAAATCGCAAAAAAATACTACTTTACGGTATTTTTTTGTAATATGCGCTAAATAGTAGTTAATCGTGAATTGACACGAAAACTGATAGTAGGGCCCACCCGTCAGGATGACATGACACAAAAATTTCACAGCGTTAGAGTGATGATAAACGTGGGTCTTACATGTCAGTCTAACATTTTATTTTTCTCTTTATTTACTTTTTTTCACCTTTTCTTTCCTCCCAATCTCTTCTTCCTCCCGCAAGCTCGGGCTGCTCGTGACTTGTCCATGACCGCCGCCACCCTGCCCTTCCTCGTCCATGAACGTCGCCGTCCGCCCTTCCCCATCTAGGGACCGTCGACGCTCGCCCTATCCCGTCCAGGGACCACCGCCACACGCTTCATCCCGTTTAGGACCGCCATGCCCCTGCTTGTCCAGGACTGCCGCCGCCCTGCCCTTCTCCGTCCAGGAACCGTCGCCGCTCACCCTATCCCGTCTAGGGACCGCCACCGCACGCCGCGTCCACGACCGCCGCCACCCCGCCCTTCCCCGTCCAGGGACCACCGCCGCTCGCCCTTCCCCGTCGAGGGACCTCCGCCGCACGCCTCATCCCGTCCAGGACCGCCATCCCCCTACCTGACCGACCGTTGCCGCCCCTCCCTTGCCCGTCCGACCGTCGCCGCCCCACCCTGCACCCTCCTGCCCCTTCCTGCGCTGCCACTGTGACATGCCCCTTCCTGCGTTGCTGGACCCTGCCCCCTTCCTGCCTCGCCGCCGCGCCATGCCCCTTCCCATGCTGCCACACCCTGCTCCCCTTCCTGCGCTGCCAGGCAGCGCCACGTCGGCCCATGCTTCGAGGGAAAGCCCAGCCGCGTGTCTCCATAGTAGCGGCCGTCCACTAGTAGAAAAAGAGTCATTCGTCCCACCCACTTCGGAGCATTACTCCCGGTTATGGTTGGACCCGGGACTACTGTGAGCATTAGTCCCGGTTCCAATGGCTAAAATGCCAGCAATCTTTAGTCCCGGGTCAAACGGGACCTTTAGTCCCATTTCGTATCACCAACCGGGACTAAAAGGGTGCTCCCGGTGCTAACCCCTTTAGTCCCGGTTCGTATCACCAACCGGGACTAAAGGTGTGTCCTTTAGTCCCGGTTCGTATTACCAACCCGGACTAAAGAAAGTGGGCAAAAAAAATTCTCAAGTTCTGCCGTGGCAGTAAAACGGTCACAAATCTTTCTGGAGATCGTCTTTTCTAGATTCAAAATCATGCCGAAAAATTATAAAAAATTCAAAAAATAAAATCCTTCAAACTGTAGTTATATTAAGTGATTTAGTTGTTACGAAAATTAACAAATATAAATTTCAACATAATTTACAAAAAATGTTATAAAAAATTCAAATGGCCATAACTTTTGCATACGTTATAAAAAAAGTACAACCGATCAAAACGTGCAGAAAAAAATTAGCTCTTTGATTTCAACATCATTAGGCCATTTTGGATTCTTAAAATTCGACAAGAAAATAAAATTATTTCAGAAATTAAATTATTTTAGTATTTTTATGTCATATTTGAATTCCTCGCATTTTTCTGATAATAATGGATATATTATTTGTCGAATTTCGATTTACAGATTTGAAGATATTATTTATGTCATATTAAATGAATAAATGGCAAAAAAGGAATAAAATATTAATTTAATTAGTTTTTACTTTCATTAGAATAAAATATTATTATTACTTATTTATTATTGTTTACTAAAAATAGTTGTTCTTAATTTTATAAAATAAAAACGAGTCACATATTGATATGAGTTAATAAGATTGATATACTAGTCTTGACAACAAGGTATAAGGGTCCTTCGCGCGGGGTGGAAGAGATGGAATGGAGAAGTTAAGCATGCTGTGGGTGGAATAGTGCCAAAATGGGTGACCGACCAGAAAGTTTGATCGTAAATACGATTTGAACTAAGATTAAGTATAACTAGTGTTAAAAATAAGAGATGTGGAAGATTAACGAGTCAAACAATTTAAAAATTTAAGAAAAAAATTAAAAAACAAATAAAATAAAATTGGATTTTTTAAAAAAACCTTTAGTCCAGGTTCGTATTACAAACCGGGACTAAATGTTCCGCGCGCTCGACGCTGCCCCGTGAACGCCTTTAGTCCCGGTTTTTGGCCGAACCAGGACTAAAGGGATAGGCCCTTAGTCCCGATTTCGTAGTCTCGGTTGGGAAACCGGGACTAAAGACCTTTAAAAACCGGGACAGATAGCACGTCTTCCACTAGCGGGCGACCCGCGCGTCGACGCATAGCCGGGGTCATCGTAGGTGCTGCCCACCACGCACTCACGGTGGTCAATGGGATGAGAGAGAAAAATAGAGGAGAGGGGATTTTTTACCTCTTAAATTGGCCTAACACGTGAGACCCACTAACAGACGTTACACACATCCATTATATCATGCCACGTCAGCCTTCTGGATGGGCCCCGCTGTCAGTTTTGGCATCAATTCGTGTTCAATTTGATTTTAGCGCATATTGCAACAAATTTGCCGTAAAGTGGTGGTTTTTTGTGATTCTTTTATAAAGTGGTGGTTATTCAAACATTTCGCTGAAATGTGGTGGTTTTATGCTAATAACTCTGGCGCCTTGTAATATCCCAAAAATATTAAATATGAATCATCAATTGCTAATCATAAAAATTAGGGTTAAGAAAGACTTTCCTATCTAAAAATATGAGAGCATTCATATGTATGTGTGTTTAAAATTCCGATTCTTTTGAATTGCCATGGTTCTGTGTTTCATTGCTTGTAAAATAATTCTTAGGTAAAATAAACATCATCTAAATCATATCCAAACTTTTTCCAAAGACAAACAACTCAAAATGAACGAATGAAGTGAATGGTCACTTTGGCTAAATTAACTCTCATGCCTACTTTGGCTATTCCAAGCACTCAAAACTTAACAGAAACATTCGTGGATCTTTGCACACCTTGTTAGTACTCATAATGAGGTACCAAGGCCCACTTTGTGATCTTCCAAAAACATTAAAATGCTAAGATTAAAAGACAGTTTAAAATTAAATCTATCTCATATGGGAAGATCCCACTATTTCAAAAACCACTCAAACTAGCTCAATTTTCAAAACCCAAGCACCCACAGAGTCTCAAGCAAATGCCTAGCACATCCACCAAAAATCTTTTCAAAATTCAAAAATAACTTTCTTGCGGCCATTTCATCAAACACTTGGAAGGCAAATATAAATCAAATCTAATTCACTGTTTTTAATAGTGTTTTGGCCTAACTTGTTCCCTCTCTAGCTCACAGCAACCATTTAGTAGATCATCTAGCTTAATTGGAAACCCCTAGCCTCACTGTAAGCTGGCCATTGTCATCAATGGTGAGCAAGCCGAGCACACCTCGCCGGCCAACTTGGTCGCCACCGCAGCAGACCGCCTCCCTCTCTCTCGCCATGTCTGGGAGCTAGCCAGCACCTCACCGCCACCCACTGTCCCCTCCCCAATCCAAGGCAAGCCGTGGACCACCGAGCACGCCCCGTGCACGGTGCCACTGCAACATGCCAAGCACGCGCCAGAGCGTCGCACCCAGCACGCGCGCACACGCCGCCCCTCGACCGCAGCCCGTGGCCACCGCTTCGCCATGATCCAAGGAACACGCCAGACATCCCCGTTTGCTGCCCAATGCCTCACAACCACCGCTCGCTGTCGAATACGCCGCCTCTGCCACTCAGAGCACCAGCCTCGCCCGACCGTTTACTACCGCCCCTAAGCCCGCATTTAAGTTCTAGAGCATCACCAGGAGACCGCGCGTCGATCGCCACCCTCAGCCATGTCGCTAGCAGCCCGTAGCCATGTCGCCACCGTCGCCTGCCCATCCCTCTCGGTCTCGCCGTCAAGCCTATAAAAGGAGGCCACCCCCAGCCGTTTGAAGCACACCATTCCACTCCCCTCACCTCACTGATCGTTCCACCCTCTCGCCGGAGCACGAGGAGCAGCAGCTCGCCGGAATTGCACCGGAGCAGGCCGCCTCTGGAGGAGAAGGGGGCCACTAATTTCGACCACCCCCGGAGTTGCCTCGACTGTCCCTGAGCTCGCCGTCGACCACTCATTTGTTTGCCCGCCGCGCCGTCGTCGCTGGAGCCTTGGTATGCCCCCCTATGCACCCCCACTGAGCCGCTAGGGTTCGAGCTCGCCGGTGACAGGTTCGTCGTCGACGATGATTCCCAGCCGTCGATCTCCCTTCTAATCCAACGACCCACATAGCCCCGTACAGCTTCGCGTGTTATGAGCCGCTGACTGGTAGACCCCCTGTCAGATGAGCCCCACGATGCGGATTGACACTGGGCCGGCCCATTAACCTCTCCCGCGTGACCCAACCGTTTGAATTTAGATTTTTCTATTTTAATTCAAACATAGTTCTGTACATAGATTCAAAAACCAACCCAGCTCGATCCAATGAACCAAATTGCATGAAACCAATTTTGTTAGAAAGGTACTGAAATGCTTAATCCAAGCCCGTTGGATTCAAATCATTTGGATCTGTAGATCAATCTTGGTAAAAATAACAAGTCAGAAGCTTTTCTGCATTCAAACATTTTTCAAAATTCAACCATAAGAGCTTTTGAGTTGATTCCAACTCTCAAAAATCACATTTGATCATACCTTTCAGAATATATAAAAACATATGGGTTTACTTACAGAAATAATGTTCAAATAACAAAAGAATGCCACATAGGCATTTCTAGTCACTTTATTTATTTAAAATAAAAAGGTTAAACCTTATTAAATTGTGACACCACTTTAAATCACATTCCCATATACTGAAATATGTGGTGATGACATGTGTCAATATGATCGCATGTTTGAGTTGGAGAATATTAAATCTTAAGTAGTTTTTCAATGAGTAGAAATTACTTTTATCAAATTAAAATAACTAAGACAAATGCTTTAATCTTGTAATGTAGGTGATGATGCTAGATCATCTATAGTACACCTTTGTGTGATGATTAAAAATAGTTAAGTATTGTTTGGTGATTGTGTACCTCATATTTACTTATAGACGCTAGTACCGAGCAAGGATACGAGGAGGAAGGAGGATACTACGAGGAAGAAGCCGAGGAGAACTTCAACCACTGCTTTGCTCAAGGCAAGCTAAAACTTGCAAGATACTTTACTTATGCAAGCCTTACTACACAAATTGACCTATGCAAGCTATTAACCTAGCAAGCTTATACCACTTGATAAAACATCCTAGTTTTACTTGCAAGCTTTATACTTTATTTCTTTATCAAAGCTTTCTCTTAGAGTTTACATAGTGAATGGTAGATACTAGAAAGATAATGAAAGGTTGCATAAAGAGCATTAAATTTGGTCTAAGTTAGATAATCTTGATGTCATCCTAAGGCAGGAGATTGAACTTAGCAAATCCCCACTTGTTTACCACTCCTCATTAGTACTTACCACCACTTGTAGATGCTAGTGCTAAGCATAAAACTTGATCAACTTTAGATGGGAATACTTGGTGAAACTGGTTATGAAAACCTTAGAATGAGGAGTCATTCTACTGAAATGTTTTGACATGTGTTCTCGAACACCATATGATTTTGATGATGAAAATGTTGAGGCATGAGCCTTAGCCCTTTCTAAAACCGATGGTTGTCTGGATGCGATACCATTCCAATTTTACCGTACAATCACAATACCTGAAAATTGGGTAGGGATTAACTGGAAATTTATATACCTTAGTATGGGTTCCCTCGCGGCCAAGGTTTGAGCTGAGGCTACCTTGTGAAGATTGTCCACCAGTGCAGTACCCAAGATGACAGTTGGTCATGGTTGGGAGGCCAAACTCACAGGAGAGGTGCCTATACTAGGGCGTGTAATGGAAAGGTTAGGATTGATTATCCGCATACTGAGTATGGTGAATTCAGGATTTGTTCCTGACGGATGTATCGAATGTTGTGGTGAAATTGTACAATCTCTGCAGAGTGTCAAACTATTTGAATAGCCGCATCCGCGGTTATGGGCAGTTGGAGTGGCCATACTGTTCCCCCGTCAGATGTTTTCAAAATAACTTGTGAAATGAATTGAGACTTTGACTTGACCACAACAGGGTTGTGATATGAAATTCAAGTTCCCACTTAGGTGTTATAAAACTTCAACTAGCTTTCTTTTCTTCTGAACTTAGTAGAGGTAAATCTGGATTTTTGCAAAACAACCCTAGAGCTTAGTGTCCTACTACAAAAACCCCCTTAACTTGTTAGTATTAGTTTGCGAGTACTTAAAGAGTACTCATGGCTTTGTCTCTGGCTATTCCCGTGGCCAGACTATGAAGAGAAGTATCAGGATGATGGATCGCAGGAAGGTTATGACGACTAGGATCATCTCCCATCGTCAGCATTGCCTGTGACCCTGAAGATGGAGCTTCGCCTACGCTATCGTTACTATTACGTTATTCCGCTGCTTGAGTTGTATTAAGAACTGGATCATGAGATCCTTATTTGTGTAAGACCTTATGTATGGTTTGTAATGGATGATGTACTGTGATATCCAAATCTGTTATGTCTCGCAAAAATGGTAATCCTGGGATTGCGATGTATGTCATAACAGGCATCTGGGATTAAGAATCCGGGTGTTGACACGCCTCATGCTCCTCCTTATGCGTATGAGAAGCGTGGGGAGGACAATAGAGAGGACGCCCGTGGGGCGGGGCATGGTGGTAGACGTCCTTCTACCTCTGCACTGTCTCCACCACCAGCGGCTCCATGGAGGGTTTCCTGGTCCACCTCCTCGCCTGCTGAATCAGCCCCATGGAAGGCACATGTGGCGGTAGGGCGTCGGCCACGAGAGGACACATGCGGGATGGGGCAGCGGCCAGGGAAAGGCTCACGCGGAGGTGGGGTGGTGGCCACAGGATTGGGCAAAGAGAGGGAGTACGGGGATTCGAGAAGAGGTGAGAGGCGGCTAGAGTTTGGGAGCTGGTTTTATATGGCGCGGTAAAAAGTATGGACGATTGAGATTGATGGAGGCGAGATCTACGGCAGATCAAATCTGATTTTTGGGGTGCCTTCTACTACCCCACCAATTATAGGTTTAATATATGGCCCGGTAAAAAGCATAGATGGTTGTGATTAATGGAGACGAGATCTACGGCTGATCATATCTAATTTTTGGGGTGCCTCCTACTATCCCCACCAATTATTATAGGTTTAATGCACCAGGGCAAACGAAAGAAGTCCGTTTGATATTGCATTGTATGGAAATCGTACAAGGATAGTCTTGTGCAGAGTACTTCGGCACTACTATTGAGCTGACGTGTAGAGAAAATTATTTTAGTTGAAAACGAAAAAGGTCTCTTTCGCCAGCAGTGTAGGGTATACTGTAGAAAAGCTCTTTCTGCACCGCTCCTGTTTGCATGCATGCAGAAGGGGGAAAACGACACTTCCTCAAAGTCGAAGGGACCTAGCACCAGTAATAGAGTCAGGAACGGCAGAAGCAGCAATGTCAAAAAGAAACCATTGAACATTGTAGCGTGGAGAGTTTGCCAACTTTGCCACTTTGCCTACGGATCGTTTTGCTCTCGCCCAACGGAGCCGCTGCCCCAAAGCAAAGCCTAACTGGTTCCTTTTCCGGTCGAGTCTCGTCGGTATCGGAGGGTTGGTAGGGAACCCGAACTGTGAGTTCAGTTTTTTTAAAAGTAGTATTTTTTATAGATTAGGTTAGTGTTTTAGTCGTCTTCTATGTCTTAATGGAGATGGCGTCACTTGTAAAAAACAGGATTTTCGTCGGAGTCGACTAAGGCTCATGTTAATCCCGGTTGTAAGTCCAGGATGACGCATTGGGCAGGGCCACGATCGGTCCCGGTTTAAGAGGAACCTTTAGTTTCGGTTCGTAGCAGCAATCCTAAATGGGTTTTGTTGCACATGGCAACTGCCACAACCCCTTTAGTCCCGGTTTTTGGTAGGAACCGAGACTAAAGGTCTATGTTCATGTTGAAGAAGATATGCCCTATATGCAAATTATAAAGTATATTATTTGATGTATCTCCTGTATGTTCATAATATGTTTCATGTCATGTTATAACTGTATTAATACAAAACATTGATACACGTATGGCATGTAAACAAACCATGTCTCTAGTTGCCTCTAGCGAACTAGCTCATTGGTCAAGCGATGATCTAAGGTTTCAGGATCATGGGTGTTAGGGCGAATTGACAAGTTGAGTGATGCGATAGACAAACACCCAAAGTAATATTACAATGAGATCTAGTTACTACCTTTCATCATTGATGATAACACTGAAACATCGCAACCTAATCCTTTGACTGTGAGATAATACATAATCACTATTACTAGAGGGAGAATTTGATGGTATCAAGTATCAAGACGTTAAAGGGTGATCATAAATGTGCCATTGGGTTTCCTAAAGGGATGGGTAGAGGAGTATTTATCAAGACCGGGATTTGCCAATCCAAGTAACAGATAGATACACATGGCCAACTCGGTAATGTTGCATTAACGAAGCTTGCAAGCGTATTACTAGGTCATGGAATGCACCGGCACGGGAATGAGGGTATGGAGATACCAAAGATGAAATCTCGGATGACCTAGGTATCGAATGGAAAAGGGAGTGGGACGCGAAGTTGGAGGTTCAAGCCATGAGATTCGTGAATGCATGGGTGGTCATTATGGGCATCCAGGTCCCAACTGATGATCATTGACATGAGAGGGGTCTCAGTCATGTCCAGGGTTTTTCCGAGCCGAAGGGTGGCACACTTAAGGGTGGGGATGCATAGGGATTGAACCGGCACGGCAGGAGAAATTAGAGAGAGAAACCGGAAAGGTTCCAGGAAACACCAGATGATGATCGGATGGGTCCGGAAGGTGTTACGGAGTGAAAGATATAATAATATATATGTTTTATATTAATTAATTGAATTAATATTAAAACATAAATAATTATTTTATTTTTTGGAGGCAGCCCATGCCTATTGGGCCTCACCTGGAGGGGAGGCCCATAGGGGCTAGGCGCCATAGGCCCATGCCTATTGGGGATCACCCGGAGGGGAGGCCCATCTTTTGCTGACATACGCCCTTCTCCAGATTATTATTATAATAGAATGAGTTTCACTTCTAGAGTCAACAAGGGAAAGAATACTCAGCATCCTGCTATTCGCTATTTGTTCTATGTTATTGCTAACACCTTGCAGACACGAAATGAGCTCACAAGACTCAATGAGGAAGACATCTTGATCCTTGCAAAACCTGCTTTCAACAACAACAACTTGTCACTCAATTTTGGGTGCAATTCTTGTGCGCTACTTGGAGCACCAATCCTCCCAAAGACAAGGGCCAATCGCATGTGGAGGCGTCATCACTGTACTTGCTATTGCCTTGGGCGCCGACCCTGTTAGACTAGACAATGTTGAGTCGGTTTTGATCTGTTAAGAGTTTGTTTTAGAGTCGGTTTAAGTAATCTTAGCCGACAAGTTTTGTAACCCTATATATACTCTGTACCCCTCAAGCAATATTATTATGCAAGTTAATCAAATTTACATGGTATCAGACAATTAGATCCTAGGGCATGGCGCCGCCACCGACGCCGCCCCCTCCTCCCCCTTCCGACTACTTCACCAAAAAGGCCGCCGCTTCCACTCAGGTGACGCCGGCCAAACCTCCAACACCTCCCTTGCTCTACCCTCTCCTACCCCCCGACTATCCACTATGCCGATACAATCTCAGATGTTAGCCCCTTTATTCCAATCACTTTAGATCTACCAAAGCATAACTACTACCATTGGCGTCATCTCTTCGAGGTTCATCTCGGTCGGTGCAATCTTCTCGACCACGACGCCGACCATGCCGTTCCCCGGCCTACCGATCCTCGCTGGGCCAAGGACGACCTCGCCATCCTCCAATGGATCTACCAGCGGGTGTCCACTGAGATCTTCAATCTCGTGTTTCGTGACGCCACCAGCGCAGCCGCCCTCTGGGCGGCCCTCCGACAGCTCTTCCAAGACAACGTCGAAGCCCGCGTCAACACCCTCCACACCGAGCTCCGCAACACCGTCCAAGGTGACTCTCCCGTCGACGTCTACTGTCAAAAGCTCAAGACGATCGCCGATGAACTCCAAGAGCTCGGCGACCGTCAACTGATTAACATCCTCCTCGTCAGGCTCGGTGACCGCTTCGAAAAGCAGGCCTCCTTTATTCCCATGATGCGGCCCCGTCCTACCTTCGCCGAGGTCCGATCTATGCTGAAGTGGGCCGACCGTGCCCTCGTAAATAAAGAGGCGTGCCATCAAGTTTTCGCCGCGATCCAGCGACCTCCTGCTGCTCCTGCGCCGCCTCCTCCGTCACCAGTGCAGCCACCTCCGGGGTGGCGCCCTAGTCCGAACTACAAGGGCAAAAACCCTACCTTCTGGCCGCCTCGACCACCCACGGCTCCTCCCAGCGGCCCGACGCCTCCAGCCCCGGCACCTCCTGCGTCTCCTAGCTGGCGCCGGATGCACGACCCGTGGACAGGGCTTGTCCAGGCCTGGCCCATGCCCTGGATCGTGCCCTCTCAGATTGGTGCTCCCCCGACGTACTCCGGCGCCTGGACGCCGGGCATGCGCACCCATGCCAGCTCTCCGGGCCTCCTCGGCACTCGCCCTCCGCACCAAGCCTACATGACTGCACCGACCTACATGCCTGGCCCGACTTACCAGCAGTACATCGCTCCAGCCCCTCCTCTGACATCTGCTGGTGCCTACATGCCGATCTACGCGTCTTCACCACCTGCTCTACTGCCTGCACCATCGCCATCCTCTTCCTCATCACCGAGCTGGGACCAAGCAGCATTTATCCAGGCCATGAACCACTGTGCTGCTCAAGGAAACTCAGGTACCGACTGGATTTTCGATTCGGGTGCTTCTAGTCACATGTCTTCTTCGAATAATATGCTGTCAAATTTTTCCTCCTCACCTTTTTCCTCTATAACTCTTGGCAATGGTTCTACTATCCCTATCTCCGGTGTTGGTAATGCACAACTTCTCTCACACACAAAACCTCTCCTCCTTCGCAATATTCTTGTTGCACCTGATCTCATTAAAAATTTAATCTCCGTTCGACAATTCACTCGTGACAATCATGCTTCTCTCGAATTTGACTCCTTTGGTGTTTCTGTGAAGGATTTTCTAACCAAGGCGGAGATCGCTCGCTTCAATAGTGATGGAGATCTCTACTCCCTCCATGGTGTTACCACGGCCACCCAACCCTCATTTATGGTTGCTTCTGTTGAGCTTTGGCATCAACGTCTAGGCCACCCCAATAAAATCGTCTTAGATTCTCTCCTTAGTAATTTCTCTATTCCTTGTAATCGTGATACTCATAATCCTCTAGTTTGTGAATCTTGTCAACAAGGAAAACATGTGCGTCTTCCGTTCAATTCTTCTACTTCTTCTAGTACTTTTCCCTTCGAATTATTACATTGTGATTTATGGACATCACCTATTGAGAGTATTTCTGGTTTTAAGTACTATCTTGTGATCTTGGATGATTTCACTCATTATGCATGGACTTTTCCTTTACGCAAAAAATCTGATGTGCACACAATCCTTCTCAATTTTCAACGCTATGTTGCAAATCACTTCTTTCTCCCCATTTGGTTCATCCAATGTGATAATGGCAAAGAATTTGATAATAACCAAAATCGTAATTTCTTTCTCCACCATGGCATTCTCCTCCGTTTTTCCTGCCCCTACACTTCCCCTCAAAACGGCAAAGCTGAGAGATCTCTCCGCACTATCAACGACATAATTAGAACCCTTCTTATCCAAGCTTCTATGCCCCCACGTTTTTGGGCCGAAGCTCTCCGCATAGCCACATATCTCCTCAATATTCGTCCCTCCCAACTTAACCCACAAACCACACCATATTACTCTCTCTTTTTATGTCATCCTAATTATCCTGAACTTCGAGTATTTGGTTGTCTCTGTTTTCGCAATACCTATGTCACTTCACCTCATAAACTAGCTCCTACATCTCTACCCTGTGTTTTTCTAGGTTATTCCGATGAGCACAAAGGTTATAGATGTTTTGACCCAGTTTTTGGTCGTATTCATATCTCTCGTCACGTTACTTTCGTCGAACACTCTTTTCCTTTTGCCACCCATACATCTCTCCATGATTCTGTCTCCACCGATCCCTATCCCTCGACTCATTCTGCTACACCACCTAATCCCCTACACAACCCAATATTCCATACAGAACCCCTACGCCCGAACCTACATCCGCTGCGCCGGGCGTTTCGCTCACTTCTCCTATCGCACGCTCTATCGAGACCTCACGGCAGCCTGCCGTCGCACCACCCTATCCACCCACGGCACACTCTCCTGCCACGTCGCACTCTCCTGCCACGTCGCAAACCTCATTTGATGCATCTCCCAACTCCACTGTCATGCCTCCCTCTTCGCCACCCACTTCTGAGCATGATCTGTCTCCTTCTCCACAATTACCCTCCTAAGTTGTTCCTATTCCAGCACCCACCAATGATCATACTATGCGTACCCATGGCAAATCTGGTTTTCGTCTACCCTCCAAACGTCTTAATTTCTTATCTCAACCCAACCTTTCTCCCATCCCAAAATCCTACAAATTCGCTCTTCTCGATCCCAACTGGTCCGCTGCTATGAAAGAAGAATACCATGCTTTGGTCACCAATGATACTTGGCAGCTAGTTCCTCGTCCCTCTAATTCAAACATTGTTTCTGTTAAATGGGTCTTTCGTCAAAAATTTCACTCCGATGGTACTCTCTCTCGCTACAAAGCCCGTTGGGTATGTCGTGGCTATTCTCAACAACAAGGAATTGACTATGATGAAACCTTTTCTCCTGTTGTCAAACCAAGCACAATTCGCACCGTCCTTAGCATTGTTGTTTCCTCTTCTTGGCCTATTCATCAACTCGATGTAAAAAATGCCTTTCTTCATGGTTCTCTTCAGGAAACCGTCTACTGTCAACAACCTTTATGTTTCGAAGATCCTAGTTCACCCAATCATGTATGTCTTCTAAAAAAGTCTCTCTACAGCCTGAAGCAAGCACCTCGTGCATGGTTTCAGCGCTTTTCTACATTCATCCAAACTATAGGATTTATTCCCTCTCTCTCCGACACATCTCTCTTTGTCTATTAATCAAATAATAACATTGCCTATCTCCTCCTTTACATTGATGACATTATTCTCACAGCCTCCACCCAAAATTTTCTCAACTCTACCATCTCTAGTCTTCAACACGAATGCTCTATGACTGATCTAGGTATGCTTCATCATTTTTTGGGCATTGCTGTCACTCGTGATTCTTCTGGCCTTTTTATTTCTCAACGGCAATACACTCTCGATCTTCTCTCTCGTGCTGGCATGTCGGACTGCCAACCATCCCGCACCCCCATCGACACCACTTCTAAATTTTCTTCTATCGGCGAATCCTTCTCCGATCCCACTCTATATCAAAGTCTCACAGGAGCACTTCAATATCTCACTCTTACACATCCTGAAATTTCCTATGCTGTTCAACAAGCATGCCTTTTCATGCATGATCCACGCCTTCCTCATTATAATCTAGTCAAAAGAATTATTCGATATCTCAAAGGAACTCTTGATCATTTCCTTCATGTTAATTATTCTTCCCCTTCAACTTTGACAGCATATTCTGATGCAGATTGGGCTGCATGTCCCGAGACTCGTCGGTCCACATCTGGTTACTGTGTTTTTCTTGGCAATAATTTGATTTCTTGGTCTTCTAAGCATCAGCTAACAGTTTCTCGTTCGTCTGCTGAGGCTGAGTACCGCCCAGTTGCACATGCAGTTGCAGAAACGGTATGGTTGCGTCAACTTCTGGCCGAGCTTCATCGCCCAATTCAGCAGGCTACCATTGTGTATTATGATAATATCTCTGCAGTTTATATGGCGAGCAACCCAGTTCAACATCGGAGGACAAAACATATTGAAATCGACATCCATTTTGTTTGCGAGAAGGTTGCTCTTGGACAAGTTCGTGTTCTTCATGTTCCAACCACGGCGCAATTTGCTGACATCTTCACCAAGGGGTTGCTACTGCACCATTTATTGACATACGATCCAGTCTCAACGTCGTTGCGCTCGCCGATGAGACTGCGGGGGGATGTTAGACTAGACAATGTTGAGTGGGTTTTGATCTGTTAAGAGTTTGTTTTAGAGTCGGTTTAAGTAATCTTGGCCGACAAGTTTTGTAACCCTATATATACTCTGTACCCCTCAAGCAATATTATTATGCAAGTCAATCAAATTTACAGACCCAGGTGAGTTGCAACCATTGCTAGGTGAGTGACGTGTTGCTTTCTCTACTTTAAAAGCTTGTGGAATGCTCACTAGGAGAGGTGGTAGTTATTACTTGCATATTGCTTGAAGCTGAGCGTCTCTACCCCGTTCCTTTGCCTAATGGTCTTTTCTCTATCGAGGAAGGACATTTTCTATATGATTTGTAGTTTGAACAACACCAACCCGAGGAGAAGATTCCAGATGAGGATGAAGACCAAGAAGAGGAACAAGAAGTTACTTATCAAGAGGAGCAGCCACTCAACCGGTTCGCTACATATCAAGATTCCAAGAACTTGGAGGAACTGTTGAGGGGATGCATAATCTCGCCCTGAACCTCCGAGAAACCACTATTAATTTATCAACTCAATTTGCGAACTGGAGACACAACTTTTTACCACCACCACAATGATTTGAAGGGCTTCAAAAGCCTAAGAGCATCTCTAGTGGAACGTCTAAATCTGAACGTCTATATGTCCGTATAGATGACCGTCTAAAAGGAGAGAGAATATAGACGATCTTAGTTTTTCAGCGGAACGTGTATATGTAGGACGTCTACATCCTCTCTCTAATATTTTAGATTTTTTTATAACTATCATCAAAATTTAGAAGCAATATTCAGGAGCAAACAAGACAATGATATGATTATCAATACAAGCAAATATTTGTATATTATGCAGCGATACAAGCAATGTTTAGCAACATTCAATAGTACATCACTCCATCTCTATATTCTGTATCGATGCACAAGTAGCAACAAGTTCAGTACGAGACAAGCCTCCTCTCTTCAACATCATCGGAGTAGCTGCAACCCTCTACCATGCCTCTGCCGCTGCTCCTCCCCAACCGCCGCCATGCCCCTTCCCATTCTTTTCCCTGTCCGTCGCTAGGCCGGACGCCTCACGTGACCCCATGCCCCCTCCACGCCCGAGCCTGTCCCCAACAGGACCAGACGAGACCGCGCCCGGCTACACTGTTTTGTGTCCGGATCCAGCAAAAAATTGTCTGCCGGCGGATGGATCTAGCGTGCGTCTAAGCACCATGGTCGAGCACCCTCTTGTTCTTGTCCAATTTCTCTCTCCCTCTCGCCAAATCTACATGGAAAAGGAGAGTACATGGAGCCGGCGAGGGAGGCGACCTCTCGAGTGCCCCGTCCCTCGTCTCCAGCCTCCGGATGATGGGAGTGAGCTTCCGGGCAAGAAGTTGCTTTGGACGGCCGTGGCACCGTCGTCCATATATGGACGATGGGTAGCAGGTTTGGGAGGACGTCTAAATTTAGACCTCCATTTAGACGAGCCACTGGAAAGGTTTTTTCTATCCACGGTCGTCTAAATCGCTTTAGACGGGCGTATAGACGAGCCACTAGAGATGCTCTGAGCTTGGGTGTATAGACGGTCATTTTATTTGTTTTCGAGATTTTCTAGCCGAGCTTTGTCGCCAATTTTCTATTCTTTAACTCCCTCTCTTAAAAAAAACAAAAAAAATTCCATTTATATTTATTTACCCTCTTCCTTTTTCTCTATTCTCCTCGTGGTTATCGCATATTTGCAGGAGAGTGATTGACTTCGAGTTTCCAAGAAACGAATCAAAGGGGAAGAGAGAAGTGGAACCAATCATGAGAGGTATGCCTTATGACTCCCCACTTTTAAACTAGATATTACTCATACTTTTGATGAAATGTCTCTCAAAATCCTGCTACTAATGCCTAATGATCAAAGGGGTATGTGTAGGGGTTCGTAGCATGGAAAACAAAAAAATTCTACCACATGAACACACGCATGCCAAGATCTATCTACTAAATTGTAGCAACGAGTCGATAGAGTACTCACCCTTGAAGTTTCCAAAGCGGTTAACGAGAGCAGATTCTCGTGGGTGATGTAGTTGTTCACTTTCCGATCTCAACATCGTGTAGACGATCCTTCCGGCGCCCCGTTCTGGCAGCGCTCCCGCAGTCGGTCACACGTTCGGTACTCGATGAAGACCTTCCTCTCCCTTGTTCTAGCAGGCAGCAGAGATTATAGATCTTTTCTCGCGATTCCGGCAGCATGACGGTGTGGTGTTGGAGTTTAGAGGGGAAATCCCGTAGGGCTTCGCCTAAGCCGGAGCAGTTACGGTGGAGTAGAAGAGAGGCCTTGGCGATCTAGCGTTTATAGGGCGGAAAGGGGTTGGTGTGGTCGGCGGCTAGGGCTAGGGTTTAGCCCTAGTCGGCGACTTGGGAGGATCCCCTAGCGGTGGCGACTTGAAAGGTAGGCGCCAAAGCTAGGGTTTGTTGTGAGGGGTAGGGGGCACCCTACCCCTCCTTTTATAGGTGGGGAGGCGGCAAGGGGAAGGTAATCATCCACCAAGTCCACTTCATGTGGCCGACGACAAGGAGAGGGAGGAATCCTCTTCCCTCCCTCCACTTGGCTACCAATGTTGGCATTTGACTTTTTCAAACTGGCTTTTTGACTTCCAAACTAGAGTTTGATTCATCTCTTCTAATAGGCCAGCCAAGTGACCTAGTACATGATGCAACCATTACACTTTGTTATGACACATCCATGTACCCTTCCCCCTCCGGAACGGTGGACCTTCTAGACCCTTCTAGAACATTCCGGTGAAAACACCGAAACCATTCCCAAACTCCGGAATTGGACTTTCCTTATGTGAATCTTATTCTCCGGACCATTCTGTATCTCCTCGTGATATACCGGATCCCATCCGAGACTCTGAACAACATTCGGTATCGTTACTCACTTTTCATATCTACCAAACAACATTGAATCCTTAAGTGTGTCTCCCTATGGTTCATGAATTATGCATACATGATCGAGAATCTTCTCCAATCAATAATCAATAGTGGAATCTAGAAATTCATATGGCTCCCACATATTTCAACGATTACTTTTTGATCGAATGAACCATTTACATATGATACCAATTTCCCTTTGTCTCGCGATACTTTACTTATCCGAGGTCTGATCATCGGTATATCTGCATACCTAGTTCAACCTCGTTATCGATAAGTACTCTTTACTCGTTCCTGTGATATGTGATCCCTTGTGAGTTAGTCACATGCTTGCAAGCTAATTGGATGACATTCCACTGAGAGGTCCCAGAGTATATCTATCTGTCATATGGATGGACTAATCCCACTCTTGATCCATGTGCCTCAACACATACTTTCCGAACACTCAATGCCACCTTTATAGCCACCCAGTTACGAAGTGGTGTTTGATGTCATCAAAGCATCCATCCGGTGATGGTGATTAGCATGATCTCATGGTCGAAGGATTTAGGTTACTATGTATCTGAAAGCTTATAGCAAACAAAATATTGAAATGACTTGATTATGCTATGCTTAACTATAGGAGTATGTCCATCACATAATTCTCCTAATGATATGGACTTATTGTTAATAACATCTCAATGTTCATGATTAGGAAACCATGATCATCTATTAACTAAACAATCTAGTATTACAAAGAGGCTTTACTAGGGACTCTAACAAGTTTACAAATCACACAAGTATTAATGTTTCCGGTTAATACAGTTATAGCATGAATGTAAACATTTATCACAAACAAAAAGATATAATAATAACTACTTTTATTATTGCCTCTTGGACATATCTCCAACAGTCTCCCACTTGCACTAGAGTCAATAATCTAGATTACATGGTAATATACCGAACACCCATGGCGGTTTGATGCTGGTCATGTTTTGCCCTCGGGAGAGGCTTAGTCAACGGATCCGCCACATTCAGATCTGTGTGTACTTTGCAAATCTTTATGTCACCATTTTAGACATGCTCTCGAATAGCGTGAAAACGCAGCTTGATATGCTTCAGCTTCTTGTATGACCTTGGCTCCTGCGCATTGGCTATGGCATCCATGTTATAACAGTTGATAACCATTGGGTCCAGCACACTAGGAACCACACGAAGCTCCGTAATTAACTCCTTCATCCATATCGCCTCTTATAAAGCCTCCAAAGCATCTATGTATTCTGATTCAGTTGAAGATCTCACCACAAATCTTTGCTTTGCACTCCTCCAGCTTACTGCTGCACCATTCAATGTAAATACGTATCCAGATTTAGATTTAGAGTCATCTAGATTGGTGTTCCAACTAACATCGGTATAACCATTAACAACGAGTTGTTCATCACCTCCATAAGAAAGAACCATATCCTTAGTTCTTCTCAAGTACTTAAGGATGTTTTTGACCGATGTCAAATGATCTACTCCTGGATCACTTTGATATCTTCTAGTCAAACTAACAGCATATGCAATGTTGGGTCTAGTACATAGCATAACATACATGATAGATCCTATGGCTGAGGCATAGGGAGTCTTACTCATCCTCTCTCTATCTTCTGCCGTAGCGGGACTTTGAGTTTTACTCAAGGTCGTATTGGGAAACAAGGGCAAGAACCCTTTTGATGGGCCACGCAGAGATAAAACAAAACTTTTTCCTCTAACGTGGTGATCCCAAGATCTAGCTGAGGTAGAAGGCCACGAGGTTTACCACTAGACGCGTAGTTGCGGATTACTGATGAAGCGCGTCAGTTGATGCAGTGCAGTCCTCACGATCCGATCGTCCTGGTGCTGATCGCACAACACCTCTGCTGGTATCCACACGTACAAGGAGGAGCACCGGCGGCGAACTGCTAGGTTCGTTACGGCGGCAGGACTGCTGTGGAGCTAGGGTTTCCAACACATGGAATGACCTAACCGAACAACGATTAACCTTTTTGGGTTAAGGTGCTCCACTATATATAGGGAGTGAACGTGGGCTCTGCTCGCGCGACCCATTCACTAAAGCCCATATAACATTAGTCACCGTGAGTCCAACTCACTAACTCAGTCCTAATATGGTTTAGGTCCAACCCAACCAGATTACATGTTCAGATCCAATCCGAACTTGCTCCCGCTCTTAAGTGTGTGACCCCGCAGGCTCATGGCTACTTGGACACGATTGGAGTCCGACTCACAATCGATCAGTCGGTAGCGGCTCCTAGCAGAACGTGCCGACTCCCAAGTACCAAAGAGTCATGACGACTTGCCTTTCCAATGCGACTTACGTCCGAGTCCCTTTTGCCTCACGATATACCTTGTCAGACTATAGGCGAATATATGTCATCCCTTAAATAGTCCGACTCTCTTCTCGATCCGAGATAAGTGATTCACCCAACTAACTCTTAGTCGATCGCCTCGGTTAACACTTAACCGAGTCGTGCATGGCCATGCTTTCCGAATCATATCTCACGAGAGGGCCAGAATATCTCTCCGAGTGGAGGGCAAAATCCCATCTTGGTTATTCACATCAGCAACTTGATTCTCGATCGACCCGAACCCTGCCTTTATAATCGCGATTCACGGATCAGCGTTTGTGAGAACCTAAGTCGGTGATCCTCAACTCGGATCAGGCAACAACCTCAGGTCTAAGGATTACATTGATTGAGATATACAAATGACAGCTAGTTCGTTGTACCTCAATATGGGTCAATCCGACTCGCTAAACTCTTTAGCCGAGTCTGTGTAAGTTGGAATAGCATCTCCATGCCCATGACAAGTGGAACCGAGTCATCAAGCCAACTTTCACATTGGTCTAAGTTGTGTGTCCAGCACAACCTCAATGACCAAGGATATTTAGTACAAATAACATGAATGCATAGTTCCACAACCGAATCACATATTCAATGATACACATCAGATGTTTATACAAGGACTACTTAATATCTTTATGAATACAATGGGAAATATTATCATACATGATTGCCTCTAGGGCATATTCCCAACAGTCTCCCACTTGCACTAGAGTCAATCTTCCGACATCACATGTCTAAGCATCTAATGCCCATGGCTCTCAGGTGCGCCTCATGCTTCGGCTGTGGTAACGGCTTTGTCAACGGATCCGCAATATTTGCATCCGTGTGTACCTTGCATAACTTGATATCACCATGATCCATGAACTGGCGAATCAGGTGGTACCGCATGAGTATGTGCTTGTTCTTATGGTGTTGTCTAGGTTCCTTGGCTTGTGCAATAGCACCATTGTTGTCACAATACACGTCCAACGGATTGGACGAGCCCTGAACCAGACCAAGATCCATGAGGAAATTCCTCATCCAAACAGCTTCCTTTGCTGCCTCCGAGGCGACAATATACTCAGCCTCTGTTGTAGACGCAGACACAATCTCTTGCTTGGAACTCTTCCAGCTCACAGCGCCTCCATTTATAATAAACACGTATCCGGATTGCGAATGAGAATCATAAGAGTCGGTAAGATAACTCGCATCTGTGTAACCCTTTACACTGAGTTCATCTTCACCACCATAAACCAAGAACATATCCTTAGTCCTTCTCAAGTACTTTAGGATATTTTTAGTCATTGTCGATGGATCTCTCCAGGATCAGCCTGGTATATGCTCACAACACTTAGAGCATAGGAAACATCCGGCCTAGTACAAATCATGGCGTACATGATGGATCCGACTGCAGAAGCATATGGAATCGCACTCATCCGACTTCGCTCATCAGTTGTCGAAGGACACTGAGTCTTGCTAAGTTTTACACCATGGGACATCGGTAAGAACCCCTTCTTAGACGATTCCATGTTGAACTTCTTCAACACTTTGTCCAAATAAGTACTCTGACTCAATCCAATGAGCCTCCTTGATCTATCTCTATAGATCCGGATTCCGAGGATGTATGTTGCCTCACCCAAGTCTTTCATTGAGAAACTCCTTTCCAATGATTCCTTGGTTTCTTGCAACATCTGGACATCATTTCAAATCAGTAATATGTCATCCACATATAAGATTAGAAAAATTACTTTGTTCCTACTAAACTTCTTGTACAAACAAGAATCATGATCACTCTTGATGAAGCCAAACGATTTGACTACCTCATCAAAGCGAATATTCCAACTCCGAGATGCTTGCTTCAACCCATAAATGGATTTCTGAAGTTTGCACACCTTGTCAGCATTAGCCGGATTGAAAAAACCCTCGGGCTGTATCATATACACGTCCTAGGTTAAATTTCTGTTAAGGAAAGCTGTTTTGACATCCATCTGCCATATCTCCTAGTCGAAATAGGCCGCTATAGCTAACATGATCCGAACTGATTTAAGCATCGCTACGGGCGAGAAAGTCTCGTCATAATCAACTCCTTGAACTTGTCAGAACCCCTTCACGACAAGGCATGCTTTATAGACGGAAACATTCCCATCCATATTAGTTTTCTTCTTAAAGACCCATTTGCATTCGACGGGTCTTGCACCGTCTGGCAGATCAACCAAGTTCCAAACTTGATTTTCATCCATGGACTTTATCTCGGATCTCATGGCTCCAAGCCATGACTCGGAATCAGATCCCACCATCGCTTCCGAATAATTTGCCGGCTCATCACTGTCTAACAGTAACACATCATGAACACTTCGTAATCTTGCCGATCTTCGTAGTACAGGTGCTGCTGCCGGCTCATCTACCACGACCGGCTCAACCTCCAAGGTTTTTGCCGACTCGCTACTAGCCGGTTCCTCTCGAATTTCTTCGAGTTGCACCATGCTCCCACTTACTCCCCGACTGAGAAACTCTTTCTCAAGGAAGACACCGTTTCGAGTGACAAACACTTTGCCCTCTTCTCGGTTGTAGAAGTAGTAACCCAAGGTTTCCCTCGAATACCCCACGAAAATACACTTATCCGACTTGGCTGTAAGCTTGTCCGAATTGGAGTAAACAAAAGCTTCACAACTCCAAATCTTAAGAAAAGACAAACTCGGCTTTTTGCCTATCCACATCTCATGCGGTGTCTTCTCTACCGATTTTGATGGTACTCTGTTTAGTGTGAACGCCGCTGTTTCTAGACAATAACCCCAAAATGATAAAGGCAGATCTGTCTGACTCATCATTGATCGTACCATGTCCAACAAGGTCCGATTCCGCCTTTCCGAAACACCATTCCTTTGTGGCGTTCCTGGCGGAGTAAGTTGAGGAACTATTCCACAACTTTTCAGATGGTCATCAAACTCATGGCTCATGTACTCGCCTCCTCGGTCCGACTGAAGAAACTTTATTTTCTTGCTGAGTTGATTCTGTGCTTCATTCTGGAATTCTTTGAACTTTTCAAAGGCTTCCGACTTATGTTTCATCAAGTAGATATATCCATACCTACTCAAATCATCAGTGAAGGTAATGAAGTACTCATAACCACCCACAGGTGTCGTGCTCATTGGTCCACATACATCACTATGTACTAGTCCCAACAAGTCGGACGCCCTTTCGCAACTCTTTGCAAAAGGTGTCTTGGTCATTTTTCTGAGTAGGCAAGATTCGCATGTCTCGAACGACTCCAAGTCGAGCAAAGTTAGGAGTCCATCATCATGGAGCTTCTTCATGCGTTTCCAACTTATATGACCAAGTCGACAGTGCCAAAAGTAAGTCATATTCAGATCATTTGGTTTCAACCTTTTAACATTTATGTTATAAACCAACTCACCATCAAGATTCAAAATAAATAACCCGTCCTGGACGGGTGCAAAGCCGTGAAACATATCATTCAAATACAAAGAACAACCATTATTCTTGATATTCGACTCATAGCCTTGCCTCATCAAACATGAAGCAGAAATAATGTTTCGACTGAGCACTGGAACATAATAACAATTATTTAGTTCCATAATGAATCCAGAAGGTAAATGAAGTTGCATCGTGCCGACTTCCAACGCAGCAACTCTTGCCTTGTTGCCGACTCGAATATCAACCTCGCCTCTTGCTACGCTCCTAGTTCTTACCAGTCCCTGCAACGAGTTGCAGATGTGAATAACTGATCCGGTATCATATACCCAAGAACTATTAGGTGCATCAGCAAGATATATGTCTATAACATTGCAAACAAGTGTACCTGAGTCGGAAGTCATACCTCCACTCTTAGCTTTGTCGGCCAAGTACTTGCTACAGTTCCTCTTCCAGTGGCCATCCGCCTTGCAGTAGAAGCAAGTGGATCTGGCTGAAGGAGATGGTTTAGTCCCTGAGGAAGCGTTTGGGACCGGGTCCTGAGCCTGATTTCCTCCTGACTTAGCCTTCTTCTTAGTCCAAGAACTCTTCTTGAACTTAGCCTTATTCTGCACCATCAACACTTGACTGGTGCCCTTCTTGAGATCCGCCTCTGCCTGCTTGAGCATCCCATGCAATTCAGTGAGCTTCTCATGTTGGAGATATGCCCAAGAGGCAATAATAAAGTGGTTATTATCATATCTTCATACTTATGATAAATGTTTACATACCATGCTATAATTGTATTAACCGGAAACATTAATACTTGTGTGATTTGTAAACATAAAAGAGTCCCTAGTAAAGCCTCTTGTTAAACTAGCTTGTTGGTTAATATATGATCATGGTTTCCTGATCATGAACATAGAGATGTTATTAACAACATGGTCATATCATTAGGAGAATGATGTGATGGACATACTCCTATAGTTAAGCGTAGCATAAAGATCAAGTCATTTAATACAGTTCATTTGCTATAAGCTTTCTGATACATAGTAACCTAATTCCTTCGACCATGAGATCATGCATATCACCTTTACCGGAAGGATTCTTTGATGACATCAAACACCACACCGTAACAGGGTGGCTATAAAGGTGGCATTGAGTGTTCGGAAAGTATTGGTTGAGACACATGGATCAAGAGTGGGATTTGTCCATCCATATGACGGATAGATATACTCTGGGCCCTCTCGGTGGAATGTCATCCAATTAGCTTGCAAGCATGTGACTGGCTCACAAGGGATCACATACCACGGGAACGAGAAAAGAGTACTTATCGGTAACGAGGTTGAACTAGGTATGCAGAGATACCGACGATCATAACCTCGGATAAGTAAATTATCGTGAGACAAACGGAAATTGGTATCATATGTAAGTGGTTCATTCGATCGCAAAGTAATCGTAGAAATATGTGGGAGCCATATGAATTTCCAGATTCCTCTATTGGTTATTGATCGGAGAAGTGTCTCGATCATGTCCGCATAATTCACGAACCGTAGGGACACACACTTAAGGATTCAATGTTGTTGAGTAGTTATGGAATGATGAGTAAGAGACCGAATGTTGTTCAGAGTCTCGGATGGGATCCGGGATATCACGAGGAGATCCGGAATGGTCCGGAGAATAAGATTCATATAAGGAAAGTCCCGTTTCGGAGTTGGGGAATGGTTCCGGTGTTTTCATCGGGAATGTTCTAGAACGTTCCGGAATGTCCGGCACTCCGGGGGGGAAGGGTACATGAATGTGTCATTGAAAGTTGGAATGATTTCATCATGTACTAGGTGTCATTGCTGTCCAAAATAAAGGGTTTATTCAAATCCTAATTTGAAAAGTCAAACGGCTAGTTTGAAAGTCAAACGGCAAGTTTTGGAAAGAGGAGGAGGAGTGGGAAACCGAGTTGGGGAGGGATTCCCTCCTCCAACCGCTGGCCCACCTCCAAGCCGAGTTGGGGAGGGACTCCCCTCCCCTTGGCCGCGCCTCCCACCTATAAAGGGAGGGGCAGGGCTGCCCCTCCTAGCACACAAGTCCCTCTCCTCTAAACCTAAACCCTAGCCACAGCCTAGGGATTTCTCCCAAGCCGTCAAGTTAGAGCTTCTAATTGCCCTAGCCTCCGGTTTAGAGCCTTCTAATTGGTGTGTATAAACCCTAGATCACCAAAGCTCTCTCATAGTCCACCATACTCGCTCCGGCTTAAGGCGAAGCCCTGCGAGATCTCCCCTCTACTTCCGGTACCACGCCGTTGTGCTGCCGGAATCGCGAGGAGAGTGCTACAACCTCCGCTGCCTGCTGGAACAAGGGAGAGGAAGGTCTTCATCGAGTACCGAACGTGTGACCGACTGCGGGAGCGCTGCCGGAACGCAGCGCCGGAAGGATCGTCTACGCGATCTTGAGATCGGCAAGTGTACGACTACATCACCCACGAGAATCTGCTCTCGTTAACCACTTTGGAATCTTCGAGGGTAAGTTCCTCTATCGACTCGTTGCTACAATCTAGTAGATAGATCTTGGCTTGATCATAGATTAGATCTTGATTGTGTGTTCATGCGGTAGAAATTTTTTGTTTTCCATGCTACGAACCCCTACAGTGGTATCAGAGCCGTGTCTATATGTAGATCTGTTGCACGAGTAGAACACAATGGTCATTGTGGGTGTTGATGCTTTTATTATCGATTGCTTCTTGTGTACTTTGCATCTTGCGGTATGTTGGGATGAAGCGGCCCGGGCTAACCTTACATGACATCGTTCATGAGACTTGCTCCACGCTTGACATGCAACTTGTATTGCATAAGTGGCTTTGCGGGTGCCTGTTTCTCCTAGCATAGTTAAGATCCAATTTACAACGGGTGATTAACAATACTAGTATCAATGTTGTGGTTCTTGTTCGTAAGTTAGAACGACACTTATTGAAAGCCCCAAACCACGTAAAATATGCAAAGAAAGTAGAGGCGTCTAACTTTGTTTTGCAGGTGTGATGTGATATGGCCATGATTGTGATTATATTTGATGTATGCAATGTTCCTTATTGTAAGTTGGCAACCAGCAGGAGCCATATGGTTGTCTTTAAATTATGTTAAGACCCGCGTGTCTATTCAAAGTAGTTGTAATAGTTGAAGCCGGTGGACGACAACCATGGAGAAGCGTCATTGACCTTGATGCAATGCCGGTGATGATGGAGATCATGTTCGTGCTTGAAGATGGAGATCGGAAGCACAAAGAAGAAAGGCCATATCATATCACATATTATGAATTGCATGTGATGTTAATCCTTTATGCATCTTGTATTGCTTAGTAGACGACGGTAGCATTATAAGATGATCCCTCATGCACATAAATTTCAAGTTCTAAAGTGTTCACCCTTAGTATGCACCGTTGCTAAAGCTTGTTGTTTCGAAGCACCACGTGATGATCGGGTGTGTTAGATTCCGCAAGTGTATACAACGTAAGCAAGCCAGATTTGCTTATGCGGAAGCTAAGGTTTGATCTTGACAAGCCTAGCATGTACAGACATGGTCTCAGGAACACGGATCACCGAAAGGTAAAGCATGAGTCATATAGTAGATATGATGAACATGTTGATTGTTCGCCATTGAAGCTACATCAACTCTCGTGATGATCGGTTTTGATGTGGTGGATTTGGTTCGTGTGATCACTAAAACAATGTGAGGGATATTGTTTTGAGTGGGAGTTCAACGGCAATATGATTAAAAGTTGAACACTATTTATCATAAATTAAATCGAAGTGAATTTGCATAGTTGTTGTAGTCATTGGCATCCGTTTACCACCTTGCGCTTAGTTATAATTGAGATGATAGAACTATAGAATTCTGGTTAGTTACTTTACGAACTGGTATCGTATTGTTTTGAAGTGTTAATCTAAAGTTTAAAAGTCCTATTGCAAACTTTCAGTAAGTTCCGGTTACTCCATGAAGTTTAATAATTGGTATTAAATCAAGAGTGACAATTCCAAGTGTTAGTGTATGAGTATCGTGTTTGTCTCCATGATTCTTGATATTCAAAGGATTGTCTTAATATCAAGGTTATCTAGGATCTGAAAGAGTTGTTTCAGAAACCATGATGTGTGGAAGATATTGTGATATCTGAAATGAAGTTTTGGTTGCAACATGATAGAGTATAATATGGCAAGGTTCATGTTTCTCATATTTTGATGAGAATTTGCAAAGGGTTGGAGACACTTGTTGTCCTAATCCTCCAAAAGGTTTTGGATAGCAACATTATACTCGTAATTCATCGTTATAAGCTAAAAGTAGCTTGATCATGGACGATTCCATGATAAAGGTGAATATTTGATGTAGGTAAAATGTTTACTACACCAAGAGATTACTAAAGAAAGGAATTTGAAAGAACACCAAACATTTGATGATGGTGATCTACTTCAAAGTGCAAGTCCAAAGACATTAGTATTTAATTATACACGCTTTGGACTATGTGTCATATGTATGACTCCACTGTTGATGTTGATAGATTCTTTCAAACAGAAAATAAATACTGAAAGAGAATCTCATAAATATATGGCAGAAAAGAAAAGACTAGAATTGTTCAGTTTAAGTATATAGATGATATACATGTTATGGCTATATTCTTTGCTTATTAAACAATGTGGTTCTTAAGTATTTGATACTGAATTTGTTGGTGTGAATCGTCATACGAAACAACACAATTCATGAACTACAATGGCCTAAGTAACGAGCAAAAGAATATGTGATGATGTTCATCGAGAACAAATAAAGGGTTATTGTGTTGCTCGTTAAACATCAAAGCTTGCCTTCAAGATTTGTTTTATCAGGTATTATGAGAACAAAAGGGTTGTTCAAATAATTGCCGTAATCCATAAAAGATGGATAATTTACAAATCTCGTTGGATAAATCACATCCATAAAACAAGTGCTAAAAATGTCGAAAGACAAATTGATTGAAAGATCACTTAGGAAGTGACATCGCCGTTTAAATTAGATTGGAAAGAAAACATGAAGAAACTCTATGTGGATGGAATTTTGGAGTCTTTTGATTTTTGATCACATGACGCTTGTGAAAACTTTCCTAGAGATAATTAAAACTTCGTTCATAGGCCAAAAGGGAACGAATGCCTAGCTTATTGGAACTTGTACATATTGTTGTATGAAATCCATTATATGTAGTCAAGAGCGATGGATTTCAACTTCATATGCTTTCTCCGAAAATTTGAGTGAATATATGAATATTTACTTAATAAGGATGAAGTATGAAACATTTGAAAAAAAAGTTCAAAGTCTTTCAAGATGAAGTGCAAAATCATTGTAATAAGAATATAAATAGTTTATGATAAAGATCATAAAGGAAGATATTTGAGTTACAAGTTTAGCATAATACCTAAGATTTAAGGAATCGATTACGTGGATTTGCATTTCCCGAAACACCATAAGAGTATGGAGCGTTCGAGATATGTAATTAAAACCTTGTTTGACATGGTAAGATCAAAGGTGTAATTCATAGAACTGCCATTATATTTTAAATATTAAAAGCTTTAGAGACTACCGTTTTCCACTGAAAAGAGCTCCATCATAATCTGCTGAAATGACACCATATAAAGTTATGGTTTGGGATAAAACCCAAGTAGTCCTTTCTTAAACATTGGTATGCTATGCATAAGAAAGATGTTTGCAACCAAAGTCGGATGAAACTGTCTTTGTAGTATGATAAGTATTCCTCAATAAACACCGATACAAAAGTATTTGTCGCTTAGAACGTCAAGTTTCTTTGAGAAGGAATTTTTCGTGAAAAGATAAGTGGGAGGACAATAGAACTTTGATAAGGTTAAATGAACCTTAGCTATATGTGCAAAGTTGCACAGCGCCGAGAAGTGTTCCAGAGGCAGCAACAATGCTCATGGCTCACGTGCCTCAAAGGTTGCGGTCACGGAGGTCTAAGTTTCTATTGAACCAAGTAGGTCGAGTAAACAATCAAATACCAAGATTTGAGGGTTGAATCATTATTTGAGAATAATGAACGGACTACATGCAAAGAAGCGATGATGGGCCCTGACTCCGTCAAATGGCTTGAAGCCATAAAATCCGTGATAGTTCCATACACGAGAAATCAAGTTTTGAACTTGAAGGACCCTCAAGAAAGGTGTAAGACCTTACAGTTGTGTTTGGATCTATAAAGAAGTAGACATGGATGTTTCACATAGATGAAATAGTCGACATGTTGGGAAAGAGTTCACAACAATGTTCAAAGATTGACTATGACAAGATTTGATCTTTCATAGCGATATTTAGTCTAGACGGATTAATGTAGCAACCACTACATATAATTTTGTTATGTGGTAGTAGAATAAACAAAACAAGTTCTTCTAATAGAATGGTTACCTAGGACGTGTGCATGACACGGTCCAAAGGGTTTTGTTAATTCAAAGGATGCTAAAAGCATATGCAAACTTCAATGGTTGAAGTAAGCATCGCGGAGTTGGATTCTTCACTATGATGAAACTGTTAAAAGAGTTTAATTTCATCGGAGACAATGAAGATGCTTGCATTTGCAAGAAATTAAGTGGGAGCGCTAAGACATATTTCTAATACATTATGTGGAGGACATATTGTTGATTAGAAATGATGTATCTTTTATTAACACATATTAAGAATTTCATCCTGATGAAAGGCTTAGGCAAAACCCAAATATTTGGCATCAATAGACGCTAATATGGTTGTGCCAGAAGTACATAGACGAGATATTGAATGAGTTCAATATAGAAACTACAAGAAAGGTTCTTATCACACAGAAAGGATTGAATGAGTTCAATATTGATGATATATTCAAATGTATTGACATTTGGTAAGTGAAACAAGATTCAAGTATAGATTGATACTTGATCACAAAGAGTATTTATATCAATCATACTGTGATATGTACAAATCCAGATATGTCCTATGCTCTAAATGTTGTGAGCATATACCAGAATGATTCATAAGATGATCATTGGACAATAGTAAGAATATTATTATGATCTTTTGGAAGAACTAAGAGTATATTATTTGTAGAAGTGACAAATAGATGATTAGTTCATTGTAAAGTACTACATTGATACTAGTTTTGTCACAAAGTACAAATTAAGTTTATCTCAATCTAAACTAAGGGTGGCACAATATAATGGAAAGTAAGTTCCATAATGGATTTGGATGAGTTCCAAAGTTAAGACATTGTGACAGATACTACAAAAAAAGGCTAAGTATATGACTGCTATAATAGCAGCTAAAGAGGGCATTTGTGTCAAGTAGTTTGTTGTCAAACTAGGTGTAGTTCACAGTGGGATAATACTATGAAGATATATTGTACGACAATATTATCAACATGTTTTAACCCCAAAGAACTAAAGGTCTCACCGGAGGACCAAAATTATACAAAGCCATCTCATTAGAGAATGAGTGATGCGTAGAGACGCAAAGACATGCAATTACACACGGACCTGGAAGTGTCAGATCCGGAGATCGGTTGACCACTAGCAATCGTGCACATACAACACCAGAAAGCCATAGGTGTTGAATACACAAAGGTTTGAAACTAGATTATTGACTCTAGTGCAAGTGGGAGACTGTTGGAGATATGCCCAAGAGGCAATAATAAAGTGGTTATTATCATATCTTCATACTTATGATAAATGTTTACATACCATGCTATAATTGTATTAACCGGAAACATTAATACTTGTGTGATTTGTAAACATAAAAGAGTCCCTAGTAAAGCCTCTTGTTAAACTAGCTTGTTGGTTAATATATGATCATGGTTTCCTGATCATGAACATAGAGATGTTATTAACAACAGGGTCATATCATTAGGAGAATGATGTGATGGACATACTCCTATAGTTAAGCGTAGCATAAAGATCAAGTCATTAAATATAGTTCATTTGCTATAAGCTTTCTGATACATAGTAACCTAATTCCTTCGACCATGAGATCATGCATATCACCTTTACCAGAAGGATGCTTTGATGACATCAAACACCACACCATAACAGGGTGGCTATAAAGGTGGCATTGAGTGTTCGGAAAGTATTGGTTGAGACACATGGATCAAGAGTGGGATTTGTCCATCCATATGACGGATAGATATACTCTGGGCCCTCTCGGTGGAATGTCGTCCAATTAGCTTGCAATCATGTGACTGGCTCACAAGGGATCACATACCACGGGAACGAGAAAAGAGTACTTATCGGTAACGAGGTTGAACTAGGTATGCAGAGATACCGACGATCATAACCTCGGATAAGTAAAATATCGTGAGACAAAGGGAAATTGGTATCATATGTAAGTGGTTCATTCGATCGCAAAGTAATCGTAGAAATATGTGGGAGCCATATGAATTTCCATATTCCTCTATTGGTTATTGATCGGAGAAGTGTCTCGATCATGTCCGCATAATTCACGAACCGTAGGGAGACACACTTAAGGATTCGATGTTTTTGAGTAGTTATGGAATGATGAGTAAGAGACCGAATGTTGTTCGGAGTCTCGGATGGGATCCGGGATATCACGAGGAGATCCGGAATGGTCCGGAGAATAAGATTCATATAAGGAAAGTCCCGTTTCGGAGTTGGGGAATGGTTCCGGTGTTTTCATCGGGAATGTTCTAGAATGTTCTGGAATGTCCGGCACTCCGGGGGGGAAGGGTACATGAATGTGTCATTGAAAGTTGGAATGATTGCATCATGTACTAGGTGTCATTGCTGTCCAAAATAAAGGGTTTATTCAAATCCTAATTTGAAAAGTCAAACGGCTAGTTTGAAAGTCAAACGGCAAGTTTTGGAAAGAGGAGGAGGAGTGGGAAACCGAGTTGGGGAGGGATTCCCTCCTCCAACCGCTGGCCCACCTCCAAGCCGATTTGGGGAGGGACTCCCCTCCCCTTGGCCGCGCCTCCCACCTATAAAGGGAGGGGCAGGGCTGCCCCTCCTAGCACACAAGTCCCTCTCCTCTAAACCTAAACCCTAGCCACAGCCTAGGGATTTCTCCCAAGCCGTCAAGTTAGAGCTTCTAATTGCCCTAGCCTCCGGTTTAGAGCCTTCTAATTGGTGTGTCTAAACCCTAGATCACCAAAGCTCTCTCATAGTCCACCATACTCGCTCCGGCTTAAGGCGAAGCCCTGCGAGATCTCCCCTCTACTTCCGGTACCACGCCGTTGTGCTGCCGGAATCGCGAGGAGAGTGCTACAACCTCCGCTGCCTGCTGGAACAAGGGAGAGGAAGGTCTTCATCGAGTACCGAACGTGTGACCGACTGCGGGAGCGCTGCCGGAACGCAGCGCCGGAAGGATCGTCTACGCGATCTTGAGATCGGCAAGTGTACGACTACATCACCCACGAGAATCTGCTCTCGTTAACCACTTTGGAATCTTCGAGGGTAAGTTCCTCTATCGACTCGTTGCTACAATCTAGTAGATAGATCTTGGCTTGATCATACTCCCTCCGTTCGGAAATATAAGACATTCTAGCTTTGTGAAACGAACGTATCTAGACACCTTTTAGTGTATAGGTTCACTTCAAACCTCTACGAACCTATACACTAAAACACGTCTAGATACATTCGATTCACAAAGCTAAAACGTCTTATATTTCCGAACGGAGGGAGTAGATTAGATCTTGATTGTGTGTTCATGCGGTAGAAATTTTTTGTTTTCCATGCTACGAACCCCTACATCTCATCCATACCATGCATGTGGTAGTTCGAAATGAACTGCCCATATGCACTAGGAAGAGAGTTCAGAATTATATCCGTAGCGAACTCTTCGCTAATGGGGTAGCCAAGCCTCTCCAGAGACTGCACATAACCAACCATTTTGATCACATGCGGACTCAGTGGATCACCATCCTTAAGCTTGCAACTCAGCAAGGCCTGAGAGACTTGATACCTCTCAGTCTTTGCCTGAGCCTGGAACATACTTTTGAGGCTTTCGATCATATCGTAGGCCTCAACATGCTCGAACTGTTTTTGCAAGTCCGGTTCCATGTGAGCAAGCATAAGACAGCTAATATCCGTGGACTCATCCTTAGCCCGACGGTAGGCATTGGTGGCTGCGACAGTCGCATTCTCATTCGGCTCATCTGGAAGTGGGTTGTCTAGGACATGGTCCTTATTTTCTTGTTTGAGAACAAATCTCAGATTTCGATACCAGTTGGTAAAATTAGTGTCGTTCAGTTTATCTTTCTCAAGAATGGTTCTCAACACAAAACCGGATATCTGAGAGTGACTGCTACTTGGTGCCATGATCTACAACAGAAAATATGCAAAACACTTAAGACATGTATTCATAAAAGAGCAAGCATATTAAACAATTTAATATTTTATGCTCCCACTAGAACCAACACCCCTCCGATGGTTGCTTAGTGATTCAGGATCCTAAATAAGCAAGTCGGCTAGTGAGCTTTAGCATCACCGCTAGCCGCCAAGTGATCTAGGTAGACAACTCCTTGTCAATCGCATCTCATGCGACTCCTGTTGGACGGGTGGCATCACATGCCCCGGCTCCCATCCGACTTTTCCCCGAGCCCCACAACCGTTGTGATAGACCCGTCTAGCTTACCGAGTGTTTCCGCAGTAAGAGTCCGACTCGAACCCACCTAGTCGGAAAGAATTGGTAGCACCTCAATTTATGAGCCCACTACCAAAAATGTCCGACTTGTGATGGTGCAAACACTGGCGGGAAAACCGACTAGACCTTCTTTGAGGGATTAAATTTTACCGACTATCTAATAGAGGTAAAACAGAGACATAACAATAACACAAAATAAAGCAATTATAATGTGAAATGGTATGGCTCTCTTCATGGCAATCTCCATCTCCACAAAGCCTGTAATCCGACCCGTGCCAACTCTTGTCACTTGCCGTCTTACTCCATGTCGCCGACATGTACAACGCCTTGCATGCCTTCCGGATTCTCCAAACAGCTACACTAGCTTAGTAAAGTAAATTACATAGAGAATCCGACACGCAGGTCGTTATACAATAAAATGACAGCACCTAGGCTCTAGACGGCTGACAAAAACCGTGATTCGCAGATCACGTATGGATTACACACATACATCACATGCACATGAACCATACCATTCACAACTTCCTGCAAAAACAAGTTATGCATATATACAATATCTACCGGCGTGTGAAACTCGCAACGGCATCTAAGGCGCTACGACAGGGCGAAGCCGGCGGTCCGGACATGGATTCCGACCATCGTTCCGATTCGATCAAACTCTTTGATCTTCGATCACCGCTTCTGGATTTACGTGTCACAGTCTACCCCGATGGCGGAAGCCGACCGGTAGGGGTATGTCGTTCCACGACCTCAGCAGTATGATCACGGAAATCAGATCTACCATTCCCCGAGTACAGTTGATCCAATCAACTTCATACAAAACCGATCTATCTCATAGATCGACCACCAAAACAACACATAGATCTCATCTACAGCCTACCGCATATCACATATGCGAGATCTCGAGCCTAAAACAAGAAGCTATCGCTCTGATACCACTGATGGGCCACGCAGAGATAAAACAAAACTTTTTCCTCTAACGTGGTGATCCCAAGATCTTGCTGAGGTAGAAGGCCACGAGATTTACCACTAGACGCGCAGTTGCGGATTACTGATGAAGCGCGTCAGTTGATGTAGTGCAGTCCTCACGATCCGATCGTCCTGGTGCTGATCGTGACAAGACCTCTCGCTGGTATCCACACGCATAAGGAGGAGCGCCGCTAACTGCTAGGTTCACATGGCCAGGACTGCTGTGGAGCTAGGGTTTCCAACACATGGAATGACCTAACCGAACAACGATTAACCTTTTTGGGTTAAGGTGCTCCACTATATATAGGGAGTGATCGTGGGCTCTGCTCGCGCGACCCATTCACTAAAGCCCATATAACATTAGTCACCATGAGTCCAACTGTAACATCCCTAAAATCATAATTTTAATGTTTGCATATCATTCATGCATGCATATAGATTTGGGATCAAATTTCAAACTCATTTCAGAAAAACAGAAGCACATGGTGCTATGATTTTATGTGAGCAGATTTAAATCAAATGGCCATCCCCATTTGAAAGTTTGATTGTTTAAGAACCAAGTTGGTTGCCTTCTATGAGGATGGGTTTGAGTGTAGAATTTAAACCAAGTTTTACAAATTGGAGATGGTTTCAAAAACCATTTTTCAAATTTTGCAAACCAAGTGCCTAGTCTCTGTTATTTTGAACTCCAAGCTTGACCAAGCCTTTGCAAAGCAACCACTTGCTTCTATGGCTATATTGAAGACTACTGCACCCTGCAAAAACCCCAGAAAGATTTGAATTCAAAAAGAGTTTGAATTCATATCAAAACCATTCCTGAAAATCGAAATAGAAAAAGAAAAGAAGTAAACAAAAGAAAAGGGCCAGGCGCCAGGAATCTAGCCCAGCATCTGAACAGTCCCAACTAGCCCACCCGGGCAATTTCTTTTCCTTCCGCTCACACGAGCACACCCACTCAGCCGTTGACGACCGGACCCCACCTCCACTTCACGCACTTCGCTGACGAGCGGGCCCTCTCCACGTCAGCTTCGTCTTCCCCAGATTCCACGCACGACCTCCGCCGCTGCCTGTTGCTGCACTGATTTCGCGAGCTTAATTGGCATTGATGCAGCAAGCGTTTCTTGTCGAGCCTCTGGCTATAAAATCCCCACATCCTCGCGACCATTTTCCCCCAAACAATTTCGCCTCCACGCCACCAGGCTGCCCACAACTTGCACGACGCCATTGCCCGACGATCGCGCCGACGAATTCCGGTGAGCCTCGTGTTCCCCTCTGTCTCTAATTCATGCTATCAAGTTTAGCGAGTCTTTGCGCACATACTGACACTCCCCGTTTGCCCTCGCATGACCCGTAGCTCCAGCAACATCGACGACTGGTCGCCACCGTCCTCTGCACGAACTCTGGCGACCTCCCTCCGTAAGTAGCCACCGCCCCTTGCCCTCTGACTGTTACGCCTGGAATCCTCATCGTTGTGCGCATCTAACAGTACCCCTATTTTGGCTTAGCGCGATGAGGAACCTCGCCAACATCGACGACTGACCATGCCCGACGTCTGTCTCTACTCCAACGAGAAATCATCGCCGTGTCAGCGCGCCCCTTCGCAAACCAACGCCACCTTGAGCATCAGCAGCCTCCTGCGGTTCTGGTATGACCCTTCTCCCTCTCGCGCACGACCTAGAATGCTAGCGCTGCCGTAGACTGAGCGCTCCGCCGCTCGCTGACGCCGCGTGCCGCCAGGACATGGTCGCATGCTCGAGCGCCGTTAGATCTAGATCCAAGCGATAGGATAGAATCACTTATTGGCGAAGAGGTATGCGTTCAGGACCGTGCGATTTGTTTAGATCCTGTGGCCGTAGAGCTCGATCCGGTGCGAACCGGTACGCGCTAGTAATATTGTGACGCGTGGCTAGGGTTTAAATCAAAAATAGAATTCAAATCAGATTTAGATCAAATTTTCAAAGGGCTATAACTTGAGTTTCCCATGTTAGAATTTTGCAAACTTTATACCGTTGGAATCAATGAGTCAAGCCCTTTCTGAATCTCCAATGTGTTTAACAAAAAGTTTCTGTTAAAATGACTTTGTATGCAGAAACATATTTAGGTCCATTTGGAGTATAGATTTTGTTTAGCAAATTGTCTTAGGGCTAAATAAGTTTAGTTAGCAAACTTTTTGACTTGGTTATGTTTCTGTATCATGCACTTGCTTGGTGGGTTTTCAAAAATCATCACTTAGCATTTTCTTGCATGCATGCATTCATATTTTTGTTTGTATATGAGTTGTATGTAATTTTGTGCTACAAATGTTTGTGTAGATTTTGCTAGTGACTGTGATTGTGAAGAGTGCTACTCTCCCCATTACCAAGGCAAGTGGTACTTCATGTTATTTTCACCCCTATAATTTTGTATAGCATTAGAAATTTTTGCTAAGTCTTGCATGCTACTTTTGCCAAATGCTATGTTGGGAAATCCTATGTAGTTTTAGGTTGCTAGAATTGCTAGGAAAATTCCTAAGTTAAAATTACTATACCATGCTTAGCCTAGCTAGTAGCAAACAAGGGTTGGTAAATCTATACTTGCTATGATGAAAATATTTCTAAGTCATGAGACTTATGCTTTCTTAATAAAACAACTAAGTCAATAAACCTCCTGGGTGGAATGGAAGGAATGGTTTGTGTTGAGTGGTTACACAAGGCCATGGATTTGGCTTGTGTATCTCACTTGTGGTATGCCACCCAGGCACAAAGGGATTTTGGAGGCCAAGTGTTGAGAAGCTTATAGTGCAGCCACTTGGCAAAATGGGCTCTGCCTTGATCATATAGGTTGCTAGAACTTAGTCTTTTGGACAATTGGTGGTAGTGGGATTGATAGGATGGAACGCGTCCATTTGACTAAGGAAAGGCTTCTGAAAGGTCCTGTCTTGGGAAACCAAGTCTGGTGGGGAAAGTGCACAACCTCTGCAGATGGAAAATCTAAGTACTTAGCCAAGTCCATGGCAATGGACAACTTGAGCATCAAGACATGGAAGCTATCAAGAATCTCATCACTCCAACTTATAAGTAAAACTTGTGGGTGAACAAGGGTGAAGGACCTCAATGTCTATTGATGGTTTCTTGGGAAAAGTTTTATCAAAGAAAACTTAGTGATTTCAACTAATAGGTAAAACCTATTTTAAAGCAAAGCAAGCCAAGCTACACTTAGCCAAATTGCATATAGTAATATAGTCCACTTAAATTTTACTAAGGTATCACTTGCCAATACTATTCCAAAGTATTGACCCACTGTGGCTGTAACTTGTGATGTTGCAGGTTATTCAGATGATGATTAGGTGTCTTGAGTCTACACTCAACATGCTTGCCTGTGGCACATGAAGATGAAGACTTGTGTTTATTTACTTATTCCAAAAACTCTTGTATTAGGCCTATGGCCCTGAGTTGTATAAGACTATGTTTTATCTCTGGAATGGATGTAATAAATGACCTTTGTATCTGTGTACTTCATCTTAAACTGTGGATTCTAGCATTGATCCAGGGACTAGCATTGCAATCACAGGGATCCTTTTCCTTTACAAAGGAGGGGTCTAACACCAACTCACTAACTCAGTCCTAATATGGTTTAGGTCCAACCCAACCAGATTACATGTTCAGATCCAATCCGAACTTGCTCCCGCTCTTAAGTGTGTGACCCCGCAGGCTCATGGCTACTTGGACACGATTGGAGTCCGACTCACAATCGATCAGTCGGTAGCGGCTCCTAGCAGAACGTGCCGACTCCCAAGTACCAAAGGGTCATGAAGACTTGCCTTTCCAATGCGACTTACGTCCGAGTCCCTTTTGCCTCACGATATACCTTTTCAGAATATAGGCGAATATATGGCATCCCTTAAATAGTCCGACTCTCTTCTCGATCCGAGATAAGTGATTCACCCAACTAACTCTTAGTCGATCGCCTCGGTTAACACTTAACCGAGTCGTGCATGGCCATGCTTTCCGAATCATATCTCACGAGAGGGCCCAGAGAATATCTCTCCGAGTGGAGGGGCAAAATCCCATCTTGGTTATTCACATCACGCAGCTTGATTCTCAGTCGACCCGAACCCTGCCTTTATAACTGCCCAGTTACGGATCAGCGTTTGATAGAACCTAAGTCGGTGATCCTCAACTCGGACTGTGCAACAACCTCAGGTCTAAGGATTACATTGATTGAGATATACAAATGGCAGCTAGTTCGTTGTACCTCAATATGGGTCAATCCGACTCGCTAAACTCTTTAGCCGAGTCTGTGTAAGTTGGAATAGCATCTCCATGCCCATGACAAGTGGAACCGAGTCATCAAGCCAACTTTCACATTGGTCTAAGTTGTGTGTCCAACACAACCTCAATGACCAAGGATATTTAGTACAAACAACATGAATGCATAGTTCCACAACCGAATCACATATTCAATGATACACATCAGATGTTTATACAAGGACTACTTAATATCTTTATGAATACAATGGGAAATATTATCATACATGATTGCCTCTAGGGCATATTCCCAACACCTTTCTTGCTATCTTCCATTCCTAACCTCTTTAGAACTTTGTCCAAATATGTACTCTGTGAAAGCGATATTAGGTGTCTCGATCTATCTCTATAAATCTTTATGCCTAATATGTAAGCAGCTTCGCCAAGATCCTTCATTGAAAAACTATTATTGAAATAATCTTTGACACTTTTAAGAAGGTCTACATCATTCCCAATCAACAGTATGTCATCCACATATAGTATTAGGAATGCTACAGAGCTCCCACTCACTTTATTGTAAATACAAGCTTCTCCATAAGTTTGTAGCAAACCAAAACTTTTGATCACCTTATCAAAACGTTAATTCTAACTTCGGGATGCTTGCTTCAATCCATAAATGGACCGTTGAAGTTTGCATACCTTGTTGGCATCCTTAGGATCGACAAAACCTTTGGGTTGTACCATATAAAACTCTTCATAAATGTCTCCATTGAGGAACGTCGTTTCGATATCCATATGCCATATCTCATAATCATAATATGCAGCTATTGCTAATAAAATCCTCACAGACTTTAGCTTCACTACCGGTAAGAAAGTCTCATCGTAGTCAACTCCTCGAATTTGTCGAAACCCTTTTGCGACAAGTCAAGCTTTATAGACGGTTACATTACCATCAGCATCTGTTTTCTTCTTGAAAATCCATTTGTTCTCGACAGCCTTCCGGCCATCCGGTAAGTCCACCAAAGTCCACACTTGGTTTTCGTACATGGATCCAATCTCGGATTTCATGGATTCTTGCAATTTATTGGAATCTAGGATCATCATTGCTTCCTTAGATGTCCTAGGGTCGTCGGTGTCGTCCACCGACATGACACTCATAATGGATCATACCAATCGGGAGTGGTACGAGTCGTCGTCGACCTGCGAGGTACCGTAGTAACTTCGACCGAAGTTTCATGACCACCATCATTAGCTTCCTCTCTTATTGGTGTAGGCGCCACAGGAACTTCTTCCGGTGTTGCGATAATCTCAAATCCGAGAAAAGGTTCGACAACCTTGTCGAGTTCTACTTTCCTTCGAGTCACTTCTTTCGAGAGAAACTCCTTCTCTAGAAAGGATCCATTTTTGGCAGGAAGATTTTGCCTTCGGATATATGATAGAAGGGATACCCGAATAGTTTCCTTCGGGTATCCTATGAAGACGCATTTTTTCGCTTTGGGTTCAAGCTTGTCGGGCTGTAACTTCTTTACATAAGCTTCGCAACCCCAAACTTTAAGGAACGACAATTTAGGTTTCTTCCCAAACCATAATTCATATGGTGTCATTTCAATGGATTTAGATTTTGCCCTACTTAAAGTGAATGCGGCTATTTCTAATGCATAACCCCAAAATTATAACGGTAAATCTGTAAGTGACATCATAGAATGGACCATATCTAAGAGAGTTCGATTACGACGTTCGGACACTCCATTACATTGTGGTGTTCCCGGCGGTGTCAATTGTGAAAGTATTCTGCATTTCTTCAAATGCTTGCCAAGCTCGTAACTTAGATATTCACCTCCACGATCACATCTTAGAAATTTAATCTTCTTGTTATGTTGATTCTCTACTTCACTTTGAAATTCCATAAACTTCTCGAAAGTTTCGGACTTATGTTTCATGAAATAGATATACCCATATCTACTCAAGTCATCCGTGAAAGTAAGCACATAACAATAACCACCGCGCGATGCTAGACTCAACGGGCCACACACATCGGTATGTATGATTTCCAATAAGTCCGTAGCTCACTCCATCATACCAAAAAATGGATTCTTAGTCATTTTACCCATTAGACATGCTTCGCATATATCAAGTGATTCAAGAAGTCCATCGAAATGGAGTTTCTTCATACGCTTCACTCCAATGTAACCAAGATCACAGTGCCACATGTATGTAGAATTATCATTCAATTTCAAACGTTTAGCTTCTATATTATGAACATGTGTATCACTACTGTCGAGATTCATTAAGAATAGACCATCTATTAAAGATACATGACCATAAAAGATATTACTCATATGAATCGAACAACCATTATTATCGGACTTAAACAAGTAACCGTCTCACAATAAACAAGATCCTGATATAATGTTCATGCTAAACGTAGGCACCAAATAGCAATTATTTAAGTATAAAACTAATCCTGATGGTAGATGAAGTGGTAGCATGCCGACCGCGATCACATCAACCTTTGATCCATTTCCAACGTGCATCGTCACCTTGTTCTTCGCTAGTCTACGTTTATTCTGCAGCACCTGCTTAGAGTTACAAATATGAGCAACCAAACCATTATCAAATACCCATGCACTACTACGACTACTAGTAAGATACATATTAATAACATGTATATCGGATATACCTTTCTTCTTGATGTTGCCGTTCTTCAGATCCGCCAAGTACTTGGGGCAATTCCACTTCCAGTGACCTTCTCCCTTGCAGTAAAAACACTCACTATTAGGCTTAGGCCCATCCTTGGTCTTCTTCACCTGCACGGTAGCTTTCTTACCACCCTTCTTGAAGTTTCCCTTTCTCTTAGGATTGCCCTGCTTCTTAAAATTGGTGGTCTTATTGACCATCAACACTTGGTGCTCTTTCTTGATCTCCACTTCCGCAGACTTCAACATGGAGAAGAGTTATGGTAAAATCTTATCCATGAGATGCATGTTATAGTTCATCACAAAGTTCTTGTAACTTGGTGGTAGTGATTGGAGGACACGGTGAATCCCCAAAGCATTAGGAATCACTATACCCAAGCTCTGGAGCTTATTGGCGTGCCCATACATCTTAAGCACATGCTCAATGATGAAGCTGCCCTCTTCCATCTTGTAGTTGAAGAACTTTTCAAAAGCTTCATAACTCTCAACTGCCGCATGAGCCTCAAATATAAATTTGAGTTCATAGACAATATCATGTGGGTCAAAGTTCTCAAACCTCTTTTGAATCTCTGATTCCAAACCATACAAGATAGCACACTAAACTGTGGAGTACTATTGCTTTCGAGCGAGGAAAACATTCTTCACCTCATCGGTAGCATCATCTGCAGGGGGTCACCAAGCGGTGCATCTAGCACATAGGTCAACTGACCAGCATTGAGGACAATCCTCAAATTGCGGAACCAATCCGCAAAGTTGCTTCCATTGTTTTTCAATTTTCTTTCTCTAGAAACGCATTAAAATTGATGGTAGGGGCCTCCATGATCTACAATATATTTGCAATAGTTTAGACTAAGTTTATGACAAATTAAGTTCTAATTAATACTTAAATTAATATAGGTGAACTTCCACTCGAAACAATATCCCTCACATTGTTTTAGTGATCACACGAACCAAATCCACTACATCAAGTTCGATCATCATGAGAGATGATGTCGTTTTAAAGGAAAACAATCAACATGTTCGTTTATCTACTATATGACTCATGCTTTAACTTTCAATGATCCGTGTTCCGAGACCATGTATGTACATGCTAGGCTCATCAAGATTAACCTTAGTTTCCGCATGATAAAATATGGCTTGCTCCTGTTGTATGCACATGCAGAATCTAACACACCCGATCATCACGTGGTGCTTCGAAACAACGAGTCCTGCAACAGTGCTAACTAAGGATGAACACTTTATTACTTGATATTTTGTGAGAGGGATCATCTTATAATGCTACCATCGCGATCTAAGCAATACAAGATTCGTAAAAGGATTAACATCACATGCAATTCATAATATGTGATATGATATGGCCTTTCTTCTTGTGCTTCCAATCTCCATCTTCAAGCACGAACATGATCTCCATCATCACTGGAGTGGCATCAAGGTCAATGGCACCGCTCCATGGTTGTAGTCCACTAGCATCAACTATTACAACTACTTTAAATAATAGACACACATGTCTTAACAAAATTAAAAGACAACCATAAGGCTCTTGCCGGTTGCCGACTTACAATAAGGATCATTGCATACATCATATATAATCACAATCATGGCCATATCACGTCACAACACACCCCTGCAAAACAAAGTTAGACGCCTCTAATTTTCTTTTCATATTTTATGTGGTTTGGGGCTTTCAATAAGTACCATTCTAACTTACGAACATGAACCAAAATGTTGATGCAAGAACTATAAAGTGCCCGTTGTAAATTGAATCTTCACTATGATGGGAGAGACAGACACCCGCAAAGCCACTTATGTAATACAAGTTGCATGTGGAGCGGGGAGCAAGTCTCATGAAGGATGTCATGTAAGGTTAGCCTGGGCCGCTTCATCCCACCAACCCGCAAGATGCAAAGTACACAAGAAGCAATTGATAATAAAATCACCACCGCCCACAATTACCATTGTGTTCTACTCGTGCAACAGATCTACATATAGACACGGTTCTGATACCACTGTAGGGGTTCGTAGCATGGAAAACAAAAAAATTCTACCGCACGAACACACACAAGCCAAGATCTATCTACTAGATTGTAACAACGAGTCGATAGAGTACTCACCCTCTAAGATTCCAAAGCAGTTAACGAGAGAAGATTCTCATGGGTGATGTAGTCGTTCACTTGCTGTAACTACCTCGGTGAATTACGCTCCTAGTTACAAATCTGGATGAGCGGAAATGGTTGAAATAGTACGGTGGGGCCCAAATGCCACTCACAGGTAGACCTTTCGGCCGTCCCAACCATTTCCAAACATCGGGACAAGAACGGGCGGCGTAATCGGCAGGCGAAGGGATCAACTACATACACAAGTGAGTATGTATGCAAGCCACCATACAACAGTACATCAGAGTCATCCCATCTAAAAGAAAGGAAATATAGCAAGGCCATACGGCAAGATCCAAATATCCTAGATAGACATAATAGTTTAGGATATCTCCTCATACATCAATCAACAGAGTATCAAGCGGAAGCGGAAGACAAAATCCGAGTACGGATAAGAAGCAAATCGGCATAAGATGCCCCATAAATAAGCAGATCCCGCCCACAGATCTCACGGATCCCCGTTCCCGGAATCTCTACACCGAATGATCGTTGCCCACATCGTCCGTCTCTTCCACCCAGTATCCATCTTGTACCTGTTCATCTGAACCAATAATTTATCGTGTGAGACCCTAGGGGTACTCAGCAAGTCTTTATGGCTCTAAAGGGGACACAACCTGGGGTGACGCAATTGCAGCAAAAGATAAACCCTAACAATTCTATAGATACTCGCTAACCATCCGCCCAACCAGAGATAGACGGATGTCCGGGAATTAATAACAACAGTTATAACAGTTATAAAGGTAATCTTAACAGATCCATCCTCCTCCCCGCTTACCGACGAGGAAGCGGACGAACAACCCCCACATCCATTGGCAGTTTTATTATCCATTCCATGAGTGTTGCACTATTACTAGTCAGGTACCTAGTCTAGTCAAATTAAAAGCGGTACTTTAGTTATGCTTGTCTATGATCGAGAAACTGTGCTCCAAGTCGTCCATAACCGCGGACACGGCTTTCAGAAAGTTTTACCCAGGGTGCACAAATAGCAACACACACTCGATATGCCTCGGAAAAACCAAATCAAAACCCAACGAGGCAGTCACGACAAAGCAATTACAGGATTCAAATATTTCCGGCCACCCCATTAAGCTACCATGACGAAGCCGGCGGCTACGAGACGGACTCAAGGTTTGTGGTATCAGAACGATCGGGAACCCGAAAGTGTGACTGGGCTTGTCGATACAGCGTAAACGGGTCACGGACCTAAACAGTACAGTGTGCATTACCTCGCACAATCTTAAATAAAGCAGTAAAGCATGGCATAAGTACAGGATAGTAAATAAAACCTCAAACTAGTTTGTGGCCCCGAGAAATAAGAATGAATCAAGCTCTGGCTCAGGGGGGTCCATAAGCCTCCCGGATGTGGATAGCGCGAATATTCTTGGAACAGGAATCAAGTACTCGGGGTCTTACGGGACACAAGTGAGCCAGAAAAACCAAATAGCGAATATGGCTCACTGATGCCACTTTCATTAGTTTTAAAAGTAAAGGCTATGCAATACTTGGGATTCAATTTAATGCAATCGCGACTCAATGATGCAAGAATAAGATAGAGGCAATAGGTACTATATGTATGCAAGCATGTGGTAGTGCTTGCCTGGCAGCTCAGTTGAAGCAAGGAATGGATCTGGGTAGTGCTCCTGGTTCTCTTGGTATATCCCCTGCTCAGCGTCTATTCGAAGAAGAACCAAACAAACAAGGGCCAACATAAATAAAGTGCGCAAGCATATGAATTAAATGCATCAAGCAAACAATCATGCCATGATGAATGATGCACAATTTGCATGGCAATAAAGTAGCATGGCATGGGTGAGGTGTGGAGTACAAGATTAAATCATATTATTGAGTTTTGACCTCATTTTGTTCTCATAATAGTTGCTGTACACTTTATATTTATATGATGCATTCTTCAAAACAGATCATGGAATGCATAAACAGAAAGGTCTCGTCGAGCTAATCATTTTAGACATATTATTTATTAAATTTGGACTTATAAAACAAAAGTTATTAATTTATTAAGTCAAAAGGGAATTTTATTGTAATTTAAATAAACTTGGAAATTTACATGTTCAAAATATATTTTGGATTGCATATTTGAATTCCTCACATTTTTCTGATTTGAAAACATATATTAATTGCTTAAAATGGATTTGTATTTTAGAAGTTATTTAAAACAGAATTTAAATTTGAATTTGAATAATTAGAAAAAGATTTGAATTTAAAACAGATTTGCAGAATTACTTTTGTTACTCGTTGAGGCCTAGCCACAACCAATGACAGGTGGGCCACTGGCTGACTGGGACCAAACGGCGCGCAAAACGTTTTACACCGCGGGCTGGCTAGCCATAGTGGCAGACAGGTGGGGTCCGAGGAGCTGCGGGCCCACACGCCAGCGGCTGGGCGAGCAGAGGCCACGCGGCAGAGCCAGGGGCCGCGGGTTGAGCGCTCAGATCTGCGGGGTGGTTTTTGTAAAAAGAAGCAGACGCTGACTGGTGGGCCTAGAGGGAGCGCGGGTTCAGGTAGTTAAAAAGGTAGGGGGGTATCGGTAAAACGACTCGGCCGTACTGTTGTTCTTCCTCATGAGACAGATCGGTCTTGCAGTCTGAAGCGGGCACGCTGGGACTCGAACACGCTGACCAAGGCGTCTTGTGGCAGCGACCACCGGCTAGGCGGGGGTTGTTGCTAGGAGGGTGGACGGGGCCTAGGTAGGGTGTTTGCGACTTGGGAGCGAGCAGAAACGAACGCGACGCCGGTGCACAGAGGCCGTTCGACGCTTTGACCGCGAGCACAGGCGACGGCAGCGAGGCGGACCATGTCAGGGCGACTGAGATGCTCACCGAGAGGATGTTGGCGTGGTCGGAACGGGCAGGGGAGCAGGCGATCGTCGGTGATGCAGACAGACAGAGGAACTAGGGTTCCGTCGGGGCGGCGGTGGTTCTGGCGGTTCCGGTCCGTCTCCTCCTCGACAGCGAGCGCAGGGCGATGCAGGGGAGCCTCCTGGTTCTCTTCAATCACTCCCACGTCGAGCTGCACGACTGGATCGGCGGGGCGCGGTGGAGGCCGAGGTATTCACGGATGGCGTCGGATCTGTGGAGAAGAGGGGGAGAGGGCAGGGCGATGCTGGGGTGGATCTGGGGTAGCTGGGCGAGGCAGAGTGGGTGGATAGGGACGGAGAGGAGGAAGATGCCGTGGGGGTGGGGTAGATGGAAAAGGTGGCTCGGCCACCTTTCCTCTCCCTCCTTCACGTGCTCGGTTCGGCCAGGGCAGGGCAGGGGCAGGTAGGGGGGGCTGGCAGGTGGACCAGGCGAGGCCAAGGAGGCAGGGACAGGCTCGGGTTGGAGGGCCCTTGTGGCATAGAGAGAAAAGAGAGAGGGAGGAGCTCGGGTTGGAGCTAGGGTAGGAGCTAGGCTCGGTTAGGGTTTAGGTTTGGTGGGGTAGCTAGGTGGGCCAGGGAGAGGGCCAGGTGGGGCCTGCATGGTAGAGAGGGGGAGGCCGAGAGAGAGAGGTGGTGGACTTAGGGTTTAGGTGAGAGGGGGTATGGTAGATTGGATGAGATGGAGAGGTAGGTTTAGGGTTTGAAGAGAGGGGGAAAGTTAGTTGCTAGGGTGTTCTTTTGTCAAGATCAAGCCAAGCACAAACCAAACCCCAACAAGATCAAGACTAGGAAAAGAGAGGACAAGGTGATGGGGTTTTAGCAAGATCAACTAAATCCAAGCCAAAAAGGGTGGTAGATAGAGTGAGATGATCATCCACTAAAGATTCAAATATAGCCAAATAACAAGCAAAAGGTGGTGCTTGCATGGCCCATGCAAAACATTTAATGCCATGTTGATTCTTGTAAAAACAATAATATTAAACATGGCATTGTTCATTTGCATTCCCAAAATTGGAGTAAGGCCCAAGCAAAGGAATTTAGAAAGAATTCCAAGTGGAGTATATGGAGATGATCACATTGGATTATATTTGGGACTTGCTAGTGTGTATATGCCACTAGGTATTTAATAAGCCCACAAAATATCCCAACACGATGGTAACCCCAAAATCACACATATGGAAGCTAGGAAAAAGGTTCCACTCACAAGGCATGCAAAGGTGGCCATGTGGCTCTCATGTTTCAATATTGTGAAAACAACATGATGCTAAGGTGAGAGCATGTGGAATAGAATTGGATCCCTCCCAACCCACATGAGCTAGAGGTAAAATCAATAAATGCCAAGCTCATATTTTAGTTGGGTGGTGGAATTATAAGGTGGTGAAAGAAAAAGGTGGTGGAGTTAATAAGAGATATGCCCCCAACTCAACTTGGGCATTGAAACAATATATCAAGAACCAAATACAATATCAAGAGGCAAATACAATTAATAGTGCATATGAGATAAGAACCAAATGAAAGGGTTTTATGTGATGCTAAATGCAAGGTGGCATGATGACATGAGCATGATATAATGATGATGCAACAATTATATGTTTGAAGTAGCCATTATATTACTAGACCAAGTAGCATTACAATTGTTAGACAATTGGGATGCTACACTTGCCAATCTCAAGATCGCGTAGACGATACTTCCGGCACCGCGTTTCGGCAGTGCTCCCGCAGTCGGTCAGACGTTTGATACTCTATGAAGACCTTCCTCTCCCTTATTCCAGCATACAACGGAGGTTGTAGATCTCTCCTCGCGATTCCAGCAGCACGACAGCGTGGTGTCGGAGTTTAGAGGGAAAATCCCACAGGGCTTCACCTAAGCCAGAGTGGGTATGGTGGAGTATAAGAGAGGCCTTGGCGATCTAGGGTTTAGAGGACGCCATGGGGTTGGTGTGGCCGACAGCTAGGGCTAGGTCTTAGCCCTAGTCGTCGACTTGGGAGGATCCCCTGGCGGCGGCGACTTGAGAGGTAGGTGCCAAAGCTAGGGTTTGTTGTGAGGGGTAGGGGTGCCCTACCCCTCCTTTTATAGGTGGGTGATGCAGCGCCGAGTTGATGTAGGAGCGCTTCGTTGGGAACCCCAAGATCAAGGTGTGAAGCAGCACAACAGGAAGTTTTCCCTCAGTAAGAAACCGAGGTTATCGAACCAGTAGGAGGAAGGAAACGTCACATAAGTGTTGCTAGCAATGCGGAGACCTGCACAACACAAACTCAAGACTTTGCCGCAACGAATCAGTGAGGTTGTCAAGCCATCGGTTTGCTTTAATAAAGGATTAAATGTATGGTATGGAAGGTAATGGTTTGCAGCAAGTAAACAAGTAACAGTGGGAGATGTATCAATGGTAAAGATTGGACCGGGGTCCATAGTTCACTAGAGGTGCTCTCCTTAGATAAACAACATGGCATTAAGGGTAAACAAATTACAGCGAGGCAATTGACAGGATCTGAGCAAGGCATAACAATGCAATTACTAGTCAGAAAGATCCTATGAGATTCGATTGGGCAATACAACAATATAAATAGACCGCCATCCAACTCCATCTATGACTAGAAGTCCACCTTCAGGTTATCATCCGATCCCCCTCCAGTATTAAGTTGCAAGCAATAGAAAACTGCTTTAAGCATAGTGTGTAAGGTAAACAGTCCACATGTTCCATAAACAAGAGACTGTTTTTTTCTCCCTAGTAGCAACAACACATCTACAACCGAAGAGATTATTGTCACTTCCCTTGGAAACTAGAGGCATGAACCCACTATCGAGCATAAATACTCCCTCTTGGAGTCACTAGCAACTACTTGGCCAATGATAGCTACTAACAATAGAGAGCATGCAAGATCACAAACAACACAGACATGATAGAATCATAAAGACAAAACCATTAATCAAACCATCATAATAATCTCAATATCCATCGGATCCCCGCAAATACAACATGCATGATTACAAATAGATTAGATCTTGATCATGAATGGAGCTCATAAGATCTATACATGAAAGCACAAAGGAGGAGATACAACCATCTAGCTACTACATGGACCCATAGTCCAAGGTGGAACTACTCACGCATCATACCGGAGAGAAGGCCTCCAGGATGATCTCCCCTCCAGCAGGATTGATACATTGGAAACATATCTATAATTTTTGATGATCCATGCTTGTTTATTATCTACTTTGCTTTGCTTGCCTACACTTTGAGGTGCTTTTTACATGTTTTCTGGTACTAACCTATTAACAAGTTGCAACAGTGCCAGATGCCTGTTTTCTGCTGTTTTTAGTTTCATAAAAGTTAGTAAAGAAATATTCTCAGAATTGGACGGGACAAATGTCAAAGACAATTACTTTCCATGGGGAACACGAAGTCCAGAGGAGAGCCAGAGGGGCCATCCAGGGGGCCAGACACACCCCAGGCGCGGGTGGGCCCAGCCCCGCGCCTGGCTAGGGTTTGCCACCCCTGGCCGTCTCCTCGGTCTCCCCCTTCGTCTATAAGAAGCCCTCGATCCAAAAACCCTAAGTACCCGATCAAATATCAACGAAACCGTCTATAGCCGCTGCAACCATCATCCCTAGATCGGGGGGATCTGAAGTTCTTCCCGGCACCCTGCCGGAGGGGAGATCATCCTGGAGGCCTCCTCTCCGGTATGATGCATGAGTAGTTCCACCTTGGACTATGGGTCCATGTAGTAGCTAGATGGTTGTATCTCCTCCTTTGTGCTTTCATGGATAGATCTTGTGAGCTCCGTTCATGATCAAGATCCAATCTATTTGTAATCATGCATGTTGTGTTTGCGGGGATCCGATGGATATTGAGATTATTATGTTGGTTTGATTAATGGTTTTGTCTTTATGATTGTATCATGTCTATGTCGTTTGTGATCTTGCATGCTCTCCGTTGTTAGTAGCTATCTTGGCCAAGTAGTTGCTAGTGACTCCAAGAGGGGGTATTTATGCTCGATAGTGGGTTCATTCCTCTAGTTTCCAAGGGAAGTGACAGAAATATCTTCGGTTGTAGATGTGCTGTTGCTACCAGGGAGAAAACAACGGTCTCTTGTTCATGGAACATGTGGATTGTTTACCTTACACACTTTGCTTAAAGCAGTTGTCTATTGCTTGCAACTTATTACTGGAGGGGGTTCGGATGATAACCTGAAGGTGGACGTCTAGTCATAGATGCAGTTGGATGGCGGTCTATGTATCTTGTTGTATTTCCCAATCGAATCTCATAGGATCTTTCTGACTAGTAATTGCATTGTTATGCCTTGCTCAGTTCCTGTCAATTGCCCCGCTGTAATTTGTTTACCCTTCATGCCATGTTGTTTTTCTAAGGAGTGCACCTCTAGTGAACTATGGACCATGGTCCAATATTTACCATTGATACATCTTCCACTGTTACTTGTTTACTTGCTGCAAACCATTACCTTCCACACCATACGTTTAATTGTTTGTTACATCAAACCGGTGAGCTTGACAAACTCACTGTTCGTTGGGGCAAAGTCTTGACTTTGTGTTGTGCAGGTCTCCGTGTTGCTTGCAACATATGTGTGACGTTTCCTTCCTACTTCTGGTTCGATAACCTCGGTCTCAACTGAGGGAAAAGTTGCTGCTTGCTGCTTCACACCTTGCTCTTGGGGTTCCCAACAAGCTGTGCGTAGACAGCCGTCAAGCTCTTTCTGGCGCCGTTGCCGGGGAGGCCAAGGACGTCTTCACTAGGGGAGTCCTTCACTTCCTTTCTATTTACTTTGTTTTTAGTTTGGTTTGTTTCTTTTGCTTGGTTTTGTTTGCCTATTTTCAAAAAACACAAAAAAATTAGTTCCTGCTCTAGCTGCTGCTGCTGCTGTTTTTGGCTTGCCCACCTTTGCCAAAATGAACTCTGCTGAGAACACCAAGTTGTGTGACTTCACTAGCACCAACAACAATGATTTCCTAAGCACTCCTTTTGCTCCACCTGCTCCTGATGGTACCTTTTATGAAATTAGGCCTGCTTTGTTGAATCTTGTGATGAGAGAGCAATTTTCTGGTGCTGGTTCTGATGATCCTGCTGCCCATCTTAATATCTTTGTTGAACTTTGTGAGATGCAAAAGTATAAGGATGTAGATGGAGACATTATTAAGCTCAAGATTTTTCCTTTCTCCTTGAGGGGAAAAGCTAAAGAATGGTTGCTTTCTTTGCCTAAAAATAGTATTGATTCTTGGACTAAGTGCAAAGATGCTTTTATTGGAAAATACTATCCTCCTGCTAAGATTATATCCATGAGAAGTGATATTATGAAATTTAAACATCTTGATAGTGAACATGTTGCTCCAGCTTGGGAAAGAATGAAATCTTTGGTTAAAAATTACCCTACTCATGGACTCACTGCTTGGATGATTATCCAGACTTTTTATGCAGGTTTGAACTTCTCCTCAAGAAACCAGTTAGATTCAACTACTGGAGGTACCTTTATGGGCCTCACTTTGGGTACTGCAACAAGGCTCCTTGATAATATGATGGTTAACTACTCTGAATGGCATGTTGAGAGAGCTCACATGGTAAGAAGGTAAATTCTATTGAGGAAACTTCTTCTTTGAGTGAAAAGATTGATGTTATTATGGCTATGCTTGTTAATGGGAAAGCTCCTCTATATCCTAATAGTGTTCCCCTTAGCCTCTTTGGTTGCTCAAGAAGAGCAAGTTGATGTGAACTTTATTAGAAACAACAATTTCAACAACAATGCCTATAGGAACAATTTTGGCAGCAACAATAATTATAGGCCTTATCCTCCTAATAATGGAAATTCCTATGGAAGCTCTTACAATAATGCTAGAAGTGCCCTCTCTGAACTTGAAGTCATGCTCAAGGACTTTATTTGTAAACAAACCACTTTCAATAAGACTATAGAGGAAAAGCTTTTAACTGTTGAGAAAAATATATCCTCTTCGTCTAAAGCTCAGTCCTCTTTGATTAATAAAATGGCTGCTAAACCTGAAGCCATGGAAAATACCTTTGCTACTGCTCATGCCATACAAGTTACTATTGATGAAAATGTTAGGCTGTTAGCTCAACTTCATGCTAAGTGGGAAAGGGAAGCTGAAATTGATAGAAACAATAGTGTGTGCACTATCACCACTAAACCACAAGTAGTCCCTTTCCTACTCCTACCATGTCTAAGCCTGTTGAGCCTGCTACTAGTGATGCCAAGTTTGATTTTGATATTGATGGTTGTAATATTTCTGAAGTGATTATGTTCTTGCAAAAGCTTGCTAGAAGTCCTGATGCTAGTGATATGCATGTTGCCTTTACCAAACACATTACAGATGCTCTTGTTAAGATTAAGGATGTAGAGGTCCCAACCTTGATAAGGTAGAGATCCCTGTGTTTACAATGCTAGTCCCTGGATCAATAGCTAGCATCTACAGTTTAAGATGTAATATCAAGAAACAAAGGTCATAGTACAACTTTATAACTAGGAATACAATAATTCATTACATCTTACATAGCTCATTTGGCTATCTCATTACAATGCAGCAGAAATAACTATAGCATGGAGTCCTTCATCTTCAAAGTGCCACAGGCAATCATGTTGGTTGTAGACTTGTAATCCTAATCAACACACTTCACTAACATCAAACAAACCTACAACATAATAAGTTACAGCCACAAGGGTCAATACATTTGAATTGTATTAGCAAGTGATACTATGGTAGAATAGTGGTATCTATCATCTATATGCATTTGTCTAAGTGGAGCTTAGGCTTGATTTGCTCAAAATAGATTTTCCTTATCATTTGAAAACACTAAGTTTTTGTTTGTCAAAATCACCCAAGGAACAACCAATGAATATTGGTTAACCTTTACCGTTGTTTAACCACAAGTTTTTAACTTAGAAATTGGGATGAGGAGATCCTTGACAGCTTCCATGTCTTGATGCTCAAATTGTCCATTGTCGGGGACACGGCTAAGTACTTAGATTTTACTCTCTCGAGAGGTGGTGCACTTTCCCCACAAGACTCGGCATGCATCGATAGAAGATCTTTCAGAAGCCTTCCCTTAGACCAAAATGGACGCGCTCCAAACATATCACCCCTACCACCAACTGTCCATCTGGATAAGTTATTGCAACCTATATGATCCAGGCAGAGCCCATATTGCCATGTGGCTGCACTTGAAGCTTCTCAAAATTTGACATCTCAAATCTCTTTACTCCTGGGTGGCTTTCCACAAGTGAGATACACTAGGGTAGGCCATGAATATGGGGCCCTGTGTAACCACTCAACATAAACCTTTCACACCATTCCACCCAGGTGATTCATTCACATAGTTGTTTTATTAAATAAAACACAAGTCATTGACTTAGAAATATTTCATAGCATGAATTTAATCCACCCTTGTTTTCTACTAGCTAAGCTAAGCATGATAGTAAAAGGGATCTTCACTTATGGAAAATTCTACTAAGGCATCATCTACTAGGATTTCCCATGGCATAGCATACTTAGTAAAAATTCCATGCAAGTCCTACTTAGAAATATCACTAATGCATAGTGAAAATAATAGGAGAAAAGTATGAAGCACCACTTGCCTTTTTAGTAGAGAATATAGATTTACTCCTTGATCTTGCAATGGTCACACTCTTCAAAGTTCACTACAATTCATTCAAGGCATACATTCAACTAGCATTCAAACATTTCATCACATAAAATAAAGAAAACAAAGCAATGCATGCAAGCATGCAAAAGATTGTTTTATTTGGAAAGGTGGTTTCTAATAGGTTATAAACATTTTAAAACACCCATTGGTCATTTACAAAAGTGGCAAAACCATTTTAAATCAAGTTAGTGAAAATGGCCATTTAAATCATTTTTGTTTTGCTAGAAATGATTTAAATCAAAGTAATAATTTCTAGTGTTTGACAAATATATTTTTAAACACAAATGTTAGTGTTTTAAGGTCAAGTGTTTAATATTAAACCATTTGCAAAAGTTTTTACCTAAAAACCATTTTTAAATCAAAGAAATATTTTATTTTGTTGGAAATGCCTTTAAACAAAGTAATAATTTTCTAGGGTTCACCAAATATATTTTTAATCCTAAAACTTGGTGTTTAGGGTCAGAGAGTTTAAATCAAACCATTTTCAATAGGTTTTACTCAAAAAGCATTTTTAAACCATAATCAATATTTTTATTTAACTAGAAATTCTTTTATTCAAGGATTAATTCCTTAGTGTCACAAAATTTACTTTTAAATCCAAATGTTGGTTTTTATGGCCAGTAGGTTCAAAACAAACCATTTACAAAAGATTTTACTCAAAAATCATTTCTAGAATAATTTTTATAACAAAAATAGGCCTACACATGTTTCTTAAAAAAACAACCAATTTCACAGAAGCAAATCACTAAACAAAGGGCATGGTTGGAAAGTATTCTTTTTCCCGATTCCAGTGATAGAAAATTTGTAAAATTTGGACGTGTAGATTAAAAGTTATGAATTTTACAAATCTAAACCCTAATAGATAAGTTTCTGTTTTTAAAAAAATAGACAAGGCCACATGTCTTGATCTAATTGGTGCGTACCGGTTCGACTGGATCGAGTTGTTACAGCCGTCAGATCTAACTTAAATCGCATGGTGCAGATGCCATCTTACCCATTCGTTTAAGATTCTATCGTGACCACTAGATCAACATCTAAGGGCTCTGGGCGCTGTGACCTAGTACTGGCAGCGCGCTCGGGCTGCGGTGGTCTGGCTAAAGTAGGAAGGGAGGGAGAGGGAGGAGATTCTCACCAGGCTCGTCGTGACGTGGTGAAGCTCAACGTACGCGTAGGAGGGCCGGGGGCGTATGATGCTGCTGGCGATTCCTTGCCATAGTTGTCGTCGGCGTCGGGCGCCTCTATTCGTCGTCAGGGGCGAGGTTCCGAGTCACGCCAAGGCAAACGAATGATGCAGTTAGATGCGGTCAAGGATGCTGAACACACGAGTATCAAACAGAGAGGAGGGGGCAGTCGGGTTTTACCAGTAGGGTCGCCGGAGCGGATGCAGACGACGGCGGTGCTCGGGCGAGGTTGTTGCTGATGCTGTGGAGTTCACGTGGGCGAGCTGAGGGTACTGGAAGATGCGCAAGAGGATGGGGAGTGTTCCCGTGGAGGCTAGGGGCTCTGGGGAGGGTCGACGTCGCCGGAATTGGTCGGGAAGCTCGTCGGAGCCGTGGGTGTTCAAGCGCGAAATTGCAGCATCCTGGCGGCTCTCTGGCAACGTGGTGTGAGGGGAAAGGGAGAAGGAGAGAAGGCGATTAAATGGGCAAGGTCGGGGGGCTGAATCAACACGGCATTTAGGTGAATTTAATCTGCGAAATCAAAGCCAGAAACGGCGAGTAGAGGGGAAGGAAGTGGTCGCGCGTGGGGAAGATGATGCTGATGTGGCGTGGGGCCGGTGCGTCAGTGAGCTGAGAGGGTGGGGTTGCTGCTGGGCTGGACTGGGCCTAGTTGCTGGGCTGGTCTTTTCTTATTTTATTTTCTTTCTGAAACCTTTTTATTTTTCTATTTTCATTTTCTGTTTTGAATTTCAACCTTTGATTTAAACCTCAATTTGTATTCAAACTTTTCCCAACTTCCAGTAATCTTTTAATAATGTTTATTAATATATTCTAAAGTCCATTTTAGAATGTTTATTTTATTCTCATATGGTTTGTTATTTATTTTAAATAGACATTTTGTCTTTATCAAATAGGATTTTAAATATGGTTCTAATGCATATTATTTATTCAAATAATTCTTTTATTCTTTTTAAATTAATTAGATAACTTTTAATCCACTTTGGAAAATTTCAATTTATTATTTTCTCATGATTTAATTAATCATTTCTATTAGGGATTTTGTCTTCCATTTAAATATCATTTGAATATGGTTTAATCCCATATGCTTTTATTTGAATATTCTTTATCCCTTTATTTTATTTGGATTTGAATTATATTTGTTCCATTTGCTTATGGATTTAATTCAAGGTTTCAATTGCCTCCTAAATAATTTTATTAGGATTTATTATTTAGTTTAGGCATATTATCTTTATTTAAATAAAATTGGATATTGTTCAATCCTTATGATTTTATTTAAATAATATTTAATTCCTTTTTATTATTCCGTAATCTTTCATTTCATTTGTTTGGCCAAGATTTAATTTGGCTTTTTAATATTCCTTATTTATTTATTTTCTTCCTTTGCCTTATAAAATCCATATCTTTTAATTTATAGATCCAAAATTAGTGATTCCAATTTGTATGATTTTATTTTAATATTTGTTTATCCTTTTAAATCCCTTTAGGATTAATTTGCTCAAGATTTGGTATGGATTTTAGATAGGAGCTTTATTAGCTTTGAAAATTATTTCCTTACACCTTATTAAATTCATAAGTTTTTATCCATGGCTCCAAATTGAATGAAACCAATTTCTATGGTTTTATAATATTTTTGTTTATCATTTTTTTATAAATGTTTGTTGACAAATTTTTATATGAAACAAATCCATAGTCTTAGAGTGATCTTGGAAATGATTTTCTTCCATTAGGGTTTTAGGGTTTTGGTTTGTTTTTCCAAGTGTTTAGATTTCAAGATACATTCATTGATGAATGCATTTCACTTGATTGAAATTTGTTGGATTCCTTTTTATTCAAATTTGTTCAAGAAAGGTTTTTATGTTTCCATTTAGAAACAAAAAGTTTCTTTTCACCCTAAATTTCAACAATTATTTATTTTGTTTATTTATTTTTCACATTTCAAAATTTGGAAAATTTTGGGATGTGAGAAAGGAAGAGAAGCTAAAACACAAAGCTTCTATTCCTAGGAAAGTAGAAGATAGTTGGGAACCCATTATTAATATAGAAGTGAATGACTTTGATCTCAAAGCTTCATGTTATCTTGGTTCTAGTGTCTCTATGCCTAGGAAGATTTATGAAATGCTTGATTTTCCACCATTAGAAGATTGTTATTTAGATGTCCCACTCAATGATAATGCTAAGAAGAAACTCATGGGGAGTATTAATGATGTTCCCATTATGGTTAATAATTCTTATGTCACTATTGATTTCTATGTTTTGGATGTTGAATACAATTCTTCTTGTCCTATTACTTTGGGAAGACCGTTTGTTAGAACAGTTGGTGCCATCATTGATATGCAAGAAGGCACCATTAAATATCATTTTCCATTCAAGAAAGGTATTGAACACTTCCCTATGAGGAGAGAGAAGTTACTTTTTGCTCCTCCTTTGAAAGCAAGATTTGATGTTAATGCTTCTTCATTTGAAAATACTTGATTCTTCTTGCTTCTTGTGCCTAACTTAAAGGCGTTAAAGAAAAGTACTTGTTGGGAGATAACCCAAGAGTTTCCTTGAGTCTTGGAAGTTATTACTTCTGTAATGACCTCTCCTTATACTTTTTGTTTGCTTTTTGTGCCAAGAATGACCTCTAATGAGAGGGAAGTAAGATTTGGGGAGTTGCTATCCTGAAACAGATTTCTTTCCTCCACCAAAAAAATTCATGAGGAGGCTCTGTAACTCGTATTGAGCTCAAAATTTACAAATGAATCCCCCAGTATGTTAGCTAACTTGCATTAGTTCAACACTTTTTTATTTGAGCAACAGAAGATGTTCGAAAAAATCGGTTTCTGTCTATTTTGACAGATTTCTGCCATTATTTGCATTTGCTTCTTAATGATTCCTTTTTGAGTTCTCTTTAGGTGAATTGAGATTTTTGAAGGAGTTACTACAGTAGATTGTGTTTTTAGTGAAAAGCCTTGCTGTTCCAAAGCTTTGCCAGAGGTCTAATATCTTTTGAATACACTAATGTTGCTAATGAAGATTGTGTGAAGTTTTGTATGAAGGAAAATTTTGGTGTAAAGAGAGAATGATGCAATGAGATGAAGGATGGACAAAATATCAAGCTTGGGGATGCCACCACAGTGTCACCCCAAGAAATATCCAAGAGGTACAAGCGCCAAAGCTTGGGGATGCCCAAGTCATCCCCTTCTTCATCAATAAAAAGCTCAGGTATGTCTGGACACTTCGTTTTTATTGTTTCATGCACAGATGTGTTGTTCTTGGAGCGTCTTAGTTTTCATTTGATTTACTTAGGTTGTTTAGTTTGCTTGAATAAAGTAGTTTGGACCCCTGTTCTCGCTGTGTTGTTTTGCAAACAAGTTGCTTGGTGTTGGAAAGGATTAGTAAGTTCTTGCTTGAAGTGCAAGAGGAGCTTGCATTGACTGTGACTTAGACTTTAGCATGACATGGTAGATTTTGTTTTAGCATTATTCTTAGTGATTATTGCTGTAGCATCTCTTGTTCCAAACAATTGGGATTGCTTAGTGTGCCTTGAAGAAATTATGCGTTGTTTTAGCATGCAAAAGCATAGTATTGTGGTATTCTCCTTTGATGCTTTGCTTGGGTTGACTTGGCACATGCTTACACCATGTTATGACTATGACAAGTCACCATTAGCCTCTATGATCATTTAGTCCTTGACTTGTAGTACCACTCTTTGCTTTGATTAGTATTCTTTGTTGCACTACATGATTATGGCCATTATTGCTCTGTTAGTTGGTTTCTCCCAGTCTTTTGCTAGCCTCCACTTGTATGAGTAAGTTATACTCATGCCTCCAACTCCCAAGAAACCAAGTTATTCCAAAGTGTCCACTATAAACTCCTATGCATGGGGTGTTACACCATTCCAAGTATATTCTTGTTTTTAACTATCTTCCAATTAAAAACTATTTTGTTATGTGAAAACTTAGTTATTAAAGCCCTCACGAACTTGATGCCACACTTTATTCTTGCCCGTAATAAACTTGAACCATCGTGACAACTTTGTTGTATATGCTTGCACTTATAAGTTGGAATTAGCAGAACCGTGCTGTCATGGGGAACGTTTTCAACATTGCACTTGTACTTTGTACTCAGTTGATATCATGCTCTTTTGTCTATGGATGTCACTGGTGTGAAATAAAGAGGGAACTTGTAAGTCCATGGAGTTTGTGTCCTGTGTTGGAGAAACGCCTGGGCCGCTAGCCTAAGCCATGCCTAATCATGGTGGAAACTTGCAGCATCACCATAGTGACATCTATGAAGCATTCTTCTTATAAAAAAAGAGACACGTTGAGAAAAGAGGAAAGCGAGAAAACAGCACCATATTCCCATGGTACATAAGAAGATTGCTGAGATGCCCATTGTCTGCTTGCCTTGTCAGTTTGGTTATGGGAAAGCTCCTGTACCATGTGCAAGGGGTACCCCGTTGGCGGTTCTCAATGATATGCAAATACTTACAGTGACAAGAACTTACCTGGACCCAAAGTTGAGTATGCATGAGGTGTGGCCCTCGTATTCAAGGGACATGAGATTGCCAACTTATACTTCGTCAAGCATATACTCCAGCTTTGCCACTTTAACCTTAACCACTTCAAGATGCTTATGATAGGGGCAATGAGGGCTGAAAGCTAACAGGTACCATAATTTTTGGAAGCTCTTTTTGAAACTTGTAATCCCTGCTTCATTTACAAAAAAGGTCCTTTCTTCCACCACTATTGAGTATCCACCTTCTACCTTTAGGCACCATTAAGATAGCATAGTTGTCATTCTATGTGCATTGTTCCAAAGCTTATTAATTGATGCATATTGTGTTATTACTTGTTCTTGTGCTATTTGTTTCTAGTCACCCTTGTGAACTTTGCAGATGTCATATGCATCAATATTGCTACTCTATGAGGGACAAGATGATTTGCCACTATGCTATGTTTTCTGCATGTGAAACAAACAAACATTTTTCAGTGCATACTATTCATGATCTTTGTTTGTAGCTTGCCATGTTGCATGCATAGTTACTATGTCCTATTGTTAGAACTCCATCTTTCATGCACATGTTTAGAGTTCTTTGATCCCAGCTTTCAATGCTTGCAAATGGTTGGATCTTTATTGTGAGGGTGCATGTCACCTAAAAAATCATTCTTTTTATCACTTACCTACTCGAGGACAAGCAGGAGTTAAGCTTGTGGATGTTGATACGTTGGAAACGTATCTATAATTTTTGATGATCCATGCTTGTTTAGTATCTACTTTGCTTTGCTTGTCTACACTTTGAGGTGCTTTTTACATGTTTTCTGGTACTAACCTATTAACAAGTTGCAACAGTGCCAGATGCCTGTTTTCTGCTGTTTTTGGTTTCAGAAAAGTTATTAAAGAAATATTCTCGGAATTGGATAGGACAAACATCAAAGTCAATTACTTTCCATGGGGAACATGAATTCCAGAGGAGAGCCGGAGGGGCCAGACCCACCCCAGGCGCGGGTGGTCCCAGCCCCACGTCTGACTAGGGTTTGCCACCCCTGGACGCCTCCTCGGTCTCCCCCTTTGCCTATAAGAAGCCCCCGATGTAGAAACCCTAAGTACCCGATCAAATATCCACGAAACCGTCTATAGCCGCTGCCACCATCGTCCCTAGATCAGGAGGGGTCTGAAGTTCTTCCCGGCACCCTGCCGGAGGCCTTCTCTCCGGTATAATGCGTGAGTAGTTCCACCTTGGACTATGGGTCCATGTAGTATCTAGATGGTTGTATCTCCTCCTTTGTGCTTTCATGTATAAATCTTGTGAGCTCCGTTCATGATCAAGATCCAATCTATTTGTAATCATGCATATTGTGTTTGTGGGGATCAGATGGATATTGAGATTATTATGTTGGTTTGATTAGTTGTTTTGTCTTTATGATTCTATCATGTCTGTGTTGTTTGTGATCTTGCATGCTCTCCATTGTTAGTAGCTATATTGGCCAAGTAGTTGCTAGTGACTCCAAGAGGGGGTATTTATGCTCGATAGTGGGTTCATGCCTCTAGTTTCCAAGGGAAGTGACAATCTCTTGATTTGTAGATGTGCTATTGCTACTAGGGAGAAAACAACGGTCTCTTGTTCATGGAACATGTGGACTATTTACCTTACACACTTTGCTTAAAGCAGTTGTCTGTTGCTTGCAACTTAATACTGGAGGGTGTTCGGATGATAACCTAAAGTTGGACCTCTAGTCATAGATTTAGTTGGATGGCGGTCTATGTATCTTTTTGTATTGCCTAGTCGAATCTCATAGGATCTTTCTGACTAATAATTGCATTGTTATGCCTTGCTCAGTTCCCGTCAATTGCCCTGCTGTAATTTGTTTACCCTTCATGCCATGTTGTTTTTCTAAGGAGAGCACCTCTAGTGAACTATGGAACCCGGTCCAATCTGTACCATTGATACATCTTCCACTGTTACTTGTTTACTTGATGCAAACCATTACCTTCCACACCATACGTTTAATCCTTTGTTAAATCAAACCGGTGAGCTTGACAACCTCACCGTTTGTTGGGGAAAAGTCTTGAGTTTGTGTTGTGCAGGTCTCCGCGTTGCTTGCAACACCTGTGTGACGTTTCCTTCCTCCTTCTAGTTCGATAACCTCGGTCTCAACTAAGGGAAAAATTGCTGCTTGCTGTTTCACACCTTGCTCTTGGGGTTCCCAACAAGCTCTGCGTAGACAGCCATCAAGGATGCCGGGAAGAACTTCATATCTCCCCCGATGTAGGGACGATGGTGGCGGAGGCTACATATAGTTTCGTGGAGATTTGATCGGGTGCTTAGGGTTTCTGCATCGGGGGCTTCTTATAGGCGAAGGGGGAGGCCGAGGCAGCGGCAAAGGGCCCCAGAACCCTCCCAGGTGTAGGGAGGGCCCACCCATGCCTAGGGGAGGTCTGGGCGCCCTAGCCTGCCTCTCCGGCTCCCGTCTGGACTTCTTGTTCCCCACAGAAAGTAATTGACTTTGATGTTTGTCCCATCCAATTCCGAGAATATTTGTTTACTAACTTTTCTGAAACCAAAACAGCAGAAAACAGGCAACTGGCACTGTGGCAACTTGTTATTAGGTTAGTACTATAAAACATGTAAAAAGCACCTCAAAGTGTAGACAAGCAAGGCAAAGTAGATACTAAACAAGCATGGAGCATAAAAAATTGTAGATACGTTTCCGACGTATCAGTGGGGAGGCGGCAAGGTGAAGGGAAATCTCCCCAAGTACACTTCATGTGGCCGGCAGCAAGGAGAGGGAGGAATCCTCCCTTAGGTAGGATTCCTTCCCTCCCTCCACTTGGCTACCAATGCTAGCGTTTGACTTTTTCAAACTGGCTTTTTTGACTTTCAAACTAGAGTTTGATTTCTCTCTTCTAATAGCCCAGCCAAGTGACCTAGTACATGATGCAACCATTACACTTTGTTATGACACATCCATGTACCCTTCCCCCTCCGGATCGGTGGACCTTCTAGACCCTTCTAGTACATTCCAATGAAAACACCGAAGCACTTCCTAAACTCCGGAATTGGACTTTCCTTATATGAATATTATTCTCCGGACCATTCCAAACCACCTCGTGATATCCCGGATCCCATCAGAGACTCTGAACAACATTCAGTATCTTTACTCACTTTTCATATCTACTAAAAAACATCGAATCCTTAAGTGTGTCTCCCTACTGTTCGTGAATTATGCAGACATGATCGAGACTCTTCTCGGATCAATAACCAATAGAGGAATCTGCAAATTCATATGGCTCACACATATTTCAACGATTACTTTGTGATCTAATGAACCATTTACATACGATACCAATTTCCCTTTGTCTCGCGATACTTTACTTATCCGAGGTCTGATCATTGGTATCTATGCATACCTAGTTCAACCTCGTTACCGATAAGTACTCTTTACTCGTTCCTGTGATATGTGATCCCTTGTGAGCCAGTCACATGCTTGCAAGCTAATTGGATGACATTCCACCGAGAGGGCCCAGAGTATATCTATCCGTCATATGGATGGACAAATCCCACTCTTGATCCATGTGCCTCGACACATACTTTTTGAACACTCAATGACACCTTTATAGCCACCCAATTATGATGTAGTATTTGATGTCATCATAGCATCCATCCGGTGATGGTGATTAGCATGATCTCATGGTCAAAGGATTTAGGTTACTATGTATCTGAAAGCTAATAGCAAACAAACTATTGAAATGACTTAATCTTTATGCTACGCTTAACTATAGGAGTATGTCCATCACATCATTCTCCTAATGATATGAACTTGTTGTTAATAACATCTCAATGTTCATGATCAGGAAACCATGATCATCTATTAACCAAACAAGCTAGTATTACAAAGAGGCTTTACTAGGGACTCTAAAAAGCTTACAAATCACACAAGTATTAATATTTTCGATTAATATAATTATAGCATGAATGTAAAAATTTATCATAAACACAAAAGAATAATAATAACTACTTTTATTATTGCCTCTTGGGCATATCTCCAACAATATGCAATCCTGTCTTTCTATTTTTCCCTGCATAGGAAATGACGTTTGATGATGGAAATCACAACATTAAAGTCAAAGATACGAGATTTCCAACAAACCAAAGAAATCAGGGGTTGTGAAGAGGAAATAGAAGGTTTAGAGACCAACTATACGACGGGAATAAAATTCTGGCCGTATAGTTTTCACCGACACCGCTAGGTCAAACAGAACAACTTTCGTGAAGGGACCCCTATATAAAGAGACCTCTCGCAACGAGAAAAGAGCCGCCAAGCTAGAAACACACAACACCGAAGAGCCACCGGAGGAATAGATCTAGATCCAATCTCATAACCCATCTCCACCATCATAGCCATAGTCCACCACTTGTAATAGTAGATCTTATCTCCAGTTGGCGACTTTGTACGACTACTACTATCAATCTCATGATTTCCAATACAGTGTTTATGATTGTTGATCTCATCTCTATGTGTGAGTAATTCTCCTTGGGCTAAGGGCTTCGGCCTAGCCATGTAGTTTGAGCATGTTATTTCTCATAGATGGGATCGTGTATTAGTTTGTATGACATGATGATTATTGTATCCTCTCTTTCCTCAATCTAAGGACTTGTCAGGTACCCAAGACACTGAGGATTGATATAGGTATAGGGAGTATGAGTAATGACTAATCTGCAGGATGGAGACCCTAGTGATAGAAAGGGTAGTACGGCTGTATGTGAGGGATTTACTTGAGATTAATGGTGACATCACTGTGCATATCATTAGTTTTATTTCTTCTATGGATGAGACTAATAGGTTATTGCTATAAGAGGTTGTGGAGGCAATAGCAGTTATGGATACACTGCCAACATATAATTATCTTGCTCTAACAATTACATGCGTACTTTATTATTATCTTTTATTCCCATCAGATGTTTTGCACAACTATAGGTGAAACCGAACGCCCTAGGCCCTCTCTCTCCATCATCGACAACAACAAAAGATCGCAAACTCTTGGTCCGGTAAAACACTAAAAGAATTATAAAACTCCTGAAGGTCCGTTAAAGTAAATTCACCATGCTTTCTGCTTCCCGGGGTTTCGATAACCTAGGTCTACTAGGGAAAAAGAGCTATACTACATCCCTAATCTGGATCGAAGGTATCAAGTAAGAACCCATTTTAAGTTAATAGCACCTAATTTGTTAGGTTCCAGGAAGAGCAGAGTATCAACTGCATATTGGGGACAAATCACTCCTCCTGGAACAAAATTAGGGCAGAGCCCTCTAATGGCCCAACATACAGAGCCTTTGATCAACATTCTAGAGAAAACATCAATCATGATATTAAACAACATGGGTGCAATGGGGTCACCTTGTCTAAGACCTTTACCAGTTAAGAATAAATCATTCTCAAAATCATTTACCTTAACTCCTAGAGATCCTCCTAATGATATTTGTCTAATAAATCTAATGAAAGTAGGGAAAAAAACCTCTAAGCTCTAAACCTCAAAAAGGAAGTCTAGATTTACTCTATCATAGTCTATCTTAAGTACCAGGCTTTTGTTTTTACTGCTATGCACCTCATGGATGATCTCATGAGCAGTAACCACACTTTATAGAATGAATCTACCCCTGACGAAAGCAGACTGATTGGGGGATATGATTCTACCTATGACTTCAGCCAATCTATTAGTCAAAACCTTAGTAAAGATTTTGAAGGAACAATTTAGTTTACTTATGGGTCTAAATTTTTTCATAGTTTTAGCATCATTCTCTTTTGGTATCAAAGTAATCATAGAAAAGTTCAATCTAAAGATATCTAAGTGATATTCATACCAAGAATTAAACATTGAAATAAGGTCATTTTTGACAATCTCCTAGTAAGACTGATAAAACATAAAGGATAACCCATCAGGCCCAGGGGCCCCTTCAGCATAGGATCCAAAAACTGCTATTCTAATTTCCTCTTCAGTAAAAGGAGCTCCTAGTTCTATGTTTTTAGCCTCACTAACTTTTTCTTCTTTAGATAAAAAGTCTTGTTTCAACTTTATATTAGGTCTAAGTGCCCATGCAAAAAATATCTTCGTAGTAATAATTAGCAACTTTAAGCATATCATTAATCTTAGTCACTGGCCCATCTAGGCCCTCAAGGACATTTATTATTTTTTCTCCTTCTCTAGTTAGCCACTGCGTGAAAGTAAGCAGTGTTCCTATCCCCTTCTAATACGTTCCTATCCCTAGATCTTTGCCTAGCTTTAGTTTCCTCCATAATCCAAAACTTCCGGAGTTCTTTAAAGATCCAATCTAGTCTACCTCTCTCCTCATAAGAAAGAAATTGAGTTTCGGATTTAATGTCTAAGGAATCATATTCCTCCATGAGCTCTTTCTTAGTCTTCCTAATGGCAGCTTATATATTAATGTTCCAGCCCTTGGCTAGTTTTCTAAAATACCTAACTTTACCTTGATAAACATTAAGAGGATTAGATCTATCTATTCTCAAAGACCAAGCTTTGATAACTATAACTTTGAAATCTGCTATAGCTATCCATCATTTTTTTCAAATCTAAATCTAGAAGGTTTTGGAATACAGTGTTCTCCTGAGTCCCAAATTATGGGAGTGTGATCACTCCCTACTCTAGAGAGGGGAAAGTTCCTATCAAAATCAGTAGAACAAAAAATTCTATCTAGCTTACACATGGTAGGATCTGTAGGGTTCGCAACATAGAAAACAAAAAATTTCCTATGATGGGAACAACTATGTACCAAGATCTATCTACTAGATACAAACAACGGGCGGATGTATATCCGTAGAGAACATACCCTTGAAGACCGACAAAGCTTAACGAGTTAAACTCGTGGTTGATGTAGACGATCTCTTGCCGATCTCAAGATCGAGAGGAAGTCCTAGCGCCGCAAATCAGCAGCGCATCCGTGCTCGCACACACGTCTGAGGCACCGAGCAACCTCTGCCTCCTCGCTCCAGCGATGCAGCAGAAGCATAACTCTTTCTTGCTGAATAGCCACCGGGAACATGTATCTCGCTAGTCCGAGACCATGGAGAATAAATTCTAGAGGAGGAGAGAGATCATTCACGAGGAGGTGTGACTGAGAAGTGAGGAGGGCGGTGCCTTTTATAGGACAGAGGGGGAACCCCAAGTGGGTGGCCGGCGCATGGGCATGCCCCCTTGCCCTCCCCTCTTCATGTGGGTGGACACTCCACTCACAAAATTCCTTTAAATTTCCTCCACTCAAAATCCCACTCAAACTTGCAATTAAATTTCCACCAAATTTAATGCAAACTCTCATTAAATAAAACTCTTTTATTTATTCAGAAACTTGTCAATTACTTTAATGACAAACATTCACATATAACCCCTTGCTAGAATTCTATTTCACATGCATAACCACTTTATGCAATTTCACCCGAAAACCTGTTTCGATATCTAGTGAAATAAATTCCTGCGCTTGTTATTCTTTCCGGCATGAAACTTTTGCTCCAATTGGATGTCGGTGTCTCTTAAGTGTGTCACCCTACGGTTCGTGAATAATGCGGACATGATCGAGACCCCTCTCGGATCAATAATCAGAAGCGGGATCTGGAGACCCATACTGACTCCCACACATTCAACGATGACTTTCTTGTGATCGTCGGAACCTTTTATGCTAGTATCTTAATCCCTTTGTTTCGCGATATATTACATGTCCGAGATTCAATCATCGGTATCTCCATACCTAGTTTGATCTCGTTACTGGCATGCACTCTTTTCTCATTCCCGTGATATAACATTTTAGTGATCAAATCACTTGCTTGCAAGCTAACCTATGTGATATCACCGAGAGGGCCCAGAGTATATCAATCCATCATCGGGATGAAAAAATTCCACTCTCGATCCATGGGCCTCAACATAGCACTTTATTAGTTCTGAACCCATCTTTATAATCACCCTGTTATGGTGTGACGTTTGATGTTATCAAGAAACTCTTCCAGTGTTAATGATTGACATGATCTCATGGTCTAAGGATTAGGATCACTTCGTAAGTTGTTATAGCAATATAAACTCAATGACTTTGATCGTAATGCTATACTTCGGATGAATGTTCATCACACCATTACAATAATGTTGTGATCCCGTTATTAACAACATCCAATGTCCATGATCAGGAAACCTTGATCATCTTGTTAATCAACGAGCTAGTTCATGAGAGAGGCATAACTAGGAACTTTTTGTTTGTTTATTAAACACACATGTATTAATGTTTCCGTATTAATACAATTATAGCATGCTAAATAAACATCTATCATATACTTGGAATACACATAATAAACACTTTATTATTGCTTCTCAGGGCATATTCCCTTCAGTCTCCCACTTGCACTAGAGACAATAATCTAGTTACATAGTGATGAATCTAACACCCATGGAGTTCTGGTGTTGATCATGTTTTGCTCTAGGGAGAGTTTTAGTCAACGGATCTGCTACATTGAGATCCGTGTGTACTTTACAAATCTTTATATCTCCATCCTTGACATGCTCGCGGATGGAGTGAAACCGGCGCTTAATATGCTTGGAATTCTTGTGAGACCTTGGTTCTTTGGCATTGGCAATGGCACCATTGTTGCCACAATAGATCACCATTGGGTCTAACGCGCTTGCAACCACACCTAGTTCGGATATGAACTGCTTCATCCAAACCACTTCCTGAGCCGCTTCCGAAGCAGCAACATATTTGGCCTCCGTTGTTGATCCCGCTACCACAGGTTGTTTGGAACTCCTCCAACTAACCGCTCCTCCATTCATGAGAAATAAGTATCCGGATTGAGACTTAGAGTCATCCGGGTCGGTGTCAAAGCTTGCGTTGACATAACTCTTAGCGACGATCTCTTCTTCACCTCCGTACACAAGAAACATATCCTTAGTTCTTCGTAAGTACTTAAGGATATTCTTGACTGCTATCCAGTATTCCGAACCTGAATCCGATTGGTACCTACTAGTCAAAATAATAGCATGTGCCACATCCGGTCTTGTACATAGCATGGCGTACATTATAGAGCCTATGGCTGAAGCATAGGGGGCTTTGTCCATTATCTCTCTTTCTTCCGCCGTAGACGGACTTTGAGTCTTACTCAATGTCTTGCCTTGCAACATAGGTAAGAACCCCTTCTTACTTTTGTCCATTTTAAACTTCTTTAAAATCTTATCAAGGTATGTACTTTGCCATAGCCCTATTAGGCGCCTAGATCTATCTCTATAGATCTTTATGCCTAATATGTATGACGCTTCACCTAGGTCCTTCATTGAAAATTTGCTGTTTAGATAACTTTTAACACTGTTTAAAAGATCTATATCATTTCCGATCAATAATATGTCATCCACATATAATATCAGAAATGCCACATTGCTCCCACTCACTTTCTTGTAAATACAAGCTTCTCCATAAGTTTGGACAAATCCAAACTCTTTGCTCACCTCATCAAAGCGTAGATTCCAACTTTATGATGCTTGCTTCAATCCATAGATGGATCGCTGAAGCTTGCACACCTTGTTAGCATCCTTAGGATCGACAAAAACCCTTTGGTTGTATCATATACAACTCTTCTTCAATATTACCATTGAGAAATGCGGTTTTGACATCCATCTGCCATATCTCATAATCGAAATATGCAGCAATTGCTAACATAATCCTAACTGACTTTAGCATCGCTACGGGAGAGAATTTCTCATCGTAGTCAACTCCATGAATTTGTCGAAACCCCTTTGCGACAAGTCAAGATTTATAGACGGTCACATTACCATCAGCATCAGTTTTCCTTTTGAAAATCCATTTGTTCTCCACGGCCTTTCGGTCGTGAGGTAATTCCACCAAGTTCCGAACTTGATTTTAATACATGGATTCCATCTCGGATTTCATGGCTTCTAACCATTTGTTGGAATCCGGGCTCATCATCGCTTCTTCATACGTCGCAGGGTCATCAATTTCATCAACCATGAAATTCATAACGGGGTTTCCATACAACTCGGGAGCTGCATGCGTCCTGCTAGACCTGCGAGGTTTGGTAGTACTCTCTTTCGGAGTTTCATGATCATTATCATTAGTTCCCTCTTCAACAGGTGAAGCCAACTCCGGAACAACTTCCGGCGCTACGCTACTCGCCATACTTTGAAGAGAAGGTTCAATAACCTCTTCGAGTTCTACCTTCTGACTACTCACACCTTTCGCGAGAAACTCTTTCTCTAGAAAGGATCCATTCTTGGCAACAAAAACCTTGCCCTCGGATCTGTGATAGAAGGAATACCCAATAGTTTCCTTAGGGTATCCTATGAAGACGCATTTTTCTGCTTTGGGTTCGAGTTTATCTGGTTGAAGTTTCTTCACATAAACATCGCATCCCCAAACTTTAAGAAATGACAGCTTAGGTTTGTTTCCAAACCACAATTCATACGGTGTATTTTCAACGGATTTAGATGGTGCCCGATTAAAGTGAATGTTGCAGTTTCTAGTGCATAACCCCAAAATGACAATGGCAAGTCCATCAGAGACATCATAGATCGAACCATATCCAATAAAGTACGATTACGATGTTCCGACACACCATTTCATTTGTGGTGTTCGCAGTGTGAGTTGTGAAACAATTCCACACTCTTTCATGTGAGTGCTAAACTCGTAACTTAGATACTCACCTCCACGGTCGAACTGTAGAAATTTGATCTTTCTATTACGATGATTTTCCACTTCATTCTGAAATTCCTTGAACTTTTCAAAGGTTTCAGACTTACGTTTCATCAAGTAGATATAACCGTATCTACTCAAATCATCCGTGAAAGTAACAAAATAACGATATCCACCTCGCGCTGACACATTCATTGGACCACATACATCGGAATGTATGATTTCCAATAAATCTGTCGCCCATTCCATTGAACCGGAAAACGGCGTTCTAGTCATCTTGCCCATAAGGCATGGCTCACATGTATCAAATGATTCAAAATCAAGTGATTCCAAAAGTCCATCCGAATGGAGATTCTTCATGCATTTCACGCCAATATGACCTAGACGGCAGTGCCACATATATGTGGATATATCATCATTAAGTTTAATCCTTTTAGCATCAACATTATGAATATGTGTAACATTATTATCGAGATCTAATAGAAATAAACCATTCATCATCGATGCATGACCATAAAAGATTTCATTCATATAAATAGAACAACCATTGTTCTCGGATTTTAAATGAATAACCACTTCACATCAAACACGATCCAGATACAATGTTCATGCTCAGTGCAGGCACCAGATAACAATTATTCAAGTTTATAACTAATCCCGATGGCAAATGGAGAGGTAGCGTTCCGACGGCGATCACATCAACGCTTGATCCATTGCCGACATGCATCTTGACCTCACCCCTTGCTAGCGGTCGCTTGTTCCGCAACCCCTGATTCGAGTTACAAATATTAGCAACTAAACCGGTATCAAATACCCAGGTGCTACTGCGAGCACTAGTCAAGTACACATCAATAACATGTATATCATATATACCATTGTTTGCCTTGCTGGCCTTCTTGTCTACCAAATACTTGGGGTAGTTGCGCTTCTAGTGGCCAGTCCCCTTACAATAGTACCACTCGGTATTAGACTTAGGTCCAACTCAGGGTTTCTTTTCAGGCACGGCAACCGACTTGCCGCCCTTACTTCCCTTCCGTTTTCCCTTCTTGTCTTTCTTGAAACCAGTGTTCCTATTGATCATCAACACTTTATGTTCCTTTTTTGATCTCCACTTATGTAGTTTTAAGCATTAAAAGAAGCTCGGGGAGATACTTCTTCATGCCTTGCATATTATAGTTTATCACAAAGCTCTTATAGCTAGGTGGCAGAGACTGCAGAACACGATGGATGCCTAAGTCAATGGGAATCGATATTCCCATGGACACAAGATTATCGGCGTAACCCGACATCTTGAGTACATGGTCACTTACGGAGCTATGCTCTTCCATCATGCAACTATAGAACTTTTTTGAAGCAAATTGTAGCTCTCTACATTAGCATGTGTGTCGAAAATCATTTTCAACTCACCCATTGTATCAAATGCATTGCCGTTTTCGAAATGCTTTCGAAGTTCCGGCTCTAGCCCATACAATATGCCACAATGAACTAAGTTGTGGTCCTCCTGACGAGTCTGATAGACATTCTTCTCCTCATCAAGGGCATCCACAAAAGGTGGGGGGCCTAGCAGAGCTTCTAGCACATATTGCTTTTGTGCAGTAGAGAGGAGAATCCTCAAATTCATGGCCCATTCGGTAAAGTTGCTACTGTTCGTTGCAAGTTTCTCTTTCTCCATGAACACATTGAAATTAAAAGCAGGTGGTGCCATCTACAACAGAATTTGTAAAGTTTAGACTAAGTTTATGATAGATTGAGTTCAACTAATCCACATTATGAATGAACTCCCACTCAAAAACGACATCCCTCGTGTCTTTTTGGTGATTACATGAAGCAAATCCACTACACCAAGTCTGATCATCACGTGAGTTGGTGTAGGTTCAAAGGCGAGCATCAAATGGGCATCATATCTACTATATGACTCATGCTTAACCTTTCGGTCCGTGTTCCGAGGCCATGTCTGTACATGCTAGGCTCGTCAAGTAAGAACCTTAGTATTCGCGTGTGTAACTGTCTTACACCCGAAATATGGTCGTGGATCCAAGAACACCCGATCATCACGTGATGTCTTGGAACGACAAAAACATAATCGGTGCATACTAAAGGAAGAACACATTCTTATCTTGATATTTAAATGAGGGATCATCTTATTATGCTAATAAAACGCCAAACAAGCAATATAAGATGCTATCAAACATCACATGTTTATTAGTGGAATGATATGGTTCCCACATATGATCTCTATCATGTGCATCGTGGTATGATCACTATCAAACCTTTATGTGTAAGGCCCAGGTCTATGGAACTTACACGTTATGTGTGTTGTAAGAGTATCATCTCATACTTCTACTTACAACATCACCATATCATAACACTAGCCCAGCAACAATCTAAACTAGACGCCTCTAATTTATCCATTGCAAATTTTACGTGGCTTAGGGCTTTCGAAGATAGAACCATTCATACCTACGAACATGAACCACAACGAGGATAACCAAATTGTTGACAACTCGTTGCAAAATAGATATTGACTATAGTAGGAGAGACAGACACCCGCTAGCCACTTATGCAAACTAGTTGCATGTCAAGCGTGGAACAGGTCTCATGTGCGAGGACATGTAAAGTTTGTCCGGTCCGCTTCATCCCACTATACCACCAATATCCAAAATTACAACTAAGGAGCAACAACATGATCATCATCGCCCACATACTCATATGTGTACTACCCGTGTAAAGCATCTACGCATAGATCCGGCTCTGATACCACTGTAGGGTTCGTAGCATAGAAAACAAAAATTTCCTATGATGGGAACAACTATGTACCAAGATCTATCTACTAGATACAAACAACGGGCGGATGTATATCCGTACAGAACATACCCTTGAAGACCGACAAAGCTTAACGATTTAAACTCGTGATTGATGTAGACGATCTCTTGCCGATCTCAAGACCGAGAGGAAGTCCTAGCGCCGCAAATCAACAGCGCATCCATGCTCGCACACATGTCCGAGGCACCGAGCAACCTCCGCCTCCTCGCTCCAGTGATGTAGTGGAAGCACAACTCTTTCTTGCCGAATAGCCACCGGGAACATGTATCTCGCTAGTCTGAGACCATGGGGAATAAATTCTAGAGGGGGAGAGAGATCCTTCACGAGGAGGTGTGAGTGAGAAGTGAGGAGGGGGTGCCTTTTATAGGAGAGAGGGGAAACTCCAAGGGGGTGGCCGGCGCATGGGGCTTCCCCCTTGCCCTCCCCTCTTCATGTGGGTGGACACTACACTCACAAAATTCCTTTAAATTCCCTCCACTCAAAATCCCACTCAAACTTGCAATTAAATTTCCACCAAATTTAATGCAAACTCTCATTAAATAAAACTCTTTTATTTATTCAGAATTTTGTCAATTACTTTAATGACAAACATTCACATATAACCCCTTGCTAGAATTCTATTTCACATGCACAACAACTTTATGCAATTTCACCCTAAAACTTGTTTCGGTATCTAGTGAAATAAATTCCTACCCTTGTTATTCTTTCCAGCATGAAACTTTTGCTCCAATTGGATGTCGGTGTCTCTTAAGTGTGTCACCCTATGGTTCGTGAATAATGCGGACATTATCGAGACCCCTCTCGGATCAATAATCAGAAGTGGGATCTGGAGACCCATTGACTCCCACACATTCAACGATGACTTTCTTGTGATCGTCGGAACCTTTTATGCTAGTATCTTAATCCCTTTGTTTTGCGGTATATTACATGTCCGAGATTCGATCATCGGTATCTCCATACCTAGGTTGATCTCGTTACTGACATGCACTCTTTTCTCGTTCCCATGATATAACATTCCAATGATCAAATAACTTGCTTGCAAGCTAACCAATGTGATATCACCGAGAGGGCCTAGAGTATATCTATCCGTCATCGGGATGAACAAATTCCACTCTCGATCCATGGACCTCAACATAACACTTTATTAGTTCTGAACCCATCTGTATAATCACCCTGTTACGGTGTGATGTTTGATGTTATCAAGAAACTATTCCGGTGTTAGTGATTGACATGATCTCATGGTCTAAGGATTAGGATCACTTCATAAGTTGTTATAGCAATATAAACTCAATGACTTTGATCGTAATGCTATACTTCGGATGAATGTTCATCACACCATTACACTAATGTTGTGATCCCGTTATTAACAACATCCAATGTCCATGATCAGGAAACCTTGATCATCTTGTTAATCAACGAGCTAGTTTATGAGAGAGGCATAACTAGGAACTTTCTGTTTGTTTATTAAACACACATGTATTAATGTTTCCGTATTAATATATTTATAGCATGCAAAATAAACATCTATCATATACTTGGAATATACATAATAAACACTTTATTATTGCCTCTCAGGGCATATTCCCTTCAGGATCTTCCTGATTATTACCCCATGTATAAGCCCTGCCTGAAAGGCCAATCTCCATGAGAGCCCATAACACTATCCAAGGATTTAATTTATCTACCCATTTATATTATATATTCTTATTATTCTTATCCTCAGGGGATGTAATTAGATTAAAATCCCCTCCTATCATAGCTGGCCCATCCTAGTTAAGGAAAAGATCATGTAGCTCAGAGATGAAGTCTTGCTTCTTCTCTTCATATGCAGAACAATAAACAGTAGCAATTCTACAAACAAAATCAGTAACTTTATTTTTAAGGACAACTCTAACTGAAAAGGATCTAATATCCTAGGAAACTACATCAAAGAGATCTAAGTTAATACCAACTAGAATACCACCTTCAGTACCAATAGAAGGTAGGTACACTACTAGGAAAAGGCCTATCAGTGGCGCACCATTTTGGGACTTCTGTGGCGCATATGGGATATGCCACTGTTATCTCGCCACTAAATTGTAGTTCTGTGGCGCATATAGAAATGCGCCATAGAAGTCCCGAACCAGATCTCAAACTTCTGTGGCGCATTTGGCCAATATGCGCCACATAAGTTTTTTTCAAATTTAAAAAAAACGGCCAGATCTGGCTGGAGGTGGTGCCCGCCAGAGGTGGGGGTCGCCGATGGAGGAGAGAAGGAGGTCGCTAGTGGAGGAGGTGGAGGTCGCCGGTGGAGGAGAGGAGGAGGAGGCCGCCAGAGGAGGAGGGGGAGGGGGAGCTCGCCGGGGTGGAGGAGGAGGGAGGTGGGAGGAGGAGGAGCTCACCGGGGTGGAGGGAGGTGGGAGGAGGAGGAGCTCACTGGGGTGGAGGAGGAAAGAGCTCACCGGAGTGGAGGAGGGAGGAGCTCACCGGGGTGGTGGTGGAGGAGCTCACCGGGGTGGTGGTGGAGGAGGAGGAGAAGCTCACCAGGGTGGAGGAGGAGGAGGATCTCACCGGGGTGGAGGAGGAGAAGGTGAGGAGAATGAGAGAAGAAGGTGAGAAGGGGAAGGGTGGAGGAGTGGAAGAGTATAAGAGAGGGAGAAGGGGCGGGATTCAAATTTCGAATTTTGACCTCCAGACTTCTGTGGCGCATATGGAAGAATTGCGCCACAGAAGTTTGTCCTCCTTTTTTATTTTTTTGCAGGAAAAAACGATCTTTTGGCCATAACTTTTTACTCTTTTCGAATTTTGAAAATCTAAATAATCGCTAAACGACCAAAGGTCATTGCGAGCGGATGGCAAATCTCGTTCTCGTCATTTTGGTATATTTTACGTATTTTTCCGACATTGTATGCAAAAGTTATGGCCGTTTTACCGTGGCATAAACTTTTTTTTGCATAAAAAGTCAAAATGCATGTTTGTTAATTTTCCTACAAACTAGACCATTTTACCTATCACTATATGAAAGGATTTTATTTTTTGAAGTATTTTTCATTTTCTATTATTTTTTGCAAGGCTAAAAAGGCGATCCTCGGGAGGGAGGGGGGTAGAATCTGTTTTCCTACTCCAACTTCTGTGGCGCATGCCTCCATATGCGCCACAGAAGATGGTCATATGCGCCACAAAATATTGGTCAGAGTACAGTCAATGAGATTTCGTGATAGGGTCCACCCGAGCTTTCTCTGGCGCACATGTCCACATGCCCCACAGAAGTTGGAACTTCTGTGGCGCATGTGGACATATGCGCCACAGAAGTTCCAACTTTTGTGGCGCATTTTTCCTATATACGCCACAGAAGTGTGAAGACTTACGTGGCATTTGCTGAATCATGGACAACTTTTGTGGCGCATGGTCAGAACCATGCGCCACAAAAGGTTTGTCTATCTATAGCTAGTTTCCAAGTAGTGGTAGTTCCATGCAAAATTTCTATTTCCTAATAAATTCTTCAGAAAGGAATTACTAAAACTATCTTTTTTGGTTTCTTGAAAACCAATGTAATCTACTTTTAAAGGAATAAAATTATCTTCTATGTATTTTTGTCTAACAGGAGCATTGAGACTACTGCTATTCCAGAAAGCACTAATCATGAGCATCTCTTCCTGTGGTGCTTTCCCCGAGATTAATGTATAACCTCTATCCATCCTTCTGCTTCCTCATCTAAATCTCTAATACCAGATGAAGTATCAGCATGAACGATGGGAATGAAAACATCTATATTGACAATAGAAGAGATCACATCAGTCGCCTCTATTCCTATATTATCAAAAAGAGCATATAATTCTATAGTAGAAAGAGTTGTAAAAGGATTGACAACATTATACCTTTCATGGTTTTTGGGACCTCCAGGTGGCTGATCTTCTTCAAGTTGACACCTCTTTCAAGGATATTCTTGGATCTATCAACTCTGGTGCTCTGTCTAGTTGGTTGTACAGGGTCCCACTATTTATGCTTCTTTGGCACTTTTTGTTTCAGGAGATAATCATCCATTTCCCTCACCACCAAGTCCTTGAAGCTAGGCATTATGTCATCAGGGAGATCTACCACATGAACATCCATATTCTTTGCTTACATGTCCATTTTTTGAGCAAAACTCACATCTTCATATTGTTCTTCCATCCAGAACTTCCGAATCTCTGAATCAGTATCATGGGCCACAGGAGTCTTATACCAGATGAAATTCCCTTCCATATCTATTACACCTTTTTGCACCATCAATTGGAACACTGCATTGGCACTATAGGCTGAGTTTGCTGCCATCCTAACTTTGCTAGTAGCTTGCCCTCCATTCCTAGATGGAGCACCAGTACTTGATTGCGGTGATGACAGACCACTTCCAGAAGAACCACCTTGGCCCATATTTCCTCCCTGCCCAGTAAAATCATCTTCATTCCTCTTGTCCTGATCATTCTGGTCCTCATTCAGTTGTTCCTCATCTACTTCCACAGCAGGTACAAAAGTCTCTAAAGTGAAACCCAGATGGAACAGATGATCATGAAAGTTGAAGAGCCTACCCGCAGGAAGTTTGGAAGGATCCTTACACTTGATCAAGACTCTTACTTCTTTTGCATTGTTCTTGAAAATACTCTGCCAGTCCACATCTTCCAGAATAGTGATACGCTGTGAACGTATATATATTTTTTGATGTTCCATGCTTGTTTAGTATCCACTTTGCTTTGCTTTTTCTACACTTTGAGGTATTTTTATACTTTCTGGAACTAATCTATTAACAAGTTGTCATAGTGCCAGTTGCCTCTTTTCTGCTGTTTTTGGTTCCAGAAAGCCAGAAAATGAATCTTCTCGGAATTGGACGGGACAAAAGCCAAAGTCAATATTTCACAGAGGATAACACTGAGCCAGAAGACAAGACAGAGGAGGGCCACGAGGGGCCCACACCCCCAGCCGTGCGGCTAGGCCTGGAACGCGCCTAGGCGGGTGCGGCCGCCTCAGGCACCCCCTCGGTCTCCCCCTTCGCCTATAAGAAGCCCCCGATGCCAAAACCCTAAGTACCCGATCAGATCTCCACGAAATAGTCCGTAGCCGCCGCCACCATCGTCCCTAGATCGGGAGGATCTGAAGCTCTTCCCGGCACCCTGCCGAAGGGGAGAGATCATCCCTGATGCCTTCTTCATCACCATGCCAGCCTTCGATATGATGCGTGAGTAGTTCCACCTTGGACTATGGGTCCATACAGTAGCTAGATGGTTATTTCTCCTCCTTTGTGCTTCCATGTCTAGATCTTGTGAGCTCCGATCAAGATCATCAATTTGTAATCATGCATGTTGTGTTTGCAGGGATCCGATGGATATTGAGATTACTATGACAGATTGGTTAATGGTTTTATCTTATTGATTCTATCATGTCTGTGTTGTTTGAGATCTTGCATGCTCTCCGTTCCTAGTAGCTATCTTGGCCAAGTAGATGCTAGTGACTCCAAGAGGGGGTATTTATGCTCGATAGTGGGTTCATGCCTCTATTGAATCTGGGGAAGTGACAAAAAGCTCTAAGGTTGTAGATGTGTTGTTGCTACTAGGGAGAAAACAACGGTCTTTTGTTTATGGAACAATTGTATTGTTTACTTTACACACTTTGCTTAAAGCAGTTATCCGTTGCTTGCAACTTAATACTAGTGGGGGTTCTGATGATAACCTGGAGGTGGATTACTAGTCATAGGTGCAGTTGGATGGCGGTCTATTTATATTGTTGTAATGCCCAATCAAATCTCATAAGATCATGAATGTCTAGTATTGTATTTTCATGCCTTGCTCTGTCCTGTCAATTGCCCCGATGTAATTTGTTTACCCAGCATGTTGATGACCCACAAGTATAGGGGGTGTATCGTAGTACTTTCGATAAATAGAAGTGTCGATCCCAACGAGGAGCAGAAGGTGCTGAACAGTGGTATGGAGCAGGAACTCTCTACAAATACTTAGCAAACGGATTTTTAGGGGTTTTCTGATAAAACAACAAAACAAAGTGTAAGTAACAAAGAATAAACGCATCAAGTGGCCCAATCCTTTCTTAGCAAAGGATAAGCCGGTGGAAATACTTATAAGGACCAAACGTTCTCGAGGACACATGGGAATTCTGCCAAGTGCTTTCGCTTCATATAGCTAAGTACTCTTCTTTGGTTTTGTAAGTGTAACACCCCGGTCTAACTAAAAGACCAAGATGCTACCACATTCATACTTTAAAATTGAAAGCCTAATTTACCAGATAAATTGGCAAAGCCTCACATAAACATACGGTCACCAACGACATACTAGCATAACAATAAAACTCCGGAACCACCTGATCGAGCTCCACTTTTGCGTCAATAAAAGCTCAAAGAATCTAAAATACAAGTGTAGAAATAAACAATCTCAACACCTATGCATTACAGTATAATTTTTGAACCATTAAGGAGATCTATGCTATACATGAATTTCAAGTGTGTGTTTGTGATGACCTAGAAGGTCCTACACCCAGCCCCATGCATGCATACCGTCTTCATCAAACACCTGAAAAGTACGGTGACAACAAGGGTGAGCTCACCAGCTCAACAAGCACAATGGAATGGTAAAGAAACAGTGCAATCCCTCATCTCAAGTTAAGGAACAAGCAAATAATGATCGTGTTTACTACCTACATAACTAGATTATAACTAGAGAAGACTACACTGGCATGAACTAGAGGTTTAACCATAAATAGCACGTGTTCTAGCAAATAAACAATGCTATTGTGGTTCACTGTATTAACAAATCTTCATTATACTCTAACATTCTATTTCCTTACTGGTAGCTTTATTAATAAAAGATACTGATCTGAACAAAGGACCACGGGGTCACTCATTACCTAAACCTGCAACTCGCGCAAATATAATAAACTTGCATACATATTCAACAAGCAACCATGGCACCCCACAAAGTCACAAAAACTAGCTGTCACACATCACCTAAACAACACCATTGGTTATGGTAAAAGAACAAAACATGTATCACTCACAACAATCCAAGATAACACGACATAGTTGGCATCAGGAGATGCATATCAATGCACAAGTTTATTTTCATCTCATTCCATTACTGTATTTGTTTCATCCCATCTTATTTGCTGATACTGGTAAAGTCTGAGTGACACCCGTCGGCATCAAATCACTCCAACGTGTGGAGGGTGCCTCCAATGTGGATCGCAACCCAACACTGAAGGTCTCAAGGTTTCTATTGCTAGCATCTCATCTCATTACTTTTACCGGTATAGCTGAGCAGATGCCCGTCGACATCTGCTCACTCCAACCTGTGGAGAGTGCCACCAAAGTGGATCGCAATCCATCAATGAAGGTCGCATTAAATTTTGAGCATTAACATGGTCATGTTTCATTCCATTTCTTTTTTTAAACTTGAAACCGAGGATGGAACCCCTCTATGGCACACTCAGCTATACAATAAGAATTAGGAGAAACCAATGTCCACACGAAAAGGCTTGGAAATTTCAGCATATCAACACAAGGGACTAAATGATCACAATCCAAAAGAATGTATATTTCGTGATAAGGGAATAGTTGGGGATGGGAGATCACACCGTGATTACCATCCCAGATGTACTTTACTTTTAAAGCTCGATGGAGTGACCTCACAACTCAATCAACAAGACAAAGCACAATCACCTGTTAAGCAAGAATATACATATCTCAAACATTGCATCTATAAACATCACAAGAAATTAACCTAAGCGCCCCTCCTATGCGCCATCAACCTTTGTTCCATATAAGTTTTATTGTAAGATCAAGCTTCCAGATTTCAAACATGATGACCATTATATGTTCTGGAACATACACCAACACCTTAACAACCTTGACTATTAGGCAATTTTCTAATGAATAAGACTAATCCCTCGGTTTTAGAAATTTAGATTATCATGCCCAAAACAGGACAGACCGTGTGTTATTCACATAAAAACCATCATATATATTGGATCATGGAAAACTATATCATTGCATACATCCGCAGGAAATTATGTATATCCAAGATGTTGAGCAAGTAATAGAAATTTGACCTAGGAACAAGGCTAGTATCTGACAGAAAATTAGTGCAGAGATCTGAAACTAGTAACAGCAAAGCATCATGTACTGTGAAGACCATAGTTTCTAGATCGCTCAACGGAAAAACACAAATGAGCACTCTATGGAAAGCTAAGAGAAATACCTACAAGATTACTACTGTACATTTTCTCGGATTTTGCATGGTTCAAGAGCAGTTTGGCTCGAACTATACTGTAATACTGCACCAATAGACCAAATAAATTTGCTATAGATCCTAGAATAGCTCACGAGTCTCCCAACCTCAAAGACTAAATTCGAATTAAGTGCTTGAACCACACAATAATACTAAAACTCAAGATCGCATATCCTACCAGATCAATCTTACAAAGCATCAATTGATTACGTGTATTACCCTTGAACACTTGACGCGACAAGACGTTGACGAGAGGAAGGAATCCTGTTCACCGTTACTCGCGCATACCCTTCACTCCGGTTACGTCTCTTCGAGTATCTCTCGTCCTCTGGTTCATTGTGGAGAGGAGATCGGGAAGAGCCAATTAGATTGGCCAGAGGTCGCACCGGCAGCAGGTGGTCGTGCGGCGGCGGAGGCAGGGGCGCCCATCAAAGACCGCTGTCTACTAGCAAGATGAGAGGCGGGAGACGGGGGTTGCAGATGTGCGGCGGCTGTCAGCTAGGGTTTGGGAGCAGGGTATGTTCAGTTGGTGCTAGAGAACCGGGTAAGCAAGACAGGCCGCGCACCTCATGTTAGTTCTAAAACAGCTCATCTCCACAGGTCAAATAAAATAGGACCCACGTCCATAACACAAGGATACACGGGAAGGTCAACAAACTCTACGTGAGTTCAAGATGAATGTAAAACCTAGTTTTAGTTAACACATTATAAATACTGTACTAACAAACTCTGGATTTATAAGACAAAGATAAATAGAAAAACCCGACCACCTGTCACATGCATTTATGTTGTCTAATATACTGTATAATTACAGTTTCTAACTCGAGTATCGTACCTCTATGGCAAAATGTCCACCTTTTCATTCTTCTTTACAAAATAGAAACGATTGTGTAATCGTATCAAAATTGGGGTATTACAGTAAGTGTTGTGTGGGTGAACCTGTGCTAATGTACCGACAGTACTTGGACTAATACATACTTGTGATTAAACCTCCCGCAAACATCCGTAACTATAGGAAAGTAATTAAGATATAAATCTAACCACAGCCTTAAACTCTGAGATCCTACGCTCCCTTGTGCAAAGGTGTCCTAACGGGAGTTCAGGTTTCTATCACTCCGGCAACCCCACAATTAGTAGCAAATACACAATGCATTCCCCTAGGCCCATAAATGGTGAAGTATCATGTAGTCGATGTTCACATGACACCACTAGAAGAATAGCACCACAACTAAATACTAAACCATTGAATAATAACTCAACACAAATCCACTAATAACAACATGACTTCTCCCATGTCCTCAAGAACTAAACGAACTACTCACGAGACATCATATGGATCAAGATCAAAGATGATATGATAGTGGATAACAATCTGAACATAAACAATAATCCAATGGTTCCACTCACAAGCATCAACTACAATAGTAATTAACACCGAGAAAGTTTCCCCTAAGAACTAAAGCAAGATCCAACACAATTGTTACAACAGGACGGAGTGGTGATGATGGTGCTGGTGGAGATGATGGTGTGGATGATGATGATGATGATCCCGATGAAGCCTAGCTTGACGATGGTGTTGATGGCGATGATCTCCCCTCTCCGGGAAGGAATTCCCTCGGCAGAAATCTGTCTGCCAGAGAGATATTTCTCTCTCGTTGTTTTCCGCCCCCAGAGGCAGCGGAAATCTATCTGTGGTCGCTCCCCGAGGCTTAGGATTTCGTAGGGAAGATATAGGCGAAGGGGCGGAGTTAGAGGCCAGGCAGGTGGGCCACACATGCCCTAGGTGCGGGGTCAGGTGGGCCCGTGCCTAGGGGGTGTGGGCCCCCTGCGGCCCCTCTTCGCTCCTCCTTCACTACTAGGAAAACGCCTGTTCCTGGCGCACCTGAAAAGGCCTTCCGTGGTGCACTAGCAGTGCGCCACGGGCCTCACGCTACGGCTATCTCCTAGCCGTGGCGCACTTCCTGGTGCGCCACGGTTGTGTCGAGATAGGTGTGGCGCACTACCAAGTGCGCCACGGGTAGGGGTACAGGGTGCGCCACAGATGTGTTTTTCAAAAAAAAAATGCAAAAAACACCCTCGTTTTGAATTGCAAAAGCAATCGGGTCCGTGCATCGCCGCCGTCGTGTCACCTCGCCGGAGCATGGTCATGGCCACGACCTACCACCGCAGGGAGGTGCGGGAGGCCGTGACCGCTCTAGTCCTCGCCGGCGTCGAGGTGGTAGGAAGGGAGTGGTTGGAGAAAGGGAGGTAGGAAGAGAGGGAGGTAGGAAGGGAGTTCGGTGAGGAGAAGGATGCCGCCGTCGCCCGTTGTCACTGCGAGGAGGAGGAGAAGGCCGCCGTTGTTCTGCCGTCACTGCAAGGAGAGGATGAGGCCGTCGTCGCGCCACCGTAGAAAGGACGCGGCCATGCAAAGAGAGGAGGAGGCCGGAGAAAGGACGCCGGAGCAAGGTGGCCAGAGAGAGGAGAAGGGGAAGGAGGAGAATAAAGAAGGAGAAGGGAGAAGGAAGAAGGAAGAAGAATAAGGGAGAAGGAGAAGGAAGAAGGAGAAGGGAGAAGGAAGAAGAAGAAGGAAGAAGAAGAAGGGAGAAGGAAAAGGGAGAGGGAAAAGGGGAAAGGAAAAGGTAGGTGTAGGCGGGGTGGGGATTCAAAATTTGAATCCTGCCCAACTTACCCGTAGCGCACTAGGTGGTGGTGCGCTACGGGTAAGTTGCCCTTTATTTATTTTTTCTGCAGGAAAAAACGGTCTTTTGACCGTAACTTTTTACTCTTTTCAAATTTTGAAAATCTAAATAATCGCTAAACAACCAGAGATAGTTGCGAGATGATGCGAAATCTCGTTCTCGTCATTTTGGTATATTATACGATTTTTTTCGACATCGTATGCAAAAGTTACGGCCATTTTATCGTGGCATGACTTTTTTTTGCAGAAAAATTCAAAACTCATGTTTGTTAATTTTCCTAGAAACTATACCATATTATCTACCTAAATATGAAAGGAATTAATTTTTTAAAGTGTTTATCATTTTCTTTTATTTTTTGTAAAGCTTAAAAAGGCGATCCACGGGGGAGGGGGGTGGAGTTGGTGCAGGATAGTTAGGCGTAGGGCACTAGGGCAAGGTGCCCTACTACTAAGTTTATACATCCGTGGCGCACATGGCATAGTGCGCCACATAACTTGCCACAACCGTAGCGCACCTACCCCATGTGCGCTACGGGTACGTGGCATGCGGCTGGCAGGCCCCTGGCCCATATATATCTGTGGCGCACATACCCTATGTGCGCCACAGTTGTTCTAGTTACTAGTAGGGCACTGTCACAGGTGAGCCACGCCTATTTTACCCATGGGACACTTCAACCAGTGAGCCACGGATGTGCGGATTACCTATAGCCATTTTCCTAGCAGTGCTTCTGGCTTCCTTCGTCTTCTGGTAAAATAATATGTTTCCATATTTTTGTAGTATTTTTCTGATCTACACGAAATTGCACCGAAACGCCTTCTTTTCCATCAGAATCCAGACTCCGGCAGTCCATCTTTCAAGAATCATCCAACATGCATAAACAGATGAAAAGCCATAAGTAATACCTCATAATAAGACAAATATCAATGAATAGAGGTAAATTATGATATAGAAAAGTGATGCAAATTGGGCGTATCACATGTTATGTTGTTTATCTTAAGGAGAACACCTCTAGTGAACTGTGGACCCCGGTCCAATCTTTACCATTGATACACCTTCCATTGTTACTATTTACTTTCTACAAGCCACCATTACCTTTCACCCAAACGTTTAATCCTTTGTTTCAGCAAATCGGTGAGATTGACAATCTTACTGTTTGTTGGGGCAAAGTCTTGAGTTTGTGTTGTGCAGGTTTCCAAGTTGTTAGCAACACCTTGAGTCATTTCCTTCCTCCTACTGGTTCGATAACCTTGGTTTCTTACTGAGGGAAAACTTATTGCTGTACTCATCATACCTTCCTCTTGGGGTTTCCCAACGAAGCTCTAAAGTGATCTGAGCCACATCAAGACATTTTCTGGCGTCGTTGCCGGGGATGCTAAGGACGGCTTCACAAGGGAATTACTTCACAACCTTTCTCTTTACTATGTTTTTCTTTTGCTTAGTTTCTTTTTCTTTGTTTTGTTTGCTTCTTTTTATAAAAAAATCCAAAAAAAATAGTTTTGTTTGGTTTTCTTTTTCTTATCAAAAACACAAAAAAATTAGTTCGTACTTTAGTTGCTACCATGTCCGGTGTTGTTTCAATCACTGTGTCACCTATGGAAAGGATCTTTACTTTCAAACAAGGAAGTGAAGAGAGTTTCAAAGAAGCTTGGTCTAGAATTTCTGATTTACATGGAAAAACTGAGCCTAAAATGAGTTTAGGTTTAGTTATAGCAGTTTCTACCATGATCTTGCTCTTTGTTATAGATATGCTTTGGATGTTGTAGCAGGGTGAGATAGTTTTCAATGTAATGAGAATGAAGCTTTGGATGCCATAAAGAAGTCGATTACAATTTGTAATTTGCCTAGCAAGTCTGGTTCTTCCTTTATAAACATCTATGCTAGGTTGAACACTCTTGAGACTAGTACAGTTGCTTTGAAAGATTATGTTCCAGTAAGTTCCGAGCCTTCAAAATGGTTTCCTACAATAAAAGTTGCTATAAACAATGAAACTTTTGATGCTCGTTGTGATATCATGTCTGAATTTTGTCTTATGCCTAAATACATCTATGAGTCTTTGAATATTTGGGGACTTTCTGAAGGAGGAAAAGAAATATCTCTTACCAATAATGCAACTATATTACCCATTGGAATAGCTGAATGTTTGTTTACAAAGATCTCAGGGAAAGTGGTGTCTACTGATTATCAGGAAAAGGACAATTTACACTTGGAAGATCCCTACTGAAACACCTTGGAGTAATAATAGATGTGGGAAAAGGCATTATGCATTTTTCTTCCCCAATAAGTAATCATATGTTCCCTAAAGATAAGAAGAAAGGTAAGAAAGGTAGGAGCAAGAAATTTGATGTTAATGCTTCTTTATTTGAAAATACTTGATTCTTGCTTCTTGTGCCTAACTTAAAGGCGTTTAATAAAAGTACTTCTTAGGAGATAACCCAATAGTTTTCTTCAGTCTTGGAAGTTATTACTTCTGTAATAACCTCTCCTTATCCTTTTTGTTTGATTTTTGTGCCAAGAATAACCTCTAATGAGAGGGAAGTAAGATTTGGGGAGTTGTTGTCCTGAAACAGATTTTTGTGCTCCACTGTAAAAATTCTTGAAAAATCTCTATAAGTCTTATTAAGCTGTAATTTTCTGAATAAATCCCCCAGGTTGTTAGCTAACTTTCATTAGTTCAACACTTTTTTTTATTTGAGCAATAGAAGGTCTTCGAAAAAATCGGTTTCTACCTGCTGGTCTATTCTGACAGATTTCTGCCATTATTTGCATTTGCCTCTTTATTGATTCCTTTTTGGGTTCTCTTTGGGAAATTGAGCTTTTTGAAGGAATTGCTACAGTAGCTTGTGTCTTTAGTGAAAGTTTTGCTGTTTTGAAACTAAACCCAAAGATATATTATCTTTTGAATGCACTAATGTTGCTAATGAATATTGTGTGAAGTTTTGTATGAAGGAAAATTTTCAGGTGTAAGGGAAGAATGAAGTAATGAGATGAATAATGGACAAAAACTCAATCTTGGGGATGCCACCCTGTGTCACCCCAAGAAATATCCAAAAGGTACGAGCGTCAAAGCTTGGGTATGCCCAAGGCATCCCCTTATTCATCAATAAAAATCTCAGACCTTTCTAGACACTTCGTTTTTATTGTTTTATGCATAGTTGTGTTGTTCTTGGAGCGCCTTAGTTTTCGTTTTTAGTTTTTGTTTGCTTAGGTTGCTTGAATAAAGTAGTTGGACCCCCGCTTTCGCCGTGTTGTTTCAAATAAGTTGATTGGTGTTGGAAAGGAGTAGGAAGTTCTTGCTTTAGTAGTACAATAAGGAGCTTGCTTTGTCTGTGACTTAGACTTTATCATGTCATGCTAGATGTTTTTTTGACCTTATGCTTAGTGATTATTGTTGTAGCATGACTTGTTCCAAACAATTGAGATTTCTTAATGTTCCTTGCAAGAATCATTGCGTTGTTTTAGCATACAAAAGCATAGTATTTTGGTATTCTCATTTGATGCTTTATTTGGGTTGACTTGGCACATGCTCACACCATGTTATGCCTATGAACCAGTCACCTTTACCTCTTTGATAATTTAGTTTTTGACTTGTGGTATCACTTTATGCTTTGATTAGTAATGTTTTGTCGCTCTGCATGATTATGGTCATTATTGCTCTCTTAGTTGGTCGCTCCCAGTCTTTTGCTACCCTCCAATTGTATTGAGTAAGAGCTACTTATGCATCCAACTCCCAAGAAACCAAGTTATTCCAAAGTGTCCACTATAAATTCCTATACATTGTGTGTTACATCATTCCAAGTATATTCTTGTTTTATCTATGTTCCAAAATAAACTTGTTATGTGAAAATTAGTGATTAAAGCTCACAAACTTGATGGCACACTTTATTTTTATTGCCCCTAATAAACTTGAACCATTGTGTCATCTATGTTGTATATGCTTGCACTTATACGTTGGGAATTAACAGAACCATGATGTCATAGGGAACGCTTTCAACATTGCACATGTACTTTGTACCCAGTTGATATCATGATCTTTTGTTTGCGGATGTTGTCGATGTGAAATAAAAGGGGAGCTTGTAAGTCCATGGAGTTATGTATGTGTATTAGAGAAACGCCTGGGCCGCTAGCCTAATCCATGCCTAATCATGGTGGAAACTTGCAGCATCACCATAGTGAGCAATCTATGAAGCATTCTTCTTATAAAAAAGAGATTGAAAAAAAGAGATGAGAAAAGAGGAAAGAGAGAAAAAATAACCATTTTTCCATGGTAAATAAGAAGATTGCTGACATGCTCATTGTCTTCTTGCCTTGTCATTTTGATATGGGATAACTCATGTATCATGAGGTAAGGGGTATACCCCATTGGCGGTTCTCTATTATACACATGTACTTACTATGACAAGAACTTACCGGTGACTAAAGTTGAGTAGCATGAGGAGCGGCCCTCGTACTCAAGGGACATGAGATTGCCAACTTATACTACTTTGTCAAGCATATACTCCATATTTTGTTCACTTTAACCTTAATCACTTCAAGATGCTTATGATAGGGGCAATGAGAGCTGAAAACTAACAAGTGCCATAATTTTTGGAAGCTCTTTATGGGACTTGAAATCCCTGCTTCCCTTTGAAGGGCCTTTCTTACACTTTTATATTGAGTCTCCAACTTCTATCCTTAGGCACCAATTAATGAAGAGAGCATAGTCGCCATTCTTAGTTCTATGTGCATTGTCCCAAAACTTATTTATTGATTCATACTATTGATATTGCTTGCACTTGAACTATTTGTATCTAGTCACCCTTATGAACTTTGAAGGTGTCCTATGCATGTTTTGCTACTCCATGAGGGACAAGCTGAATGCCACTATGCTATGTTTTCTATATGTGAAACAAACAAACGTCTTCCAATGCATTGTTATTCATGAATCTTTGTTTGTATCCTTTCATGTTACAACATAGTTACTATGTCCTATTGTTAGAACTTCATCTTTCATGCTCATGTTTAGAGTACTTTGATCCCATCTTTCAATGCTTGCAAATGGATTGATCTTCATTGTAATGGTGCATGTCACCTCAAAAATTATTCTTTTATCACATAGCTACTCGACAACGAGAAGGAGTTAAGCTTGGGGATGTTTGATATGTCGTAAACGTATCTATAATTTTTGATGTTCCATGATTGTTTATCCACTTTGCTTTGCTTTGTCTACACTTTGAGGTATTTTTATACACTTTCTGGGACTAACCTATTAACAAGTTGCCACAATGTCAGTTGCCTGTTTTCTGCTGTTTTTGGTTCCAGAAAAGCCAAAAAATGAATATTCTCGGAATTGGACGGGACAAAAGACAAAGTCAATATTTCACCGAGGAGAACACTGAGCCAGAAGACGAGACAGAGGAGGGCCACTAGGGTCCCACACCCCCTGGCCGCGCGGCTAGGCCTGGCCCGCGCCTGGGGGTGCGGCCGCCTCGGGCACCCCCTCGGTATCCCCCTTCGCCTATAAGAAGCCCCCGATGCCAAAACCCTAAGTACCCGATCAGATCTCCACGAACTAGTCTATAGACGCCGCCACCATCGTCCCTAGATCGGGGAGGGGATCTGAAGCTCTTCCCGTCACCCTGCCGAAGGGGAGAGATCATCCTGGAGGCCTTCTTCATCACCTTGCCAGCCTCCGGTATGATGCGTGAGTAGTTCCACCTTGGACTATGGGTCCATACTGTAGCTAGATGGTTGTTTCTCCTCCTTTGTGCTTCCATGTCTAGATCTTGTGAGCTCCGTTCATGATCAAGATCATCTATTTGTAATAATGCATGTGGTGTTTGCAAGGATCCGATGGATATTGAGATTACTATGTCAGATTGGTTAATGGTTTTATATTATTGATTCTATCATGTCTGTGTTGTTTGAGATCTTGCATGCTCTCCATTCCTAGTAGCTATCTTGGCCAAGTAGATGCTAGTGACTCCAAGAGGGGGTATTTATGCTCGATAGTTGGTTCATACATCTGTTGAATCTGGGTAAGTGACAGAAATCCATAAGGTTATAGATGTGTTGTTTCTACTAGGGAGAAAACAACGATCTTTTGTTCATGGAACAATTGTATTGTTTACTTTACACACTTTGCTTAAAGCAGTTATCCGTTGCTTGCAACTTAATACTGAAGGGGGTTCGGATGATAACCTGAAGGTGGATTACTAGTCATAGATGCAGTTGGATGGCGGTCTATGTATATTGTTGTAATGCCCAATCAAATGTCATAGGATCATGAATGTCTACTATCGTATTGTTATGCCTTGCTCTGTCCTATCAATTGCCCCGCTGTAATTTGTTTAACCAACATGTTATGTTGTTTATTTTAAGGAGAACACCTCTAGCGAATTGTGGACCCCGGTCCAATCTTTACCATTGATACACCTTCCGCTGTTACTTTTTACTTTCTGCAAGCCACCATTATCTTCCACACCATACGTTTAATCCTTTCTTTTCAGCAAACCGCTGAGATTGACAACTTCACTATTCGTTGGGGCAAAGTCTTGAGTTTGTGTTGTGCAGGTTTCCAAGTTGTTAGAAAGAGTCGTTTCCTTCCTCCTACTGGTTCGATAACCTTGGTTTCTTACTGAGGGAAAACATATTGCTGTACTCATCATACCTTCCTCTTGGGGTTTCCCAACGAAGCTCTAAAGTGATCTAAGCCGCATCAAATACCACAGATGGAAACTGCTTGATCTAGAGTATTCCATTCACACCACTTAGTCTGCAGCCCTGTAATGATCACCTAGATCTTTTTCAAAAATTCCAGTGGCTCTGGATCGTCATTACATGCTTCTATTTTTACCCACACTCCTGGTTTTGATACCCCAGACTTGGGGTAACCAATCACCTGTTCAACCACAATGTGTGGAGGAAACTTTACTAGGAAAGTTTTATCTACCCCTAAGTCTTTGATCTGCCAAGGCCAATTAGTTTTGTATATCTTAGAAAATTCCTGAGCTAACTCAACAGTAGATAGGGATCCCTCTTCCACTAGCACTATTCCACAATTCTTGGTAGAAGCAATTGGATTCACCACCACTTCAGGAGCCTCAATGTGATAAAAACCTAGGCCTCGAGCATCACTACCAATATATTTAGCCATCTGGTGTGGCCTTTTGCTCATTGGACATTTGTCAACAACATGGGAAGTAATCTTTCAAATGAAACACAAAGGAGTTTTCTCACAGCCACTTTGCGGTTGTCCTGGCTCACCACAACACATGCATATATCATTGACATAGTTCCACTGAGCACTAAGATTTATAGGAGCAGCAATTTATTTTTGAATAGCCCCTTGCTTCTTCTTTGGTTTGTGCTGAGCCTTAACCTTGTCACCTTGCTTTGTTACTTGAGAGGCTTGCTGTTGTTGAGGCGCAGTCCATTGATTGGATTGCATTCCAAAGTTCTGCTGAGGGGGGAGAGCAGGGAAGGAGTTATTGAAACCCCAAGGTGGCTGCATACCTGGGACAAATCCAAAAGGAGGCTGGTTGGGGAACAACTGAGGATTTTACTACCCAAACTCATAGGGATTTTGCTGATTTGGATGCTGTTGCTGCATCTGGTGCTGTCCCCCCCCCCTAATTTTTCCAACCTTCCTGCTCCTTACTCCTTTCCCTTCCTCTCCCTTTGTTTCCCCTGCCACGATCTCCCATCACTCTTTCTCTGGAACTCTCTGAAGGAAAATCCTCAAGGCCCAAGCACTGTAAACCTGAGGTGAGCTCTAGCACCGCCGCCACCAAGAGGGGGGAAGAATAAACCCTAGGTATTGCAGCAACCTTGTTTATAAAGAATGGGACAAGTGTCCTGGCAGGAAGAGGATGTAGTGGTTTGGGTGGGTGTTGTGGTGGATGAAGTGGTTGAGGTGGGCGGCACATGGGATGCAAAGGATAGTTCCAAAGTTGAAGGAAAAAGGAATCCATGCTGCCATCCGTGCCACAGCTTTCAAGCCCATCCAGCTTTTCACCAACCTAATCTTCCTCTTCTGCCTACTGTGAGCATCGAAAACCAAAGGTTCCCGCATTGATTCATTTGAACCTCCACTACTTTATTTGGCACTGAAGCGAGTAGAGGATGTTGCTGAACAACTGCGTCTGCACATTGAGATCCAACAACCGACTGCTGCCCCCATTTCCTTTCTCGAAAACCCCGGTACCATCTGAAGTGAGTCACGGAATTTGAGCAGAGGACCGCGTAGATCATGTTCTATCCTCGACACAGGGGAGGTGGCTCTGTGCGGTCTCCTATCTTGATAATTGTGTTCTCCATGATCCGACTTGCCCGGCCCTCACTGGAATCGGAGTGCTCTGCAGCAGTTTTGCCATCGACCCCAGCTTCAGACCCGCTCCATTGGGCAACGAAGGCAAACTGCAATCTGGTGGGGTTGTTTGCCTCGATGTAGATCGGACCGAACGACCGAATGCAGAGATTGAAGCTTTCCTCACTCGAGCAGGGAGAGATAACCTTACTGATCTGAGTTTCCGCGATCCCCAATTGGAGCTGACGGAGAGGATCTGTACTGGATTCTCTGGATTGCCATTCTTCTCCCCCTCCCCCTGGTTTCGTTGCCACACCTTGTCGCGCTCCATCGCTCGTATCCTTCGGATCTCCATCCTTGTCTCTCGATAGCATCAATCGACGGGATGGTCCGGAACGAGGTGCGATTTGTCGCACCAACGGCTGCGGACTCAGAGATGCCCGAACTTGAAAAGTAGGTGGAGTGGGTGGCGGAGAGTCGCACGGCGATGACGCGTGGCTGCGAGTAGGCATCCACCGGGGCCAGCCATGGGGGATATCGAGTTGACCCGCCATCGACTATTCCGGGTACTCCTTTTAGGCAACGAGATACGCCATATCCTGGCAACCACACCAGAGCGTTAATTAGCATGAAAAACCCAAACATCTCGGCGTGGAGCAAACCCGCTGATGTCCAAGCCACAAGCTTATCGGCCATGGGGATATATAGGTGGCTTGGATTTCTTTTACTGGAGTTACAGTAAATCAAGTAAAAAAATTGCACATTGTTGGGTTTTCCACCGGAGGATCAATCTCATAGGTACGTACAAAAATTATGACGAACACACACGAATTTATTTCAGTGCATTTCTCATCAGTGTCGGTCATGGTACAAGAGGAGTAGCATCATTAGGAGGTGTACATATATTGGACTGAAGAACCTACAACTTGTAGACCGACTCGAAGAAGCACCTGATACGATAGAGGCAGACATAGTAGTCAAACACTACTGGAACTCTCGTTTCCTGACGACATGCATGGAAGCACTTGCATGGATGGAGATACACACACATGCTAAGCTAGCTAGATAGGGAGGAAAGGAAACAAAACTAAAAGTTGGCACTGTACGGACGCAACAACAGCCAAAACAAGTGTAATTAACTACCACGGACGGACTCCACTAATCATCATGCATGCAGGATTAACACACTACTGCTTAATAGTAATGCTGCTTATAGATGCAAATCTAAGCTCACACCCTCGGGCACCGCTGCTGCTGGCTGCTCGCTAGCAATCTGACCTTGCAAGGAGGAGGAAGCCGGCCGTGCTTCTGCTCCAAACAAGGGTAGCGCCACCGGCCGCCGCTCTCCCGCCGCCGACGGCGGCATGCTATGCTCATAAGGCAGCGGCGGAAGCGCCCCAGGGTGAGGGTAACCGACGGCGCCCATCCCTCTATAGAACTGCTGGGCGTAGTAGCTGCTGCTGCTCACCACCGTAGGCCACGACGACAGGTAGGACGACGTGGCGCCGAAGCGGTGCGTGGGCCAGCCGAGGCGGCCAACAGCCCTCGCCGAGCCGTCCGTCGCCGGCTGCCCCGGCTTCTTCTGCTGCTGCCGCTCGCGCTTGTGCGCGTTCTGGTGGCCGCCGAGCCCCTGCGCCGTCGGGAAGTTCCTGCTGCAGTAGTTGCACTCGAATAACTTGCGGTTGCTGTCGGCGGGGGAAGAATTTGCGACGATGGCGGTGCCATTGCGGCTTTGCCTTACCGCCGCCGCAGCAGCAGCAGCTGTGGCGCTGCTACCGCCGTCCTCAGGTGATGCACGCGGGACGTCAATGCCGAAGAGGCGGATGCCAGAGTTAGGGCTTTCGCGTGGAGGGGCTGCAGGCTGCAGGAACGGTAACTCGGACAGCAGCAAGTGCACGCCCCTGCCACCGCCTTCGGGGCCGCCGCCGCCGCCACCCATGCAGCGCGCAACCTGCAGATGAGATGGTCGATTTAGCTAGCTAGCTACGGGGAGGCGAGATAGGTTTCGCAAGGCAGCAGAGAAGAGTGCCGATCGAATGCACACAGTGATAGATAGGTTTCGCATGCTTACGGTAGTTGTGACCGGCTTTACGACGGGGTGTGGGCCTGCTTACGTCAGCTAGCTAGCGGAAGAGAGAAAAGGAGATGCTGATACACTGCCCATGCCATGATGGTGTTCGTTGTTGTGTATAGTATCATGCATGGGGAAGAGTTGGGGAAGCCCATACATAGTACAACAACAAGCGTGTATTACTGCACACAAGTCACTTTTGGCTGGCCTAGGCGCTACACCCCCCACATTGTAACAAAACAAATACTTACAGTAGTTCTCTCTCTGTATATATATATACACACACACGATGAGAGAGATACATATAACATGTTGTGCATGTGTATGCACATACGATCCAGAATCAATACCTAGTCAAGTAGTATATAGGAGCCGGGGTACAAGAACCTACCTTTCTTGGGGCATCCTTTCAGCGTCCTCAATCAAGATGCTGAAATCCTTCTTCATGCCGGTGTGCTCCGGCAAATCTTCTACCTCCATTGGAAGGCCCCGTACGAGCTCAGGTGTTGAGTGCTTCGTCGGGCCAGAGACAAGTGGTAGCGTCCCCGCCTCTGTCCATGGCTGCAACGCGTTGATCTCCTTGCTCTGCAGTGGAGAAGAGGATGGACTAGATTGCAATTACAAACTATCAGCAAGGTTCTTCCTACGTATGTTAGGGGCCTATGTGTTATTTTCCAATTTTATGGAGTCCTTTGTAATCAATTTGTCCCTCCACTGTAATATTAATACATGGTTCTAGCCCCTTCTGGGGCGCTCCGCTGTTCAAAAAAAAAATATAGGAGCCGGAGTGAACTCAAGCCACGCGGATCGTCAAAAACAAAAAAAAACTCAAGCCACATGCGAAACGGACTTTTAGCAATGAACAATTGAGAAGACAGGCTCGGTCGTGCGACTGCCTGGCCGACCAACATCGGCAGAATGAACAAAAATAATCCATATTGAAAAGGATTTCACAAAATGATCTCTCGGTGTAATTTTTTTACTGAACTAACCCTTTGGGTAACGTCTAATAGCAAAGGCGCTACACTATACAGGGTAGCGCCTTGCTGCTAGGCGCTATGCCTCCTGTCAGCGTGGCACCGCCTAGCCCACAGCCCACCCGGTGTGGCGTCCAGCGCTATGCGCATGCGCCAGGCGCTATGCCCAAAGTGTAGCGCCTATCTGATAGGCGCTATGCTCTAATGTGTAGCGCCTAGCAGATAGGCGCTACACTTTGAGACTTAGCATGTCGCGCTGCAGCCCCCTCCCCATCCCTCCCCATCCACTCCCAGGTGCCAGGAAGAACAACAAGAAGGGCAACCGACGGTTCCTCTCTCCCCTCTCTCAAATCCATCACTAAAACCAACAGATCTGAGGGATTTCACCGTGGATTTGCTCCCCCATCCCTCCCTCAAGGTAATCCCCTCCTTTCCCCTCTCTTTCATCCAATGAATCTTGCACATTATCCTCAAATCGTAGGTCTAGTTGGATTCATAATATGGTCTATTTGTGCATGTTTTTGGTTACTTGTAGTTATATATTAGTTGTATTTGATGGGGAATGGAAGTGCATTGTTGACTTGCATTGTATATGGATTTGTATGGATGTGTGAATAATATGATCCCATATTCTTTGTAGTTTATTGTATAAATTGAAACAATGGCCACATACCACACACACATTTTATTGATGTTTGGAATATATATGTAGGATGGTGTGGCTACTTGAGGATTACTATGATCATGAACACCGGGCATACTTGATTCCGGAGAAGCATATGGTAATAAAACATTTGTTGAATTTCTTTGTTTTTATTTTTCTATTGATTCAATTGTGTTGGAAAAAGCATAATGTTCGATCTTGTATGTATGTATGCAGAGGCTTCGTCCCCTCAAGCTTCGGTCTCATGGCGCGTCTTCGAATGACATGCCGTACGACGAGCGGTACACTGAGTACATCCAGCGGCTAGGCCTCCTCCCTTTCATCACGCTTGTGAGCCGGTCGACGCCAAACCTCAACGCGGCTGATATCACCGCACTTGTCGACCGGTGGAGGCCGGAGACGCAAACTTTCCACCTCCGGACCGGCGAGATCATCCCTACTCTTCAGGATGTTTCCATGATATTTGGACTCCCTATCGCGGGGGGAGCCTCTCTGTATGAGCACAGATTCCGATGGGTGGCGCAATGCGATGCAGCTACTTATTGGCATGGCTCCTAGAGAACTTGAAGATGGGAGCAGAGATAGAGTCCCAGCAGGCATGGCATATGCGTGGATTGTGGAGAACTTTGCGCATTGTCCGAACCCCACCGAGGTTGAGGTGATCGAGACACATGCTCGTGTGTACGTGTGGTATGTCCTTTCTAGGACTCTGTTTGCTGACAACGGAGGTAGGACCGCTCAGTGGATGTGGCTGAAGGCACTAGCAAACTGGGATAGCAATATTAGCTGGGGTTCGGCGGCTCTTGCCTACTTGTACCGGTAGGTAATCACCTGTGCACTCTACATTCATTTATATATGTCGAGTCCACACATATGCTATCCTGACCTCTTTTTTGTTCACTTGTAGGGACGATGCCTGTCGTAGGGCAGGCCAAAATGCCGGAATAGGTGGTGCTATGGTTCTTCTCTCGATATGGAGCTGGGAATGCTTACCAGTTGGGCGTCCGAAAGAGGTAGGCCACCATCCTTGGCCAGAGTATAATAGAAACCCTCTACGCCTCCCGACTTGGGCTTACAAGTGAGACGTGGTATCGGAGATGACAAGCGATGTCGATGCCATGTACCACCATGGCCCCATCCATCCATGTTGCTCCTAAAGAGATTTGTCTTGCGACTTCCACGTTTAATCACTTTCCATTTCGGATCAGGCCATAGTTGAATCCCATGGTACTTTGGCCATTGTGATTGGTCCAAATATGGATGAAATCTAGGATCCCATGTCTTCTTAGTAGTCTCAATAGAGAACTCAGCCTCTCTCACCGTGAGCGGATTATTGTAATCCAAATGTCGCGAGCGAGACGCCATGAGCAAGTGCGAGCAGACAAGATGAAGCAATGATGGACTTCCGCATGTGCACTCACAAGTCTTGAGCGAGACCTTGAAATCTCGGCCTCCGTGTTGGACACCATCAGCCATTGTACCTCTAGGCTCCGTAACTTGGTAAACTAGCTAGTCATTATCATATTCCGTGACAACTTGGGCATCCGCTTTCTTTGACTGAAATTGCATCCAATCATCAACCTTAGGTGGGTACTTGTATTTTTACTTGTTCTTGTAGTCCCCCGCAATATGCCGGTCCATTTCTTCTGAGTATTTCAGAAAATACCCATTCATCATGTCAAATGTATATCGGACTATTGCCGTGACGTGCAATGCATGAACACCTTTGAGCAACTTGTTGAAGGCCTCTTCCATGTTGCTTGTCATTTGGTCGTACCTCCGGCCACCGTCATCAAAAGCTCGTGCCCACTTTGTCCTTTCTTCAATGCACCTATCGAGAAACTCTCGACCACCCGCATTGAGCTCTTTGTTGAAGAGTAATTTGTTGTACAAGTTTGAGAAACGATGTTCCGTGAAAGCGAGGCAAAAACCTTGTAGATCATCGGCCAAATCCTTGCTCTTGAATGCCCTATATAAGTTTGCACAAAAGTATCTCATGCACCAATAATGGTGCAATGGAGCATGCCCGGAATATCTTGGTCCACCGCCTTAAGAATTCCTTGATGACTGTCCGAGATGACACATATTTTCCTATGAGGGGTAAATATCTTGGTTCTCAAAAGATGGAAGAACCACTCCCAATTATCATTGTTTTCCACCTCTACCAAAGCAAATGACAAAGGAATCAACCGGTTGTTGGCATCATTGGCTATTGCAATCAAGATAGTGCCCTTGAATTGACCGGTCATAAAGGTGTCATCAACGGATATGACCAGCCTACAATGTTCAAATGCCTGAACACATTGCTCGAAAGCCCAAAATGCACGGCCAAAAACTCGAACGGTTCTTCCGTTTACAATCCTTGTCTTGTTCCCCAAAGGTTCAACCACATGAACCATGCCCGGGTTAGCATCGGCCATCGCTCCCAACAACCTTGGGATTCGGTTATAAGATTCCTCCCAATCACCGTACAACATCTTGAATGCGGCTTGCTTAGCCTTGCATGCCTTCCCGTACTTCACCTCATAGTGAAAGAGGGCTTTCACAAGCTCCATGCATGTTGATGCTCATTATTGGAAACGACACGATGTCATTGGAAAGCCTATAAGCGAGGAATTTGGAGGTGAGTTGCCGGTGCTCGTGCTTTGCATCCTTGCCATCCACCACCGGGCCTCGGCACATGTGAGTTGATACGCAACTAGATATGTGCCAATAGGGACCTCTCTTGAATGGTCTTGTACGTACAATCCAAGGACATCCTTCCTCCTCGCACTTCACCATGTAATGCTTCTTGATGTCCGAGTGCACGACCGTGTAAGGACGATGATGCTTCACCAAGAAGTCCTTTTTCCATTGCTTAAATTCCAACAAGGTCTTAAACCTTGATCCTTTGCAAAAGCCATTATTCACGTGATTGTCATCCCGGTAAGAACTTGTCCTTGGTCCAAGCACTATGCCTTTGCCACCATCAACCATGGCTTCATCCGCGAGACTAAGATCACGAAAAAAGGCACCCGATGGTCCCGCCCCAATATAGTATGGTGGATTTCGGCCTCTCTAGCCATGAACCCCTCCTCGTCAACTTCTTCTTCGGGACCATCATCATCCGAGTCCGAAGCATAGCCTCGAGAATATGGGAGGTCACGGTCCATGTCATCTTGAGTGATATATTTCTTCAAATCACCAACATTGTTGTCGTGGAGTTCAACATCATCATCACCTTCACCCTCACAATCATCATTGTCCTCTTCTAACACTTCGTCTTGGTGTCTTGAAATCGGGCTCAATGTTTGGGTCAAAGGAGGTTCAATCCATAGCTCTTGCTCTACGGGTGGAGGAATCCTACTATCTAATTGGGAGGCACGACGGTTCAAGTCCAAAGGCAATGAACTATCAACCTTCTTGGTGGAAAATAGATCAAGAGCCTTGTCTAGTGATTCAGCCACCACCTCCTTGTATGCAAGCCAACGAGCCTCGGAGAAGATACGCATGGTCTTCCAACGGATATGCATTCCAAAACCCACATTATGTCTTCCCTCCAACTCAACAACATCACATGGGTCCATCTATTTCAATTCAATCTTCACTTGATCCAAGACCTCGGCATAGGTGGGACTACGCTTAAACACAATATCTAGCTCATCCGGGTCCGGTTCTATGTTGCCTTTCAAAAAGGCATCCTTGTCCACATGATGAACATGAACAATTCTTGCCATCCCTAACACATAGGAGAATATGTTCATCAACTAACCATGACAAGATAAACAAAAATATACTAGACACATTACCAAACCATAAAGCTAACAAGAACACCCTCTCTTACATAAGCAAACCCTAACCCTAACCCTAGCCATAACATTCCAATAAACCAAACAATGACATTTCAACAACCCTAAACCTAACTAAATGCTTCATACACATCTTTATACCCAACATTGGCCAATGAATCTAACAAATTTCCATACATTTCTCTCCAAATCAAATTTCTAGGGTTTCAAGCCAAGTCCAACCAAAATGAAAGATTTCAAGAGGTCAAAACGGAGGGGAATGAGGAAGGGTACCTCTAGCAGCCGGGGAGAGGCACAAATCCACCAAATGAAGCTTCAATGTGAGAGATTTGAGGGGTGGAGGGGGGAGAGGGGAGAAGGGGGCGCCTCCTTGCTGTTCTTCTTGGCTGGGTCGAGCTGTGGGTGAATGGGTCGGGGTGGGGAGGGGGGTTGCGCGCTGCTGAGTATGTCTCAAGGTGTAGCACCTATCTGCTAGGCGCTACACATTAGAGCATAGCACCTATCAGATAGGCGCTACACTTTGGACATAGGACGTTACTTGTCCTAGGCATAGCGTCTGGACGTCACACGATCGGGTGGGGCCAGGGCCGGGCCAGGCGGTGCCACGCTGGCAGGGGTATAGCGCCTAGCAGCAAGGTGTTACCCTGTAGAGTGTAGCGGCGCCTTGCTATTAGGTGTTATCCAAAGGGTTAGTGCCAGTGAAATTCTTACCCAGAAGGGTCGGTTTGTAAAATACTTAAAAAAGGGTTATTTTTGTTCATTCTGTCGCCAACATCTCACCGATTGACGTGCTTCGCAGCAGCAGGGACCATCGAACAAACTACGGTCATGTAGTTGTTTGTCTTGGATCGACTCCAGGTCGATCGATCTCCGCCAGTATAGATGGGCCACTGAAAGCTGACATAGGCAGCAGTGTGGACCTATGGACGACTGTGGGCCTTTGGCAGATTGTGCATGCATGCATGTATGCTAGAATAAGTAGTGCAGGTAGCTAGGCATCTGGTAGGGTTTGATGAACCTTTTGTATGATATTTAGAAAAAAAACAAAAACATCTACAATGTAAAATCTATTATAGTATTAGAATCTTCATAAACTATATTTTTATAGTATATTCATTTGATATCATGAATATAGATATTTTTTCATTTGATATCACGAATATCTTCATAAACTATGGTGTACAGAGACGAGCGAGGACAGGGGCCCTGCCTATGGACTATCTATGGTCTACGCTTGGATGGGTGTACGTACGCGATGCGACGTACGAGTACGTCCCATCGCTGCCTGTCTCCACCATGCACGTACGGAGTTGTACGACACATGAAGCCGGATGCACCTCCTCTCGATATATATGATCCGGCCAGCAGATGCAACTGCAAAATTAAGATGCATGTGGAGAGATTCATTAACATGGTCGGCCGGCGGCCTTCACTTCAGCAAGAGTTTTACAGTTATCTATGCTTCCTGTCAAAATTGAGATGAGATGATTATCGGAATTGCTTCAGCAAGCAATCAAGCAAATTAAAGCTGTGGCACGTACGGTGGGAGATGGAGCTAGCTGCCAAAATTTCACCAACAGGCGCTTGCGCGGCGGCAGGCACATGCCTGTATACCCTGCAGAGAGAGCCGGAGCCCTCTTCAATGGTCCACACTGACATGACATGCCCGGGACCTGGACAAGGCCGGCCCGGCGCCGATATGCCACAGATCGAATTTGTGTGATGCATGGCCGCCCACCCATGTCTCGTGATGATACTACCATGAAATATTCCGACAATCAGCACAAGCAAATTTACTCCGACCGCCGCCCTAGCTTTGCAATGGATTTCTATTAGTAGTATTTCTGAAATCAGGTGCGTCTGCATGTGTACGCCACATGTTTGATACATATATCTAGCTAAGTCCATATTTACACCATTGTTTGTCACATCCCAAATTTTAGATTTGGTACTGCATGGCATACATGTCATTGCATCATAAGCATCATTGCAAAAAAAAAAATCAGTTTTAAATTTTTTGTCAAAATCCCACTTGTATGCCTTTGTCACATACACATGATTGCTGGTTTCTATCTTGCATCTGCTAGAAAGATTTAGTTTAGTTATTTGGAAGACACAGGTGCATAGAGGGTTCCAACATGAATCCGTAGCACTTTGAATCGTCTCGATCGGAGTTTCGGTTTAAAAGTTACAGTAGTCCGATTTTTGGTTAAGTTTCAGACAGTATCTGTCAGGGTTCAGACAGATAGTTCAGTTAGGAAAAACACCCAAGAAAAAGAAAAGAAATTGGAAAAATAAAAGAAGAACCGTGCCACAGCGCGCGCCAGCCCGTGGCCCGTCCGGCCGGCCCAGCCGGGGCCTGCCAGTGCTGCAGCCAGCAGCAGCAGCGGCAAACAGCAAGGTGTCGCCCACCTATCCCCACGTGACTGATAGGTGGGCCCCGCCCGTCAGCATCTTTCCATCGCCGTGTTCATCTCAAACTCAACAACCGATGCTGTTTTTCGCGAGATTCGCGTCGAATCCGAACCTACCCCCGCGTGGTTGTTGCCCTCTCTTAATCCCTAGCCCTCCCTCTTCTAAAGCCCCCAAGAACCATCTACTAAGACGCCGCCAATCCGCGAGGATTTCTCGCCGGAGTACGACGTCACCGCCGCCGCCATTACCGTCGGTGAGAACTCTTGCTCGCTGCACCGACGACACCCTCTCACCACGATGAGCCTCGCGTCTCTCCCTAGCTCGGCCGCGTCGCCCTGACCTGTTTTCTTCACCGCAGATCCGCTGGAGCAAGCTCTCGAGGCCGCCGGAGAACCCACCTCGCTGTCCGCCTCCAGCCACTAACTGCCACTGCTAGCGGAAGCGAAGATACGTGCCGCAGCCACCCCTGAGACCGCCACCCCCTACTGATCCCCGTCGCACCTTTCCTCGCCGCCGGAGTCCGCCGGAGGAGCCGCCACCGTCATCGCCGAGCCGCGGCCGCCTTCGTCGGCGATCAAGGTGAGCGCCGCCAGCCGCAGCCCTCCGATCTATGATGGACGACCCAGATGGCCCGTGGACCAGTGCATTGACCGCTGACCGGTCAGCGCCCGTGCCACGACAGCGTGGGAAAATTCAGCTGACTTTGACTGTTTAATTAAATCGAATTGAAATTTGCAGAAATTAGCAGAAACTTGTAAAATCCATAGATATTAAACTACTGGGCCAAAAATTGCAAATAAGATACTAATGAATTCAGTTTTTCACGTAGAATATTTATGTACAATTGTTTCAGACTTTTACAGCAAGTTTTTTCCGTGATTAATTAAATAGTTTAATGGCATATTTAACGTAATAAATTCATAGGAAAAGTTCTACAACTCAGAAAATTGCAAATGAGGTGTCCCTGGAATCAGTAGAACAATTAGATTCTGTTTGTGAATTAAAAAGGTAACCTTAATGTACTGGAGGTTGCAAAAACAATTAAAAGGCTTTCTGGAGTATTTTAATTGTATAAAAAGTTTTGTAAATCTTTTCTGAGTGATTCCAGTTGGTACTGGTTCTATTTTAGGTTGCATACACAGTAGTTATTTTTCGAAGATTTTACAAACTGGTCAATAGCAGTGGCTTAATAATTGGGTTATAGCTCCATTATTTGGCCATTTAAAATTGCATGTTTTGTTTTCCATACTTATAAATGTTTTCCATGCATGCATACAGTAGGTATACTGAACAAAGGTTATAGAATACTACTGAAGACTTGTTCAACTTGTCATGCATGCATCTTGCATTGTTATGTTTGTATATGATTGCTTATGTGTGCAATTGTGCATCATGTAGATTGTGACGAGTGCAACACTTGCTTCTGTGAGGACTGTACTCTCGAATCGTATTGTCAAGGCAAGTAGTTTCTATTTTGATCATGAATTTTTCCTACTATTTTTCCCTTGTGCATTTGTAGTGTATTTTTGGAGTTACATGTGTAGGTATTACTATGTTATGCTATGTCCTATGTATTGTGGTAGGGAAATCCTTTATAGTTGAGCTCCCGTATGATAGATGTGCTTAGCATTACTGTAGATACGAGGAAGGGATCATGCTTTGGTAAAGCAAAAGTTTTGTTCTACTAAAACAACATAATGTCAATGAACTACCTGGGTGGAGTGGCTGGATTAGTCATCGGAGTGTGAATAATGGTGGGGAAAGCCGCCCAGAGAAGGATTGGTTGTCTTTATTCCAGTAGCTTACGTGTGTAACCATGTGCCAGTAAGAAATGGGTGGCTAGTTGGACTCAGTAGGTTGTGGTGACCCGAACCCAGCATAGCCAGAGATGTAGTGAATGGTAGGTTGGGACCGGTGCATTGTGGGGTTTGGGGATCTACTTCCCGAATGCCTCTTCTTGGGCTTCTCCCTATCATCACACAATATGAGTGTGGTGGTACGAGCTGGGCTGTCCAAGTCATATGCTTAAAGTGTACAAACCCCTGCAGGGTGTATAAACTAAGTGCTTAGCCATGTCCCCGGTTATGGACAAATGAGTTGCTTGATATGGATGCTATGCCATATTCTCGTTCATCCTTATTTCTTGGTTTCTAAAACTTGATGGGTGAACTTAATGGGTTGTTGTGAATCAAACTGGTTTAATAAAGTAGGACAAAGTGTTTGGAAAATGCAAGCTAGCCACAACTCCACCAGCCAAATAAGCATGTAGTTGCTAAGTCTATTGTCTCCCTATTTAGTGCTACTTGCCATACATTCCATGTCTTTACCCTTCGGGGCTACTACGTTTTATGTTGAAGGATATTCTGACTCTGATTGATCAGCTAGGGCACGGTACTTCACTCTGCACTTGTTCGCTTGTGGGCAATTTGGAGATTGAAGTAGTTATTTATTTATGTTTGATACTCGAATAAGTTTGAGCTAGCCTTCAAGCTAAGCTTTATTGTAATAAATGTATACTCTGGATCTTCGTTATTTATGATACACGGATATTTTACTCTGTTATTTCATCTAAGTTCTATGTAAGCCAATGAACCGATCCAGGGATTGGCAAGTTGCATAGAAGCTACAGTCTTTTCAGTACTGTAGCGTTACAGATGGTATTAGAGCCAGGTTGTCGACTGTAGGATCGTGACCTAGGTTTGGAATAGGAAGCCATAGAATTTCTAAAGCTTATATTAACTCTATCTTTCATCTTATTCCTTTCACTCTAATAAATCTTTATCATTTGCTATTATCACACTCTCCTCTTTTAATTGATAGATGGGAGAAGTCAGGACTGAGTATGCTGGGATCGAGTCGCCAAGGCCCTTCGCAAGACAGTTGGGACAACTTTCGCAGTCATTGGGCTTGCCGCTGCCCATGTTCAAGGGAAGAAGGCTATATACCAATGGATATGGCGAGGACGCCTAGGAGATCACCACTATCATCTTCAGAGACTTCGCCTTGCCAAACCCTGTGCATTTGGTTTACACCAAGCAGTATTGCAACTGGGAGCTTGGAATAAACTTGGCCCTACATGAAGCCCTGTCACGCCAGTGCCATCTTCATTGACACCTGCTGCCAGAAGACTCACCTTACAGGGACTACGGAAGGCGTGATGAGGATGGGAACGTTGTGGTTACCCCGAGCAACAGGAACAACATGCCGCCCCGTCGGAGGCACATGGAGGATATGGAGGTGGAGAATGAGGTCCTAGCTCGGAAGGTGATGATGGTAAAGGAGATAGCGTATTTTGCCAGCAACGGTCTAGTGGTGCAAGGACAGGAAATTGATACCTTACACGACGATGTAGATGTTCTGGAGCATGCACTTATTGGCAGGGATGCGACCATAGGACAGCTGAATGGAGCCGTCCAAGAGAAGGATGAGACCATAACACAGCTGAATGGGATTGTCCAGGGGAAGGATCAAGCCATAGAGCAGCTACAAGGGACCGTTCAGGAAAAGGATCAGACCATTATTGATATGGAAGCTCAAATTGCCGCTCTCCAAGCTCAGTTGAATCCACCACCTGATGATGACAACAATGGAGATGATGGCAATAATGATGATAATGACAGAGGGAACAATGATGATGATAATGAGGATGAATATGATGATGATGAGGATGGAGGCAATGATGGTGGAGGAGATGAAGCAGTTGCTGAAGCAGCAGAAGATGAGTAAGAAGAGGATCCTGAAGAGGTGTATTTTGATGTCTCCAGCGAGGATTCAGGGGAGGTGTATACGCCACAACCATGGATGGTTCGTGGAGCGAAGCGTCAATGCATGAATGCAAGGACCTACTACAACCTCTTCATGAAGTAGTTAGATGGCCACCAATTAGTCTTCGTTAGGATACATCATTAGTTTAAGGCCTCGATCAATGTAAAGCTTCATTGTTGTTAGTTTAAAGTGTTTAGGATGCTCTATTATGTACTCTAAAGTTCCAGTATTATTTGTGCGAATTTCTAAATGAGTTATGGCAAAGTTTTGGTTGAAATTCGTGATTTTGCTGCTGCAGTTTTCTGCTGACCCTTCTGTATTATACGATTTTTCATGTTTTATTGGTAACTAGGAAAAATATGAAAAATAGGGTTTGGTGCGAAACTTCCTTTACTATATGTACAAAAATTAGCCAAATTTTCTAACGAGTTTAAGTCAGGGAAAAAAATTCGTGAACAGTGCTGGACTATTCTGGCAGATTTCTGTTTTAAGCTTTTGCTAGCCTGTTTATGTTTGTAATTGTTGCTAATGCCTCTAAAACTATTTTAGTAGCTGAATACTATTAGGATAACCCTTGGAATAGTGCTTGCTTGCGAATTTGCTGATGTGATGCTTGTGTGTGGTTGCTTGTTCTTGTTTTGTTGTTGTATGATCATAATGCATGGGTAGAACTTTATTATCGTAGATGCTCTTTCTAAACTTACATGTGCTGAACCGTAGATGCCGCCTCGCCGTCAACCCACTGATATGGAGCAGCTGACGGCAGCCCAGGCGCAGCTAGCGTAGGTGATAACTCAATTCATGGCTGCCCAGAACAACAACCATAACAATAACAATAGCAACGAGAACAACCAGCCCCAAGGTGATGCACTTGCAAGGTTTATGAGGCTGAGGCCAGCAAAGTTTTCTACTGCACCTGAAACAATGATTGCTCTCGACTGGTTGCGTTCGGTGAAAAAGGACCTAGTAACTGTTGGATGTACAGATGCTGAAAAGATGAGGTTTGCTGCTTACCTACTGGAGGGACCAGCTGCTTCTTGGTGGGATACTTTCCACATTACCCACCCACTGGATACATTTACCTAGGCCATGTTTGAGGAAGGTTTCAAGACCAACCATGTCTCTTCAGGGGTTCTAAGTCTGAAGAGGAAGGAGTTCCGCAATTTGCGTCTGTAACATCCCAAAAATACTAAACTTGGATCATCAAACTCTAATCATCAAATTTAGGGTTAACAAAAACGTTGCTAAATAAAAATATGAAAGCATGCATATGTGTATGCATTTAATTTGAAACTCTTTTGAACCAACTTGTTTGTGTGTTCCTTTGCTTGTAAATGGATGCTTAGGTGAAATAAACATCATCTAAACATTTCCCACACTTTTATCAAAGACAAATAAATCAAAACAAAGCTAAATGAGTGAATGGTCATTTTGACCAATTTAACTCCCATGCCTACTTTGGCTATCTCAAACTTTCAGAACCCAACAGAAACTTTTCTGCATCTTTGCACCCCTTGATTGTACTCATAACAAAGTATCAAGGCCCACTTTGTGATCATCCAGAAACTTTCAAATGCATAGTTTAAATGACAATTCAAAATTGAATCTTTATCCTATCAGAAGATCCCGCTTTTTCAAAAACCACTCAAACAAGCTCAACTTTCAAAACCCAAGCATCTGCAGACTCACCAGCACCAACCTAGCACACTCACCAAAAATCTTTTCAAAATTCAAAACTTGAATTCTTGCGGCCATTTCATCAAACACTTGGCAGACACAAATCAAACAAAATCAAAACACTATAGTGTGCAGTGTTTTGAGCCTAACTGGTTCCCTATCTAGCTCACAACCATCTCAGTAGATCATCTAGCAAGATTAACCAAGCACTAGCACCACTGTGAGCTTGCCAATATCATCAATGGTGAATAGCCGAGTGCATCCTTGCCACCCCAGTGTAGACAGCAAGCTAGGAAAGAAACTAGCCGTGCCAACCTTGTCTGGGAGATCACCCATGCCTCACCGCCCCCTCTCGACCAGCCCTGCCTCGAAGACATCGAACACAGCACCCAGGAACGCCGCGTCCGTGCCTCTGCCAACCGTGCCGAGCATGCGCCAGAGCGCCACCCTCGACCGAAGCCCACAGACCGCGCGCCGCCCCCGCCGCGTGTATACATGATCACCACCGACCCAGGAGATAGCCAGACATCCTCGTTCGCCGCCCCATGCCGCACAGCCACCACTCGCCATCGAAGAAGCCGCCTCTGCCGCGCAGAGCGTCGCGTGTTCCAGACAAAACCGCACCGCCCCTGCAAGCGCATTACAGCCGTAGAGCATCGCCAGGAGACCACCAAGCGATCGCCACCGTCGGCCATGACTCTAGCAGCCCGTAGCCATGTCGCCACCGTCGCCTGCCCATGTCGTTCGGTCTCGTCGTCGAGACTATAAATAGAGGCCACCCCCAGTCGAATTATTCACACCATTCCACTCCCCTATCCTCACTGACCATTCCACCCCGTTCCCGAAGCAAGGCGAGCAGCACTTCGCCGGAATTTCACTGGAGCCCGCCGCCTCTGGAGCAGAAGGGAGCCAGCGATTGGAGCCGCCCCAGGAGGAGCCACCGGTACCAGGAGATTCGCCGTCGTCAACTTCGTCGTTCGCCCGCCTCGCCGACCCTCACCCGAACCCCAGTGAGCCCCTAGCAACCCCCAGCGGCCGCTAGGTTTACATCTGCTCGCGTTGCTCAACGTCGACGATGACTCTCAGCCGTTGGATTAGAACCAGATCGAATGTCCCATATCGCCCCATACCGTTTCGCACCCCTGTCCCACTGACGTGTGGGGACAGCCACTTAAACAAGCGGCCATGCTTTTAGAGCCGCCGGCCCAGTATCGCTCGCTACAGCCTAGTTATTTGAATTTAACCTTTTTCATTTTATTTCAAACACACTTCTGTACCCAGTTTCAAAAATCAGCCCAGGTCGATTCAGTGAACCAAATTGAATGAAACTAATTTTGTTAGAAAGGACTGAGAATGCTGAATCCAAGACCGTTGGATTCAAGCCATTTGGATCTGTAGATCATCCATGGTAAAAATAACAAGGCAGAAGCTTTTCTGTATTCAAAGATTTTTCAAATTAAAACCATAACAGCTTTTGAGTTGATTCCAACTCTCAAAAATCTCATTCAACCATACCTTTTAGAATATATAAAAATATATAGGTTTACTTACAGAAATAATGTTCAAGTGATAAAAGAATACCCCATAGGCATTTCTAGTCACTTTATTTAATTAAAATAAAAGGGAAAAACCTTATTAAATTGTGACACCACTTTAAATCATATTCCCATCGACCAAAATATGTGGTGATGACATGTGTCAACATGATCCCATGTTTGGTTTGGAGAATATTAAATCTTAAGTAGTTTTTCAATGAGTAAAAATTACTTTTCTAAAAATAAAAGGAATTAAACCAAGCTTTAACTTTGTAATGTTAGTGATGATGCTAGATCATCTATAGGACCCTTGTGTGTGATGATTGCAAGTAGTTAAGTATTGTTTGGTGATTATGTATATCGTATTTATTTATAGACGCTAGTACTGACCAAGGATACGAGGAGGAAGGAGGATTCTACGAAGAAGAAGCCGAGGAGAACTTCAACCACTGCTCTGCACAAGGCAAGCTTTACTAACTAAGTGGACCAATGCAAGCTAAGACTTGCAAGATACTCTACTTTAGCAAGCCTAATACTACTAGTTGAATGTGCAAGCTAAAACTTGCAATTATGAGAGTAAATAACCTATGCAATGCACTAAGCATGCTTGGTTAGATACATTTGGTGATACCGAATCCTAGTTTTACTTGCAAGCTTATTACTTTATTTCTTTGTCAAAGCTCCTACTTAGAGTTACTGAAATAAATGGAAGATACTAGAAGGATAATTGAAGGTTGCATAAAGAGCATAAAATTTGGCCTAAGCTAGATAATCTTGATGTCACCCTAAGGCCTAAGGTTGAACTTGGTTCAAACTTCACTTAGTTACCACCCCTCATTAGTGCTTACCCCCACTTGTAGAAGTTAGTGCTAAGCCTAAAACTTGATCAACTTTAGATGGGAATACTTGGTGAAAATGGTTATGAAAACCTTGGAATGATGGATCATTCTATTGAAATGTTGTGGACATGTTTTTCTGAACACCTGATGATTTTGGTGATGAAAATGTTGAGGCATGAGCCTTAGCCCTTTTATAAAACTGATGGTTGTCTGGATGCGATACCATTCCAATTTTATCGTACAGCCACAATACCCGAAGATTGGGTAGGGCTTGACTGGAAACTTATATACCTTAGTATTAGTTCCCTCATGGCCAAGGTCTGAGCTAAGGCTACCTTGTGAAGATTGTCCACCTGTGCAGTACCCAAGATGACAGTTGGTCATGGTTGGGAGGCCAAACTCAGAGGAGAGGTGCTTATACTAGGGCATGTAATTGAAAGGTTAGGATTGATTATCCACATACTGAGTATGGTGAATTCAGGATTTGTTCCTGATGGATGTATCGAATGTTGTGGTGAAAGTGTACAACTCTGCAGAGTGTCAAACTATTCGAATAGCCGCGTCCGCGGTTATGGACAGTTGGAGTGGACATACTGTTCCCCCGTCAAACTTTTCCAAAACGACTTGTGAAATGAATTGAGACTTTGACTTGACCACAACAGGGTTGTGACATGAGATACAAGTTCCCATTTAGGTGTTATGAAACTTCAACTAGCATTCGTTGCTTCCAAACTTAGTAGAGATAAATCTGGCTTTTGCAAAACAACCCTAGAGCCTAGTGTCCTATTATCTCAAAAAACCCTTTTACTTGTTAGTACTAGTTTGCGAGTACTTAAAGAGTACTCATGGCTTTGTCCCTAGCTATTCCCATGGCCAGACTATGAAGAGGAGTATCTGGAGGATGGACCCCAGGAATGTTACGACAACTAGGATCATCTCCCATCGTCAGCATTGCTTATGACCCCCGAAGATGGAGCTTCGCCTACGCTGCCGTTATTATTACGTATTCTGCTGCTTGAAGTTGTATTAAGAACTGGATCATGAGATCCCTATTTGTGTAAGAACTTATGTACGGTTTGTAATGGATGATGTACTATGGTATCCAACTCTGTTGAATGCGATGTATGGCATAACAGGCATCTGGGATTAAAAATCCGGGTGTCAACAAGTTGGTATCAGAGCCATCCTGACCATAGGAGACCCTAGTTAGACTGGACGTTTGAATCAAAACCTTAGTTTCAAAACCAAAGAAAACAAATATTTACAAAAACTTATTCTCATTCTTACCCCTTTGATTCTTTCATGAAAATTCATGTTCCTCAAAAATTCTTGCAAAATATATAAAATTTGACACACTTGATCACTCTACTAACTTACTCATCCTATATTCTTATAGATGGATGTAAAGTAAAGCAAGTTTTATCAATTGGGGAATGGAGGATACTTTATCTTTGAGAGGGATCTGGACCAGCTTTCGGAACTTCTAGAGCGTCCGCACCCCGAGTTCTTCGGAGCTCAGCTCAATGATCAAGGAGGAGAAGATCTGCAGTGGCTAACTGTTGCAAGTCTCCGAGGAAAAATTGAACCCCCCACTGTTGAGGGAATTCAGTTTACCTTAAGAGAGAACAACTGGCTCGATGGACTTGCCAGGGCCATGCAGGAAGATCTTTCCCGTCTGTGTGGGCAGAGCATCAATTAGATCAAGGGAACTCGCTTTGAGTTTTGCCCGAGGCGTGATGCAAATGGACAACCACTGGAAGCCCCATACCACCCCGAGCTGAAGACCCAATTGGACCACCTTAGCTTCATGATGTACGATCATCAGCAGGAGTTGGATAACAGCCGTGACTACTCCAACCACAAGTCTGCCATCATCAAGACAAAGGAACAAACCATCGCCAGGCTAGCAAAGGATCGCAAGTCTCGCCGGCGTCAGCTCGACAAGAAGGAGCGCATCATTGTCCGTCTTCGCCACCGCATCTCATCTTTGGAGGAGACCATCCACGAGAGAGACATGCAGTTGGAGGAAAGGGAGAATGCGGGAGAGGATCTTCGTGGAGACCCCTACTCCTATCTCAGTGATGATGATGATTTTCTGGAAGATCAGGCTATGGACTTCTTCACCGATGAGGATGATTTCGCCTTCATCGATGATGATGAAGCCACCAATTCCGAGGAGTAGTAGCACATGAGCACTAGCGTAGGGAGTAGTATTCGGTCCCCCTGTATCGTAGTTTTCAGAATGGTTCTTAAAACCATCTGCTTTTCTTTGTTGTGGTGTGTGTTGTACCGTGTGCTATGAATGATTGAATGAATGAATGAATGGAAAAGCAAGTTGCTAGAAAAATCTGAGTCAAACTTTAAAAACTTTTCAAAGACCCAAAACCTTAGAAATTTCCCTCTTTTCTCACGATCTATCTCAATCTTCAGATGCCACGTGGAGGAAGTGGTTCATCCCGGACCCGATGTTGCAGATTCTGCAAACGTTGACTTCTTACCGTAAAGATGAAAGAGCGGAACGTCAAACCAACCTAGCCACCCTGCAACAGATAGCTCAGCTAGCCCACAACAACCAAGGCCACGGAAATCAGGACAACCATGGATCTAAGCTCAAGAATTTCCGGAATACCAACCCACCTGTTTTCACTAAGTCAGAAGAGCCCTTAGATGCTGATGATTGGTTGCAAACCATGGAAAATAACCTAGAAGTCACCAGAGTGGAAGCCAACGAGAAAGTTATGTTCGCCACCCATTATTTAGCCGGAGATGCCAGGGCATGGTGGAACAGTGTTCGCGCAATGATCGGAGGCCAGATGATGACCTGGGAGGAATTCAAGGTCAAGTTTAGCAGAACCCATGTGCCGCCGGGTTTGATCAAGAGAATGAGAGACGAGTTCAGAGAGCTGAAGCAAGGAAGTATGACTGTAGTGGAATACCGTGACAAATTCTTGTCATTAGCTAGGTATGCCCCGAATGAGATTAACACTGAAGCCAAGAAGAAGGAGAGATTCTTGAATGGCACTACTAGGAAACAGGCTGTTAGTGGTGCACCAGGAATGCCCATCCGTGGCGCACTAGCAGTGCGCCACGGGCCTTGGCGCTTACTTATCTCTCAGCAGTGGCGCACCGCCTAGTGCGCGCCACGGTTGTGTAGAGATAGGCGTAGCGCACCTCCTAGTGCGCCACAGAAGTTTGGGATGGTGCGCTACCCCTGGGATCTTCTGTGGCGCACTACCTAGTGCGCCACTAAACTTCCATAGTGCGCTTTAGGTGTAGTGCGCCACAGAAGGTAGACCATGTGCGCCACAGATGTATTTTTTGTTTTTTTTAATTTCCGAGCCAGATTATATGCAATACAGATTATATACAATATTACAGCAGATATACACACACAGATACAAGATATACAATTATATATATAAATACTCAATATGAAAAACAAGATTGAAACAAATACATATAGATAAGTCTCATACATGAATACATAGTCTAAGTTAATTACATTGTTTTGATCATGTTACAAAGTAGTAGTTAGTGACATGCGAATACATGTGTCGATCGAACAAGTTAGAGCTCGGAAGCTCGCCTAGACATCTAAACTAGCTAGCTAGACACAAACGCGGGATAAATAACCAAAGAAGATAAGCATGATCACCGCCGCGACGAAGGTGTAGGTCTTCATCCGTTCCTTGTCCTAACTCCCGCTAGATAGCTGTATCTAGCTTCCCGCCATAGTGTTGTACCCTTTGTAGCTATTGCCGCTGAAACGGTGCACCTGTCTCCGGCAGTCTTCCCAATCATCGTAGACTCCGGGAACCCGTCCCTTGTACACGACGTACCACGTCATCTATAAGTTGACAATAATAATTAACCGACTATTGAAAAAAACATATATAATTAAAGTCGCATATGAAGATACACTTATAGAAAGTACTCATAAATCAAAAAGACCAAACTCAAAAAGCATGCCTCATATATAACTAGGTTGTTCGACACAGGAATATGCTACGATGGAACTGTCCGCCAAGTAGGATGCACAACACCTGGACATATGCATAGCACAAGGCGGACAATCCCATCGCACATTCACATATAGTGTGCCACGACATTTCAATCATCGGCATTATTCTCGAAAAATACCAAAGTAACTCAAAAAGCATGCCTCATATATATACATAGCTCGTTCGACACAGGAATATGCTACGATGGAACGGTACACCAAGTAGTATGCACAACACCTGGACTTGTGCATAGCACAAGGCGTACAATCCCATCGTAGCACATTCACATATAGTGTGCCACTACATTTCAATCATCGGCATTATTCTCGAAAAAGACCAAAATAACTCAAAAAGCATGCCTCATATATATACATAGGTCGTTCGACACAGAATATGCTACGATGGAACCGTGACGCCAAGTAGGATGCACAACACTGACTTGTGCATAGCACAAGGCTGATAATCCCATCGTAGCACATTCACATATATAGTGTGCCACGACATTTCAATCATCGGCATTATTCTCAAAAAGAGTAAGGAAAAAAGAAGGACCAAATTGAGCAAAGGACCAAAGAGTAAGCAAAAAAACCAAGCATTGATTGATATATAATAATAATAAGCAAAATAAGTTCACTTGTCGTCCACACACACACAAAGGTCATCTATAGTTTGTAACTACAACTAGGCCAACATCAAGCCTTCTGGCTCGGCTTAGGGAACGGGAGGACGCACTGTCTCGTCATGAACTTCCTATAGTCACCCTGCATCTCTAGGCGATCTTCTATGTCACGGTTATTCGGGATATTTCCTCCGTAGAAGATCCCCCCCGAAGTCATGACATCACAAAAGATGATTACCCCAAACTGTTGCTGGATGCGATACATCTCTTGTCTAATATCCGAATCATTGATCTTGGCCTTTTCTTCGCTTGTTTGAGATGATCGGCAGCGTAGAATTCTGCTGGTCAAGTAGGAACGCCTCATGTGATGGAGTGCGAGTAGGCTTCCTTCTTCTTGTTTTCCGGCTACTTCACGCAGGAACTCCGTTACGTGGTTGAAGACGTGCCTGCCGAACTTGACCTTCTTACGCACGAAGCTGGTGCCTTCCGTCGAGGCAAAGCCAGTGAGAGCATCATCCAGAACTTCCTTGATCTTGTCGTAGTTTTCTTCTTTTCTAGACTCCCGAGTCGAAATCGTGGCGTGGTAATGCTTCGGCGATAAGGAGATGAGCGTGCAGTGTTCATCTCTGCGCAAAAATTTCAAATGGAATGTGTTGGAAAAAGAATGATGATGATCTAATAAAGCCAATCGACGGTGGCGAGTGAATAACGACTTACTCGGGAAAGTAAGGCACGAGAATGTATTCCTTTGTCTTGTTCGCCACGAGGATTCTTTTTAGGTACAAGGCCACGATACGTCGTTCGGCGGGGAACCCAAGCAGCCGTCACGCATGTAGTAGGGGTCCACTATAGCGATGCCCGGTGTGTTCTCTCTAATGATCTGCGTGGCCAGGCTGAGAGAAAACAGACGGACCATGGTATAGTGCAGCGGGTATAGGTGGAACATATTGAAGATGTCCTTGAACCGCAGGAAGAACAGATCCGCGGCGGTGTCGTGAAGCCCAAGCCTGGTGGCACCTTAACCACGAATACCGGGTGCGAGGGATCTTTCTCCGATAGAAGGCGTCTCTCTATCGTCAGCACGCTGTCATGCACACTCTGCAGTTCCGAACTGGCGAGCTTCCGCAAATTCTTAGGTAGCATGGGCTCACCCGCCACATGAATCCTCCACATAATACCCTCGGGTCTTGGTGGCCCGTCCCGAAACCTGATCAGATTCGCAGTTGTTGACGCCACCGGCTGGCTCGAGCTGCTAGATTTTCTTTTCCTGCCCTTTTTCCTTTTGGAGAGCGGGCAGGCACATAATCTGAGCACCGGCGCCCTATGTAGTGTGTCAGGGCTTAGAATAAAGGGCCGCTTGGTTGTATCAGCTGGCTCTGTAAAGGCACAAGCTGGAGGCGTCTCCTGAGAACCAAACAGATGCTTGGTGATAGTGGCTTTCTCTGTGGGGCCACCAGCTAGGTCTTCTTCGTTGCCAAACTGAGTGCTGAAGAAGTGATCATTCCAGTCTTCGTCGTCCTCGGCCGGATCCTGCGCCATGTGCATATCATCACCATGATCATCCGACCCACCGCGTGGAGGTGACGGCGAGGGCGGTAAGGGGGCCTTGCCACCGCTTGTCGCTGGCACGACAGGCGGTGCTGTTGTCTGTGGCGTGATGGCCCCCGCCGTCCCCAAACGGATCATGCTCTTTGGCCATAGCAAGAATAAGCCGAAGCAACTTCTGAGGACAAACGGCTCTTCTTCATCCGCTCCTGGGGGTTGAAAGGGAGGTTCCAGGTCGTCGCAGCCCCTTAGCACCCGACTAATTTTAACCCTGTGCACGCTATCTGGCATCGGCTTTGAGTGGAACGTGCGCTGCAAGGGTTGAACGATGGTACCCTTGGCAACATCCCTCAGCTCGTTGTTCACGTAGCATAAGAGAGTGCAATGAACATCCGTCTACGGAAAACATGTACGGCGTCGTCAGAACGAGATGCCATAAGAGTAATAGATGGCATGAAAGGCGGTAATTAAAGCAATTTGTTTACCGTGATGGCGTCGAGATCGGCTAATGTCGACGCACCGCACAGGCGTGCAAGAGACGGAAGGGCTGCTTGATGGCGTGGTGCTGGCCGCCGGTGTATTATCCCTACCGACGGGTGCTTGGAGCTCCGGTGCCGCCGCAACGATGGCAGGGGGGGCACCAACATGTACTCCGGCGCCACGGTGATGGCAGGGGGAGTCACCAACACTTGCGGCGCCGCGGTGCTAGCGGGCGGAGTCACGAACACGTAGTTGCACGATTTCGGTTGCCGCGTTGTTCGAGTGGCTGCTGACCATGCTTGGAATCGGGCACGACCCTACTCGACCACCCGCACTCCAGTTCGCTATTGACTCCACCAAGGTAGGCAGGAAGGACGTGAGGGTTATTGCCACGTTGTCTTGGACGATCTGCAGGATCCGTGCCACTTGTGCCTTAAGTTCCTGAACCTCTCGGTTTTCCTCCTCGCTCCTTCCCGACGGCGCCACATGCGTCCTCGGCGGTGGACCAAAATGATCCACCCAATTCTTACCCCCGAGGCCGGCCAGACGGCCAGCCGACGACGGCTTCTTCGTAACCGACTCTATTTTCTTGGCCCGGTTCATCGCCCTGTTAAAAGGGTTATCCCACCGGGTGGCCGCCGTCGACCCCTGGGATGAGGAACCCTGGGATCCATGACTAGCAACAATTTCCTCCTCCTGCAGAAGAAGTAATAGTGAATCATTTAGATCATCGATTAGATTGCAATCGTGTTGATCCGCGGTAATTATATTATACTTACCACAATTTCCTCGAATTCCTTCACCGCAGGATCCGCGGTGAGTTGTTTGGTTTTTGGGTCCACATGGTAACGGGCCCTGATGAAGTTTCGAACCTGCCCGGGTTCGAATTTAGCAAAGGGGTTTTCTATCCCCTTGGATCTATACTCTTCGTCCTCCTTATTCCATTTGGCCTCCGCGGCTCTGTATCCACCAGATCCGAGATGGTGATGACCTATATTCATCGCCTGCAGCACCTTTCCCCGATTACTATTGGCCAGGGCTCTTTCGGATTCACACCTCTCCTTGAACTCCCGGAACTGATCTTCGGTGATCTGCGGGTCAATCTTCTGGATCTCCTCGAGACTTTTTCCTTCTTTATAGATCTTCTTATTTATCTGGGTTCTCCAGCTGGCCAGGGAGGATTTGTTTACTTTGTGAGGGAGGATTTGTTTACTTCGTTCCCATGATAATTTGTGTTCTGATACTTAGCGGGGAACTTGTATCTTGCGTGCAGCTTCTCGAAGAGGAGTGTGCGCAAGTGGCCATTATCTTTATGCCAGAGATTCTCGGTGTTGATCGAGATGGTTGTCCGGGTGATCGCCGCCACTTGCCCACCGTACCCTTTGACGACAAGGGCGGGCTCCAAAGGAACCCCTGATGGGCTCACTTCGGTAATTTCCTCCCTGACCGTGCCGACCGTGTTCGGGCGCCGGTCCTTCGGCTTCTTCTTCTTCTTCTTAGGAGGGTTGCTACCACTCCCTGTGCCCTCGCCGCCATCAGTGGTTTCATCGTCCGTCGTTCCTTCGGCTTCTTCCTCCGCGTCTTCCATCTCATCATCCTCGCTCTCCTGGGGATGGTATTCTTCATCGTCTTCTAGACGCTGGGCCGCCTCCCAGAATGTCAATTGTTTATTCGGAGGTCTGAGTTCTCCTTCAGGGCTGATGCGCTTAGAACATCCAGCCTCGTCGTTGTCACACATCTTTGCACTAATAAAAAAAAATAATTGGTTAAATGCACGGAAAAATCCGGCATGACCTTTGCTAATTTTCTTAAACTAGGAGTGCCCGATTTCTGCGGAAACGGAAGTTAATCAACATTCCGGCAAAAATCGGGACTCATTTCATACAAGAACCTGCATACACGACATAATAACGTGCCTCATACAAGCACAATCACAATTTCAAGTGCTACAATTATATCACCACAGATTATATCACCTGTCATTGATGATAGCAAGCAAATACATGCAGATTATAGCACCTGTCATTATATGACAACAAGCAAATACCATGTGGACCTCCTCCTCGGACACGTACGGGCGGACATCCTCCTCCTCGGACACGGGCCTCCTCCTGAGACGCGGGCGGACCTCCTCCTCGGACACGTACGGGCGGACCTCCTCCTCCTCGGGCGCGGGCAGGCCTCCTCCTCCTCCCGGGGCCGGATCGAGAGCGGCGGTCCTTCCTTCGGGCTGAGAGATGGAGAGATGGGGATGAGAGAGGGGGTCGGGCGCCACGTGTGGATAAAGCCACTTAGGCGTAGCGCACTGAGCCATAGTGCGCTACAGATATCTGTAGCGCACTATGGGATAGTGCGCTACGCCTATCGGCTACTAACTACTGCATAAGAGAACTACAGCCCCACTAGCTAACAACTATACTAGCCTATCCCACTGGTTCTGCCCACTACTCTATTCTAAACCTGAGAGCACCCAGGTTCAAATCCTGGTGCCCCAATTTTTTGTTTTGATTTTAAAAATACTTTTAAATATTCCAAAAAATGCCCAAAAGTGGTGATATATGCCATAGAAGTTTTATTTTGATTTTAAAATACTTTTAAATATTCCAAAAGTAATAATATTCCAAAAATGCCCAAAAATATGATTTAAAGTATAACTAAATTTCATAATACTTTGTCCATGAATATTACAATCTTTTTCGACCACGCGTTTACAATATTTTTTGAGCTAGCGTTTTACAATCTTTTTTCCCTTCTTTGTCGCGGTTGAATAATTTAGCCCCGGCACTTTAATGTTTCTTCTTTCGAACGGGCTACCTTTTTTGGGTAGGGTTGTCCTTTTTCTTCTTGTGATGTATGTTGTTGCATCGTAGTCGTCATCATCTTCAATCTTTGGATCGCGTCTTGGTGAAGTCTTGCTCGTTTACTCCATCCATTCCGATGATGTTTCTTTTCCTCTCCTCACGACAACACGACTAGGCTTTGTCGGGTCGGTAATGAAAAACATTGGTCCACTTTGGTAGCCAGTACCCACGGTTCATTTTTCGTACGTTTGCACGGCGGCCTTGGATTTGGCTGCCGGGTATAACCATGGTTGTGAAATACGGTCTTCTCTTCGACGCTCTTTGCCCATCGACACGGAACATGGCACCTTTTCTCCATGAGTCGAGCTCCCGGATCTCCTCGATTCTTCCAGAGAATCTTTCCTTCACGTTGTCATCGGTGTAGAATTCGGCGTTACGCTTTGAGTTCTGATAATCACACTTGTTGTCCTTTTCCTCTGTGTAGAATGTGTAGCCGTTGATATCATACGCCTGATAGGTCACCAGGTTTTGCATCGGTCCCTGCGACAAGGTGAATATGATCTTTTCCGTGTCAGAAGAATGCGAGCGCGGGGGATTATCAAGGAGCGTCTGCCTAAACCAACGCGTGAAATCTGAGTTGTGCTCTTTGATTATTTCTCCCTGCGTCCTCTGTATGCCCCGGTCACTGTACTTCTTCTCGATTAACCTTTTGTGCTTCTGTACCCAAGGATCGACCACGGTGACCAGATCCGTCGAGCTTGCCAAGGTGTCTGTTGACGGGAAGACCGACAGGGTTCTCGATGTCTAGATAATTCGTGCAGAAAGAGATGCACTCTTCGGCCAGAAAGCCCTTGGCTATGCTTCCATCTGGACGGGACCTATTGCGAACGTATCCTTTGATGTGTCCGTTCATCCTTTCGAACGCCATCATGCTGCGGAGGAACATCGGCCCGAGTTGTACGATGTCCTCCATGACATGGAACAGCAGATGCACCATAATGTCGAAGAATGCGGGTGGGAAGTAGACCTCAAGCTCACATAGTATCACCACGATCTCCTCCTGTAGCCTTCCGAGCGGATTCAAGCCAATCGACTTCCTAGAGATGACGTCGAAAAACTTGCATAGGCCAAATAACGTTTCACGGACGTGCTCGTCCATTATCCCTCTTAGTGCGACCGGAAGTACCTGCGTCATTAGCACGGCGATCGTGAGACTTCATGCCATCGAACCTCTGCCGCCTCGTCTAGGTATCTGCTTATCTTGCCCGCGTAGCCGTAAGGAAATTTGACTCCTAGAAGGCACTTGAAAAACTGTTTGATCTCATCCTGGCTTAGAGTGAAGCAAGAAGGAGGGCAGTAATATTCGTTCTTCTTGAACTTTTTACCCTTCCGACGACCTTGTGTCGTCTCCGACTCATGATCATCGTCATCTTCCTGATCATCAGGAGTAGTGCATCCTCCGTGAAGCTCCTTCCGGATACCCAAGCATATCAGGTCGTGACTTGCTTTCGGACCATCTTTCGTCCTATCTGGCATGTTGATTATGGTGGCGACCAGACTCTCGCACACGTTTTTCGTGATATGCATGATGTCGAGGCTATGAGGCGTGCGGAGAAACTTCCAGTATGGCAACTCCCAGAAAACAGACCTTGTTTTCCATACCTTCATCAGCGGCTTGTCTTGTTGCTGCCTCTTTCGCTTCTTTCTAGGCTTAGGACAATCTTTCCAGTTTTTCAGCAACTCTTCCACTTCTTCGCTGCTCCTACGCTCTGGGATTCCTCGGGTCTCTGATTTTCCATCGAACAGGTCTCCATGTTTTCTCCATGGATCATTCTTGCCGAGCCACCTCCGGTGCGCCATGAACACGGTTTTCGATGACCCTGGATCTTTCTCTAGTTGGAGATAGCTTGCGTTATCCATGCACCTAACGCATGCGCAGAATCCTTGGATAACCTGCCCCGAGATATACCCGCAACCTGGATAGTCTTGCACCGTAGTGACCAACGCGGCTCTCATAGTGAAATAATCTTGTGCGATGGCGTCGTAAGTATTGGATCCAGATTCCCATAACGTGGCTAGCTCCTCTTTCAACAGCCCGAGATACAGATTGATGTCGGTACTAGGTTGTTTCGGCCCTTGAATTAGCATACTCATTTGTATGTACTTCTTCTTCATGCACAACCATGGAGGGAGGTTGTACATCCATACAAACACGGGCCAAGTGCTGTGCGTGCTGCTCTGGCTACCGAACGGATTGAGTCCATCGGTGCTCGCACCAAGCCTGATGTTCCTCGAATCTCCACCGAATTCTGGGAATTCGAGGTCCAATGCTTTCCACTGGCTAGCATCTGAAGGGTGCGTCAGCAGCTCATCCTTTTCGGGGTCATCATCATCTCCTGTCTTCTTCCTTTCCGCATGCCATCGCATGTGCTTCGCTTCCTTAGGGTCCGCGAAATAGCGCTACAGACGAGGAGTGATAGGAAAGTACCATACCACTTTTCGAGGTGCTTTCTTCCCTTTCTTGTATCGACTCACGCCGCACACTGGACATGTGGTTTTCTCCGCGTCCTCGCCCCGATAAATGATGCAATCGTTGATGCATACGTGATATCTAACGTGCGGTAGATCGAGAGGACAGACGATTTTCTTGGCATCCTCGATACTAGTTGGACATGTGTTCCCCTCCGGGAGACGATCATGCCAGAATGCCATCATATCGTCGAAGCTTGCGTCGCTCAATTTGTGCTTTGCCTTCATCTCCATAGCCTTGAGCGTTACATTCAATCGGGTATCATCGGGCCTGCATCCTTCATACAATGGAGTAACCGCGTCTTTCTCAAGTTGCGCAAGCTTGGCTTTCTCTCTAGCGGCAGCCCTGGCGTTACTAAATGCGCTTGAGAAGCAGCTCTTGCACATAAGGGTCCCGCACTCGGCGGCGTTGTTCCATCGCCGTAAATGCGCTCCTCTGGCATCTAGATCATCATCACCCGGTCTGCTTCCGCACCTTCACCATCTCCAGGAGACTCTTCATCATCTCGCCCATTCTCGCCGTGATGATGATCATCGTCATGTTGGCCACCTTCTTCACCGTCTCCATCATCTACGTCATCGCTTATCCAACGAGTGTATCCATCCATGAAACCATGGCGGAGCAGTGCGCAGATTCCCGGAACTGGTCGATCACCCGATTGAGTTTGCATCTTACGCACGGACATCTTATATCTCTTGTTATTTCAGACGTATCATGTCGTCGCACATTTCAAAATCTAGCCACAATGCCTTCGCTCATTATGCGGACCATTTTTTGCACGCGATGTACACGGTACAATTTTGAAGTCTATTAGAACCACATAATGAATGCATGCATGCAATGGTCGATAGAAAATTTCGGCATGACCTATCCTAAAATTAGGACCTTTGCGAAATGCCAAAGTCTTGCCAAAATGGAAATGAATCAACATTTTGGCAAAACAAATGGCAACTTGTTCACATACAAACACAAGAGAGAGAGAGAGACCGATCCATACACACATGAACATATCATTATCCTCTCCATACACACATGCATGAGCATCATCGATACTCTCCATATACACACACATATGACCATCGATCCTCTCCACATACACACATCATGAGCATCGATCATCTACATACATATGAGCACAGCATCATCCATATACACATGAACACATCCTTACATGGACAACTTACCGAGATGAGAGACCGATCGCGAGAAAGATGGAAAGGAGAGGTGCGCGCGTCGACCGGAGAAGGATAGATGAGAGACCGGAGACCTCCTCTATTACTTATGTAACATCCAAAGCAAGTTTTACATGCTAAAAATGGTGAATGTGTGGAGAAATTGAGGTGGGAAGGAGAAGATCCCGACTAGATCTAAGGAGGAAGAAGAAGGGGAAAGTGAAGTGTGGGGTGGTGGATGTGGTCACACATGTGCACATAAAGTGCTGTCCTAAAGAAATCGACACATCCGTGGCGCACACGGCCCTAGTGCGCCACAGGGAGTACAAACATCTGTGGCGCACTATGCCATGTGCGCCACGGATGCTCCTACTCCCTGTGGCGCACTAGGCCGAGTGCGCCACAGAAGTTTGTGGCCGTTTCAGAGCAGAGGGGGCATGCACTTAGGCGTAGCGCATCACCCCCATGTGCGCCACAGATGACACTAACAACCGTGGCGCACATGACTATAGTGCTTCTGAGATGTTTGGCGTGCGCCAGCAGGCCTGCCCACACACATCTGTGGCGCACTATAGTCATGTGCGCCACGGTTGTTCTAGTTATTAGTAGGGCATTGCCCACAGGTGAGCCACGCCTGTTTTAGCCGTGGGGCACTTCAACCATGTGAGCCACGGATGTGCTGATTACCTATAGCCGTTTTCCTAGTAGTGTGGTCTGCATGATGAGATGCAGACAGTGTCAGTCAATATCCCCTTTGCTGATATTGAAGCCCTTGTCGACTCTGCCATCCAAATGGAAGGAAAGATCAACCAAGCCAACGAGAACCGCAAGCGTCGTATGATGCACCAGCCCGGAACCCATCAGACCCCAAAGTATCACCCTAACCCATCTCCAGGATTTGCCCCAAGAACCAACAGACCCCCGATGAACCGTCCGACCTATCCCAACCGTGGAAACCCTAGGCCCGGAGTAAATCACAACAACCCTGGCAACTCTAGCAATTTCAATGGTGCCCCACCTAAGTTCAACAACAACACTGCTACCGCCAACACCAACACTGCCTCGAGGACTGGAAGCAATGTTGTGCCTGTAGCAGCAAAGGACAAGTCGCAAGTGACTTGTTATGACTGTGGAAATAAAGGCCACTACTCTGACGAGTGCCTAATAAGAAGAATACCGCAGCACCCAATAGCAATGCCCCAGCTCAGCAGCAGCGTCGTGTCCAGCCCGGAAGAAGGTTTGCCCCAGGGAATTCGCTCAACCGCAATGGCCGTCTTTTTCTCATGCATGCTGAAGAAGCTCAGGAAGCGCCAGACGTCATGCTGGGTATGTTTTCTATTAATTCAGTACTTGCAAGAGTGTTGTTTGATTCTGGTGCATCGCATTCATTTTTCACCGAAGAATTTGCATGCACTAGTAAAATTCAACCAACCAAACTGGAGCATGTTATGATTGTTCAAATTCCCGGATCAACCACCAAGGCTAGGCAAATTTGCAAAGCGGTCCCTATCCGAATCCATGGCATAGATTTTTATGCAAATCTGATAGTACTCGGAACTAAAGGTTTGGAAGTAGTACTAGGAATGGATTGGATGTCCAAACATAAAGGATTGATTGACTGTGCCAAGAAAGCCATAACCATGACCAATACAGCCGGAATATCAGTCGAGCATATATCTGAAACCTTACCTCGTCAATTCAAGTGCAACAAGAGTATAGCCCAACCTAACATTGACCAAGTCCGGATAGTCTGTGAATACCCCGATGTATTCTAGATATTTTTCCCGGTATGCCCCCAGATCAGGATATCGACTTTATCATCGAACTAATCCCCGGAACCGGACCCATAGCACAGAGACCATATAGTATGAACCAGTCGGAACTAGAAGAACTGAAGAAGCAACGGGATTCCATGTTGGAAATTGGATTGATTCAACCAAGTGCGTCACCATTGCGATCACCTGTCTTATTTGTGGACAAGAAGGATGGAGGTAACCGTTTGTGTACGGATTACCGAAAGTTGAATGATGTCACCATCAAGAACAAGTACCCCTTGCCCAAGATAGAAGATTTGTTTGATCAGTTGACAGGAGCCAAAGTGTTTTCTAAGATTGATCTTAGGACTGGCTATCATCAACTCAAAATTCGCGCAGAGGATATTCCAAAGACTGCCTTTACTACCAGATATGGATTGTATGAGTATACAGTCATGTATTTTGGATTAACCAATGCCCCCGCTTATTTCATGAATCTCATGAATAAGATTTTTATGGACTTCCTGGATAAGTTTGTCGTTGTTTTCTTTGATGGCATTCTGATTTATTCCAAATCAGAAGAAGAACATGAGCTACACCTAAGGACCATTCTTGGAACCCTTAGAGAGCATCAGATGTATGCAAAGTTTGGCAAGTGTGAATTCTGGTTACAGGAGGTAGGATTCCTCGGTCACATTGTATCAGCCGGAGGAATTGCCGTTGACCCTACCAAAGTGAAGGATGTAGAAGATTGGCAAGCCCCAACCACTCAAACCCAAGTTCGTGCATTTCTCGGATTGGCGGGATATTACCGCAAGTTCGTAGAAGGATTCTCGAGTATCGCCAGACCCATGACCCAATTGCTGAAGAAGGACAAGAAGTTTGAATGGACCGACAAATGTGAAGCGAGTTTTCAAGAAATCAAGAGGAGATTGATTTCAGCCCCAATCTTGATCATGCCGGATATCACGAAGCCCTTCGATGTGATTGTGATGCATCCAAGATCGGTCTCGGATGTGTGCTAATGCAAGAAGGCAAAGTTATATCTTATCTATCTCGACAATTGAAGCAACATGAGCAAAATTACCCAACCCATGACCTCGAACTCGCAGCCGTAGTTCTAGCCCTGAAGACATGGAGGCATTACCTGATGGGAAACCATTGTGAGATCTATACAGATCACCAGAGTCTGAAGTATATATTCACTCAGAAGGAGCTGAATATGAGACAGAGAAGATTGATTGAGCTAATCAAGGACTACAATCTGGACATTCACTATCACCCTGGTAAAGCCAACGTGGTAGCAGATGCCCTTAGAAGATTGCCGTGCCGCTTGAACTCCATGATTTTGAAGGAGCAACCAAGTTTGCACAAAGAGATGGAAGATTTTCGAATGGAATTAGTAAGTGAAGGATTTTTGGCTAGCATAGAACTTCAACCCACTTTGATCAGTCAGATCAAAGAGGCGCAGAAAGGAAATGCTAGTATCGATGGAATCAAGCGTCGTATCGGTACAGGCAAAGTACCTGGATTCACCGAAGACGAAGGAGTTCTGTGGTACAAAGGTCGCCTTTGTGTACCAGCAGATTCTGAGTTGAAATAAGTTATTCAGAAGGAGGCTCGTGATACTCTTTATTCTATCCATCCCGGAGGAACTAAGATGTATCAAGATTTGAAGGAGCAATTTTGGTGGCATAAGATGAAGCGAGAAATCGGAAGCTATATCGCCAAATGTGATATTTGCCAGCGAGTCAAAGCAGGACATCAAAGACCCGCTGGATTGTTGCAACCCTTGTAGATTCCGGAATGGAAATGGGATTCCGTTGGAATGGAATTTATCACTGGACTGCCTACTTCTAGTAGGGGAAATGACTCTATCTAGGTCATAGTTGACAGATTGTCCAAAGTCGCCCATTTCTTGCCCGTCAAGACCACCTATCAGAGTTCGAAGCTAGCGGAGTTGTACATTGCTAGAATAGTTAGTTTGCATGGAGTCCCAAAGAACATCGTATCTGATCGAGGAACTCAGTTTACCTCGAGATTCTGGAAGAAAGTTCAAGAAGGTTTAGGAACCCGCCTAGATTTCAGTACCGCGTATCACCCTCATACCGATGGACAAACGGAGCGAGTAAACCAAGTACTCGAAGATATGCTGAGAGCATGTGTGTTAGAATATGGATCCAAGTGAGAAGACTGTCTACCGTTTCCAGAATTTTCTTACAACAATAGTTATCAAGCTAGTTTGCAAATGGCCCCATTTGAATTCATGCACGGAAGGAAGTGTCGCACACCTTTGAACTGGTCGGAAGTAGGAGAGAGTCGGATTTTCGGACCCGACATCCTACGAGAAGCAGAAGGGAAGGTTCACAAGATTCGTGAGCACCTCAAGACCACCCAATCCAGACAGAAGAGTTACGCCGACAAGAGACGTCGAGACCTCGCCTTCAACATAGGAGATTTTGTTTATCTGAAAGTGTCGCCATTGAACTGAATGCAGCGTTTCCAACTCAAAGGAAAGTTAGCCCCCAGATATATCGGACCTTTCAAGATTTTGAACCATCGAGGAGAAGTGTCGTATCAATTGGAATTACCCGAAGAGATGTCAGCCGTGCACAATGTGTTCCATATCTCGTTACTTCGCAAGTGTCTCGAAGTCTCAGAGAAGACCGAAGTGTTCAAGAACATCGATCACCAGACCATAGAGATCAACGATTACCTGACCTATTCCGAAGTACCCATCCGTATTTTGGAAGAAGCTTTTCGAACTACCCAAACCCAAAGCATCAAGTTTCTCAAGATTCAGTGGAGCAACCACACAGAAGAGGAAGCTACACAGGGCCTTGAAGATCACATCAGGACGGAGTTTCCCGATCTCTTCAAATCCTAGGTAATCTTTTTTCGTCCTTTTTCAAATCTCGGGACGAGATTTTGTTTAAGGGGGGAAGGTTTGTAACATCCCAAAAATACTAAACTTGGATCATCAAACTCTAATCATCAAATTTAGGGTTAACAAAAACTTTGCTAAATAAAAATATGAAAGCATGCATATGTGTATGCATTTAATTTGAAACTCTTTTGAACCAACTTGTTTGTGTGTTCCTTTGCTTGTAAATGGATTCTTAGGTGAAATAAACATCATCTAAACATTTCCCACACTTTTCTCAAAGACAAATAAATCAACACAAAGCTAAATGAGTGAATGGTCATTTTGACCAATTTAACTCCCATGCCTACTTTGGCTGTCTCAAACTTTCAGAACCCAACAAAAACTTTTCTGGATCTTTGCACCCCTTGATTGTACTCATAACAAAGTATCAAGGCCCACTTTGTGATCATCCAGAAACTTTCAAATGCATACTTTAAATGACAATTCAAAATTGAATCTTTATCATATGGGAAGATCCCACTTTTTCAAAAACCACTCAAACAAGCTCAACTTTCAAAACCCAAGCATCTGCAGACTCACCAGCACCAACCTAGCACACCCACCAAAAATCTTTTCAAAATTCAAAACTTGAATTCTTGCGGCCATTTCATCAAACACTTGGCAGACACAAATCAAAAAAATCAAAACACTATAGTGTGCAGTGTTTTGAGCCTAACTGGTTCCCTATCTAGCTCACAACCATCTCAGTAGATCATCTAGCAAGATTAACCAAGCACTAGCACCACTGTGAGCTTGCCAATATCATCAATGGTGAACAGCCGAGTGCATCCTTGCCACCCCAGTGTAGACAGCAAGCTAGGAAAGAAACTAGCCGTGCCAACCTTGTCTGGGAGATCACCCATGCCTCACCGCCCCCTCTCGACCAGCCCTGCCTCGAAGACATCAAACACAGCACCCAGGAACGCCGCGCCCGTGCCTCTGCCAACCGTGCCGAGCATGCGCCAGAGCGCCACCCTCGACCGAAGCCCACAGACCGCGCGCCGCCCCCTCCGCGTGCATACATGATCGCCACCAACCCAGGAGACAGCCAGACATCCTCGTTCGCCGCCCCATGCCGCACAGCCACCGCTCGCCGTCGAAGACGCCACCTCTGCCACGCAGAGCATCGCATGTTCCAGACCAAACCACACCGCCCCTACAAGCGCATTAAAGCCGTAGAGCATCGCCAGGAGACCACCAAGCGATCGCCACCGCTGGCCATGCCTCTAGCAGCCCGTAGCCATGTCGCCACCGTCGCCTGCCCATGTCGTTCGGTCTCGTCGTTGAGACTATAAATAGAAGCCACCCCCAGTCGAATTCTTCACACCATTCCACTCTCCTTTCCTCACTGACCATTCCACCCCGTTCCCGAAGCAAGGCGAGCAGCACTTTGCCGGAATTTCACCGGATCCCGCCGCCTCTAGAGCAGAAGGGAGCCAGCGATTGGAACCGCCCCAGGAGGAGCCACCGGTACCGGGAGATTCGCCGTCGTCGACTTCGTCGTTCGCTCGCCTCGCCGACCCTCGCCCGAACCCCTGTGATCCCCCAGCAACCCCCACTGGCCGCGCTAGGTTTCTGTCTCGCCGGCGTTGCTCAACGTCGACGATGACTCTCAGCCGTTGGATTAGAACCAGATCGAACGTCCCATATCACCCCATACTGTTTCGCACCCCCTGTCCCACTGACGTGTGGGGACGGCCACTTAAACAGCCCGCGGAAGCGCTGCGCTTAGCAGGCCGGCCCAGTATCGCTTCCCGCGTAGCCCAGTTATTTGAATTTAACCTTTTTTATTTTATTTCAAACACACTTCTGTACCCAGTTTCAAAAATCAACCCAGGTCAATTCAGTGAACCAAATTGAATGAAACTAATTTTGTTAGAAAGGTCTGAGAATGCTGAATCCAAGCCCGTTGGATTCAAGTCATTTGGATCTGTAGATCATCCATGGTAAAAATAACAAGGTAGAAGTTTTTCTGTATTCAAACATTTTTCAAATTAAAACCATAACAGCTTTTGAGTTGATTCCAACTCTCAAAAATCACATTCAACCATACCTTTCAGAATATATAAAAATATATAGGTTTACTTACAGAAATAATGTTCAAGTGATAAAAGAATACCCCATAGGCATTTTGTGGCGCCCCGCAAAAACCACTACTAGAAAATCGCGTTGTTTTTGTGCACCGCATCGCCATGACCGCATGCTCATGTCATCATGCCACATTGCATTTGAGCATCGTCATGTCACCTTGCATTGTTTGTATAAAACTATTTTCAAAAAGTCTGTTTTTATTTTCTAAATGCCCCGTCTTTATTCAAATCATAACCGGGGTCTCCGGAATATTTTGTTTTGTCTACCAACAGTTTTCAAACGCCCCGTTTTAAATATTAAAATTTTTATTTTATTTTTAGGGGCAGCCGTACCGGGCCGATCCGACCCAGTCGGCCACCCCCAGTATAAAATCGATCTACCTAAATCTTTTCCTACCCCAACCTAATCTACCCACCCTGCCTCCACCTCACCTCGCCCAATCGGTGCCCGCCACCTCACCACTCCCTTTCCCCTATCCAATCCCAGCCCGCCACCTCAGCCGGCCGCCCCTCCCCTGGCCAGCCTGGCCGCTTTTTCCCGCCTCCCGCGCGCCGTACGCGCACCTGGGCGCGCAGCCCCAGGCGGGCCAGGCCCCACCTGCCGGCCACCAACTCCCCACCTCCACCTGCCCGTTTCCCCACACCTGGCCCCGCCACTGCCTCCCGTCTGGCCCACCCCACCAACCGCCGCCCCCTCGACCGCACACGCCCTACCCCGGTCCTCCCCCGCACCAGGCCACGCCGCCCTCCCCTCGAGCTCGCCGACCCCTGCGGGCCTCCCTCCGCAAGCCAACCGCCGCCGCGGCGGTTCCCCTCGCCTCCATCCCCTCCGGCCGTCGCCCCGGAGCCGAGCGCCTCCTCCGCAGCAAGCCCCGCGACCGCGCCCCCTGCCGCCGGTCGCCATCCTCGCCCTCTGTCCGCCGCCCTCTGCGCTCCCGGCAGCCCCTCGGCGGCTCGCCCCCGCCAAGCTCGGACAGGAGCTCGCCGCGCTCCTCTCCTCTGTCCTGCTCCCCGCCGCGCTCGCCTTCCCCGATCCCGCGTGGCCGTCACCTCCTCTCCCTCCGCAGGGCACCGCCGCCAGGAGGTCCTCCCCGAGCGCCGCCTCGCCGAGTCCCCCGTCGTGTCGCTTCGCGGCGCGCGCCCACACTGGAGCTCACCGTCTCCATTTCCAGCCGACCTCGCGCCGCCCCGCGTCGCCTGCGTCCGCCCGCGAGCGAGCCCCACGGATGCGCCTCTGCTTCCTCTCGGCCGCCGGCCTCCTTCTCCTCCCGCCGCTCGGGCTCGCCCCGCCGTCCGCCACCGTCTCCTCGTCGCTGACCTCCTCCCGAGCCGGCCGCCTTGGATCCCCGTCCCCTTCCCGACGGAGCCGTCGCCTTCCCTCTCCGTCGCTGGCCGCCGCGCGACCCCCTCTGCACCCTCCTTCGCCTCCAAGAGCCCCTGCCCGCGAGCCGTGCCTCCGTGCCATCCGCCTGCAGCCGCGCGGGCCCCAATGATTCTTGCCGCCGCCATCTCGTGACCTCCTCTGTACGCGGGCTGTGTGTGGTTTCAGTTGATGTGGACATTGGTGGACCATATTAGTTATGTGGGTGTAGTGGCATGGTTGATCTGGAGTTGTTACTGTTAGGGTGAGATCGAACGCCGACCCGAACAACAGCGATAAACTGGTGGCACCGAGGTTCAAGTCCGACAACGACAAGCGGGATGGAATCCGAGAACGACATGATATTCTTCATGGACACCAAGTTCTTCTTCCCAGAACCGAAGACCAATCCCGCCAAAGACCGAACCCTGGCGCGCCAAGTTCTTCGACCCGAGACCCCGGTGCGACAAGTACTCCTTCCCGGGCGCCAAGTTCGCCGAGAACCCGGATGCCAAGGTCGCTGACACGGAACGACAAGACCTCCTTCCCGCACCGATGCCGACGACGTCGCATGCCAAGTTCTTCTTCCCGAACGTCAAGACCGACCCGATACGAGGACCCGACAAGATCTTCGTGACGACAAGATCGGCACCGACCAGGACGGATCCGATGTGCCCCCGACGCCAACCAAGTTCTTCCTCTCGGATGCGACAAGATCGACTTCCGTTGTCTGAGACCGATCCCGCCGAGACCGAACCCCAGATCCGGACCCTGAGACCCGACCCCGAACCCCTCGGAGCCCAAGTTCGCCGAACCCTAATGTGATTCCCTATCCGAGACCCCATTATTTTTATAATATGACATTATCAACTGGTGCATATTAAATTGATCATCTCGCATGCATATCTTGTGTGGTTTGGGGGCATTATGCCGATTCACCTCATAATTAAATATGGAGTCTATATGCGGGATATCTTTGTCTTATTCCGGACTCCATTTAAATTGGCATAGCGAACCGAAGCCATGTTTTGTCTTCCTAATCCAACATTTAATTTGCGGGGTAGATAAATAACTTGAACCGTTTAATTAAATTTCGGGACCCCGGTTCCACTTAATCTGGCCTAATTGCCTCGCATCTTTGCCATGTCATACATCATACATGCATCATGCTCGGTCTTCTGCCGTAGTAATAAATAGTGTATCCGGTGTTTCTTCTAGTGCTTTGCTTCTTCACGGATTAGGCCGATGAGTTGATGCGAGTATCGACCCGATCTTCGGATGAACCTTCAGCAATGTTTTCAGGCGAGCACCTCCCCCTTTCTACCTATCTTACTTTTATAGTATTTATTCCCCCTGTTGATCTATTGCTATCTGTGTTGCGATGCTCTAGTTTTCGTACCCGTGATATCCCTTGCATCTTTATATTGCCTTGGACACATCCTATTACCTGTTGTTTGGTAGATAACTGGACTTGCGCGTCGTAGTCGCTTGCTCAAGTGCTGTTGCGTGTCGTCAAGTACCACAGTTGTTGGAGTATGGCCGCATGTTTAATGTTGGAGTTGATCATGGCTTTAATTATTGTTTAATAACTAAAATTGAAAGTAGGTAAATGCAGAGGCACAGGTGGGCAATAGATGTTATTTGGTTGTTAACCGTCCACTTGTGTCCCGTAGGACCCCGAGTTCTTGACACCTGTTCCGAGATCGAGCGCGCTAACCACAGGTGGGGTGTGTGGGTACCCCCATCGATTAGTACCTGATTTCAAAGTATTGTACTGGGGGCCACAAACTAGTTTGAGGTTTTATTTACTATCCTGTACTTATGCCATGCTTTACTGCTTTATTTAAAATTGTGCGAGGTACTGCACCTGTATTGTTTAGGTAAGCGGAGTGTTTTCGCGGTATCGACAAGCCCAGTCACATTTTCGGGTTCCCAGTCGTTTACGACCATGGCGCAAACCCGGTCCGTTCGAGTCGGCCAACTTCGCTATGGTAGCTTAGTGGGTGGCCCCATGTACTTGCTTTGGGTCCGGAAGCGTCATGACTTAGGCCCGCCGACATACCGATGGGTGTATGTTAACGATCCGCAAAAAGGGTGAAGTGCGTGTGGATACTTTGGTGCACCCCTGAGGTTAAATCTTTTCAAAAGCCGTGTCCATGGGTTATGGACGACTTGGAGCACAGTTCTCGATCATAGACAACTATAACCAAAGTTTCTGTTATAATTTGACTTGTATCCGATATGACTAGTAATCAGCTTCACCAGAACGGAATGGCTAAATAAAAGTACCAACAACTGCTGGGTTTGGGATATCTCATGATAATTGTATCGACTAGTAAGTGTTGCAACTTCTAGCGGAACGGTTAACTAAAAGTGCCACCGCTTATTATATCAGGATGACTATCTATATTTGACTAGTAATTGCCGCAACTATAACGGAATGAATAAAACTGCCAACGTGTGAGTTCCTCGGTTGACTTCCTCGTTTGGTCTCGAGGGGAAATACTGGATGGGTATGTTTGGTGGTAGAATCAGGTTGGTTCGAATAGGTCTTTCTTATCCCTCTCGATGATAGCCGGTTACCTCGAGTCTCTATAGGTTGTTTAGTGCATGCCGCCGCTCCACCATACCTATGTAGGCGAGGACCGCCGAATTCTAGTCTCGCCGTGTACTGGCCTCAGTACTGGCGCTCCTCTTTTTCCTTTGCCCTTTGTCGGCACCCCTTTTGTTTAGCAGGTTTGAGCTCGACGTCGTTAGCAGGGTTACCCTTCCGGCTTGGCTCGGCGGTTATGGACGCCATTGGTTATTCTTCAGGGCTCTTAGCTCAATTTGCATCTTGTCCATACTCGGACGCTATATCGTTTTAAAGGTGATTTGGATCTTTGTATTGTATATCTGTATTCTTGGCTCTTTGAGTCGTTGTTGTATATATATGTTTTGTGGGTTCCATCGAGGACTATTGTGTAATGATATAACTTCGCTTCCCACCCGCACGCAAGTGCCTGGTGGGCACCTTTGAATCGTTTCTATGCGGGTTTGGCGGGAAGCGCTGAAACTTGCATAGGGCCGATTCTGAGGGTGCTACAGAGTGGTAACAGAGCTCAGCAGTTGTGATACCCCACAAGTCCAGCCTGTAGGATAACCTAGCTAACGGCCGAAGTAGAGTGTCAAACTATTTTTGCAAAATCGGTTGGGTAGTTCTGATTAGGTCTGATTTTACTCCTTACCCCTCTGCTGCTCTCCTCTCACCTCTGCGTGTTTTGAATCCGCTCTCTTCTCTCTATTCGAGTCCAGGATTTCTCGTGGTTGGGGTCCATCGTACCTTCAGGGTTTCGCTTCCTCCTTTGGTAACGGTGTTGCTACATCTGGTCTTCATGATATCCGAGGAATCCTTTGTCTGGTGGACTTCTCTTTGTTCCTTCTTGTGCCTTCTGGTGTTTGCTGACGCGACGACATCATCTACGCCAGATCCGATGCAGAGTCTGCATCACTCCTTTGTTTCTGAACCTCGATCGTCAAGATCTTCAGTCTGATTCCGAGAATGGCTGCATGCTTTTCTACTGATTGTGCGGAGTAATAGTTTGGGTACGTGATGGATTGGCCCCCATGCCGACTACCCTTTCTATTCGCTCTTGTACATTGAAGTGGGATAGGCCGCATCTTTTCTCTCCTTCTATCAAAGCTAGAGGTGGCTTTATTTGTGGATACCTCTACCTTCGCCCTTTGTTCCCGGAGTGTTCTCTTGACGATCACGGACAACGACCTCTTGTTAGTGGTGTCGCGAGGATCTACACGAAGCGAGAAGACGCAGATCGCCGACCTTCCTTCCGGTACCATCAGGCGGATCTCGAGGGCGAGATCCATTGTTAGTGGTGTCGAATTGTGGCGCCCCGCAAAAACCACTACTAGAAAATCGCGTTGTTTTTGTGCACCGCATCTCCATGACCGCATGCTCATGTCATCATGCCACATTGCATTTGAGCATCGTCATGTCACCTTGCATTGTTTGTATAAAACTATTTTCGAAAAGTCTGTTTTTATTTTCTAAATGCCCCGTCTTTATTCAAATCAAAACCTGGGTCTCCGGAATATTTTGTTTTGTCTACCAACAGTTTTCAAACGCCCCGTTTTAAATATTAAAATTTTTATTTTATTTTTAGGGGCAGCCGTACCGGGCCGATCCGACCCAGTCGGCCACCCCCAGTATAAAACCGATCTACCTAAATCTTTTCCTACCCCAACCTAATCTACCCACCCTGCCTCCACCTCACCTCGCCCAATCGGTGCCCGCCACCTCACCACTCCCTTTCCCCCATCCAATCCCAGCCCGCCACCTCAGCCGGCCGCCCCTCCCCTGGCCAGCCTGGCCGCTTTTTCCCGCCTCCCACACACAAGACGCACTGGCCAAGAGTCTCAGTGGCCAGGCCCCACCTGCCGGCCACCAACTCCCCACCTCCACCTGCCCGTTTCCCCACACCTGGCCCCGCCACTGCCTCCCGTCTAGCCCACCCCACCAACCGCCGCCCCCTCGACCGCACACGCCCTACCCCGGTCCTCCCCCACACCAGGCCACGCCGCCCTCCCCTCGAGCTCGCCGACCCCTGCGGGCCTCCCTCTGCGAGCCAACCGCGCCATGGTTCCTCGCCCATCCTCCCTCCGGGCGTCGCCCCGGAGCCGAGCCCGCCTCCGCAGCTTGCCCCGCGACCGCGCCCCTGCCATCGCCATCTCTCTGTCCGCCTCAAGGCCCTCTGCGCTCCGGCAGCTCGCTCGCTAAGCTTCTGGACAGAGCTCGCGCCTCCTCTCCTCTGTCCTGCTCCCCGCCGCGCTCGCCTTCCCCGATCCCGCGTGGCCGTCACCTCCTCTCCCTCCGCAGGGCACCGCCGCCAGGAGGTCCTCCCCGAGCGCCGCCTCGCCGAGTCCCCCCCGCTGTCGTCTGCTTCCGCGAGCGCGCGCCCCTGCCTGCAAGAGCTCACCGTCTCCATCTCCAGCCGACCTCGCGCCGCCCCGCGTCGCCTGCGTCCTCCCGCGAGCGAGCCCCGCGGATGCACCTCTGCTTCCTCTCGGCCGCCGGCCTCCTTCTCCTCCCGCCGCTCGCCCGCTTCCCCGCCACTCTCTCGTCGACCTCCTCCCGAGCCGGCCTTGGATCCCGTCCCCTTCCCGACGGAGCCGTGCCGCCTTCCTCTCCAGCCGCTGGCGCCGCCGCGCTTCCTGCCGCGCAGCGTCCGCTCGTGCCAATCATCCGCAGTAAGGCGGGCCCCAATGATTCTTGCCGCCATCTCGACCTCCTCTCAGACGCTGGCTGTGTGGTTTCAGTTGATGTGGACATTGGTGGACCATATTAGTTATGTGGGTGTAGTGGCATGGTTGATCTGGAGTTGTTACTGTTAGGGTGAGATCGAACGCCGAATTCAACAACAGGTGGCACGGGCACCGAGGTTCAAGTCCGACAACGACAATCGGGATGGAATCCGAGGACGACATGATATTCTTCATGGACACCAAGTTCTTCTTCCCAGAACCGAAGACCAATCCCGCCGAAGACCGAACCCTGGCGTGCCAAGTTCTTCGACCCGAGACCCCGGTGCGACAAGTACTCCTTCCCGGGCGCCAAGTTCGCCGAGAACCCGGATGCCAAGGTCGCTGAAACGGAACGATAAGACCTCCTTCCCGCACCGATGCCGACGACGTCGCACGCCAAGTTCTTCTTCCCGAACGTCAAGACCGGCCCGATACGAGGACCCGGCAAGATCTTCGTGACGACAAGATCGGCACCGACCAGGACGGATCCGATGTGCCCCCGACGCCAACCAAGTTCTTCCTCTCGGATGCGACAAGATCGACTTCCGTTGTCCGAGACCGATCCCGCCGAGACCGAACCCCAGATCCGGACCCTGAGACCCGACCCCGAACCCCTCGGAGCCCAAGTTCGCCGAACCCTAATGTGATTCCCTATCCGAGACCCCATTATTTTTATAATATGACATTATCAACTGGTGCATATTAAATTGATCATCTCGCATGCATATCTTGTGTGGTTTGGGGGCATTATGCCGATTCACCTCATAATTAAATATGGAGTCTATATGTGGGATATCTTTGTCTTATTCCGGACTCCATTTAAATTGGCATAGCGAACCGAAGCCATGTTTTGTCTTCCTAATCCAACATTTAATTTGTGGGGTAGATAAAAAACTTGAACCGTTTAATTAAATTTCGGGACCCCGGTTCCACTTAATCTGGCCTAATTGCCTCGCATCTTTGCCATGTCATACATCATACATGCATCATGCTCGGTCTTCTGCCGTAGTAATAAATAGTGTATCCGGTGTTTCTTCTAGTGCTTTGCTTCTTCACGGATTAGGCCGATGAGTTGATGCGAGTATCGACCCGATCTTCGGATGAACCTTTAGCAATGTTTTCAGGCGAGCACCTCCCCCTTTCTACCTATCTTACTTTTATAGTATTTATTCCCCCCTGTTGATCTATTGCTATCTGTGTTGCGATGCTCTAGTTTTCGTACCCGTGATATCCCTTGCATCTTTATATTGCCTTGGACACATCCTATTACCTGTTGTTTGGTAGATAACTGGACTTGCGCGTCGTAGTCGCTTGCTCAAGTGCTGTTGCGTATCGTCAAGTACCACAGTTGTTGGAGTATGGCCGCATGTTTAATGTTGGAGTTGATCATGGCTTTAATTATTGTTTAATAACTAAAATTGAAAGTAGGTAAATGCAGAGGCACAGGTGGGCAATAGATGTTATTTGGTTGTTAACAGTCCACTTGTGTCCCAGGGACCCGAGTTCGACACTGCCCGAGATCGAGCGCGCTAACCACAGGTGGGGTGTGTGGGCACCCCCATCGATTAGTACCTGATTTCAAAGTATTGTACTGGGGGCAACAAACTAGTTTGAGGTTTTATTTACTATCCTGTACTTATGCCATGCTTTACTGCTTTATTTAAAATTGTGCGAGGTACTGCACCTGTACTGTTTAGGTAAGCGGAGTGTTTTCGCGGTATCGACAAGCCCACCACATTTCGGGTTCCCTCGTTTTACCACCGACGCAAACCACAGGTCCATTTCGAGTCGCCAACTTCGCGGGTAGCTTAGTGGGTGGCCCCATGTACTTGCTTTGGGTCCGGGAAGCGTCATGACTTAGGCCCGCCGACATACCGATGGGTGTATGTTAACTGATCCGGCAAAAGGGTCAAGTGCGTGTGGATACTTTGGTGCACCCTGCAGGTTAAATCTTTTCAAAAGCCGACTTGGAGCACAGTTCTCGATCATAGACAACTATAACCAAAGTTTACTGTTATAATTTGACTTGTATCCGATATGACTAGTAATCAGCTTCACTGCAACGGAATGGCTAAATAAAAGTACCAACAACTGCTGGGTTTGGGATATCTCATGATAATTGTATCTGACTAGTAAGTGTTGCAACTACAACGGAACGGTTAACTAAAAGTGCCCACTGCTTATTATATCAGGATGACTATCTATATTTGACTAGTAATTGCCGCAACTATAACAGAATGAATAAAACTGCCAACTGTGTGAGTTCCTCGGTTGACTTCCTCGTTTGGTCTCGAGGGGGAAATACCAGGATGGGTATGTTTGGTGGTAGAATCAGGTTGGTTCCGAATAGGTCTTTCTTATCCCTCTCTGATAGCCGACAGTTACCTCGAGTCTCTATAGGTTGTTTAGTGCATGCCGCGCTGCCGCTCAGTCCACCATACCTATGTAGGCGAGGACCGCCGAATTCTAGTCTCGCCGTGTCGCCTCGATCGACGCTCCTCTTTTTCCTTTGCCCTTTGTCGGCACCCCTTTTGTTTAGCAGGTTTGAGCTCGACGTCGTTAGCAGGGTTACCCTTCCGGCTTGGCCTGGGCAGGGTTATGGACGCCATTGGTTATTCTTCAGGGCTCTTAGCTCAATTTGCATCTTGTCCGTACTCGGACGCTATATCGTTTTAAAGGTGATTTGGATCTTTGTATTGTATATCTGTATTCTTGGCTCTTTGAGTCGTTGTTGTATATATATGTTTTGTGGGTTCCATCGAGGACTATTGTGTAATGATATTACTTCGCTTCCCACCCGCACGCAAGTGCCTGGTGGGCACCTTTGAATCGTTTCTATGCGGGTTTGGCGGGAAGCGCTGAAACTTGCATAGGGCCGATTCTGAGGGTGCTACACATTTCTAGTCACTTTATTTAATTAAAATAAAAGGGTAAAACCTTATTAAATTGTGACACCACTTTAAATCATATTCCCATGGTCCAAAATATGTGGTGATGACATGTGTCAACATGATCCCATGTTTGGTTTGGAGAATATTAAATCTTAAGTAGTTTTCAATGAGTAGAAATTACTTTTCTAAAAATAAAAGGAATTAAACCAAGCTTTAACTTTGTAATGTTAGTGATGATGCTAGATCATCTATAGGACCCTTTTGTGTGATGATTGCAAGTAGTTAAGTATTGGTTGGTGATTGTGTACATCGTATTTATTTATAGACGCTAGTACCGACCAAGGATACGAGGAGGAAGGAGGATTCTACGAAGAAGAAGCGGAGGAGAACTTCAACCACTGCTCTGCACAAGGCAAGCTTTACTAACTAAGTGGACCAATGCAAGCTAACACTTGCAAGATACTCTACTTTAGCAAGCCTAATACTACTAGTTGAATGTGAAAGCTAACACTTGCAATTATGAGAGTAAATAACCTATGCAATGCACTAAGCATGCTTGGTTAGATACATTTGGTGATACCCAATCCTAGTTTTACTTGCAAGCTTATTACTTTATTTCTTTATCAAAGCTCCTACTTAGAGTTATTGGAGTAAATGGAAGATACTAGAAGGATAATTGAAGGTTGCATAAAGAGCATAAAATTTGTCCTTAGCTAGATAATCTTGATGTCACCCTAAGGCCTAAGATTGAACTTGGTTCAAACTTCACTTAGTTACCACCCCTCATTAGTGCTTACCCCCACTTATAGATGCTAGTGCTAAGCCTAAAACTTGATCAACTTTAGATGGGAATACTTGGTGAAAATGGTTATGAAAACCTTGGAATGATGGATCATTCTATTGAAATGTTTTGGACATGTGTTTCCAAACACCTGATGATTTTGGTGATGAAAATGTTGAGGCATGATCCTTAGCCCTTTTATAAAACTGATGATTGTCTGGATGCGATACCATTCCAATTTTATCGTACAACAACAATACCCGAAGATTGGGTAGGGCTTGACTGGAAACTTATATACCTTAGTATTAGTTCCCTCACGGCCAAGGTCTGAGCTGAGGCAACCTTGTGATGATTGTCCACCTGTGCAGTAGCCAAGATGACAGTTGGTCATGGTTGGGAGACTAAACTCACAGGAGAGGTGCTTATACTAGGGCGTGTAATTGAAAGGTTAGGATTGATTACCCGCATACTGAGTATGGTGAATTCAGGATTTGTTCCTGACAGATGTATCGAATGTTGTGGTGAAAGTGTACAATCTCTGCAGAGTGTCAAACTATTCGAATAGCCGCGTCATGATTATGGACGATTGAGGCCATACTGTTCCCCCGTCATACTTTTCCAAAACGACTTGTGAAATGAATTGAGACTTTGACTTGACCATAATAGGGTTGTGACATGAGATACAAGTTCCCACTTAGGTGTTATGAAACTTCAACTAGCATTCGTTGCTTCCAAACTTAGTAGAGATAAATCTGTCTTTTGCAAAGGAACCCTAGAGCCTAGTGTCCTATTATCTCAAAAACCCTTTTACTTGTTAGTACTAGTTTGCGAGTACTTAAAGAGTACTCATGGCTTTGTCCCTGGCTATTCCCATGGCCAGACTATGAAGAGGAGTATCTGGAGGATGGACCCCGGGAAGGTTACGACAACTAGGATCATCTCCCATCGTCAGCATTGCCTGTGACCCCCGAAGATGGAGCTTCGTCTACGCTACCGTTATTATTACGTATTCCGCTGCTTGAAGTTGTATTAAGAACTGGATCATGAGATCCCTATTTGTGTAAGAACTTATGTACGGTTTGTAATGGATGATGTACTATGGTATCCAATTCTGTTATGTCTCGCAAAAATGGTAATCCTGGGATTGCGATGTATGGCATAACAGGCATCTGGGATTAAAAATCCGGTTGTTGACAAGTTGGTATCAGAGCCATCCTGACCATAGGAGACCCTAGTTAGAATGTCCGTTTGAATCAAAAACTTAGTTCAAAACCAAAGGAAGCGAGTATTTATAAAAACTTATTATCATTCTTATCACTTTGATTCTTTCATGAAAATTCATGTTCCTCAAAGACTTTTGCAAAATACATAAAATTTGACACACTTGATCACTCTACTAACTTACTCATCCTATATTCTTATAGATGGACGTGAAGTACATCATGTTTTATCAGTTGGGGAATGGAGGAGAACTCACCTTTGAGCGTGACCTGGACCAGTTGTCGGAACTTCTGGAGCGTCCACACCCCAAGTTCTTCGGAGCTCAATGATAAGGAAGGGGAAAATCTGTAGTGGCTAGTTGTTGCAAGTCTCCGAGGAAAGATTGAACCTCCCACTGCCATGGAAATCAGGACAACCATGTATCTAAGCTCAAAAATTTCCAGAACACCAACCCACCTGTTTTCACTAAGTCAGAGGAGCCCCTAGATGACGATGATTGGCTGCAGACCATGGAGAACAACCTGGAAGTCGCAGGAGTGGAAGCCAACGAGAAAGTTCTGTTCGCCACCCACTATCTAGCCGGAGATGCAAGAGCATGGTGGAACAGCGTTCGTGCAATGACCAGAGGACAGATGATGACCTGGGAGGAATTCAAGGTCAAGTTCAGCAGAACCCATGTGCCACCGGGTTTGATCAAGAGGATGAGAGATGAATTCAGAGAACTGAAGCAACGAAGGATGACCGTAGTGGAATACCGTGACAAATTCTTGTCATCAGCTTGGTATGCCCCGGATGAGATCGACACTGAAGCCAAGAAGAAAGAAAGATTCCTGAATGGTTTGCATGATGAGATGCAGACTGTTTTGGTCAATACCCCCTTTGCTGATATTGAAGCCCTAGTCGACTCTGCCATCCAGATGGAAGGAAAGATTAACCAAGCCAATGAAAACCGCAAGCGCCGCATGATGCATCAGCCAGGAACCCATCATACCCCAAAGTATCGCCCCACCCCATCTCTAGGATTTGCCCCGAGAACCAACAGACCCCTGATGAACCGTCCGACCTATCCCAACCGTGGAAACCCAAGGCCCGGAGGAAATCACAACAACCCCGGCAACTCTAACAATTTCAACCGTGCACCACCCAAGTTCAACAACAACAATGCTGCCGCCAACACCAACACTGCCCCTAGGACTGGAAGCAATGTTGTGCCTGTTGTAGCAAAGGACAAGTCGCAAGTGACTTGTTATGACTGTGGAAATAAGGGTCACTACTCCAACGAGTGCCCCAAGAAGAATGCCGCAGCCCACAATGCAAATGCCCCAACTCAGAAGCAGCGTCGTGTTCAGCCTGGAAGAAGGTTTGCCCCAGGGAATTCGCTCAACCGCAACGGCCGTCTTTTTCTCATGCATGCTGAAGAAGCCCAGGAAGCGCCAGACGTCGTGTTGGGTATGTTTTCTGTTAATTCAGTACGTGCTAGAGTGTTGTTTGATTCTGGTGCATCGCACTCATTTGTCACCAAAGAATTTGCATGCACTAGTAAGATTCAACCAACCAATCTGAAGCATGTTATGATTGTTCAAATCCCCGGTTCAACAACCAAAGCTAGGCAAATTTGCAAAGCCGTCCCTATCCGAATACATGGCATATATTTTTATGCTAATCTGATAGTACTCGGAACTAAAGGTTTGGAAGTAGTACTAGGAATGGATTGGATGGCCAAACATAAAGGATTAATTGACTGTGCCAAGAAAGCCATAACCATGACCAGTATAGCTAGAGTATCAGTCGAGCATATATCTGAAACCTTAACTCGTCAATTCAAGTGCAACAAGAGTATAGCCCAACCTACCATTGACCAAGTTTGGATAGTCTGTGAATACCCCGATGTATTTCCAAATGTTTTGCCCGGTATGCCCCCAGATCGGGATATCGATTTTATCATTGAACTAATCCCCGGAATAGGACCCATAGCCCAGAGACCATATAGTATGAACCCGTCTGAACTAGCGGAACTGAAGAAGCAACTAGATGCCATGTTGGAAATTGGATTGATTCAACCAAGTGCGTCACCATGGAGATCACCTATTTTGTTCGTGGACAAGAAGGATGGAGGTAACCATTTGTATACGGATTATCGGAAGTTGAATGATGTCACTATCAAGAACAAGTACCCATTGCCCGAGATAGAAGATTTTTTTGATCAGTTGACCGGTGCCAAAGTGTTTTCTAAGATTGATCTTAGAACTGGCTATCATCAACTCAAGATTCGCGCAGAGGATATTCCCAAGACTGCCTTTACCACCAGATATGGATTATACGAGTATACTGTCATGTATTTTGGATTAACCAATGCCCCCGCTTACTTCATGAATATCATGAATAAGATTTTTATGGACTTCCTGGATAAGTTTGTCTTTGTTTTCATCGATGACATTCTGATTTATTCCAAATCAGAAGAAGAACATGAGCTACACCTAAGGACCATTCTTGGAACCCTTAGAGAGCATCAGTTGTATGCCAAGTTTAGCAAATGTGAATTCTGGTTACAGGAGGTAGGATTCCTCGGTCACATTGTATCAGCCGGAGGAATTGCCGATGACCCTGCAAAGGTGAAAGATGTCAAAGATTGGCAAGCCCCAACCACTCAAACCCAAGTTCGTGCATTTCTCGGATTGGCAGGATACTACCGCAAGTTCGTAGAAGGATTCTCGAGTATCGCCAGACCCATGACCCAACTGCTGAAGAAGGATAAGAAGTTTGAATGGACGGACAAATGTGAAGCGAGTTTTCAAGAACTCAAGAGAAGATTGATTTCAGCCCCAATCTTAATCATGCTGGATATCACGAAGGCCTTTGACGTGTGTTATGACGCATCCAAGATCGGTCTCGGATGTGTGCTAATGCAAGAAGGCAAAGTTATATCTTATCTATCTCGACAACTGAAACAACATGAGCAAAACTACCCAACCCATGACCTTGAAATCGCAGCCGTAGTTCTAGCCCTGAAGACATGGAGGCACTACCTAATGGGAAATCGTTGCGAGATTTATTCGGATCACAAGAGCCTGAAGTATATATTCACTCAAAAAGAGCTGAATATGAGACAGAGAAGATGAATTGAGCTAATCAAGGATTACGATCTGGACATTCACTATCACCCCGGTAAAGCCAATGTGGTAGCAGATGCCCTTAGAAGATTTCCGTGCCGCTTGAACTCCATGATTTTGAAGGAGCAACCAAGCTTGCACAAGGAGATGGAAGATTTCCTAATGGAATTAGTGAGTGAAGGATTTTTGGCTAGCATAGAACTTCAACCCACTTTGATCAGCCAGATCAAGGAGGCGCAGAAAGGAAATGCTAGTATTGACGGAATCAAGCGTCGTATCGGTACAAGTAAAGTACCCGGATTCACCGAAGACGAAGAAGGAGTTCTGTGGTACAACGGACGCCTTTGTGTACCAGTAGATTCTGAGTTGAAAGAAGTTATGCTGAAGAAAGCTCATGATACTCTTTATTCTATCCACTCTGGAGGAACGAAGATGTATCAAGATTTGAAAGAACAATTTTGGTGGCATAAGATGAAGAGAGAAATCGGAAGCTATATCGCCAAGTGTGATATATGTCAGAGAGTCAAGGCGGGTTATCAAAGACCCATTGATTGTTGCAACCATTACAGATTCCTGAATGGAAATGGGATTCCGTTGGAATGGACTTTATCACCGGATTGCCTACTTCTAGTAGGGGAAATGACTCTATCTGGGTCATAGTGGACCGATGGTCCAAAGTCGCCCATTTCCTACCAGTCAAGACCACATATAAGAGTTCGAAGATAGCGGAGTTATATATCGCTAGAATCGTCAGCTTGCACAGAGTCCCCCAAGAACATCGTATCTGATCGAGGAACTCAGTTTACCTCGAGATTCTGGAAGAAACTCCAAGAAGGTTTAGGCACCCGACTAGATTTCAGCACTGCTTATCACCCTCAGACCGACGGACAAACGGAGCGAGTAAATCAAATACTCGAAGGCATGTTGAGAGCATGTGTGTTAGAGTATGGATCTAAATGGGAAGATTGTCTGTTGTTCGCAGAATTTTCATACAACAACAGTTACCAAGCTAGTTTGCAAATGACCCCATTTGAATTCATGTACGGAAGGAAGTGTCGCACCCCTTTGAATTGGTCGGAAGTAGGAGAGAGTCAGATTTTCGGACCCGATATCCTACGAGAAGCAGAAGAGAAGGTTCACAAGATTCGTGAGCACCTCAAGACCGCCCAGTCCAGACAGAAGAGTTACACCGATAAGAGACGTCGAGACCTCGCCTTCAACATAGGAGATTTTGTGTATCTGAAGGTGTCGCCATTGAAAGGAATGCAGCGTTTAGAACTAAAAGGAAAGTTAGCCCCCAGATATATCGGCCCCTTTAATATTCTGAACCATCGATGAGAAGTGTCGTATCAATTGGAACTACCCGAAGATATGTCAGCCGTGCACAATGTGTTCCATATCTCATTACTTCGCAAGTGCCTCGAAGTTTCGGAGAAGACGGAAGTGTTCAAGAATATTGATCACCGGAACATAGAAATCAATGATGACCTGACCTATCCCGAAGTACCCATTCGTATTTTGGAAGAAGCTTTCCGAACCACCTGAACCAGAAGCATCAAGTTTCTCGAGATTCAGTGGAGCAACCACATAGAAGAGGAAGCTACTTGGGAGCGCGAAGATCACAACAGGACGGAGTTTCCCGATCTCTTCAAATCCTAGGTAATCTTTTTCGTCCTTTTTCAAATCTCGGGACAAGATTTTGTTTAATGGGGGAAGGTTTGTAACATCCCAAAAATATTAAAACTTGGATCATCAAAATTAGGGTTAACAAAAACTTTCCCAACTAAAAATATGAAATCATTCATATGTGTGTGTATTCAAAATTTGGATTCTTTTGAATTGCCATGGTTCTGTGTTTCTTTTCTTGTAAAATGATTCTTAGGTGAAATAAACATCATCTAAACAATCCCCAAACTTTTCCTAAAGATAAACAACTCACAATGAATAAATTAAGTGAATGGTCACTTTGGCCAAATTAACTCCCATGCCTACTTTGGCTATCTCTAACTTTCAAAACTCAACAGAAACATGTATGGATCTTTGCACCCCTTGTTAGTACTCATAATAAGGTACCAAGGCCCACTTCATGATCATCCAGAAACATTCAAATGCTAAGTTTAAATGACAGTTTAGAATTGAATCTATCTCATATGGGAAGATCCCACTATTTCAAAAACCACTCAAACAAGCTCAATTTTCAATACCCAAGTACCAACAGAATCCTCAACACATGCCTAGCACACCCACCAAAAATCTTTTCAAAATTCAAAGATAAATTTCTTGCGGCCATTTCATCGAACACTTGGAGACAGAAAATCAAATTGGCCAAACTTCACTGTTTTGAGCAGTAATTTGGCTAAGCATTGTTCACCATTGATCACACTTGTCTCCCCCAGTGCCAACCAGTGCCTTGACCACCCCTATCCCCTACCCATCGCACTATGCCAGGCCAACCCGAAGGAACTCATGCCAGCCGACCATGGCTAGCTAGCCAGAGCAAGCACCAAGCCTAAACACCATGTCTAGGATGCACGCCACCGTCTACCGCCACCCCCTATCCAGTGCTTGAACCCTGCCAGCCCCTGGACCACACACCCAAGCCATGCCAAACTTCTCGGTGACCATGTCGAGAGCGCACTAGAGCGCCACCCTCGACACACGCCCACAGACCACGCGCCGCCCTCGTCGCGTGCACGCGTGATCACCACCACCCTAGCAACCCCGCAGACACGCCCGTTCGCCGCCGCACGGACCACGCGCGCTGTGCGCCATCAAAACCTCCATCGGACCAACTTAGAGCACCGAAGCGTTCCGACAGATCAGCACCGCCCCACGCCTCGCCACCATGCCGTTGAGCTTCGCCAGGGAGCATAGCACCGCCCCTACCGTCGCCCACGCCAATAGCTGCCTGTGCCGTCGACCACGACGAGCTCAGCTCGCGCCCATCGGTCCCCTCTTACCACTATAAGTAGAGGCCTCCCCCGCTCGATTTCTTCACACCAGTACGATCCCCTCTCTCTCAGAAACATCCCACACCCTTCCCCGAAGCAAGGCGAGCACCAGGTGGCCGGAATTTCACCGGAGTTCGCTGCTGCAGAGGAGGAGAGGCGCTGTCAATTGGATCCGCCCCAGGAGAAGCTGCTGGTGCTAGGAGAATCGTCGTTGTCGACTTCGTTGTTCGCCCCCATAGCCGACCCTCGCTTGAGCCCCGGTGAGCCTCCCACGACCCCCACTGAGCCACTAGAGTTCGAGCTCGCCGGTGACATGTTCATCACCGACGACGACCCTCAGCCGTTGATCTCACTTCTAATCCAACGCACCACATCGCCCCGTATCGCTTCGCGTGTTATGAGCCACTGACTGGTGGAACCCCCTATCAGCTGAGCCCCGTGCTACGGAGTGACATTGGGCCGGCCCATTAGCATCTCCCGCGCAGCCCAATCGTTTGAATTTAGATTTTTCTTTTTAATTCAAACTCAGTTCTGTACCTAGTTTAAAAAATCAACCCAACTTGATTCAGTGATCCAAATGGCATGAAACTAATTTTGTTAGAAAGGTACTGAAATGCTTAATCCAAGCCCGTTGGATTCAAACCATTTGGATCTGTAGATCAACCTTGGTAAAAATAACAAATCAGAAGCTTTTCCGCATTCAAACATTTTTCAAATTTCAACCATAATAGCTTTTGAGTTGATTCCAACTCTCAAAAATCTCATTTTATCATACCTTTCATAATATATAAAAATCATATGGGTTTACTTAAAGAAATAATGTTCAAGTAATAAAAGAATGCCCCATAGGCATTTCTAGTCACTTTAATTATTTAAAATAAAAAGATTAAACCTTATTAAATTATGACACCACTTTAAATCACATTACCATGTACTGAAATATGTGGTAATGACATGTGTCAACATGATCCCATGTTTGAGTTGGAGAATATTAAATCTTAAGTAGTTTTTCAATGAGTAGAAATTACTTTTCTCAAATTAAAATAAATAAGACAAATGCTTTATTCTTGTAATGTTAGTGATGATGCTAGATCATCTATAGAACATCTTTGTGTGATGATTGAAAATACTTAAGTATTGTTTGGTGATTGTGTACCTCGTATTTATTTACAGACGCTAGTACCGACCAAGGATACGAGGAGGAAGGAGGATACTATGAAGAAGAAGCCGAGGAGAACTTCAACCACTGCTCTGCACAAGGCAAGCCTAATACTACCAGTTGATTTGGCAAGCTAACCCTTGCAAGATACCCTACTTAAGAAAGCCAATACTTGCAAGCTATTAACTTAGCAAGCTTATACTGATACCTATGCAAGCAAATACTTGCTTGTGACCATACCAACTAGATGCCTTAAGCATATGTGATCATACCCACTTGATAACCCCATCCTAGTTTTAATTGCAAGCTTTATACTTTATTTCTTTATCAAAGCTTTCTTTTAGAGTTTACTTAAGTAACTTGTAGATTCTAGGAAGATAATTGAAGGTTGCATAAAGAGCATTAAATTAGCCTAAGCTAGATAATCTTGATGTCATCCTAAGGCATGAGATTGAACTTAGTTAAACTCCACTTGTTTACCACCCCTCATTAGTACTTAACACACTTGTAGATGCTAGTGCTAATCATAAAACTTGATCAACTTTAGATGGGAATACTTGGTGAAAATGGTTATGAAAACCTTAGAATGATGAGTCATTCTACTGAGATGTTTTGACATGTGTTTCCGAACACCAGGTGATTTTGATGATGAAAATGTTGAGGCATGAGCCTTAGCCCTTTATAAAACTGATGGTTGTCTGGATGCGATACCATTCCAATTTTTACCGTACAACCACAATACCTGGAAATTGGGTAGGGCTTGACTGGAAACTTATATACCTTAGTATGGGTTCCCTCACGGCCAAGGTCTGAGCTGAGGCTACCTTGTGAAGATTGTCCACCTATGCAGTACCCAAGATGATAGTTGGTCATGGTTGGGAGGCCAAACTCACAGGAGAGGTGCCTATACTAGGGCGTGTAATCGAAAGGTTAGGATTGATTATCCGCATACTGAGTATGGTGAATTCAGGAATTGTTCCTGACGGATGTATCGAATGTTGTGGTGAAAGTGTACAATCTCTGCAGAGTGTCAAACTATTCGAATAGCCGCGTCCGCGGTTATGGACAGTTGGAGTGGCCATACTGTTCCCCCGTCAGATGTTTTCAAAATGACTTTGACTTGACCACAACAGGGTTGTGATATGAAGTTCAAGTTCCCACTTAGGTGTTATAAAATTTCAACTAGCTTTCTTTGCTTCTGAACTTAGTAGAGGTAAATCTGGCTTTTTGCAAAACAACCCTAGAGCTTAGTGTCCTAATACAAAAACTCCCTTAACTTGTTAGTATTAGTTTGCGAGTACTTAAAGAGTACTCATGGCTTTATCCCTGGCTATTCCCGTGGCCAGACTATGAAGAGGAGTACCAGGATGATGGACCGCAAGAAGGTTACGACAACTAGGATCATCTCCCATCGTCAGCATTGCCTGTGACCCCGAAGATGGAGCTTTGCCTACGCTACCTTTATTATTACGTTATTCCGCTGCTTGACTTGTATTAAGAACTGGATCATGAGATCTTTATTTGTGTAAGACCTTATGTATGGTTTGTAATGGATGATGTACTATGGTATCCAAATCTGTTATGTCTCGCAAAAATGGTAATCCTAGGATTGCGATGTATGGCATAATAGGCATCTGGGATTAAAAATCCGGGTGTTGACATCCATGAACACCTTGTTCATCATATTCATTAAGTAAGCTGGTGCATTGGTCAAACCAAATGGCATCACGGTGTACTCATACAATCCATACCTAGTGGTGAAAGCAGTCTTAGGTATGTCTTGTTCCCTTATCTTAAGTTGAAAATATCCTGACAGGAGATCAATCTTTGAGAACACATAGGCTCCTTCCAACTGATCAAATAAGTCATTGATTCTGGGCAAAGGATATTTGTTCTTGATAGTCACCTCATTGAGTGAACGATAATCGATGCATAACCTTTGACTTCTATCTTTCTTTTCCACAAACAAGACTGGTGCTCCCCAAGATGAAGAACTTGGTTGAATAAATCCTTTCTGCAACTGTTCTCCAAGTTGTTTCTTGAGTTATTTCAACTCATCAACTGACATCTTGTAAGGTCTCTTTGCTATTGATCCAGATCCTGACAGCATGTCAATCAGAAACTCCACATCTCTATCTAGTGGCATTCCCGGTTATTCTTCCGGAAACACATCTAGATATTCTCTCACAATTAGCACACTGTCTATGCTAACCCCCTTAAGAGAATTTAGCTTACTCCCTTTTGATTCAAAGTTAGTCTTGAATCTAATCCTTTTATTATCCGGGGTTGTGAGTGTGACAGTATGATTGGCACAATCTAGGACTCCCTTGTACTTAGTCATCCAGTCCATTCCCAAAATGACATCCAATCCTTGGGAATTTAGGATTATCAGATTAACGGGAAACTTATACTTCCCAAACTCTATGACTAGGTCATGACATCCTGAGTTCACTATCATTTCTCCACCAGGAGAACTTACTTTTATAGGACACCC